>JALHAQ010000005.1:6295660-7791321 GCA_023838395.1 Holcopasites calliopsidis | reverse complement strand
ATTGTAATTTTCATTATTCTTTGATTATAAGATGTATCCTAAATTAATTTACAAGAATATAAGCAATAACTTTCAGTTTCTAAAACATTTTCATGACGTATCTAGGTCTGTGCTATTATAATAATTGTAATTTTCATTATTCTCTGATTAAAAGATGTATTCTAAATTAATTTATAAGAATATAAGCAATAACTTTTAGTTTCTAAGACATTTTCATAACGTAGTTAAGTCTGTGCTATCATCGTTATTGTAATTTTCATTATTCTCTGATTATCAGATGTATTCTAAATTAATTTACAAGAATATATGCAATAACTTTTAGTTTCTAAGACATTTTCATAACGTAGTTAAGTCTGTGCTATTATCGTTATTGTAATTTTCATTATTCTCTGATTATCAGATGTATTCTAAATTAATTTACAAGAATAGAAGCAATAACTTTCAGTTTCTAAGACATTTTCATAACGTATTTAAGTCTGTGCTATTATCGTTATTGCAATTTTCATTATTCTCTGATTATAAGATGTATTCTAAATTAATGTACAAGGATAGAAGCAATAACTTTCAGTTTCTAAGACATTTTCATAACGTTTTTAAGTCTGTGCTGTTATCGGTATTGTCATTTTCATTATTCTCTGATTATAAGATGTCTTATTAATTAATTTTTCAGAATATAAGCAATAACTTTCAGTTTCTAAGACATTTTCATAACGTAGTTAAGTCTGTGCTATTATCGTTATTGTAATTTTCATTATTCTCTGATTATCAGATGTATTCTAAATTAATTTACAAGAATAGAAGCAATAACTTTCAGTTTCTAAGACATTTTCATAACGTATTTAAGTCTGTGCTATTATCGTTATTGTAATTTTCATTATTCTCTGATTATCAGATGTATTCTAAATTAATTTACAAGAATATATGCAATAACTTTTAGTTTCTAAAACACTTTCATAACGTATTCAGGTCTGTGCTGTTATCGGTATTGTAGTTTTCTTTATTCTTTGATTATAAGATGTATTTTAAACTAATTTACAAGAATATAAGCAATAACTTTCAGTTTCTAAGACATTTTCATAACGTAGTTAAGTCTGTGCTATCATCGTTATTGTAATTTTCATTATTCTCTGATTATCAGATGTATTCTAAATTAATTTACAAGAATATATGCAATAACTTTTAGTTTCTAAGACATTTTCATAACGTAGTTAAGTCTGTGCTATTATCGTTATTGTAATTTTCATTATTCTCTGATTATCAGATGTATTGTAAATTAACTTACAAGAATATATGCAATAACTTTTAGTTTCTGAGACATTTTCATAACGTATTTAGGCCTGTGCTATTATCGTTATTGCAATTTTCATTATTCTCTGGTTATAAGATGTATTCTAAATTAATTTACAAGAATAGAAGCAATAACTTTTAGTTTCTAAGACATTTTCATAACGTAGTTAAGTCTGTGCTATTATCATAATTGCAATTTTCATTATTCTCTGATTATAAGATGTATTCTAAATTAATGTACAAGGATAGAAGCAATAACTTTCAGTTTCTAAGACATTTTCATAACGTTTTTAAGTCTGTGCTGGTATCGGTATTGTAATTTTCATTATTCTCTGATTATAAGATGTATTATTAATTAATTTTTCAGAATATAAGCAATAACTTTCAGTTTCTCAGACATTTTCATAACGTAGTTAAGTCTGTGCTATTATCGTTATTGTAATTTTCATTATTCTTTGATCATAAGATGTATTTTAAACTAATTTACAAGTATAGAAGCAATAACTTTTAGTTTCTGAGACATTTTCATAACGTATTTAAGTCTGTGCTATTATCGTTATTGTAATTTTCATTATTCTCTGATTATCAGATGTATTGTAAATTAACTTACAAGAATATATGCAATAACTTTTAGTTTCTGAGACATTTTCATAACGTATTTAGGCCTGTGCTATTATCGTTATTGCAATTTTCATTATTCTCTGGTTATAAGATGTATTTTAAACTAATTTACAAGAATATAAGCAATAACATTTCGTTTCTGAGACATTTTCATAACGCAGTTAAGTCTGTGCTATTATCGTTATTGTAATCTTCATTGTTCTTTGATTATAAGATGTATTCTAAATTAATTTACAAGAATATAAGCAATAACTTTTAGTTTCTAAGGCATTTTCATAAAGTATTTAGGCCTGTGCTATTATCGTTATTGCAATTTTCATTATTCTCTGGTTATAAGATGTATTCTAAATTAATTTACAAGAATAGAAGCAATAGCTTTTAGTTTCTAAGACATTTTCATAACGTAGTTAAGTCTGTGCTATTATCGTTATTGTAATTTTCATTATTCTTTGATTATAAGATGTATCCTAAATTAATTTACAAGAATATATGCAATAACTTTTAGTTTCTAAAACACTTTCATAACGTATTCAGGTCTGTGCTGTTATCGGTATTGTAGTTTTCTTTATTCTTTGATTATAAGATGTATTTTAAACTAATTTACAAGAATATATGCAATAACTTTTAGTTTCTGAGACATTTTCATAACGTTTTTAAGTCTGTGCTATTACCGTTATTGTAATTTTCATTATTCTCTGATTATAAGATGTATTCTAAATTAATTTACAAGAATATAAGCAATAAGTTTCAGTTTCTAAGACATTTTCATAACGTTTTTAAGTCTGTGCTGTTATCGGTATTGTCATTTTCATTATTCTCTGATTATAAGATGTCTTATTAATTAATTTTTCAGAATATAAGCAATAACTTTTAGTTTCTAAGACATTTTCATAACGTTTTTAAGTCTGTGCTGTTATCGTTATTGTAATTTTCATTATTCTTTGTTGGAGAGGTCGTGGCAAACAGACTGGATATAAGTAAATTATAAATGTTTAATTTAACAAATTACATTGATTGCGTATGTCGTACAATTTACTAAAGTGAAGTGTAGCGAACAAAAGCATAACAAACAACCAGCACATGATTCAGCTCGAAGGTTCTCATGTGTTCATCCGTTTCCGAATCACGCATCGTATTAGATCTTCGATCTTCTACATTCTGTGATTATAATATGTATTGTAAATTAATTTTTCAGAATATAGGCAATAGCTTTTAGTTTCTAAAACATTTTCATAACGTATTTAGGTCTGTACTATTGTCATAATTGCAATTTTCATTATTCTCTGGTTATAAGATGTATTTAAATTAATTTACAAGAATAGAAGCAATAACTTTCAGTTTCTAAGACATTTTCATAACGTAGTTAAGTCTGTGCTATTATCGTTATTGTAATTTTCATTGTTCTTTGATTATAAGATGTATTATTAATTAATTTTTCTGACTATAAGCAATAACTTTCAGTTTCTAAGATATTTTCATAACGTTTTTAAGTCTGTGCTATTATCGTTATTGTAATTTTCATTATTCTCTGATTATAAGATGTATTTTAAACTAATTTACAAGAATATAAGCAATAACTTTTAGTTTCTAAGGCATTTTCATAACGTATCTAGGTCTGTGCTCTTATAGGTATTGTAGTTTTCTTTATTCTTTGATTATAAGATGTATTTTAAACTAATTTACAAGAATATATGCAATAACTTTTAGTTTCTTAGACATTTTCATAACGTAGTTAAGTCTGTGCTATTATCGTTATTGTAATTATCATTATTCTCTGATTTTAAGATGTATTATTAATTAATTTTTCAGAATATAAGCAATAACTTTTAGTCTCTAAAACATTTTCATAACGTATTTAGGTCTGTGTTATTATCATAATTGCAACTTTCATTATTCTTTGATCATAAGATGTATTGTAAATTAATTTACAAGAATATAAGCAATAACTTTTAGTTTTTAAGTCATTTTCATAACGTTTTTAAGTCTGTGCTATTATCATAATTGCAATTTTCATTATTCTTTGATTACAAGATGTATTATTAATTAATTTTTCAGAATATAGGCAATAACTTTTAGTCTCTAAAACGTTTTCATAACGTATTTAGGTCTGTGCTATTATCGTTATTGCAATTTTCATTATTATCTGGTTATAAGATGTATTTTAAACTAATTTACAAGAATATAAGCAATAACATTTCGTTTCTGAGACATTTTCATAACGCAGTTAAGTCTGTGCTATTATCGTTATTGTAATTTTCATTATCCTTTGTTGGAGAGGACGTGGCAAACAGACTGGATATAAGTAAATTATAAATGTTTAATTTAACAAATTAAATTGATTGCGTATGTCGTACAATTTACTAACGTGAAGTGTAGCGAACAAAAGCATAACAAACAACCAGCACATGATTCAGCTCGAAGGTTCTCATGTGTTCATCCGTTTCCGAATCACGCATCGTATTAGATCTTCGACCTTCTACATTCTTTGATTGTAATATGTATTGTAAATTAACTTACAAGAATATATGCAATAACTTTTAGTTTCTGAGACATTTTCATAACGTAGTTAAGTCTGTGCTGTTATCGTTATTGTAATTTTCATTGTTCTTTTATTATAAGATGTATTATTAATTAATTTTTCTGAATACAAGCAATAACTTTCAGTTTCTAAGACATTTTCATAACGTTTTTAAGTCTGTGCTGTTATCGTTATTGCAATTTTCATTATTCTCTGGTCATAAGATGTATTCTAAATTAATTTACAAGAATAGAAGCAATAGCTTTTAGTTTCTAAGACATTTTCATAACGTAGTTAAGTCTGTGCTATTATCGTTATTGTAATTTTCATTATTCTTTGATTATAAGATGTATCCTAAATTAATTTACAAGAATATAAGCAATAACTTTCAGTTTCTAAAATACTTTCATAACGTATTTAAGTCTGTGCTGTTATCGGAATTGTAGTTTTCATTATTCTTTGATTATATGTATTGTAAATTAATTCTGCAGAATATAAGCAATAACTTTTAGTTTCAAGACATTTTCATAACGCAGTTAAGTCTGTGCTATTATCGTTATTGTAATCTTCATTGTTCTTTGATTATAGGATGTATTCTAAATTAATTTACAAGAATATAAGCAATAACTTTCAGTTTCTAAGACATTTTCATAACGTAGTTAAGACTATGCTATCATCGTTATTGCAATTTTCATTATTCTCTGATTATAAGATGTGTTATTAATTAATTTTTCAGAATATAAGCAATAACTTTTAGTTTCTAAAACATTTTCATAACGTAGTTAAGTCTGTGCTATCATCGTTATTCTAATTTTCATTATTCTCTGATTATAAGATGTATCGTAAATTTATTTTTAAGAATATAATTCACCAATTCCTGGAATGTGACGTCATTTCCAAGAATTTCCCAGAAATTGATTTCTGACCCAACACAGTTGCACAGCGAATTCCTAATTTCTACAGTTTGACGTCATTTTCCAGCACTTATCTCTAACTGAAATTATTAGGAGTGGACAGGTGATAAGAAAATGAAATCGGTTGCATTTCTTTTGTGAAGGTTTATTGAAAAATTGCAATAATGTACAAATTACAAAAATTATAGTAGTTAAACTTAAAGACTAATACTTATAGATTATTATTATAAATTAATTTACAATGCATCTTATAATTAAATAATAATGAGACTTACAATAACGATAATAGCACAGACTTAACTACGTTATGAAAATGTTTTAGAAACTGAAAGTTATTGCTTCTATTCTTGTAAATTAATTTAGAATACATCTTATAATCAGAGAATAATGAAAATTACAATAACGATAATAGTACAGACTTAAATACGTTATGAAAGTATTTTAGAAACTAAAAGTTATTGCTTATATTCTTGTAAATTAATTTAGAATACATCTTTTAATCAGAGAATAATGAAAATTACAATAACGATGATAGCACAGACTTAACTACGTTATGAAAATGTCTTAGAAACTGAAAGTTATTGCTTCTATTCTTGTAAATTAATTTAAATACATCTTATAACCAGAGAATAATGAAAATTGCAATTATGACAATAGTACAGACCTAAATACGTTATGAAAATGTTTTAGAAACTAAAAGCTATTGCCTATATTCTGAAAAATTAATTTACAATACATATTATAATCAAAGAATGTAGAAGATCGAAGATCTAATACGATACGTGATTCGGAAACGGATGAACACATGAGAACCTTCGAGCTGAATCATGTGCTGGTTGTTTGTTATGCTTTTGTTCGCTACACTTCACTTTAGTAAATTGTACGACATATGCAATCAATGTAATTTGTTAAATTAAACATTTATAATTTACTTATATCCAGTCTGTTTGCCACGACCTCTCCAACAAAGAATAATGAAAATTACAATAACGATAATAGCACAGACTTAACTACGTTATGAAAATGTCTTAGAAACTAAAAGTTATTGCTTATATTCTTGTAAATTAGTTTAAAATACATCTTATAATCAGAGAATAATGAAAATTGCAATTAGGATAATAGCACAGACCTAAATACGTTATGAAAATGTTTTAGAAACTAAAAGTTATTGCTTATATTCTTGTAAATCAATTTGAAATACATCTTATAATCAAAGAATAATGAAAACTACAATACCGATAACAGCACAGACCTAAATACGTTATGAAAGTGTTTTAGAAACTCAAAGTTATTGCTTCTATTCTTGTAAATTAATTTACAATACATATTATAATCAAAGAATAATGAAAACTACAATTCCGATAATAGCACAGACTTAACTACGTTATGAAAATGTCTTAGACTCTAAAAGTTATTGCTTATATTCTTATAAATTAATTTACAATGCATCTTATAATTAAATAATAATGAGACTTGCAATAATGATAATAGCACGGACTTAAATATGTTATAATAATGTTTTAGAAACTAAAAACTATGACTTACAGATTATCCTTATAGATTAATTTACAATACCTCTTATGATTAAAGAATAATGAAAATTACAATAATGCTAATAGCACAGACTTAAATATGTTACAAAAATGTTTTAGGAACTAAAAACTATTACTTATAGATTATTCTTATAAATTAATTTACAATACACGTTATAATTAAAGAATAATGAAGATTACAATTATGATAATAGCACAGACTTAAATATGTTATAAAAATGTTTTAGAAACTAAAAACTGACTTATAGATTATTCTTATAAATTAATTTACAATGCATTTTAAAGTGAACACATGTAAGTTTTTAGAACAAATATAAATATAACTGATATAATTAATATAAGTATAATTTAATACGACTGCCCTATGGTAGTGATACTCTATCATACTGATAGATTATTAAAATATCACAGACACAGTTATCGCTATTCGAGAAGGCACAGAAATGCTGCTGGGGAAGCTGGAAATGCTGCTCAGGAGAGCCAGAGACGCTGCTGGGGAAAGCTGGAAACGTTGCTGCAGGTAGGTGGAAACGCTGCCGCAGGAAGCTGGAAACGCTGCTCGGTAGAGCCAGAAATGCTGTTTAAAAGAGCAACTCCCTGTGAAGACCTGCAACAAACAATTATTAATATATTATTCACAATTGTGCAATTTTAAATGAATGAAAGAGACCTTAACCAAACAGCTGACAACTGGGTGCGAATTGGCACGGTATCCACTGGGCAAGAGTTAAGATTTGAAAGCAATCTTTGAAATTGACCTACAATACATTTCAAAGTTTAAATTCTTACAATCTTTACAATTAACAACTATGAAATTGTTGCAAGAAAGCTCAAAATTTCTACAGTTCTTGCAATTTGTTATTGTCTCGTGAATAGTCTAAAATACAAAACAGAAAACATTTGCACAGGGAACAGCATTGACCGAGTCAATAATTGGGGGTTATGTACATGGCACAGAAGGTTTTCTAAATGTATTGTTCTTCTCCTTGAGTATTGCATCACTTATCACGTTTGAAAATTCACAAAGAACAGGCTCTTGTAAATATTTTTAAAGAACAAGCATTAAATTATTATTAAAACATCTGAATTGTTACCGATACAAAATGCCTGCGTTAAATGGTCGGCGCCATCTTGATTAGTCGTGGATGACTATCGATGGTACTAGCGATAATTATCGATACTCACCACTGTCAAAAGCCATCGATACTTTATTTTTACTGTCAATAGTTATAAGTATTGAAAATTGTAAGTTATTAGCGTGCAATAAATATTAAATACTTGCATAAATGTATTTTCGTCAGGATCGATAACTATCGATGGTCGATTGTCCACTTATGGGAAATTATCGATACTGCCTACAAATCATATGCTACGCCACTACTATCGATAGTATCGAATAGACAGTCAGGCTAACAAACTGCAAAACTTGTCCTAAACAATTCGATAAATAATAACGAGCACTCTCCTTATATCTCAAATTGATCTAGGGAAATTTTTTCGAGATTCGTAGCAAAAACAACTCGTTTCTGGTTATAAACAATTAATTTAATTTTCTTTAAAAAATTTTAATATTAGTGATTGTTATACGTAATGAATGAAATTCGTGACTAAAAGTAAATGACAATCTTTCAAAATGTACAATTGTAATCCATAGGAAAAACTGTGTTCTTTATTTAGCACCACTTCAAGCAAGGAAATATTTGCTGACATAATGTATGCCGTTTACGCTTAATTTTCACAAATTCCGATCGTTAAGTTTGTGTTGTTAAACATTTAAAAGAATTTACCAACCAGTTTGGAAACAGCAAGTTTAAATAGTTTTGCTTTTTCAATCATCGCTATTACATTCACTGGAAATTCTACAATGTCTTCATGTGCTGTTTAATATCAACTCTAAGCAAATTCCAAGAAAATTTGAAGTTTGACGGCTACTTCTTTTTTACGACAAACAACAAAGAGATGATGTGGTTGTGCTGAACACAAATTGTTTAAAGGTAATATATACTACGCTATAATATCCCGCTTAATAAAACCTTTGACCTGATGATTCATATTACACCTTTTGCTTCTATTGTGAAATGTATTCATTCTTAGTTCTGTGCACACTGTTAAACAATATTGCTATTGAGGTCTTTTTTGCGGTATATTCACACGTTTTCTATTGTACAATTTCGCAAATATTAATGAAATAGTTCCGAACGAAAAGTGTAATTCGTAATATTATTTGTTTATGTTTTGTTATTGGCATTGTTGTTCTTTAGCGTTCAGTAGATATTAAGAAGTAACAATGCTGTATTTATTGTTTGTATATCCTCGCAATAATTTTATATGAGAAGCATGTTATTATTAAATGCGAATAAATTATTTTCTAGTGCTTTGCTTTATGTAGGATACAACTGCAATTTTTACTTAAGCGATCGGTTTGAATCGTTGAAACAACTGAACATTGAATTAAGCAGAGCTATTTTAGAATTATAAATATTCGTAAAATGCAAACTATTGTTCTGTTCAATAATCGTTTCTTTTTCCTTTTTAAGTTTGAGACAATTCATGGCATGTGGTAATTCTATTCGCTTAATGTAGGACCAATATATAGCGTACGTATTTGCTTATTAGGTGCGTTGGAACATACGTAGCGCAGCTGTTCATCTCCTCGAGTACAAGTATCTCTATGATGTTTTCGTCAGGTCTTAGCTGCAATCTGTCGTTTCCCAGTTGTCTGGGTTATTCGCAGGACAACGAAGAATTATTACCGAAAATGGCTAGGGAACCGATAATTCTTAACGTTTACGATATGGTAAGAAAAATGATATCTATAAGTCTAGCTAATATTTTCTTGTTGTTTAAGGCTTCCAGGTATAAGCCATGTCCATTGGAAATTTCGTTCCAACGTTTCACCAACATTGCAGATCAATCAGATTCAATTAAAAAGCTAACTGTAATTATGGCTGAACATCGGAACAAAATTTCCAATGGTCATGGTGTATACGTGGAAGCCTTAAACAACAATTGTAGTGAGCCGGGCCGTGAAAGTCTCAGAATTCTAATCTTTCTTTTCCATAATAATTCTTCTACTTTAGTATTGGATAAACGAATATACCACACCCATCGGGCTAGGCGTATTCCACTCAGGTGTTGAAATTTACGGAACAGGTATAGGAAAGAATATTTTGGTACATTGTACAAAATTAAATTTTTGCCATCCTATGTTTAACAATATTTCAATCTTGCCAGTGTAAATAATTATATCGATCGATTTGTAGAATACGCATACGGAGGACATTCTAAACCGATTTCTGGAATCTTCGAAATCACGCCAAGAGTTGCAGAAGAATTAGGGGAGCAATTTAGATATAGGTAATGCACATATTTCGATTTACAATCACAAGCATTGTATAAACTTTGCGAGTAAATTTACGTTCTTTTTGTATAGGCAATCAGTACACATTGGATACACAGATTTTACAGAGGAAGATGTAACGAGAATTGTTGCGGAATTAGGAAAGGATTTTAGGGGTGACCGTTACCACTTAATGAATAAAAATTGCAACCATTTTAGTAGTCAACTTACACTTGTACGTAAATAAAAATGTAGCACAACTACTTTCTCGTTAATGCAATATTAATCAAGATATTCTTAATTGAATTTCCAGATTTTGTGCGGTCAAGAAATACCCGGTTGGGTGAATCGTCTTGCATACTTTAGTTCTTGTGTCCCATTCCTTCAGCGTTGTCTTCCGAAAGAATGGTTGACACCGGATGCGCTTCAACACTCCTTGAATCAAGTTAGCCACGAAAGTACACCCACTGAAAGTACATCCTCCGATACTTCATTGTAACATTTGGCCAATTTTCCGATACGGGGAGGTCTAAAATGCCGTAGAAGTTACACCTTTTAGAGAATTGATGCGCAGAAGTTTATCATGACAGTAACTAATGTCGCCAGGATCACGGAATCCAAGAAACAAAAGCCGTCAGAACGAGGTACAAATTTGATATTGTACTCCGGTATTCCACTGGTGATCAATAATACTGAGAGAATGCCTTTTTTGCAATGTGTCGTCCCCGAAACTTCGGACGGCAATGTACAAGACGTCGCACTTGTTCTACGTTACATCGTACAGTCCAAGTTTAATAGGCGATTATGTATAAATCAAAGGTAAAGAGACTGGGATGTATTTATTTATTAGTTACTCGTACTCACATTATTTTTCAGAAGAAATCCTTTGTCACTAAGATTTTACATACTTACTGTCTTCTATTTCTTTCGAATTATATTTTAGAAATATTAGCCGATAATCTGGTCTATCCGAATATTGCAATTATTTATTTTATTTATACATGCGACAGCACTTTGTACAGCTGCCATTAATATTGTTAGAAAATTGAAATCTAGAATGACTATTGACATAAGTACGTAATCAATAGTCGGGTTGCATATTACTTGTGTTTCATGTAAGTATTAAAGAAAACTTCCGTGAGCACTTTATAACAAATATGTTCGTACGTTTCGTAAGTAAAGTATTGAGTCAAGAATTTTGCATCATATATGTAGAATATAATATAGAATTACTTTACTATTGTTTCTCATAGTTTCGCCAGAATTATAATTCAGAATCTTCTGTCCAAATATTCATACTATAACAGAGAAATATTGCTCGTGTTACTGAAACTGTTGTTAATACCAAATTTATAATGTTACATGTTAAAAAAACGAAAAATTTGCAAAGCAATTTGAAAATAGGTAAAATACGCGAAACAAATTCTGTCGAGCGTTTCATATTTGTAAAATATACGGAGATTGAGTAAAAGTTAGTGCCAATTGAATTTTCTGTTGAGCCAGTCTTAATGAGTGAAATTAGGAACTCTCATGTTTCATCACCTTAGATAGATGTTACCAATCGTAAATAATACGTTATATTTAATGTTAACATGTGAATATCTTTCATTTTATCTGTTGCCGAAAATTTCAGCGAGAGCACTAATAACGGTTCATTTATGCAATTTCGGTGCACACATCTTTCTTACGATTAAATTTTTTTTGCCGCAAAGTTTTCAGTTTTTCCATTTGTGTGTTATTTTTAACTATACATGTATTATACTTGCGATGGAGGTATTAAACAATAATTGATTGACGTCAATATCTAATAAATCGATGCCTATTATGTTTTACATTCGCCACCGACACCTATTATCGATACAATGACAAAACGAATTACGTGATATAGAAATGAGCATAGCGTAATGAAATAATTAAGTATACAAAGCACAATATATAATATAAGTACAAAAGCTTGTGTAACTTTCTAAATGATCTTTTTTATAATGATATTCAGTTTGCCCTTCCAGTAGGGACCTTCTTACTGTTAACAATTTCTTTTTTTCAATAATAATCATTCTAACAACTACCATTCTGCGTTTATTATTTTAATACCTTTCGTCAAAATTAATCAACCCTCGCCTAATGCTCGTGTAGTAATTTTAATCGAAAAGCGCACCGATCTCGTGTATCAAGTTTATTTATGTTTTTCCTTTACACAGAAAAAATTCAGTTACGTGTTAATAATCCAGTAAATTATGAATGAAAAAGACCATATACATCTTCTTGTTTCGACGTAAATTTTGTATGTGATAGAATCGAAGGCGAAGATTATAAATATTCTAAAATCTACATAAAACATGTTTATAAGAAGAACTTGCAACAAACATGAAAGTTTTGTTCTCTCCCTCTTACTACAATAAAGCACTTTCAATAATTTACTACGAAATACAATTCGTGATTGAAAATGCAAATAGCTAATTGCAATTATTTTTAATAAATATCGTAAATAATGCACATATTAGTTATAAATAAGTTTATAATATAGAATCCACTAAACTAACTTTGCTAGAAAAGAAGAAAAAGATTAATAATCAGGTCATTACATGCACTGGTACTAAACCAATGGGATACATAAATCATTGTTAATTGTTACAGAACGTATTCTAACAACTTGTAAGAAAGTAAATTATTGGATCGTACAATCTATTATGTATACGCATATCTATGATCGTTCTCGTGCAGAACGCCGGTCGTACATGTTTGATTATGCACAGAAATAAAGCGTACTTATTGTATATGTATATAGCGCACTTTTTTACATACTGGAAACAGTGTACGAAAAATTTCAACGTTACATATATGTATATGTGTGTACACCAAAGAAAATGAAAAACGAAAATATAAAGGGCCTAAAACCAAGTCGAAATTGCGAGCTTATTTAAACATTGAATTATTTACAAAAGTATAAAACGAACGCTATACAAAGTGACTTTTTTTTTTTCGTATGTTCTATGTATAGAGAAAATTGGTTCGGATATAAGACAACATAAGACAAATAGATGCATCTTTGATTTTAGAACCCCTTAAGTAACAATGGCAGGTAATAGGTATAATTGAATCCTGTTGACGAGTACAATAATGCATACATTATTATAATTTATAAACGTGTCTCGATTACATTTCTTGAACGGCTCTAGAATTCATTGTCGCATTTTCATTTTAATCTTGTATAGACAACGATATCTGTACTATTACATCCTTCGTTCGATAACATTAACACTTTTCTTTCTATTAACGTTTTCTTCTATATTTTTTAATATAAGAATGTCAAATCTATTGCAATCGATAAATATATATATATATACTTTATTTATAATTATATTTCCATGTCTTATTATTACACAAATGTGGTGAAGACGCATTAAGTTTCTTTTTTTTTTTTTGGTATTATACGCACATTATAGTCGTTATTCATTATTCATTAAAGAGTTGGAGCTTCGATTTTTCATGTATATTTGACGATCTTCTATGAAAATAAAAAAGAACTGCACGGAATGTAGTGTATCGATATTGTACGGTAATGAGTTCCATTTTTCGTAAACATTCTCTGACTCTGGAAACTTTTCCATTACAATTCGTTATAAATATATGAAAATTTAAATGCAAGATTAGATCCAGAATTAGTTTTTAAAGACACTCCGTTTCCGTGTATTTCAGAACTGGATGCACATTGCAGTTATTGAGAGATAACGGGGCATTCTTTGCTTCCATATAATTTCCTGTATCAATGAAGCGACTCGGGATTCTTGATCTTTAAACATTATTCAATAATTTAACTACTGGCATAGAATCCTGAGATAGTTATCGTGTGTTCTACCAACTCTCTTCTTTTCGGTATAGTTAGCAAATTTTTATAAATGTACATGAAAAATGTATATATTTTTTACATTAAAACATATAAAACCTGTTATCGTGTGTGTTTAACTCTTGGTTGTCGTTTCATTTGTTTTGTCCTTATATCTACAAAAACTGAATTCAATCGATTCGAATATCCTTTTCACGTATGTACCACTAAATAATTCGACATATCTTTTTTAATTCATCGATTTTTAAAACTTTTAATATAAAAGTATTAAAAGTGCTGCAACGATATGTATCATTTGTAGCACTGTCCTCAAATTACTGCACACATGAATTAAAAACTTCAGAATTCCATTCTTCACAAAGGGAAACACTAATCGCCCGCGTTGCATTTTCGATTCTATTCTCAATCATTATGCATTGCACCTGCTGAAACGTTTCACCGCCAAAATTTAAATATATGCATGTCTTTAAAAACAAAACAAAAAAACAAAAAGAACAAAGAGCAAAGAAAGTTTTCGCAATGATTACGTATATCCCTAATTATAGGGAAGCAGCACATTTATAGGAATTAGCCTTCGTTGCGGTAAACGTAAATCAGTGTTTAACATTATGCTTTTTTTTACTATTACAAATATAATACTCGTACGTCATGTAAAAGTGCAGAACCGCCTTGCTTTATTAACTACTAGTTACTGACAGGCGCCGCAAATACATTGCACGATTATTTCTACTATTCACACGTTGAATAATATGACGCTCCCCACTGCATTATGACGCAATAGAAAATGTTTTAGTCATAAGGCATCAGATCGATTCGCTTTCTCCAAAAATTCGTCTGTCAATAAGTAAGACCGATTAAGTATATACTATATAATTTACGAGGAAAACTATATTTTATACCTAGATCCAAAAGTAGGTACGATAGATTGATTAGTTTTCCTTTTATTGCTAGATAATTTGACTGAGATTTCGATTTTTCATTAACTTAAGAGTAATCATTCGCGACGAATAAAAGTTAGATTTATGCAATTTGTCCGTATTTAAAACTGAAAAGCAAACGCTACTCAAATACGCGATGATACGTGGTATCGTAAATGCTGGCTTAATAATTTTCAAAAACATAGATTATTTACAATAGTAAACTAGAAATCGCCTTGTTAAGTTATTACAACTTATCATGTATAAGTTATTAGAAAATCAGAACGTTACTGCAGTGTGATACCAAAGTTAATCTTCTACGTATCGAATCTTCGTAGTGAACTAAAAACTTCTCAAATCATCCGTATCTACGAGTATTATGCCTTTTGTTAGATACTTCTGATACAATAAACGTAATGCATTAGGTTGAAAACGTGTATTGCACAAAGAGAAAAGAAAAGAATGCAAATAACTTTCTAGCGAGAAGTAAAACATGGATATCGTTTCGCCTAGAACATTATCATAGGGATACTGTAATCCTATTAGGCAGGCGGTGCGATTGATTACAGTGACTTGTTAACGTTACGAAGCGCTAAATTTTTTATGAATCGTACGAAGATGAACCGTGATCATGAGCGGGACTTGGCGGTGTCGATGGATTTGAACTGTTGTTGGAAGCTATTGAATGCCTTGGACTTCCACCAGAGGTGTGCTCCTATGCCCAGGATAAGTTTTTATACGAGTTATTCGAGAATTCTTTTCATAAAAAATCTCAATTCGGACATTTTAAATATGTTACGTCTGTACTTCTGTTTATTTTTAACAGAGAATAGAAGAATAACATACCTTATCGTGTAACGATGCGATGCTACCAAGAGAAAGTGGAGTATGCGATCGTAGGTGCACAGATTCCGAATCGACTTGGTCCACAGGTGTTCGTGGTAACGAAGGTGGAGTAGCAGTTGGCCGTGGTGGTGCCGGTCCTCTACGTGACGATGTTGAGCCTAGGAAAGCATATGTGCGTATATTGCGAGAAACCTCAAACAAAATTTGTAAAAAGAAAAGAAATAAAATGAAGTGCAATTAGTTTAAGCATGTGTACCGTTATGGGGTGAGTATCCAGAGTTTCTTGATATATGAGAACTAAGTCGGCGTGTGTCAGAAGGCGGGTGCCTAGGCGGTAGGGGTGCCGGCTTGCTTGACGGTTGAATTGCTGGGCTGTATAACTGCGTGAAAACAACAATGAATAAGTTTAATTCCTTTCGGTTCATCAGCTCGCGATACAAATTCACCACCATCATTTTCTGCCAAAAATATGTTAAATCCTTACTCTTTGTTGGCTGCTGTGAAGATGAGAACTACTATGATGACTGCTATGTTGTTGGTCAGCCGTTTCGAGCGTGGTAGGCAAGTCTAACAGTCGTTGAATCTAATATAAAATGTAGACATTTATAGAAGAAGGTGTATATGTAAAATTTAACAGAGAAACAACTGTAGTAGGATAACATACCTGTATTCCATTACCTGGACCCATGTGACTGATATGATTAAAGTTCGTCGGAGCGGATATCATTTTAGAGCGTCTATCGGTAGGTCGGGCAGCTCTATTTCCTTCCCGCAATGAAAATCTCCGTCGCGGTCTTGTCATTTGTCTACCACTCGCGTCCAGGGGTGTTAAATTCAGTAGTTCTCCTATAAAAAAAAAAAAAAAAAAAAGGCAAGCATATATCATACGCGATAGCGTTATATTTACTAAGGAACTATTATCGCTGCTTCGATTAATAAAATATACTAACGTTGGTGTAAATTGCTCAGAAAAATAACATGTGGCATATCGTTAATGATGCAAGAAGTCAGAGAACCGGAAGTGTTTAACGGTCGCGCACGTTTTACATTAAGTGTTTGCAACCAGTCCCCAGTAGCACAGTCGAACACATCTATGTGAGTTTCGCTGTAAACTAGTAAGTAACCTTCGCAATGGCCTGCAACACGAATGTGATATTGTAACTACATTCGAATAAATAACATATTCCTCATTACAGATCTTAAAGCCATACTTACTAACTGCAGTTGGAACAGCGGGGTACATAATTTCTCGATCTCTACTCTTTCTGCCTTGGCTGTCGACGTAAACCGCCAATGTATGGAAGACTAACAAGAATTCACCGCGAGGTAATTCAATGCAACGCAGAGCATCCACAGCGCTGTACGTGAGAAAACCTAGGAGAGTATTCTCAGAATGGACCAAGGCTGAAACACATAGAAAGATGAGTCAATGCATCCAGGGGAAAGGTTTTAATTAGATTCGATATTGTTTGTACATACAAATAGGATGATGGTCTCCTAAGATGCTGTAGATAGAAAAGCCGGAAGGATATCCGACGCAGAAACGGCCTTCCGAGAGAATTTGCAGAGTTTGTGCGTGACACGACGATAACATCAACTCGCGTATGCGTTTATGACGTGTTTTTGTACGCGTAATTTCGTAGATAATTATTTGGGTAGCATTCTAAATTAAAAATAAAGAAGAATAAAATAAGAGATCGTCGGTTGCGTTCCATTTCCAATCCCCTGAAATAAAATTTCCTACCTGTTTCTTTATGGCAACACACAAACAGTAAGTTAATGGATTGCGACGGACTACTCCCGTCGTTAAAGTTATACATCCCTTTGTTTCCGCGACTTTAATCCATTCAACTTCGTCTCCGTCCAATGCGCGTACTGGGACCAGCCGTACATGACGTTGCTTTCCACTTAAAACTACTATTAATTGTTCTTCCGTTACATATTCCAGTAAATATATCTTCTTGCCTTCTCCAACTCTTGCAATCTCTAGAAAACAGAAAGTGATAATAGCAACGCATTTCTGCGACTGTTTCTTGTAAATATATGTATACATATATTAGAACATACCACTACGATCTAAATCTAAACAGAAGAGGCCCTCTTCTGTGCCAATGACTAGACGATCTGGATCAATAACTGCTCCTGACATCACATTTTTTATGAGCGCCAATGTATTATCTAATAATTCTTTTGCTCTAAAAATCTGCGACACAAAGAAATGATGTAACAGAGTCTTTATATTTTATTATTACTTGCAATGTGTACACCTACCGTTGTATTAGGAAGATTATTTTTCTTTAATATTCTATGCAATTCACTTAAAGCGACTACCCATTTCGTTTTCTCACTTTCAGTGTCCGCAAGCATTAACGTGTGGTTCCTTAAACCAGGTGGTTCTAACAGAGACGTCGTTATCTAAAATAATATATGGACAAGTTAAAGAAAGGTAAAACAACAGACTGTAAAACTACTGTGCAATGATATTTTTAAAATTACCCTAAATATGCACGGAATGTCTTTCTTTGTAGCATGTATGACATCCGAATCGCGAACGGAACTGACGCTAAACTCTTCGTCTCGCATATCCAATACTTGAGACACGTAGACAGACGGTAGTGCATTACGATCGGGTGAGATATCGTAAAGAAATAATTTAAAGTCGCAGACGACGACGAATTGACGAATCCAACCCTTCTTTACTCCGCCCATTTTTGGCACTTTAACATACCCCTCGTAAGCAGTACCTATTCCCCGTGTAGGGTCAATACCCAATGGTCGTTTTGCTGAAAATGTCGTTTATCATTACTCCTCGTTAAATAAATAATACGAGGTAGTATCTAATGGAGAGATGTGGATAGATCTAGTAATAAAAGCTTACTTTGGTCGTGTGGCACGGGACACATCGGTGGAACCTTGTCACAACAAGGCATATGGCATGCAAATCCACAAACTTCGCACACTACTCCTTGCCTTGTTAAACCAACCATCAGCGAAGTACAGTGGTTACATTTTGTAGGCGCTGAGAAAGTTCTCACTAAGAATTGATGTGATTTTGGTTTTGGTTGAAGACTGGTTTGCCCATGAGACGTTGACGATTTGTTCAGTAATTCATGGGACAACTGGGACGTTGGATCCTGAAGATTAACGAAGTATTAAATCTTTAATACACATTTAGTGTTGAATTAGATTCAAATTAATTATCACTTTGATTAAATGATACTTACAATACTAAGCTCAGATAAATTGCTTTTACTGCTGGAAATGCTCGGTGCCCGATTGTCCTCGATATCGGCCTCTACGCTATCTGCGCTTCCATGTCGTGTAGTGCTTGCAGTTTCTTTCAAGAAATGTTCCAAATATGACATTTGAGATGTAGGACGTTCTAAAACTGAAATACGAAAAAGCAACGTTAAGAAATCGTAAGCTTTCCATTAACTTATAGTTGAAACCATTTCTAAGAATGTTAAATTAAGAAAAGAAGATTATATTCATCACTAATCCATTATAATACAAGGAATTCTGATTTTCTTTTTACAAAGAAATAGATAGATCAACCAACGTAAAATTCACGGCATATTTAAACAAATGTATACACTTTCTTTTTAGAATCACTCCACTGCAATTGGCACCACACAAATTCTGTTAGAATGGTAATCGTTATTATATGCGGATAGGGGATGAAATCTCGCCTGTCAGCCGAAGTAGCAAGCATGTGATAAAATGTACCAGAGAGTCAAACGAGTTCAAACAATCTAAAGGCGAAAACATTCAGACACAACATACCTGTTAATCGCTTAATTACAAAACCGAGAAATCATCAAATACTACGATTAACAAAGGACAACCATCACCCTAAAACGATGGAGGACTACTGGTACTATCCTTAATTTGGTGGATTATTACTCTCAACATACAAGAAACACATAATTGATCTTGAGGATAATGGTCATTAAGATCAACACAGAGCTATGTTTCATGTAAAAGATAATACGCGTGATACTTTCATTGAAAAGATAGCACGCTCTGTAATGTTACATTGTAAATTTCTGTGCTCCGATAACTAGAGAAACATAGCACTGTTCTGTAATTAAAAACCCAGCTGTCTAGTCAAATCAAAACCGCGTTTTTCTTTCTCGTTTTGCCACATCATTTACCGGGTGGCGATACGATGGCGACGGCATTCTGACTGATGAATGTGTTGACGGGAACGAATCTAGTTAATAAGCGACATGTCGTGACGCGGGGAGCACGCATTACTGGTAGGGGTGACGACGGCTGATGCACGATGATGCGTTGGGGTTTGGTACAAACGATGTTCGAAGATTTGCTTGACGTATTGCTGGATAGGACAGCTGTCACAAATACAGTTTGAAGATGAGCAACAAGAGGCCCCAGACACAGCTCGTTACGCCGATAAACAGAGGCACTTTGTAGTCTAGAAATCAGAATCGCACAACCGTACCGGACAACCGAATTACTATGCTGGATAGATATCCAAATAGTAACGATCTCTATTATTGGTAGAGCTTATGTATTGACAATATCCTTAAATATATTCTGTACTGTTCTTGATCAGAAGAACAGTAATCATAGACAGAGGAATATTTATGTATATCGCAATGTAGGCAAAATGTTTTGTTGAGAAATATTCATGTCAAACCTGACAATGTCAGAGAGCGTCACATTCTAAAATTCAAGTGCCTTATGTTTTGCCAAGATAATAAATTATGCTGATACATATACGTCCAAATTTTATCTATGTTGTAACACAATTTAAAATCTGATGTATTTCGAAAGTACATACATATTTGTTTGTAATAATATCCAAGAAAGATGTTGAGCTTACTTGGTAAATTTACATACTATGTATTGCACTTTTATAGCGGTAACTATGCCTATATCATACAATTAACTGTCCATTTAAATGCGCACATCAAATTTAAACGTATAAGATGAAAAAATTGTCTAATTGCCAATTAGACACTGACTCATGCCAAATTTAATATCAAGTTACCAATTAATTCAATAGGAAATAAAAAAAAAAAACCCGAGATCTCTCTACGGAAACTACAAAATTTCTTAAATCATCATAGTCACGGCTATAATGGCCAGTCATTTGGTAATAATATACAAAGATACTATACTAAACAACTATATGTAAATATAAAGAATCATGTATGCCATTCGTGCATCTTCGAAACAATTCAATACTATTCCATATAATAAAGAGTTATTATATAAGACAAAGGAGAAAGGATACGAGTTAATAAGAAGATCTTAAGAATTTGTCTTGCGACAAGAATGAATGCTATATATGATTCCAGATATAAAGTTAACATAACACTACTTTCCAATTTCTTTTCTCTATGCATGCAAACTTATTCATTAAGAAGAGCAATCTAAATAATTACATGAAGAATCATATCTAAAAGTTGCCACAACAAAGAAGTTCAAGCAATGTAGAAAATAATTCTTGCAAAAACAAGAAATAAATATATTCATTGCCTGAACACTGTTCGTGAAAGATTAAAAGATTTCGAAATCACGTACATGGCGTGTATTGCGACTGTTTGTATAATGATGGTATGTGCACCATTTTTATAAAGACGCAACCATAATGTTTTTACAAAACTTTGCTCCGTAATTTTATCAATTGAAATGTACTTACAGCCATCGCCTGTGTCAACCCTTGCTTGCAACTCTTTTATTTGCATTTCCTTACGTTTTATCTCGTGCGTGAGTGCATCGAACCGTTGTCTGAAATCCCTCAACTCCCTGTAAAAAGAAGTAAACATATAAATAAATATAATGGAGTATATCGGGTCTAATTATATCAGTCTTTTAAGATCATTACTTTTGAGCAGCAATCAAATCTGAACGTGTCTTCGTAAGCTCTTCAGATATCGCTTGCTTAGCTTGTATTTCACTTTGCAAGGAACTTTGTAAATTCAAAAGTTCCATTTTGTCGAGTTTCTGCGATCTGCGATTTCGCCAATTTTTATCAGACATCGTAGATCCACTTCCTACAGCACCGACACCACCGGAGTGTTTCAAAAATTCTAATTCTTCCGTCATTTTTGTAGCCAATGCCTATAATTGTTTTACCATGGATTCATAAGATTTCTTCAATTACACAGCACGAGTAATTGTTCAAGAAATATAGGATAACAAAACAAACCTGTAAGTACCCCCTAGCGTCTTTCTCATCGGATACCCACTGAATAATCTCAGTGATCTGAGCTTCCCATTGTGCAATGGCTTCCTTCTTATTTCTTAATTCCTCGTACTCTTCTTCCAGCTGACGCCTCTCGCCTTGTATTCTATTAACGCTATCAGTAAGGGTGTTGAGTTCTAGCATAAGCTTTTTGTTCTCCTCGACTAGCATAATTTTTTCTCTCTCGTGACGTCTGTTCAACTCGTTTATAGTTTCTTCGCTATCCGTAATGTTCTCCAATCTAGCAGCGTCCAACTTTTCTTTCGTCAGTTGAACTTCTCTTTCCAACAGATCTCTCCTCGTCTCAGCTTCGTGCAGTTGTTCCTGAATGCCACGTAGCTCGAGATTGAACCTGCTTTGTTGCTGATTCAAATTTTCATTGTACTGAACCTCAAGTTTCTCAACTTCCGCCTTTAGCCTGTTAATTTCTTGAGTTGCCAGCGCGTGATTGGCACTCGCATCATTCCCCATTGACCTCTGTCTAATTTTCTCTGTTTCTTCCTGCATTTGTTTGCAGTATTCCTCACTGCGTTCGCGCAATTTTCTTTCTTTGCTCGTTTCCGCCATCGCCTCTTCGACTCTATTTTCCAACTCTCTACGCAGCTTCTCAGCTTTTCGAATGTCATGCCGCAAACTATCAACCTTCTGCATCACAACTTCCAATTCTTCCTCCTTGTCCCTAACTTGCCTGGACAGCTTTTGTTTCTGCTGTCTTAATTCAGACAACTTGTCCGTAACTTCAGTATATTCGGCCATCGCCAATTTACGTTGGGTCAGCGCATCTTTCAATTCTTTGTCCTGAAGCTTAAGCTTCTCCTGCGCATCTAACTTATCTTTAATAGCTTCGTCCTTTTCTAATCGAAGAGAGCGTACCAATTTCTCTAGTTCTCGTAGCTTTGTCACATCGCCGTTATCCAAGTTACGTAATTCTCGGGGCACCTCCATAGACTTTAACTGTGACTCCAGTTCGCAGTTACGTTTAGTGAGCGTATTTATTTCATCCTGAAGTTTTCTCGTCGCATTATTGGAGTCCGGTGATATCCCAGGCGAAGATTGGCTCGTAATGAGCTGCTTCTTCAATTCTTCCAACGCTTGCGTCAACTGTGCATTCTCTTCCTCAAGGATGTGCACACGTTTGTCCTTTTGAGTTATGGCTGGCAGGCAACCCAGATCCGATATGCAGCTTCCTTGAGTGAACGTGAAGCCAACGAATGGTAAATGAAGCGCAGAGAATGCAGAGTTCGCTGCTGGCGGAACAGCATCGGAACTGCGAACATCTGTATCGTCGACATCAAAGTTCGATGTATCGGTTGGCGAGGAAACTTCAGGAATGTAAGGTGCGGTACTGTCTCGAAGAGTATCCCAGTTCACGCCATCGAACCATGGATGTTTCTTAAAATCGTCAATTCCGTTCTGACCTAATCTAAACTCCGAGCTACATATTAATTTTCTCATTAAATCCTTAGCGTCCTCGGAAACTTCGTATATATCATCTGCTGGGAAGTCAAAGCAATTCTTATGATTCATAATCTTTCCATATGTTTCGACTAGAGATTCTGCGTAAAAAGGTGTTTCCCCGTATAACATTTCGTACATGCATACACCTAACGACCACCAATCGCATTCAGGTCCATATTGTCCTTGTCCATCTTCCATCGCCCGTAAGATCTCCGGTGAAATATAGTCTGGTGTGCCAACGGCAACATTACTTTGTACAGTGCCGTCTTCGAACAACCGTAAACAAGATCCAAAGTCTGCTAATCTAATATGACCGTTTGCATCTAACAAAACGTTATCAAGTTTAATATCACGATGTACATAACGTAAGTCATGTATAGATCCAATAGCCAGAACCATTTCGGCTATATAAAAACGAGCCATATCTTCGGGGAGGCGATCTTCGAATTTGCTCAGCAGTGTCAAAAGATCTCCGCCGCAGTAATAATCCATGACCAAGTACTGCGAATTTCAAAAGACAAAAAAGATTATACAGATACTTGTAAGCATTAGTAATTTTATTTAAAATGACTCGTAGAACTTACCAAATTATTGTCATCTTGAAAGGCATAGTGAAGATTTGTGATCCACCTTCGATCACCGTACACCAGTACATCCCTCTCCTCTCTGAAGTATGCAGTCTCTGCGCGCTTCAGCATTTCCCATTTGTTCAATATCTTCATTGCAAATACCTTGTCTGAACCACGCAATCGTACGACACATACTTCACCAAATGCACCCCTGCCAATAACTTTTACTATCTCGAAATCCTCTCGTGCCAATTGCAAACTCTTAATGGAAGTAGCCACAGGTTTTACTGTAAAAACAATCGAATTTTATATTATTTATAGTTTAATATATAAATTCTATCCACAGTATGTATAGTGGAATATACCAAATTCAATAAAATCTGAGACAGTCTTCTCACGACGTAAGGAAGAGTTGCAACACTCATCGTATAAGACGAGCAGAATATCGATGAGCGTCTCGATAGAAAATGTGTGGCCCCCTCTTCCCTCTCCTTGCACAGGGCCACCCATAAAAAGAGATTCTAGTTGGCGTAACCTTCCTCCTATGCCTGTAAAAATAGTTTTTGTCAATGTCTCTAATAAT
The DNA here is from genome assembly GCA_023838395.1 of Holcopasites calliopsidis. Taxonomy (NCBI): domain Eukaryota; kingdom Metazoa; phylum Arthropoda; class Insecta; order Hymenoptera; family Apidae; genus Holcopasites; species Holcopasites calliopsidis. Next base: position 7,766,654 of record JALHAQ010000005.1, on the reverse strand, counting down.
GGATGGATAATATTAATAGGATTGTAAATATATATTGAAGTTATTACCATTGATTGCGACTCCCTTTGGCATAATATCAGGAGGAGGTTTATTACATTGATGCTGCGATGGATCCGACATGTTTCTGTTTGGGAAAAGTTGCCTCTTACCAAAATCTTTGGATATTACTTTCGCCATTCTTATTAGAATTAGTCGATAATACTTCAAACCACCGCATTATTGTGTGATGACTGTCCTAAAATATTTAATATCATTATCTCGTTATGAACAATAAAATCAAAAGAAACGAATTTGCAATTATATTACCAGAATTAGAAGAATCGAAATATTTGAGATTTTGTCATGCTATTATATGGACAATGTATTGTTAGCGAAACAACGCAATTCTCAACCATTTTGTTCAGCTAAATATAGAAATGCATTTCGATCTTTATTAATATACTTTATAAATTGCTTGATTCTGAATATAAACTTTGCAAATAAAAATATTTCGTGAGATAGGTATGTAACTAATTAACAACATCAATTTATGAAATCGATTATCAAACACAAAACGTTACATGCTGAAAAAAAAATGTTACAATGCATGTTGCATTTGTATTTGAAAAATAATTAACAACAAGCTGGAGCTTTATAAGTGTGCATTAAATATTTACCTTAAGAAGATGATTTCCATTAGACATATCTAAATAGGATCACTTTCACTGTTGAAACCATTAATTTTGTTTACAATCTTGCAACAGTCGTTTCGTGATCATTTTATCAGAAGACAACCAGCAAACTTTGCAACCTCTTTTGCCCTCGTGCGAAGAATGTCAAAAATCAATTCCCTTTAACTTTGCTGGTGTAAACGCTATGTCCACACGCCACTCTACGTGTAAAACAATCGAGTTTCATTTAATTCATCATCGGCCATGGTGCCGGAATTACTCACGTCGGAAATTACGTAACTGCTACAAAGATAGCCAAAATATTTGGCAAAGAAAACACGCAACAAGAGAAATACGTGTAAATAAAGCGTATAGACAAAAATAGTGCAACGGGATAGGGCATTCGCATTCGCGATCAAATGGATTCAACAAAATCACCAAGACAGCTCGTATCGTGGAGGAAATCGGTATCGCATACCGAAACTGTACACTAGCTGCTCAACGGAATAATTATCGGACGAAACTTCGATTATATCTTGGAGCCCATTGTCCCAATTTTTGGTATAACCTCCTCGTCGCGACACTACACTCGCATTCCGAGCAAAATTTGTGTGACGTAAAATTCCTGTCGCATGTGAGAAGGATGTTTTGAGCGAAAGGCTTCCCCTTTGCCGATCCGGACCGTTTGCTCAAACGATTCGAGCATATCTGCCGAAACGACGCGCCCTACTCGTATGTTGGTCTAATTGTTTATTATGCACACCATTCGATTATCACAAAACATCTTGCATGGCCACCTCCGAACCCCCAACAATTTGATTGACCCCCTGGCAGGCCCCATATAGGAAAAAATATGGCTGTCCTACGTCATTGAAAGTACCCATGACAGTTCAGCATACAGATAGGCCTTACCCCACGCTTTGAAAATGCAGCGAGTTTACAGCGATATTTGTTCTTTCATTAATTAACAACGATCTTCTTACTTTGTATTTAGGGAGTTTGTGAGTAATATAGATCGAAGATAAACATTGAAATATCTCTTTAATGTAAATTTAGACGAATCAATAGATAACAATATATCGATTGTAAAATATCGATATATCGGAACAAAGTATCGATGTACCCAAAACATCGATGTATCGTTGCCGTCTCTAACTGTTACCGTTGTCGTCCTCCTAACAACACAATGGAGGAGCCAGCGAAGAAAAAGCAACGTATCGAGAACAATGAAGTCGAAAGGGATACGTTATCGGATATTGAGCAGTTACAGAACAGTTTGTTGGCGCAATGCTTGTGCAATGTACCGGAGAGCAGTCTTCGCAAACCGTTCACTAGTGGAACGGTAGAAGCCGCGGATGGCACTTTCAGATCTTCGTCGTTGTCCGAATGGGAACCCGATCAAACTTTGGAGTTTCTAAGCGCTCTGCAGCTCTTATTTGATCTAGCCATTAAGCAAAACATCAGAGGTGTTATGTGTAAAAGGGTGGTCGACGTTTGTGATGCGCTGGCGCGAAACGAGCATGGCATTGTAGATCAAATAATTGACCTGTCGTGTACGACGAACAAGTTTATATCATTTACCGCTAGCAGAGTGCTCGCATCGTTTTTCATTATAACGAAGGACAGCACAGAGACGTTAGGATTAGAAAGATTAACGCAATCCTTGGTAAATACTCATTCTCCGAGCCAAATGCTGTTCACGTTGGATGTTGTGAAGAGAGTCGTGGAACACAAGGACTGCAGCATCCATCCCCTGGAGGACACGGACAGTATAGTGTCGCCGCCGCACTGCAATACAATAACAATATCGGACGCAGAAAGTTTTGATAGTACACCAGTAAAAGCAATGTGCGTCAAAGCATTGGAATCAAAGTGGACAATACTAGTATCAAAATTCGACGCTATTCTCAGTTCGTACACGCCGCAGCACGAATCAACGGTTATTACATTTCTCGATTTGTGGGAGTCAATTATTTCTGTAAAAGCAAACTTATCGGTTATCGATACCAAGCTTTTTTATTCCCAGTTGGATAATTTGGTTGTACTTCTAAATGCCAATGTTCCTGGTGTAATTTGGAGACACCTCCTAGGATTGTTCAATGAAGTTTTGTGTTATGGGAGCACATTGGCGCTACAAGATGTACTACCCGATGAACCTTGTTCCTTGGCACACTTGATTGTCAGAGCCGTTAAAGACTGGAGGCTATTGGATGCTATACCCTACCGGCACGGCTCAGGAAGATTCGGAGGAGGATCAGGAGAAGGTGACCGTCCACTTTTACAAAAAATAGTGCTGCTAGTTTTAAAAAGTGTTGCTGTGACAGTTAAAGAGACCCGCAGCGATTCTAGTGACTCTTCTCTGGGTTCCGAAGCGGAGGATCTTGATGCTGATATGGCGGTTATCGAGAGGAGCATTAGAGAAGTTTTAAGGCAGCTCGATCAATGCGTCAAATCGTTGATGCCGTTTCACCCTGAAATGCCATTATCGCAATGGGTTGTGCAAATGTTTCACGATCAGGATGATTTTCTAATCGAAGGCATGGTTTGTTGTTTAGACGTAGCGGTTGGTTTATTCTACAGGGGACCACCGCAAAACGATCTTGGTCATATGCTTAGTCCATCTTTAACTTTTGTACAATTTATACATGCCGTTTCGCATGACCCGGATGTTTTATTAGATTTACTGGTCAGTAACGAGACCTGTTTCTTATTGTACTTACTGAGATTTCTGAAGTATGTCAAGAGAAATTGGACCGAATTCATATCTTGTTGCGGAAGGGAACTAGACGATACCATGACAGTACTGATAAGATTACGTTTAGCAATTGATAGATTAGTATCCAAGGCGTTGTTCCCTTATAACATAAATCCAGTTCTACGTCTGTTAGAAAAATGTGAATCCTTCTATGAAGGAAATATAGAGAACTAATCGTTTGATCGCGTAATGAGATTAAAAAAGAATTTTCATTTAACAGATCAATGTACAAACTGTATTCATAAAAGATTTGTTGGCTGGCTTACTTTATTAGCCAGAAAATTATACAAAATTGTATAGCCTTCTTAACTTTATTCCGATGAAATGACTGAGTTCAGCTACTGTTCTTTGTAGTATTGAATAGCTAGAGTAATATTAGAGGGTTCAGAGAAAGGAACATTTTTATTTATTATATTTAGCAAAATTTTAATCGCCCGAAACTATTGTTGAAGTTTTAGACAATAACTATATATATATATATATATATATATATATATATATATATATATATATATATATATATATGTATGTATTTTGCATTTCATAGCTGAAGTATAAATGGGTCGAACTAGTACAAAGATTAGATAAAATTCTATGCTTCACAATGAAATTGCGTTTTTATGGTGCTACGAAAATATATTTGCCAAAGCACCATTGGAATTAAACGTATACTATTATAGTATACATATAGAATAGTATTTATACATACGTATACATAAAAGCTAAATGTACAATTTGCCATTCAAATAGATTCATGTATAAGACGGATTGTCGCATGTACTGTTTGCAATATCTCGTTTGATTATATTTTCTGAAATTTCTGAAAGTACTTAAAAATCACATAATACGGAAGCCATTATTTTTAAAAGTGCAAGTATTAGGTATATGCGTTTATTAAATTATAAAATTATCTTTTAAATTTTATGCCAGAGGCATTAAAGAATTATTTAATTTTATTTGTTACGTCAAATACTGTAAAACAAGTTCTTGTCGGTCTATTGTATCGCTGACAGTTATAACACTATTCTATAATGCCCCTGTGGAAGTTCAATGTTTTCGTTAAAATGAGACATTATCGTATTATCATGATTCATTAACAATGTATAAATAACAATATTGTAAAATATTGCAGCTATATAAATGTAATATTTACTGGCAAGATGGGTGGAAGTCATTGACATTTGAAGTTATGCCAGTATTAATAAATTATTAGATACAAAATGAATGGCAATGATTGCTACTAAGTTAAAGTTAAAAACAACATTTGCCAAGATTATTTTCATATCGTCGACGGATTAAAATATTTGTACATATATATATTTTAATTGTAATGTTAATTATGCATATCGTACGATTAACTCTGTAAGTATAATACATGTAATACATTAAAAAACCTACATATTTTTACTTTTATAATCACGCTGCAATTTTATTTATCATTTCCCTTTACTGGCATTCGAAGATCGTTTACAAATCATATATGCATAATATAAAATATACAACAAATAAGTTATATATACATATATATATACAGTATATGTGTATATAATTTATTATCTTTTTATACACGTTTTTACTCTTTGAATAAACAGAATATTGATCAAGTACATTATACTGCTATTCTTATATGAAGTACTTCTCTATAAAATAGAATAAATAGAAAATATTTGGAAATGATTTTTAAAAAATCGCGGATTAATCGATTGATGCACGGCTGTCTAGTCGATAATCTATAAGCGAGAGATCGACTGGCCGATACGGCCGTCGCGATACGATTGATCGAACTCGTTCTTGTGCCGCGGCGGGAAGGGTGCGCTCATTTAAATGGCACTCTAACATCAGTTTACAATATTAAGCAATTTTTCGAGTCGAAGCAGAGTTTGTTAATTTACAATAACTCACGGTTCTAAATTAAATAATGGCCGTGAACGGTATTGTGATTTCTTCGACAACTTTAAAAAGCTCTTCGCAATCGGAAATTCGGTTAGAGGGCTCTCTAATAAAAATTTCATTACAGGCTATTCTTTTTAAATTATACACAATAATAATTAATATTTCGAGAGCAATGTTCTTTAACATTTAAATGCGTAAAAATCAAGTCATCGTACCCTAGAATACAACATACATATGTATATGTACCACTGCGAAAACACCTCGGTAATGCTTTATAAAATGTCCCCTTACCTAATATGTCACCGCGCTCGTTCCCCTTTCTGCTGGTCGGGGAGCCCCTTTTCGGATAATTTCGGTATTTACGGGATTAATGTTGGTGCTATGAACAATATCTATAAAGAGGTGGGTATATTCGATAGATCAACAGGACAGCTGCCGTGGACACACGCCGCTAAGCCGCTTATGTCAACTCGTGAAAATTTTTGCTCTTTTTTGGAAAATCGATCCCTAATCCGGCAGGCATTAGAATGATCGGTAATTTCGTCCGAATGAAATGATAATCGATTAAAGGGAGGGTGACGTTTGTCGGGGAAGCCTTCAAAGAATATCACCGCCATGGATGGCAATTTGTTTGAACAGTAGGATCCATTAAGAATAATTTTTGCGAATCTCGAAAAGATTTTGTATATCTAAGAAACTGCGTTAATTAATATTCTCGTCTTGTTGCTCTGTTAAACAACAAAATTCAGATTATAGTTCTTACAGCTTTAGAAAATTATGATTTTATTATTGCGCCCCTCCAAACTCTTCCTTTATTTTTCCTTATATATTTCCAATCCGTTGTAAATAACAATAAGCAAACGTTGTAACGGACAAGGAAATCAAAAGTAACTTCTAAATATCAAGCCGATTGGCTGACACTTGCTGAAAAACTTGAAACAGTAAAATTATGCGACAGAGGATACCAGACTTTTCCTCGAAGGGTCATGCATTTCAACTACATGTAAGGAACAAGCCTAATTCTGAATTATGTCGATCGTATACCGCGAGATTACTAGTTACAAATGAGCCTCATATATCGCCGGATTATATCCCGTTTGATGCGGAACTGAAAGAAGAACCGCAGGCCTGAGCAAATAAGGCGAATGGTAATATAGCCGGGCCCGGGCGCGAATAGTATGTCAATAGAGGTAACGTTGACGTTAGCCTCTGGCGTCGTGGTTAATACGTGTGAATAGGTGGAAACGGTAGCATATGCTTGTAAAGGCGATCGCATAATTCACGTCATTTCGTAAAAGGAGCGATCCGATGGCTGGTTTGCGCATCGCAGTTGCACGACTGGCCGACGATTGCTCAACGATTTATTTAGGATAGGACGCGAAAGCATTTCTGCGCGTTTTGCGTCTCAATTCGCATGTAAAAATGAAGAGTTACACGGTAAGAAAGGAAGTTTGTATCCGCGACTTGCATTTATCCTGCGAAGCTTTGGATCTATTGAACCGTTGTTACTGAAGGCTCGACTCGTCGAAGGCGGATAACGATGCAACTTACCGTGATTAATTGGAAACTAATACCGTGCAGAACTTTAATTGAGAAGCTGTAATTAATACTCGGTAGGAAAGGAACGGAGGCAGCTATTTATTGATTATTTTCATCGGCATTATCTCTTATCTGGAGGGACTTTGTCTCTGATGGCCTGGCGAGGAGTAAACGCTGCCGGAAGAAATTCATTACTGGAGACGCTGAGCCTTCGATTATCTTGGCTCGATAAAAGGGGGAAGAATGTTTTAGCATGTCAAGGTTCACGCAAATCTTCCCTGCGTAATATTATAATTCACGTAATTCAAACAGCATTGCTACGGGACGGTGGCTTGCCGATTAATCGGATTACGTCCAAGAATCTTTGCGGGAGAGCGTTTAAGTTGCCGTAGAATGCGAGCCAATATTTCCCGCGAAATGCATTCGATACAATACTTATCGGAAGCGTCTTGCCGGCCGAAAAAGTCAATATTTCACCTGAGTTTTTCACGGACGTGTTATTTTAGGCTCGCTTTGACGAATTTATCGACTCTGTTGGACAAAGATGTTTGAAACGGTTCGCTGTGCGCCAACGGAATTGGCAAACAGACAACGCGAAGTCAACGTGCAGCTTGGGGGAATATGCACTTTTGTAATAATTAAACGTCTATCGTTGTATGCGATCCCTATAATATTCAAGGGATTCCAACTGATCTATCTACAATGACGTAGAAACGTTTCAAACACAACCAGTCGGAATTTCACGTTCGCGCAATCGTGAGAATAACTTTGTGGAACCCTCGCGCGTACCACTCGCGTTCGCTTCAACAAAATGTAATTTATCGTGGAGCGAGCGAGCGAGCGCTGCGTAACTAACATGCCATAACTAAAGACGAGCCCCACAGCCACTCGATGCCACTCGATGCCACTCGAGCACACGATCGAAATGCTTCTGCTAAAATGCTGTCCTCTCGCCGTGTCGTACGAGTTTACGTTGGTAAAAGGGGGCTCGTGTACTGTTCGATTCGATCCGCGTTTACGACACCGGGGAGACGCGTTAACTATTCGCGTTGCCCCCTGGTTCCTTTGGTGACGCGCAGTTTTGTATTTATCAAAATATGGGACGATACTCTTCTTATGCGAGACTGTTTTCGGCCCGTATTCGTGGTTGAACGATTTTTGCAACTTCAAGAACGGTAGCCACAGGGAATAAAGAAAAGTATTTCGCGCAGGTGGACTAAAAGCCTGAAGCTAAAGCTGGTAGGAGGAGGGCTTGCGATCGTGACTCGCAGTCAAATTAAAGTAGATGCAGCAAGGCTTTTCTTTACCTCGCGGGAATAATGGCCAGGGCGAGATGCTTTAAGAAACAGAGAGGGCGAGGGAAGAGAGTTTTTGCAAGCGCAAGTAGAAAAGTTCCACCTTCGAATCTTTCTACCGGTAACCGGTGAAATTAAATTTCCCTCTGCGCTTCGGAAACGGAAAACCGTCCAATGCATTTTAGTTACCGATATTTTCCACCCCCTTGCCTCTGTTCTTTCCTCGTAGCAGAATTGGACCAATAAATAATCGTACGTCGGCTTAGCCGCGAGGAAGAAAAGATCCTGAATAGATACTGCTCCGACATTCCCTAGCGTACATCTCGAGATACTCTCCCCCAGAAGACAAGAACGCTTGCGATATTTTCCTGAACATCATAAAAGCTCAATATACAATAATTATTGCCCACGCGTAAACTTCATAACAAGCCGATTTATCGTTGCGAAGAAAACATTCATTGATTAATGTCCGCTCATAAATTACACGCCGCTTCCCCGGTACCGGATACCATTCGAGTGTATCCAAATACCATGATTTAAGTATGAATCACGGAATCATTGGACGCACGAATCGTGCGCGATCGAATGCTTCGTGCGAGGCTAAAAATTGTCCTCGCTTTACGTTGAATACGATCACAGACCATTGGTCTTTCAATGGGCCACACGTTTCCACTATTGGGAACCACCGCAACGATCGTCGCGTACCTGTTTTTGTGGAAACCACCGAAGAGAGAGAGAGAGAGAGAGAGAGAGAGAGAGAGAGAGAGAGACAGAGAGAGAGAGAGAGAGAGAGAGAGAGAGAGAGAGAGAGAGAGAGAGAGAGAGAGAGAGTGCCATTGACCGCCTGTCTGTTAATCGAGTGGCTTGGAGTTGCTTGGAAAGGAACGGAGAAAAAAAAAAAAGAATCGTACTCTGTCGCCTGTGAAAGGGAGGTGGAGAATAGGCGGGGTTGAAGCGACGGAAGGGCGGCTATTTTTCGACACCTGGTAGCACGTTAGCCCGTACGCGACGCTTTTTCATCGGATCGGAAAATTGCCGTAAAATTGTCGCAAAAGCGATACTTTATTCCTTTTCAGTGGCACGGTTTACCAACCGCGTTCGGTAAGATTCTTTTCGGATGTTTGATGGGATTTTATGGACTCGTGTCCCTTTTGTTCGGAGAGGGTGGAACGTTCGATCGAACGCGACCCACGACCTGTCCGAATTCAAACGGGATCTGGCGCTAAGGATGATGACAATTATTTCCATATACGTAAATATGTTTCAGCTGAGAATCAGCTTTCTTTTCAGTTCTGGTCGCAAATACTGTCCTTTCACGGAAGTCGTATCTCGGCCACATTTAATGAAACGCATTGTCGCAAAAGCCAATTCCTTCGCGGTTACAGTGACGCGAAAACTTTGAACGTGCTGGACAAAGTATCCCGTCCGCAATTTGTGTCCGCAACTGTCTTAGGCAGTTGATAAAATCGATCGTCGGAGAGCAGGTGGAAGAAGAGTTATCGAAAATCGCAAGGATCGAAAGGTTTTGGGAGTCTTGCTCCTTTACGTTCTCACGTCGCTTGACCTCGTGAAGAGAATTAGAAACGATACGAGTAGTCCGCAAGGTCTTGCTCGAGTAATAATTCCACTTCCGCTTGAACAATCAGTCCTTGTAGCCGATTAATTGCCTTTCATCGGATCTCGAATTCGGACGAGTGTCCTTCAAACATAGAATCAATTACGGAGGGTGAAGGAATTAAGCGTGCTGGCTGCTTAAGGGGTCTCCCCTACTGCGACGGTCCGAAAAAAGGCGATCTTTGGGAATTTTTTGGGGAGAAACGATTAAATCACATTAATTGAGAACTTTTTATCTGTGTTTATACATATTTAGAGAGTATCTACATATGTTTGTTAATTGGAAATGCAGCTGCAGTTCCGAGTTACAGTTCAATAAAGAAAAGGCGCGTTAAAGAAAGGTATAGGTTTGCATTCGACCCAAATAAAGAAACCAATAAGATTCTTAATCTATATTCGTGCTGTTATCGTCTCCACTACGGAGAAAAGAAAATATTGATAGACAACAAAGTGGCGACACTTGAAAGAAGTTATTTCGATTTCCGCGGGAAAAGACGGTAGTTCTCTTAGTGCAACACTTTTATTTACCCAAATATTGACTTGATTGGAATACAGACTAGAATGAAGCGTCCCACAAACATATCCTACTAACCCCGTTCTCGAGAAAAACACGTTCAAAGTTTTGGGTGCTTGTGCATTTTGACCGTCCTCGCTCTGCCCCAAACCCCATAGCTTTTGTAGCTTTCCGAATTTCATGAAATCCCCTTGGAATCGTGCTCCTCGAATGCTAAACTTTAAGAAAATACAACCAAACAAGAAATCGATTTTTTCGAAGTGTCACAGTAGGGTGACCCCTGAAAACTTTCAATTCAACGTCCTCAATTTCCTCTGCCATCGCGGCGTAATCCGATTTGCAGGTTCCTCCCGGTCAAGTCAATGATTTTGAATCTTCGAGGCACGTACGCGATTCGAAAAGTGCACGCTGACGCCTCGCCATAATGGGATTAATCAGGGAATTGACGCGAGGCGACAATGGGCCTGTTAGCGTGAGGATATTCCCTTCATCAGCCGGTGTCTTCAGGAATTATTATCCTGGCACGCGTTCATTATTCGACACGTGATCGGAAGCGTGCACCCGCGCGGCATACATCGAAACGAAGTTACATCGCAATCTATCGTTTATTGTGCGGCGTCGGAGCTACTGAGCGCATTTGTACACTTCCAATGGCTCACTCGGAAGCAGCTTGACCCGCGGTAATCCTCGTTTCTATTTTGCGCTCGGAAGCGGTGTTGCATTTTCAAGGGAATTTGTTGTGTGTTTTTTTTTGTCAATAACGTGTATAGGATGTTAAATACGTCAGGGTGGATCGAAGTTAACGAGGGTAGATTCTGTAACCCCCTTTTTCACAGCCAGCCTGATGAATTTATAAAATCGCGAGCGAGGGTACGAGAGGAAATTACGAGCGGGAAGAATAGCTCTCGTATCGCCTTGTCATCGAAAGTTCATTTTTCGCGGTTGTTACTTAAGGGCGAGGGAAAATGGCGAACTGTAGGGATGCAAAGACGGGGTAGAATCTCTCTCTCTCTCTCTCGGCCTTCTGTATTGTTCCCCTTTGATCGGTTTCGTGTTCACGAGTTATCTGTCGACCGAAGGTCTTGACTTGTTGCTTCGATTCAGTTGCCGTTCGCAGAAATGAATACTTTGTTCTTGTTTCGTGTAAAAGATTGTCGCGCGGTACTTTAACTTCTTTGTGAAAATCCAGAAGCGAAACGTACCGCCACGTTTTTCACGTTGAATTCCGAATGAACAGAACGACACGTGAGTTCCCATGGATTTCAATGGAAACTACGACGTTCATGGATGGGCAGGAGGCAGAGCTCCGAACGCGAAATAACGGGTCTCGACGAAAGTTCGGAGTTCACGGTCTCCGCTAATGCGATCGCATTCAGAATGAAATCCGCTTTCATTCGCGGAGATCTCTTTCCCATTCGGAATTCGTTCTTCCGCCAGTCGATTGTCGCGCGAAACGCGCGCGGGTTAATTCAACAGTTGCCCGGATATTTAACTAAACCACCAGGACATTCACTTTCCGTCAATTCCACCAGACCTCTGCCGTATTTCACCGTTACTTTCGCATCGCGTCGCGGGCTTTCGCGAGATTCAATTCAGCCAAGTCGTAATCTATAATAATCGGCCGGAGGATTTGCCAAAAATATCGCGCTTTTTAAGGAAGCGTATTTTCTCAAGAGAGAGAAGAGAGAGAGAGAGAGAGAGAGTAGAAAACGTGGAGCAGGAACTGCTTGGACGTAATTTACACGGACTTACGCACGGCTATCCACTTCCAGCGGTGAAAAAAAAGATCTCATAAATTGTTCGCTCTCCGAGCTGTACGCGTTCGCCGGCGCGGCGGTTCCTGGCGGTGGGGTAAAATGCGCTTAGCGATCCTTTCATCCAAGACCCGAAAAAGGTACAGAGTCTCTCTGTTAACCTCTGACGGGGGTCCGGTCATTACGTCTCATGATACTCTCACGGCTGTTGAAAAATGATGAAGCGAATAAGAAGATTCACGGTGTGCAACAAACCGTGCGGTATCCATGAACCGTTCGACAAAATCCGTAGCTGACTGCGTTATTTCGTTGAGGGCTCCGCGGCGCGTGTCAAAACACTGGTACCAAGGCGGAAAGGAACAGTAAAAGACGGCGGGTAGAAAGAGGGAGCGAGTAACGGGGGTAAAAGCACGTGGGGGAAGAGAGAGAGAGAGAGAGAGAGGAGGACGTACGTACGCACGGCGAAATTATCGAATAATCCATGCTAGGATGATCATCTCGATTCGGGTATCGGGTCGTTGTTGCCGACAATGCCACGCGAAACAATAGCGTCGCCGACAAAAAGCTTGTCGATGCACGCTTACGGTGAATTCATACTTAAATCTATGGATTTTCGTGTTATAGCACGCCCTTGTGCCCTGATCTAATAGGCTTTTAGAGATTATTCGGTGTTATCGACTTTTTATCGATCATTACTATTAGGAATAATTAATTCTTAATAATTACAAAAGAGTCATTGAAATGTGATTCAAGATCACAGTTAGATCAAGATCACAATAGCCGAGATTACACGAACGTCTGGTATCGAGTCTCCCAATTTTATCGGGAACGAGTTGCTCCATCGTAAGTATATGAACTTAACTTATCGAGTTGAGGTCTGTCGAGTTCGACGAAAGTTCGGGATCGTTAAGTACATATATGTATAAATAAAGTAGGTACGTATATATCTAGATACTTTGGTCCTATGGGTATAGTCGCTTACCTATGCCAAAGGGGTTTCGTGGTCCATTGGATAAAATTCTTTCTTCCACGGACGGTGAAATTCGAGGGAAACTTTTGGTATACCGAGAATAATCAAAACTTTGTTTGGTCGAGTTTGCTCGTCATTAAAGGTTAAAGGTCTCGGGTTTCGAAGGTAAAATGTTGTGTTACAATACGAAGGGCCAAGAAGCAAATCGACTATGGAATCCCGTTGAAATCAATGCGTTATCTCGCCTGATTGATCCCGGTTTATTGAAATTCATCTACCCTCGTTCGTTGAAAGAGTTTCGGAGGTTTATTAGAAGAAAAACAAAAAGGAAAAATTGTTGCGGGGACTGATGTCTTGCACAGATACAATTTTGCCAGTAGACGACAAGAACGAAGGGGGTAGTGTGGCGAATAAAGGATTTCCGCCAAAACTTCGTCCCGACGACTATGGTCGAATCATTTGGTTCAAGTGGCAGCAATAGGATAGATCCGAAATCGTATTTGCCATTCCCATGATTATTTGGCCGTGCCCGGCACCGTCTCCTTTTTTTTTCTTCCGTTCCTTCATCAGGCCCTTTTATATAGATGACCAATAGCGTGGGTTGAGTCGAAGGCTGAATGGGATGCTCCTTTGGGATCTTGCATTTTGCCCCCTAAGAATGCACTTTTCCGCCGGGGTGAAATGAGCCGAGCTAATTTCGGATCCTTGCCTCGAGATCGAGCGCGGAACAGTGAAGCGAAACACGACCGGCTGGAGGCGAATAATGGTCGGGGGAAAAAAAAAACATAGAAAGGAAGGAGTAAGTTTACCGAAGACGACATCGATCTCGCGATTGTCCTTTTTTATCCGCGACGGAATCGGGAAGCCTGATTGATTCACGACCATCGATAGAAAGCAACTCCGAATCTACCTCTTTCTCCTTCGTGTATCTGTCGAAGGCGGTGAAGCTTCGCCGAGCACGAGTAAAAGTTTCCGTGCGTTCCTTCCGTGGAATCGTTGTCTACCTGTCATTATTATGTCACGCTTTATCGCGTTCATCTCGAAGGATCATCCCCGATTCTGCGTTTAGACAACGTGAGGGAATCGGTGTTGCATACACGCGACTCTGTTTCTTTGCTTGGATTCGTTCTGTGTTGGAATTTCGTTGGAAGATCTCGAGCAATCGAGTAGATGGATCCAGCAGAAGAGGACTGTGCACAATGGTGCAAGAAGCTCTGGCATCCTTCCAGTCAGCCTTGTATTTGATTATTCTAGCGAGAAAGGGGGAATCGAAGTTTTATCGAAGCTATTCCTTTCACAAGACAAAGGGTTATGCTAAAGATAAAAATATTCCTTTTTCTCTTTTATTGAAAATATTACATTTTTCACTGCTTGTAAATACAATTGAACATGAACCAAATACTTTTCCCTCCCATATTCACCTACTTACACCCCTCATGCAGAACCTCCATATCCTTCCAAACTAATAACAAAGTTCCACCAATTTGATATCAATGTATGCAAGTCGAATAAAATCGAGGAACGGGTTAAATGAAGGGTGAAGCCCCGCTACGCCTGGAAGACGAAAAACTTCTATCCTTAATAGTTGACTGTCTCGCGATGATCTCTCCGAATAACCGACATCCACTTCTTCAATTTCGTTCCCATTCAGTTCCAGAGTTTGCCTTCAATTTTCGTCCAAGGGAACGAGATACGCGTATCGTTCAATATTTGCTTCATCGTTGACCGAGGGGAGTTTTGGTTTATATACGCCAAGAAACTTGGACCCCGCGATCTTTAATATCGAAGCCGGACTCATTAATCTCTAACTTAAATATTCCTCGTGAAATGTTCAAGTTTAGAGCGAGGAAAGGAAAAAGTAATATTCAGTGCACGCTGTAGTAATTGCAGGCCGCATACATTCGCCACTTTAAACTCGAGGAGCAACTTTAAAAAAGAACAGACGTTCCCGTCTATAATACACTTTGCTCTACAATCTCCGGCTAGATTATTAGCGCAAGTGTTCTTAATGCTGCTTATTAATGATGCCAGAACTTCGCCGTCAGTCGTTCGTCTAGAAACGTCCGTGTCTGATATCAGAGTCATTACCTCGAAGGAAACTTCAGCACTTCGTTGAATTATGCCTACATATGTATATGCACCTATAAATGACTTTGAAGCAATTTGCCGGCATCCTATTCCACGACAAAGTGCAGAATATTAAAAACTCATCAGTCTACAATATTTTTTGAGGTCGTTTCAAACTTCGGAGGCGTAGGAGCATGAAGTAGGAACGTTAACTTACAGGAAAATTAAGATGAGTCTACTACTATCTTTGAAATTGAATAACATTATAAAATAACATGTAAGCTTACCTACAATTGCCTTTGAAACGTCATTATCTATTACCAAATCGCGTGCACACATATTTCAAGCAATTTAGAGAGAATTTACGTTGCTGTTTCGACCAAAGTGCATTTTACACACGCTGAATCTTTTCTTGAATGGTACACGAAATTCAGCCAGGCTACCCTCGAGTTTCTTGGCCGAGAGACCCGCCCCGAACAAACAGACCAGCCAATGAGGCGGCTCAAGGAGGGGTCGTACGTGAAATTAAAATATCCTTGGGTCGTAATGACTGGAAGTAGGATGGTAACGATGCACGTGAACGCTACATACACAGTACCCGAGTAACTTTGTTTGCGATATTCGAGGGGTGACGGTTCCAACCCCTCGCCTAGGGTACAGGCGGCAACCCTTCGAATCAGCCGGATCCGCCGGACATATGCTGAAAGAGAGAGAGATGCGCATTGTATTATTCACGAGCCACTCGTGAGATAATAACGTTACCCCGATTTTTAATATGAGTTCCAGAGCTGCACGCTCCTCCCTTGGTGCTGCCCCTCGTAACATTGTAATGGGATTAGTTGCGTTATTGGGAGTTTAGAATCACGGCTATGTTTCCTCCGAAGTCTCCTCGCGTGTATCACCGGGGTGTTATTGCGCATTGAAATTCGTTCGCATTGGAATGTCCAGCATTTGCATTGGCGTGTAGGCTTCTCAACGAAGGAAACAGAATCGAATGTAAATTAAAAGGCGATCGTTTAGAATCATCGACGATGTATGTGCCGAAGCACTTTCTCCGTTTTATCACGCGAGTACTAGTTTCGTTCTGAAATTCTAATTAATAATGTTCTCTTGACGATTTGGACAAAGTGTAACTGTCTCCTTTGCGAAAGCTAAGATTAGACTGCTTCTAATGAGACTACAGCCGTTACACGCACGAATCTCGACAGGTGTCAAGAGTCTGGGCGGTCGGAAGGAAATGTGCTACGAATGATGAAGTGGGAATCGCGGGCAGAAACCGTACTGGCGATTCGAGAAGACGTTTCACCGTTAAATATTAATTTTCCGCTTTATGAACACCACGGCCGGCTTAGCACGATACGCTCGATAAAGCGCCCGCGAGTAATCAAGAAGTTAGCTCGCCGCTCTGGCGCAAGTACATACACGCGTTAACCATATTTTGGGCAGCACGGCAGCGAGCTAAGCCTTCCATTAGCGAAGCATCATCGTTCCTGTCCTACACGCTTCATTGTTCGTTTCCTGTTTTCATCCAGAGACGATTAGTGAGATACATATAATGAAACTCGAATTCATTGGCAATTTTCGTAATCGTCGCTGCTGTTCCTGCGGGAACGTGAATCATTGCGGTTCGCCGAAGAATTCGATACCCGTTTGGTATTTCTATAGAACGAGGCTGTAGGTCTGCGCGATAATCATGAACAACTGGAACATTAACGTTGCTTGTAAAATATTAAGAAAAAAAAAAATGGACAAAGCCTCTTGGAATTAGTATCTTGGAAGACTACTAATGACACTCTTCTGATCCGTACCAGATACCTGTGCTAATTGCAGCGTCTCCTCCCACCAGCTTATCTTGATCGGCCGTACAAATTCCTTAGCACGTTCGGCGAAAATTTAGGTGATAATCGATGACAGAAACGTACGCTGGGACTCTTCCGATTTTCTCCGTTAAAAAGCTTTTTCCACTCGTTCTCCGCCTCTTTCACTGAAGGCTCAAACTTTCAAACAGTTCATTATTCAACTAATAGCCGACCGCTTAAACCTGACTAAAAATTACTATTATCAAAGTTATACAATTATGATTATTAAAAGTTACTATAACTGAATACTTAGGAGGCTGAGGAAATACAGCCGCATGTGTGAAATGAGCGAACAAATAAACAAAGAAAACACAACGAACGATGACCCGAGCGAAACCCTGCATTAGAGCAGTGACCGCCGGATCCGACGATCATTTCCGCCAATTTAAAATCATACTTCAAAATCATCGCGAGGAACGAATGCGGAATAATGAGGAGATGTACCCGTGGGGGTTAGCTTACGGAGCGTCCCGATATAATAGCGGAAAGATGGTTACTACGGGCGCAGTATAAAGTTTCCGGACATATTAGCCACCCGTCGAATTAGCGTTGCGAGAAAATGCCCTACTCTCGGTGTCGATCCCAGGGGAAGCGAGCCCCCCGCTTGGTCGCCGCTTGCATTTCGGGGGTGAACCGAAAAGGGGGCACCCTTCAGAAAGGGCGGGGCCCCGTTTGAAAGGGGCCCGAGAGAAACCAACCCCTGGGTGGAGTTTGGAGCCCGTATATATATTAACGCCGTGCTCTTCGGGGTGCAGATCACGGTACCCTACCAGACCGTGAGGATCCCGTTTCGCAAGTCTTCGTGCCGTCCGCTCTTTAAAACGCTACCCGAGTTTGACGCTCCAATTGTCAGAGTGTCGAAAGAAAAAGCATCTCGGTAGTCTCTCGAAAGTGATATTTGTCGCAACGTTGAAGTGATCCGATGGAAAGTTGTCTCAGTGATCCGAGGATTTAGTGTTGCTGAAGAAAGAATTGTGTCGAGAGCACAATTTATTCGTGCGAGGGGAGGATCAGTCGCAGACATGTCGAGAAGTTTCTTGGTGGACTCGCTGATCGGCAACAACTCGCCGCCAGCATACCCCTTGCCGTATTACGGGAACCAATTGCCGAACTATATGTTCAATTTCTTCAATCTGGGTCTGGGATATCAACCGATTAGACCTGTACCCAGGCCACCGGCTATGCCTGTCCCGGTGCCGATTAGCCCTCCGGCTTTGGCGAGCCTGCCTGTACCTGGCCAGAGTCCTCCGTCGCCTCTGAACACTTCCGCGAGCAGACTTTCGGGTAACTATCTTCTCATGAAATTTCTTTCGAATGCAGTTTACCCGTAAATTCGTTGGGTTCTAATCTCTTTCTGTTACCTTCAGATGTTACAGCGCAGTGTGAATCGCCTTCGAGAAACAGCACCCCGACGCCTCCACCGAAGTCACCGAATTCTATCGGCAACAGCTCCAAGAGGATCCGCACTGCGTTCACCAGCACGCAACTGTTGGAACTGGAGCGCGAATTCTCGTCGAACATGTATCTGTCGCGGCTCAGGCGGATCGAGATTGCGACGAATCTGAGATTATCCGAGAAGCAGGTGAAGATCTGGTTCCAGAACCGTCGAGTGAAGTACAAGAAGGAGGATCTTCCCTCCGGGCAGAGTCAGAAGTGTTGCTGTTTGAGGACCTGCGGGAAGAAGAAGGACGGCTGCGGCGACGATCCGTCGAATGAAAAGTGCGATCAGTCTGAGGAGAAATCTAGGTCAAACGAGAAAAGCGACGCGGCCGACAAATCCATCGACGCGATCGGCAATCAGGTGGAATCGTCGGGTCCTATGATGGATCGTGTCGAGCAATCGATCCAATTTAATCCACCAGCGGCGGACTATTCGCGGAAGTTTCATCGGGAAACGGAGGAGAAATTAAATCTTTACGAGATCAACGCGAACAATTTTTCCCGGGGCCTGAAGAGGAGCATCGGCGACGCGCCGGAGGAAATTGACGAGAAAAGAAGACGGATCGATGTCTCGGCAGTTTATCAGGACACTATCGCCAGTCCCGCGTTCAAGAGCATAGGATGCACCAAGCATACCGTAGAGAGAATCGTCAATTCGTAGGAAATGAAATACGAAGGGGCACGACTTCTTAAGATTACGTTTCGCGCTTTTCCGTTCGCCTCTGTACGGCTTTGCGCGATCGATGTCGTTGTAAATATCCACGCGGTAGTTGTAAATATTGTAGATAGCACATTTTTCTATGGCTTACCAAAAGAAGATAGAAGCTTGTATATTTTTAAATATAATTTTAAGGAGAATAAAACGAACGATTTAAATTTACTTCTGTGTTTCTTCACCATTGCGATATTCTTTCTATAAATTTCGTTACTACTAAACACTCTACCTACTTTTCTTTATTACTTACATTCTCCATACTTACTTAATAATGAATTAAGTGTCAATCAAAGCCCTATATACTTCCGTCAAAATTTATTCTGCGTGTACGATTATTTTCCAATTTAATCTCGTTACAACAATAATCTCCCTGTTACGTTCATTCGAGGTTTTAATTTACTTCAAAAGGCCGCGAAAATTACGAGCCCGTGATGGCAGTGATTCATTTTATTAAGCAATCCATATAATTCCTTTTCCCCCAATATCGCTATGCGTTCGATTCTATTGATATTGCAAACGAATGCAGAATGGCTATCGATTTCTGTGCAAATTATTGCGAAAGCTTGTTCAAAGGTAGCATTACATTGGTCGGATTATTTGTCCGGAAAAAAATCCGTGGAAAACCCGTTTCTATGCATCCAGGTCAAAGGGTACCAGCGAATTTATTGGTGGGATGCAATCTTCTGCGAACAAACGTCACCTTTTTCCCTTTATACATGTAAAATATTCTTATTTGGTTTCGAGTGAAAAATCGTAATACGAATTCACATGCAGGCAACATATTTTTTTTAGAGGTAATTTTATTTTCCTTTACGGAGGATCTATTGAATGTTTTGCCTGATTCGTATAGAAATATGATTTGCATTTTACTATATAAGTTAAACGTTCTATATCAATGGGCTCTTGCCAGTTCATCAATGTGTTATAACAATAACACAGAACCAAGAAACTCTTTAACAAATGTTGTAATACATTCGCATATAAATAACGTGAAAGTGTGTTGTTCAAAAAGAAACATTTTAAAACAAAGTAGTGCAGTATGCAGCATCTATTAATATCGCTGATCGTTATTTCATCTCAGTGTTACTATCAAGGTGCAATTTAATTCACTCGCATGCCATCACATTGTATCTGTCCTCTGGAAGGAGCTGCAATAAAACGGATTAAAGGAAGACGATGAAGGAGCATCGACGGAAGGAAGAGGAGGACGAAAGACAGAAAGCTGGAAGGATGTTGAAAGGCAGAGTCGCGGTGACCGGAGTCGTAGTCATTGTCAACGGGAAATCGGCCGTGATGCCGTAAATCCTGGAAATTTGTCAAGAGGGCCCCCACTTTGGGTTAAATTTAAGGTAAAACGTAGTTAATGGTGTTAAGGAGCGGCACGACAATGGCCGGAGGCACTCTCGTATCCTCGTCGATCGACAATAGGACACTTGTGTCGCTTTCGTGGCTCGCAGCGGGTGACCGGCGATCGTGAAAACCGGCTGCCTTTTTTTTCGGCTCCCCGACGTTCTCGGGTCCATTCACGGATCCTTCTGTAAGTGAACTTCTCGGTTCGTGCTGGTCTCATTCATTCCTGCGCGCCCGATGAATGACCCGGCTCCGCTCGCCGGAAAAGTCCGAATCAAAAAATTGTCAACCCCGTGTAATACTACGTCCACGGTGCAAGCGGTGCCTTTTCACCGAGCATCTTGCCCGTCGGCTTAAAGGACGTTTAGCGGCTGCAGCGCGTTAAGTTACTCCGAATTTCGCGTTCCTTGGGAATTCGCTTCTCTCCTTGAGAGGACTAGGTCCAATACGTTTCAAAGTATCTGCCTAGGCTTCTTACGAACCGGCAAATTTCAAATGTTCCGCTTCCCCCGAATGTGCGGCGCGTAATTGCAACGAATGGAAAATGGCTCACACTTTGTAGAGTAACTTTGCTTTTTCGTGTTTGGAAGTCCTTTCGATCATCTGATTCGTACGAAACATGTTTTCTCCGGCACGAAGCAGGATAACGAAACGGTACCCCGCTGCGACCTCGTCGTAATCACATTATCATTCCGGCGGCAGCGAATTTCCAGGGCACCATTCGTCTCGTTTCTGAAATCGGATTTCCTCGAGATAATCAACATGCTCCACCTACATTTCCCATGTTCTTTTGTTTTTTGTTTTTTGTCAATCGTTACGAAGAAGGAATTCCGCTTCAAAGGGCGAGGTTCATCGCAAATTACAGTAAATTGTAAATGCCTGTTTTTATTTAACTGTCGTAGCAGGGAATTTTCAGTCCGTTTCTGTCCAATTGCGAGCCGCAAATGCGGCATGTATCGACCTGAATGATTCTGCGGCTGCACCGCCGTTGGCCGACGTGCTGCAATTCAATTTTCCGGATCCTCGCGTGCTCTGGGGCCTGGCCATGTCCCGAATTTAATTCGATCCCGAGTAATACGAGTGATATGCAGATACCGGCAAACTAGCTCCTTTACAAATCTATTAACATTCAGGTGGGCCAATGAGCGTGAGAGGGAGAAGGCTGGCGAGCTGCTCACTGGATTTCGACGGACACAGAGAATTAGCGGGTTCCAGCTAACGAGAAGGCACATAATTAGACGCGTTTCGACTTTGTGTCACTGTGACTTTAGGCAAAGCGAGTTAAACCGATCGCTGAGCTGACGCGCTTGCAGCATACCGATAGATAGGATATTATTTGATAAGTATTCCCCACCACGTCGTTTCTAC
This sequence comes from Holcopasites calliopsidis, assembly GCA_023838395.1. Classification (NCBI taxonomy): domain Eukaryota; kingdom Metazoa; phylum Arthropoda; class Insecta; order Hymenoptera; family Apidae; genus Holcopasites; species Holcopasites calliopsidis. Next base: position 7,744,871 of record JALHAQ010000005.1, on the reverse strand, counting down.
GAACGCGATGTAATCATCCAAATATCAAAATGTTTACTGGTTTTTTTATATTACAACCTGATAGATCACTGGGTAGAAGCGGTAGTTGCATCGATAATTCAGAGCATCGATGAATCAATATTCGCAGTTCAGAAGTACCATCCAAAATGGAACAACGATATTAAACGATTCACCCGAGGAAAGGTCTGGACACGGTTGATTAAATGGAGCTAGGCTGAACTGTCTCAAACATGGTCAAACTTTTTGACAAATTCGCGCAAAAGGCTTCCCGCTCCATCGTTTCGTCGTCGGAGGGTTGAAACTATTCCCGACGCGGTCGCGAGGGTTGACGGAGAGCGGTATTAATGAGTTTCAGCGACTTGCCGCACTTGAGAAAAAGCTGCTGTGGTAGGAAAACGTTCTGGGGTAGGGAAACCGCAACGGTTCTCGCGCCCTGGAAACAAACGACACATAGAAGGGCACGGCACGGGAGGAGTCGGGACGATCGAGAGAAGGGAATGACGATACGTTGACGAAGGGAAAACGAGAGAGAGAGAGAGAGAGAGAGAGAGAGAGAGAGAGAGAGAGAGAGAGAGGGTGCATCGAGGCTTTCCGGTTCCGGAGCGCTAATTCATTTCATCTTATGCGCACTGGAGAGGCGCTCGATCAAAGCTGAAAAGAGTCCGCGCGACAGCACTACTGTGCAGAGTTTCGTGGAACGGCGGGAGTTGCCTTGGCCACTTCAGCACCCCGTTCAAGGGGAACACTGTGACAAGCCGAACGGAGAACACGACGGTGCGGGCACTCCAAAGTTGAAATCGTTTTTTCGTGTTTGCCGTGCAGGCGGACAATGGCGAGGCGCGGTTTCAACGTCAACGCCGGGAATCCTTTATGTAGCGTGCAACGCGAGCACTGCACAAGTGCCATAACGAATTTCTTCTTACATCTCAGAAAGGTGTGCCGCCTTTCTGCAATAGGCAGAGCAATGGAATGACTATTGCATTCAATGTTACACTGGTACATGTACTGTACTCTTGAAACGATTATGTCGAGTCCTCTTTTAATAAGAAGCAACTAACTTGACTTTCCATCTTCTACATTTCAGTTCAAATTTTTAAATGTTAATTTCGGTGTAACTTCAAATACTTAAAAATTGCTGTCTAAATTTGAATATTTAACAAGCTGGGTTTAAGTATTCTACTTTAGAATTCAGTAACTGAAAATCCTTTTGAAGTAAGAAGCTGAAGTTTTATACATTCCGCTTTCTCCCCTAGCGTTAATAGATGCACAATGATTATGACTGCAATTCGTACCTCTTTACGTGGAACGACTCATACGTGGGTCGCATTGCGATTCCCTTTCAGACTAACTAGGGAAACACGTTGCTTGTATCATTTCCCTGTGCAAGTATCACCTAAACACACGCAGTCATAGTAGCAGAAACTGTTTCCTTCAGGCCTGGGAAACTGGGTCGGGAATAAAATATTTATTTTTGGGTTATCTTTGAACCTGCTTAACGGACGTGCCCAGTTCATGAACGGTGTTAAGCTTCAGAATTTACCGTGCAGTCTTGATTTATACTTTATATGTATAATGGTATAGAAGCGCTTTGCTACCTTCGTTTACAAAGTTCGATAATTTGCTGCAAGGTGTGTACACTTGAGATTAAACTCGTTCGAGCGTCCTCGATATATTTAATGTCAAAGGGAATTACTGATTATTTAATATCCAATTAACATTGTATTTCAATATTTCCTTATGAAGAACAAAATTATTACCATAGGTCGTTGATGCGCTCCCTCCATTTTGTCCCTCCTTTCGGCGTCCCAAAGTCTGCTGTCTCCCAATGACGATGCACAAAACCCAAAACATTTTTGAGAATCGTGCACGGGACGATGCAGCTTCCTCATTGTACGAGGCCGACGCATTGTGCGATCGCCAGTATTACGGCTACGTTTAACCACCGCAGCTACGCGCACTGTGCACGTCCAATGACGTGAGAATAATTCCGTTTCACCGCCCACAAACACGGGTATTTTTTTTTTTTTTTTTTTACCTGGATTCGATTTGAAACTTACACACGAGCTACGGATAGAATGCACGAGGATAGCGAGTCCGGGTCGGGCCTGGTCATTGATAACTTGTGAACACGAAAAGTTGTCATCGAAGGGTACGCTGTTTATGAATCGACGGGAATTCTTAAGTGTTGAATTTCGCCGAGGATCGTATTGTAGCGTTTCGTTATAGAGAAATTTATCCTTTCGAAAATCGTCGAAGCCCGTCACAAAGGGGAAAGTTTGTCCTTTTTGGGATTGTAAAATATTTGCCACAATGGAGACAGCCTGAACGAAAACTACCCTTCTTTACCGTGAGAATTAATCGAAAGGTGTATTGCACGTCAATTGATCTTGAATAGGAATCTGCGAGAAAACTTGTTAAACCTGAATGGAAGGTTGAAAATGATTTTTAAATTGAGGGTAGCAAATATCATGGTCTTCGCTCAATATTATAAAAAAAGGGTAGGAAAAGACTTTTGCCGAATCCTTTTAATTAATGATTATTATGCGCCGCAGGTGTTTATTTTATTTTTGCAAGAGTTCTTTCCCCTATAGGCTATTTAATTTTTTCATTAAACCATGAAGCACTCGTAGGCATCCCACGCATCTGCGTTTGCTTAATTCTGGTTCGCAACTTGCAGGAAATTGCTGTAGGCTCCATCGATTTGGTTTAACCGAAAAACTTGCCCAGGCGTAACGTTCCAATGGATCGACGATCGGGGTTCGGAAGGGTTGATAATCAAGGGAAGAAAAAAGGAAGCCTGTTATAACGACGTCAAAAAAGATTCAGCGTTGCTATTTCACATATTTTCTCGTCCATGAAACGTTTCAATTGTTGAATGGCATTTGTAATATGGCAGGTTTCTTTTTAAGAGAAACTTCAAAAAGTCTAAATAATATGTCTCATGTATATCTTTAAATGAAATGTTACTCAGATTTAAATGAAAAATTGTTATGCGCATTGCATACCGTATTTTATTTTCATTTCAATCAGATAAATGCACGTTTCAAGAATACTGCGTGTGACATATTTTCACGTGCAATATGACTACTTCGAAGTGCCGAGAAGCAAGGTACAATACGCTGGGTCTAACGACGTAATAATAAAATGCAAACGACCATCTGCTGCATGCGTGGCGGAGATTGATTTACGAGTTTGTTGCTCGTCACTGTTCAGCCACGTATGCTAGGTATACGATGATAAGCGAAATTCTTGGCATGGATGTTATTGGACGTACGAAGTCAATAAACGTGACGTTCATGCGAATTGCAATCTTGCAGGAAAAAAAAAAAATTGGGCTCAGCCGGGATTTGAACCCGGGACCTCTCGCACCCAAAGCGAGAATCATACCCCTAGACCACTGAGCCGCTTGTGAAAGGTTGTAATTAATGCTAAGTGTCACTGATTACTTTGGCACACTTTCATCCAGGTCACGCGTTTAATTAATCTCCCCGCTTGCCGAGCGCCAACAGGTACAAATTGAAATCACTGGTGGCTGATCCATTAACCACCCGCATTCAAATTAAATACGGAGAAAATGTAAATGCAAGTTAAAATTGAAAAAGATAGTAATTATAAATTATGCGCGAAGAATTCCATAATAATTAAATGAGTAGTAACTTTGATGGCTTCTGATTGAATTGCAATTGTAATTTCACCCATTTATTTCGACCGGACGATTTATTTGTTAATTATAATTGTACAGCGGATTATTATGCAAATTCATAATATTTTGTTAATGCAGTAAAAAGAAGCAGAGCTTCGGTAGGCACTTATTTCATCTACCAGGTATTATGGGGAGTACTATTATTTGATTATTTTGTACATTTGTTCATATTAAATGCCCTATGTGCAATTTTGCACCTTTAAATTTCCTATGAATGCGTAAAAAGGCCGCAGTCTAATTATAATTATATTTTAGATCATAGATAAATTTTAAATTCAGATTGCTTAATGAATGTAAGTAACGAATTCCTGGTGCAATGAACTTCCGAGTAAAAATATTCCCGGCACATGTTATCTCGCGTGACGTAACAGAATGACCGATAACATTCCGCAACGTGAATTCGTTTCGGAATGAAATATAATATCTCGACAGCAAATCGAATTATTTTCTATCGCATTTAAGCGCACGAAGTAATAAGAAATTTACCATGTCTCGTACAATGTACTTAGGTATTACAAGGTACATCTAGCTATCTACGACCTCTGATTATATCACGATCGCAGGTCAATTAGATAAGCGTACGGGACACTGTGTGCAAGTCGTTCGCTGCTTCAATTTCTTAAGAAACTGGGCCAACTCGATCGAAACATTTAACGAACTTATCGACACGTGCATGAAACGTAAAATTGCACGACAGCTCGAGATTGATGAAATGTCGCCAGGGAGCTGTCTCCTCCTATTTGTCATAATTAGCACCATGAAATAGCCACTTAATTTCGCTCTCCCCTTCGCGAATGGATATTCTCTTTGCATTGCTCGTGGTGTCATCGCAAAAAGAAAAACGTTCATTGTGTCTCTTCACCACGATGATCCAACGAGAGAGCACCCTTTGAACCAGTTTGAAACCCTTCAGCCCTCAGCTGGCCACAGAGGGTTAGAAGATTTGTAGTCGTTCGGTTATTATACACTGGCTTGCACGAGGCAGAGTTTAATCTTCCAGCGATTCATTGGATTTACCGTCTTCACCCCGCTAGGAATCGATTTAGGTAGATACACCTGAACACGGTTGAACATGAACGGTCCGAGTGCTGCGAATGCCTGCGACGATGTTTCAGGATTGCAAAGCCAACTATTTCCGTTGTTGCTCCTTGTTAATGGTAGTATCTAATAGAATACTTCCAGGGTCGCGGATTGTTTGCCCGCAGTCGTTCGAGTTGCCCCGAAGGCTCTCCTTTCTTTATTCTCACGCAAAGTATACAAACCGCAGGAGGAGGAGGAGGAGGCAGAGAAACATTTCCATTCGAGGATCTTCCAAAGTGATCGATACGCGTTCCTACGCGCCTTTTAACGTCACTTTAACGGGTCCCCGATACCGATCTAACGATGTTCCCCCTGCTGAAGGGGGACAGACTTTTTCACGGCAATTGGTGAATCGTCCCGTGGAAATCCGATCGTGTCCGCGATTGCCGTCGCTCGTTCGAAGATGAAGAAGACATATCCCGATCGTTGCGAGGCCTAGCTCTCGGACGATCGGCTCAGCCTTAAATCTCGCCGAGTCACCGCGCTAATCCTTATTTAACCCCGAAGAGTTTATCATCGGCAGGATCGAGACGGTGCGGGATTAACTTATCCGTTTCGGCAACAATAATGGGGCACACGAGAAGACACCACTTAGCGCGGCCGGCTACACACCGTCGTCCGATGACGGTATCTTGATCGGCGTAGCAGGCACCACCGGGGATCGCCTGTAAAGTTGTCAGTCCTCGTGGAGATACGTGTCAGCTTGGCCCGTTCTGTAATGGAAATTGAGTAAGGAATGCAATTAGCCGGGACACCGGGCCTACGAGGGCGACAATTAGCGGTGACACGGCTGACAAGCCGCCGGTACTTAGACAATGCGATAATAATGATCGTTATCAACGGAATATCGGCCCGATAGATATCTTCGGCATATTCGCTTAATTAATCGACGACCCTTTGATTTAACTAACGAGGCGAATGACTATCGAAATCGTCGGCAGGGTACATCTTTTATACATCCAGTATATCGTGGATACCGGACAGCTCGTAAATGAATAACAGCAAAATGGACACGCGCTGGTTATTAACGAACGCAACGACATTCGCCTTGCAATTATTCAACACGACGGAAATCGCTGACGCGGTGAGATTAATATTGAGGGGGCTGACCGTGTGTACCTACTTATAGCGGATAAAAAGAAGAAACATTTGCGCAACTGGTTCTTATGCAATAGCAATGGAGTGGTACGCGATACGTTGGCAAAAATTTATTCGCATTTATAAATGATTTAATAAAACCTTGTTGCGTCATACGGACGCGATATCATTATAGTTCGGCCACTTATAAAACGACGTTCCACAGCTCCCTTTCTAGCATGGGTGTGCAAATACTTTTTTTCACCTACTGCGTGTACCTCTGGAATCAACGAACGAAAGCAACGAAGTGTTACATCGATGATTCAAGTGTCGACCTGTTAATGAGAAATTTGCATAACATTGGCGACCCTTCGACGACGAATTAACGTCCCTACACGCGACGCTGACATAATAGCGGGACAATGAGCAGCCGGTCGAGGGACGATGCGTTAACCGGCTATAAAAAAATCGTGCCCACTTATGTCTATGCTAATTTTATCTGCTGGCGAGACCAATCGCGGGCGAACGCGTGATCCGCCGGAACCGGGGCTTGATTAGCAGTGGCGGATCCAACGTATAAAATGTTGTCGATAAAATAGCCCGGCCCTTTTGTCTGTTGCAATAATGGAGTTGAATAATGGAGATGTGGTCCGTGAAAGAATTCCATTCTGTCTTTCATTAAAATTCTGTTTAATGATTGCCAGTCCTATCATCTGTAGACTTTTATAGCAAGCTGTTGAAGGCACCAAGCTGAGGCGTAATCCAGCCACTTTCGTTCCTCTCGCGCGCGACGAGAGGCCAATTTAATTAGCTCGGCTTTTTACCCTGTCGAATTCATCTTCTCAGAAATAAAGCGGCCGACCTTTCGGCCCCAACGACAGCCATACAATTACGGTGCTCCTCGACTTCGTCTTGCCTGCATTGACAAATTCCGAATAACCAGCCCCCTCGAAAAGTAGTAACTTCCACAAATGCTGCTGCTTCGTAAGTCTACGCATTATCCGTAATTGTTTTCCCGAAAAAAGAAAGTTTTTCGCTTGCGAAATGATATTAGTAGCACGAATTCCATTTGAATGAAAATCGCGGCCTCTTATCCATACATATGACGAATGCCTGGTCCTGCAATTGAATGAAACATTACATTGAAAATGCACGTTTCGAAACGTATATTATATCTCTGTTCGTATTTTATGAAGAATTCCGTGCAACGTGTGTAGCACATTTTACGCAGAGTGTATCATAAAAGTGTATACCATACTCGTTTAAATATCATGGATATTCCATATTTGCATTTCGACAGCGAAATGTTTATTAGCATCTCATTTTCAAATTTTATGCAACCTCTTTCTTCTTTTTCTTTTGATGTTACATCGAACAGTTTCTCTTCATTAAAATGGCACGAGGCAAGCGAACGGAAAAAGTAGGAAAAGGCGCTAGAATTTCGAGTCACGTCGCGGAGTTCGTCCACATTCATTAGAATTGAACTTTCTCGCGGCGTTCCACCGTGCGTCTTACACGTTGATAAACCGCGGTACAAGCGGTACCTGTACAAGTTTATTAATCGAGGCTCGGGAAAGTATGCCAGCCGCTCGTTCATTGTTCGGAGGGCTAAGCGTTTCGCCAAGTTGTTAGCGCTTATGATTTATAGCTCGATAGAAGTTGCGGTCGATTGTTTCGGCGCAAGTTCCAGCCGAGGACGATAATGATTAATTGAGCTGCGATCAATCGACGTTGACTCTCTCTACCAGAACTTTACACGTATACCCGGGACATCGTATATCGTGAAACTTTGTGATTTCCCCGGAGACGGGAATGTATGTGAATTCTCGATGGTATTTTCGAAGATCGAGGAAGAATCGGAGGAACGTCGAGCAGCGACGGAAACGAAGATCAAGATAGACATTTGAGCAAATTTTTGGAAGTTATACTGAATGGTAGGGAAAATGTAAGAAGGAGAACGAAGCAGCTCGTATTTTTTGAAAAATACGAGACGGAAATGTAGCGAAAGAAGAAACGTAAATTTCGAGAAACGCAAGGGGGAAAAGTAGCGAAGTGCAAAATTTGCAATTGCAAGGAAAGAACACGGTGAACCAAGAAAGGCTAATTGCGAATAGCAGAAGAATGGTCCGCAGGAATGATTGAAACGCGAGTTTAAAATTGTCTCATGGACACGAGCCACGGAACGATCCCCCAGAGTTCCGGGAGCCTGTAATTAAAATGAACCCTGTAATTACAGGCGAGTGGCACTTGGCGTTCTTAAGAGTTGTCTGGAACTCGAGGAACTTTTAAATGCCCCGTGTTCCTTAAACGAGAATAGTTTCCTGCCGCGGTTAGCCGTCGGTCCAGCGATCGATACCTGGAGATTCCTCATTTCCCACTAAACTTTGAATTCCGTTTCTGTGAAATCTCGCGCGATCTTTCTCGTCGGGATTCAGCAATTTCTCACCCCCCGACGCGCCTACGATATTGCTTCTTTTATCTTTGATAAGGGGATACTTTTTTAAACGATATCGTGTATATGTATACACTTTTCCACTTCGTATCGCTGCTGGCCCTCCAATGTAGATTGTATTGCCACTGATAGAGCTTATCTCATAGGTCGAAGGGAAACTGTGAGTCTGCTGACAAAGCGACGCTCGATCGACCTATTTCCCAGGTTTCGAGGGTCGAAAGGTTGTCTCGCGAGGGTGCGCGATTCGAAAGACGGTACGAAGAAGGTGTATGCTGCATTTTAAATTCCTTACGACATTGACTACAATAATGAAGAATAAAGAATTTCAATTACATTCAGTCACGTCGCTAATTGGCAGCCACAATATGCCTGCTTACTTTTAATCTATTGTCCCTTTTCATTCGGCTGCGAAAGAATTCTCAACCACGACTCGTAGCCAACCTACTCGTTCTTTCAAGAAATACAACTCTGGTGGAATTCGCTAAGTCAATATCAAGACCCAGCGAGTTTGTTTCCGCATCATAGGTACACCACCGTGTATAAATACCAACGCTATGGATTAGTCAGGTTCGTTCGAGGGGTTGATTTCTTTTCACCCTATAGCACTCCAGCGGAGGAGTGCACTTAATTACTGGTCGCTTTCTACTCTAGTTTCCCCATCCGGTTTAATAGCATTGTTGCGTCTCATGTGTTTATAGATCGGCTCGCCTTGTGGTTTAATTCGACGATTCGAGCGGGCAAGTGAACCGTAAGAGCCACGTCGAGTGCCGAGCACACTCCGTCTTTCCCTTTCCCTCTTGCAAGTCGTTATGCAGATCAATCGAATGTGCATCGAGCAGTTTAGCTTCGTACGAAGCAAGCAAGCAAGCTTGAATGTTCCCGTTTTTTTTCTGTCACGAGACATTTTACAAGGAGGCGGCGAAGTGCTTTAGGAAAGCATTAACAAAAGTCTGGAATGTAAGACTGTAGGGATTGAGATTTATGGTGAACTGTGTGAAAAGAGGAGTGGAGTGAAGATAAAAACACTAATACACAAACAGGACGATTTAATTTAGTCAATTAAGTGTGACACGTGTCGTCCGAAAGATTCTCCTTCAAAGATCATTACTATATGTACATCCCTGTCAGCGATAAAATGCAGCGATACAGACTTAACCGAATAGAATCCTTAGGACGAGGGGTAAACTTTTTCCATTGCCCTCTAAGCAGCCACGGATTTTCCTCAGGATCACGCCCTGTAGATATTTGACATCTAGCCGGGACATTCTTTCCTGTATTTACATTTCCCTAGTGTATTCTGGGTTTGCGGACTGGCAACGTTAAACGGATTACGACGAACCCTTTCGCCTTCTGACTCGTACGTTACGCTAATCGAGGCACGTTTGCCATGCCTACGAGCGATGCGTATCTGTTCGTTGGTTTCCTGTCTCGCAGCGCGTTTAACCGCATTTCCTCGGGCTACGCGGAATTCCGCATTCTGCACACAAGATTAAGCACGTCTTCTTTTCACAGACACAGTTTAAATCGTGGAGTTGCGCTAAAGGGTATTAGGGGATGGGATAGCATGAAAGTACAGAGGTTGCATTGTTGGAGCTTGCTGGTTGATCGGCAAGCTGGATTTGAGAGTAGAAATTCGGCCCGTAAGCGTCTCCGTTTTCTGGAGACGCGGCGTAGTATTTGATTAAATGTGCATTTGTCAACGTCACCTACACGCTACGGTAGCACTATGCGCGACACGGTTGCACAATGTCGAGGATCTTGCGGTGTATTGAATCGACTGGCCAATTTCGAACGAGACGCGTTTTCTCTTTTGGAGAACAGACAGGGGGATTGGCAGTTGGGAAAATTGCATGCCCATGGGCAGATCCGGGAAAGATTTATTCCCTCCTGGTGGGGGGATCGCGTGTGGTTCCATTTAAAGGAATCTCGAATCATACATTCACGCTGATCCATTTATTATTAAGCGTATCGATCGCGTGGACGTAATGCACGGAAAAATGTTTCGTTCCGTCGTGCGATTGGAAAATTGAGAAATAACGTCGGCGCCGTATTGGCAGTTTCGCCGCAACGGTTCTGGGCAAGCGACTGGTTCAGAGAGACGTATGTACTTACGTGTATCGACGAACTGGGGAACGATCGTTTAATGGCTCGTTAAACGTGCGAGCATTATATGGGCGGCTCGTTGCCTTGGCGAACGGAGATCAAAGTTATGACGGGCATCGCAGCAGGGTTACAATATTTCCCTTATCCATATGAAGGGAAATAATCCCAAGTACTCCGAGCAGGCCTAAGTAAACGATGGAAACGTTCTTCTGCGATGCAACGTTAGAATACCCTTTGCATTTTATTAGAGTGAAAAGTTTCCTTCAGTTCACTCGCCACTTTGTGCCACATTTAAGCACTTTATTAAGCAGAACGAATTATACTGAACATTCTTCTGCCTTTTTTTACCTTTTTTTTTTGTCATACTACTTAACATACGTTAATGGCAATCTTTTCCAAGTTGTATGATAATAATAATCATAAGAATAATGCTTATGATATAAGAATAAGAATGTATATAAAAATCGGAACGTCACAGAAACTACCAACCCTATGCACGAGAAGATATTGTATCCGCCCACATATCTACAATAAAAGTAACATGTCGCATTGAAATCGATTTTGCTCGTTCAAAGTTAAAGTATCGTTTAACGGCTTTTACAGTCCGATCTAATATTTCCCGTTTGCCCCCCGGGCCTACGGTTATAATAATTTGCCGTTCAATAAGCGCACAAATAACTCGGATGATCCGCGGCCATAAAGAGACTCGAGCAAACACGAGGCTGGTGAAAAGTAGCCGAGCGCATACAACGTTCATAGATTCGGTTACACGAGTATCGCTGGCGAAAATATTCGACGCGCGTTTTGATCGGGGCAGGGGCCATTGTGCGGCGATAATGCGCGGCAGGACGGTCGAACGGGCCGAATCCATGGGGCCCGTGGGTGCCCCCATTGTTACCATCCGCGATGCTACCCTTGGCTGTGTACAGAAGTGCTTAATGCAATAACGCACTACATATAAAGATACCATCGGGAACTCGATGGCCCGTGTACTTTGCTCGGTACACAGCCCGACCCCGTCCCAACGAGATTTCCTTCCGTCGTAACAGCGGGAACGTAAATTAATAAAGGGCGTCGTCAGCCACCCCGCGACCGGTTCCTTCCTTGCTCTCGACTCCTGATCCCGTAATTGCCTGGATTAACACGTCGCGCGATGTTTCCATTGGCGGTACGTGTTTTGACCAATTGCGATCGAAATTCTATGGATAAAGTTAGTACAGAGTTTCCGCGGTAAAATTAATAACATCCTCCGTACAGAGAAACGATTATTGACAGAGAGGGAGAAAACAAGAAGAATTATGCAGATGTGGTTTAACTTGGAGTTGTTCATTTTTTCTTGATTTTTTCTTCATTCAGTTCGGATACTTTATTTTGTCCATGCAATGAGCTGTTGGTTTCGTGTTCGGTCAGATCACGCTTCGAAGAGCCGTTTCGTGCACGAGCGATCTGGCACGCCAGGCATTCGCTGCGTCATCATGCTTAGCATCACGATTTTACAAGCATACGAATAATTAACTGGGTCAGGTCGGACTTGGCGCATCGACTACGGGAGTCGTAAAATCCGGGAAACCGGGTGAACGTAATTCACATTTTATGGGACTGCACAGGTGCACCGAGACACGCTGGGATTAAATTTAGTCAAGCGCAGATTTATCGAGCTATGGAATACCGCTGATGTTCATGGCGTATTGTTCAATCGTGGCGCAATATTGCTGCACAGGCTCTGACAAACAATCGGGTCGTAATAAGTTGCATTCTGGACTTCCTAATCTGGTTTTTCCCAACTATCGATCATTGCTCGCAATCTGTCAATGATCTTTTCTACCGGTGCAAAATAGAACGAGGAGAAGCTCTTCTAGAAGAAGCATTAAATAGCATCTCCAAGGCATTTAAAATTTTGTTTTCTCTTCAAGAGGTTTTATTGACCAGGTTAATGAAAAAGAGGTAACGGTGAAGAGGGTTGCAGTGGTCGTAACGCGTCGACCAGGTCAATTACGTCACACCCCGTGGTGTGTCCAGGTATCCATCCACCAGGTGTCACAAGACCCGACGACCATTATCCATGCCGAATGCTTTGCCCCTCGAAAAACTTCTCTCAAACGAACACCCCCACCCATCTTCTCTCGCGCTGCGTCGGACTTCCAGGCTATGTTTTGCCACAGTGTAAGAGCGAAGTCGTTCGTTTGTAACAGTTCGGCATTGTCGCTGGCGCGGTGTCTCTCTCATTGGTTTCCTGACAAATTGAGGGAGACGAGGGTAGCCTGGTAACGGAGTGAAAACAAATTTGTCTCCGCAGGCCATTGATGGATCGGGGCTTTATATGACCATTTTCAATTTGCCGCTACAAACGTCGTGCACGGCTATTAATCATGCCGATCATTTTGATACATCGAAACATGCATATGGATACGCGTGCAATAATTTTAATCGCAGACGGGAAAATCTGAATCGATTCTCTTTTTGCAAATATTGCGCATGCGGTGTCCGCCAGAAGGAAAAACGAAAAGCTACTTCTGAACTGGCAAGAAATTGTAGCGCTTCGCTTCTGCTAAAAAAGATTTGTTCGACTTTGGAAAAATTCCTTGAAACTTTTTGGCAACCACTATACATCGTACGTTTGATCGCGTTTAAGTATTTTTCTCTTTTTTTTTTTTAGTGAAAAAGTAACATCGACGGGAAATTGATTACCGTAAAACTACCACGCGGCTGCTTTCAAGTGCTTTCAAGCAAAGACTCCCTTATTTATATGGCAGCGCGTCTCGGCGCGAAAGAAAGCTCTCGAGAAGCTACCGGTGAAAAAGGCTCACGGCAGCTGCTGGATCTTGAGGCTCGTTGCACGCTGATTCCCTGCGTCAGGGCGGAACGATTTGTCGGGAGCTAGCAGTGCTACCCATCTCGATTCGACACGGTGGATCCTGGCAAGATCGTGGAAGGATTTCACGCCTCTCGAGAAATACACTGCATCCAAAACTGCCGCCACTTCACCGTTCGATCGTGCACCGCATTGAATCGAGGGAGAAGAATACACGCGTGCTCGTGCGTGTTCGCCACAGTCTTCGGTGCGAACAGAACACGCCGACAGAGGGTTGAAATCGGTGAACGCGCTCAAAAGTCCCCTGGCACTTGGTCAATTTTTGCGGGAAACGCGTGAAACCGGGCGAAATTTACGATAGGCCGCAGATGATGGTAACTCGCGCATATTTTTCCCGCAATTTCTCGACATATCTAAAGCGACCTTCAAAAATCCATGTGGATCGCGATTCTTTTTCGGAATCGGGCTCCAGCACGATAGGAACATTTTAATCCACCCTTTTGCGAGGCAGCAGTAATATCCTGCCCTGTCAACTCTCAACCGCCTCGTTTCGTTAATGCATCTGAATTTTTTCAATTTCCTCCCTCATCCTTGTATAAATTTGTGCGAAAATGATGTCAATCGGTCGGAAAATTGCGACACGAATGCCCTTTTCTTCATTGCTAATGTACCATTCGGGATGGGATACAAATTAGGGAAAATAGGGAGGTGATAAATTATCTTGTAGGTCGTTTAATCGAATTTTAAGGTATTAAAGCAATATCTTGAAGGAGATGGTATTTCCCATCCTACCTTTGTCTTCCATTATTTCGATCTAAAATGATTTAGCTGTAGTACATTAATAATTACCCGGCAAGAACCAGACGCGCTTCGAAATACACCATCGAGAGTCATTAGAAGTTTTAGCGCGAGAACATAAATCGTTGTTGCAGCGATAACCATTCCAGCTACGATGTACGAGGTGTGAATAATTACCTGCAGGGCAGTCGCGAGGCGTTGTTTCCTAGCGAAACTCTAACGGCTATGTAATGCCGGTAAATCCGAAACGAGATCGACGTAATCGTAGCTCATGAACTGAAATGCCAGCGCACAGGGGTGAAAAGGTTAAAGACACGTTAAAACGAGGCAGCACGTGCCTTCGCTCCTTCTACTTTCTCGTCTGCGACGGCAATTTCTGCTTTACTGCGACGAGCTTGGAAAGTTCTTATCGAAAACCCTCCCGGGATGATGCGCGCACCCTCGACGCATCCCCCGAACTTCCAGACTGGAGTCCAAGTTTGTAGTTTTAGGAGGTACAATTTGTTTGCTTTACTCTTCGGCGATACCTTTTTCTCTGCTGAATTCAATTTCTATATTCGAACAACCAGTGTCGATTTCACTGCGAATCAAGCTGACGCAAAGATACATGTGGAAGCCGTTCCTGGTTATATATTCTCCAGTTTCCCCGTGAAACACCGAAAACATGTTCAACGTGTCAAGATATTCTACCGACGGCGAAAGGATTTTTTTTTTTCAGGAATCGACGGCAAGTAAGATTAATTCGGCAAGCATCTGCGGTAATGGTTTGAACCTTTCTTCGGTTAATCAGGCAATTGTCTTTGCGGAAGTTGGGAAATATAGATGAAATATTTGAATGAATAAACTGTATGGAAAGTGGAAGTGTTCGAAATCCGCTTAGAAGCTCTTCAAGGAAGTGAAAGTGAAATGTCACGCTGGGCAGCGTATAAGTATGAATTATTCCGTCCGTTCGCACGTTTCAATTTCCCGAATATCATTTCTCGAGTTTGAAGTCGAGCTTAACCGGGGGCAGGACGCGTAAATCGCGTCCCTTCGGATTCGAATGCCGACCAATATTCCAGGCGGGATAAATTCGATGTATGCTTAACACGGTTACGCGAATCTAATAATCGGCGATACACATAAATCGCTCGCCGCATCGTTAACGATAGATTAATAGGGACGACCGGATTAAGCTGCTTCGATATAGAAATCGGAAAAAGAGAGACGAACGGAAGGAGCTCCGGACGGTTTTCCAACGCGCGTCAAAATATTCCGTCGATAGCGCTGGCTTTCCTCTATTCGCCAGGCGTAAAAGAGAACGAACGAGACCATGGAGGATTCATTCCGGGGCTTCATTTCAGCCGCCGATAAAGGGTGATAGGTTCTCCATTGATCGCGGCGCGGACGACAATAGCCGGGCAACGTGAATGCAAGGGGTCGCCCCGTGTGACGCAAAGTACGATTTTCCCGGAGAAATTCTGACCTGGACGCGGACGGCTAATACGAAATCGATAGCGCGACCAATTCGAGTCGAGTACCGGGTGAACGCAGAAAGCTGGAAGAAAGAGGAGGAGGAGGACAGAGACGAGTCATAGATCCTCCTCGAGTCGTGGTAGTCGCGATTTTCCATTGAACAAGCGTCCAAGGAAACACGTGTCCTTAGCCGTGGGTTCAGGTCAAGCGATACGGGGATCCTTCACCGGGTGCCATAAACCACCATAAAGAAGAGGAGAGCGATGCCCGGCTCTTCGACGCTCAATGATCCCCGAGAGGCCATTATTATCCTCGTAGTAAGTCGGGATGACCAGATGTTAAGATCCGGCCGGTTCTCGCCGACTTCGCCTCCGCTGCATAGAGTATACATTTCATTCACAAAAATCCTCGGCTCCTCGAGTCGATCCATTGTGACTTCGAGTACCTGTAACCTAGAAGACCCAGAGAGAGAGAGAGAGAGGACCTTCGTGTACTCTCCGCTCCGCTGTTGTACGCTACGGGGAAACGTAAAATTCAAATTTCTCGCCCGGGAGGGGGCGGCGGCTCGAAAGCGAGAGCCTTCTCATTGAGAAGTACCGCCGAGCCCCGGGTACAATGATAAAAACAGGCAAGGAAGGAAGGAAGGAAAGAAAGAGAGTCACAGAGGGGGGACAAGGGATAACCTTACACCGGCCATTCAGTAAAAACGCGATAGAAGCTTCTCTCTCGAGGGTGTTTTCTTCCTTGAGATCCTCGCGGAAAAGCCAAGTACCTCTCCTGGCTTCATTCAGCCTCGCGGCGGTGAATGGGAGCCGAACGATTCACTCGTAGGCGTTGGATAGGGTAATGTCTTCGGTGAAGTGACTGCGCTCCGCGGGGAGCTTCGCTGGTAGTCGGAAAAGTCGATTCTGCATCGAAGGGGCGGAACCAACGGGGCGCTTAAGAGGGAGTTAGGAAAGAGAACGAACTTAGCCTTCAACTTTTTGCCACCCCTTGTACTAAACAATTCAAGGAGATGAGGATCGTTTCCAAGGGGTCATTATTTGTGTTAATTAAAGAAACTGTAGGACTGAAGAACTGTCATATTTCTTTTTTCATTATCGCAAGGAATGAATCAGGTCAGTTCGAAAAACTGTAAAATCGTAGCAAGAGGTAAATTAATATCTTCTTTAGTTGGAAGCAATTACGGCTTCGAGGCCAGGCTAACGGAAATAAGGGAGAGAGGATGGACTCTAAAGTAATTAATAAGTCTACTTTCCCCCGACGGATCGGTCGGTCCTTCGATGCGGACGTCATTCAGGGAGGAAAGTAGGAAATAAAAAGGAGGAAAGTAGGAAAGGAAATGAGAATGGGGTAGTTAAACGGTAACCTACATACGAATAACTCCTCGCATCCGCATAAAGACTGATCTTTATTTTCTTTTTCAATGGCATCCCATTGTACCGTTTAACCCTGGAGCTGCTCCGCGATTTTTTGTACAACCTTCACCGTCTTTTCGCGCAACTGTCTGAGACGATAAAAATCATTCGCCTTCGTCGCGCGGGTTATTTTCCAGCTTGCGACGTTATACATACACTTTCCTACGTCTCTGCTTCGCTGAAGGACGAGGTTTTTCCACCGTTCCGCCGCAGTATATCGCGCATGCGACACTAAAGGGATCAGATTTATTTTCGTTATAGCCTTGCGGAAAAAAAAAGATTTATTTCTACATAAAGTTTCGTCGCATCGTAAACGCGCAATGGTGTGTAGGGTCCGCGACTTGATGTCTAGGCAAAGCGCTCGCGCTCTTGCTCTCCCAATTATTCTCCCGCTATCACACCGACCGAAATAGAATGAATAACTTTAAAGTTATTCTATTTCGCTCTGTCTCGTTATGACTGACCGTCGGTCTTCGTCTTCGACCATTAAGGACAATTTCATTCCTGCTATCTATAATAATATATGTATACGTTTGATTGGTAAAGGAACAATCGGCTGGATTCGCTTAATGAATTATCGCGCCCCGCGTGACGTCCATTTAGCAGGGAACAGTAAAAGTCCGGCAGGTAGTGAGTAAAGATCGTTTACGACCGATGGGGGTAATTGGTCGTTAAAAACGCTTTAAAAGCAAAACAGTTTACGACGTTCTAATTTTATAAGCAATATAAGTCGCCAAGGGATTCTAGGACCCACCGGCACGCTTTCCCAGTCGTAAATTTGTATTTGTCAGACTTTTCTTATTGCTCTGCCAGGCGACACCTTCCGCTCGCCGTATGCGGGCTTCCTTCCATTCTCGTTGCAACAAGGGAACCGCTGGTTACCCCCCTTACTTTTTCCACCGAATCTCAAGTGTATACACACCAAGGGGTGGTCTTTACGCGGAAATCGTTCCTCTCGGTGGCTGCCATTTTCTATTGGAACACGATTCTTTATAAGTAGGTAGCCACTTGTACTTCAGAGACGTTCAGGTAATGCAAAATTTCTTTCTAAAGATTCATGTGGAAACGTGTGCGAGATTTAGAATGTGGATGTTCGGTAAAATAACAGGAACGTTTCTTATAAATCATGCATTCTAGCTTCGCTGAAAGAACTTGAAGAATGGTGTAGTACCTCGTTAAAAATTATTCTATTTAGATATGTATGGCTCTGTTCCCACGGGAATTCAGACTGCATTAACTGCCAATGACCATCCTGTACGATGTTAATAAAGAATTCTCTTAATTCGCGGTGTGTTTCCACTATTTCGTTCAACCCCTGTATAATGAAATTATTGTTGGTAGTATGACTGCCACGAGAAGCGAATTCTTATGATGGTTGAAAGCATAAGAAAGAAACAGGAATGTGTAATAGAGCATGAATATTCTTTTGAATTTGTCGTTTTCCACTTTTATATTTAATCTAAATACTTTTTAAAGCTCGTATCGTTTGCTTCGAAAAATCCTTGCACAATTAGATATATTCTGGGTTAAGCAAAATCCTTGGAACTATCGCGACGACCTTCCTGCTCGGTTATAAATTTTTCATTTACCACAGTTCCGTGATCCGTCCGCTCTTAGGAGAATGCTTGCCGGCACGTTTTCTTTACATGCACGCTGTTTTATTCGCTAAACAAATTCGGGTTAATCTTCTCTATACGTTGCTGCGGTAAATTATTAATTAAAACGGTTGAACGTGTATTCATCGAGGCGGCAGAGTTTTATTCACTTCGACAAACGCGTAAGTAGCGGAATAATCTCTGCGCAGTGTCAGAGAGGTCATTTTCGTGGATACGTATGTATTAAATTAGATATGCAGGGGGCAATACGGTGGATGCAACCGGCACGGAAATACATGCATGTATCTACAGCTGGGGTCGGAGAGCATCTGGAATACGTGGCCGGGAACCTTTGCACGGTACACATTGATGAAGCAATGCCTTCACGGGTATGCATGAAATTCGGTGTGTCGCAGCAGCATCCATACCCTTATTCAAATCAAACGAACGAAGTACTGAACATATTTTTACTTAGAAAATGAAATAACCATCGTAGGTGTAAAATTGTCTGTGAGACCACCCCTCCAGCGTTCCTGCAAACAAATTGTTACACCTGAACCCCTCTGTCGCAATGGACATTATAACGGCATTCGCGCGAGACCCGTCGTTTCGCCTGGCAATTCGGCGCGTTAATATCGCATCATCGTATATTCATTATGCGAAGAATCTGCAGATTCATCGGATGGCACGGGTGGAGCTGCATATTCATCGACCTTTGAAAACTAATAATTTGACGATCGTTATACGGCCGCGTAGTCACAGGGGACCTCCTGCTCGCATTAATCTTCCGCTAGAACTTTGCCGCCTTAATAAACGCGCGATCCGACAGTTCCGACGTCGCCGGGTAAATCTATTGTAAATCCTTCTTCAAGGAATATACACTGCACCACGTTTTATCGAACCAGGTAATGGAACGCCTGCTCCCGACTGGTCCAATGATCAATGCTTCTAAACGGGTTGCTGCGAATCGAGTGGTTTCTAAATGGACTCTTTAATCTAATCTTTGGTAATTTAGCGACTCGTTGCATACCGAAAGTGTTCACATTTAGAGGAGCATCGTATCTATGTAAATTAGTGAGAGCCACGTACGAGGCATTTACTAGCAAACTCCAAACGATTTCCATTGGCAACAAATTTTCATTCCAACGTTATACATCATCCTTCACTGTCAGCGATCTCGCATGGTCGCGCATCCATAGGTAAACACAGGCCGAGAAATGCGTAATTCTGTAATAGTTCCACGCAGCTGAAGCTCTTGATCGCTCGCGTTTAAGCTCGCGTTCGCGTTATTGCGGCCTGCTCCCCGGTGACACGCGATATATCATAATTTTCTAACTGGTCTGTGAAAAGAAAAAAGCGGTGAACAACGAGCCAGTTCGAGAGTAGGGGAGGTCGGCATTGAATATGTTTCGGTGTATTCATAACCCGACAATGAACACTTGAACCTGCCTTGTTAGATGGGCGCAGTGAAGCGCGAAACTGGGTGGAGTCGGTCCGCACCTATAGTGCGTCGTTTTCGGGACCCGTTGAACGTTATTGATGGCCCCGCGAACGAGAGCCACTTGGTCGCTCGATCCGCGATGAGATCGTTCGACGGATGCATAAATACACGCGTGTCCCGGTAACGAGTTTTCGCGGAACCATCAGGACCGCGAATGTCGTGCGATGAAATATTCGACTGGAAATATGTAGAAATGAGTGTGTAATTCTGTACGTCGTTGGGATCGATCTCGGGCAAGAGATACATGGTCATTGTAACTTTGCTTGAAACGTGCGGAGAATAGAACGGAGTGCCGCGCATGTGATTTCGCTTATCTAATTATTTCTCTATTCGATTCATTTCCTCCGCGGGTAATTGAATGTTTTCGGTTCAACGCCGCAGGCGAATCGATGATTTGATAGACGTCGATTATAATTTGGCCAGGGCACGCCGCGGTTATAATTGCACGAAATAATGAACGGAATCGCAACGGTGTGCTTTACGAGAGATAGAATATCGTTGCATCGTGGAATAATAATAATAGCGAAACATCATCATCCATTCCGCCGCGACATTTATTACCGTTCGCGTTTTTCTTCTGTCCGTCCCCGACGCGTTGCAATTTATCTTTGCATGCTCGTACGGCCGTGGCACGCGAAGAATGCAATTATTTGCCGTCGTAATCGGTCGTGAAGGCTCGGGCAGATTTGTCACGAAAGGGCGGTTCGATGAAATTTGTTCCATCATTGGCCGGGTCGACGACAAATTAAACTCCGCGAGGCCGGCGGCAGAAACGGCAGCGTGAAAAGCAGCAGCCAGTTCCGGGGGCGAATTTAATTCTTAATTAAAGGACGAAACGATTTGCCACGCACCATCGCATCGGGCCACCCTCCGCCGATGATGTCCCAACGCACCTGCACGCCTGCGTCATTCTTCGACTCTCGCCACGTGGAATCCGTACGACGTTAGTGCCGCGTACAGAAAACAAATACACACGGGAGCCTGGACGAGTCCCCGATGCGTGGGCAATATGGTGTGTCCTCCACCCCTAAGCTGTCGGGCTAAAAAAGAAAGACGTCGCGACCCGTAGGATCCTCTTCAATGACGCAGTGGCGCAGCAAGTAAATATTTTTAAATATTATTGCCCTATGGCAATCTTTCTTAGCAACGCGCGTTTCATCGCAGAAAGAAGCCTCGATTTGAAACTTAAACCTGAGTATGTGTAGCTATTTAATTGACCTCCGATTAAATTGCCGTGTGCAAACCGTGTGCAAACCTTAAATAACAATACTACGCTGTACCAGAGCAGAGGGAAATAAATTCTTTTCTTTTTATTAAGGCGTTAAATCAGAAGATTTATTAAGTAAATAATTTCATGGCACATTTTGTTGCCGCGCTACTGGAAGCGAAACATCGAGACACAGGGTTGCTCTGGCACCCCCTGCACGCGATTCACGATGCACGTGTGCGATCCAACGATTCGTCATGCTTCTGGTTCACAATACGTCCTACGATCACGCGTGTTGATACGCGTTAATGTGCGTTACATATCCACGCAGTGTTTATATTGAATACCAGTTAGTAGATATTGCGAGCCGGCTCGTTCATAAAATCAACCCGTCGATCGATTTTAGAACTCCCTCCCGCGAGCACGACAACTAGCCGTGCGCATTCGTAGCAACCGGAATATTATGTATGTATGTATACAATGGATCGATCGAAGAAAGTGGCAGCAGTTGTCGGTCATTTCAACATTTCTATTCGGCGCCTAAAAAAGGTTTCGAGAAAAAAAATATGTTTATTGGTAAATGGAACGTGGCTACATGGATCAGAGGGGGGACAAAAATTAATGATCGTCGCTGGTAGAGATGATCGGGACGAGAAGAATCGCGACGGAAATGTAGCCGTCATCGATTTCATTCCAAGTGGCCACTGTTACGACAAATTTCTACTAATGACCCGGCAACTTTCCTTTCGACTGTTTTCTTGCATACTCATCGCCGGCGCAATGTGCCACGTAACAGTTGGCGGCAGAGTGTTTCTTTTATTGTACGATCTCGAGTCGCTTGGAAATCATATGTCGAAGGAGGGAAAGCAGCGGGAGAGAAACGGTATTGCGTCTGTCGTGGCATGATGCGATGGTGGGTGGCTCCGCAGAACGGCCGACGTAATTCATTTACCGCAGGGACTATTGGACGTTACTGCGACGGGGTGGCTGCTAATTTTGCATTCTTTCCTGACGTGGGTAAGATAAATAACAGTGGTGAAGTAATGACCGTTGCTTGGGTGCAGATTTGCTCATCGTAGAAAGAATCATTGAGCGTTAGCAAAACTACTAAAGCATAGCTTCCCTTTACTCGTTAAAAAGAAAAGACTGATTAGGAAGATCCTTCTTTCGCTTCCATGAGAACTTCAACATCTTATCGACCGCACAATGTATGGAAAGTTAATTTTCAAGTACATACCTTCTGTCTACTAAGAAGCATCCTATGCTCCTAAAACTACCCTCCACCATTATTACTCAGCTGAAAGCTGTCTGAACTCTCGTGTCTGTTTGCTACTCGTTATCTCGCGAGCTTATAATGTTCCGCCTCGACACAAGCCTGTGATGAGACGCGCCCCGGCAAATACGCACGGTTTCTGCTCAAAGTTTCCCGTGGGATGATATTCAAACATTTACACGCACACGGGACGACACACGGGCGCGCACGCGTTTCGTTCGTAAAACGGGGGAACGCGTAGCCGGTGCACGCGTCTTCGGCTTTGCTGCACAATCAAGTATCCCTCATTATTGTCCGCGGTTATTCGCCTGGCGAAGTAGTCAATGAGAAGTGATTTAGTAAACAAGTAGCATATTGCCGATGGCCGTTCGCTCGGCCGTGTGATTTAATGTTTCGCCGGAATATACATACAGCAGCCCGGCGGAGATCGATCCGGCCCTATCTGCTCGCCGGATGAAAGAGCGATTTAAGTGGTTGCGATTCATTAACGTCCCGGATATACCTAATGGACACGCGAATCAGGGAACTGCGCGATCGCGAAACACACGTATGTAGGGGAAAGGGGGGTAAAACGGGGACGCTAAGCAAAAATGGCTATAAAACATTAAGTTTCCTGATTATGTACTTAACTTGATTCGGTATCTAGCTATTAAACTGCAAGGGAAACAAGTGCTGTCACTTAAAAAAGAACAAAAGAATAATTTTGAGAATGGTGCCGACGTCCAGTCTTGCCCCATAATCAGGGCAGGATGGGGAACCGTCACTACGTTCAAAGTTATTTGTTTGCATTTGTACTATTTACATGTTTCCTCGAATACGACTATTTACATTACCTAAACGTTTGCTACACGTTGAAATCCAGAGATCATTCGAATTTTTATTACACCTGCGCTCCTTCGTATTTCAACATTCCGCGTGCTACTGTTTCATTTGAACTTTATTATCAAAGGGAGTAGAATGTTGTTACGGATTGTATGTAGAGTAGAACGGGTAAATGCGCCCACCTAACGTGCTTCGTAAAATAGAACGCGTTTCCCGTTTATGTCGTCAACAGTCATCAGATATTGACCTAATATCGTGGAAACGTTTCATTGTAATTAATATGCCCAAGAATGACAAGAATTTTGCATACAATTACCGATTGCGGGAGAGTCTAGTTTATCAAGCAACGAATCCAGAGGGTTCCTGCAATAATTCCTCGTAATCTGGCACATTTCGCCTATCGGGAGAACGAGTCACGAATGCAATTTACAACCCCGTCGTTACGATCGGACCAACGCTGTCCCTTACGACTCTGCGCAGCCGCTACCGTAAACCGTACGGACCGTGCACGTACACACAGAGGCGCGTTGCAAGAAGCTGACAGAGCAGATCGCGTGTCCGGCGAGTTAATGGGCCGATTTACAGCCAGGACTTTGACCAACGGAAGAGGAGAATGCAAAGGAGGTCAACAGCGGGCCAAGATAGCGTAAAGAAGGCAGCAGGCTATAAGAAAGCACGGACGACGCTGGTCGTCGAGCTTCCTACTTCGCAAGCGATCCGGCAATCTTCCGGAACGTTGATTCCGGACAACGCGAGCCTCGCAGACAGTCGCAGGAAGTCGGGCTAGCTTCACACTTATTCGTAGAGAACGACCCGCCCGCCCCAAATCGGATCCTTCAGCGTCGCGCGCCGTCGAATATCTTTTCCTAGAGTCCGCCGATTCTTTGAGCACGCTTCGAGAACATATGTCGTGTCTTTTGTGCGTGGGCATACCTGGACACCCTCGACGCGCGCTATTCGGGAGGGCCATCGACGCGTGGTCGATCGCGTTAATGACCCACGCCTGTGCCAAAAGCTCAATACAATTCTAGGCTTCTCGAAGAGCCGGCTATTTTTCCGACACGTTCCTTCGCGCAAAGGTGGACGCACAGGGGTGATGGAAACGTTTCGTCGATGCGTCTTCGTTAACGGAGCTGTCCGAGGGCAGGAGGAATCACTGTGCTGCGACGTGCGACATTTCAGCGATGTCCGCGTTGATTCTATCAATTACCGTCCCGAGGAAATTAATGAATCCCCGCGGAATTGCGATAAGATTGATTCGCGAAGTTGGGATTTGGTCGAGGATACGATATTGTAGAAGCTCGACTAAAATTTGCTTAAATCATATTGAATTACTCCTGTAGGAGTTGTCAGTTATCTGAGCTACTATAATTATTCTAATTCAAAAGTTCCAGCCAATGAAATCCACCTGTCCTATCGTTTCCGCCTGAACAATTGTAGTTACGATGCGAAGCACAGAAACCGTATAAAAAGTAATTCATCTTTGTTTAAACGTCCGGCGTACCGTTCGTTGATTTCCACCTATTTAATCCTCCGACTGTTTGATAGTTCTTCGGATTCCGAATGATCGCAATTAGATCCGACTGCTCCTCGGCGAACGGGCGAAAACTGTCGATAGAAAGGTATGATCCCGGTGTAATCCGACGTGAGGAGCCGGGTAAATTCTGCCCAAGCGGAATGTCGTGGTACGGTTTCCACGATTGGGCCCGGCCAGAAGACCGGCAAGTGCCAGATACAGTACGAAATTCTCTGGCCACGTGCGACAGGGCTTCCGCGTCGGGCAACGTTAATTGGACAAATAACCGCGGCCTTTCCGCAGCATCAGTTTCGAACATAAGGAGCAAATCTCCTTTGATCGGTCGCAGATTGGCCGCGCGGTTTATCTGCTTTCTCGTAACGATAAGGCAAAGTTAGGTCCACGGCGATGACGTGGGCGTTAACGGTGCTCCTCGAGTCTTGGGGCTGAATGGAACGGAATTATTGATTCTGGTCTATAGATAATCGTCATGGATTGAGATTCGAGAGGAGAATTGACTTGCAAGAGTTTTCTCCAATCGTTAAGCCTCTATAAAGCTGCGTAACTTAAAGCAATATAAATACTTCCTCTCGTATCTCATTTTTCCTTTTCAATAGTTTATTGTAGTACTTTGAAATTGATCCATTATGCCGCGACTGATATGTGTTCCGCGCTACATCAACTACAGTGAGTTTACATAACCCTCTGTCTAATTTCGTTCGTACGATTTGTTTAACTTTTTCTTTGCGAAGAAATTGGTGTACATAGAGGGTTATTAATGTGTCATTATCCCATTTTCGTAATAGAATCTTTTTTCTCTTTCTCTGTTGATGACATAATAACTGCAGGATGTAATAAGAGAAACACATTTTTATTTCAAATGGCATTTATACAAAAACCATTCTTCTTCCCGCTGATTCGTCTTTTCGAATCATTCCAAGTACTCCTGAAATATTTCTCCGATTATCACAAATAGGATTATTCCACGTTGAACGTGGTAACGAAATTCCGCGTTCAATGGCTCGTTGAAAGTTAGACCCTGACGCATCGCTTGCTCGAGATTCGCGTACGAATCGGAGCGTGGAATCAGAGTGGCTAGGTATTTCGTCCGCTACGAAGCTGTCCTTTTTATATTAGTTCCGTTCGCGGCGAACGCTGTAATTGGTAGCGCGCAAAAACACGCGGAGTTCTGGAGAATCCCTTGTAACCGCGCATTTCAACATCCACGGTTGTGTTCGGCATTCGGAGGGGAGCGGGCTTAACGCTTGAGAAACAGCGCGTTACTCGGGGACGTCGGGGGGTGGTGGTGTACGAATTCGATTACGGCGTTCCCGAGAACTTGCCAGCCCGTTTTATTCCACTCAGCGAAACAGACAATGATCCGAGACGTCGAGATACCTACGCCTTTGCCAAGAAAATCAATGATCACTTGCTGCGGGCAAACTAGAAGCAAGCAAATATTTGATCGTGCGACTGTAGTTCTCTCCGCTGATGCGGATTAAAAATTGCAAATTCTACCGAGGGACGCTTCGAAGCTCCTGAACCGATAAGAGAAGCCTTAAGGTCCGCAATAGCCATACAAACCACGAGTAAAGAATCCTTTGCCCGTGATCAGAAAAGAAATGTACGAACTTTGCTTGCGGAGAAAGCTGCGTTGGATGTCGCGAAAATGGAACGGATCGTTTCCAAGAGAGGAGAGGAATAATATCTTCCTTTATTATTCGTCGGTTGATTTCTTTTTAGATAAAACCATACACGAGGCCAATATGTTTATTCTTTGAACAATATTGCCAAGTTCATCCTATAAGCAAGACATAGGTGATTTTCATGAAATGCCTTAGAATGATATTGTTTATTGTTATTTATATATGTACGAAGCAAATACGCTTAGCATTTAAGCACACGTGAACGACTCTGTGAGTCACTGTAGCGCAGACTGCTTCGTATTAATAATAGCAATGCACAATCCGAAATATTTCATTTCCGGCGCAACTATTCATTTATCGACGATAAATCGTATTTCGAAAGTCCGACCGATGGGGACGCGGGAGTGGTGACGATGTTCGCGAGCAAAGGAAAGCATTGCATACGCAGCTTTGTTGATTCTATAATTTCGTATGCGGCTCGGGACACAATATGTTGTCAATATATTGTCACCGTCTACAGGAGTCCCAAACGGCCACTGGTAAGAAAGCGTGCGCACGCTAAATAGCCGAGTAAAGTTCAGAAGCGAAACGGTGCTACGTGTAGCTTCCACGCGTGCGAAATTGCGGCTCGTTCGTCGGGGTCGTGATTTTCTTGTTCCTCCGATAATATCATCCCTTGTCCCTTCCTCTCCTGTCGCTTTGCTCGTGGGCCGACGAAATGCTCGCTCTATGAACCAGCGGATAAACAGAACGGGAACCAATGATAACCACCCTCCGACTGTTATGGAGAAAGAAATCAATAAAGCTAGCCACGTTTCGCCACCAGTCTTAGCCTCCCTCCTTTCGTTCCACCATCGTTTTCTTACTTCCTCACGTGCCGTCTTGGCGTTCCATTTACTTTGCTACTCTGTCTGCTAAAGATGGGGTGGGAGTGAAACCAAAAATAAGCGAGGAGAATGATATTCAACTTATACTTACTGACCAAGGAGCAGGTTCATGAAATTCTTAACAAAGAAACGTGAAAGAATAATTTTCTAATGCCAATGTCAAGTAAGGCGGAAACGATAGCTAAATGAAATAAATGTTTAAGTAATAAAAAATATATATGCAGTAGCGAAGGATGGTACAAGTATTGAAATTACTACCATTTGTTGAAAAAAGAACTAATACAAATATGTTTTATAATTAACATCTAGTCGAAACAATTCCTTCGCATCTTTCCCATCTTAAATAGCAAAAATAATGTATTACACCGTAAAGATCTCATTCACAATAAGCAATTGAGGCACTTGAACTATAATTAAACCATTCCATATCGCGACCCCATCGTTCTTACTTAATCGTCCGCAACATCGTGCAACAACCGTATAGTTCATACCCCCTTGATGTACGCTAAAAAATCGTGGTTTGAACATGGACGTAATTCCGCAGGACGCGGGCTGCGACAATAGGGAGAGGGGTGATTGTTGCGGTCTAAAGGCAAAGCTCGCTAGGAAAGTTCGGGCCGTCTCTGGATCCGGTTTTCCGGTCGCGAATCGTCTGGATATGCGTGTATGTACCCTTTACGGTGGGCGTGCCGTGCTCGACAAATCGTCTTTCTATGCATGCCTGAACGATTTCGAATAGAAGGAACAGAGCGCGGGGCAGAGATCGGCAAGGAAGCAGGGGGTTGGAACTATAAATACACTTTTTTCCCCCTGGCGAGCGTACGTTGGACACCGCGTCGCCCCGTTAGTCGTTACCTCGCCTTCACGACAGGTTTCGCCGGTAAAAGGGTTGGCGTGGAAAGATCGGCTTGCTTCGGGCGAAGATGTGGGCTGGATTTAGAAGATAATGTCGCGAGGAAATTACAAATACGTATTATTTACGTTTTACTTGGAAGCAACGCTGTTTGAGATTTTATTCAATTAATCAGAAGAAAAATCGTACCGATTCAAACTCGTTTCCCCGACAAAACAGTTTGGTTCGCGATACGGCATTTGAAGTGTCGGAAAGTTTGTGGCGCGAAGCGCTGATTTTCAAATTAATTGCCGGGCTGCCGCTAGTTTCAGAGTCACACCTTTAATAACCAGGAAGAGCGGTGTGCGATACATATCGCGTCGGGGCGAGAAACTTGCCACCGGCTGACAGTAAGCATTCTAGACCAGACGATGCGACCGTCGAAACTGCATGTTTGCGTTCCTCTTGCACGCCAAGCGCATAAACAGCATAGTTGCTGGTCGCTCGGGTAACTCACCCGTCCCGCCACACCTGTGTATACTACCCTTCTCCATTTAAATGAAAATATGTTTCGAAATTGAATTTCTTCGCCGATTCTACCCAGTCGATAATTTCAATCTTCGCTTCCACTGTTTCAACAAGTGCGAACGCTCACTAATTGAAAGGGTGTACGCGTATGCATGTACCCCTACCTAAACTAAATTGCAGACGCACGTCGAGTCGTCAACGGGTTGAGTCCGATTCGTCGTGAACAGCGAGAGACTCAGGCGGGCGCAAGGCAGCCACGGATCGCAATATCGTTACACATTGCCGAGATACCCTCGGGGGTTTACCTGTTTCCTTACAACGTGTCCCCCGCTTTTTCAGCAGCCTCGATCCATCGAATGTATTCTTCGGAGGGCCGCTTGCCTATACACGAACAGCCAGCATTTATCTCGCCTTTATCGATGTATCGAGGAGAGGCTGAACGGGGTGGGATCGGGGTACGCAATCGCGGCGCCCCATCTGCGGAAAAGCTCGGGTTCGAGGTTTCGGATGAAAGCGGCGGGATCTAACACATTCAGAGAAGATCCATCCGAGAGAGGCTTAATTCGTTTTGACAACACCGTTTAACCCTCCCCGTGTCGCGACGAGCTGTCTCTGTTGTTTAGTAACCGAATTACAACGTTGCGCACTTCGGCAGATGCCAGATTTCGCGATAAGCGACGGGAGAACGCGATCGGTTAGTTTTTCTTTTTTTTTTTTTCTTTTTAGACCGTGTAGAACGGTGAAACGGGATTTATCTGGACTTAATTTCGTTTATCAAGCGGACGCAGTTTTTGAGCCAACTTTCAGCGGAATGACCGAGCGAAGCCTGGCTTCTGTAAAGAGAGACAGGATCGTGGAAGCATTGAATCTGCTTGTAGCAGGTTCGCGTTTTTCATTTTCATGGCTTTATTCGTGGTGATTCGGATTTGGAGCAACAGTTGTCGATACTGACGAAATACTGTAACACGAAGCATCATATAATTTTCATTCGCTTGTATAAGAGAACGACACGCAGGATACAATAAATTATTCAAAACCTGACTTTCAGTAAATTCAAAGTGAAACGGAGTTCTGAATAATTTCGATAGGAAAATAATTGCAAGGCTGGAAAAGCTAACAACGAGTACAAGAAAGCATTATATTCAAATTAAAAATCAAATTACAATTTTATTTCAGCCTGAATTGAAAATACTAATGTCTAAATATAAATTTGGATTCCCTACTCTGACTAACTATTCAGACACTTGACTTCAGTACCATCGCAGTTTTCGCTTGGTAAGAAGAACCTTGACTCAAGCCAGTTAATGACCCGCCAAGTGCAATAGAAAAGCTTGCTGTACAAATGTAACTTTATCGAGAGCTGCACCCTGGCCAATATGGCAGTAACACGATACCGAGCAGCATTACCTCTAATCATAATGCTTGGACGTATGTGATTCCTTTGTCGAACAGGATATTAACTTTTCGTGATAAGATCTCGCCGGCTGCTGAGTACCGAGTAATCCATTATGGGGTGGAAGTCATTCGATGGTAATAACAGCTTCTTGGAGCGGCCAGTAACTTTTGTCACAATAAACCGTTTACTCCTGAACGGTCCTCTTTAAGCATTGACTAAAAAGCTCCATTCACAAAATTCTAGATAATTGTTTTAAAACACCTTCCTGTAGTTATTATAATATGCTATTCACCTATGTGCAGCGAGCATCGCGTGCACTTTCCGGAGCGGGAAAGCTGTAAATTTACAAGTCGGGGAGACCGGGGCCATTACTTCCGCGGGTACGTTGTTCCGATAGGTACATTTACCAATTTAAAGGGGGCAACATTATTTTCTCAATTGGTATGAAGCAAGTAGGCGTGATAACGTTTTAACAATGAATCAGTAAATAATGAAGAAAATAGCTACAGCATTGTCTGGTTATTTTCTATGTTTTCTCGAGACCGGAACTTTTTTTCTATCTCCGTTAGAATTATCTCCGGAGGGTAGGTCCATCGCTTTTGTACAACAGTTTGAGCAATAATATTTGCGCATCTCCGGACGCATTCAACGCCAGAGGAGTTGTTATCATTCTCAGACAAAGTTGTTCGAGCGGCTAAAATTGTTTGCAGTTCTAATTTTGAGTGGCTCATCCTGCGTGTAGACTTTCAATGCGGATACACGTTTCGCGGAGTTTCGCATCGGAACTTTGTCTACCGAGATCCTGGAAGCCCGCGGATCCTTGGTTAACTGTTAAGACAGGGAACCGCAAAGTAGCGTGTCGTTCTAAGTATTTTGGAAACTAATTTATTGGCTTCGTAATAACGCAGCGACGCTGCTTCCGGAAATCGAGTTCGCCTCGAAGAGCATTCACGGTGTTTAATATTTCTCCAGAATAAATTTCCATGATCCGTTCCATCAAGTTGATCCGGCGTTTTCATCGTAACTTTCTCGTGGCAGGCGTTAGTATAGTCTGGATGCTGTGCAAATAAACGTTAAAGAATGAAATTTTATTTACGAACTGGCGCAATTTGTAGCCTATGGAATTTATACGTATTTGATTTAAATATCGATCCACATGCGCCGTAACAAATTCGACTTACTTTGCGGGAAATAATTTTGGCCACACCGCTGTTATTACGGTGAAACCGAAATTCCATTGTAGATATGCGGGGAACCGTTGCGATTCCAATATTTGCGTGCCACTAAATCGTTATAACATCAACACACAGCGGCGTCGGATGATTCCATCGATGTAAATTCAGCGAATGGTTAAAGGAATGAATTTTATTTAACAATTGGAACAGCTTTTTAGCCCATAAAATTTATACATATTTGATTTAACGTGTGCCTACGTGCTTTGTAGTAAACTTCAGATGCTCCGCGGGAAATAATTTTGGCCGCACCGCTATTATTACGGTGAAACCGAAATTCTGTTGTTATAATACTGTTGTGTGTCTCTCGCGCCAATAAATCGTTAGAATATCAGCGCGCAGCGCTATCGAGCGATTTCCTCGATACAACGGCGTCACGCAGGTAACAATAATTGCGCGTATTGCCGTCGATCCAACCGTTTCCCACAATTTTAATTATCCGACCGCAAATAGCGTTGGGCCCGGCGATTAAACGGCTGTCAAAAGCAGCGCGCATTCACTAGGCGAACGTGTATCGTACCTACATAGAATTAATGCTCTCTGCCCCTTTCATGCATTACCCCAGTGTGCTCTTTTGTCGCGTTCCTTTTTTTTTTTTTTTTGTACACCACGTGTCACGTGAGGAGAGTAGAATTGCCGTGGCTCGAATAAAATCGTCAAATGTCAACCGGCGAGGCGCAGCCACTCGAGTTACTCGAAAGGGAAACACGAGTCCGAGAAGAAACGGTTCGGCAAGACTCTAAATCCTAGATATCGATCGTTGTCACCGTTGCTTCGCGAACGAAGAGATCGCACGCTCGAAATGTGGAACGTTCGGGAGTAGCCAAGTCGAATTCCGTTTACGGAAAATGTTATGTAAAAGGAAAAATATGCGGGTACGTGTTTGCGGACTTTTTTTTACAAACGTCCGCTAGCGTGGGTGTTCAATTTTAGCAACGATTTCAGCCACCCTTTGGGAAAACCGGGAAACGCGGAAACAGCAGTGATTTCGGTCGCAGCCCGGACGAATGAAAATTCAAATTGCGGGGTAAAACTGTGCACGACCGAAAATACGGAGCGAGATCCGTAGGAGATTGAAAGGGAATGAAAAGAGAACGGAGAGTTTTCGTGAAATGCTAGCATTGGTGAAGGGAATGGCTGCAGCAAGGTTCTAAAAGCGAGAACAATTTCACAGCAGACCGTCGATATTTTCTCTGGTAAGAAAAAAAGAAAATTTCCATTTACATTCTCGGCAAAAGCGTCACGCGAAATCGTAAAAGCAGCGCGCGTCACATTTCCAGAATTTTCGTCGCCAGTCTTTCCGCTCGTTCTATATCGGAGCCGGCGGTGGTAATTTACTGTTATTATATGTAGATCATCCTGGAGATCCAGGAGGAAATTCGCGGTCGCCCGTTCCGCGGAAACAGCCAGGAAAATGTATCGCGCTGGCAATTAAGACTTATTTCCTCGCGTAAGACGCAGCCGGCTCCTCGCCGTGCCTTCATCGATTACGTTTTCCCCGGGAAAACGGCGTTCGTTCGATTCCCCGCGAATACTAGCAAGGACAGCAGCTATAAGTGTCGCGGGCAATAAAAGCGGGCCGGGAAGTCGTGAAAATGCTCCGCGAGCCCTCTTGTATTCCCGTCTGTATTTGTAAAAGGTAGTATTTGCGTTTCCCTTTTCTCCACTGCTTCCGGAATAACGTTCCACTGTATATGTATTTACATTTAGATTGAATTCCGTGTTTCTAGACGGGAAGAGGTACGTAACGCGATCGGACTATGCTGATTCCCGACTGCAGGGGGATCGACGTAGATGCTACTCTCGCCGTTTCTTCAGCTTGTCCCTTTCGCGTGCTCGTAATGTGAATGTAATTTACGAAAGATACGTGACCAGACACTGAGAGCTGCGAGTCTTATCATTCGATCGATCCATCGACACGCGTTTCAATTAAGCAACCTTAACCCGTGCACAATTACGAACCTCTAAACGGCCTGCTTGATTGGTTAGCAAATCGACGAACCGCAGTTTCCCCTCTTCCACCCTGTTCATTAGCGGTGGGCATTTCAGCATTGGAAAACTCGAATTCGATGATCGAAAACGTATATCAAGGATGCTGCAGCGTGACAACGCTCTCCCTTGAATCTCTTCCCTTTGGTGGCCTTCGAGAAGCACCTTCCCTTGAACGATTTACCCACCACCACCCCCCCCCCCCTACTATCCCGCGCTTAATTTAATTTCCTACCTTCGAGGCAGGCATCGAGGAAAAATATCTCCGCTCGGGAGAGACAGCCGACACGGAAGCGTACCTTTCAGTATTTTTCATCCCCTTCATTTTTCACCTTCCTTGCGTCGCAGATTGGAAAAAAAGTATGTAATAACGTGCGGGACTGTAGCCGGATTGCCCAGGGAAAGGGAGAACGGAATCCGGGAACGAACGATAATTTGGGTAGAAAGGAGGAATTTTTTTGGGGGTGATCAGAATGCAAACAACACCGTGTACCACGTAGACACCTTTTATTTCCAGTACTCGGCGGTTATGTGTTATAAATGGGTCACAATACGAGTCCGCTATACCGCGTACAATCGTTTCGCTCACAAATGGAATGGTAATATCGCAAACGCACACGCGCACATTCGTTCCCGGCTCCACAGTGAATAGATATTCCGTGCACGCGGATATCGTACGTACATACATATGCATATTGTTCGCTCGTCTCGTGGTATGCGTGCACTGGCACCGCTCGATCGTTGGGGGGTCGCTCGTATGCCGCGTGACAGAACGTGAAACGATCTATCCTTTACAATCGAAATCCTTCTTGGTTTCTTTCGACCGATCTCTTATTCACCTGCTCGGCTTCCGCGTAAATGGAACGCGCACGAAAGACTCTATCTCGTTCGCGTTTGATTAGCACCGGCTGCGCGCGCGGGGGTGCGGGCTGCGTTGTAGGCCATCGGAGGAACAACAGAGGCTGGTTCATCACCCGTTTCCGAGGGTAATTTAACTTAACGGATCATGTCGGGAGATAAGCCGTATTGTAAAGTGTCGCGCCCAGCTTCGACGCCTGCTCCGGGTAGATAGTGCCTCGCGATTCGGCATCGAATTTATTTCGAACGATCCGACCCTGTTTATCGGCGAAATGTCCGTCCCCTCTAATCAAAATTGACCAGTGAATGCTCTCCCCGACTTCAATTCTTCCTCACATTCTATTCCGATGATAAATATAGTCTTGGAATTTCGCGCGGGCGATCGGGAGCAATTATAAAGTGGAATGATTATGGATTGCTGTATAGGGTTGCAAGAGCATGGGGGAGTCGTGCGCACCCCTTACGTGAGCCGCGCAACGTGTCCTCGGAAGATGTAAAACTTCCTGGAACTCGTTCAAAGAAATCCTTCGCACGCTAGGTTCACATCGCGTCGCTCTTTCCCCGTACAATGTACAACTACGTTACAAAGAGGCATGCATGCCGCGCGGAACTGTTACGAACCTACATCTACATCTAACATTCAAGCGATATGTGCAACGATCAAACTAGAAATCGTTCATCGATTTGCTCGAAGAATCGGCGATTAATTAATTAACGCAAGCATAATTTCCAACACGAATATTCTTTCGTTGAATAGCCAGAAAGTTATCTAGCTTTCAATTGGTCATCGTAAAAGGTTGAGTTTAAAAATATAATGCTCGATATGTTGTTGACGCGGACGCTGCGAGCTTGATTTTACGTTCCGAAGCGATGATATCTGTATAATTTATTTAAGTTTTCCCTTAAATAAACATGTCTGAGACGCGATCGATGGTAATTCGAAAGCAGCGATTGGACCCTCGTCTTCATTGTGTATGCAAATGCGACCAAGTGTACATACAATACGCGCATTAAAAATATATCTCGGTTTTCCTGCAAGCAATGATTCTAGGTGGAATATGTAGAAAGCAGAAACTCTTCGTCGGATGACCGATGTATCCTTTTTCTCTGGACGGTGAACGAATTCGTTTCGAGGCGCAAATCGATGCACAGAGGCGATCGTTTCTTGGGTAAACTGAGAGCACGTTAAGCGGCGATTTCAGTGAAAGAGGCTGGCCAAACGGACCGTGCTTGTTAAATTTGAGGAATTTATCGTGTGAGAGAATACCATGTGCGAATTAATTTATTATGTCCACATTTTCAGTCTATTCCGCATTCAACGGAAAGCGCTCATTGTTCGCAGCTTTTCCACCGATGTTACACGCTTAACAAATGGAGGAAGGGATTAAAGCATTCCCCTTTCGTCTTCCACAGACCACGGAAAATCAATAACAGCAGCACGCTAATAATCGCTGAGGATAATCATTTTCTATATCTCTTCCTCCTTTCTTCTCTTTCCTTTCTCATGCTAATCGGGCAGCCGTTTGAACGGTCGCTGTAAAACAAGGGAGCACGACGCGTTTACGAACAAGTTCGCGCCAGCCACATTCACGGGTCTCGTGGTCGCTCAGGAATAGCGTAAATGGAGTAGAAAAATGTGCTCGATGTACGCGATAATCATGTCGGCGAGGTAAACAGCATTGGAAACCAACTTGGTTCACCCAACGAGAAATCATGATGTCGATGATGCTCGAAGTAGAAAATTATGTGTGTTACAATAGCGTGGCCGAGAAGCGCTCCGGGCCAAAGTTGGATATCCGATCGAAGGGTTTCCATTGCTATTTCCGGCAACGGGGATGGAGACACACGAGCGTATTACGATAGTGTACGCTACGTTTAAAGCCTGGACCACAGTTCGCGACAATAGTGCGTGCAAATAATCCGTCTACGTAAATATTTGCCACACGACTAAACGCACTTCGCGCAGCTCTAGAGTTTGACGGAGAAACGTCGCAAGTGATATGAGATTCTACCCCGTGTATGGAGGATAAACACGCGTACGGTTACAGATACGTATTTTATACATTATTCAATACACGAACGATAGTTACACGTATGACGGTCGATTAATTGCTTGGTAAAAATCAAAGTGATTAACGAGCCGCGTATTAAAATTTGGAAAAGAACAAGGGAACCTGGTGATAACAGTAAATAGATATTTAGTTTATTCTCACCTGTTGGGCGTTTTTCCGTGAAGTATAATATGTATATCGGACGCTATCAAACCATTCCGTATAAAAATAAATAAGCTCTCTATTCTATATAAATCCAACGACGCGGTAACATTAGATATACCAACACAATCGTTAAATCCTTACACCCGAAGAGTCGAAG
Organism: Holcopasites calliopsidis; assembly: GCA_023838395.1. Taxonomy (NCBI): domain Eukaryota; kingdom Metazoa; phylum Arthropoda; class Insecta; order Hymenoptera; family Apidae; genus Holcopasites; species Holcopasites calliopsidis. Next base: position 7,708,318 of record JALHAQ010000005.1, on the reverse strand, counting down.
GGAGTCGCGAAATAGAAATCGTGAGTCCTCTCATAAAGCTTGGTCGCTGAGCGAATAACAGGATACCCCTTTCGCGACTCGGTTAGAGAGATACATTTATAAAGATCTATGTTACATAGACATTGCTAAATATTATGAAGCTTCGTGGAAACGCTGAATTCAATTGGAATTACATTTGCTTGGCTGATCTCCACATTTCTTCCTCGTGGAACGTTTCCATTGAATGCGTGCGACGTGTAATGTAATAAAATTCACGAAAAATTCCATCACGATTCAACGTGGCCATCGAAATTGCGAAAAAAAAAAAAAAAAGAAATTACTTCCCCGATTGAAGCCCTCGTTGCGTCCACTCAAGCTTTTCTTTGATTCAACTTTAATTTCAGCAATTCGAGAATATAGAGAATACAGGGCAGTCTGATTATTTTTAATCCGCAGTTCGATCAACAAAGACAATACAGAAGTAGAACAATAAAAAAAGAAACAAACGCATTTATTCTTTTTGTTTGAACAAGTTTCGACGTTTCCACGATTCCTCGATAGTTTTCTTTATAACAGTCTAAGTATGTATCGGAAGTGTTACAACATACTCACACGTGCACAGTTCACGCACCCACGCGTCCAAATGCGCTCGCACGACGGTGACCGGTGGTAACGATAATCTAACGATGATCTAAGAGTTCCGGGGAGTTCCAATTAATGAATGTCAATCGCATCGCGATCACCCGGAATTGTACATGTATTTCGTTGATTCTTTGGTACCGCTATGAACGATTGTTCCTCGATACGAGCTACCACGCGCGAATACTGGCTTCGAATGATTCGGCAAAGCACTTAACGTCTTCTTCCTCGTGATTTCATTAATCGGGACAGCGATCAATTAAGCGATTGAGGAGAAGGAAATGATCGAAGCGTTGTTAACATTTTATACAAGCGACACGAATGTTCAGCACTCTTGCTTCTCTCTTATCCTATTAATTCATAGCACAGATTATGCTCCCCGAATATGTTTAATAAAATTTCAACCAGAATATCCGAAGCATTTTGATAGATATCAGGTAAGAAATTTCAGACGAAACTACGTATTTTCAGGTCCCTTTTTCGTTTGCGTTCCTTTCATTATGAACGCCCTCAAATTTCTTTTATCACGATATGTGTGTGCATATACATTGTATATGTGTTCCTTTTACCTGGTGATTCCTTCTGCTTCTTTGTACTTCGTCGCGCACACGGCTGACTCTCGTGTCTGGCGTTTGTAGGATACTGTTACCCGTCGACTTTGCTCTTTCGGTTAAATTGCTGCGAGACACAGTGAAAAGTCTCACAAACATAAATCACAATACGACGTAGGTATATGTATATACGATCGACGAAAATTAGAACTGCAGCTTTTAATTAAATTTAGTCTGCCAGACACAAGTTTTCCTTAACGCCGATATCCAAAAGAAATGGTAAATTTTCTAGATCTGTGTTTTCAGTGAAACGATGTAAACGTCATGAACAAATCAATCGCGATCACCAGCAAGCACGTATCGTTCGATAACGTAAATTATTGTTTTTCTTTCATTTATTTACCTCGTTTATCTCGACCGCATCAAACTGGAAAAAAAAACCGCGAACGCGTTTATCGAAGACAGTAATTGTCCAGCAAAGACGATTCTCGTACACGTTGTGTACGTCTACATCGACAAAGTGTACACGGTAAGATTTTTTACACGTTAGCGCGATTAGAAGTGTGGACCCGTTTTCGAATCGTAGCGCAAATCATGGACGTCGAACGCGACTCGATGATATATCTTCCATCCGCTTTGTAATTAATCATTCAACGCGACCCAGGCAGCCAACGAGAATCGTAAAGCGAGCCTCGTTACGTGCGAGTTTCTTAGAATATCTATCCACCCTATTCCTCCCTCTTGGTCGATTCTTCGATAACGATTATGTAAGAGCGTACGAGTGTATGTATAATAATTATTGTATGTACATTTACGGGATATATGTATACGGCTACGTAAATCACATGAAAGCGCCATCGACCGTACGCGTTCCACGGCGATGCGATGAAATTCTCCGATGCGTTCGTTTAATTGACACTTATTCATCTCTCCCTCTACGCTTGGATCCTTTGGTTTTCTTATGCGCGCGGAAGAAAACAGTACGAGACTACGTATATTAGTAAAGTGTTTTGCGTCGATCGTTGCGACGATACAGTCGAATCGACGTTATATCATCTCTGTTTCATAATGAGAAAGAACTCGAAGCGAAATGCAAACAATGGTCTTTCATTTCTGTGTTCCGTGAAAGCTCCAGCTGTCAAAAGACTCGGGGGTGATGATTTTACACCCCGTCCAGGAGATAACACGAATGAAAGCCCATAACCGCCGATAAAAACATTTATAAAAAGTAGTATGTACAACAGAACAGCACCGGTACGGATTTCTCTATGACAAGTATGTAAACGTTTAACCAGTCGGTGTACGCGCGGAAAGCTAGTCGAGCGAATTTGAACAATTATAGAGAAAAATGTACCTCGTAACCGTTATTCCGCCCTGCAATTGGCCGCGTTGACATTTCATTCGAGATCCATAGAAACATTGATGGCTCTCGAAAATATCCGAAGGGAGCGAAAAGAAAGCGTGCTTCTTACCTTCGATGACGCCGATAAGGGTAAGGTAGCCGAGCCTCTTCGTGAAGCGTTCGGTATCAAGTCTTCTGTGCCGCAGTTATCAGAATTGGGAAACGAAGAGGATGCAAGCAGCCCATTTTCTCTCTCTCTCTCTCTCTCTCTCTCTCTCTCTCTCTCTCTCTCTCTCTCTCTCTCCCTCCCTCCCTCCCTCTCTCTCCTCTGGAAACATAAACCCTGGTAAACATTTGCGAAGTAGGCTGTGTTGACGAATCACGTTTCACAGTAGTAAAGATTTATCATCCAACGTTTGTTCGATCTTTGAACGTTTTCATTGATACAATCAAGACTGCTCCGGGGTCACATGTGCGTTAATTAATTCCTGTCAAGTCTCGACTGATGTAAAAACATTCTTTTTTTAATATGTCAATGCGGTTAATAGGGAAGAATCGTTCCTCAACGATCGTTTCTTTTTTTTCTTTGCAACTGATAATTTGCTATCCTATAGAATGCGTTTGCATCGCGATCCCAACATTTTGCACCTCGGTGTTCTCCTAATAGAATTTATAAAGTCCCAAGTTGTACGATGACTTGTAAAGTGCAAAGTCATGAACCACGTGAGCGTTCCGTTCAATCGGCGTCGCAGTCTGTATTTATTTGAAAGTGCACCCCCTTGCCGTTGCAAGCAGAGGGGCCAAAATCGCGTATCACGGGTGTCTCTCGAGCAGTCTCGTCGTTGGGAACGCTGCTACGATTTTCGGAGCTGGTGCTGTCCTCGTTTCGCTCTACGACAGTCTTCAAATGGTGCGCTGGAACAGCGCTCTTGCTATCACCGGTATTATCGACCTTCCATCGTTTCTCTCGCACCACTTCTCTCACACGGGCCGACCGCCGTGGTTATCTGTACCTGAAAGCAGAGGAGCAGTACCCCGATGCATTTTTACACGTGAAAACCAATAGAAAGGGTGTCCTTTCTTTCTGCGACAGGCTTTTTAAAGCAAGCTGTCCTCGATTAACGACTAATTATTTGTTCATTATTTTCCACAAGTAAAGAGTCTTGCATTCCAATTGCTTTTTTTTTCTACAATAGTTTTTTCATCCTGGCCGTTCTCGATTAACGACTAATTATTGGATAATTATTCTCATCGAACGACGACTAGGTAGGATACACCGAACATGCGAAAAGCTCAGCACGAGATTGCACGATTCTTTTCTTTTGTTTCTTTGCAGACCATTCGTGACACGTGAGCGACACATATATCGGCTAACGCATAGATAAGAGGAAACGCGAAGAAGAAAAATCGCCTGGTTTTCCGCGGCACGCGAAACGGGAAACGCTCGGTTCATCGACGCGGCGATACGCTCGCCACCCCCGCTCGCGGCCTCTTCAGTATTTTACGAGCCACTCGCGCCGACACGCGACCAAATTCGTTGACCTACTATTTCGCACGTACCATGCAGTTGGCGAACGGCGTGCACCTACGTGTAACGGTATAGGTAGAGAAATGTCGGCTGTGATTGCTTTCCGGGTGTATAGAATATTTGGCTTTAGCGTCGCACGCGGAACACTCGGGCCGATGCGAGCCGACCCAATATCCTCGAACGAGGTTGTACGCGATGCTTTTTAGGGGCAAGAAATTCGCCGACGTTCAGCCTGTCTCGTTTGATAGGCGCATTGATTTATTTCGCCGAAGTTGTTAGAAGTTTGAGAACAAGCTTTGCCGACCTCATCCATAGTCCAATTTAAAATTAAATATTCCCTTGTAGGGGCGGGGGGCGGCTTTTATTAACACGGCAAGGATAGTGTGCTATATTGAATTGATTGAAGGATAATCTTTGTATGATATTTGTGAAAGAATTATTTTGTATTTTGTAACTATATTTCCAATTGGTGAAAGGTAGATAGAGCTCTGTAAATATTTGAAAGTATCTTAGTTACTTGCTGGTCTTTCCTTTCCTCGGGATACATTCAATTACTCATTCCGCTTATCTCAGTCTGCGAAGAACAATCGCATTTTGAAAACGTCGAGAGCCTTAGTGGAGTGTCAATATTAACTGCCCTATTATAATCTTTATTCTACAGTTCAACGTTTACCGTTAGCCAAACGGAAAATGCAATGAAAATCTCTATAATCCACTCTCCTTTCTTTCATAATAAAAACATGATTTTTTCGTTTACCATTCAAAAGTATATCCCCGGATCGACGAAATAACCGCATTGTTTAAGCTACGATTCCCAAGTTAATCCCACGTGGTTTTCACGCGTGGAATACGCGTGAATTCGTGCACGCGGAATTGCCACTCGAAACGTGAAACGCCCAACCGGTTCATCGCGTCGTTAACCGTCGACCGAATTCCGCAGCTTCGCGATTCGACGATTTTGCCCAGCGTAATTTACCGAGGTCGATGGGAAGATTGAATCGCGGCTCACCTTTCTGGCAAGGGGCAAGCCAGAATTCTGATGGATGCCAGGACGGTGGTGACTAGCAGCGTGACGCCGAAAGTGATGTATACCACGCACAAGTGCGCCAGCGAGAACAGGTACAGCTTCTTGTGGCAATGATCGTTCGGGGCGTGCAAAGAGGACGTGTACTGCGGCCACATGATGTGCAGTATCCAATAATTGCCTGCAGCACGAAAATTTCGTAAAAACAGGATTAGTGGGAAAAATTGTTGAACCTCTTGGGAAAATTGGAAATTATGCCGGAGCCCGAGAGTAATGCAGCTTCGACGAGTAATTCGAGTTAAACAAGAACGGTTTCGAAGGGGGGAATGTTCGCTCCGCTTTAAGTATTCGACGAAAAGTGTTGAGATATGAGTTCGTGTCACGCTGGAACAGGGAAAAGCCACGGCGAAGTGCAGACGATTTTTCAAACGGACGCAATTACCTATGTAAATGCACGGCGGCAAGCGGCTTTATCGCGAATAGGAAAATTGGGTTGCATTCGAGCAACTTACCACCGACAGCGGCCAATTACCCGGTCGCGGAACGCGATCGATCGGTTTCATTCGCATCGTCCCGCGTGTGCGAACATACTCGTTGCGATGGGAATACGGAGGAACGGCGGTTATTCGATATTCGAACTGTTTACGGATTAACGCTCCTCTTATATGTACAGAGGAATCCAGCTTTATGAACATCGAGTGCGAAACGTATCGGAAGGGACGTTTATAAAAATATACAGGGTATCCCGGAACTGACGATGCAACCGGAAAAGGTTGTCCGCATGCATCGGCAATTAAAGGAAAAAATTGTTCTGTCGTTTAATGAAGTACGGCACCAGAAGAGAGAATACAGCAGAATTATCTTTACAACGCGTTGACAAACATTTTGAAGAATTTCTGAAATAATGAAGTTTATCATATACGAACTTTCTTCTTCAGCTTTGTACAACGTGTACAATAAAGGAATACAAATTATCCAGGTTGAATGATATTATCGTGGTGGTTATCGGCAATCATCTAACGTAAGCACCAGTCAAATGACATATTAACCAACATGCATGCGAACCAAGCAAATGTTTAAAGTCGATTTTCTTGGAAGCGAAGCCATCAATGAAAAAGTGTTGTCCTAGATTTTCGACAGTACTTTTTCGCACAGAATCATCCCCTGTTCGATTGTGCCAACGAGTTACGGGACACCCTGTATAACCATCCAGTACACCATACTTTCCCTCTTGTTACTTCGAAGCGCGAAGCCTGCCATAAAAATATGCTCGAACTTTTTATTAACCGCCTGTCCATACGAAATACCACACGATGCGCACGTGATCGATCTGTTTTTCTGTGACGGCAAACCCGAGCAAGATGAAAGGTGTCGCCGTAGCGCGGGGCGATGGAGAGAAGCTTCCTTCCGACTTACCCATCACGAACCAGACCACAAGGAAGCACGATAAGATGATAATGATCAATTTGGTGAAGGAGATTTGCGGCCTGTTCGATGGGACCGTGATCATCTCCGGCCTCCTGGATCGTATCTGCGAATAGATTAGCAACGCCATGAACATCGTGCCGAACGTTCCACCGATCACCATGTAGATCGGTATACTTGGCTCCCTTGGACACTCCTTGAAGAAGTTCCAACCTGGAACAAACGACGGCGATGCATCGAGTTTATCGTTCCCTTATCCGGAAATTGTGCTGCTCGAACAATTTTGTCACATCGTTCATTTCGATAATCAAGATTCTACTGTAATTAGGATGATTTCTGTTCCCATTTAGCCTTACGCATATGTACGTTAGTAAGCGGATGTTTAATCGTTTCCCTCTTTTCGCTTGCCTTAGGCTAAACGAGCAGCGTATCGCTCGGGTCGGTATCAAACAAGTTTTCACACGCGGACTGCGTTGAATAATGTAACGATAATGTCGTTGCCTGACTCTCGCCCGCTGTGTCACGTCCTATTTCGATAGTTGGCTGAGGGTAACCAGGCAATGCGAACCCTTGCGTGCCCGGTTTCCCCTCCACCCTTTTCCAGCATACGATTATTTATTCATTCTTGGGGAATCCCCGACCCAGAAACGATCAAATAAACCGTTTCCATGGAAAGGACAAACACTTGTACGAAGAATAATCCGTAACTCATCAAACACGGTTAATAAAATTCGCTGCCCGCGTTCTCGAGACTTAAGCATGAGCTGCCAATTACCAGCAATGGTGAAAAATTATCTGTAGCATGTGCACGAGAACATTCACCGGAACGTCATAATTTCTATTTCTACGAACCGGCTGTTTTTTTTTTTCTTTTTATCGATTCGGAGAACGTTCTACATACTATACTCGGGAAGGGGTGAGCGTGCCGCGTCTCAATGACCCCCGAGAATCTATGACCGGTCGGAAGCGAAGAGGAAATCGATGGTGAATCGATGAAGAATCGGTGAATCTTGCATGATCGTAAATGGTGCAAAGGTCCGCATATTACAAACGAGGCTACCTTAATTAGTTCGGAAACCGGTATTTTGCCAAGTTTCCGTCTTGGAATCTCTCTCCTGCGCGCCCTGAAATACGAAATGCAGTTTCGTGACGTCGAGATGACGGACAGTATCTGTATTCCTGTCTTACGCCTTGCTCTAGATCCGAATCTAAACCGGTCGACGCTTCTGTTACTCGCCTTCGAAACTTGTATTTGACATACGAATCCTCCTTGCGCGGTGCGCGAGATCTGCATTTACTGTGCATTCATTTTAACAGGAGTTGCGTTGTTCGGCAAGCGAGTTTAAGCTGAAACGAATGTTTTCTGAATTCCTTCATCAATCATCAAATCGTCAAAGAGATCGTCGATATCTATGGAAATTATTTAAATGGAACTTCGATCCTACCCAGAAGGGTGGAAAGAATTTGTTTCAACGCCTAAATAGTGTGATTCTACTTTTATTAGTCTTCATACCAATTACAACTTCTTTGATTAAGCAAAGATTATCATTTCTACCATTGCTGCGAACATTCCTACCTTTAAGGACCAATTCTGCTTTTAATTTCAAAGATTCGAAATATCTCTGTATTTTTATGTCATCCCCAATTCCTCAGCAGTTAAAGTAAGCCAGCTTGAGTTTTATTACTGAACTACAGAACTGATATACGAAGGGTCCGCACGACCTGCGAGTGAAATTAACAAGAAACAAAGTTAATAAGCCGCTTTAATCGCTTTAGCGTCGAGCAGTATGCAAATTGCAGGTGCGTGAGTTTCATACATTGTACATTTGTCGTGAAAACCGTCCATGAATCAGGTGTTTCTATACCGAAAGAAAATTCGTTCGACACGCCATCGTATCGCGACGGTTTACTCTCGATACAGAAATTGTTGACGCTCTACGATCAAAATGTATTATCGCTACAAGAATACTGATAACAACACGCGCTCTCAAATGGGATGCTATTTCTTTTTTTATATCTTTACCGAGAGGTGCAGATCTGGCGAAAGACAAGGCTTTGCCTCGACTTGGGCAAGGGAGGAAATTCACGCGAGACTTCTACTTTATTACAATCATCTTAGTCGCCAAGTTCTTCGTCCCTTCTGGATTAGACGTAACTACGTTACGAGCAACGGCAGTTTACCGAGCTTCGCGGTTCATTGCTGATAACTTGCACGCCGTGTATTGATTCGACGAACGTGTGAAAACTTTACGCTAAATTCATCTTATGTAATGGAATATCCGTTGCGTCCATTGCTCGTTGCGAGACTAAACACCTTTTATTTCTTTTCGCTTGAAATGCAAATTGTCGATTGTTAATTTATATTAAAGGTATCACGAATGTAACGTCATTCAAAATTCCCTGAACAATCCTGCCAATTTGGATAGTCCCGAACAATTCTCTGATTCAGATCAGGACCGGAATGAGCCTGAAATAACGTTTGCATAGCGCGGCGCCTCGCAGTAATTGCAGAAAGTGCTGTGAAAGTTGTTCATGAAAATAGTTTCAGAACGCCGTAGATTTCGGCGAACGTGTTCCTGGGATTCTTTTCGCTCACCATAAATCAACATCAGCACCGGGACCGTGGACAAGCACATCAGGCATACGGTTACCACTCTGGTTCTGCAGACCACTCTCAGTGCTCGGAACACGAAATCACAGATGTTGTCCGCTTCCAGATTCGCGTCCTTCAATTGAAACACCACCGATCCGTAAGTTATCACGCCGAGGTTTCTGTTCTCCAGCGTACTCTCCGGCACTTTGGCACCGCTGGTGAACAGTCGGCGCGATTCGTCCCCTGAAAACTGAGAATCAACAAATCCTTCGCATTAATTAAATCGTGAATGACAGATTCACAGAGTGACGAATTAAATAATACTCGGGCAATGTGCCAGTTTCGGTTTCAAGGGCGGGCAAATCCAAATGGTTTTCACGGGGGAAAGCGCCCCAACGTCTAACGTTAGGCGGCAAGTAAGCCACAAGCTCAGGAATTAGACATACGAAAACCACGGGGTTGAACGCTCGGGAATAGGGAAACCAAAATCCGCGGTCGTCAGATTTAGAACTGTGCATACACAGTCCGTCGCGAATGCATCGTGCAGCGCACAAAAAGTAGCTTTGACTGAAGTAAATAACAACTTTGTGCGATAACTTTTCATATTAATTAATGTAATCTTGATAATTGTATTTGATATTAGGGTGAGTTGCACTTATTTTACCTGTTCACAATGCTTTCACACAAACTTCAATATTATGCTTTTGTAGGAATTGTTATACTCCTTTCATAGGTAACAAACAAATTAAGAATATAATGCCGGTGTGGGCAATATTTATTATTTTTACCGAGGCCCCGATTTTAGGCTCATGATGCTCCTAATATGAAACATTGTATTCGCCTAACATCGGACAGCACGCTATATCGGGTTTACTCTATAGACGAAGGAAAATAGGATATAAATAAGTAAGTAACGCGTCCGATAATTATTTTCATGTAAAGATTAACACACCTTGATGATACCTTGTGTTACGTATAATATCAGTTTAGAGGTTCCTATTAAAAAACTCGGATGTCGGGTTTTGCCTCAATGCCCTTTTGCTGGCGCGTGCTTATTTAGAACTTCGGCATATGCTCACTAGTTCAAGCAAATAACGAACATAAACGACTGTATTTGTCCACGATGAATGGAAACGCCGGGATTGCTTAATATCGCGGCAATTTCATATTAGTTGCCGTTTATTAGAATCAAAGGGATCTTTTTATGGTGTGCTCGAGGACATTCCTCTTTTACATGCGCGTTTGCAAAACAGCTTCTGAGCAAATGAACATTCGTGAATCATGAAAAACTTATTGAAATCATCGTTTCACTGTCGGTCCGTGACGACCGGAGGTCGGCAATTTTTTACGAGCCCGCAATTTCTTCGGACCTTCCAGGGGTATTTCCGCACAGCCACGGGGCAGTTCGTTACATCGTTCGTAAATTGCCGCCGGCCGGCGGAATAGGACGGCGAACGGACAGTGGCGAAATATGCGACAGGACGAACGATACCGTGGTCCTATCTCGCCGGATGAAATTGCAAGCTTCGATACACACCATTACGACCGGCGGGATACAGTAACCATGCCGACGACCGTGGGAGAGAATGAAATTGAGCAGCCGTGAATTAGTCGACCGCGGAAAACATTTCTTTCGGATGTCTCGCGTTGAACGACGATGTGTTTGTGCAACAAACAGTTTATTAGAAAGTCTTGGAAAAATAACGAGGTGAGCTGCCCTAATAGGGAACACATTTCATTCATGCACCTTCTAGAAATTGTTAATAAAGCAGGATGAGATTCTGGGTTAAGCTTATCGAATGACCGCCCTCTTAGTGTTCTGCTTGTATTTCGTCAGAAATACCCTCTAAATATCTTCCTTTAATCACATTTTACAACGGTCAAAGGTTTTTTGAAAAGAAAAGACTAATTCTTGGAACATAAATACCAATAGCAGGGTAATAATACCATTATTAGGGTGAGTTGCCCAAATATGGAATAATTTTATACGTGCACGTATTTTAGCTGTTTACAAATGCTTTTACACAAACTTCAATACTATGATGTTGTAACAAGCAAAATTAAAATACAAGACGGTGCTCCTAGTATGAAATACTTAGGTTCGTTTAATATCGAATAGCGCATTGCAATATTGAGTTTACTCTTTAGAAGAAGTGAAGTAGCATATGAATAAGTAACGCGCTTTCTAATTATCATCATTTAAGGAATAACACCTTAATAATACCTCGTTATGTCAGTTTAGAGTTTACCTACTCAAAGCTTGGATGGTGTAATCTAATGAATGAAACTGTCCAGAATCCTTTAATATCGTGGCAACTCACCCCATCTGAGCGAAGGGAAAGACCAATTGGACGAATCGAAAGGTGTGAAATATGAATGTATTACGTGTAGTAATCTTTCATTTCCTCTGCTTCGATGATGTCTGCTTCGTAAGTACTTGAAGAACGATAACAAACCTGTGACACAGAGCTGCTGGCTCGTCTAGAGTCCTCGAAAGCGGCTGGTCCGTATCCCAGATTAATCTGGACCGCGCTCCCGCCAGATTTCACGCTCCCCGAGTTCACCTCCTTCTGCCGCGAAGGGGAGAAATTTCGATTGGCGTTCACTCCTGCGCAAACATCAATTCCACCGTCTTACTTTCGAGTTCCACTAATTGTCCCGACCGCAACTTTCTCCAGAGTACCTCGAGCCACGTATTAAACATTGGAAGTTACGCTGTTTAATTCTAATTATCTGCGGAATGTTTGCCAGCGTAAAGCTTCGAATCCCGAAGACGGAATACGTGTTCTACGCTCTGTTCGTTCGCCATACGGAGGTGTAGCGGGTATTCAAGACGCGACGTAGCCTATTTCCTCGACGGCATTCACATGTCCGACCACGTCATGTCCCCGTGAATGTTGCGAACACGCGATTGAATTTTGACCATCCTAATACTGATACTGAATACTGAATACTGATTAAATGGAAACTATTAACTCAGAGCGTCGACCCAGGTTCTAGTAAGATCACCACCTTGAACACCGTTATATCTTCGTATCGCTCGTGAGGGCTACAAATATCAGCTGGGGTGGTTCATGTTCGACAATTCGACACCAGTCTTGGGTCAATGAACGAGCGGTAAAATATACTTAATTAGGTTACACGTGTTATATGGATATCTAACGTTGGCCTCCACCGATGTAATTCGCAACCCTCTTGAGACGGTGGGTCAAGTTAAATGGTAACGAGCATCAAGTTGCTATCAGATTATAGTTACTGGGTGGTGTAATTAAATCAGGCTCGTCACTGGTCGCCGTACAATGTAATTTATTCGAAAGGGAGAAAACAAAGATCGAACGTAATTAATTATCTCGTCGAACGTGGGGCTTGTACAGAGAGTGGCAACAGAAACGGCAACGATTTTCACGTGTGTGTCGAACGAAACTCCGTGTTCCATTTATCTTTGCGAATACACACGCGTGCATACGTCAAGATAGGTAATATTCGAAAATTCAAAAATCTCGTTACATCGAGCGCCTGTCGCGCCTTTATCGGATTTCTTTACACCGCCGTGCGCTACGATGCGCTACCATGCGCTACCAGCGTTAGTTTCACAGAAATTAGCGTCGAAATTTCCACAGCATCCGCTTTGGTAGAGAAAAAAGCCAATTACTCAGAACTCTGTCCGCGAATCCCCTTGACTATTCTCCGCATAGCTCATCCACGAATTCCCGTTTCCAATTTCAAACTTGATCGTACCCAGTTGATCTGTTCCAAGAAAATCACGATTGCATTTGCATAGGCGCTAGATAGACAAACGAATTCTCACCTTGATCGGCCGAGGCCCTCCTTGGATCCTGCGCCATCAGGCTCGCCTTCGTGGCTCTCCGCTCTTGCAGACCGGACAGGCTGCCTCGGGGCGTTCTATCGATCGCGTCCGGATCGATGCTTCGTCGCGGGCCCCTGCTGCTGATCTCCTCCTCGTTGCCGCCGCCGCCGCCGCCGATGGAACCTCTGCGCGGCTCGTTCATCCCGATGCTCCCTCGCGGCGATCTGTTCATCTCGTAAGGAGCGATCGAGTTCCTCGGGCTCTGGTTCAGGCACTCGGACGCTATGGAACCCCGCGGACTTCTCTGTGGACTGCGATCGACCAGCTCCATATTAGCGATGCTCCCACGTGGGCTTCTCGAGGAATTGGGCACCAAAGAGTGGCGCGGGCTGCGACTACTCGCGGGGAGATTCCCGTTCTCGGACATGAGCGAGGTTCTCGAAGCGGTCAGAGGAACGAGACTGTTTCGAGGACTTCTGTTGTACGTGACGTCCGGTACCAAGGAGTTTCTGGGGCTCAGAGGAACGTCGGGGACCAAAGAGTGTCGAGAGCTGTACAGCATGTCCGGCGTGAGACTGGTGTCCGGGATCAGACTGTTTCGAGGGCTTCGCGCCCCGTTTCGAGGAGCTCTGTAATAATCGTCCGGGACCAGGGAGTTACGTGGACTTCGACTGATCTTCTGATTCAGCATGTTCCGCGATCCGCCGTACTGGTCCCGATCCAGCAGGGGTCGCTGGTTCACGCCCTGCAAGTTGAACGACGTATTCTTGAGGACGAGGACACTCGAAGGAAACGAGGAACAGATTGTCAAGCGCTTCCCTGAGGAACTTGCAGGACAGTTATGTAATCTAATTTAACTTATTCCATTTACGAGGAAACCATTAGTAGTTCAAAAGATAAGAGAGGAGGGCAGAAGCTATATCGTGACAGATTCGAGGCCTACAATAATATTACAATATTGTATTTTTTAGCAGCAACTTTGCAACTCCTGAACAATAGTTATATCCTGGCACGAAGAATTGCTGCAGTATAAAAGCGAATACGTCGTTGCAAGAAACGTTCTCGCCTCGACACACGATGGGCTTCCTTCAAACTACTTTCCTCTCTACGCGACAGCTTTTGCAGGTTTCTGGAAAGTTTCAACATCGACTTTCTTCTCTGCTCGCGCAGGAGCAATACTTTTTAAAGTTTCTTCTTTTAAATAAAATATGATTTAGAAATCATTCGTTATGCTATCGGAATATATTACTAATGTAAGTAAAGGTGGAAGCTAAAATAATGGCAGCCGGCCTACCCGAGTGGGTACTTAATGAAAATCCATTTTTCTAATTAGCCAACATTGCTACCGGCTTCACTAATTATGCGTTCAGATGTTGAAGAGGCGCGAGAGGAAATTTAGCAATGAATTACTGACAATATCGTCGTCGTTCTCCGTGTCAAACGCGATGTCCGGCACGAAGCTGCCCCGCGGTGAACGCTGACGGTCCATGGTTCCCCTGGGACTTGTCTGCGGCAGATCGACGGGCTTGTCGGTCGCCACGCTGGCTCGACGTCCCCTCGGTCCAGAAATCGTGCTCGCGTGGCCAAGGTTCGTCATGTTACGCGACGCCCTGGAGCGTCGCGACGATGTGCTTCGGTGCAGCATCATAGGGACGTCCTCTCATCCCTGTAAAACGAATAAAAGTCGTATTGCACGGCGATCTCTTCAATTGTCAGGAAATGCTGCGTCTATAATTACAAATACTTGAAAAAAGGGACACTGCTGTATGCGAGTGAAGCTTGAGTGCGATAAAATAATACCAGTATCGTAAGATTCAAACGTATCCCCGATACTGTCGTGCAATTTAATTGACAAAATTGTATGTAAAATGTAATTTGTTCACTGAATGTTATCAATATTTCAGTTTCATTTTTTTCCCTTCAATTTCAACGTGCTAATGTAACTTCATCAACCGAAATCTTCACAATTATTGTTACTCGAATTGTAAACAGAGCGTTCATTTCGAACCGGAAGTACGAGAATCGCGTGAGCTCGGTTAACGGGATCTCCGATGAAAATTCCGAGCAACGGGAAAAATTAATCAATGCGCCTTGCTTTCTTCTACTCGGCCGGCACGCAAAGTGTCCACGTGCACGAAACGCTTTGGTCCTCGGTGTACACTTGATCCGAGGAAGGTAATCAACGGTATGGAATCAATTTAAGGCACGGCGCATGACACGCCGGATAATAGAAGGGATTTTGTAAGGATGACCTAGATACGCGGTGCATTGCATCGTTTAGCGTTTTCGATTCCCCTGTCACGACGACGACGACGGCGAATATCTTCACGTCACCGTGCGAAGAATAGATAAGCAGGTGTCCCTCCTCCAAGAAGGATTGACATCATGGACGTGATCAATCAAGTGGAGAAAACCGATTCATTAATAAAAAAAAAAATAGAGAAATACAGGCAAACGAAAAAATGTAGGTTTACAATCGACAATTATTAAAAATCGATGGCAGTGCAATTTCAAAAGATTATTATGATATCAATTTTATACTCTTCTTCTGCATGTCACTGCGTCTATTTCTAAGTTTTATTCCGGATCTACGGTTGCTGGTAATTAAAATTCGTTGCGTTTCGAAGCTGCGACGATTTGCGTAGCCTCACGACATTTCTATGGAACTTCCAGCCCACCCTTGAAAGGTCTGCGTCGTGGGCACATGTTTAGAGAATAGTATTCGGACGGAAGTAGACAAAAGGCTTGCGAAATCGAAGGAAGTGAATGGAACAAGGGCTATTGAAATGTTTGGCTATTGAAGGAGGTATCAAGGTTGCCTCGAGGTCGTTCAAGATACTTTTATCGTATTTAATAGTGGTTAGTAGAATATTTCCTTCAATCGCAAATTCTTTGGTACGTGATAAACTAACTATACGTATCCCCATTTTCTTTGGGACTATAATTGATAAGCTTTTCCTGCGGAAACTCTAATCGTTAGCAAACTAACATTTGAACAGTGTAATTGCCGGAGCCAGTTCACGAGTAGTTTTCCAATCGTTAGCCCAGGGGCTGAATTAAAATTAAACGACGTCCCGACGATTCGAGGATGACCAATTAAATTAGCGATTCCCGGAAGCTGTTAAACAATTCTCCAGCCACGATCCGCATACCAGCGGATAAGTTCATACTCGACTGGCCACCTTCGGAAAAACTTTCGGAAGATCTAAAGTCGAAAGTTCTCGCGGCAAGCTGTTGTTGCCTGAGCGTAGTTGCCACCGAAGAATCGTATTGATAAGTAAGTAGCCAGCGAAATGCTCGTTTCTGTCGTCAGACTTCACGCGGCTACGTAGTAAAACAAGAGGAAGAGATATTCATATATTAAACTGTACACAGTCGGAGATGAATAAATATTCGAGATAAATGATAGGAATATCGCGAGATCGTCGATCGCATTGATTCGATGCTTCGTCATTAGCGATTCGTGTCAGCCTCGGAAATTGCGTATCAATCAATTACATCTCTATCTCCAGATCGATCCATCCTAATGTACAATACATACATTATCCATTCTGAAAACGACAGATCGTGTGCATGCAAATGATGTTCCACTTGAATGTTCCACTTCGGTAATGAAACTTTTCTTTCGATCATTCGTTCATGGAAGTAACGATGATTGCGACGGAGGCGAATAGCACAACTATATCATTTTCATTCGCAACATCTAGATAAACCTTCTACTATTGTAATGCCACAATGGGCAATTGAACTGCTCGCGAAGAATAGAGCGGACAAAGGAAATTGCGAAGAGAAATGGTAGGAAGAGGAAATTCGCGTGAACACGTGTATACCAGAACAGTGTTTCCGAACGACGCGAACCATTAGCTGGTAATTGCACCGCGAATGCCAGCGGAATTCCTGGATTCCTGTTGCCGATAGAGCGACACTCCTGTACCCGTGAGCTTTTCAAAAATCAATTAATCAAACGCCGCAATTGCCACCCAATTATTAATCGTTCCGACAACTTTACTTTATGATTACCAAATTTCCGAATCGCGTCCCGTATCCCGGAAATTCAGTCCCACTGACGATTCTTCGTCCTTAGTTTCCATTCTTTAAAAGTTATTTCGTTCAAGGCCTCTGGATCAAGACTTAATTTATTTCTCCGTCCAGAGTCAAGCTTATCCCCCCCAGCATCTTAAGATCGAAGGGGGGCGATTTAATCTACAAGATAGAGGGAGGCAGAATCCCGGCTCAAATATACCGGAAGTCATTAAGGAACATCAGAAATCCTCGTTGCAAGCAGCGGCAAACATTAAGAACGAAACTCGCAAATATATTTCGTTCTCGCGACCCTTTAATATACGACAGAATAAAGTGGCGATCAGAGTCTTACTGGTACAGCCGCCCGGCGTAATTGTTTCCCAAGAGTGATTCGATTAACCCGCGGAAGCGCCGAGCACTCTCGACTTCAGGCGTTCATTCTTCAGCCGCCACAGGGACAAGTTTCTCCCATCATTTCGCCGAAATCCATTTGTTTCCATCTGTAGCGAGGGGAGATGGCGGAGAGAAACGGTGCGATGGGTTTAACGGCACAGAATCGAGGCCAATTTCATCAGCGAGCTGTCCGTGTGATTTTTCTCAATTTCCATTGGCATCGAAGACAGATTTTCCCAGCCGGGTTTCGAGCGTCACTAGGCGGAGATAAGCGCGTTCCTACATTAACGGGTACACACTGTGTCGGCGTGACATGTAAATAGCGAAAGGACTTCGCGAGTCTGGAACTTTTCTTACGAGAGGGACTTGAGGCTGAAGCTCCGGCCAATTTGTTATCGTGGACACAATTATAACAAGGCGATCGAAAGATTGATTAATCTAGCGTTCGGGATTTTGGTCGCGTCGAAGGAATTCCGGGCTTTGCTCGCCAAAATACAAGTCAGAACGATCATTAGAGATTGCTTGGGCATTCCGTAGGGTGTCAAGGATATCCTCAGTTGTGTCCTCCGGCAGGAAATTACTCGAGGGAGCCACGAGGGATGCAACGGTGGAGGATTGTAGGATCTACTTCTATCTGATAGGAAATTTATTCCGATGGCCTCCGACGGATTCCAAGTCCTCGCCGAGATCGTTTCGCGCCCGATTGAACGTTCATTCGTATCGATTGAATTCGCTCGAAACTTGGGATGAAAAGCGTGCCCTGAAAAGTGTGGATATTATTAAAGGGGACGGTTGGTCAATGCCGGAAGAGTTTTCGCGCAACCTTTGGGAACCGTTCGCTTTTGCGAGGGTTGACGGTAATTGAATGTATCGGTGTCCACTAGTTCCGGAAATTCCAGCAACAGAACGAGGACGAGGGGGAAAATAAAAAAATATCGGGAATAGAGTCGGCAACGCTCGAGCGTTGATGGCCTTAATGAACAACCTGCGATCGATCGATTGCGCGTCATTTTTTTTTTTTATTGACAACAAAAACGAGTTCCGCTTTGATGTAGTAGGCTTTGGAGGGAACAATCGGAATCGAGAACCTTTTCAGTCATCGTCGCCTTCTTGCAAACACAAATAGAAGGAATAGAATAAAGAAGACACATTGAATAATCGAGAAATCTTGTTTCTTAGTACTTTCAATTTAGCATGCCGCTTTGTCCTGTCAGTCCCACAATACGCTTCTCTTCATTTGTAGTGCGCTTTTCATTTGAGAAATGCAAGATGTTCGCCGTTATCGCAGGGCGCAAAATGAAGTTTTCGAAGAATAAAATAGGGCCACCAGGCCTGTGTTATTGGATGGTTATCCGAAAAAATGGGAAAATTCGTGACGCTAGAGCCAAGTTTCGCCTGCGAGGGAAGACCACCACAGTCAATCGACCGAGGCTTCGAACGCTTCATCCGTTAAACGTCTAAATGCCATTCTTCTTTTTCAAACGATCGCGATGGACCGACGAGACTGATAACCGGTGCCGTCTCTTGAAAAAGTCGCTGGAACGCATTAACTTTATATCCCGCTGGCAATATTAATCCGGTTGGAAGGATGAAATATGACCGCTTCCATGGAATGCATATCTGTTGTTAAAAGAGAAATTATGTTTCTTTGCCTATTCCAACTTGATCTATATTATTTTATGCCCACTCGTATTTTCGTTAGACAACTAATTGTTTCGAGAAAGGTAGCGAGCTCTAATCATTGTCTCGGAAAGAATGATCCTAATGCCCTCAACGTTTTGTCAGCCCGTTCCACATTTCTCCCATTTAGCACCAGCTTTGCGATGGAAAGTCCATGCAGCGGCACGGATATTAAATTTGAGTTACACTGCTCCAGAAGTGAAAAGCGAAGCGCTTTATGCGAGTGAAGCTATTTGCGGTTCGGCCCCCGAACAACAGCGGTATTTGTATACATATGTGGAGATGAGCCGACTTACGCGGCATTAAACCGCGTAACATTAACTTTGTATCGCTGTACTTTCCCCCGGTTGCATCGCGTAAATATGTATAAACGATCCCGACGGACTTGACTAGTAGGTAGAGTTGAGAGTGGACGTAAAAGAAGCGGATGAGCAAAATGGGTAAACTGAGTAGACTAGAAAAGTAGACTAAAACGAGTAAAAGAGAGTGGATGTAAAAAAAGAGGATTGAGTTTAGAGCAGCATTGTTAAGGTATAGATAATAGTTTACATAAGTTTTAGTGAACATATCAAATAATTTCGATGTTCGTTTATTAAATCTTTACGCATTGCAACAAAGCGTGAATAGTGTTTCTTTCTACGCATTATAAATAAGTATAAGTAAAATATTAGCGACTTGCTAACAGCAACGACGCAGCAAAGTAATAAGGAAGAAATATATGCGATCTATGTATTAACGCTTTTAACAAATCTTCCATTTGGAATGTTCGCATATTTCTAATACAAAAGTTAATGGTTCGAGACTAGTTGCATTTCGAAAGATGGGGTGTTGACTAACGGAATTACGTTAAGAACACCTTAACTAAACGGACAACATAATGCTATTAGTGCAAACTTGCCCTCATTACACGGAGTTTGCAAGGTCTTCCAGGAATTTCGAAATTTCGAGGCGGAGGTGCAACGCGTTCTATGCATACAAGAACGTCAGCTTTTTCAGACAGCAGGGTAAAACAAAAATCAGCGACGACAGTCCGTATCGTGCCACCCCCCCCCCCCCCCTGGATCAATAAAAAGTCGCATAATTTGTGATAAAAAAAATGTTTAAAGCAATTAAAATACGACCAATGACAGAACACAAAAGGAGCAATCATGAAAGGGGATAATAATATTTAGAATTTTTCTATTTGTTACAATTGTACGGGGTGTGCCGGAACTAGTGGTACAACCGAGCAGGGGTTGATTCCATGTGAAAACGTAAGTGGAAAAAATAGAGTAACATTTTTTCCATTTGAGGCTTCGTTTCCAAGAAAATCAACTTTAAACATTTCACACACGTTGTACAAAACTGAAGAAGAAAGTTCGTGCACTAGAGACTTCATTATTTCAGGAATTGTCCAAAATGTTCTTCATCGCGTTGTAAAGATGACCCATTTTCTATTCTGGCGCATTACTTCATTAAACGGCAGAACAATTTGCTGCTTTATGCGGCTGATGCGCGCGGACTGCCCAAATGCTTAAAATCGCTTTTCTCGGAAACGAAGCGTCAAATGATAAAGTTTGATTCTACACTTTCGACTTGTTTGTTTTTATCACGTAGAATCACCCCTTTTCCTAATTTGAGAATAATCATCTCACAGCTTCAGAAAGATATACCATGTAGCATCAGTGTGCGTTTCGCGTGCGCATTCTCGCGATGAATACCAAAACGTTCTCGCGGTTTTGGTAGGATTCGTAGGGGGGCTCGCAGTAGTAGTTCTCGTGCACGGCCGTTCCTACATTAATTTACCTTCACGTGGTGGAAGGAATTCGAGACGAGTGTAAGTATCTGACTTAGCATTACACGGGTGTCACCCTAAAATTCCATCTGTCCTTGGAAAGCAGTTGCAACGGAGGAAATTATTGTACGTGCGAGCATCGTTAACTTTGATAATACACAGATGTTTCTGTGACGAAGGAAAAAAGACGAGCATTGGTCGACTATTATTAATTGCGCAAAGAATTCGGCTGAAATCTGTGCGTGTACGCAAGACTGCGCCGCCCAGGTTGCTTCCCCTTTGACGTGGATAACGCGACTTTGAATGCTGCTAATTAATTCGATTGCACGAACTAGGGCGAATTATGCGAACAGAGTTACACCAACGCGATTCCGATTCTAATTTCCTTCTATTAATGCTCGGCAGTTTTATTCAAAGCGAGGCGAAACGGGGCTCCATGCATGGATGTAAAATGTAATTCACGATTCCTTTGTTCCGTCTGATTGGTAATTTATCCATATTAAACGCTTCAACCTCGCTACCCGTGCGTACAAAAGGGAATTCAGCGAAGCACTCGGCGCGAATTTCAATACCTTTTATGTTACATTTCTTTTTACAAATGCGATACCTGAATAACGTATTATGAATAATATATTGTTCGTGCAGCCGTAGCATTCGATGAATCTATCTATCTATCGTTTAATGAAAGTGATGGAGTTCATTCATTCATCGGACTGGGTAATACGTATGCCAGAATGTCCGGAGCAGATATCTTCGGCCCCAGTAGTACGAGCGTTGCACATGTCAGGCAGTAGCTCAGGAAATCGAACGAACGTCAGACCTAAGCTATCACTCCGGGTTTAGGTGAGCTCGTGAATAGGTTTAGTATGCGCGATCCTGCTGCTTGCAATGCTATAGAAGCTGATGTTTCCTTTAAAAATAGTCTACGGCATACGAAACATTTTTTATCCACGACGCGAGGCCTATACGCCACGAGCACTCGCGATCTATAAAACAGTGAGTCGTATGATAATTACTGCCTATTAGACGAGTACCTTAATGAATAAACGAGTAGACCCGACTGCAACTTTCTGCGTGTTACAATGTTTGTATCATGTATCCAGAGCCGATCTGAATGGCAAATTTTTCAAGAAACTTCATAAGCGCTGTTTACCTATGATTTAATACTGTCAGCCCCGTTATATTCGTCGGCCACGACTCCGGGAGCGGAGGGTAAATATTCCAGAAAAAACTATGGGAAGCGAAATATGCTTCGGAGAGCAAAGGCACAGAGGAGGCGGCTTGTTATGAGAAATCTTTCGAAGTCGTTGGAACCTTTTAGCGTAATTTGTCGCGGAGCACGGTACAGGACTCACGATATTAATATTCATACCGTGAACGCTGCCCACTGAAATTCGATGCTCTCCGTCCATTATAATTTACTCGGCGAGTAGAAGAATTGCATTAGCCGACGTTCTAGAAAAAGCGTGGCGCAACAGGAATAAAAGAGAAAATCGATGCCCTTCCGAAAATCTTGTTAACCGCGCGCTTTCTAACGTAATTCATTCTAACGAATGCTATTTAAACGTTCGCTGTAATTGCGAAGTCGAATTTTAATGTTAAACATCCATCGCTTCGTGAGAGTATTTGCAAAAGGATTCTGTCGAGCTCCACCCGACAGTCCTAATTAGTTTGGTTCCCGCAAACTTCGATACGCGGCATTCGCGAAAGAGGGAAGAAGAGACAAATTTACTGGTATCGTTCATGGAAGTTCACTTTTATGCCATCGTTAATGCCCTCCTCGCGTAAAACGGTAAACGAGAGGGTAGACGTTTAATTTGAGCCAGGAAGGCTGGGCTGAAATTTCTTTATTTCCCACGACAATCATCACGGGAATCTTTTTGGAATTTCGACCGAGATACCGAGATGTGTATGCATATGCGTGGCATTCTAATGAAGGCAAAGTAAAAGTTTATATTATCTTTCAAAAGGGAGTGCACGTTGAATCGTCCGCCGGATGAATGGATCAAAGGACTTTAGCGTGGGATGAAAATTTCCGTAAAAAAAATTAATGCGATATATTTTCCGCGATTCAACGATTCCGCGATTCGGGGGCATGTACGCGGAATACTGTGTATTCACGAGAATTCACGAATACCCTGCATATGTACGTGATAAAGAACACAATGTATATGAAGAGGTTTAGCAATAAACCTGAACAGAGCGTATTTAATGACTTAACTTAAGCTCTGATATTTCTTCTGCTGCGATAAAATTAGAAAAGTATATATCCGTTTCAATAGTAAACTTGTGCTCTCCTTATTTTCCAACGCGCACATACACGGCAGGCAATCAACTCGAATTACTGTTCGCAGCGGGAGAATTATAGCGCACGTGTATTCCGTCGCTATTTCGCTTTCCTGTCGCGAATAAAAGATTCATGGCATCGGTGTGTAAAATTAGACAGCCATTTAAATGCATTAATTTCACTGAACTCGTTCGCCGTTGCATAAAGGAGAGATCATTGCGCAAATTATTTATCCGACTGCCGCTGTTCATACATTTACGAAACGCCTGCAAAGTATGTATTTCCATGCTTGACCCACTTGCTGCTACGTAATTCCTGCCGCAAAACATCGCCAATTGTACTCATGAAGCACAAGCCAGGAAAATGCTCTGCCACTGGAATTTCATGCAATCGGAGGGCTGCCGCGCTGCGAAGAAGCAGAGGGTGAAAGCCCAGGCGAGACCCTACCCGCTCACAATTCTACCTTTAAAAACTGCCTCCGCTTTCGCGACATAATTATGCAGCCGTTTGCGACATAATAATGCAAAGATTTCGCGCGTCATTCAGATGCAGTGGGTTAGTACGCAGTTGGTTGAATCGCGGTAGGAAGCTTATTCGGCTTGGGATTACCGTTCGACCAAGTTGGTTCGCTTCAATTGCGTATTCGCCGCCCCTCTCGCGTTTCTCTGTTTCCGTGCGCTCGTCAAGTGCACGCGGAAAGTCAACGTCGAGCATCGCCGCTGCTGTCACAATCGATCCCACGTTCTGCATCATTAAATATAGAGCACCCCGCCGTATCTCAAACGCCATATTATGCTCGATTGTTAAAACATCATCGAAGGAAGAATGAACGAAGATAGTGAGCAAATATTGTTACAATCAATGCGAGGCTACCTCGATCACCGTTTCAACCCCCCCCCCCCCCCCCCGCCACGATTGCAGTGTCGATAATTGCATGCAGTGGAAGAGTTTATCTAATAGCGAAACGTCGCGAATCGACTTACCTCGGTGCTATAAAACGGCGGTGCAGCGTTCACGTCCGCCAAGGAGTAAGATCGCGACGTATCCCGCTTTCCCGTTGGTATCATATGTCAAAAGGGCTCCTCCTTCGCGCGGATCGGCAAAAGGGTTGATTCACTGTTTTTTCCTTCCCCCGTCGAAACGAAATTATACCGCGTTACGATGAAACGCGCGATTCAAGACTCCCCTTGATTCTCTCACAGAATTCTCTATATTATCCGTGGCTTTGCCGGTCGCGGTACGAGTTGTCGCAGCCGCGGCTCGAAGCGGACTGAACGCACCCTTCCTCTCGGGGGTGGCGAACAGCGCGTCGCGACGCGCAGAACGGCCCATGATCGCGGGCACGACTTTAGGCACGACGATCGCTTGTCTTAGATCGATTTCGGACTGATTAGTGATTAATTGAACGCGCTTGAATTTCCTCCGCCACTTCCTGAAAGTCAAGTCACTTACCACGGGCTGAATTAATCGGGCAAAATTTTTGTTCGGGCTTGGTCAGGGACCGAGGGGTGCTCGGTCGACCGTGGGAATGATCGATAGTGGTGTAGTTAGAGTGGAAAGTAATACACTCCTTATTTCAGGTATCGAATACAATACGAAGGATTATATGAACAGAAAACAAGAAGTATTTATTTATTGAAGGCAGTTAATAATACAGTGTTTTCCGAGATGAGTTGACACGATATCAGCGTGAAGAGTTCACCACGAATCATTTGTGGTGCAATTAGTAAAGAAATATTCAGACCAAGAAGATTTTCGTTTCTTTGAATCCCCATGTTCTTATTGCATGCGACTATTTGAACTTGCTCGAAAGTTCTCATTGCCTGCAGTATTTGTACGGCTTCGTGCTTGTTGTATGTCGCGTCTGCAGCACGCCGGAGCAAAGGAAGCATCCAATTTCCTTTTTTAAATCTCGGCTACCGGGCACGCTTTTCTTATACATATGTATTCTTCGAGGCAAAGACTTTTCATTGTTACACGGACTTTGAACAATCGATCAAATGAAATCTGCTTGCGTGAGTGCGTAGGTGATGCTGTATCTCAATTCTTGCGTCACAAGAAAACTACCCCTTCGTTAGACACGCGAGGGAGAAACACGTCGCTCACCTTATGCGTCGTGCTTGAAATCATTCGAGCAGACGAAAGAACAAATATTCGCTCTTGTCATGTTGCACAGCACACTGTCGATTCGCCAGAACGCATGGCATTTGCATTTCCTCAACGATAAGGCACGATAAGTAAAATTCTGTCGACTCGCATTGCATTTTATTGCCGCTTGAAGCATAAATATTCATCGTACGCGGCCCGTGATCCGTTTCAAACGAATCGATTAGATATCGGCGCCTCCCTTGGAACGAGATTCTCCGCTCGCTCCTCCTTACACATCTACGCTCTCGGGGCGAATTTGATCGTCCTCGCGACGTCGTTGCGCATAACGCTTCGAGATTTCGAAGGCTGAACGGTTTTCCTAACCCGATCACCGTTAGAAACAGCAGACTCCTCCGCTTCTGAAATCCAATCCGCTGCGAAGATTTAATATATCAGGCGCGTGGTGCTTTTAGATCATGAACCCAAACTGTAGCGCTCCGCAGGGCTGTCTCCCGCAGATAACGCGAGCTTTCGGCACTGCTGCTTCTTGTTTGGGAGAAGGAAAATCCTTCTGTAATTACATGGACATTGAAGTTATCGTTCTCAATGGAATCGCAATTCTTGCGTTTTACTCTTAGTCTACTGTAATTGCATCTTTCTCCTTCCCCCTTTTCTGTTTCTCCTCGAGAAAAAGCTAACGATATGTTTTCGTAGAACTCAGCCAGAACGATCCCCCTTCGTTTTATTTGCAAAAGCATTCTCCGTCCGTGCGGCTGGAACTTTAGTCGCAAGCGGAAAGAATAGGCAGTCGGTGTCGAATTCGTTCAACCATTATCTCTGTAGCTGTCAATCAATCCGCTTTATTCACCGCCACCCTCGATAATAATCCTTCCTTCCTTTCCGCACGGACGCAGAAACATCGCCGACGAGGAAATAGGTCATGAATCTTTGCGCAAACGGTAAACGATATCTTGCATAAAAGAATCACGATCAATCTTATCCTGAATGCATCTATCTATAGGCCTTCTCTACCGTCAATATTGCGCTTCTAAATTGCCGTTTACACGTCTACAACGGAGTTCTATATCTAGCGCGAGGTATACAGTGAGTTAATGTAGAAAGTATTCGTACACTCTTCAAAACGGAATATCTTGTTTTCATAATTGACTTGAACGACTCGAGCTTTGACAAGGAGATAGTAGGACAAGGCAGGGAAAATCGAAATGTTCAACATTACAAAGAAAATAATGAGAGCCATTTGTGCAACTGTTTTTATCTGGGCTTATAATGAAAGCTAAAAGGATTAGATACAAGATGTATGCACCCTGAGAATTTCACCCAAGTCTGTTAACGTTGCGCTGAGCAATAAACGTTTAAATCCGGCGACTTCGATTTCTACGATTTTTCGACCTTCTTCGTGGGATCTTGAAACATTTATAACTCCTAGCGGCGTTAACCGATTTGGATGAAATTTTCATTATAAGCTCAGATAAAATGGTTGAAGGAGACTATTGTCGCTATGTTGTTTCGTAACATTGGAAATTCGGATTTGCTCGAAACGGTGGCAACGGGATGTCTAATGAACCGGTCCATCTATCTCTTTGTCAAAACTCAAGTCGTTTGGATCGATTATAAAAAAGAAGGTACTCCGTTTTCGAATGTTCGAATGAGGCTTGCGTCGATTGATAGTTCGAACCGGGTTCAACAATGGTTAATCGTCGGCTCGACCATTGTTATTGGATTCTATGAAGCTGTTTCACCTGGTAACAGAGCGAATGATCGCAAGTCCCGAGGGCTGTGCCGCAGCAACTCGAGGCAAGTACTCTTGCATCGAACACGATTCGTCCAGGTGAAACGTTACCTCGAATGCTTTCAAAATTCTATCTTCAAAGGGGACCACCAGATTTAACGATGCACGGAATTACCATTTTCGCGCGACACGTTCAGAGATGAAATGCTGAACTTGTTTGAATCGGACCCTCGATAACCCGACGAGCTGGCTTTCGAACCGATCGAAGTAACGATTCCGCGCGATACAAGATGAAGCGCGGTTGTACGTTTCGCCAGATATGTATATGCAGGAGAAAAATAATTGTTTCTCGAAATCTAATTAAACGTCGTTGACATTCTCTTTGTACTTGCCGACGACACAGAGACAAACGAAAACAAGGGGTTGCACTTGAGATTGTGCGACTATATCTTCTTCAGCGGACTTGTACTCTGCGAGGAACGACATTGAGGAATGAATATGTCGTTTCAAACCGCTTTCGTTCCTCTCAAAATCGAACTTTTACCCCAGACATTTGCAATCAATCGACAAACTGTATTAATTAATGACCTTCTCGATTGAATCGATTTTTCTCTACGAAACTGCTGCTCCCTATTCTAAGGAATAAACGTCCGCTGAGCTATTAACGATGCAATAAATTGCTTTTCCTTACGCTTTCCATTCGTCACTTTCTTTTTTTCCTTCTTTAGGATGCATTAAGTTTACTATTTTATTATTTCGTTTTTGTGTACACAACTGCGTCGACGTTGAATCAAACGTTATATATCAATTTTACGATTGAGTTTTACATAATTATATTAATGTTACGACTTTCGTTTGTTTGTAAAGCGATTCTGTTGCTCCTTCCCTGAAAAGGGGAATCGAAGGCGAGCCTCCACTTTGCAAATTTCCATTGTGCCCTCTCACGTTGAACCAGAACGATAGCGCAAATGTCAGGGATATAACGAATGAAACTAGAAATGTGTGGAATATTGGGAAGACCGCCGTAACGAGCATCTTATCTCTAGGCCAACACACTCGATACTCCCTTGGGAGTGAAAGACATTCCTACGACCTATTTTCAGCACGTTTCTTCGGTTCACCGTGAAACGGAGATCGTGCTGACCTCGCGTAGGGAATCGTCTCCGTTTTCTTTCCGATGCAAATTCTATTTGGCAGCTTACTCGAAAAGTCCAAAGTGCCCCTTTACGATCGACGGCGACAGATGGAATACCGATTCTCCATCTCTTCACCTTCCAATACATATGTATGTATATGTATATGAAATTAAAGTTGATCAGTTTCGCCGAAACGCATTCCTATCTTTTCTTTTATCAATCGTGGCACGATTACCTTTCAAGGTAAACGCCTGTTGCGAAGCTGCTGTTCGCCGCGGAAAATTCAAGCGGTAGAACACGCTCGAGTAGTGGCACGCTCGAAAATGGTGAAAATATTTGTTTCGCGATGTAAAAGATTGGCCGGAGCGCTTCCGCCCTCGGGAACCCTTTTCTTACGTCTACACGGGGACGATAAGAAGGCAGGAACGCGTGCGTGGCAGGTATTAAAGGGGAAAGGATGCTCCCACCTTGCTGAAGAGCTTCTGCAGAATCTTCTTCTTTTAATTCGATCAGCATCCGGAATTTTATTCTCGTGAACAGATCGCAACGAATCGCGTGCACCCCTTTATGAATACATTTGACCGGGAATACCCTATTTCCGTGAAACCGTTTGCGCTTTGATAAACTACGGCTTGGAGAGCGTCGGCTCGATGCATTTTTCTTTTTCGTCCACCGTAGGAAACAAGATGATCGAAGAAAATTACGCGATTCCAGTTTGTCGATACAATGTAAATTCTAGTCGGAGGAAGATCCCTCGACCCGTGAGGGTCACTGCGAAAGTCCACGGTGCCGCAGTATTTCAAACATTCATTAACACCGGGAATACCGCCGGCAAGAAGAGGGGAAGAGTAGAAAATGGAAAACCCGTGTGTCAGTTGTCGGATGTTCTCTCCTATTCTTTTTTTTGTTTTTGTTCTTTTAGGGGAAGTCTAGCAATCTGTCCGCGGCTGGAACGGAAAGATAGAATTTGGATGGATCGTATCTATTTCCCGGAAACGGAGCTCGAATGAATAGGCTGAATAGTTATTGTTAAACAATTCCGCCTCGTCGCCAACATCCTTCGTGAGGCGTTCGATCCTGAATAGGTGGCAAGAAATTGTGCATGCTTTAATAATTGAATTAGCTAATGATACAAACGTGAATTTAGTTATACATATATGAGAAGACAACAGATTTAGTTAGAATAAGATAACAGACCGGATGACATCAGACCCATAAGCCTGAGCTGCTTATAAATAGGAGTGTGGGTGGTGAAATGAATGAAGTCATGGTCTCCTTTCTTTTTTAAGTGGACAACAGACTCTCTGTCGTGCCATTAAAGAATTTTCTTTCACTTCTAGTACAGTATTGAAAGCGTAAAGACGTCCTTTCGCGTCAAAGAATAAAACGAAGTTTTTAAAGGAATTAATGTTATTTAATATTTCATTATACCCATTTCCAATAGCGCGGTGCGTGTAATTTGAACTTGCACCGGTAGCCATTTAACGGGCGCGCATTAAATGCTAATTAGCGTAACGATGCCATCTGTCCTTTTTCATTTCCTTTCCACTTAGTCATTATTCACGTCGAGGTGGACAATTCGCTTGCAACGCGAACAGGCTTTGTACTCCGTTAGACGCGACCGCGGCTGCAAGCGCGTGGACTCGAAACCGCAGACCACAATCAAAATGACGTTAATCCGTTTTGTTAATGCTTTCCAAACGGAGACTCGAAACTAGATTGTGCGTAGAATTTTGGTCGTCCGTCGCGGGTTTCGAGTTGCTCAATGTTGAATGTGAGAAGTCTAAAGGAAAGCTGAATATCTGTGTTCAAACTTTTTATCATTGAATCATTTAGAAGTGCTCACAGTGTTCTCGAGAACCTGAATCAGGCTCGGTCAACCGAGAATGTTCTTCTCCGTCCAACGGAAATAATCATCGCTGGAATTAAAGCGGTCGACGAGAAGGGAAGAAAAAAATACCAAGTTCAGAGAAATATCTTCATTATACGGAATGGGCTTGACTCGAGTGTTTTATGAGGAAACACTGATCCCTCGCAACCCGATGAGCCCAGCTCCGCCCAGGGGGGCTTAAGTTTTCTTCGTTTTCTCGCGCGGCCCCCCCGCGACCTGGACGAAATCGTAAAGGGAATGAGCAATCCACTACGAATGTTAGAAGGACAATTAATTTTACAGATACATTCAAATTAAAGAACGGCTGAGCTCGCAAGGATTTATTATCCATTAAATTAGCATGAATGAATGAATTATGCGTCGACTAATTGTCCGAGTCGACTGAACGTACAATGATGTTGCGTATTGATTGCAACGCCGCGCAGCCAACATTTCTTCCCCTCCGCGATTACAGCTGCGGCAAAGAGATTAGGATTCATAGCATCCACGACAAGACGTATCGCGTGTATATCACTGGCGGGCACGTCGATAGTCACGATTGATCCGGTGACCCAATAATATTTCGCAGACAATCGGCTATCGCCCGCGGGACGTGTAATAGAACGGGGTGCGCTGCCTGACAAGCAATGACCTTTACTACTGCGAGCAGGCCCTCTGTGATATTCCACGTCCTAATATTGTATTTGCTCTATTGCCAGACTCGTGCGGACACAAGTATACCGATACCAACATCTCGGCGTACCTACACGTTCTGTTCGTCGTTATTGCATCTTTTATCCGGGCTCGATATTTTTCCTGTCTGATCTATTGCAGCCGATTCTACTGTGCTAACGTAGCGTCTGACACAGGGTACATCTGAGTGTTGAAAGAAGAGATATACCGTGTATTAATAATTCAAAGAAAAGTCTTTCGAATCTTCGTTTACAATATAAACTATATTTTCTCTATTATTTATTATCTAGCAACGAAACGATTGATCGAGCTGGCAATAACATAATTAAGATTATAGTGTCTAATAACTGAATGTTCAAAGAAGAAACACAGGCTTTTAGTTGTTGAATAACTCCTTCCAAAAGCGTGTATTAATCATTCAAACGAAAATCTGTCGAGCCTTCATTTACAATATGAACTATATTTATATTATATTGTTTCTATTATTGGTTTATCCAGCAACGAAACAATCGATCGAGGTAATAACATAAGGGCGCAAACGAAGCTCCTTCTAAACGTAGTTCGTATAGCAGGTCGTATAAAGCATCGAAACCGAATTAGGCGAATCCTGCCACTTATCTTCGGCGGCGTCTGATCAATAACGGGCTACACTACTGCGAGTGGCGTCTAAATCAGAGCGCGTGCAAGATAGCCGTCCCAACTTTCTTCACCAACGTGATTAACCATCATAGCTGTTCCAAATTAATGAACAATTTACGTAACGGAGGTCGATTTCAAGTAAACGATAGCAGCCTTTGTAAGCCGCGCTAATTCGACGCCTACATTTCTGTAGGCGGATTACGTGGACGCCCAACCAATTTCTCCAGCAACTTGTAATTGCAGTAGCACGTCGAGCCGCATTCTCGTGGCTGCCACGTAACGCAACTTTGCCTCCTGCTTATTACGTTGACCCTTCTGTGGATGATTTACGGCCAGAAGCGCTGGCGAAAGATGTACGTGCACCGACTACCGATGTCATATATCCGCTCTCTGGATTAGGCGAATAATTTGTTTTAAATCACGGAGAAAGATTGCAGTCGCTCTCGTCGAATGAACTTTGTCCTCTACAGAAAGCTCAAGCATGCCAGATGAGCAGAAAACAGCGCGCGATACAGTCGGAATATGGGTATTTGTCTGGTAGTTGTTTGGAGTTCTCGGAACCATAAATGAGTGTTATTTATCGGGTGTGTTCGCCAAGCAATAACAACCGAACGTGAAAAATCAATGAAGAGTCCTCGCGAACGCGGAGGACGTTACAATAAAACGTACTCGGCCTTTGGTACAAAGAAAATGCCAATTGTCGTTGCCCTTAGGGGTTTCAATTTAACTCCCATCGCTTTCACGGTTTCGTTTCCCGACCTACGCCTTGGTAATTCGTCTTGCCAACCCGGACAAGAAGGAAATCACAGTCCCTTTTAATCCGGAACTTCCCGACTGCTCCTCTTCCGGAAGGAAAGCTCACCGCAACGAATGATCGTTTCGCCTTTGTACGAAAATATGCCGGCAATCACTTTTCTCTATGACCCTCTTCTGTTTGTAGTGCGCCTTACTCCCACTCGCTTACGCTTTCATAGTTTCTTCGTTTACAGGTTGAAGAATCGAGCGTGCTCGAAACTCCAGTGGCTGCTTACGAAGGAACATTTAAATCGGCTACGTAAATGAATTCCTACCTCGAGGCTCAACATCGGATAGCGAAGGGTTCAGACACTCAGGTGATTCCTGAACACCCGGTTAAACCATTATACAACTTTCGCATAATAATACACAAAGCAGAATTTTTGCCACACTTGCAACTATGTTGAGTTTCGCGAGCTCGGTTTACGAAACTAATTAAATTAATAACTGCTACATGCGATTCAATCTACTGTACGTACAATTAACATTGCCATATAATTTTTCTACGCTTCCCATCGTTCATTCTAGGCAGTCCACTTTACTAAAAAAGAAAAAGATTTTTTTAGAGTACAAGTTATGCGAGCGTTTCTTCCGACACGCGAAGCAATGCCGATACGGTATGATCAGCAAGGAAGACGCGCATTTTTCAGGATCTTCCAGTTCATAAGTGGGTCGCTCACATGATGCTACGCGACTCCCCTTGCGCACAAGAAATATTACATTCCGCACCCCTTTAAAAACGAGGTCGAACGTAGACTCGGAAGTTGCGTCGTTATCCTGTGGGTACGTGTAATAAAGTACGGTGGCCCGCGAATAACGGAGCGAACCCTTTCCTCGAATGGGGATGTAGATTACATTTCGCGGAAGTTCAATTGAAGAAGTTGAAATTAACTAATAAAGAAGCATTTTCGGAGAAAGTTACTTTATTTCGCGAAGGGAGATAGATATTTAAAAGTTACAGCGACCGGAGGAAGATAATGATTCAGAGAAACGAACTGATTAATGATTAATAAAAATGAAGTGAATTAATGGACAAGTAACTTTCGTTGAAAAGTTTGGATCATAAAGCGACTGAAACAGTTGTTTCATGCAAATTCCTTGAAGTATCGTTATCTCGCGATCGCAGGACTCCGGTGCAGTCCACTTTCAAGGTACCCAAGTGACACCAAATAATTCTCTTCCGGAAGTTCGAAACTCCTGAAGGAAACGGTGCTAGTTCTCCGGTATCCGTCGTCTACTGTAAATTATCGCGCTGAAATTTCCAAGGGTTGATTAAAACTTGCACTTCCTCGGTCGCGTCCCTATTATGTAAGAGCAAGTATCGCGACCGCTGTGTTCCTTTGAGAAGGATCCTGTCCAAGGATTTTTCACAGAAGATACGAAGAATATGAGAGTTTGCCAGCCATTGGAGAAGAAGGGTAGAATAAATTCACGCCCCCGCGGGTGGAATCGGAAGAGCAAACACTTCCAGCACTCAGAATCCTCGTAGCGTGGATAAAGTCGATATCCCGTTTCCTTTATCATTGTATTTTCCTTCGTTCTTCCTTTCTTTCGTCCGCTTTCCCTTCGAACTGACCCGCAAGCTTTCTACGTGCAATAATGTATTCTTTATGGATTATTGTATGCCTAGAAGCCATGCTATAAGAGCCCTCGCTAAGTTTCAACAGCGGTCAATTTAGTATTCGAGGGGCAGCAATATTTTAGAAATTCTAATTCCGTTTTCCGATCGTTAAAATACGTCGCGTTCGACGGATTAAATGAAATAGCAACTAAATAAAACCTCATCATCAAACGGCGAATCAATGGCGGGTCAACGAATTCATTCATTGCAGGACGGATAAACACTTTAGTCGATTTTGTTCTTAAAATTCCCACGATTCTATCTAGAATCGAATATAGTTTTCATTCTTTTCTTTTTTTTTTATTCCTGTAGCAGTTTATGATATGTACTTTCGATGCAACTTTTCCCCGTGGCTTAGCTGCACATAACGAATCGATAATTTGCGTGTACATACGTGGGAAGGGTAAAAGTTTCGAGCATACGAGTGTTATGTAATAAGTTTCTCAATATAACTCGAAGAACGGTATTGCTATTGGAAATAGGAAGACAATTGGCCTTGGTGTAATGTACGTAAGAAATGTAAAGACTGCATCAAGGTGGAGGGTATTCTCGCATAATTTTACGGGCTAAGTTGTCTTATGTATGTATATCCGAGCATGGAAAGTATTGAATTATTTTATGTGGTATCGTGTGCTGACGTATCGCGTGCGTCGTTAAACGTATTCCAAAATCATGTACGTGGTGCCATCACGTGTTTAGTTTGCCGACAGCGAAGGCGAGATGGCGCCACGTACACGATTTTGGTATGCTAAATTTCGATCGATGGCCGTCACCAAACACGAGATGACGCTACGTACACGATTTCGGAAAGGTTTTAACGCTCGTCGATGGTTTACCACTAGATGCGCTCGTGAAAGTTACTCTCTGTATTACCGCGTTAGCTTTACTGCCGATACGATTCCGTTCAAATACTTAATAGGTATAAACAGATTCAGCTCATATAATTATTAGTTTGGAAGTATAAATTAAAGAAAATTGTCCTAATTTACTCGAAGCTATTTTAGTATGCAAATGTATTATCCTATTATATTAAATGTATTAAACTTGTATAAGCTACAGCGTTGGCTTAAAATTCATTTATAAGCACATCTTGCAAATAATAGCATTTAAGTTATATCATTATTTCTATCATTTCTACATATCGAAGATTTTAAATAAATCTCCAATAAAAGACACTGAACTCGTTATTTCTTAACACTTGCCCACTCCTCGGGAACCCTACTCCAATTCTTTAAGCAAGGCATAACGTGGCAACTTTCAAATACAAAGCATTTTACATATAAGAACGCATGAGAGTAAACATAAAAACATCGCAATGCCAAGAATTGATTAAATGAGAGACTTCCTCGCATATTATGTTCTCCTGATACAAATTCACGATTTCGAGCAAAAGGGATTCCGTAAAATCGGGTTTTGTGAAATTCTTGGACATGACGTCAAATTCCAGGAATTTATTGCCAAAAGGGATTTCTCCAAAATTTATCTCGCTTTTTGACCCAACAAAGTTGCAACGCGAGAATTTTGGGAACGCAGTTAACAACAATGTATCCGAAAGATGTTTTTACAAAGTTTAATTCGATTTTCTCCTGGAATTTCACGTCACTTGCCAGGAAATTCCGAGAACGTTCCAAGAATTTTCTTAAATTATTGGTGAACAGAACTGTCTATACAAGTTTCTCGCCTCGGAACTAAGCATTTAAAGTTCCTTCGTGATACTTCTTGTGTAAGGAAGCGGAGTAGGTTTCCTTTAGTAGTGGACAGTTGTTGAAATAAAAAGCGCAGATGCATATCTTTTATTGGAGATATAATGAAACATTTTAATAATATACAAGTCGTAATGAAAATTTACAATGGCTGTTATTGCTAAAACTTATACCAATTCCGACATAAGATCTATTAAATAGTATAACAAAGTTGCACAGTACTTCTTTCTTCTCCTTTTCGTGCTGACCTTATCCTCGAACAGAAGACCTGGACACGCAAAAAGACCCTCTTGAACATCGTATTCTCCTGATGAGAGAATTGAAATTCTAAACACAAGGGATTCCGTAAAATCGGGGTC
Organism: Holcopasites calliopsidis; assembly: GCA_023838395.1. Lineage (NCBI taxonomy): Eukaryota > Metazoa > Arthropoda > Insecta > Hymenoptera > Apidae > Holcopasites > Holcopasites calliopsidis. The sequence goes on along the minus strand of JALHAQ010000005.1, from coordinate 7,672,618 downwards.
TGGGAAAGGATTGAAAGAATTCCATCGTCCACTTTATTTGGAAGAATATCCAAAGATACTTGCGCTTTTAATAAGGCGCGCTGCGATACGACCATCTCCGATGGTCCGAACTCGATAGGCTGCGCATTCTTAAGTGGAAACAAATGTTCAGATTACTAGAAACGATGTTTCTTTAAGCATTCATAAATTCACATTTCAATTAATGCAACGAATTTATTATCCAATGAATAAATGCAACGAATGCTATACAAAAGTTGGTGCTATTGTATAGAGCGTCCGGTAAGCGTGACTGAAATTCTTTACAATTATTATTAACATTTACATGACGCGTACAATTCGTCGGAGCCGACTACTTTTTCACGTTTATTTTGGTCAATCTAAAGTCCGTAACGGTTGTTGTAAATCAGCGTAACGACGTGTATCCGGTACTAAAGCTACCAAGCTAATTTTGGAAAATAATACATGGATCATCCCCTTCCGTTCTCGACAGTCATACGTATTCACTCGCACGTTATACACTGTAAACTCAGATGAAGATATATTATAGTTACTCGATCATTGGAAGCACACGTACATGAAGAAGAAGAATTCTTACAATTACACTTATCGAATTCTTATTACAGCGTTTCAATTAGTACGCGTGCTCTCAATGTACGGCGTTTCACCGATCTGCCACGTCCGGTTTAATCGTACAATATAAACTTCTCTGCTATTACACATTAGGTGGTACCTATACGTCCTTCGTTCTTTTACTCGAGGGACAGGTTTCACCAGTGCCGTCCTATCGTACGCGAACGTGAGAAAATCAAATTGCGTACATGGCACCAATCGACGTCGGACAACATGGACCTAGTAGTTATCTTAAGTATACAAAAATAAATTATAATAATAATCATGTATCTCTGAACTTATACATGTACAATGAATACTATATTATGTAGACGTTTATATATATATATATATATAATATATATATATATATATAAATTGTATATAAATATACTTTAAAGTACAGTATCCCTTATAGTTACTCGCGATTTAGAGTACAATTAAAATGCTCTTTCATATTTAATAATACACAACAGAACATCTAGGAGAGATACTTAACGCATGCTGAATAATCGGACGAAAAAATACTCTCTCGTACATTAACAATGCCCACGGTTTAAAATCGACAAAATTTCTGGAAGAGAAGGATGTACAAAAGCGACCAGTATATTCATGTTCGTTGCATAAAATGAAGAAAGAAAATGTTAGCAGAATCTTTCCTTTCTTGTGGTTATATCGGAATTATCCACTATGCACCGACACACAACAAACAGGAATATCATTTTAGGTAATACGATAGCTATGGCTAAGACGTCGTTTTAAACAATATATTAGACGACCAACGTACGCTTCTCCTAGACATTCTTGTTTCGCTAAACCCACCATTGCAACTGCTGGTGTAACGCTTTGGCTGCAGCAAATTACCTGCGAAACGGAGAAACGAATGATTAACGATTCCCATTGCCATACGATAGAAGGAATAAAATATAATTGGTACTAACGCCTAGGATACGTACCTACATAATTTAAGGAGTTCGGTGAATTACAAACTTGTAAAGGCACAGGACGAAACGACTAGGAATAGTGTTGCAATCGCCAGCGCAGGCTGGGACGCGCCCGACGAACCTTTAACTGCAAAATCATGAAATGTTTCATAAGAATCATATGTACATTTGCAAAGCACGTGTTACTGCTGGACGTAACGCGATATTTACCATTCTCGGCCACCTCGTCGTCGGGCTCTGCGAAAGAAAGAAATAAAAAGACAAGTTTATTACGCAACGAAACAATTGCGAGATATTCAATGTTAGCGTTTTTATCTACCTCCGACAAAGATGTGCGGCTTGGAAGGTTGAGACCAACCGAAATCGTTTCTAGCCAAAAGGATCGCCTCGTACGATCCAGGCAGAAGCCCTTCGATCGTGTGCTCGACGGTGAACTGAATACCCTTGCCGTTTGTCACAGTCGGCTTCAAGACTGTCCATTTCTCGTCTCCTTTGCGACGATATTGCAGCTAGAACGATACAATCGGAATATTAAAGTATGCTGCAAAATCGGATCGGATTTGCATTCCATCGAATATTTATACAGCATGAAATTACCCTGTATTCAGTGATTGGCGAGTAGCTCTCTAATTGCCATCTCAAGATTAGTCCCGTCGCGGTACTCGTCATCTCGCCGCCAGAAATAGTCGCCTGAGACGGGATACCTGGGAATCGAAATTAGTCCGCGAGAGGAGAGAGATTAGCCTCGTGTTTTCGAATGCTGTTACGCAAAGCGGTAATGGATGAATGAAATTACCGGTGAGGGAAATCGTTTCCTCGGCTCGTCCCATCTTGTTCTCGGCTACGCAGGTATACTCTCCGAGATGCTCCTTCTCGGTGTGCAGAATCTCCAAGACGTGTCGCGTTTTGTTCCCCTTGATCTCGATGCTGCCTTTCCTCGGCAGCACCTCCTCCTGATCCTTGTACCAAGCGACCTTAGCATGCGGATGAGCGTGCACGATGCAAGTCAGCCGTGACTCCACGCCGAGCCCGGTGTGCACCGACTTCCCCCCCTTTGTCTCTATTTCGGGAGCGTCTAAGAGAACAAATAGACATCTCTCTTTTTGATGTTTGCTTTATTCGTCGGAGCGACGCTTAAATATAGAACTTAGTAGGGCATCGTGAGGTTGCAGCGAGGTGCCCCTTACAATTAACGACAACGTTGATGGCTTCCACCGGCGGATTGTCCGAACCGTTCTCGGCCAGGCATTGATAACGGCCGCCGTCGTGTCTGTTGATGCGCGTGATGGTGATGCGATTGCCGGAGACGATCACGTTGTTGTGCACTCTCTCGTTCTGCGAGGGGTAGGGAAAAAACGATTAGGCCCGATTGCGCGAACCGTTCGATCTGTTGTCTTACCTCGTGGTACCACTTTATCTCGGGCGCGGGGTGCATCCTCGTCTCGCAGCCGAGGGTAACATTTTCACCGGCGCTCACCTCCACCCTCTTGGCGGGGGTCACGCGGATCGGTGAATGTTTATGCGGCGTCACCTGAGGCGGCTGAACCGGCGGCCTTTCAGGATCGACCAGTACTCTGTGCTTAATGGCGATAGGCGGATTGCAAAGGATACTGCACTCGTATCTGTCGGACGTGTCGTTCACCGTTGCATCATGGATCACCAGGGTGTTGTTCGGTAGCCGGAAAATCCTGTCCTTGTCCGCGATCATCGCGATCGCGTCGTAGTAGAGAAACTCGTCGTCCTTCTTCCAGGTCACCGTGAATTTGTCTGCAAACATTTCCCAACGATCGTACACAGGTTCTCTACGCTTCTCGAATCCGCGACGCTCCGATAACGATTACGAACCCGCATTCTTCACGAGACAGGGCAGCCAAATCGTGCTCCCGTTCCTCGCGTGAATACTCTCAGGCTTGGACAAGATCCGCGGCGGTTCCTCGACCGCGCTGGGATCGTCCTCGTCGTCGACGGTGTCGTCGTCATTGTAATCCGACTGCGGATCGTCGTCGTTGTACTCCACGTCGTCCGTGCTCTTGGACGGTTTGCACCAAGCTGCGAACACAAACGACCACGACGTTGCGTGATTAATTAAATCGCGAGGTGGTCACGTTTCGTTACATCAGTCGCGATCATGTTAACTACTCATCGATCGTGACATTCGCTTGGCTTCTTAACACGAGAAACCAGGAAAGCGAGAGAAAAGAAGGAGTACGTTAATTTTGCTCCATACGGGAATGCAAAGCACGCGCAGCCGTGATCTCGCGTTCACGACCGGCCTGGGGAGGCGACGGAACCTTTAATTTAAACTTTTCATTTACAATTCAGCGGGAGAGAAATCTGCTTGCTTAAACGTCGGGGGAATCGACGCCGGTCACGATTCCTATTCGTACATTGAACGCAACTCCCGTGCATCCGTGAGGAATGCCGCGTTTAGTTACCGCGTTTCTTTTCCAAGGGAACAAAGGGGAAGATTTATTACGTCCGCGAAGCGTCGGGGCAACGATCGAGGGAAGGACACGATAGAAATTAGATTTCTAGCGCACGGCATGCGCTTCATTTCAGGGCAGCGTATGTAAGCACCCCGTTTTCTAATAATATACGCGAGACCCTGTTTCTTCGCGTGCGCCTTTACGTGCCGCGGCGGCCACCGGTTTGGGCACGGCGAACCGGGTAAAGAAAAAAGGGAAAAAGAAACGCGAAACGGTAGAACGAACGAAATAAGAGGTCCGCACCCTCGCTACGCTGCGTGTCTACACCCAGTTCACCCCGTTTCCCGCCGCGTCCGCCTTTACGCTCGTCCATCGGGTAACGATTCTAACCAGCCCCGGCCACGCCCTTATTAAAGGAAAAGCAGGCTGGGTGCCGGACATGTACTCGAACGCACACTTGTTACGATACCACCCCGTGTCATTGGAACAATCGGATCTCCTCGCTGGACTCGAGAGAGATAACAAAAGCACCGGCGGCTGACCCGCTTCCGGTTCAACTCGACTCTGCTCGCGAGGGCAGGTGTCGTCGGCGCTTCGGATCTCGCGTCACGGTTCTTCGTGGAATTGATTCTATAGTATGAAGGGCTCTTGGATTTAGGACACACGGATCGCTCCTTTGATAGCGTTCGACCGAATTCGAGGAGGAGAACCCTCGATCCAGTTAGCCCGACATAAATTCGAATTCGCTTCTGCCGGATGGGATACGATATCGTCAAGTCATTAGGGAAGGTTCAAGGGGACGCAATAATTCATAGAGATTCTGTTGCATGGAAAACATTGCGAGATTCGGAATAAACGGTCTGATTGGACGAGGAACGACCCATGGATCTGGGTTAATGGCTGACCGCTACGTGTCGGTAGTATTGTTAGTACTTAGCTTGCAACCCCCTACTAGCTGCACGACGACATCGCGCCTGCATCCCTTGGCAACGGCCTAGAAAAGGCGCCACGATGTCCCGTTGCTCAATTTACTCTCCCCACGGTTGCTGACAAACCCTCTCCGTCCCTTTCCAAGACCCCACGCATCGAGTCGCAGAGGGAATTTCTCCCTTAGACACCGAGAAACCGGAATACGCGTTTCGATTAAATCTTTGATATTCACCGACGATCGATAACAATCATCCCCTTCGCGAACTTCCGACTAAATGAAAAGGGTCGTCGGACCAAAGCGACGCCGCTTCATTCGCTACACTTTTAACGCAGCGGTGAGATATCGCTGACAACCGGCAGAAGGGACAATTGTAAATCTCTCCGACGCAGCCGCGTTTTACCGGCGACCTTCGCGAATGCATTCTACTTTAAATCCTCGCCATCCATCTCGCATTTCTCTGCGACCAAGAAAGTGCATCCAAGGTGAAAGAGGCTGCAATACACAGCGCATCATAAGCCAGGCATTCGTGTAAACGCGATAAAACCGCGGCTGACGATGAGACGCCAAGGAGCTGGACGCACGACTTCATCGAGGAAGCCTTTGCGAAATAAAGAAAAAGAAAAAATCCCAACGTCTCCTGCCTCGCCCTCGTTTCTCCCTTTCTCCTCGCCCGTTCCTATTGAGATTCGCGTAGCGGCGCGTAACGAACACGAAAGAATAACGGACGTGCTTGAAAACCGCAAAACCGTTTCGCATTAGGCACACGCGTTTCAAACGATGATGTCATGCCGGTGACATGTCCAAAAAAAGAGGGCCTGGCTCATACTCGCGATTCATCCTAACAGTACACGTCATCCTGTTCCCCGTGTTGCACTTGCGTGTCCACGTTTCGCACGTGCCTCCCCCGCAGTTCACGGACTCGCAAATCGGGTGTTGGATTTCGGGTGAACATTTCATCGACTAGCAGCGCATGGGGACCTACGACCCTCTTCATGATCCAATGCGTGTACCAAAGACTCGATGGCGATCCGCGGCGAGTACCAACGACCTTTTACAGATTAGGATATTACGCGGCGGTATGTAATAGGGAAAGTGGCACGCAGACAGTGGCAATCGAATCTTTATTGTTAAAACTAGTCGGGGTAATAAACACATGGGACAAAAAATAATTAATCAATCTGGGTAAAGTATGATTCAGGATTACTGTCCCTAAATCGTACCGCACTTATCCTATATCAGATTTTTATGATTTTATAGAAAATTTAAAGATGCAGAATTGCGTAGAATGCACGTAACAGGAAAGAGTATGTAAATTATCCAAATTGTAGTACTTTTTATAATACCTAGCAGATGAAATCATTTTCTACTGAAGTTTTCTTTTCTACTACATTCTCAAAAATATGAATTTGCATAAAAATCCGCTGTCTACTGATGAGATTTGGTTATTATAAGTCGCAGGCGTCATTGTCATACAGGCGTACACAGGGTGGTACGAAATAGGCATATTGCTCAATTTTTATTCAAATTGATCACACTAAAGTATAATACACTGATCGTTAACGTAAAAACAAGGAGCAATTTCGAGGATAGTTCTAGTTTCACGCAGAAGTTTGTTTCATCGATTCTCGCAGATAGCAATTGCACAACATTCTTATGAATTATGTCAAGACTTTACTGAGAAATGTCCCAAAAATTTCCTTTACATTTTTTTCATAGAGCGATCCTATAGTGACCCGGTTTGTTAATGGAACATTTGTAATTTATACTTTCCATTGCTGGAAGTGCTTGTAATTGTCATCTTTGAAACAAAAAGGTCGGGGTTCGATTTAGGCTTGGGTGCGAATCAAACAAGTTTACCCTACCTTGCCGATTTGTAGGAGGTGAACGATACAATCTCGTGGAGACTCGTTGAAACTGTGAATTATAAATGTGATGACCTTTCTCGTACAGACGAGAAGAATCAATGGTAAACGAGCGATTGAGATTTATTGATACATTCCTCGCCTCCTGTAATTGCTGTCGAATGCATTAATGCGAACGCTTGTAACTGCATTATGGTTTCTCATACATCATTCTTTGAGATTGCATTAAAATGAAATGGCTACCGCGTTGCTGATAGGCGAGCACAAAAAAAGATCACAATAAAGATGTCAAGTTTTCTCTTTATCGATCGCGTCTTTCTCCCCCCAGTAACGATGTCTGTTTGCTCCGACGAACTTCCCTTCCCAGCGGAAGTATCGCTGCCCCATGGGGTGGAAAAGTCACTACGTGTACCCTGCGCTAGTTATCTATATACTCGGCGTTTTTGTAAGGCAAACACGATCTCTCCCCCCCCCTCTCTCTCTCTCTCTCTCTCTCTCTCTCTCTCTCTCTCTCTCTCTCTGCTCAATTATCATAATGCTTCATAACCGACGAGCGTTGGTGTTCTTTGAAAACTTTCCGTTCACCCGACGCCCGACAATGCCTAACGTTCGATTCTCAACGCCGACAAACGTGGTAGCGAGGTAGCCAGAAGAAACGGCGATTGGGAAATCAAACGGAGCCGTTAATTTTCTAATTTATCGCGCAGCCAACGTCGAAGGAAGCCCGGCGCGATGCAGAAATTCTCTGCCGAATCGCGAGGAACGTAACGCTATTAGGAATCGATCGGAGGGGTCGATGGAATTCAGATTCGGAATTTCCCCTTCGAAGGCTGGGGTTGACAATGCCCGATGGATCACGAACGTTGAATGAGGCGACGTCACCTCTCGCATTCCCTCACGCCTTAATGGTTATTATTGCTGAGAGGCACGCACTCTTATTCCAAGAGGAAACCTTCTCGTTTCACGTATGCCGCGGCAAACACGTGTGCGTCTGTAAACACCGGCCTCCGTTGTTCGTGGGGTGCGTGTAAAATACCACGAAAGGTGACGGGAGCCACGCATGTCTCTGTGCACACATGCGCCTCGAGGAATGTGCAGCACGGCATGCAGCAGCGTATATCAGTGTTAGAATATGGATAATAAAGAAGGGAGTGGCATTGGGCCGAATTGACCCGCGTACGGCGGCATAACGTTCGTATAACGCGGACCTCCTAAAGAGTCTTCGCTTGCACGCATTACTCGACGAGGAGTCACGATGTCAGGCGATATCAAACATACGTGTCTCGCTGTTTGCGAAATCATAAATATCGAGGACAAATGTTTTTGAGAGCGCGCAACTTCCCCGGCAAAGCCCGCGCTCCGTTCCTCCGCTCGCGTCGCCGTATACGGCTGCTCGCGAAAATGTTCTACAACTGAACCGCGGAGCTCGCGAAAGATGCGAGCGAAACGAGCAAACGATTCGAGAAAGCTGTCCGACGAGTTCTGCACGCGGCCGCGATCGAATTCGCGTGGCAGAGACGCGTTGTTTCAAGGTATCCTCGATATACGGGGATTAATTATCTCTATCGCGCGCTGCACTCTAAGGCAATGTGGAACACGGTGGCAAAAATTGCTCCCTCGAACAACCACTTTCGCGTGCCGTCGCGTATAATCCCTATTACCGGAAGCAAGAGAGCATATCCCCGATAGTTTATACGATTCTTATCCGACGATAACGTCGAGGGTTGCAAAGGAGAGGAGGGATACACGGTGATTCGTTACATCCTATGACTAAGGGTACCGTTGTTCTCACGGCGTTGTATTTCAAGTGTTACGACAGTCCCTGACTCTTTCCCTCTTTCTCCTGAACTAATGAATTGCGTCAGACACGTGCCCCGGACGAAATAGAGAAGACCACTGTTGTCGTCGTTGTCCCTCAAGAAGCCCTGCGGACCGATTGCGCAACCGGTGCACCAAGATCCCGCTTTAGCCGAGAACGAGCAACGATTCGAAAAAATCCGTAGATCACAGCCGGCTCTCTCTCTCCTCTCTCTCTCTCTCTCTCTCTCTCTCTCTCTTTCGCCGCTGCGAAAATAACCGCGCTGCAAGGGATATAACGCCGCACGCGGCGAAATAGCGAAAGGGACGCGAGACATTGCGGCTGGCGAGCTGCCAAACGGGAAGATAACATAAGATCGCAGACGCTCCTCTCTCCCCCGGTTCGGATCTAAGAAGCCACGTACTAGAGCGCAGACGAATGGAGCGGAGAACGGAACCACGAAGGAGATCCACGCCCGGATTTTTATAAGGTCCAAAGACCGCCTGATTTAGACGCAGCTCGGAGCGTGCAGCGTCTTCCCTCCAGAAGAGCCTCCGGCGGGGCTAGAGCAGCTCTGCTCCGATTTCGCCTCTACTGCACCGCGTTCTGCCTATTATTGCATAGGCTAGGAAATCATTTACACCGAACGTCTAAAGATAAATACCGCGGGGATCCTTAATGGGAGGCCACGAATACTCTTCCAGCGGTATTAATCGTTTCAGAGAGTAACAGTGGGGTCTTTGGCGATTTTTCTTCCGTGCTACATCAGTCTTTTTGCAAACATTTCGTATCGATCATATTTAAAATATTCATGACATCGATCGACAAAGTCCAGAAGCTTCTCCTTTTTACTTGTTTTTTTTTTTTGCAATTGAGGCTAATCTACATACCCGAATCGCATTCCTTCGTAATGCGTTCATACATTTTGCATAGTGAGATAATTGACGAAGTGGTTCGCAGGAATGATAATATATTAATTGTTTCGGTAACACGATTTTCCAATAAATAAAATATCTCATTGTATTTCACATTTGTAGTGCTCCAGAGAGTACAGAGGAACGTTATCTTAAAGAAAGCGACGGGATTATTATTGAAGGGGGGAATAGCGTAATGGAGGGCAGAGAAACGCGCATTCGTACGAAGCCCTCCCATTCGAGGGCGAAGCGTAAAAACTTTCTTTAATAGCTTAAAACGACCAGCGTTCTCAAGGCCTTCGGTACGGCGACGAGCAGGATGTGGCAATCGTTTGCTGGCCGCGTACTCATCTCGCGTTAGTAGGCGAATGTCAACAGTTTATCACTCCTTGTGTAAACTGCGACCACCTTCTTGCCCATACGATTGATGAATATGGGAGGAGCTTCGATTGAAATTTACATCTATAAACATCTAGTTGAAGAATGTTTACGGGGTCGAGTACTGTTCAGCATGTATTATACCGCAATCGCGACTCATCTCTGTACCTTCGATGAATAACATTAAAGTGAGCACACAGAACTGCCACTCGACCCCTCGTCTTTTCATTTACAATGCCTATTCCTTTTAATTTCACTTCTCTCATACGACATAAGAAGAGTTTCCCACTTCGCAGTCCCTAAAAACGGTAGACACGAAAGCTTTGGTAACGCGATACCAACAAATACGAGAAGGAAACCAATCAAGGGTTTTCGGCAACGATATTCGCGCTCTGTCAGAGAACGGCGAACTTGAACCACGGGATCGATCGTGTAATCCGGTCACGTAGACGTTTAACCCTACGGCACGTTCCCCCCATGCAGGATCTAATACTTTCCCTTGTTTGGAAACGATGTTTCTGGGAATCATCGTCGTCGTCGGCGACCGGTAGAAACCTACGCATGCATCTCGAAAAAACCTCGTGCAAGCCCGTCGAAGCAAAAGCGGCGGGGACCTATAAAAAATCACCGTCCGTTTGATTTATACCGACGATTACACGAGGAGGAACCGCTACAGAACGTTTGCACGTTTCCCATTCTCGATCCTCGCGCGTCGCGGATCAGCCGGGGTTAACGCCGTTATATGTACCATGAGTCCTCTTGCGCGCAACAGATCTTTCTCCGTGGACACGGTTTAAGCAGTCGTTAAACGGTGAGTCACGACTGCAGCGAGGAGAGGTTGATCATCGCGTTATGCTGCCTCTCGCTCGTGAAAGGCGAAAGTTCAGGGCGTAGACTTGAACACGATTAAGTATTGTCTAGCAGAACGCGCCCGTTGCGATGGCACTGTAAATATATAAATTTTGCCGCAATCCGACTGTATAAGGGCATTCATCTCATTCGTCACCGTCGATGTTAAAGCATCGCACGGAATAAACGTCGGGTTGTTGTGAAGCGTACTTTCCATCCCTTTCCACCCACGGCGAAGAATTACACCTACCCGGCTATCAAAATTTAGTGCCCAGCGTCACGCGGAGCGGTGCATATATCAAATTAAACAATAGCGCACCATCCTTCTCTGAAACGAGGATCTTCATTGGCGCTTTGACGAATAAACGCAATATCGATTTTGCGAAATCGTATTTGCTAAAGAATTCGCGATCAACAGGGTATCCCGTGAAAACCGGAAAAGAGGATAATTCCAAGTGAAATGGCAAGTCGAAAATGTGGAATCAAATTTTGTCAGTTGACGCTCCGTTTCCTAATTGAAGCAGAAAATGTTGTTCTGCCGTTTAATGGGGCGAGGCGCCAGAATAGAATAGAAAATACAGCAGAATCATGTTCCCAACGCGATGACAAACATTTTGAACGATTCCTGAAATGAATGAAGTTTATCGTACACGAACTTTCTTCTTCGGCTTTGTGCAACGTGTATAATAAAGAAAAAGTTACCATCATCTATAGGCTGAATGTTATTATCGTGGTTATCGGCAATCATCTAATGTAAGCGCCAGTAAGAATGCATATTAACCAACGTGCGTGCGAGCCAAGCAAACGTTTAAAGTCGATTTTCTTGGCAAACGAAGCCTCAAATGGAAAAGTGTTATTCTACATTTTCCACTTACTTTTTCACACGAGATTATTCCCTGTTCGGTTGTGCCACCAGTTACAAGACACCCTGTGTATCTAGCATATTGCTTTTATGCCGCCATTATGGTACACGGGCGCAGTAATCAAGTATATCCCTTTACTCTGGAAATTAGTGCCAGTAGTTGATAATAGTCTCCGGCGTGCTTTCGACTGGGCGATACTTAACAAATCCTCTCGTCCGCGTGGCATATTACTTGTACGAGCGTCATCGCAAAATAGTCGCTTCTATTCTTAGCTACCCTCGATTATAATGAGCACGTGATTACCGTTACAATCGCAGCAACAGGTGCGACGCAATCTACCGCTTCGTACTAATCCCTCGTCCCCTACACTTTTTTTTTTTAACTATTCTAATTAATTTCTCTCTATCTCCTCTGACTCAGTCGCCCTACATTTCGCTGCTAACCAAACTGTTACATTACCAAGACGATTTTTCGTTGAAATTACTTCGTTCTAATTCGAGGAACAACGAGCTGTGTTCCGTCCAGATAAATCTAAGCCTTACGAAACACATAATTATTCACCCGTATCCCGTGATCGGTCAAAAGTGGAGCACGCATTTCGTTTACCGAGAAACACTTCGCGTGTTACAATTCCGCGGCGGTGAGTTTTCTCCCGCCGCGACAAGAGCTAGATGTAAATCGCAAAAGAAAAAGCGACGGGCACGATTCAATAAGCGCACGGTTAGTCACGGTTGACCCACTTGCGAGTGTCTTCGGTAAAAATCATGAGCCGGGGACAACGCGCGCCACGGGGAACGCGATGGATTTCCGTGAATCCACAATGAAGCCGACGAGCCGTGACTCGTTTAGATAAGCAGTCGCGGTTCCTTGACACTGCGAATCGACGCGCGTTCCACCGCTCCTTTCCAGCGCGTCCAACGATCATGGATTATACTATATTAATTACCCGGCTATCGGTTAAAGAATTTATTATGGAACACCAAACAATTCGGCGAGATGGGATAGTGAATAAATCGTTTCCGTTGAACGCAGCATCGTTACATGCGAAAGCGTGCTTTTACTGTTCCCATAAATCTCGGCGGATACTTATCGAAAGCCGCGTGACAGATTCTTTTTTTTTTTAATTCAGGTAGCTGGACTGTTACACGCGAACGCTTCCACAAAGACTCAATCGACCAGTTTGTCGAGTTTCGTATAGGGAGAAGCAAGCCTTATTGGTGAGGTCCGGTCTCCCCGTGAGGAAGGATAAAGAGATGCTCTGATACCGATCGTATAGCTGGGATAGCGTAGAGTACCATTGACCTTTCCCGATTCATACCGCTTTGAACTTGATGCTGGCGATCGCAGTCTTATCGAACGTGAGAATAAATCGCGATTCTTGTTGAACCATTTCACGGCGTCGAACCTGTCGATTCTATGGGCCACGTTTAATTGACCAGTCGGGCAGGTTGGTTACACAGTAGAAAACGTATGCTACATCTCCAGAGTCCGCGCACGATTAAATCGAAGAAATGCTTGTCTATCGATTTATTACCTATTATTTATTAGATATATTGTTTAGTATCTTTCTTGATTTCGATGCTTTTCCAAATTTGTATAATGCTTTTTACGTTTCTCTCATCCTTCTTCGTGTCTGAAAGAATTGTATTATTTATAACTGAGCCCGGCACGTCGAAGTCGAGGTAAAACGATAATTTAACAGGGACTAGATAACCGAGCGGAGAATACATATTTTCGCGTCGTTCTTCGTTGATAACAAAAAAAAAAAAAAAAAGAACTATCAGCGCGACACTGGTCGATTATGTTTATTGCAACCGATAGCACACTTCAAACTGTTATGCTTTGTTAGCCGCGTAGCTGAACGATAAAGCTGTACCGTCCGTATCTCCTAAAAATAAAACAGAAAGTGGCGCGAAACGAGGAAACTAAAAGTATGAAACTTCGGTGAAGCAATTGAAACGAAGAAATTGTCACTTTAGCTGGCCGCGCTCCATGCGCAATGTATGCCACGTTGTTCCAGGAAAGGAAGACGAAGGCGCCAAGGTACCGGAGGCGTGGGCCGGTTCCCTCCGCCCTTTAAATCTTAATCCCGGCAGAGCTTGTTCAGTTTTTCGTCCACCGTTCGTAACGAAAAGGCCCACAGCCTCTTTTGTGTCCTCGGGGTAACCAGTTCACCGCTATAAATCACCCTCGGCGCACTCCAGTGCATATATTATCCGACCACAGTCGAACGCGCTTCCGCTTATGCAACCAGTTGCGCGCTTACACGCCGCGGATCCATTGTGCCGTCGTTCGCATTTACATACATCTTGAGAATTTGCCCGCAGTTTCCAGCTCATTCACAAGGGCCGCGACGCACAGGCGAGCCGCGTTCATGGATCACGCTTTCCTAATATGTTCGCGATTTACGCAGGCATGCCCTTGAATCGCGGGAAATTGCTCTTTGTGCGCTCGATTCTCATTGTCTCGCGAAATTTATAAGCTCCGCTGCTTATTGATGTTCTTATGGTCCAACGAAGAACGAAGCGCGTCGTATAGGGATGCAAAGTTTAAGGGAGGAAACTAATCTGACGGCTAGGAAGAATATCTCCGAGAGCCTTTTCTTTTTGACAAATTGAATATTCTTTTGGAAATACTTGATGGGCAAATGAATGTGCATATCTTGAACTAACTTTCCACCAAATTTCGTATAACAACATTCAGTATTATAGTTACAGCAACTGCTGACGTGACGGAATGTTTTTCAAATGTTAATTTCAAAGTTAACTTTCATCCGATTCACATGACATTTGAAATGATAGTTCTTAAAAGTATTAGCTTCAGTTGTACGTATGGAATTTTTGATTGGACAATCGGATTCTGTGTAATATTAATATAAATGCGAAATATTTTACTGATTATCGAAACTTATCCTTCAAAAGCTCACCGCTTTGCTTCAAATCATTTTCTCTTAAAATCCGTACGTGCAATGGAGTTAATGGTATCAATTTTTAAGATAATGTTAGCATTTCTTTCATTTAGAGCTCTCATTTCAATGCCCGTTTTTCGCTTAAACCTTGGAGATCCGTCACTACAGTACTAAATATTTGCATCTGTAATTTGGTGAAAAATAAGTTTAAGGTATGTACACTCGTTTGCCAATAAAGATTTTTAAAAATAATCTCTGATTTGTCAAAAGAAAAGCTATCGAAGATTTCAGCGTTTCTCCTTGACCATCGCACTGGTTTTCCCCCTTGAAGGACCCTTGTGTGGCCAACCAAAATGTTATCCGAAAGCCGGTATTAACCTTTTCTTACGTCTTTTTATTCTCGAAACGGAAATCGACATAAAAATGTCTAATCCAACATCGACTCTGCCGTATCTCTATAAAACATCAAGAATTTCTTGAAAGGAAAAGCAGAAGTGGCTACCAAGTTGGCCACGCGAGGGATTAAACGATGGAGCAACTCGTTTTTATCGTACGATACACGAGAGAGAAATCCTGCAGCGAGTATGTACCCCGCCCGCTCTTCCATTTAAATAATTCGTTCAACGAGTCGCTTTAAATTCATCCGGCTGAAAGCGCCGCGCGACCGCTTTTATACAATGTATTCGCAGTCCCGTCGGTAGTTCGCACTTGCTCTTTGAAAGTGAAACTCTCGGCGAAGCAGTGTGTAAATAATTGTTAAACGCACCCTTCGGCACATCATCCAGCCCGATTTTCTTCGAACTTCACTAATATTCGCCGATCGGCCTCGACCCTTCCAAAATTTTCATCCTGCCGTGAATGGATAAGGTTTGCCATTAAAAGCCGGCAAATATTTGCCAGGTGCTTTTAAGTGCTCCTCATCGTCGTGTCTCGTAACATCCTGACCCGTTCAGGTAGAGGGACGGTAAATAAGAAATGATTTCGGAACTCCAAGGAGCTAGTCACCAAGGCAAATAGACATTCGGGAGGGATTGGTCGTCGTATCGATGCTGCAGTTTATGGCTGGACGAATCGAGAAAGCCGGATGACGGGCTGAAGGACGTACTAAACGTCTTTCAAAATTTCATTCGAAACGTGCGAGATGGCGAGACTGGCTACAGTCTAGGAATACTTCAAAGAAATTTCAACAGAGATGACCATTATAACGGGGGAGTCGTATTGGTCTCCTCCGTTCTGGCAAATGAAACGACCAGCGTTTATAATGGTGACGCAATTATTCCGATCCCACGCGCGCCGAGTCTCGTAAAACCGCGCGAAACGTGCAAGCAATGAGGGTATACGACGATGAACGCATACATCGGCTGGCAGGCATCGGTACGGTATCCATAAACCGCAGGAGAGGAGAGTTATGCGCTCTCAGAATAGAGGGTCTCGTCATCCTGATATCCGATACGGCAAAAAGAGACATCCCCAGTATGCACCGCTGTTGTACTCCGATTTAGACTCGGATTAATTAGTCCGGCGTAAGTCGATGATAAAGAGCCCTCTTGCCCGGCGAAGATCCGGCCGCAAAAACCCGCGCTTTAATATCGGCGAGTAGTTATGTTTTGCATCGTTCGCAGTTGGCAAGCGATACACTTCCAGCTTACTGATACGCAATCGGTGTATAAGATTCAGTACTCCAGTATCGATGATCTTACTAAACAGAGTTGCCCTTTGCAAACTTATCGCGTTACTCGATATAAAGAAAAATGCAATCGTTCTATCGTCGATACCATTGAGCGATAAGTAAAGCATGCTCGAAGAAAGTCTCTGTTCTAAACTTAATTGATACACGCGTGAAGAATTTATGACGAAACTACTTAAGCAAACGCTTGGGTCACCAATTGAATCTGTCAACGATCTTGCATATAAATTTTCGAGTGGCCCACCGACAGTTTTCGTGACAAGTAGCCCCTCTGTTCACGCATACGAGTCCTGGAACCACGTGCGCAAGACTTCCCCATTCCGGCGGCCGAGACAAATGGAAGAGCGGAAAAGCGGAGCACGCATTGACGAGGCTTTTTCGTGACGCTCGCCCTTACTTCCGTCCGCGCGCGGAGGAAGTTCAGCTTTTGCCAGGAACACGTTTACGGGGGAAAAAAGGAATCGCATAATAACGCCGGTCTATATCTGGGATACCGGGGGTTGGTACGTTATTTTCGATGGTACACTGCACGCGGCTCCTTATGTCCCACCGGCCGTCGACCCGCGGTTCGAGAAAGTAGTAAATCAGATTTCGCGCGGAACACGAAGTGCTTGAAAGTCACAAATTTCAAACTTTACTTTACTCAAGTAAGAGAAGTTGAGTCGATCCAGCTGACGCTGACAAAACGATAAATAGAATCGAGATTTCACCCGTAAATGGCGTGAGTCATCATAGGGGCAGCCGCGGCGGATGAAAGCGAAATTAAACGGGAATATGATGGAGCGATTCCGATTAACTCGACGAAACCGAACTCGGCGAAGGGGTACAAAGGGCAGAATATGAATGCGCGGTAGCCCTCAAATGATCGACACAGGCGCGTACAAGGGGAAAACCGTTGAACGCTGTCGGTCGTGCGAATAAAACTATGCGAAACAGGAATCGGATATGGGACGCTTCGAACAAGAGGCCCCTTTCAACGGCGATTTCCTTGTTTTCACGTGGCGCTCCACCCACGAGCGCAAACCGAAATACTCGCAGTGCGTGACGCGCCCTAATGCTCGTCCTCTCCTATTGCGTGTGCACGGATGAACGTGCACGCGTATCGCGGATGGCTAGCTGCATTTTTAACACCCGCTACCCCGAGCGTGCTTATGGAAATAGACCCCATTATTAGAAGCAGCGGAGAATTCCAAACAAAGGGAGTATGCGGCCACCCCCGCTGCTGTTTAATATTATTCCCTTTCGAGGAAATTTCCTGTGGAACAAACGGGGGCCTTTAACCGTGCAAACGTTTCGTCGGAAAACGAAAAGGGTGGTGATTAATTTTGGTATCGAAGGAATCGGTGGAAAGAAATTGTCAATCGAATCACTGAAGCTACTTGCGTCGACGATTTCGCAATTGGCTCTTGCGAATCATCCGCGCGGCTGATTTCGATTGGAATCTTGACGAAAAAAAGACCGGTTGATCGTTAATTAGATTCGCCCGATGCAATGAATGTTACTCTGTTCCGAATTTCCTCAAGGGAAAAGCCTTCTCGCATCGCGCTTCTTCCACCTTCGCTCTCTCTTTCTTATTCAATTCTCTTCGCAACCTTTGATCCCGTTGTACACTTTTGCAGGAGAGGCTCCCGATCGGAATGCGCGGGTGACAAGCTTTCGAGTAAGAAATCGTTCGGCGAGATCGTTAATTAGCTTGCTGAAAGCAACGATATCTGCTTAATTGAGGATCGCCGCTGATGAAGCTCCTCCACGAAAGCGGCCCGCGATTGCGTGCGAGTCTATGTAAATTATCCGCGCACTTATAGACCTCTGGCGATAATGCAAATGGAGCAGCGTGCTCGCCTTGCCGATACCGGAATTCAGTAGCCGTAATAGTTCCACGTATGTATTATCACCCAGCGCATGCATCCCTATGCTATATTATATTTCCTTCACGAGAATCGCTGCCTCGAGTGGTGTAACGCGATAACTTTAACCCACTTCCCGTTACAAAATGTTATTTCGTTGCTGCTTTTCCCTTCGCGTAACTATCGCGCTCAGAGTTTGTCGTGTCCAACGCGATGTACAAATAACGCCAATCGTTTGGTACACGCGCGCGTTTTATCTTGACGGCAAGAACAATGATTCTAGTGAACGTAGAAAAAACATTGGGGGTCGGTCGGTCGGTGGAGGCAGGTGCTTGGGGCAACGTTAGAAAAGCCACCGTTCCTTCATGAATACCGCCCTCATCCAGCTGTCGCCCAATTTGTGATCGGTGTGCGTTTTCGAATGTTAACGGGGCTCCGACTATTAAGCTGTAAATTATTACGGCAACCGTTCGACACGCGAGCCTTAATTTCCGTGAAAAACTTGCTCCGAGCACGCACGAAATAACGCGTTATCGCTTTGGCCCGTT
This sequence comes from Holcopasites calliopsidis, assembly GCA_023838395.1. Classification (NCBI taxonomy): domain Eukaryota; kingdom Metazoa; phylum Arthropoda; class Insecta; order Hymenoptera; family Apidae; genus Holcopasites; species Holcopasites calliopsidis. The sequence goes on along the minus strand of JALHAQ010000005.1, from coordinate 7,654,054 downwards.
GATAAATTTTATCTGAAATCTACGTGTACATCCGCGATCGATCGACCTTCGTATTTTAATGGCAGCCGGTTGGTTCGGCCTATTTTTCTGCTGTCTTTTCCATTACGCGTGTCGATCAAAGGGACTCGTAGATGATTCGGTGTAACGGGGTTCCCCCACGGCCGACACTTAATTTCCGTGTTTCATGGGCGGAGGATTAATTAAATTACGGATTCCAGCTTTCGTGTAGTTATTCCCGATGAGATTGGAACTCTGCACGAGGCACTATAATTATTACGGTACTACAACGCCGCTAGTAATTCGATTAATAAAAAAAAAAGTATCAATTTACCAAGACTTCGTTTGAAGTAGAAATCTGAAATTTATTCCGCTGCGTTAAAAGATAAATATTTTCGATCGCGGCAAAGTCGATCGACGGGGAAACAACGTTTTCGCGGACGCTCATTACCGAGACTGCAATATCCACACGCGACAGCAGCCGCATGTTTACTGTTTAACATCGACACGATTTGAGTATGCGACAACGAAAGCAACTTCAATCCACCGCTGGCAGAATTTTCCCTGGCCCAGAAACAGCTAAAATATTCAATGTGCCGGCGACCCGCTCCGCGCCTCTGTTCCGAGCGGCACACGCTTGTAATGATTAATTTGCAGCCTACATATAAATCACCGGATTTTCATCTTACAAATACACGGCTAATTGGTGTCGCCGATAAGGCCGCGCGTATCTCGCGATAAAGAAAAAATCAATGAATCATTGCACCGGCGGAGAGCAGCGATAAATGTAAGCGATAAAACCGGGATTCGTCGATGGCCACGCAAATAATATCGAAGATCTCAGCGATTAGGGCAACAACGATTTCGTTTCGTAAACCACTCGCGAACAGGAGCATCGGTCGAGAGCATCGGCGGGTAGTAGCCCGTGCCAAAGAGGCATCTTCTTCCGAGTATTTCCTAGTATCACGTGGACAGCTACCGAGCACGCGCGTACACGGGGTGTACGTGCACGCGTATTAGAGACGGCTGCTCTGTATTCGTCCCGGTGATCCATCGTCTACGCCTAAAAATTCATCTATGCGTTCCCGAGGACGGAAAAGGAGAGGGCAGACGGTGGAAGACGAAGAAGAAGACACCGAACGCGGAATGCCGCGGCCAGTTCAACGCCCTGGGCGTCTTCGTCTTCCCGTGATCTCGATGCGCCGCATCCTCCTGCTGCTGCAGCGTACGTACGGCGTCGTCTTGGAAATAATGGCCGCACTGTCGCCAAACCCGGCCACCGCGTGGACCTTCGCAGTCACCAGCAGCTAACGCGGCGAGGAATCAGGAGGCGATGTCAAGCGCGAGCGGTCGTTGATGATTTATGAAGCCGCATCTCGCGGCTGAACACCATCGGATGGTATTATTCTTACCCTCGACGACGAGTTTTTGAATATTTGTAACGCGACACCAATTTCCGTCCGAGAGCCTCTCCCCCGTGGATTTTCGTGTACGGCACGGCACCGTGGGTGGTGATCCGTTATTGTAAAACGGCGAGGAAGCGGAGAAAAATTCAATTTCCGTTTCCCCGTGCAGCGGCATGCCCCCCTTTTCTGACATGGTTCCGGAGTGGCGCCTGCCGCCGCTCGATTCGTGACGGGCGTTTAATGAATGGAACACGCGGGGCGAGCTGTTCGCGAAACAATTCGACGGCCCGTTATGGACACGCGGTTATCATAATAATTGCGGCGGCCGATTTGATTAGGGATCACGTATGTTACTTACCCGCGAAATACGTAACGGGACCGCGCGCACACAGGACAGAGACCGAGAATACTGATGTTACATTTGAATAATTATCCGCAACAGATTCGCCCCGGCCCAAGTGCACATTACTTCTTACATAATAAGCAACGTATTCGCGAGAAATGATGTGGTGCCAATATCAATACCGCGCCGAGCACGGATTTACAATTCAAAGTTCGACGTTGCTGCTCGCGCGGTGCGAAATTCAAATCACGGATGTTCTTTAAGTGGACACGAGATCCGGTGCCCGATCGATCTTGACATTGCAGAACAGCCACTGTGCTGGCACGGTTTATTGAAATGAAATCAGGAAACCAGAGAATTTTCAGGTAAACGGATGCTTTTTGTACGACGAAGCGAGTCGTTTCCCGATTTTATCGTATTTACCATCCTTACAGCCGGACACAATGGTGGGAAAAATTTAATACCCGCAGGCTTGAAAGCCACAAAGGAGGGGCAGGGCTGATGAATTATTGAATGCCGCCGCGAAAGTGTAAACTCGAGAGGGCGAGATACGTCCGCAAGCTTGATGACACAATGTGGCCAGGTGCTTAAAAATCCAAGCCGGACGGAGAAGCGAATGCGGTGCATTCTTCCGAGCAGGTGTCCAGGCAGGTTAAACGTACCTGCGCCTGTATCCCTGCAGGTAGAGCGAGCGTATCCTCCCAACTAATTAATCGCTGCTCACCATACATGCAACACTTTCAAAGCTTCTGGTGTTCTACGACATAGGATTCTACTAATCGGTCCGTGCAGACGATATAAATCTTGTACACACGTTTCTTCGATTAAACCTGCTCGCATTCTCGAGTTGGCGACTACTTATTCGTAGTTAAACAATAGGGCGAGTTGCCCTAATATGGTATACAGACCTAATATGAAATATCACGATATTATTGACGAAAGGCACAGCCGGTTACGTTTGTCATTTACTTGAACTAGCGAGTATATGCCGATATGATAGGAAAGCATGTGGTCGCAAAAAAACAAGAAAGGAAAACCCATGATTCCGAGTTTTAGAATAGGATCCTCTATACGTAACAAGATAGTATGAAGGTGTTATTTTTTAAATAAAAATAATTGTCAGACGCGTTACCTACTTATTCGTACTTTCCTTCTTCTATAGAGTAAACTAGCCACAATGTGCTATTCGATATTAGGAGAATACAGTATTTCATACTAAAAGTAATAAATATCGCGTAAACCGTGATTATATTTCAAATTTGTCTGTCGTCTATCAAAAGGGCATAAAATTTCCAACAAAACCATACTATTGACGCTTGTGCGAAAGCATTGCAAACGGGTAAAATGATGTGCATGAAGAAACAGCATTCCTTATTTGGGAAACACACCCCGGTAATGCTATGACTGGTATTTGTGTTCCAAGAATTAGTTGCTTATTTTCAAAACACCTTTGATTATTGCCTAGTGTAAGTAAAAAATGATACTTAAAAAGCATTTCTGATAAAATGCTCTGCATAACCACAACAGAATACTAAGAGGGCGGTTGTTCGAGAAGCTTAACCCGGAATTTCAATCTGCTTTATTAACGAATACTAGAAAGTCGTAGGGAGCCTGTATAAAGCGATGGCGCATCTATGTAGGGCATGTTCCGGATTGCGAGCAACTCGTTTGGGCAAATACTTGCCGGCGACGCGAATATGCAACGATATTGAAGAGCCGCGGGGGACGCGTGTAATTAAAGTCCAAGTACACGAAGCAGCGCGTTCGAGCCGTTTTAAATGACAATATGCTTTTACTGCTGTCGCGACCTCGTTTCGCATTGGCGCAATGAAAATTGTTTACCGCAAAAATGCGCCGAACGTTGTACCGTCGATTGAATTCCGAACGCGTTCCATCGGGGTTACAAAGAGAATTCCACCGCCGCGGCAGGAAACCACGGTTCGTGAGAGCCGTCTGGAATCGTCCGCTGCGTGCGGGGCGGCATGCTTCCCCTGAAGACAATTAGTCTACTTCCCGTTTCCCTATCCAGCGCCGTGACACTGACAATAAATCCTGTAACATGTGAGCAAACTAAAAAGCCGGCTTGTCAACGGACGCGGGTGATGTAGTTCCTTTGCTTGGGTCTGTTTTTAACGATTACACGGGTAACCGAAAACACTCGTTAGACGACGGCGCTGTGCTATGAAAAGTCTACAAACAGCCCTGCCCTAGCGCTAGGGTTAGAGGGGTTCCCGTGCCCGGTGTACTCCGTGTGTCCCACGGCCGCTACTCCAGCAAGGCTGCTGGAAGTAGCAGTTTACAAAAGTTTCCGACGCCCGCCTCACACCCGTCGCCATAAAGATAAGAAGGAAGGTGGCGAGGTATGACGAAGAGGTCGAAAATGCGACCGATATCGGGGGTCGTACACTTCTGACAGCGATCTACGACAAGAGGAACGAATTCTGACTAATGCGTCTACCGATAGCTGGGGTTCCTTCACCTTCGACGCATCGCCTCTGCTCTGCTCCTTGGCAAGGATAAGGGTACAGTACGACGTGGTGGTACGATAATGGCGGGGAACCCACACACGGTGAAATTACTCGAGCTTCGGGGAAAAAGATGGTTCGAAAAATGACGCCGCGTACAAACCGGAGGGAGAGTGGAAACGAGCACTTAGGCCGCGAAAGTGCTGGACACATTTCACTTGCAGCCGTGTACCCGATAAGATCTGCCGTCGCATTCCGTCCATCTATTGTTGTGTCGCGTCATTTGTTACACGTTACAATGCGACCGACGAACAAGCGGCGAGTAACAGCCGGGCGCGTGAAGAGAGTGAAATAGCCGGATAGCACTGTGTGTACGAAGAACTCGCGATCTACATCGTAATCGAGATAATGCCATGTCCAGATCAGACACGGCCGTGCGTACGTCTGGGCGAGTGAAAGTATGCTCGTGCAATTCCAAGCACTTCGAAGCCGAGACCCCGTGCAATTCTGTCGATCTATCCAGCCTTTTAAATTCGCCCTTGCCTGGCTAAGGGAATGCGGTTTCGTTGTATGTATCCCGTGGATACCTGAACCCCATTGTGCCGGTGTGTCAAGGCAAACACAGCCGATTTACGATGCAAGAAGAGCTGGGATAGAAAAGCACACGCCTCTCGCATATGCATGATTCTCTCAGCCGGTAATCTCGAGACGCCGATAGGATTGAGACGGCTGCATATTCATAATGCTTCGTCCTCGACAGCACGTGGCGGTAAAAGGCACTTCAGAGGGAGTCGGTAATGCTCGCCGAACGCGCACCTAACGTGTATCGTAATGCAGCCGGCAGAAAAGCGAAGAACAAAGAGAAAAAGCTTGGAGAAGATATTCAATCCTTGAGACCTTCATTTGTCTGCGCCCCTTGCTACCTTACCAGATCACGTCAAAGGCTTTAAAGCTGTTTTTATCTCACTCCCGGCAAACTTCTCGGTACCCCAGAGGATTTCGAAATCTTCTGCCCCGACTACTATCACTCTTTCGACAGGTAGACGCTTCGTGAGCGAGTTACCTTTTAACCTTTGCCAGTAGCCACTGAGAAAACTCGGCGATAAATCTTATCTCTGGCTTCCTGAGCGACTCGTTTTATAGAAAACTCATGGTCCATCGTGGAAACTTGAAATCGTCGCCTTATCTTTTCCCTGTTCATTAATAAACCGTCCATGAAGGGATAGTAATATTCTCGTACGATTCATCCGGTAAGCATCCTAGAATTGTGCAAGAGCTCCAAGCTCTCGACCGTGCGTAATCATAGTAATTCTCTGGTGTCGACTGGTCAGCCCTGTCGTGTTCTACCTTCTTAACCGCACGCCGACCGAAGAATCCTTGGATCGCCGCGCATGCAACCGGCCGGCGGCGTTGCTGCCATGGCATCAGGCGAAGAGAAGCAAATGCGACGCACAGACGAAGAAGACGACATCGAGGAAGAAAGAAGAATCAAGGCTGCAAAGCCGTGTTTACAAACGATGCATACCTAAGGGGGGTTCTTGATTAAAAGAAAAAAAAGCTCGACACGTGATCGCGACTGATTACAGTTTGAACAGGGGATAGTATTGAAGAGATCAATGCCTTGCGCCATCGTACTCGGCACGTCTAATGATTCACGTTGCTACTCTCGATGAGGCTTTCCGCGCATGGTAAAATTAGTCATAGGAAAACATGTACTTTGGATCAGAGACTTCGTAATTTGGAGAGTTACTTCATCTATTATGGCGCTCCTTCCATCCGATGAATGGGGAAATCATTCTGAAGCAGGATCTCGTAGATCGTATCTACTACGCACAGGTACTCGTTGCCGTGGCAAACCCAACAGTCCCCGGGGAAAGTTCAATGGAGCCTCTGGCGTGACCGCACGATTATCGAATTATCGAACTGTGTCGCCAGGGCATTTGAAATTTCACAGAATTGCGTACACGCGGTTCGCGATTTCTCATGCGTGAATCGCAGCCAGAGCCAGAAATACCGCTAAAAGTTCGGCTCCCACGTTGGACGACTCTTTGAAAAGTGGGTCATCACGTATCCTCCGCCCGTTCGCCGGAGATTTAATATTCGATGTATGCAAAATTGTTTCGCAAGACCGCAGGATATTTGTCGTGGACCCGAGGAGACTCCTCCCTGTTCGCGAGCGTATGACCAGGGAGGTTGGCTCGCGACTCTATGACACGAATACCAGCAGCCACTGCCATAAGTCACCGCGTTTCGCTCGATTACATAACGTTCAATATCTTTTACAAGGAACGGGCCAAAGTTCTGAGGTGTAATTCCACACTTTCGATTCCCACGAGAGGCTCTCCAGCACCAGCCAGAATCTAGCAATTATTGATGAAGACCTCAATAGCGAACGGGGCTAATGATAGCGTGCTGCGGACAACCGTACAAACAGCCTATTATCCTAATAAAGTTATTAACTTACCCGCAATCGAACGCGAGAAAATGCTTTCAATGCTTTTCCAGGAAACACCATGCTTCCCTCGAGGGTGGATCTCAATCGCGGTTCCGATCTCATCGTGGGAAGATCGTTTACGAACGTCCAGCTTCCTACTTAGGTGTCCACGACAAATAGTTGCGATTAATCAACAGTTGTATACTGTATACTTTTGTGTTGTATACTTTTTAGCCAAAGACCGTCGGGCAGGTGTTACAAAGCAAACCGCAAAGCGCATGTATGTACAGTAACCGCGAGCTTAGTGGTCGGATGAAAATCATCCGGAGGAATTCTACATATAACGCGATTAACTTTCACGGAATCCAGACTGAACCGCTACGACTCGTTTCTGCGTGGGCTGTATAAAATTTCATGCCGCGTATATAATCTTCCGTTTATTGCATACGACGCGCCGCGGCGCGTTATCGTCATCCAGTCGAGCCGGTTCGTGTAATCTCGTACCTGAAATTTCCTGGATCCACGATAATCAAGGTAAACAACGACGCGACGAGACTTCCCTCCTGATATCTCGACCTCTCTCTCCTCCACCTTTTTCGGCACCGTTGTTCATCCAGACCGAGAGTCACAACGTGACCGTTTGTGAGCACGTCTGTTTAAGGCGCAGGTTGCACTTTTTACCCGAGTCGTAAATTTCACAGCAAGATACGCTTCAAGATTGGGATTGCGAGATGTTCATGACCACACAGAAGAGGTGTATCTACTCGACGAGGTTTACCTTGCACGAACGTACGTATCCCTAATGACGCAACGAGGCCTGTGGCTTCCAGGATGATTCCCTTGAATTCCATCATTTGAATTTCAAAGCGGTCACTGGTAAATCGAAATTAAGACGGCGTTAATCTAAGGTAGCATCGGGGTCAAAATGTCCAAGATCGTTCGACCTCGGTGCGAGTTACTGCCGCAGTTCGTCGCTACTCGCTTGTTAACTTTTATGAATTGTCCTTGATGATAAATCGTAAAATATAGCATGCCGCGTACGCTCGTATGAATGAACATCAGAGTAAAACCGCCTTGGTACTCCTTCGGCGGTGTTCGAGGATTACGAAACGCTTTCGAAACAGTGTACAGCTTTGTGAAAGTCTTCGCTGATGGTGTTGCAGCGCAGAAGAATATTGATGGGAGAGGATCGGTTAATAAATACACTGAATGCATAATGCCTGCTTTCGTGATCCTCTTCGTTCCTCCGTGACCTCTCGGTTACCCCCATAGACTCCCGACTCCGATTCTTATAATACCTAGATTAAGGTTGTGGAGTCGTGGTGCTGGTAGCCCCTCGGCCACCCACAGCTTTTTTCAAGATCTATTTACTCAATTCGTTGCGACGGCTTCGCGGTGAATCACGCGAGGAAAGTCGACAGACGGCCCAATTTCTATGGGGAAAAAGTGAAAGTTGCGCGTGCTCGCGAAGAAAGCGCGGCACCGTTGCCCGAACGTGCAGATGGCAAAGACGTTATACCCCTCTTTGTGCGTGCACAGATTTCGCGATAGCGGCAAACTTTTCTCTCCTTAACGCGGCCTGTAGGAAGCAATTTATACTTAATTAGCGAGAGCGGCAATAAGGGCACAGTGGCCAGTTGTTGCCGCGGCCGGGCTTCGAGGGAGCAAGAGAAGCGGGCACGAAGCGTGATGTGCGTCAAATCACATGTTAAGGGACAGTCTGATTAACTGCCAGCCGTGGAATCCTCTTACTCAACCGGTTCATGAATGAGACACGTTTTCTCGATGGAGGTGACGGAAAAAAAAGCCGAGCATCTGGCTTCGAATTTGGAACTTACGTGAAAGCGCTTCCGTCCTAGATTTCCACGATGAGAGAGACTCGTTGGAACTGCATCCTTCTTTTTCTTAATTTTAAATTAGTAAATCGAAATATCATGAAGCATCTTCGTGTACAACTAAGCGCAGCTATCGGAGAAGAGTTTTCGAGCAATTCCATTCAATGGTACGCGGAGCACGTGACCCCTCGGCCTTATTGTCTCTCATCGATTGGCGTTCCGATAGACGCATGAATCATTCCTGTGTCGTAATACCGCCGACGCAATACGAATATCGTTGACAAATAAGAACAATGGAGAACGAAATGTATAACATCGCGCCACGATAATGTTCGATACACAATTGTACCACTCGTAACACGGAATTTTATAGCGATACCGATGGGATCGAAGCCCATTCATAAACTCTCCTCGAGCGCTAAATGATTCAGAGGAGATTACCGAGCAGATTTACAGAAGGGGAAACGGCGTAACGATGCGATTGTCAACAACGCCTTACTTTTGTCCGATCTTTTATCAATCGCTCCAAACGAGCAGCCGATGAAGCGTCCCGCAGCTCCGTTTCGACACCGCAATATGTTTCTTTTCCCACCCTCTGCGCGCCGGCTCTAGGAATGTACATCATCATCATCGCAGGCGTAGCTCGACCTACACGGCCAACTTAAACCTCTCTAATCAAAGCTGGAATTGCTAGACGAATGAATTCCACGGGCGTCTGTTTCCTCTCCCTTCCAGTAAGCCTCAGCTTTTCCAGCTAACGCTGCTTAACGAAAACCTTCTGCCGAACTACTACCCGCGGTGCTGGGAAGGTCAGCGACGCCGCAGCCGTGAACGCGACATTTACCAAGACCCGATCATCATCCGGAGCGCGTGGAAAATGTGGAAATGTCTTAACGTGCGTGTGTAGCTAACCAGAGGGAAACGTGGCGGCCTCGATACTTCACGAGGCAGGCCAGCTTCCCTCCAATTGGCATTAATAAACGCGTCTACGGATGCGATTGTACGAAATTATACGCGGCGACGCGTCCAACTTGGAAACGCGAGGCGCAAATAGTAGAAAGGGTGCAACCGGGCACGATTTTCGCCGGGCGTAACGCGAAGCCAAGTATTTATAGACAGCCAAGAGAGAAAATGGCTCGGACGAAAGAGAGGGTCCCGTGTTCTTCGTACTCGGTTGAATTAATAACTGTCAAGGAGTGTACCGATGAAAGTGAAACGACCGAGGCTGATAATCGCCGGGGATACGCGTTCGTTCATCGACTAATTCGTCAGGGACATGTCCGCATCATTTTACTAGCATCTCTAGCGTAATTTATTTATATTTAGACATTGCTCCAATCGTAGCTTAAAAACTTTGCAGATATTCAAACGGAGGAGCGTCGAAGATAATCGTGCCCTTCATAAGGTACTGTTAACGAAAACAGGTTGCAGTCGAATGCAAAATGGAATGGATGACGATAAAACTATGCCACGAATCACCTACCCGAGATGCTCTTTATCGCTCGAATCCCTTTCTGTAAATTCGTCCAAGTAATCTCGCTACCGTAGCCCCGCTACTCGAGGCTTATCTCCTTTTTCCCCCAAAGCGGAAATGAAAAATGTTTCACGATTGTCGTGTGACCGTGCCACCTGGACGCCCGATAGAGCCCTCGTGCAACGCTCGGTATCGTTTCCCGTCCGTCCCTGCTGATCCAGACGCGTGAAGCCGAGGAGAAAAATCTGGCTGATGCAGTCAGCTTTACGGCGAGACGTGGTTGAAGCTTTTTTTTTCTTCGACCATGCTGTAGTACCACCATGTGCGGGTGCTGCACAGCCACGGACCTCGACGGGCTTGGCAACCATGGCAACCATGCTACGACGCAGCGTAGCACGAGGTGAACGAACAACGTGAATGCAAAAGAGCTCTTCAGCTTATTGGCCCCTGGACTAGCAACGAACAAAAACGGACCTGTACATAGCAGAACCGGCGAGACAAAGACGGACCGATTCTTCTCTATCCTGTCGTACCTTCGAAAAAGTGTTTAATCTGAGATAGTGATAAGGGAAGCCGACCTTTTCATCGCCCGAACGGCCTTGAACTTAGCAACCTTGACCCCCGTGGAATGCCAGGACAGAAAGCGCGGACTGACGTGGCGAAGAAAAATATGATGATGGCGAACCGATCCGCGAAAGATGATACGCTTCGCTTGCCAGAATGATTCTAGAGTGGCATCGTACGCCTCGGAGCGAAAAGTTTACAATTACTCCCTTACGCGCATCGGTTGCTGCTTGGCGCTTTTGTAAAATGCGATCGGCATCGCTCGATATTAGGCGTCCGCATAACTTCAAATAAGTCTTTCGCAGCGAGCTGTACGCAAAGCTGTTTCCGGCCCCGGTTTCGTTGACTTCGGACGAGTAGCTTGCGAAACCGTTTTGGCACGATGAACCGTGGAGAAGAGCGATGAGAACATTGCCCAATTTAAGGCCGCGCCAAACGATAGCTCGATATCCGGTTTGCACCGTCACACTCCAGGGGATCTTGAAAAGTAACGCGTCCGACTCGCCGACAATTTGACAGACGGGGTTGTCGCTGCGCTCGCGTGATGCCCGACACCGCGATTTTCTCGCCGATCCATTAGGGAAGTATAATAAACAGTCATATTTTTAGAAATTTCGATTATGAGAAAAATCGCCGCGATACCACGGAGTGCTTTGTATCCTAATATTATCCGAGATAATACCGCGCGCTTGAGTTAAGGTTTATAAGGGTTAATTTATTACTTAGCGCGAACGAAGAGCGAGCAGCTCGGTCAGCGGCGTTCGTCAAGAAGTGTATGGAAAAAAAGCGACCTAAAAACTCGCGTCTAATAATGTATGACTCACAGCTTATTCACTTATCTATCTAACCCAGGGGTTTTCAGGCTACGACCCACGAAGATATACATATGTATCCAAGCGTTTATTCCACCCTCGCCGCTGCTGCTAAACGCAGTTGATACATTTCTGCGAACCTACCAGAGCTCGTACAATCTACCGTTTGAACTAAATGTAGCGTGCAACGATTAAAAAGATACCTCCCTGGTTCGATTTTAGAACTACGTTAATTTTCTAACAGTGCAAGATTGATTTTATCAAACGTGTAAATACACTCAGGCTAGTTACAATCGTTTAGAATAATTACAAAGTGCTACAAACCTTCATCGAGGCGATCGTGTTTGCAAGGACTACGTTAATTAATTTTCGAACAGTGCAAACGCAAATGAAAGTGCGATTTTATCAAACGCATAAACACATTCGTGATAGTTACAGGCGTTTAGAATAATTACAAAGCATCGCAAATCTTCATCGAGGCGATCGTATTGGAAAAATCTTCTATCTGACTGAATTGTGCAATTCTATCTAACGAAGCGCCGATGTAAATTGTCCGATCACTGCAATATAAAAGTACCGATTAATGATTTATATAGGACGATTATCGGAAAAGAAGACGAAAATGGTGTAACGCAATCGCGGTCGATAGCAGCGCGCAACGATGCGAGCCGTACACTTACTCACTGTTACGTATTAATTAAAGGCCAGTGTGCATATTACGGGGCACTGAACGGTTGACTGCTCTTGTCTCCTCGGATAATGCCTGTGTTTAGAACGATATTGATTCGTTAGTTGCAACGAGTGACCGATCAGCGCACGAATTGTGAGATAACCACCGTTTGTTCGTAATACTTCTCTCACTTTGCAGATTAGCACTCTCGCATTGGAGCAAAGTTTCTACTTGGAGAACGCGAGACCTGTTTAGGGGTCTTCGAAAAAATCGATCATTCTTGTTTTGTTGCATTTTCTGAAAGTTTAGCGTTTGAAGAACATGCTTCCAAAGGAATTTAATCAGATTCGAAAGACTGCGAAAGTTATGGGACTTGAAGCAGAGCGAGAACGGTCAAAATGCACGGGCACCTAAAACTTTGAACGTGCTTTTCTCGAGAATGAATTTTTACAGCTGGCGGCCACGATTTCTAAAAAACGCGTGGACCAATCCAACTGGAGTTGGTAGGGAATGTTTGTGGAATGCCTCATTCTAGTCTGAACTACAGTCAATATTTGCATAAATAAAAACTTGGCACTAAAAGAACTACCGTTTTTCCCCCTTAGAAAGCAGAATATTTTCTTTAAAGTATCTCGCCATTTTATTGTTCATCAATATTTTCTTTTCTCCGTAGTTGCTTTCTTTTAATGCGCTCTGATTATTGGCCTGTACCTCGGAACTGGGGCTGCATTTTTAATTAACAAAAATGTGTAGATACTCCCTAAATATGTACAAATACAGATACAAAGTTCTCAGTTAATGTGATTGAATCGTTTCTTCTAAAAAGAATTCCCAAAGACCGCTTTCTTTTCCCTTAAGGTCTTGAAGGGACTCCGTTCGCAGCAACTTCCCGTGTGGTGAGATCTGGGCAATCGATATTATTTACCGTACAGTTACCAATTCTATCGCTTATTCAGGTATTAATTTAATGATAAACGAGTCTGCTAATGTTTTATAAGTGATTCCCGGTTGTTAGAATTGAATCTCGTTATGCGGCTGGAAAAGAGCGATCACAGCAGGTGGAAAGGCAAGGCAAGGCATTCCAACGATGTGTAAAGATTACGTGTTCTTATGGAATGGATCCAATTACTGCTGCTGCACCGCGCACACGTATGAATAGAGTCTGGACCGATTTTTTACATCCTTCTGCAGCCAGTACATATTTCAAGCAACATAATTAATAGCCTACAGAGAGCAGGTTTCCCTTAGCAACGATTTCGATCTTTGCAATTCCTTTAACTATTTATCTCGGAAATGAAATATCATTAAAGGCACAATTTTCCGATTCTACTTTTCGTAATAATCACCGAACGGAAGCTTTCACTTGTGCAACGCGATAACTCGACATATACCATCAAACATCTCTGGCTCTCCCTAATTAACCAAGGACGCGAGCTTAAAATTAGCCACTGCGGCGCGGTAGCGCACCGACACGGGCTCGTAATTTTAGGGCACATCGTCCGTGCTCCGTGACATCATCGTCCCAATGCTCATCATTACTTGCTCGAACTGAACGCGCGCGCGCACAGAGAGCAGTGCTCCAGTGACATCATCGTCTGCGAAGGGTTCGAATGGCCCCGTTCGATTGCCAGTGTGTCCTTCGAAAATAGATTTGTCTTCTTCGCGGAGCGTAGCGAAATCGTAACACGACACCGACGAACGTTGTCCTGCAAACGCGTGGGCGATGCCGGCTTCGCGCCGCTATGAAATCATCCGTCCGAAAACCTGTCGGAAATAGAATTTTTCCAAAACAATTTGCACCGGTGGCCGCACGAAATTCGCTACTACGCATCGACGTTTGAACGACGTTGATTCGTGTATACTTGACCCAGATACTTGATCGACTGTTGCCTAGCGAATGGTGATGAGGATGTTCGCGTTTAGCGTCGAAACGAGGATGTTCACACTTAAACTCGCACGGCAGATCTGATAATCCGGACAAGTGCGCATCAATCAAGGTATGCAGGACAATAGACCGTTTCTAATTTTAGAGAAATCTCCACGCGAACCTGTGGAGATAAACGGCGGGGGTCGCGGCACGTTCGCAGAGGTAATGCTCGATGATTTAACGATGACATTTTTATCGCGATTGATCGTTACGTCAAAGGTAAGGTACGTACGAACCAGGACGCGCGGCACGAAAGAGCGGAAGTGAAGCCAAGCGTTTCGTATTAGTGACTTAGGACAATACGATCGGCCTACATACCGCTAGGACAGAGGGTGGAAACCATCTATGCTGGTGCCCGATTCAATGGCGCTTTCTCACCGGAAACTGTAAATTTTCGTCAACGAGTAATTCCGATTCGAACGGTCCGCGGGTGAAAATAACATTCCCTCTCGAAAACGGCTGCTCGTCAAGTTTATAGGATGACGTCATTTATCCACCATCTGTGGGCCACCGTACTTCGTGCGCGCCTTACCCTTCTTTTTGCCCGAAATCCTGGCCGAAACGCCGCGATGTTGTTCTCTGCCCCTCGGCCGCGTTTGCCCGGTTTTGTCTCACGCTCTCGTACCGCCACGTTCGAACGAGCCCGCCAGCTTTTTTTACACGATCGATTCAATTACGAAACCCGATTCTTGTTTCCCTCTTCTCCTAACCGCGACATAAGTACGCTTCGCGCATTTCGTAGCATTAAAGAAGCGATCCGGTACGGAAGGTCAGAGCGGCGCGTAATCGCCCTAATTAATCAATTTGCCACGAACAGATGGCATGGGTGGAGAAGAATACGCGTTCAACGCGCGATGTAACAATACTATATAATGTAACTATAAATATAAATAATGTAACTAGATAATGTAACGATACCTATAACAATAGCCATTCAACGTACATATCCCTGCAGTTGACATAAAAAAGAAAAAATATATAAAGCAAGCCCCGAGGTTGAGTTTCGAGCACCACAGGTTGAAGAAAATGGGCTGAACAAATGACACGCCTCTAACGTCTCTCATTATTTCGGAACGTGGCGAGAAACAAGCATACTTGACTCTTCCTGACCTTCCTCAATTACCGGAGGATACTGTACACCTCGTGAACCCTCCATTTTCAATGGAATTTTTTAATGAACCCCGTGGGCGTGTAACGGCACACCTCGAAAATTTATCAGTTCGACTATAGTGACGGGACGAGAGATAGTCGAGATCGCTCCATTAAGATCCCTGGGAATCTTGAAGGGCAAAATTAATCGTCATCTGATTGTTTGCAAACTGTGATTCCCTTGAAAGGGTGCACTATCCATTAAATTGTAAATTAAAAGCAAGACATGCTTGAGGATGCATCGGTTTATTGTACAAAGGATCTTCTGCCCTCGCCTTCGATTTGTCAGACGTCGACCAGAATGGAAGTTAGCAGCGGAGGGTCGACTCTCTCCCGTTCCGACGAGCAAGAAAACCGTCTCATCGTCTCGCCTAATAACGGTTCTAAAGTCAGAGCGCTGCCTCGTGATTCCAAAGCCTGCACGGTCTCTGGCAGCGCAGCAATCGAGTGAGCCTGCCCGGAGAACGGAGTAGAAAAGACGGCGAAGATGAAAGGGTAGAGTGGCAGCAATTGCGCGTACGTTTCCAGCAGTTGACCCATTCAACCCTCGATTAGATGCAACGCCGAATTGTACTCCGCAACTCTTCCCCGTTGCCCCACGAATTTCTAACACATGGTTCTTATTTATGGAATCACGCCTATTAATCGATTATTCCCCTCGTCTGAATAAGAAATCACTTAAACTAGGAAATCATTTATAAAAAGCTCGCGACTTCCGGAGAGACAGCCTTCGCCAGGCGCGCTTAACCGAGGACAGCGGCACTGTCATCGTGATAAAAAAAAAAAGAAATAGTGGAACGTTTTATGTTAACGAAGCCAAGGCTCCGATGGTAGCAGGCGCATTATAAAAGATAAAAGTTACAATTGAGCCGCGTAATTGTCCCTTTAATCTGAAAAACAATGGACACCCACGTTTCTTTGCGCACGGTGTACATTCACTAACGCGTACGTACGTTTCACCCTGAGCAAAATGGCTCTCGCGGCCACGCGAATTTCCGCAGATAAATTTGCGAAGTAAACTACACGGCTAATTTATTGTACCTGCGAACGTGCGCGCTGCCGCGAGTCACAATGACCCAGTAACATACGGAATAAAGCTGACAAGCGTTACGCACTCCGACTTGATCTATGCGCGAAGCCCCTGACTGGACACCGGCGAGACATACCCAAGAAACATTTTTTTTTTTTTTATAAAGGGAGAAACGCGTACGTAATTCCCATGTCTCTAATCCGGCTCAATTAAGACCAGTGTGGCCTGAAGAGTCGCGCGTCGTCTTCAACATGACTTTTTAATTTCCACCGAATGGGATAATGAACCTTTACGCTCTGCATAAGTACCAAGGTTTTCGCGAAGCGCTCAAGCTTGCTATAGCGGAAATGACTGCGTGCTTCGTGACGAGTGAGACATGGAATTCAAACGTAACGCAGCCGAGCAACGTAATCGTTTAGGGAAATTTATCGAAAGTAATCGAGATTTATCGTTGATGCAATAAAAAGTATGGTGATCGTTTTACCTTTGTTTTTTTTCTAGTTTGACCCGTTTTGGTGAAGCTCTTTAATATGCATGTACATCTTAATAGGGTAATTATTAATGTATGAACAAGAACGTTTCAAGGACTCGTTAATGTCAAGGCCGCAAAAGGTTGCTTCTCATATGCCAACGAAGATAGCATAAGAAGAAGAATCTTTATGATTGGTTTGATGTTACACCCCGCTTTCGGACCTCTTGTCTGGGCCAAGTGCTACGGTCGAGTGGTCCGAGCACAAGTAGCTTAAAATTGGACCAATTAATCTACCTTCCATAAAAATAGTCCTACGCATCGTCGTATTCGAGATAGATTAGAAAAACACGATCACGGTAGAATGTTGTACGAAACGTTATACTGAAACGTATTGTGAACGCCAAAATCTCTCTTGACGCGTATCTACATTAATAGCTCCGAGAGCGCTAATGAAAACTTCGTACAATGTACACGCGTTAGGTGCTAACAAGACTTCATACGCGACACAACAGCGACAAGGCAAACACGGTATTCAAAGATAATTTCACCCGTTAACCCCATTAGATTGGACCATTTATTTCCATCTGCCAGCATGAACGTGAAACAAGAGACGAAATAGTTAGGACGCGTACGGGTCCGAACGGCGAAGAAGACACTCCAATTAATTGTAATTCCGTTCCCTTGATCGATCTTCGCCTTTTATCAAGCAACAACCGTCCGCGCGTTACAACATTCATTTGAACGCCGTTGGGAAGATTGAGTAATTACTTTCACCGTTTCCCCCCTTTTTCCTGGAGCTATCGAAAACGATAAACGAATATCCGTGTCACCGTTGTAAATATACCCATCGCTCATTTCTCTTCACTCCTTTTCTTTTTTTATTCCGAGTGACACATAGATTCAACTATCGGAAGCAATAGCCGTATCGCCAATTACACGAACTACTTAAACGATATCTTCGTAATAACGCCGCTCGACATATCATCGGCAGACGATGGAGCCGGGTGAAAATCGTTGCAGCCGTTCCGCGAACACACGACCTCTTCGCGAGCGATGCGAATCACCGTAAATTAAACTCTCAATGAATCTGTCGCGTTCAAAGTAATTTTCACGGTCGGATCGCATCGAAAGGGAGGCCACATCCGAGAAGAGAAAACGAGGAGAGGTCGCAAGGCTTAGAGGCTTCCGGCAATTAAAATGAGAACACATTCGAATTATTCCAAGTTGATGAGGACGCGACGCGAAAACAGTGATAAAAGAGGCACAGAGATCATTAGTAGGCCCAACGACTTCACCGGTGACTGGCATTCCTTTCCCTCCCGGCGAAAACCGTGCTAGAACCAGACGGAGCCTGACGCATCTCTCCCTTCCTTTTTTTTCCCTTACTTTTCATTTTTCTCCTCTTCCGCGTGTCTCGAATGGGGCTATATAAATTAACATTCGAAGACCCACTCTTTCGTTTATTTTGTACAAAAAGAAAAACAGAATGGCCGCGCAGTGGGCAGGAGAGAAAGGTCTTTCGAGAACGATTACAACGAATACGGCGTTCGGCTTTTGGTTCCGTCACAATGTCGATTCTAACTCATTCTAGAATTGGCCACGCGCATCGGAAAAGGTGATAGATCTTCCGTAAAGTATTGGACGAGTGTGTGCCAGCGACGAGACTTTTGTGGTGGTCGAAGAATGAATTTGTCAACGTCTGTTTAGCCTTCCACAATTGAAATCCTTTCATACGAATAGGCCTTCGTCGACAAAGGAATATAATAGCCGGGAAAATGGAAAGCCTCGAGCAATTTTCCCTGGTAAAATGTTGTTGCGTTTACCGCACGTGTCAGGAATTAGAAAACGGAGAAATCGAATTCCTGATACCGAAGATTATCAGGTGTAAAGTCAATCAGCAGAAGTTCGAATCGCTTGAACCCAAAGTTTTCAATCTAAATTTAAATATTCGAATTCTAAAACTGACTTTTTTTACTCAGATTGCCGAATTTTCAATGTAAAAGCTACTTGGAAGGTGTGTCAAGGCTGTTATTGACGTCACGCAATTCATGCCCACAATATTTCCGATTTAACTACTTCTCATCGAGACAGGGCCGTCAATTTTGTCTAATCCAAACTAATTAACTATCGAACTGCACGGAAAGTACGATATCGTTTCCAAGCGTCCGAAACGGACGGAAACCGGGGATGAAATGTAAATTCCGATATCGCAAACAAACGATTTAACCTTTGCTCCCGCCTCGAGCTACGTAATTCTGTAACGATCAATTGCAAAGTCGCGACCATTCATTGGACAGTTTAAATCCTACGGCCGAACTTGATCTATTACGTTCGAAGAAATGTTTCCCTCGTCACTTTCGAGAAGCGATACAAACAGATCCGCGGCAATGCTTAAATCGGATTCATAAATATTTCACCTTTGCCTTGAAATAACAGCACCGAAGTCGTTGCAGCATAATATATTTATCGCGTGGGCAGCAAACTCGTTACGCCAAATTACCCTATCCCGTTTGAAGCGGAAAAACGGCGTCAGGATCGAGATGAATTTTCAAGCCTACTAATCATCCTCCTAGTTCAAGTCGCGTTGCACAGTTCGGTGACTCATTATGTTACAAACTATCAACGATCGGCGCGCGTACATAAATCAACGGGGGAAAATATTTGGACAACTTTCGCTTCGGCCAACAATCCTGTTCCAGCGCGAAACCAGTCCTATATATCGTGCAGATCGTTGCGCCCTTCTGGAATCGTTAAGATCAAATAATTGTTCCGTAAAAAAAAAAGAAAACAAAAGAACACTATCAGGGTTGATTGATCGATCTGCTATGACGTAGCTGCTTTTCATATTTGATTATTGTTAGCGTCCGTATTAAGTGCGTTCGGTACGAAATATATGGGATCGGGCACAGAAAGGGGTGGGAAAAGAGTGTAGCCGCTGTGACCGGAAGACCGAAATAAAACCTGCATCACGGTTTCGCATACCATTAGCTAATCCCTATTTATAAGATATTATGCTCGCTCAAGTACACACGTGTCTACCGTGGTCTAGTCTAGGCAGCGAAGAAACAAGGGGTCGAGCGTTAAGAAACTTGTTCACATATGTGCAGCACGGGTAAAAAGGCCGCGTCGAAGCGGCCGCGCATGAACGAAAGTAACGCGACTAAAAATACCAACCCGAAATGGTCGAGATAAGAGTTTCGGAGCCCTGAACTCGATGGTGCCTGGTGGGCGGTTTATTAATGGAGTCGGATTACTTAGAAATCAAAATTACCGTGGGCGGTTCGTCGTTCGCCCTCCACGGATACATTCGGCAGGTCCCGAAAAACCGTGGGTCGGAAGTATCCAGCTACGATCGTACTCGATGAACGTTCCGACGTGTCCCCATGGTTTAAAATTCATTCGCCTATCGAATACTTGAAACAGCAAGAAGCCTCGAACGAGGCAGTTTTATGTGAAGTAACGGTGAGGCAGCGATTGGAAAATATAAAAAGGTAACCGTCCTATAAAAACACGAACGTCGATGTATTTCAAAATATCTTCACGTAATTTTACAAACACTCCTTCGTCGAAAGCGCGCTGCTACAATATTTGCAACGAAGTTTATTTGAACTAACACGATCAAGTTTATCATCCACCTTCTCCCTCCAGTAGCGCTTGCAAATAAACCGATGCTCGTAAATTCTGAAGCTGGACAGACTTTTCAACGAGTCCGGCCTATTAAAATTCCAGGACAACAGCTGGATAAAGGATGGTTAATGGAAGTCGGCTTGCTCCACCCCTATTTTTTAAGGATCCTATTTTGAAATGATAATAAATACAAATTGTGCGCCGCAGCCCTTGGTGATCGGCTGCGCAGCCATTTGTGAAGGTTAATATATGATGAAAATTGAAACAATTATGAACAACTTTTGAGATGGAGAACGGTCGATGAGGATTCGAAGCACAGCTGTCCAAATTCCGCGAGCAGAGACGCAGACGAGGCGTTCACTGGACGGATCGAAGAGACCCCCCTTTTCTAGATCTCGGATCAAGCCGAAGAATTACGAGGCACGGAGATCCACCAGCGCTCGGCCTAAATACGAATCGGGATCGCCGCGATCGTGGCTTCGGGGGGCTATGCCACAGCTTCTGCTCAGAAATAAATGCCGGATCATCGGCATTTATCAAAGTAGATACGCTTTAGAATAACCGCGCTTCCTAGGAATTCACGCGCACACACGATTCACGATCGTCTGTAGCGATTATACGAATTTATGTGGCTCGTGACGGACGAAATAAAGATGCATGCTTCCACGGAAACACCATAAGCGTGCCCGAGTTCCGGTAGAGAAAGATTCGTTTCACAACTGAACATTTCATAAGATTCTGGTTTTGGGCGGGAAGTCAAGGGCAGTAATAAAAATTAGGTTTCCGTTATCTAGTGACGAAACGGAGCGACGTCCCTTTCCGTATCTCGCCTTCCCTTTGGCGAATCCACGCGATTTCGCTTTGGAGTTGTAATCGCGTGATCAATCGTTCGCCAATTTTGTCGTCGAGCCTCGGCATAGTTAAGAGCGCGTTCAACGAGCGGTCAGATAAGATTCTTATGTAAATATGTAGCGCAAGAACGGCGTTATCGCGCGTCTATTCACAAGCTGGAAAAAAAATGTGTGGCGATGCTTGGTACGGAAGGCAACGTTTCCGACGTCGTGGTTACGCAACGTACTACAGAATCATCTAATTTCTCTTGAAAGCAACGAAACCTTGAATGAACAGCTCTTACTCTGACGATTTCTCCGAGCTTGGTCTCCGCCACCCAGAAAGCGTAACAGGTAGTAGTGGGACGTTAAAGAAGTATGGAAGCTTGAAATGAAAAGAATAGACAGGACACAGGAAGGCGATCTAGGTAAAGGAAAAAAAGAAATTCCTCCCACAGAACGTGTCTGGGACGCGGTCTACCAGCTGAAATCACGAGACCTTCTTCCATGAGAAATGTAAGGACAATCCTGGCGTCAAAGTATCGCGTTTCCTCCTAGCCTGAGCGAGTGGGCGATGCAGGTATGTATCCCGATTAATACCTCTTTTTTTCCCTATTCTTCTTCCTCCTAGCTCTTTCTTGGGAAATTCTGAGAAACTCGGAAGATCTTTTCCTAAAAAGGTGGGCGACCGAAGACCGTGTTTTCTCATGCGGGTTGACCTCCTCTATACGACGCCCCTCCCGCCATCGGCCAACGAGGCTCAATTAGTTAATTACTCGGATAAACCGGGATGTATATGACGTAACCTTTGATAAGTGTACGTGTGCTACTTACACGCACGCCACTGGCCCCGTTAATTTCCGATCGCCGTGCATTTAAGCTGCGCGATTAAAGCGAGCACATGCGATTTCAAGAATTTACCCAAATGACCGACATATGCAGCAGGTTTCGACCCGAATACGGTGCGGGGCAAACAGGCCTCCACCGTTTCTTCTCCCTCTGCAACCTTATTCTACAGGTCTCTAGGTAAACACAATTTCCTTTATGAATTACGAAATTACACCTTGCCTCGCGTATACACGCTGGCGTTCGACAGAGTTGCAAACCACGAGTCGTTAAAATCAGGAAGGGACAGAGACTTCATCGGACCGTCGTGTCACGTCGCTTAGAGTATTTGCATTAATTCTACAACGCTTTCGATTCCGCCACGCCGCTGGGAAGCGAGGAAATGAGTAAATTCAAGGGGAAACGATAGTCCTTGCAGCGTCTTCTAAATCGCGCAATACCGTATTTCATAGGTATTCTAGAAAACTCCACGGCCAAAGGAAGTGCACGTAGTTTCTTTTCTACGCGTTCAACGTTTATCGAGGTGCAAAGTGGGAATCAGTAAGAAATATACGGAAAGGCCGCATTGTAATCAGCGCATTAGCCCACGGTCACGTATAATGACAAAGTAACGAGACAAAATACTCTATTTTACTTGCGGCTTAAGCTACCGAATGATACGATATTCGCGATAGTATCGTTTGCCCATCGTCGACGGACGCATGGCGTTTATAGAATTTCCAACTGTTGCCGCCCGCCAAACTCATCGGCCGCGATAAAGAGGAGAAGCTACCGTTCTTACGAATTTCCCTCGCGACCGTGCGTACACACGCTTATATGCGGCATTTCCATACCGTATCGCGGCCACTATCAGCGTTTATCTCGAAGACCATTGAACTCCGATCTTATCAGAACGCGATTGCTACGCGACACACGTACGATGCTCGGCTGAACGAATACGGGAATGAAGACATTAAGAAAAAAAAACACACACACACATACATACACATGGTCGTAATGATGTAATATCATTTCTTTCCATTCTTTCCGTAGCGTTCTCTCTGCCTAACGCTCTGTACACCGTTCGTACAACCTACACTTGAACTTTCCACTTTAGAATTTACGTCACGTACGAAACGAGTTGGACCTTAGCGTCAGGGATAAGACCAAGCCGCTCCTATTGTGAAGGAAAAATGGAACACTCTCCGGGGAGGCCGGCAAACCATCTTTGCGTGGCGAGTTACTAAAAATCTGCTGAATGCCGTGCTGGACACTGGGCAACCGTTTCCATCCCACGAACCATCTGCCCCCGGTCATCCTCCTACCTGAAACTTCTCTCCACCTGGCGTCCCTCTTTCCGCCTACCCCCCGCGTTACTTTCGTTTATCTTATTTTCGGGCCATTCAGCAACCTCTTCGCCAACCACCGCCACCGGTTCTTTGTGAACCAGAAGGCTGGTCCACGAGACGCGGAGCCGCCTCGCGCGCACACTTTTCTCAATGGAATTCGCCAACAGCTGGACCAGTCCGAGACGAGCCGGCCACCCGCGGATCTTCCGGTCTTATGTGAAACAATGTCCAATTACGAAAGGAAACGGAACAGTTCTGCTGTGTTTGTACAGTTCTTGGCAATTTGTGCTATTCAGTGTAATCGGTCGACCGCAAGATTCAACAATTCTATCATTCGTCCCGAAGATATTCGACACCTGGCAAATCGCAAAACGAAAACTTTTCCACGCTGTTCGTTTATGTATAAACTTGATTTCACGCGCGTTCACCGCGCGCGAATGCATGCCGATCGAGCGTTAAACGCTCGAATATGCGCAGGAATGTAGTTTACGCGGAATGTTAATGAAACAATTAGCCAACGTTGCTGCCAAGCCTGGCCCTGAAATCGAAAGATAATTCAACTTGACGAATCCCAGATGCTGGAGCGAGAGAGAGAGAGAGAGAAACGCGATCAGGGTATTTATCAGCCGAGGATTTGTGTCTATCGATTCAATCCGCATTTATCGTTTCGAAACTCCTCTGAAAGTTGAATGTTGGTTCGTTAGCCGCGACGAAACACCAATCTTTCGCTACTCCCAACCGTCGCCAAGCGAGAAAGTGCGAGCTTGTCGATCGTTCCATCGAATGACAGATTTCTTTACTTCAGAATTCTAATACCCTGCTTGCTCAGAAGAGAAATAAGTTTCCTGGCTATTGTATCTGCAAAGTTCATTTTAATGGAATATCGCGATCCAGGATCTGTAATCTATAAGATATTTGCTAGGAGCATTTCACAATCCACCGACGCGAACAATCATCATAATCATGACTCCACTGTCAATGTTTTAAATTAAACGTTACGAATCGATATTTCTTTTCATGTAGTAATTTGCTTCAACGCTGCAGCAGCTGTGTGGGTTGTGAATTAAATTGAACCGCGTGGCGAGTAACGTATGGATGAAATTAGACCGTAAAAGGACTACCACCGCGTGTCTCATTCTATTCATTCATTGCGTCGAGGAATTATGGAAACGGACGAGGTAGTCGATGCGAATGCTAAAGTGCTCCGTGTTCTCTGTAATATTGCAATCGAAAGCGCAAGCAATTACAGGTTCACCGGTGTGTGCGCCTCCCGCTAAACTGGTGCACGAGGAAGAGTAATTACGTTTCTCTAAGACACGATAATTGTTTCTTCCGCAGCGAAAGATTACTCGACGCTCGCCGATGCTACCCGCAATGGTAGCTATTGTTGCAATTGCTTATACGGAACGAACGGTGAGGTAACTGTTAGCTATCCGTGATGCATGCGAAATTATGTGATTGGATTCGATCCTGCGACTTTAAAGTTTCCTGGCACGCTCCTCGTCGTGTATATGCCAACGCGCAAACTCCAGACGTTAGATCTGGATTTAATTAACTTAATTGAATCGTTGAATAAGCACGCGCGCGTGCATCGCAACAGCGGGCTAGATTTGAAAAATTCTTGTTACCCGCGTGGATCGAATTCGATCGACCATTTCTATGAATTCGACTATGATCGATCGATCCTATCAGAAAGCTTCCCATGCATTTTTCCCATTTACAGTGACAATAATGAAATAAGAATGAAATGGTAACTCACATTGGGCGGCAAGAAGTATCACCAGTAGACCAATAAATCGTAGCGGTAACATATTGTCCCGTGTTTGATTAAAAATCACTTTCGAGAAATGGCACAATTCACACTACTGTCGCTGCTCAGAGTGAAACTTGGATTATTTTACTCGTGCCAGGTGCTTGTGTGATTGGACGGGTGTTGCACGACTTGGCACAATCAATGACCCTTCAACTGAATTAAGAACCGAACGTATCCACCGATACGAGGTGGATACTGAATACAAACTGAGAGAACGAACGCGCGTGGTATCCGAACAACCGCGGCGGAATCGGGCCCCCGGCTTTTTACTGGGACTTGCGCTGACCGGTTGCGCGTTGGACGCCGACCGAACTCGACACGCGCCTGGATCCGTATACGAATGCACCAACACGCCCACCATCTTCGCTTGTGTACGCGCGCCACCAGGTTTGTAGAAGCGCGCGCATATACGAAAGCGCATAGGAATGGGCGCGCCGCGCGAATTCGTTCGCGGTAACCGCCAAAATTGTAATCTTAACCTTCTTCTTGCTGCCCCCAATTTTAAAAAGCGAATTCTAGATTACATTTAAGTCACGTTGTACATGTTGAACATTACAAGAAACGAGAGCAGGAAATACAGAAACGTTATCGAGGAAATCGCGACTGAGCATAAATCAACGCGCGCGGGCAGATAAATGCATGGATACGTTTTGCAATATCGAATTTATATGTGCACAGGGCTCTGAGCGCATAAAGCATAGGCTCGCAGGCGCGTACATGCGCGCGTGAGAAGCATGTATTTGCACGTTGCTTTCGAGCGCTTATTCCTTTCGATTCATTCATTCACTCTGTCACTGTACATAAGACGAATGGCAAAGTGCATTCACTTCTCTGCGATTCTTTTTTTCTATGCAAATTAAAAAAGGTACCATATCTTTCGATTCAATGAAGTCGACGTACGTTCGCGCTTGTGGCTAAGACAAATTATCAACGCCGTATATTTAGCAATTTAATCACGGAAGTATGATGAATTTACGAAAAAAAGCTGCAGCTCACACTGTGGTTATGACACCGAAACTTAAAAATAGTTTGCAATAATATTGCATGACTTATCAACCAAGTGACTCATAGTCGTAAAAAAAATTGCGGTGATGTCACTTGAAAGGTATACTGCAAATATAGACACTTTCAATTTAAACGCTGTTATTTCTTTGTTTCAAAAAGTTTTAAAACTGTTCCAAATTCTTTTTTCAATTTGATTTTTTATTGGTTTAATTCATTAATTGGATGTTTTCGAGGAAATTCTACACAAGTAATTTTAATTGTTAAGTGTTTCGGCAACATTTTAAAAATCGTTTTCGTATTTAACATGAAAATCGTACTTTATATTTCTGTATTAATTATTTACCAAGTGCAAAGTATTAGCTACATTTGAATTTTCTCCCGAGATCACACTACTTCCATCTTACGTTGATATCGTGAAGCTTCATCGTTATAGATTCATATTATCAGGATGAAAGTGTCGAGTGTATAAAAAATAGGGAACATATTAATGCGTCATGAGAAAATATTTCCATTGCAATTACGAATACGTCAATGCAATTAGAAAAATAAATATAGAACAAATGAGAAGTGTTTACCAATGTGGCCGGAACAGTGAGTTTTCATTGGCGAGGCGTCGCAACGCGATTGGTCGGTTTTGAAACGAATTTCGGTCCCGCTGCAAAATCCGGATGCCTTAGCGAACGCACGGGGGACAAAGGACGCTTTCGTACGCAAGCAGATTGACGCCATGTTCATTTGTCAACGGACGTCAAGGTGTGATCGTCGTAGGTAGCGAGGTTTCTTCGAAGAAGTACAAAGATAATTAGTGACTTTATCAAACAATTGTACGAGTTAACGTGTATTTAGAAGTATTTAACGATATGGCGTCCTCGGAATTGCGAAAACGGAAACTGGAGGAGTACGAAATGCAGCTGTTTAACTTTCATTCAAGAGCCGTGTACGCTACTTGTAAGGCGCCGCCGATTTTTCAGTTTTACTTAAATGCTTTTCAGATTGTACGGCATTCTCGTTTCGTGCAGCAGCATATTCTAATCGCTGGACGGGTGTACTCTGGTATCATGTGGCTTTGATCATGACTAGAGTTACACTCGTCCATTGCTTGGAATACTTTCACCGGCCCCTATGGACGAAGTTAATCACAAAGACTAACGCTTCGCTTTTTTTTTTCTTCTCATCCGTTCGCTTCTCTCACGCTACGAATTGAAGGAGCAAACAAATAAAAAAAAATCACCTTCATCCAATATATTGTATCGAATTCCGAATGCGTTTTTCTTTTGTTTTCTTGCGTATTTGTTCCGGACGCGAAAATAAGTTAGAGAAATACACGTAATGTATGAATAGATCGAAAGCAAATACAAAATATCGTATTTTTAATATTTTGTGGCTACGAAATACGCAGTCTGTTTACTAAATTGCGTCGCATAGATATTCACTAACATTTATTTCTAATATATTCTTAGTCGCGAATTGAAAAAAGAAACTATAAGAAAAGAAAAAATACATAACGGCAAAAGCTTAACAAGTACTTTCCACTTCTTTTTCTTATAGTGAAAAATATTGTGCATGAAAGGATTTTCTGTGCAATTCAGAAGCTGTGCGAAACAATTGAAAAAACATACCAGTTAAATTCTGAAAGTCTAGCAACACTTAAACAAAATCAAAACCAATTGGAGAAGGCATATTATAAGGCAGCCTTACAACACTTAAGAAACCTTGAGGTAATTACATTGATTTATAATACGAAGGAAAAATTAATGATCCTCCTGGTTTCTGCATAGAACAAATTTATGGAAATTACTTTTATTTAGAATATCGTAAATAAATGCATTGCTGTTCCAAGTAATGTGCTGTTGGAAGAGGACAAACACCAGAGGACACAGTATAGCGAATCAGAATTTGAAAGTTTGAAGGCCAAGTTAGAAGATTTACAGCAAAGAGCGAAAAGAGTATGTATTATAAATATAAATTTGTGTGTGATTAAGAAGATTTAGTATGTGAATATATTACAGGCTACTGTTTTGAATGCAGTTTTAACAGAGGAACTGCAACTGTTAGAACAGTTCTCAGTTACTGAAGCCAGTACAAACAAAATGTGCGATACAATTGAAAACTATCCAAACTGTCTTAACGTCAATAAGAAATTATATCATTTAGCAAAAGATTATAAAGAATTTTCCAAAATGGTATTTGGTGCAACGCCGATAACAGAACAAATTAAGTACAATACAATAGATAATCTTAAATGCAGAGACATTGATCTACATAATTTATAGAAACAAAGGATAAGCGTTTTCTTCTGACACAAAAAATGCATGCCTGTTCAAAGTTTCTTTTTGGACTATATGCTATGTAAATACGTATACATACTGACATTCTGTGAATGTTAAATGCAATTTGTACATTTTATAGAATTTGTTAACAAATAAATCAATGCAACGAACTCAATTGCGTTAGAAGCGTTACAAAGTAATCAAAAGATCACGTTCCGTAGTGTATCGTAGTAATATTAAGCGTAAAATTGTTAGGATTAAGTCGAACAGAGCATTGGAAATTCATAAAAATGTAATAATTGTGGATACGTGGTTAATCTGCCGTAGACTCGTTTCGCTTCCATCGTAAGGTCACTTACACAGGGCACCCTTCTCCTTTGGTATACGTAGGGGGGATGCGCTAGGCCGAATGGCAACCCACGTTAGGCCCCTTTCACATAAGCAACAAGGGCTTATGCACGCAGAGACGGGAATCTTTTTTGTGCCTACTGCCAGTTTTTATATGCCCGTATAAACTGGCATTTCCGGTTTCAGCTTAGCTTCCCTACGGGCTGCCACGGCTTTCGTGGATTCGGAACCCGTTTAGTCGTGTGGAAAAGACCTTAGCAACCGTGGTGAAACTCTTCCCCCGTAAAACATTCCACCATTGGGAACGCTATGGTGGGGATTGATTGTTCGCTACGATGTTCGACAAAGGAAACAAGTAACAAAAGCGTTACTCCGTGTGGTCATTCCGCCTCGATCCGTCGAACCTTGTGGAGGTTCATCGTGGTGTTTTCGAACGTTGATTATTTTTTTGCGTTGAAACCAAATTATCGGAACAAGCTATTTACATTGAATTAACTGTTTTAGGTAACATTTAATATTCATTCCTCGTCAAATGATAAATCATATAATGAGGCAAAATGATTTATATTTAATCGGCGATAATGTACTTTGATACATTTCAGAATGTCAAACACGTTTTACCGCTGTTATTGATTCACAGTAAATGACGTAGGAGTAAAGAAATATTGTTTAACTTGTACGCACTTTATTTGTAAGTAATCGTCGCCTAAGGCCTAACTCGGACCACTTTTGAACCACGCGACAACCACAAACCGGTGGTTCGCTTGCAGTTGAAAGAAGAAAGAAACAAGAAATCGTGTCTTTCTTTTTGTTTCTATCTTCTTTCAACTGCAAGTGAAGCACCGTTTTATGATTGCGTCGTGTGGTTCAAAAGTGGTCCGTCTGAGTTAGGCCTAATGTTTATTGAGTGTATGCTAAACGTTCGATTGAAGACACGAGAGTACGTAATATACATAAATGATAAACATTATTGCACGCAAAAATAAAACGAATCGACCAATTATTAAGGCTAATGTACGTAACGTCACACTACTTTTGAAATTCCAGAATTTCTAGTACATTTTCTAGGGAAAAATCAATAGAGTGAAAAAGGAGCGAATAGCACCAGCAGGTCATGCCTGCTGCACGTAGCGTGTTGAATGGTTCCTTACAAACAATTTAAGGTTAGCATTGGAATGAAAATACACGGAAACTTTGTGTCCGGCGTACCGTATTAATGAACCTATCATCGTATACTTGATACTTTTAATCTTCAAAGCAATTCTAGAATTTTGAATTAGTTGTCTATACAATATAATAAGTCGTTATTCAAAGTACATTCATATTTCATCGCCTACGTTAGGTTCGTATAATCTTCGTTTTTTTTTGTCAAGTACAGATTTTCTCTGATTTCTTATTTATGTTTCATATAAATATCCACTGTTGCTATTGCAACAAACTCTTCTAAAACCAGTATTCATACAAAACATTCGCTTTCCTTGTCATAAGAGTTCACAAAATTGGAACACGATGCTGATCGTTTGGCTTCATGTTTGTGAACAGGTAAGCATGATGTCAGAACAGTTTGTGGGCTGTGCAGTTTCTGTGAAATGTACAGAAGACATCGGAACTTATCAAGGGCAAATAGTGGATTTAAACAAGGATTACATTACGCTCTCGAAAGCTTTTTGCAACGGGGTACCTCACAGCTCGTCGGTAGTCGTTTTAAGGTACTTGTCTGTTTCTTACTATTTATTCGACCTTGAATAAATCGCATGAACTTGAAGATAAATATTCTTATACTTCTAGTACAAAGGATATATTGAATGTTGAATTCATATCGATTAATGATACTGGATCTAGTTCAAACGATAATGGTCAAGCACAAAATAAAATAACTGTAAAGAGGCCTATTGCAAAGAGAGCCGGAAGGTCACTTTCGGAAAGCGTTCAAACTTCTGTTCAATCCACATCGTCTCAAACGCCATCCAGTTTGAAAAAGTCGGAGAGTAATTCTCAGCCTATCGTGGAACAGCCTACAAATGGGAAAGTTCCACCGGGTATAATAATGCAACTAAGAAAAGTTCCATCGGGTATAATAATGTTATTAATGCTATTTCGCATGGTGCAAATGTTATACATTCACAATAACAATACATTGTTCCAGCTGAATCTGCTAATAAACCACCACAAAAAAGATTAAGCCACAGACAAAGAGCATCGGAACGAGACGAACACACATTTGGTACTCCGATTGATCAGTCTTTGAATCAGGATTTCGATTTTGAAAAGAATCTAGCGCTATTTGATAAGGAGGTTTGTTCACTTTTTGGGATAGAATTTTCAAATAGGGCGTTTCATTAGATGAACACTGAATTGACCTTTCGTTTATTATAGGCTGTTTGGCAAGAAATAAATTCTTTGAAGCCCGATATCGTTAGGCAATCGGAGAATAATAGAGGTTCCACCGGCAGGTACAGACACGACGAGAATATCATTGTTTCTGAGCCCACCGTTTTTAGGCAGATAACGGTTCCCAGTGCAGGAGAGAAAGAATATGTAACTGACAATGGGTTAATAATTCCTAGTATCACTCTTAATCTTCATCGTCAATTAATCGGAGCAGCCGATCGGCTTGGAATCAGCTGGGAACGTAGAGTATGTAAAGCTAACGAGAAGAAATTTTGCATTAGAAAGTGTTATGTTTACCGAAATAACTTTGATCAGGTGGAACTTCTCGGTCGAGCCGGTGCAGAAATTATACTTCAGCTGTTGGGGGGAAGTCATCGTCTGAATCCGAACAATGCGCATCAGTGGCCAACAGTGGTCGCACTTTGTGGACCCCATCGTTCCGGTGCCGCCGGTGTTAACTGTGCTAGACAATTGTCTAGTCACGGCGTTAAGACAATAGTGTACGTAGAAAATTCGGAGGATGTTTTCCTTCTGCAAGAACTATCGCTATACAAGCTAACAGGAAACAAGGTAGAAACCAAAGTAAAAAATTTGCCATCGATGGTAGATTTGATACTCGTAGCACTATGTGACGAAAATTCCCCGAGAATGATCACGCCTATCGCAAGGTGGGCGAATAGTAACAGGGCGCCTATTTTAGCTATCGAACCACCAGCAACAGGTACGCCCGGGATACTTAGCAAATTCAGTTTACTCGGTGGTTTACCATTGTCCCATAACGTTGACAATGGCAGATTATATTTATGCAATCTTGCACTGCCAAACAAAGTATTCGCAGACGTTGGTATAACGTACAGGTCACCATTTGGACCGAAGTTCGTCATTCCTTTGCATTCCAACAGTTCCTAGCAAATTTATAAGAAGGGTAATGCTTGTAACAAAATGTTTTAGCTTATCGTAATTTTATGCCTTGCAGATAGCAAATTATACACCACGAATGCATTATCCGAATTTATGTAATAACAAAAGTCACGCATGATGCAGCATTTGGCGTTGTATAATTGTAAACTGTAGCTTATGCATAAACTGTTGTACTTCGATGTGCAGAAGCTGCGTTACAATTTTTTTTTAATCGAGTATGCGATGTGTAAGAGAGATCAACATACAGTGTTTGGTTCTGTAAGTTACATAAAAAATTCAATTCATTAGAATTGATATAATGAAAATTCCACAGAAATTAGAGAATCAAGTTTCAAATATTATGAAGTTCGACAACACGGTGTATTTAATACATTTTAACAAGTAATGCTGTATTTCATGTTACGATATGCATATTTATTTAAGTAAATTCGGTTCGAGAAAGTTACTCACTGACTGTGAATGCTAGAAATAGTTGTGCTGTTTTAGGTTTAAATGCTACAATCGTAAAACATAACTTTAGGGTAGGTTATTCGCTGTAAAGAAAAGAAATCTAGTATATTTTTCATAACTTGTGATATATTGACATAAAAAGGTTTGTAAAATAATTATTTATAAACTGCCCGCCTTCTGAATTTTAGATTTTTCACTTACCATATAATTCAATCTAACGAAGCAAAGGATGCATCCAAGTTTGTTACATTATTCGGGCACAAAATAAATCATAATTGTCGTAGTACTTTTACCTGCGTTTTAAGAAATGTAGAATTTAACGAAGGTTGTAATTGTCCAACTCTTTTAATTTGTAGTTATCGTCGTAAATTATGAATTGAAAAATATTGCCATTGGTACCAGAAACTTGTGTATTTTATCGTGCTTCGTGGCCGTTTTTTTAAATGAATAATGTACGAAATACAACGTTGTAATTGAAGCAATTAATTGTAATTATTAATTGTATAAGATTTGTTTGAATTTTATGTAATCTAAGTTATTTATATATATATATATTTTTTTTTATGTAGTTATGAATCGATAGCTTTTAGACGTTTAATTATGGTGAGTTCTACAGCCAAATGCCATTGTAATTCTTTCGGAATCATTCATGTGAAGAATTTTTATACGTATTCGAAAAATACAAGATGGAAAACACGATACAGTGTATTGATTACACGTTGCTTAGTAACTCTAAATAGATTAAGTAAAGTAGATGAAAATTAGATAAACTGTCTAACAATAATTATAATTCGTGCATTTATGCCATTGATAAAGCACAATTGACGGCACAACTAACGTTTCAATATTACTAGCATTTATGCATTTATTTGATTTCTTTCGTAGGATTATTGTCAAGTTTTAAAGATTCAGTGCGCACGACCTGATTGAAATCGATTACAAAAACACCTCAGTATTGTAGTCCAGCTCGAATTAAAATGAAACAGATGTATTCATTTTTCGATTGCATTTTCTAATACTTCTACACTTAAAAATTGTACTATCTCAGTATTAAATGAGTCTAGAAAAGTACTGTTAGCTTCCAATTAAGCTTACATCGACCTTTATGGTATAATAATTACGCATTTCACTCCTTTTGGAATGCTATTGGAGCTGAACCATTACATTAATGAAAGTTCTATCTTCACGATTCTAAGGCGTTGCGTTCCTTTAACAGTAGATCGATAAAGGAATTACAAGAAGCTAGTTTAGAACGATTTTCAACTAAATACTTTCCATTAAATCAGAGGATTATTCGATAGCGTAAAATATGTTGAAACTATTAAGGCCTAATAACTTTGATCACTGCACTAGTATCAGTCACAAGGTCTACTTTAAATCATTAAAAATGTTCGATGCCGCTTACGAAGAGATGCTAGTTTTATGAATAAGCATGACCTCAGTTATGCATTTGAAAAATAGTCCGAACATGTAATATATGGATACATTAATAACATATCAGTCGTCTCAAAAGAAACAGCGATACATTTATGAGATTTGATCGCCTCTCGACTTGGGTATTGTCTAAATCTGCGTCTAGTTTAAGTTACTCAATCACATTAGCCTGAACTTACGTTAAACTAAAAATTGACCTGACGTTGATTAAGGCATTTTTTTTAGTCTAAAATCATTTCATTTATCATTCTACGATATATCTAAAAAAATAGAATTGCTACATTTATTTCGTAATGTTTACATCCGTGTTTCAAAGATATATTTTATTACAAATTTTGGTTAAAAAATGAAATTTCTTACGGTACTCCTTTAATGCCTGAAAAATAATTAGAGCAACATGCGTTAGCACCTTGCGACAAAGTACATGTACGATTTCTTACTAGGAAACCTATTTTTTAGCGAGGCGCTTTATTGTTAACGAGCTCTTTCCTCGATACTTGAAATACTGGAACTGCCGATGCATGGCTTTAGGTACGGACGGCTAACAGTTTATGAAATATGAAATGTTTGACGGTGTTTTTTCACCCGCGGTAAAGCACTTGGATGAAAATTCATCAACAAGCCAGTGTTTTGATCGAACATGTTTTCTTAATCGATGTATTAAGCCTCAGTCAAGGTACCACTTAAAAGTACTTTTCGTTCTCATACACCTAATTATGATAAATAAAAGCAGTGAAATAATTTGAAAGTAATATAAGAAAATAGCACTATACAGATTCGAATATATAGTGTTTATAAAGCATGGCTCACGTGAATAAATCATTAGAAAATTCTTAGGTGCTAAGTGCCATATTCATTCGGGTTAAGTCACAACTTTCCATTATGAAATTTAATATTTTAGAACGAACAATTTTGTATTCTTATCATTTTCAATATGAACTCAATATGTATTTAACTAATGATGACAAAACGTTCCGTCATCGACGTTCTGTCAATACGTAAAAATAGCAATACACACTGTATTTCGTCAGATTAAATTGCGCTTTCATCTTTTTGTTTTGTTTTAACGCGATAAATCTTACCGTTAACATTTTCAATTGTAAAAACAAAATGTTATGGGTGCGTCGTAATTCAGTTTGTATTGCTTTCATAACGAGGAACCTGAGTAAACATTAATCTGCCCCTGTCTCGACGTATACGCAACATTTACCAAGCCCATTCCGCTTTACAACCTCCGCGTATTTTGCATCGCGCAATTGTCAAAAAACAATTCTCATGGTAATTACGCTATACCTTATACATCTTCGTATAAAAATTCGCCAGCGTCGACTGGCTCTCGTCGCGTCCCCCTAGGACGTAGGCTTGTTAGAAGGCGGGGGTACATCATTCGCTTTCTTCGCTTGTCTACGTTTATTTAATAACGCATTATTCGTGTGATCCAACTGTTTCAGGTGGGCCGTGTCGTAGTCTACGCGCATCGTCGCCAAGGACCGCGTCATTTCTTCTTGGACTACCGGCCATAGTTCCTCGTCTTCCCGAAGCACGCGTCCCGTATGTAAAGGCGTAGGGGGTACCTCTGTGTATTGCTGGGTAAGATGCAAGCAACGATATATGTATTTCTCAGCGAATTTGTAAAACATGGAAATATAATACAGCAAGACAGAGCGCTTACAGCGATCCATTTGTTGCGCATAACTTCACCGATGTGCAGCCTCTGAGCTGGATCCGTGCACAGCATCCCCTTGATAAGAGTTTTCGCCTCTGTACTAACATTAGACCATTCGGGGTCTGGGAAATCGTATTGGCCTAGG
Source organism: Holcopasites calliopsidis (assembly GCA_023838395.1). NCBI lineage: Eukaryota > Metazoa > Arthropoda > Insecta > Hymenoptera > Apidae > Holcopasites > Holcopasites calliopsidis. The sequence continues at coordinate 7,618,402 of JALHAQ010000005.1, read as the reverse complement.
CGAATTCTCCTTTTCATTCCTGGCGAAATGGCTAAGCCACGATCGCTGTAGAAAGGTGGGAAACCGCACAGTCTGAAATATCGAGAAATATTATCGATGCAGTCGATTTAAGATGATAACAATTATCTAGGAATAAGATCAACTTACAATATATACATAATAACGCCGAGTGACCAAATATCACAGCTTTTGTCGTACTTTTCTGGACCCAAAACTTCAGGAGCTTTTCAAAGAACAAAAAGAAGCATTTATTTACTGTTCGCGATACATTTGTTTTAAATTTGTAATACGATCGAATTCATTGGAGGTAAGACGACTTACCAACATAGTACGGCGTATAACAAGGTGTTTGTAACGTGTCCGCCGAATGCGTTTCTTTCGCGAATCCGAAGTCGGTAAGCTTCAGTATCCCAGTACTGTCTGAAAACAGAATACACTGTGTTTCATTCAATTTGAAATTGCCGATTACTAAGCCATTTCATCAGGCATTTCTTATACATTTATTAACATACCAGGCTTGGAATACAATAGATTTTCCGGCTTGAGGTCCCGATGCGCAATATTCATATTATGCAAATGCTTTACAGCGACACATATCTCGTACATTATTTGCGCGGCCTCTGCAAACGAATTGTTAATTACTTTCATTTATTGTTATTATTCATAACGTTAAACGTTCATCAGCGTTATTTACCTCGTTCCGTGAAAGCACCGTCTTGCCTATTCTGTATTCTCTCGAACAATTCTCCTCCCTCCATGCTGAAAACATATTCAATGCTCAAGCATTTAAATAACTCTTCGCAAATGAATGTGTAAATATAAAACTTACCATTCCATAACAACCAACAAACATTTATACCCGCAGTACGTGTTTTCATAAACATCTTTCACTTGCACTATGTGCTTACAGTTCGACGCTTTCCAATGTAATTCAACCTCTCGCCGCGCTTTAACGCAATCGTGTAAAACCTGCAACAGTATACAATTACCATGGAGCATTAAAAATCACAAATTTACAATTCGCGCGTAAAGTGCATGGATGAGAACGGGCAAACGTGAGAAGCGAGGCTCTATGAAACTCGCATTAAGCGTCAAAAGTATCGTGCAATTCTTCCTGTGGAAAAACGCGACGAGTCGAATGAATATTGAATAAAATTTCATATCGAGGGAATTCGTGCGTCCACTTTAAAGGGACGCTAGGGGAATGACCCAAAAAGAGCCGACGTCGAATCGATAAAACTGATTCTATTATACATATGCGGTGCACAAGCCAACGCTGTTTTATTTAAGGTAATCATCCGCGATCGATAGAAGCAACGTAGGCGTACATGATTTAAGATTATCGCGGAATAGTTGTTCTCCAGCATTGTTCGTTCGTATTCATGGGCTCTAAACGCAATTACACGAACCGACGTAAAATAGAGTTAATACTCGCTTCGTTGGACGATGCAAACTTTGCACACGTGAGATAACAAAAGACATATTACTGCTACAATTTCTGGTTTCAAATGTATTTCAGCTCAAAAGTACCACTTGGCAGGGCTCGTAAAAGTATTATCTAACGTTCTCCAAAAGCTACTGACACAGCGCAACTGTCTTATGTAAATAGCTACGGTCGGTAGTACTGTTTAAAAATGCTTCGTTAAACAAGCAGACCCTGTGCATTCTGTTTCGTTTGAAACGCACGTTCGTCCGGGTACAATTATTAATTCCCCTGACCTTCTGTTTGATTCCCTCTTAGGCGAGATGCTCAATCGACGTTACGTATTATTTCATGATAATGGGATTAGAGCTCGGCAAATTGCCATATCCATTACCGCGAGCAGCGCATAATAAATGAACGCACGGGCGGATTTGCAGTTGATTCCGCGATCTGATTATACTCGTCGAGCTGAGGTATTTGACGCGCAAAGGAGACCTTATAACGCGATTGACCCATTCGTGACGTAAACGCGTGCGAAAATTTTTCACTCAATTAATATCCCGCCTTCCCTGTGCTAATTCTCATTCCGCGAGCGTCATACGTATCGAGTAACGCGGCAAATACCGCGTCGGACCGCGTTACGATTCTTCGGAGAATTTAAAAAAAGAGAGATGTTCGCAGAATTTCTTTCCACTTGCGGATTCTATCTTGTTGCGATTCTGCCGATAGATCGCAACGCTCTTTCGCGCAGCAACGAAGAGATAAAAATTCAAGTATTCTCGGAATGCCACCGTCAAGGCGAACTGAGAAATGTATAGCAGTAGCGATCGACCGCTGTTTCAAAGCGGAAGACAATCAATAAATTGAGATACTAACAAAACAAAAAAAAAAAAAAGAATCCGGTTGCACAACACCAACCGTTGCGGTAGTATTTACAGGGATCGACGCTTTTTAATTCATTTCTAAACTACGAATCGGTAGCTTTCTCTCGGGACATGCCTGGAGTTACTTCTCCTGGAATCATCGGAATCTATACATCTGTCCTTTTCTTCTCTCTATCCCCGCGTACTACATATTCAAGGCGTTAACACGTGAACCGGATTAATCGGACGAGCGATACCTTCGGCGGCGTTAACCATGTATTAACGTAAGCAGGTGTGAGGTCATCGATGCTATATAAATAATGACATATTTTCGATGAAGCTTATCAAGTTATTCTTGTCCATTCAGTCAGATGTGTACGCATCCCCACTTTAAGCTGCGTATTTACTTTCTTACGTACGGAGGAAGGGAGCGTAAAGTATTTTTAGATAAGTACTTGGGAGGTGAATTGACTTGTTAAAAGAAAGAAGGATCAAACACACTTCTGCGTTAAAACTCCACAAAACATACGCGCGGGACGCAACATATGATTGGAGCAATATAAAAATTCATTTCAATGTTAAAAAGCAGTCGAATTCACTCGAGCATTATATGCTTTCTCTTCAAGTCCCTTCCTGCATAAGTAAGAAAATGATCGTCACATTCGTTAATTTCCTTGCCAACATTTCTAGCCGCTCTTACCGCTTCACCGATACTTCACGGCTGATACTCTGTCTATCCTGCAATTATCATCTTATGCCTCTCGCATCTCTTCCGTTGCACACGGAATTCTAAGTACCCCCGGTCCAAGATCAACAAACCGTTTCGCGAAAAGGCCGCAGCGCAAGGCTCCCCGAAATCTGTTCCAAAGCCGTCCAGGAAAAAATACATGTACGTGGAAGATGCCCCAACGAGCAGCGAGCGATACACCGCGCGGACGGAATCGTCGGATGGGAAATCACCGAATATAAATAGAGGATGACTCGCGGTCTGAACTCGCTTGGCCATCTCGTTAGCCGATGATTATAATACTCTTTTGTAACACCGGCTAAGCAGAGGTATCGGCGCATTATCGAAATTCATCCTTGGATCATCTGCATATTCCAAAAATAGCCGAGGACGCTCGTGTCGCGTTACACTTCAAAACTCCTACAATACATCCGTATCCTACGTGGCCGTGTACTTTTTCTTTTTCGTCCGCTGATAAGAGCGGCGCGAACCTTTTTGAATCGCGTTATTACATTCGTTTTTATCTCGGCCCGGTTCGCGACGTGTTCGACGTTACAGAGCAACAAGTCTTGCGTTGTATATCTACGCGCGTGGATTAATTGTCGTGCACGTTGCTCCGGTGGTCACATGATCGTGTAGGCAACGTTTTACCGTTCGTGCGTGTAATTCGTAATTAAGGCCCCGGTCGTGTATCTCGTTCGCGCGACGAGGAAATAAAAACCCAGGGACTCTATCGGGTTTTATTGCAGCGACATAATATTTCCATAGCGTCGCCTCGATAAGCGAAATAAAAAGCAAAAACTGGCGGCCCGATCGTCCTCTGCCGTTTCCAAACGATCCGCTTGCGTTTAGAAAATAATAGACAATTATTAAATTGGTCCTCGCGGAAAAGGAATGATCGACAATTAACTCACCTTGAGCGCATACTTTTTCCTGGTGTTTATATCGTAACACTGTACGACTTTCCCGTTTATCCCAAGCCCGAGAACGTGGCTACTGATCTCGTAGTCGTCGGTGATCGATGTAACTTTTGGCAAACGGGCGTCGCATCTCGGATGGGCATGCTCCTTGGTTTTCCGTTTGTTCTCGACCGCCACATCTTTCTTGGACACCTCGATCTCCATCTCCGCCGCTCGTTTTTTCCGTTTCCCTTTTTTATCCTCCTCGTTCTCCTCGGCGACGGGCCGCTTGCACTTTCTAAAATGGTAATCGATCGTCGTCAGACACGCTCTCGCCTCCGCCGAGGGACTCGCTTTTTTTCTCTTTCTTTAGATGGAACTTTTGCCAAGAGATTTATACGAACACCAGGAAGATCCGGAATGGATTGAAACACTTCATGGGAAACACGGGAAAGTCCGCGGCGGCACGGCTGGCTCGTTGATAAGGACAATTTTTAGAACGATAGCATATTTCGTGCTGACACTTGTGAGCGCGCCACGCGAATGACAATACATATTAGTACAGGTAAAAAGGAAAGAAAGACCATTCGCCAGTGGAAAGCTATTTTATCGCTTGCAAGCTACCCGCGTCCGCTTTATCTTTCAAAATATTACCGACGGGACGTTAGTTTTAAAGTCCCGCCGCCGATATTCGACGAGCACACTCTCGTCCCGCGTTTATTACAGAATAGACAGCAGCCCGATCTATCGCGAACAGAAATCCATTGCAAACCGTACGACGCGAGGATCGCGCAAGCACTTTCTATCGGTTGCAGCAAGTAACTACAGCGCATCGTACGCTATTAGCGCACTTCGAAATTATCAATGCGCAACTGTTGCGGTGCTGATAAGCGAGACGCAAAGAACACTAAGAATGATTTATCGATTAACGAAATGACAAAAAAAAAATAAAGAAAAACGTATGAAAAATTGAAAAGCAGCGTTGAAAACGGTCGTTCGTCAAAGTTGGACGAATGTTATTAATGTTTTGGAAACATTTGTTACAACGATACGCGAGTCTCGACGTGGGTTCGAGTAGTAACGTGCACCTGTTCAGCGCGAAAAAGCGTTAACCGTACAGCGGCGAGCAGATATTACGGGGATTTATCGGAACGAGATCGCGCCGATAAATAACGTTGGCCGTGACTCGGCGTTACAATTTCGGGCCGCAATTATCGATGGAATCAAAGAGTATAATATGACAGAGACCTCCAGAATGTCCACTTGGTCGCCGATTTCGGCATTTGCGTAGCTCGCTAACGGTTTCGGAATGTTTCTAATCGAATCGCTGACGGAGGATCAAAAGCATCGTCCGTGTCTGGGGTATAGCCGGAACTCCGGGGGATTCTCGGATATGCGTGTATGCGTCGTTGTCTCTAAAGCAAGAATCTCTGTCTCTAATTGCAACCGAAAAACTCGATATCCAAAGAATTATCGCACAGAGGGAGGCCAGCTGAAAACTGAAGATAAAAAAAAACAGTGTAATTCGTTGTCAATAACAGAAGATTATTGATGAAAGTAAGCGTGCGAGAAGAAAGCCGTGATTTGAGAAGCGTCGACTCCAAGTAGGAGGGGGAGGTATACGCGTGGCGATGTGTTTCACACTTTTAGCACTTCAGATAAATCGCGTTTCTGTTACGCAAAAATTTACGCAGCGGAGACACGTACGAGGTGGAGGGAAACGTAATGAGAGAAAGAGCGCGTGAAATGACTCGTCAAATTGCTTATGTACGTACGTATTTGCATAAACTCGTATGCATCGCCAAAAACTTGGTCATCTATGTCTCATCGATCATTCGTTACAGGACTGTCCGATCGAAATTAAAATAGCGATGCGTACGGTGTATGCGAATAGAATGATTAAAATCGAGGCGCACTGTGAATCAGAAAAGATTCGATAAAGAATCTTTAACGTGATTATCACAGTGTTATTACCATCCTGGTTGGTAATGTATGTACGTACCTGGCGGTGCTCGCTCCTTCAAAAACGTCCCGCACGCTAATGGAAAGCTCAATGGGAAAAGGCACCACCGTTACAACATTTTAGCACAGTCATAAGAACGCCGGGTTTATAATTTCTTATCAATTATTCTCGTTACGATACGTCGTTGCACAGCGTTCACGTGTCATCAGTTACGTTGCGTATCAAAAAAACTTTGTCCACGAGTGGTCCGGAGAATGGAACTTTCTTGGCCCTCCTAATTTCCCGTGAACGGAACGAAAGTCCCTGCGAGGTGTGTCGCGCGAGTTCGAAGCTGGCGAAGAGATTGGAAATACCTGTCCACCTTTGGTGGAATAGCCGGTTTCACGCAAGCATTAAAATATTCGATGACGATGTGGGAAGACAATTTTTTCCCCCCGCTACGGAAAGCGTAACGATGGGAGGCTTTATTTCATCGCGATTGTTGTTTTCCTAACCATACTTTTCCGCGCATTCGACCGATCACTACTGAACTCCACTTTGCCCAACATCGGCTTCCTTGCGAAAAAAAAGCAATTCACAAACACCAGCGGATGGAGCGGCTATGGCGTCAAAGCGCCTCTATAAGCGATCTTAGGTTGTGACTCACTGCACAGGGACGTCCCTATGTCCGAAACATTTCGGGTCCCTGCATCGGCATTGCACCCCCATCTCGCGATCGTTTTGCCATACAACCGGGGCGCGTTCGTTTCTTGGAACTTATGCACGACGTATAAATAACAAGACAAATTTTTTACATGCTAATTATTTATTTGTTTCCGATTAGATTATTTTATATTACACTACGAGTAACAGGTGTACTTGTCTATATACATAATTTCTCGGTATAGTAAAACCGAGGGGGCAATATTCTTCAGGTCTCTTGCACTCTACCGCTTGAATAATTACAAAATTATTATATTTAATATAAATATCTCTTTTTCATTCAGGCACAAATTTTATTTACAATTTTTTCTTCCATTTCGACTCGTCGTTCCTAATTGTATCGTATTGTCCATTAAGTATTTTGTTAAATAGCAATTGTATCACACAAAATATATGTACGTTAGATTTTCAATGTATAGTTTGCCATTAAAATATTATACACAGTAACACGAGATGCAACGAATGAGTTCATTCACGATGCGCAAATAACAATTCCAAGTATTACAGTTAACGTTATTTATGATACTGTAAAACAAACATTTGTTTATCAATGTAATTAGTATTTTAATTAGCTCGACGCACACCACAGTGCTAGTTTATGAAGAAACTGCCACTACTCTTAACTGAAGTACATATTACGAAGCATTCATTAATAGTTGCTAGGAATTATAGCAGATTTTAGTCAACAAGTATAATTTACATGAATATCTGTAAAAAAAAAACGTATTGCGGTTTAATCTTTGGATTATCGAATTAGAAAGAACACTTATGTTTAATTAAGGATAAAACACTTCTAGAAACATCGTACGCACTTATTAATTATGAAAATGGTTTGCGGAAATCTCAACTAGCAAAGATGCTTTCGTGAACATTAACAATTGTGAACAGCTCAAATATATTTAACGATTAATTTCGATACAACGCAAAATGGTATCGACGCTTTAAACATTAATCGTAACGTTAAATACGCAGGATTATCATTGTACCCTAAAAATACTAGTGCTATGTTACTGTTTCATAGTCATCAAATACATACAAATACAGTGTATAGACTTAGATCTATTCTCAATTATATAATTACAATTAATAGCAAGATATAAAATGTACAATTCGTTAAGTAAAAGTTTACACAGTTATTTCTACGTTTAATTTGCTAAGTATTTTTGTTTTTCATAAAAAATATACTGTTATTGTCCCTTTTGCAGTAAATAATACTTCGCTCAATTTATAAGAGGAGTCACTGTATCTCCTATCGAAAATAAATTAGGATTATCGTTTCCTCGTTTGAATGTTGCACGAATTAGTACTATCACACGTTTCTGTTCTGGAAGAAATTCTAAATACAGCGCAACTCCTTTTCTTCACTTAATCTACAGTTGAACGTAGTCTAGAAATATATCATGTTCTCTGATTTATTTCTAGGTAAAATAAGTAAAACGTGTGCATATTCCGATTAATTATAATAAAACAGCGACACAGTTATTTCTCTTAATTACAACGAAATATGCTGGTACTAATTCCTCTTTAAAATTAACATCCCTCTTTAATTAAATAATTTATACTTTGTTTAAAAAAAGATGCTTCTGCTCTGTGTTTAATCGAAACTAAAACATTTGCAATTTTTTGTCGGACGGAAAAATACGGCAATAATAAAGAAACAATGTTAATGTTTTGATCTTGCACTGACGATTTCGATTTACTACTATAATTCTTCGATACCATCGTATAAAAATAATTACAATTCTCTAATTAAAAGTTTATAATTTTTACTATTTCGATTAGGGGCTACCTTTTTCGTTAACAATAAATTATAAGTATAGTAATATTGCCCCACCCTTTTTTTTTTACGTTATGCGTTAATACAAAACTTTCCAGATGCACATTATTACGTGTAAGCTCAAAAGGAGTGTATCTTTTATTTTGTAAACGTTCATTAAATGGCAGCGATCGAACACGCAAGATAGACTGCTTATAACGTTGCAATATTTATAATACTGAAAACCGTGATAATACTACAATTTTTAATAACAAGTGCATTCTTATCAATTTCTACTAACAAAATTTGCGCACTGCAGAAAGTTTTGTACAACAGGCAGTAAATTTTTAATAAATAAAAAAAAACATCAGAATATTGCAAACTAGATATTACATCTGATTAACAAGTTAAATTACATCTACCCTGAGTTTGAACAGCTTTATCTAAAAGGAGGCGTACAAGAATGACATTTCTTTTACGAAAAATAAAAATCATCGTAGCCTCCCCACAGTTTTCTCCTTTCCGTTCTTCGGCGTAGAAAAATATCCAACGCGTTCAACACTAACGTATATATATATATAACACTTTTTTTAGGTCACGACTTGCATTGCACAAATAGTAATTGTCACCCCATATGACTCTCGGGTTCAGCTTTATAATCTTGCATGCTAAGAATATAAGGCACGACGCTAGCTACGCTTACCCTGCCGATCAAACCTGCGAAGAATAAGTCTTCCAAAACTCTGGGATTAATTGAACGAAGTGGTGCGAGCCTTAATAGAAGGCGAGGTAATCGGTCCGGCCCCACACGTTGTTGTAACTCTGTCCACGCGGCTTCTTGTAAGACCTCCACTTTCTTTCGCCAAACACCAGCTAAGACGTTGTCTGAAAACAAATATCGCTTTAAAAATAAACAAACATCCGTAAAATTGTTTTGCCTCTTACTCACCGGAACTAAAAAGCGTCAGCGCTTTGAGGTACGCGTACTCGACGGAATCCACTTGCAACTTATGCAGCGAACTAACGCAATCTTGCAGTCTACATATGTGTTCCGTTACCGACTTTACTTTGCTAGCCGTGATTTTTTCCTGTGCAATACTAGCTTGCAAATGATTGATTATCGATGTTAAAATACTTGGAAGGGATAATGTGTATGCGCATTGTGCAAGGCCTAAAGTGAAGAGCTGTCCCCAGGAACTGCGCACTAACGTTGTTTGAACTTCTGATCTGCAAGTGTAAATGATTTTATTCAGCGTTCCTGTTTACGAGTCGCATAACATCTGTAATGATTGTTTGCATACGGTAACGCTTGAAATGCAGGAATTCCTCTCGCCCAATGCACCGACAGAAAAAGTAATCTTGCTGCACTTTCGCAGATGTAATGTATCGATAAGTACGCCGGCGCTGGGCTCGGAGCCCTTAATTCGAATAACGTATGTCTTTCGGAGATTAACTGACCAGTCCACTCTTCCTCTGTCTCACCGGAACCATTAACACTCTGCAGAAAAATTGTACAATAATATCTACCACGTCATGTTCCATAAAAATGTCGAAGAATATTCTACGAAGAGCCTCGTATAAAATAAACGTACGTCGCCAATAAGTTTCGCCATACTGTCCAATGCATGAGAGATAAGTAAACGCTCCCTTGCTAATGTTAATGCATCGCTAAGATCGCTATCGCTACTTTGGTCTTCCATACTGGGACTTTCGGGTTGTTCCCAAGTTGGAAGCGTTTCAGACACTGGTTGCTGTGGCTCTGGTTTAACTCTAGGACTTCTATTTCCTACTTTTACTCCTGCTGCTTCGCCCAATACGGGTTTTCTCTCGTGTTGGACAGCTGCGATATTAAAGCCTTATGTTAATAATTTGTAAGGCATTGGGATCCTTATCCTATTATTCTAGGTAAATTTACAGTCACTTCGCATTCCCATTGCCAGGCATTTCTGAAGTCTGCAGTATTGGCATCGATTTCTATGGTGTTTGGTAACTTCACAGCTTTTACTTCCTCTGCATTGGTAGCCCAATTGTTTCCGAATACTTCGTTTAAAGAATCCCTTGCAGCCCTCGCAGCTTATTGCCCCATAGTGTCTCCCACTTGCTCTGTCGCCGCAAACCACGCACAGTTCTAATGATAGTCCCAAACCTAAAGAACCACGAACATCTCTTGCAAGCTTTACCTAAAAAAAAAAAAAACCATCAAAACATGAAACAAATATAGCACGCACGATAATACGAGAATGAAGATATAAATAGCTATAAACGCTACCTCCACATCGACGTTATTTAAATGCTCGATTCCAGAGTGCAAATGAACCATTCCGGCGTGTGGTCCCAAAGCACGAAAGTCTCGGCCCATTTTGTGATCAATCTTATCATCGTGTACATTATCTACATGATTGTTTTGATCTCTTTCCATGTCCCTCTGAAAGGGTGAAATGAATTATGAAATTATTGGATAATATTTTAGAACGATAGTTTTCCGAAGCAATGCTTCGATTTGAATTTGCGTTCAAATTAATATTCCGTACCATAGCTGGATGATGCATTATATTATGAAAATTGCGTCCTATATTTTGGTCTAGTTTATCGTCGTGTAAATTCTCTGCGCGATCGTTTTGCTCAACATCCATATCATGCTACAACGAAAACCAAACTTTCACGTTAATTTCTTCCAAAACAAAAAGTTTCCCGGATGTAAAGTGAAAAGAAAACAAATCTGAATCGATGAGCACCTCGGTTTCAGCATCCGCATGATCCACGCCATGGTGACGAGATAAATTACGAAAATCCATTCCTACTTTTCGATCCTCCTCGCTTTCGTTTAAATTATCCTGGTCGACTTGTTCCCTATGATCTCTGTCCATTTCTCTCTGCAAACAACAGACAAAAGCCTTGAGTTTCGTGAAAACCTTGAATTAATTACACAACTCCGATTTGTTTCGCACGCAAAAGATATTTCTGCGCTGACGCCACGATACGCATGTTACGTATTTTGTAAACAATCGGTAGCCGCTTGTTTATTGAAATCGTGCACGGAATGTAAAAATATCAGTTAAATTTCATTGGTCCGATTTACAATCCCGATGAGAGGGAGGGATATAGCTCGTTAAAGCATCTTCATTTGCATCGATATTTTTTCATCCTTGTTGCTATTTATCTTTTTAAAGGACCAGAACTCGATTGCATTCATATCAGGAAATGTTTAATAATTTTCATGGTGATCATGAAAGATCTTTTTTCCGGACATTGCGTAACATTTCGATATTAAGAGCATTACACCGACTACGATTGGATAAATCATGCTCGTGTACAGTCCGATTTCATCTGGGCAGATAGAACGTATCGTTTAAAGGCCTAAGCGTCAGCGTGCTATAAAAATGAAAACTAGAGCATTTGCCGCCCGCCCCACCTGCCGCAACCCTTTCCCCCTATCATTTTAAGAAGTGAAAGAGATGGTCCCGAGTTCTTCGGTTCGTAGGTTGCTACGTGGTTAGGCGCATACCGATACCATAGCCATGCTATACTGGCTGTCATAGAGCGAATGGTCCATTTCCGTACACTCGTGATCCGACTTCGTCACCACTGTCAGTGCAGGAACATGAGAGAACGGTGCCTGTACCGTTGCTCCAAAATAGTTAACATTCTTGCACCCTGTATTCGTTACACATCGTACTAATGACCGTTCTCTCCCAACCTTTCTACTCACGATGAACTTTCAACATGATAATCACGGCTACCTTCCAAAAGAATTAAAATACGCTTTCAAAAATTGTACAAGTATCGACGTATTAAGGACGCTATGTTTGTGTGACATATGATACCACACATATCTGATTTCACCGTAGTGTCATGCATAAGTGTCAACGGCATTCCACTTCGCGATCAAAAATGTTACAATAGTAACATGACACACGTTTTTTTTCCAGAATCGAGCCATTGACCCGTTTAGACACGTGTCACCATAAACTATTAACAAACCAAACCGTAGCGGCCCTTATCGTTTACATTCCTAAAGTCTTATCTTTCATGGAATTTCGTGCGTCACTATGAACAAGTTCATCGAACAGTGAGTACGAAATATGTTATTAACGAGCAGAAGGTCAATCCCAGTTGAAGGTGTAACCAGGGCTATGATTTAGTTCTGTATACGTTACATAGATTTTTCTACGCGCATTAAAATGGATCTATTCGAGTAATTTCTGAAGCGGAGCTACATTTCCTTCGCAGCGACCTTACAAAACAGCCGATGTGTCTTTACATTAAAGTTCGAGGATGGTGCGCACAATACACTACCTGTTGGGTCGACCTGTATCACCGCATTTGCGTGTGTGTCGGCGGTGGCGCTCTCACAGGTCACGCACAGTTCTGAAAATATAACGTAGCTGGCCACGCGGTAATAGGCGCGGAATATGTTCGTGTATCGCAGGTAAAAACGTTTGATGGTACGAATAGCGCAAGGGTATCGGAAAACTACACGTTCGAGGTACACGATTATCGTTTCATTCGGTTCGAGTAAATCGCACGGAAGAACGCTACGTCGAAGTTTAAAGACAACCTTGCGCGCAGGTGAACGCAGCCAGGCTGCTCGCTGTACTGGCAGGTTGGCAGGTCACTCTCTTGTGTACCGCCAAGACACACCGGCCAGGTGCATTCTCGCCCCGCTTGCCTGCTTTTCTACCTGAGCGAGAGCATTCGCCGTGGAGGACCGTATAGTGGCGTCTCGACGAGCGTTACAGGTTATGTCACGTAATACACACGCCCGCGATGACTTATCGGCCGAGGCTCGAGGTCGCGACGTCGATCGGGAATAGGTCAAACACGAACGATTTACAGCGAAAATGCGTATACGCTATCAGATACACTTAAATATCTTCCTTTTTATGTACGGGTACTAGGAAAGTTCATTCATGCAAACTATCCGGGTGCATGCATCATTTTTTTTAAAGTGAACAAAGCTGAGACTGCCACGCGCTACGAATGGTTTCAATTGTTCAGGAAAAATATTAAGCGTATTGTTAATATTGAATAGACTGGAGCAAAATTACAAATAAGTGCTTGAAATATTTGAAAACTATCAATTTCAAATAATGTATGAAGCGTAATTTTTTAATGCGTCCTGGAGCGTAAATTTTCTACAAATAATCATTCTATTTTTATCGCATAAAATAATATTTTCCAAATTACGTTGACTTATAACCTTTCGAATGGTCATTCCGAGTTAGCTAAAGATTTCTTGGAACAGCATCGGCGAAGAATAGTCACTCGAGAGTAATTATTTCTATACGACCGGACTTCACAGGTAAAGGTCGCTCGTGGGTCCGAAGGTTACCTCCTACCTACTTGATTACCGTATCGACACAGATTTATCTTGTAATCCTACTCGCTGCATTAAAATTGCATTACTGATCATCATTTTGTTTTGTTTATAGTAATATTTTCTTGATTGTCACGCGCGTCACGCTTTGAAAGAATTTAGAATGACGTCAATCCTTTTGTTCTTCGAGATAAAAAGTAATGCAATCATGTTTCACCGTTTCTATGTTTATAACTTTTTAAGACACCTTTTTTATAATATCATGTTAGCGTAAAGGAAAAAAAAGATTTCGATTAAATGGTTGTACCGCATATATATGGTACATTGATAAATCCATTCACGTATAAAACAAACAAAAAATTACAATTTTATCAACAGAGTTACGGAATTTCATAACGGCGGTGTAAAAATACAATCGGTGTCGCCGTGAAGTGGAGGCACAATTTTTGTTTATCGATATTTAATTTAACGAACGGACTACAATTATTTTACGCTATACATTTTACCGAAGCAAGAGTGAAGGAATTCGCGCAAGGTTGACGAGTCAGCATTCGAGAGTTCATGCATCCTTATCGACGAAAAGGTAATGAAAACCAAACGCGTAGAAGTTCGTAAATAATTTTTGCAAAGACTTACCTTTATTACTAATAACGGCGGCAGATTGGACTACGCGTCATTTGGACAGTTCATAGCAACAGCTAGACCTCGCCAACCACTCGTGGGTTAGAGTTCATAACCTCCTTCAACCTTTACCTTTTCTTTGCCCCCTTTCCCCCGGGTCTAACCCCACCGCTCACCTTTATACCCGACCGACATTGCATCTGCTGCCATCGCTACGCGGCAAAATACAGATCGACGATTTCGAACTGTGCTGTGGAAATTGTACGTCGCGCTCGATCTGCGGTGAACATGACAACTGCCCGGCGGAAGTATCGCCATGGTGGTAAAGGAAGTTGTCGTATAAAAATTGCTTCAGTTTAAATTTCTTCCTTTCTATTTTTTAACAAATCACACTAAACGTGTATGAAGGAGTACCGCGTGTAAAAGTAAGTAAACATTCAAATACGCGAATAACTCAGTACGGCAGTATTCAAGTATAGCAAAAAATCATTTATTGCAAACCATTTTTTTTTTGTGTGATACATAAACTTCTTATTCAAGTATCAATAAAGCGCGTCATCAATATTGCCAATACTTATAATAATATTATTGATATACATCATTTATACTACTTTAATTCTTTTTGTGTGTCGCTATTAATTTTTTATAGGTACTTAGAAATATTTTCGGAAAGCCCTTTTTTTGTTAACTACCTAACAGAATACTTATATCCAAATTATATTTCAAGTTAATTTCATCGAAAGACAAAATTATCAGTAATGTACTAATGCCAATAAAATGTAAAAATATAGCTACACATTTTTAAAAATTGCTTCAACGTACATATTGTCAAATGCTATTAATTATTTGCATTAGCAAATAAAGGAAAACGTTATTAGACTTCCAGGTCTAGTAAATCTTTCTCCCTGATTTGATAATCATTCTGCTCACTCTTAGTTACAATTCCAGGTACTTTTGTTTCTTATTCAATTTGTTTCTATCGAGCTCGTGGTGCGCGTTCAATCGTCGAACGACAATTGTATGAATTAAGTGGCACGAGATACTAATTATATTATTAAAAGTGCATAAAAAGCATAATAACTGAATGGAATTTCATAATGCACATCTAGGTGGTAAAATTGATATGAATGTAATCATTTTATCAGATATTAATACGCGCAATACATTGTGTAATGATGTGCATGAACACTTTCGATAAGGTTTCAATATATTGCGATCGGAAAAGATTTAGCTGTAGAAGATTTTTTCCATTCAGGAATGCTATTATGAGTTACTTAAATCATTTACCCTTTACTCTCGAGGATTTTATACATCATTTAACACCTCTGTTTATCTAATATACATGTAAACTAAGTCACAATAACACTTTTAAATATAACATTATTTTTTACGCAATACGCATAGCTATAGTAAGCAAATATATACAGGCGAACATGTGACTCATTTTGTGTTTGTAAATATAATTTACAATTCGTGAGATTTCACTATCTAGTACTTGTTATCACATTACATACAATATTATTTCCGTCACGACCATGTTTAGTGGAGAAATTCGGATCATTCGTTCTAATTGTACGAATTACATGTAGGTAATATTCCTACCTATCGAAACTGTTCCTTATGTATCTGCTGTTTGTAAATGTTACAAAATTATAAGAGACAGTACTGCAATTAGAAATAGAATTAATCTTACGCTTTAACTTATGTAAAATATAACTGATGCGTCTTTCGAAGACCCAGAGCATCATAGTAATTTTATAGATAAAAAGCAATTTGATTGTTCCTTCAATTATCCCAGCAGGTACAGCAAGTCGATCACAAAAATTCTGCGTATTCAGTTAAAGGCAGACACGATGAGTCATAATACATTTAAAATTCTTCCTAAGTGTCCTTGAATATGTTTAGTATGTAGTGTGTCCACAAAAAGATTTGCTTTCACCTGCAAAGTGAGATATAAATACAGGAGGGATACAATTTATTGAACTAAAATAATTAAACGTACCTATAAGCTTCTCAGCTGTATCTATTACCCAAATACTTCTTGGCTAGCAAATACTATATAAAGAAAGCCATCCTCGTCTTTTTCTCTTTGATAAAGTTGTGCCATGGTCATGCTACCGCTTGCCATACTCCTTTGGTTTACCAATAAAAAGAATGCCTGTGTTGGATGTAGCTGTAGCCTACGTCTATTGTTACAAACAGTTATTGTCATATAAGAAAATATAAATGTGAATGCATTAGATCTGTTATAAAATGTATAGAAATATACCTAATGATTTTGATGAATTCTGCCACAGTTAAATAATCTGGGACCAAAAATTTGGACCTGTCCAATACAGGTAATTGTTTCTCAGCATAATATCTTTCAACAATAATGGGTATTTTATTCGGATGCTGTTCTCTAATTAATTCCACATCAGCCACCCTTTGTGCTAAATATTGTGAATTAATTTTTTCGTAAATTATCGAAATTTTATCGCAAAAAATAATGTAACGTTCTTAAGTAATTATTCATTGTTACATAATTTATTATTATTTATATTTCCTCTCACTTATTCATCGCAATTCTGTATAGTTTAATTTCTGAATAAAAAAAAGTGTATTGCGCTATAATAGCAACCAAGGCATAGTAAAAGAATACTTTGTGGTTCGTTTAATGTTTATTTCAAAGCTGGGTATAAAGGGAAAATGTATTTAATACAATAAAGTCTTCGCTCACCAAATGAACGCCTTTCCTTAAAAGACTTTGGTGTTAAATTCATCTTGGATGCACTGTTTGTTATTACGACGTACTCAAAGTGATATCAGTTGTGTGTGTATTAAAGTATTCTTGACGGGTCAAAATATTGCCTGCCTATGACGGTTCTCAGCTTAGGTTGGCTTTTGTGGACAATAATGAACATATGTGCGTGTTGCATAGTGCTGCCCTCCTAAAACTTTGCGGTTGTGTGTCCGATCATTTCATTGTGTTGCTTCGAATCTTGACCACGAATATGTAGTAGCAAGAAGAGAATCGTATCGCATTGAATAATATAACATTTGCAGTGCTGCAAGTATCCTGAATTTCCTAAATGGAAAAGCAATTTTTAAGTAAAGAAATCAGATAACAAAGGACAATTTAACTTATAGTGAGAATATACGGCACGATGTTGCCGAGTGTTGCCTGGCGGTTAAAGTTGGAACTAATAGACACGGGAAGACACGTAAGCGTCTAGGTAGTAATTTTATTCCATGTCCTCCCCTTGGCTTCGAAACAAGAATATGTGTGCATACTGTGCGTGCGGCAAGCACCAACCGTCTGTATACGTGAGAGTGCAGGCGTGGGTGTCGCAGCAGGCGTTTCTTTATGAATAGAGAAATGTTGCTCCCGCCTTGAGTGCCTCGCAAAACAGTGAGTGTGAGTTTCTCAGTGAAAAAAATTGTGCCGGAATTGAGTAAGGATTAGTGTTATTAAACGCAGCCCGAGTAGCGTACCTTCTGCTCGTCACGGAATTGAACGTGCAACTCGCCTGATACTTGCACGCCAGACGTCGAAGAAAAGGGAAGGGGTAACAAAACACCTGTACACTTCAGATATAGATATACAAAGGACACCGGAGGAATACGAGAGAGAGAGTTTTGTCTGGACGATCGTGGGCGGCACGATGGAGGAATCTTCACCACCGGAAACGTCCTGCTACATCGCATAAGTGCCGAGAATATTCGTCAAAATCTGTCTTGCACGGCGTTGGATTCGCTCGTTCTTGAAAAGCCTGCAACACGCGAGATTGTGCATCAAGTTAGTCTGGGCGTTCATCCGTTCGCCTGGTCGTCTACCCCTTCTAAACCGTCCTGACACAACGTTTAACGGGGGTATAAAAAGAATAAACATGATGGCGGCGTGAGAGAGACAGATAGGGGCAGCAAGGGGAGGGAGGAACAGAGAGAGAAGTCAGCCAGCAGCCAGTCAGTGTGCCAGAAGCGACGAAGTCCGTCTTGTGCTGTCTTTGTTTCAATGAAGAAAAAAAGAAATCCGTCGTTCTTGAACATCCACCCATTTTTCGAATTGATCAACTTCTCAAAGAGAACTACCCCGTCGAGGGCTGGGGAAGCTTTCACGATTAATGCCGGGAGGATGTTTCGCTTGTAAACAGTTATCAAGGTGCGGCCACGTTCATCGTGTTCGCGGTGTTTGCTTCGATTTTCATGCGTGCGAGGTCCACGACCGAGCGTGTGAGAATTTCTCGGTATATCGTTCGGCAACGCGGTGCTTCGATTCCGGCAGCGTCCAGTGTCTATGGGGTGGTGATATGATATGTCGGAGAAATTCTGGACGATTTGATGTCGTAGACGACGACGACGACGACGACGAGCGTAAGCGAGTTCAGATTGAATCGATTGAACGTGAACGATGATTTAGCGACGAACCAGCTACAACCCTCGACGCACGTAAATACGCTACGTGCAATCCAACTAAACGTATAAAACTGCCCTAGAAGACTTAAACATCCAGTTTTTCAATGAAAGCTCGTCGTGCGACAACGTTCAACGCTGAAAGGAAATTCAGTGCACGTCCGGTTTATGATAATCGAATGAATCTCCATCGATTGTTCAGGGCTTCTTGATGAATCCGCGCCGAGTGCTCGCACATCCATCGAACGACGAGGTTGCAATTTTGACAAGGGTGAACGACCATCCTGTTCGAGTTTAGTCGCTTCGAGAATTGGAAAAAGTTCAATGGAGAGAAGTCGTACGTGTTGGCCCGTCCGGTGCCAATAACCTCCGGTTAGAGGAGGCTAGACAGTTTTCGCACGATGCGTTTGCCCTCGTGCGCGATAGATTATAAAATTAGACGTTCGAAAGTTCGTGCGAAGGTAAAGGGAGCAGCGAGTCGTTTCCATGCGGTAAAGAAGGTGGAGACACTGGCCGGTGGTAACGAGCGAAGGGTCAGGCGGCGAAGGGAATTGATACAAGTCGGATGAATAATTCCAAAGGGAGCAGACACACAGCTGTGCGCACTCGGAAGTGACGTTGGTCGCGGTGGGTTCATAGTTCCTCTTACTTTCCTCCTTTGGAGTCGCGTAACAGAGACCGCGCGCGCAAAGGGGTGACGAGCAAAAAAAAAAGAAAGCGCAACAGAAGCACGGCTTTTTTTTCGTTCGATGAACGATCGTCGTTCGCCCAGCGTAGAGACTCATCACAATTTCTAGTCCGCTGCATTTACACCGAGAAATCGTTGCTGTTTTTCTCGACGAATATTTTTAGACGATCGATTGTATTTGAAGCTACACACGTGCGACCGGTTTGACGCGTTCAATGCGCTTCTAATCGGCCAACGATGCACATCTATCGACGCCTGGCATCGCTGACTGTTCGTACGTTTCTCGAGACGGAGTACACTTGAGACACTTAATAATTTCAAGGTTCACTAGACAGTCGTCGCGCGAAGCGGAGGAAAATTGCTGAAGCATTTCGCTCATTACCTTTTAGAAACCGAAACGAGAACGAGACTGAAATTTCAAATCGCGTTGATGATTTTAGTCGATTAATTTATTCGAAGCTTGCGAGGAAATCGGTAGATTGACCAAATTTACTCCTATATTATACAAATATACAATAAACCGATGCTGATCCACAAACTCTGAATAAAAAGTAGAGAGAGAGAGAGAGAGAGAGAGAGAGAGAGAGAGAGAGAGAGAGAAAGCGAAATTGAAATAAGGCGAGCAATAACAAATTGCGCTTAACTAGCGTATTAATCTCAACGAACCAATATGTTTTCTATGCAAACGACAATACATTGTGACACGTTAGAAGAAACAATAGCGTACGAAAGTACGATGGGAAAAAATTGAAAGAAAAAAAAAGATGAATGTTTGTGATCGATACATGACGCCGCATTGAAACGAGTATCAGCGGACGAGTAATCGTTCAACGATTACTTACTTTACCTTCTCCGATCTGTAATAAAAGTCTGCGCGGCAAGACATACACTCGCCTGGTAGTTGATCGTTAAATGGACACAAATGACTAGCTTAACGATATCAGGGAGCGCGGTCGAGATGCCCCGGTCTAGACCAAAACCGTTCGTGCCCGGGAGCGCGATCGCTACGCAGACGTACACGCCGTCGAGCGAGAACAATCATCTGCCACCCTTGAAGGGTAACGCGTTGGCCCTGAAGCAATCCGGCAGCGAGTCGTCGCCTAGTTACATGACCCGCTCCAGTCACATGGCCGGCACGCATCTACCGAGCTTGAGCTCCAGCGCTAATAACAGCCTGCTCAGCCTGACCGGGAACTCGGATAGCTTGAACCTGAGCCTGAGCTCGCACACCAGCAACAACTCGAGCCACAACTCCAGCCACAGCTCGAGTCACAACAATTCCACGCATAATTTCACTCACAACTCCGGTCATAATTACAGCCACGCAGCCGCTCACGAGCCGGAGCACGCGTTGGCGAACAGTCAGTCGAGCAGCACGACGGCGTTGGTGGTGAAGAACGGATGCTCGAACGGAAGTTCCTGCGGCAGCGGCGGCATCCGCAAGCCAAAGACCATCACCGCCACGCCGGACGTTGTGATGAAGTTCTACGCGGACAAATTGACGCCGTACGAGCACCACGAGATATTCATCTATCGGCACATCTATTTTATCGGCGTGAACGCGAAGAAGAGGCCGGGGATAATCGGTCGGCCGCACAACAGCGGTTACGACAACGAACATGGTTCCTACATCCACGTGACGCACGATCACGTGGCGTACAGGTACGAGGTGCTCAAGGTGATCGGCAAGGGGTCGTTTGGTCAGGTGGTGAAGGCGTACGATCACAAGAAACAGGAACACGTCGCCCTGAAAATGGTGCGGAACGAGAAGAGGTTCCATCGTCAGGCGCAGGAGGAGGTGAAGATACTTAGGAAGCTGCGGGAACAGGACAAGGACGACACGATGAACATCATTCACATGTTCGACTCGTTCACGTTTCGCAATCACATGTGCATCACCTTCGAATTGCTCAGTATTAATCTGTACGAGCTGATCAAGAAGAACAAGTTCCAAGGCTTCAGCATGCAGCTGGTGAAGAAGTTCGCGCACTCGTTGCTCCAGTGCCTCGACGCTCTCTACAAAAACAGGATCATTCATTGCGATATGAAGCCGGAGAACGTTTTGTTGAAGCAGCAGGGACGCAGTAGCATCAAGGTGAGATCGCGTATATTATTTTTATTTTATACACATTTCAGAAAAGACTGAGATAGTCAGCTTGTAAACGCGTGAGACTTTTTGTTAGGACGAAGCACGTTCTTCGCAGAGGTTGCGTGGGATAGTAAAAGTCAAACACTTTCCAATGGTTGTCCAGACTACTTTTAAATCGTATCGTAGCAATATATTACTTGAAAGCTGTTCTTTAAAGAGCCGCCGAATGTAACTTGCTATAAATACTCTCATGCGACGACGTTAAAGAAAAAACATACGCGACGATTAACTTTTATAACCGAGCATGAATGGTTTGGTCGGTACCGCGCGATTCACGGAAAACTGTCGTCTCTCGTGCAAATACCCAATACATTGTCCGTTGCATCTTTTTTTTTTCGTTCTGTTCCTCAAGATTAAATTGCATGATTCCTCTCGATGGACAGGGAACACAAGCTCGTCGTTAGCGTGAACACTACCAGGCATAAACAGAATAAGCACGACAAGCTGGCTCGCGTGCCTCGTGATATGTTTTATACATAACATACCCCCGTACGTTCATACGAACGTGTTTATCCGTGTACCGCACGAGACACGCGGATCTCGTGTGCAAGCGTAGATGCGCTACAGCAGTGCGTGGAGATTAGCCTATTGACAAATGCGATCCCGCATACACTCTCCCATGGATAAAACTATGTCCACGAGGCTGTCCTTGTCCCTTGTAATAAACTACTGGAAAAATGTGTGCACGTCCAGCCAGGTAGCGTCGCATTATCTCGCCATAGCGGTCTATAGAATCATCACGCAATATCGTGAACTTTCCGGTTGCACGGCCGCTTTCTTCGCGACCTTGCGAGGCCGAGCGCATTGATGGTACGCTTCGCTTTCGCTCCAACGTTCGCCGTAGTTTCTTTAGAATTCATCCGAATTATTAACAACGCGATGACCCAGGTCTGTGGATAAGAGACAGTCTGTTGGTAGAGAGTAGCTTTCTTTTAGTCTTTGACTAGAAACAAAATCAGTGTAAACGAAAGTGAAGAAAACCTTTGCATAGACCATACAGATCATTCAAGAATTGGTTTAGCTTCCCAGTTATCAGGGAGCATCGACTCCCGAATCTCTCGAACATAAAATAGCTGCGCTACAACGATTGGGCAAATTGGAAAATTGATTCCCCGTTTTGTCGCGCGATTATTTCTATGCACCGTCGCAGTCATCGATCTTGAGACGGTTTAATGAACTGGGGAAAGTGCACGCGCAGTGAGATCGCTACGGAATCGCGACTAAGAAGCTTCATTATCTACCGGTAATGGTATTCATCAGTCGCCGGCGATATTCCCTCGACCGTGTAGATCGGAGGCACGAGTATTATCGGATATTTTAAATAGAGTTCCGAGGGAAGGTGTGCTAGCAGGCGATCGAGCATCTCTTAGTCAGCCGAGTGTGAATCGTAGGTGAATGCATGGAAATAAGTCAAATTTCTGCGAGGTAGGATATTCACGCTACACTTGTTGCCGTTCGATTTCCCTGCTTGCGATGCGCAATAAAATACAACTCGCACGAGAAGCATTTTAAAATCGATTTTACTTTCGTAGCTGTGAATGCAAACGCTTCTTCAAAATTTCGCCTTGCATCCGCGTGTACTGAATATTACGCGATGTCCTCCATGGCAAGATTATGAATATTTCACCGGCGGAATGTTTGATCGTTCTGTTTTCTCATTTCGACTTTACTAATATTTAAGTCCGCCAAATGCGCCTCGTTCCTGGTATTGTTTTATCGTCACGTCTAAATATTCAGCAGGTTTTAAACAATTCTTCTCAAGGACGGAGCATCGCGTTTTTTGCATTTGCATATCTTATCCTTCATGCTCTACTGATCATCCGAATGCTTGTTATCTCGCTTTATAGTCAGCAAATAGGCAATCGATTTTAAGGCGGGCTCGTACATTAAGGATATATTACGTACATACTCGTACATTAAGGGTATATACACTCGTGCTTTGAAAGGAGTAAAATTAAAAGGTGAAATACAATATTAACAGTGTAGTTGTGGACAGGAAGTTGGAAGTTGTAGCAATTTGTCGAGCACGGGCAGGATTTCAGAGCTTGAACCTTTGTAATTTGTATTATACATATATCCGATCATAATTATTCCAATCAGATGTACTGTCTCATTGCCCATGACGATACCCACATAAATATTGGATAATTACATAGCTACATACGCGACTCGCTTCTTTATCATTTATTTTCGCAAACGATTACTTGAACACACAAATTACCGACGTTGGGTTCCTATTTCAAATTTTATTCTAATTGCAACTTGTTCATCTGATTGCGACCACTGCAACACACGTAGTTTCTAGTTGCCCGTCTCTATCATTCATGTCACCGTAGATCGAGCTGAGCGCAAAATTTAACGATCGGTCAGCACGATACGGATCTCTCCACGCGTTACAATCATTGACAAGAATATCTCGTCGCGGAGCGTAAGACTTTGTTATACGACCCGGCCGAGAAATACGAATGATCTCACTTTCCAGTTCGCATAACCCGTGACAAGATCGAGTCGGAGTTTTTCCGCGCGGTTCGTTTCTACTCGATAAGAGAGCCAGGAAGAATTTTCCTTGGGAAAGGTAACCTACGATTCGCGCTCGAGCGTTCGTACGTGTGCTTCTGGGTATATCTGGTCGATCGATAGGAAGCGCACAGGTATCCATTATTACAGTAATCACCCGGATGGATCTGGTCTAGCATCGGTCTGGCTACCATTATCCATTAACAGAAATAAATATTTGACTCCCCTACGTTGTAGCTTGTCTTCAAAATGAACAAAATCGACGAAACACCATAATACTAAGCTCGTTACGGTGGTGTACCTCCTGTAGAGGTGGCATCGGCCTCGCGTACAATCGATCCTCGTCAGAGATGAAGATAACAAGTGAATAACCGTGTCGCTACTTTGATAAAGGGTGTGGCATGAACTCTTCAAATTTATCCATTCAAGTGCCTTTTATTCACAGCTAACGAAATTCTTGATACGCGTGAATAGATTGCCCATCAAAGAATCGGCAGGTATTGCGTTAGCTCTGTCAAAGTAGTCCCGTTGCAATTGCCTGTTCGAAGCCGAAGACCTCCGTGCTTCGTGTTTCGTTCGTTTTTCCCTTTTTTCCCCGACGCAGCAATCGGTGCCTGCCACTCAAACGGATTATCAGCTGCTTCGCGTACTCCCATTACACGCGGGCTATTTCGAAACGGGAGATTGTTTGCAAATTATGCGGCGAGCGCATCGCTACATGGGCGGAATATAAATGTAGCTCGGACTCGCGTTACCGCCACGTGAAAACGTGGACGCGATATGTAGTCGGAGCTGTACGAGAAGGATAATTGAAACTTCTGATTAGATTAAAAGCAGGGCTTTCGTGTCGGGAGACGGCCGATTAGTCGTAATGTTATTAAATCGACTCCTAAAGGGTTCATGAATTCGATAGGAGATGTAAGTAGCTATTACTCGTGTTCACTGCTTGAGTATCGCGACACAGGGGGATACACGGCAAGTCTGCCTGTTCCACGTGTGCACGAGCACAGTTTTACCTGATGCACGTGATGTACGCGCAAAGCTGTTAGAGATGCGTGCTCACGTTCTCGACGGCTCAATTTTGGATTTCGTGCTGCACGATGAAGACACGTTGTAGCGACTCTGTTGAACATTGAACAGGATCATCGTGCAAGCGACGCATTACTTTTTGTCGAGTTACACGCGTACTTGTCGTACGATGACACGTACGTAATTAGGTTAAAACGATCGTTGCCTAAGCATACTTATGATCGTGTGTCGGCTTACCTCGAAGGCAAACGTAGAAGCAGGACAGTGCTATCAGTGACTTCACGAAGATGTCTGGTAGGAAAGTAGCAGGCGTTCAGGAGCAAAGCTGATTTCTTAAATGTATGCTAGGAATGTTTCTTTTTCTCCTTTCATCTTTCGGCAGAGGGTGCACTGACCCAATTCCGAGGATTCAATTAAGAAAGCATTACCTGGCGATCGAGCATCTAGAATTGAGAGTGTTCATTCAAAAGATTAACACGGAGTCAGCTTTACCTCGCCCAGGTGTAATGCATCATGATTGTGTAAATAAGGAAGCTACTTTTTCTTTCCTAAATGGGAACTAGAACGTTACGACTGTGTGATAAAGGAATATGGTACGCGCACAAATTGTCGATTCCAAAAGACTACTGTTAAGAACGTATTTACAAGTATTGTTTCAACGTTTGGAGGAGCACATTCCCCTGAGATGTATCAATTTTAACGGGGTCTACGGATGTAACGATTTTCGCCTCTTTAAGCATTACTCCCACAATGTACGTCTTCACTTTTCACAGCCTAAATATATAAGCTACAGCCTCGCTCCCTGAAGTCTATTTCTGACATTCGTTTCTACGACAGCCTTTCCTTTCTTCCGATAAACAAGACGGACTCCGATCATCTTCCTTCCCGGAATTACTTGTCCCATCCACCCCTATTCGCCGTCTCCATCTTCTTTTTGTATTTCACTTGGAAAGTTCTCTCGGGTCGAGGATCCTGTCACCTATTCAACAGAAATTCCACCGTGACAATGGGGAGTAAAATAAAAGGGTCGGTGGCTGTTCCGTGGGACGCGTCAGGTACTCTCCGTAAAGTCGTTTTGAACTTGAGGAAACGGGACTAGTCAAGTTGGGACAATGGACGGTGCCTCTGTGTAGATGTATTTCCCCTCGACGCGCTGTTCAATGGTTTATTAGCATTACGGCTTTTATCAATGTTGAATCTTCGAAAAATTCGATCCGTTTTTCTTTTAAATTCTCTTTTAATCAACTAATCATTTTAGTAATTCGTTCGTCCGGGGGTCATTATCCGTGCGCTTCTGAAGCCACTATTCTGAAGAGTTTTAAATAGCGTCAGCCGCAATTATGCGGAAAACACTTAAACGAGACACGGGCTAAATGTGATTGGCGAGATGGCACCAAGAGGCTCGAAGGCACGAAGAAGATGCACGAGCCAGTGGGAGCTCGGTCGTAAAAATAGGGAACGAATAGGTTTCTCTGTTCCCTATTAATAGCATAGTGCGTCGATACTCGTCGCCTTTAATCCACGACTCTAGTTTATCGGAAATTTACGTCACTCTGCCCAGACGTGTGTCGCAGCTGCAGGAATAGCAGTTGCATCTCTATTCTTCTTCTATGCGCTCATTTACTCATTTCCTGATCTCAGGAACATGTTCTTTCTAACTTCATTCGTAACATACAGCTCGAGTAACTGTAATCGTTCAAATTATAACAATTGAATTAAATTATTTTTCTTTCATTGTTAAGTGCTTAATACCGGTGCTCTTTTTAACGCGGGCGTAAAGAGCAGGTCAGTGTACTTAAATAGGTAGCAACAGCGGAATATATCATATATCATAATCATCACATATCATAATGACGTTGCTTAAACTCGTATATGTATATGTCTCGTTAAAACCGTTCTGTACGAGTGACGAACCGCACGGCAGCAACCTGGATATTTACTCGTGTCGTTAATGGAAAAATGAGCGAAAGCGTGAACGCTAAATTACAGTATGTACTAATTCGTCGAGGTAGTTGGCTCGCGGCAGCGTCGTATCCAACATATTTTTCGAAAAAGGAGCAAAATTTGATCGACAGTCGAGTTTGCTAGAACCGGCTTGCTGAAATTTTTCCGCGAACTAAAAACTTCTTAATTACCGTCCCACTTTTATTTCTCTTTCCGTCTCGAGGACTTTACCGGCGTTCGTTCGGTCAGCACTTGCGGAATCGCAGTAAAAATAGTTCATTGGCCTCGTTTTAACGCTTCGCTCAAAATAATTAGTGGCTCGCGGGGTTGCGAATCAACCGATCGTTTCGCAAGCTGTTTTTTCCCCATGCATCTTCGAATAGCAGTTGACAAATTATTTTTTTTAACTCGCCTAGCACAGAATTCGATTTTACTCTGGATTACATATGGAATGTATATTGCGTGCTCTGATTGTTTCGTGCGATGTGCAATTTAGAATGCATTTAAATGACTGGCTTGTAAATAAGATGCGACTTATGATTCAATGAACACACGTGTATCACTGTTGAACGTTCCGATCGCTGAATGAACTCAACGACACTCTTCTTCATTGTTCAGAGGCTAATTGAGCTGCGCCCACTTGAAGCGTTGTTACACGAGCGATAGCGCTTCCGTGGCACTTAAATCAGAAAGTGTATAAAGTAGTCGCACAAACGCCGCTCCTCAAGGCTTTAATTTTTATACTCAGTTTTACAGTTACGCCATTTAACGGTTGTCGCTTTTTCGGCTCACCTATGAACAATAATTTCGAAACGTAAAAAATACACGTGACCGTAGCGTATGTTCCGAATGCGTTCGATTTTTAAATGGATGCGTGGCACGCGACGCCTTTTAATGGCAGCATTTAAATAAAGAAACACGTGGTTTTATTTATTTTTTTACTTGTCCACGTGTTACCGGCTGCTATACGCCTGAATTCCCCGAGGAATTTATTAATCCTGTTTGCCTCACGCACGCTCGGCTAAAGCGGCAACTTTATTTGCGCTCACCTTTTACATTGGGGAATGAAGATTATTGAAATATACCGGTGCAGCGGTTTATCTTGTATTTATGAGCGTAACGTCATATATTTAATGTACATGTACCATGTCGCAATTTCGTTGGCCGGAATGAACTCGTGCTGTTTGCAATCGGCGGAATATTTATTGCCCCCTTGCATAAATTGTTTAACTAAGAATTAACGTGTAATATAAAGTACTCAAACTGACCGGTGGACTCTGAAAATATGAATTTTAAGTTAGCCACGAGACACAACTTCGCATTTATACATATATTTATGTACGACCACCAAGAAAGATCCCATGGGATTTTCACAATCGAGCCGTTTCGGTGAATCCGTTTTCTTATCCGCTCGAACGGTCGTGCACGTTAACGGAACAGTATGGTTCGATGAATGAATCGAGCCTCTTCATTGTTTCACTTTAATCGAGTACACGATGTTAGACTCGGTACGTTACCGCAGCGGACCGGCCTGTGGCACTTCCGCGACACGAAGACTCCGACCGGTTTCCAGGCTGGATACGAATTGCTCGCTCGTCCTTTTGTTATCTCTCTGTACGCCACAGCGAAGGAGCTTATATTAGTTGCACACAGCTCACGTTGCGAAAATTTCGCTTCGCGAACAAATCGTTCATTTACACTCTGCGTATTCGGTACTCCGTGTTCCCTTTGCGATGCTACTGTAATTGCTGTACACGTGGCCGAGCTCGAGTACGTTCCTTCAAACTTTTCGTTTGATCGAACTATCAGAAGCGTATTAGATTCTCTGCCGAAGTAATAATGCTGACGATGCATTAGTATAATAACTGGCATCACTACACGTTTCGCGTAACTTCTGCCATTTATAATACTAATAGAATGCCGAAACTAATCTCCTCCTAATGTTGCCCAACGAGACGGAATCGAAAGCACCAATCATCACAGATTAATGGTTTTATTATGCCAGATTGCTCGATTATTATTAACAGGTACTTGCAAGATCTAATGAGAGATCCCAAATTTTTTTTTCACCACGAGAATAAATGAAATCTCTGTTCTCTGTCCCAGGTATCATTAACGATAAGCGCGCACCCATAGACGCTTATCTGTCTACTCCATATACACGATATCGTTCCACGACTTATTCAACGATTTCTCTATCGTGACAGATAGGAGGACAGAGGGCGGGCAAGGTAAAAGAGAGAGGCGGCCCTCCGCCTCTCGATGGTCTTCCCCTTACAATGATGTAGAAGTTGATCGTACGTCAAGTGCAACGTCGCATGACCGACGGAAATAGAAGGGCTAAATTACGTCCGGAGTATAATTGAAAATTAATTGGAGCAGCCGGCTCGTGCTTTCCGCGAAACGAAAAAATCGAACGCATTTTATCATTGATCGAACAATAACCTGCGTCTTTGTTAATAAATGAATTCCTCGAATCAGCGTCCAGTAACGACGGATCGTTTTTTCCAGCGAAGGCACCCGGGTGTCGATGAATTTTTTAAACTAATTGCTATACCCTGATTGAATCCGGTAAAGTAAGCCGTGACTTAAACGAACTTCTAGCATCTCGCGTTGCGCGGAATTTTCGTAATTGGAATGAAACGAGATACCTAAGCAGAAGAAACTCCGCCAGCGATCTGGCATTTTCTGGGAGCACCGGTTCTCGAAGCTCAATCAGCGCAACTGCGGTTAATAATTCGTTATCATTGTGCATTCCCGTTAACGTAGTTGACGAATCCGGAGCAACGGAATTCTATTAGTCAGCCACCTGAGAATCGTTTAGGATTTTCAACGTCAGGCACAGCTACTTACACGTGACTTCAACCTTCCTTCGCGAAAATAGACCTTTTCTCGTTCAGCACAGTTCTCCGACTCTCAACGTTGCGCAACAGAGCCGATAAATTTACGAGCTTTCCCGCGGAGAAATTGCGTTTCACGAGCAGACGTCGATCGATGAAATTTTTATACCTCTGATTTAATAATTCACGAATTGTCCGACGGTTTTTACGATAATTAATTATTTGCCGCAAAGAAATAAAGAATGCACGATAATATGCGGTATAATTGATATTCGTCCTATCGTGAAGCCAATTACCGCTTCTCAATCGCTTCTGTTTTCTGTCGGTCGTCGTTCTTTGAACGCGATTTCCACTTGACCATTGTTTCCGAAGCGCGTGCATATTAAAGCATCGATTCTACGCGAATACCGGGGTGAATGGTGGAGAACAGAGCGCGTACGAGCTGGTACAAATCCCAGGGAAAGAATAGCGTAAACCGACAACGGAAATAAGCAGTGTGTATCCTGCAGTATCCGGTCGTTCACCGTCAAGAGCACTCGCATTCTGTTCGCATCATCGTTACGCCTCGTTAAATATTGATACTTCAAGTTTATGTCCACGCAAATACAGTGCAACCGTAGCATATACACAATTTCATTTAGCTGTTTTATCCTTTAGACGATGATGCTTGCTTTCGCTCAAATTCTTAAGGTCTTTAAGTTTCACGTAATTTGAAGACATTCGATCATTTTTTATTCGCAAAATATGAATATAATACAAGTGGGAGGGCATTGAAATGCTACCATACGCACGATGCTTTTAAATGCGACACACTTGTATGTATGCGCGTGACGATTGTTTCCCGAAGACGCAACTGTATCGGAAACCGCAGGGACGAGACAGCCCAAGCATTTCCGGTCAACTTTTATGGCTGACCTTGACAATAACTTTCTGTTGTTCTCTACCCAGCGGGCAAGCTGACGAGATACACTGTATGTATGTACAATTTCGCAGCGAAGCACGTTCGCTTTAGTGTTATATTATTATTCATAAACTTGGCTAAATGGATTTTACAACGAATGTCGTGCGACGCAAGGAAATTGTGCACAACACGCTTCGCAACACTGAACTTTTTATTGATAACTATCGTGCAACGTCGGAATCCGAGCAAAGTGCTAAAAATTATGCAAAATGAACAAAATTGTAGAGCGATAGGCGGTGCATTGACTAATGACGATATTATTAAAACAGGTAATGTCGTAATTCCTTCGCTCTGATTCGTCTAATTTCTCAACTGCATCGTTGTGTAATGCGGAGCATCGAGTATGATCAAAGTAAAGCATAGGCATTAGCATTTTTATAGAATTTCCATAGAACGTCGGCCGAGTAACAGAGTTGCATGAAATGAGAAAAAAAGATGTTAGATCTTATCGTGCGATATTCCCACATTGGCGGGGGGCTGTTCATCGATCGTACCTCAAAAGCAGTAACTAGAAACGCAATAAGCCGGTCACATCAGCTTTCCCTAGAGTCGTCGACGGTGACTCACTGTTACCCCCTGGTTATCGCCTCTGAGGACAACGATTCAACAATAATTTTGAATCGTTCGGTAAAAAATTGCTGAAGGCACGTACTTCAGATTGATTAGAGTTTGATAGGAATTGTCCACTGTGTCCCAAGGAAAATCCAATTGATTCGAGGAATGAAATAGTTCCCACAAAATCGACGCGTCTTCCGCGTTGAGAGCTGCAAGTCCTGGGAGATTTATACCTTGTCCCACGCGTTCAAGGTACATACCGTATATCAACTCCTATGAATACGTAATCCACTGTATCGACCTAGCCTTACCAAAACGTACAGCAATTGCGACGAATTTTTGAGTTCGGGGTAGTTTATAACTCGCCTGAAGCCTTAACGCTGATACGTAAATTAGTATTACATAGCTGTAATTCATTAAGTAAACGGAACGAAGTGTAAAACATAATATGCAGACAGTTAGTTTTACATTTTTATAGTTGAGTCGTAATTGCAAACGGAGCTGAGGAATATGGTGCATAAAGAGGGGCTCATCTTCGTACGCATCTGACTGAAACGTATTCATTACAATGTGTTTGTTTGTGAAAATGTTTAACCCACCTGTTCTTCCTATTACATCGCATTGTAGTAACACTACGTCTTAGATTGCGGTGTAACGTTGCATCGACTAGCAAATCACGGTAATTTCAATACCGTCTGGTTGGCCGTTAAACATCGTTGCGTAAGGCGTGTTTGCTTAAACATCGCTTTCCCGTTATCCATATCGAAGTAGATATGTAATACGCCACCAGTTTAATGTCGTAGCCGTAACAATTTTTCGATTATTGCAATATCGATCTTCGATATTGGTCTGTTGTCTATTTCCGTATCCGCGTGCCGTGAATTCCTTAACAGTCATCGAATTAAAGTCCTCCGTCGAACCTTGACCTTCCTCCATGTTCTACCGCATTGAAGCCTCTGCCTCTGAACATTCGTCATTATGTTCGGTACATACATCAAGCGAAGCACGTATATTCGTAACTGTACGTACCTTAGAAATTAATGGCTGCGTCTAATTTTAGTCACCCAGGGACTTAACTATGAACCTAAACTTATCGTCTATATTTATTCATATTCGATACCATTACAATAATTGCAGAACTAGAAGAATAATTACAATTTAATTTTGTTAATTGTTGAAGGTGTGGTAAGAAAAAAAAAAAATGTAGAATTTCGACAAAGGCCAAGGTTTGTCTAAGGTTTCAAATGCGATCGATAAAAGAAAAAATCAATCAATAGGCGACACGCTTGTGTTACCGTACACATGCCATTGATTACGGATATTTCAAAAGCGCACCGTGCTTTGATTGAGGTCTTTTCACACAATCACCTCGTGTGCGTGTTTATCCAATGCCACTTTTTTATCGTACCATCGAAATTTTTGTTTATATGTATTATTAAAAATCTTCAATCTACCCTTTCTAGAAAATTCATAAATCGACATCATGAAGTTTCCTTCCAACTTCCCAGAATTTCTTGTTGATTAAAAATACATTTTTAGCATAACGCGATTGTGCGACACACCTGTCCCTTTTCCTTTCCACCGAGACAAATCTAAGTAAACTCCGTTGTCTCCTTCAGGATTCGTAACGAGAAGATACTCGAGAAAATGTTGCGTGGGAGGAACAGCATCGACATAAAGTCTTGAACGGCGAATTTTCTCGGGGTCGCAGCTTCGCGTGAATAAAGTAGCTCGCACAGGTATCTACCACCTGTTACCTCGGAAGCTAAACAGCCGCTCCAATTAGGGGAACGAGCTTCTATTTAACGCTTATTTCCGCAGCAGGATGAAAGGGAAGCCGCGAACAAATATTTTTCTCTTCGTATCTCGTTTCGCGGCTTGTGATAAAACGTTCTCCGGTGTTGGACGTTTCCTGATTCCGTTCAAAGAAAACGCACCTTTGCGATATACATATGCTCGTAAACGCACAACGTAATGGTCATTGTATAGATCAAGGGACATTGCGATTTCGCGATAGAAATTAATTCACATTAATTCATTAATCGAATTCTGAGGTTTGTCTACTGGATAATATTTGGAATAAAGGCAACTCGATTTGAATTATATTTAAATGTTTAAATGTAAAATTGAATTTGAATCGAAATTTTTGGCTCATTTGGACCGGTGCTTTTTCTTTTACTAGAAACAAGATATTGCTTCGAGACTACTTCCGTCGAAAACACACCCCTCGGGAAGCCGGCGGTACACGGCACCCGTCAGAATTCATCAAATATGTCACATTCTATTTACGGTGATGCGATACCCGCAGGAGAGCTAATCGACCGAATGCTTTTGGTTGACTTTCGGCACACACCGTGTGTGAACCCTCACGTCGAACGAATCTTTGTGCCCAGAGAGAAAATAAAGGGAGGGTTTTAGGTGGAAAGCCAATATCTTCTTCAGAATCATAGCTTCGACTTTAATAATAGGGGAGCGGGCATTTCACATTGAAAAACACGCGTGGGAAAACGTTTTTCTTTTCTAAGCTTACCATTCATACCTTGTATCTCGATTACTTAGTACATACATGGGTGAATTGTACTTTTGAAACGTATCACAACGTATTATAGCTTATTCAAACTCGCATAGACACCGCTTTGCCAATAAACGCGGTGAGCTAGTATAACCCTGGATAAATTCCAACGTGGCGATTCTATTGGCGGCGCGTGTGAGCACTGGGTGTTGCTCGAAATATTAAAGTAGGCCGGTAGCAAAAACAGATATGATCTGATAAAATTATCCGCTGCCTCGGTCAAATTTTCCTTAGCTGCGCGAGTCTCTTAATAGCACAGAAATTTACCAGGGGGTGAACGACAATCAACCACCTATCTTGTGTATGTCAGGGAAAGTGGTATGCAGTTATCAGCGATAGTGTTCTCGTTAGAGAGACGTATTATTAATTCCTCACGTTTCAAATTTACCGTAAACGATCGCCGATTAGAATTGCATATATTACTTCAAATTTCTTACTACTATCAGAACGACACTGTTTTTTACACCTGTTAAAATTTATTGTTTCCTTCCTCATACAATACTATATTCATAATTAATTAATCCGCTCGTGCTTGAAACATGGCATTTCATAGAAAACATATTCTTCCACGATTATTAATAAAATTGATTTGACGTTTTAGGTGATAGACTTTGGTTCGAGCTGTTACGAGAACCAACGCGTCTACACGTACATCCAGAGCCGTTTCTATCGCGCGCCCGAGGTGATCCTTGGCGCGAAGTACGGCATGCCGATCGACATGTGGAGCCTTGGTTGCATCCTGGTGGAGCTGGTCACCGGTTTTCCTCTGCTGCCGGGCGAGGACGAGGCGGACCAACTGGCCTGTATCATCGAGCTGCTAGGCATGCCGCCACCTCAGCTGTTGGAGACCGCGAAGAGGCGTAGGCAGTTCATCAGCTCGAAGGGTTACCCGCGCTATTGCAACGTCGACACGATGTCCAACGGGTCGACAATGCTGACCGGTGGTTTCTCGAGGAAAGGTAAATGCCGTGGCCCACCCGGTACCAGGGACCTTCGGGGAGTGTTGAAGACCTGCAACGACCCGTACTTCCTCGACTTCATTCATCGATGCCTGAAATGGGACCCGGAACAACGGATGACGCCTGGCAAAGCGTTGAAGCACGCATGGTTGCGTCGCAGGCTACCAGAGCTTCCAGAGAAAACGGGCGACGCTTTGCCGGCGTTACCAGCGGCCTCCGCGCCGCCTTCCTCCGCTTCCGGCCTCCGTACGTCCACGTCCGGTAGCAAGAGCTCGGCCAAGTCGAACAGCCTGCAGACCAACAGCACCGAGAACGTGAACAAGGTGAAGCAGCTGAACGACATCTTCCACATACTCGCTAAGAATTACACGGCACTGCAAAGCAACGACGAACCCGGGGCAAGGGGAAGAGGAAGGAACCAGCAAGCGGTTTCCACAAATCATCAGGCGACGGTCAGCAGTCATCCGTCGCTGAACTCCGTTAGTGGTGATGCTAGCAGTAGTGGTGGTGCCGGTGGTGACGGTAGTAGCAGTAGTACTAGTGGTGGCCAGCCGCACAACAGTCATCAGTTGCAGTTGTAGCAGTTTCTCGAGTGGCTCGAGACGGTGAACACTGATTAGTAAGGATATTCTCGGGGAACCGAGCGGGTTCGTCGAACTACGAGGCCACCCTGCCTTCTTCTTTTCTAAAACACATTTGCGGTCCATGTTGTCGCCTCCGGGGCGGTCTTTCTATCTCGTCGACTAAGAGGAATCGTCGATGATACGAGCACCTCGACGAGTGATAGCTGCTATCATCGGAGATACAGTGATTGTCCGACGAAAAGGATTCCCTCGAGTCAAAGATGGGGAGGATGGCCTCGTTCTCGACCTCTGGATACTACTGTGATCTGCGCGATATGTTACTAGAGCGCTGAAGGGGTGAGATGGAAGTAGAAAATCGATCGCGATACCTCGAATCATGTACCTCACCTTAGCCTGGCGACGTTGCTTCGCGTTGCTCTTCGATTCGCTTTGTACGCAGCATCTCTCGTCGCTATTCGAGAGAAGGGCTGGATCGTACTGGCCGCTTAATCGAGGTCGATCGCTTTTGGGCTTCACTTTCATAGCCGACCACTCGATGCGATTCGCAAAGATGCCTCCCGCGTATAGGTTTAACAGGCTGCTGTGTATTCGTTTGTTCATATCTCCGCGTCGCATGTTGCATCCTATCATCGGGCGAGGGACAACCACGCGGGGTTATTGTGCCAAGGGAAGCCAGCAGAACCAAAGATTTGCGCAACGTCGATGAATCGATTCCCCGGAGGTGAAGTGACCGAAGGGTCATTCAGTTGATTCGTGCACGAGCTCCTCTCCAGGTAAAGTCGATCGCGGGACGAGGCTCGTTCTTCGATGCCTGGACATTACCAAGGCGCCGCGATTCAAGTCTTTCACGTTCACCAGAAATCTAATAATCAAAGGGCATTCGCCCCGCTGAATAGAGTCATCCGAGAAGCTTTTTAGGTCACCAGATTCCTACGTAATGCTATCAGTAGTGGGCAGAGGGGAAGGTCGTTGTTTTTTTCTTCACTGAACGGAGAAGTGCATTTATTGTTGATTGAAGGTCAGTTTGTCTTTCGAGAGGAAGGAGCATCGATAAATTTTCCTGATTGCGTGAAAAATGATTTGCAATGAGACCTACGTGATTTTAATAAGATAAAAAGTGAGGAATTTAATACTCGCATTTTTTTAATTATTTTTATTTAATAATATCCAACATAAGTATTTGTTTTAGAATTTATTAACTTCTACGTAACTAGTCTTCAGCTAGACTGCCCAGCATTTTACATTAGACTTTTTTAATACTTTTATTCCGCCTCAGCGATTTATCTTTTATGAGCATTTACCCTATCATTTACTACACTAATATTAGAAAACGTTGGCGATTCTAAAAACGACAGCGGGGAACGAGTATCCTTTCGCGTAAACGTACGACAAGCGTTCAATGAAACTTTTGCACGTTGCATTTCGCGTTCATGTAGCATAGCGAACCAACGAATTAGCGATTCTATAATTTCAAACGAAATTCGCTTTGCAATCGGATTAGATATCGAAAGATTGTGCAATATATTTCGCGTTTTCGCCTTAGCAGCATTCTTGAATGAAAATTAAACAAAATAGGCAAACATCGACGTGCACGGATCTGTTGAGGTGATGACCTGCTGGCACAATTTAATTGCGACCCTGGCACAATTATGCTAACTTTAATTTCAGTCGTGAACGAATAAAGGGATGTTGTGGAAAGGGAGCATCTCGCTGTCGATGAAAGATCGTGACAGAACGGCATGTGAGACGTGGAAGAAGCGACGGACGAAGAAAAAAAGGGGGAGAGAACGGTAGCAAAATGCATGTCGATAATAAGCGAGAAGGAGGACTGCGATGGAACGATTGCAATAAAGTAAGCCAACGATAAATGAATGAAATGTACGACGACCCTCGAGAAAAAGAGTTGTCGAGAAGTTTATTAAGAAAGGGTAGAAACCGCGAGACACTGAGGTTTAATTAGAATCGTGATACTGAACAAGATATCTTGTGATATGGAATTTAGGTGTACCCCGGGGTTCACGTTGGTGAACATAGATAAATATTCTATAGATGTATATATGAAGTGCGTATATATATATATATATATATATATATATGTTATAACACGTTGTAACGCTGATTAGAAGGGACAAAAAGGAGGCACGTTTTGTAGTGAGAAGTAGCTACTAATGAGATGCGTTAGAAGGGGTGGGAACGAACAACGGCCTCGTGGAACGTTGCACGATATACGTACATGTATGCAATGGCATCTTTCGCGATTCCTTTTATTTTTAATTCTTTTTCTTGTGATTACGATTGTACGAGTCTTTGTTCTTTTTTTTCTTTTTCTTTGTGTTTTCTTATTCCTTTTTTTCGTAGAATATACACCGCGATCGTGGACCACCGTCGATTAATTTCGCGAGAGAACGGGCGTCGTTTTTCGCTTTTGCAAAGTACAGAAAAAGTGCAAGGGTTCATCCATCCGCTGGTCGAGGAACACAAGCATCGCTGATCGATCTTTCGTGGTCGCGTCGGGTTTAGTTTCAGCTTGGATCTTTAGCGTTGGAAGCGTAGCCGGCGCGCAATCCGCGATTCAAGATCGATCGTCAATACCACTGCCAATACCTTCCTACACAATAAGTTCGGGCTCTCGTTGATACACAGAAAGCGATCGCATGTATTATTTACGAACCTAGTCTCCCCCCGGCGAAATTTCAATAAACGCCGCCGTCGTCGCGTTCATACAGGAAATATTATAATAACGCGTTGAACGCGCACGGGTGTGTATGTGTGTGTGTGTGTGTGTGTGTCTTTATTGTTATAAAGTAATAGCACCTCGCATCATGCAAAAATGAGAGAGAGGTTGGGCGCAGATGAAACGTTTATCATTCACTCCATTCTTTGACAAACATTAACACGGATATGTCATATCGCTCGATTATTTACGCTCTACTTAATTTAATCAATCATCCCCGCTGTGCTTTACGATTAATAAAACGTTATTATCGTTCATCGTCGGTGCAAACTTCGGCTCAAAACAATCGCGCGTACACTTTACTGACTGATCTCGAAGAAGATTGCGCAGGAATGAATTATTAAAATACCGGGTTGGTCCTGTCTTTTTTATTAAAGGGAGATCATGTAGATATATGTGATAAGCGATTAGCTCTCTTCGGTTGTTTTTTATTTTAATTGCCCTTTACTACTCACGCAACGCATCCCGACGCCAATGAGGTTTAAGTGATAGCTTTAGGCTTATAATAATGTACACGGGCAGGATATAAGTACGGACGGTTCCAAGGCCGAGGCTTTAACTCAAGGCAAACGAGGGTGTGTTCCGATTGTCTGAAAGACGTGCTCCCAACGAGATCCTTAGGAAAGAGGACAAAAAGATGATATGCACCGTACGTTTCCGCCGCATACGTACTTCTCTATCTCGTTCAATTATAAAAAAATAGTTTCACGTTTTAGCTCTACTTTTACAAAATAACTTTAAATTCGCAAGCGATCAACCGCTCAGTCGAAATTGATTGAAACAGCCATTAATGAAAAGCATGAAAACAATGCACCCTTGCCATCAGTATCAGTTTCGGTGTCCGGCCGTTGTGAGCTACTCGAACCACGAGTTTTCTAAAAAAGCCCACGGCCACATGAAAGGCGATGGTTAAAAATAAACCTCGCCGCAGATTTTCACAATATTCACCTGGCGGAAATGCATATTAAGGCTTAACAGCCTTGGTACCAACCCGTCCCTTCAATCTGTGTATCGTGCTACACGTATGTATCCGATCTCCGACTTGTACGAACACGAAAATGTAGGACGTGCGGCGTTTCAGCGACACACGATAAAAGACCACCGGGGTACGGTTCGATCGATCGGGAAAAAAACGAAGCTAGAGCGTCGTTCGGTGAATATTTTGCATTTTCAACTTGGTTCTCCACCCGCGGGTTTCCGTTATCGATGATCTACCGGGGAGCAAGCAGCAGGCCGGGGTTAAAGTTGCGTGGAATGATAATTAAAAATTATCATACTTTTCGTACAGTAGATTACATAAAAAAATTTTATGAACAAGCGTAATCGATTGTTTTATTGGTTGTATCTGTTATATTTCAGAGATGTGCTATTTAATTAATTTATACCTCGTGACACCGTGTTAACACCCTGTTAAACGCTTTCATTGTACGCTGCGCGGTACGATGCGTATCTAATACGCGTATTATAGTACGCCCTCGGTACACGGTGGATAATAACTGCATACATACTTATAATGCCAATGGCAGGCTCTCTTATATCATGGTCTATTTTAATACACGCATTGAATAATTAAGGAAAGCCGTGCGATCGGGAAAACGCTGTCAAAGTAGCCCACATCTTTCTGCTCTTTGCGAAAGAGCGGCAGATTGTTAGCCTAGTGCAATTTTGAATCCGCAACTTTAGTCAAGAGGAGCTATTAAAAATATCAACGGAAATAATGAAATAGATAGGTAGTAGAGAAAGGGAAAGGGAGAGGAAGTAGCGAAAGAAAAATCCTTGTCGATATGGCTTCGCATTGTTACGTGTACTCGTGTACATTTTTAAGTGACGCTAGTTTGGTACGGCAATTAAAAGCGTTCGCGAATTAATCTTCACGGCAGCGGATTTATCGAACTGATCAACGCGGCGTGGTGGCTGCAGGTTCGTTGAACGCGGCCGCCTCGTTCCGTGACCTTCCCTCGTTCCGATCTCGCCATTCCGGTGAATCTCTTCTGCTTCTCTCTTTTTCCTCCTTTACTCCCTTTCGCCTGCTGCTCGGTCACCGTGGTTCAAAAAGTGAAACACACAAGGTAGAGCCTTGGATCGTTTTCAACTCCGATTGCGGCGGGTCGTCGCGACGCCATCGTTATCATCATCATCGTCATCATCATCATCGGTATCGAATTATCATTTCAATTACCATGCATCGGGTCCCTGATGATTATAATATCGATTTGTCGCGAAAGGAAGAAGAATACCGCGTCAGATTCAGTAGGAACACACCCGAAAGTGAGCGAGCTCGTAACGATAGATAATAATTAAGTAATTGTTAAGCGATTTAGTAATCGATTTAGGTGATAATAAGAAGACGAAACGGATAAGGAAAAGAAAGAGGAGTAACGGAGGCAAATAACGAAGGTCGGGAAGTAGCTCGTAATTCGTCCCGCTGATTTTTTCTTCCCCAACGTTTTAGTTTGTTTTTTCTTTTTATCTAGCGACAAGCGCGATGTGCTTCGATGTGCACGTATTTATTTTAGCCCGCGTCTCTCTTCCGGAGGGATGGATCAATTGATCGCACGCCCCGTAGCATATCACTACTTTTATTTCGCGTCCAACGAAACGTGCATTTTTTATTCGCGCTGTGTGCCCCCCGCTGAGACTGTATGTATATTGGCCGAACGAGCAAACTCATCGGATTCGCGGCCCCCCCCGCGGAATAGAATCGATTTTCTGAGACGCGGTTACGGGACTCTAAGATGTATCGGGAAAATGAAATATGAAAAGTAGGGGGTGGAAAGCTCGAGCAGGCTCTTTCCAGCGGAACGTATCGCACTTTCTAGTGCGCTCGATTCGGCCGTGAAAAAGCTTCTCGAGCTGGTAGATAAATCGTTTTTATACGGGATACATACGTAGACTATAATCGTAAAATTTGTATGAAGACATCGTGACTGTTAATCTTCGCGTGCGTATGAATGAAATCGTTGCCGATACTTATCACTTTGTTTCGATGTACACGATAACGCGGTACACGTGGAATTTAAGGTTGATTGTCGCAAAGAACAGAAAACGCATGCTGTCGGTTTTTAAAAATTTCGTAACTATCGCAAGGCAGAGAGCCACGATATGGTGAAAATGAACAATACTACTGTACAAATTATACACACGACACGCTTCACCCGACGCATAAAAATCCTCCCCGATTTTCCAATGTTTGTGTTCTCCTGCAAAATGATATCGTTCGTTCCACGATAACATTGTCGTTGATTTTTAGTCGCTCGGGACCCGCTTTGAGGCCTTTTCCATACTTTTTTAATTGTGACAATTCGGGCGAGCGTTTTGTTCAATCATTGTACGCCGCCGCAACCGAGAGAATGAATAACAATGAGACAGCGAAAGAACGAATGCGTTAAGTGTATGCGTGAGTAAGAAGGAGACGAGAATATTGTTAATAATACTGTCTTTCACACGCGTAAAGATATTTTAGCCTGTCATTGTCACGTATCAGTTGTACCATAAGATCCTTCGATTCATACGCTCACACCTAATTTTCATTGATCCGTGATCGTTTTGTATTGTTTCATCGTGTATCTCGATTTCTACAGATATATAAAAGAAAGAAGACGAACGGCTTTAAAATAGCGGCTGACTTTTGATCCCTTGACGATACAGCATCCCTTTTTCATAAAAAAAAGGTCTTTTGTAATTTATAAATCAATCGCAGCTCATTAAATCGTCGTTATCGATTTTCAGCCAGCTGCAACGCTTTCCTTGCGTTCCGACTGAAAGAGGGAAAAAGCGTGCGGTATCACATCTTTCTTCTCCGTTTTTGTTCTCCTTCTGATATATATACATATATATACATACATACACATATGCATTAGTGATAAGTTAAGTTTTCGTTAGGATTAAATGCGATTTCTTAAGCGCCAATGCAAACCTTTGATCTCTAAACACGCGCGCCTGCATGTCATTATTGTAATAGTATGGATCTAGCGCGCGCGCGTAAACATACGTGTAAGTAAGGTACGTACCATAAATTAGGAAGCGAAATGCGCGGAGGATCATGCTCTTTGTTGCGTCCAGCATTTCTTTTTTGCTTTCCACCCTTTCTTCGTGCTCGTGTATTAATATCGAGGACGAGCGAAAGGGCGGTGAACAACAAAACGCGTCGTTATGCATCCTCCCACCGGGGGACATCGCAACTTATACATATATATATTATAAATATATATAAAAAATATATATGAATGGTACGATTCGAGCGTTTACGATGATACGACCTGCAAATGGTACACGTAATTACACAGAGTTGTCATCATGTATGTCGTCGGAAAACCCCTGGAGACCTCCGAACACACAC
The DNA here is from genome assembly GCA_023838395.1 of Holcopasites calliopsidis. Classification (NCBI taxonomy): domain Eukaryota; kingdom Metazoa; phylum Arthropoda; class Insecta; order Hymenoptera; family Apidae; genus Holcopasites; species Holcopasites calliopsidis. The sequence goes on along the minus strand of JALHAQ010000005.1, from coordinate 7,575,868 downwards.
ACACGAGCGTAATTATTGTAACGCGTTCTCGCTTACGAGTCACGAAAACGCGAAACTGATTTTTTAAAGAACTGCTCTGACTTGATTAATAAGAAACGAAATAAACGCTGCTTAAGACAGTTATCGGTTGTTGTGACTTCTCACCAGCTTTGGTCGTTTCTCCTCGAATTTTATCATCACCCACGCGTGAAAGTATTTACGGATGTTCGTTTCCTTGGAACGATACATGCGCATCCTTTGTCTTCTCCCTTTCTTTATCGCCACGTTTCGCCAGGAGTTTATCGACTCGTTTATTCGGGAGGACGGGACGATCTGCGTAAATGAATTGGCCGAGTTTTACGAAGCGCTTCGCGGTGTCGCTGAATGAATAAAAATGAGAAAACTGGCGAAGGACGAAGAGACACGAGGGTCCGTGGCATCTGGATAGGTAAACGCGGGGTCGGGCTTCATGCCAAAACATTCAATCTTCGAGATACATCATTGATGGAAATTTCCGGGCGAAAATCAAATGGAACTGAAAAGTTATAATTAAACTGCCCCCTTATCCCGACTGTTACGATACGTCAATTAAAAAAGGAAAAATAGAAGAGGGACAAGTATAAAAGTCTGATAGTCCAACTTGTTTGCTTTAATATTGTTTGACCCTTTCGTGGTTGAATGGAGAAATGCGAATCAATGAAAGGGAATCGACTACGAATAGCATCGATGATTCCTCGGCGTTGGTCATTCGAATTCTCGTCTCCTTCCGAGTCCCTTCTTCTCTATGCTCGCGAAGATAGAGTTGGCTTCTCTTCTGCGCTTTCAAGTGCAAGCAATTCGACAATAATTATCATTACCTGGCGCGAATACGCGCGGTATTCCTCTGCATAAACGCGGAGGGATTTCGGGTTTGCTACTAAATCATATACATTAAGTTTTAGGAGAAAACTACAAAGCAGGATCCCAAGAACCGATTCACCACTGCGACCTATTCTTTGTTATCCAACTCTGCTCTGCTCCCTCAGATTCGAGGGTCGGTTAATTCAAATATCGGGAAGAGTTTACTGTTACTCCGTTCGTCATACAGTTTTTACTAAACGAGTCGTTAATCATTGACACTCAACATCATGGGTCGACGATCGATTCTCTTTTGCAAGTGTGTCACACTTGCAAAGTGTATTTTTATCCTGATAAAGCGTCTCTATTTGGGCCAAAGCGAGAAGACAAAAGCGATATATCCTCATTGTCTTAGCGCGAGTCCACGAGGCATAGGAAACATTGGGAATCTCCGGAATTGTATAGGATTGCAATTATCTGACATTGACTGCTTTTCCGGATCGCATGTATTTTTAATCCAGTGTTGTACAGTTTGCGAGTGACGTCAAACAGCCTAGGCGTGGATGATTTGCTCTCTGTATATCGGTGATCGATTGATCACCCCCTGTTCCAAACCGCGACCAACGTAACCATGACTATACATATGTATAATTTTTTGTCTATTCGTAGAGAACCCTAGACTATTCTATACTATTTTATATTATCAGAGACTCATATTAAAGTATCATATACATATTACTTAATAAGTTTTATTACACGGTTACAAATGGACATCTTTTAACTCGCATCTACATGGTTCTTTAGACTCCAGGCCTTAATTTGAGACTGTATTTATTACAAAAATTCTGCTTAGGAATCGAGAATATTGCACTAAAATATTGAGGTCTACCCCTTTTTGATACCCCCTTAAATTCGGCATCGCGGAACATTATAACCATCTCGCAGTCAAACCTTGAACCAAATCTTGTCAGCTAGACAACATTAGTCTTTCAAAGAAGGACTATTTTCTTCGCTTCTACATCGAATTTCTTGACAAATGAGGGCTCAAATTAAAGCTAAGAGTCTCGTCTGCAAACTACTGTAGTTCCACAAATTCTGATTTGTTTGGTTTTGATATACAATTACATTATCGTTAGGGAATAGCGTATCTAAGATTGCACGAAGATGTAATAAGATTATTCGTACAATGTAATTTCCAACCCCTTGACTCGCATACCACAATGTTTCTCAGACCCCAGGCTTTAATTTGAGACGTTATTTAATGAAAAATTCTGTTTATCTGTGGCGAAAATTGCATTGAAAAATTAATGTTATTCGCTCAGTTTTAAACGCATTTCTACTGCCATCTATTGAAATGTGCTTGAAACTATTCGTATCCCTACATACCAACACTCGAGTTTTTTAGTTGGGGGCAGCACCGGACCTGAGTCAACTCGTTTGTATGACGTGAGATCTCTCTCTGTTCTTCTCTGGTATTACGCATGTATTTATTTTTTGAAAAGGGGAATATCTTGTAAACACGATTGTGCCATGAAGCACGAAATTTGTCAAAAGTATTAATTCCTTTGATATAATTGATATATATATATATATATATATATATATATATATACGACAACGAAACATGTAAGTCAAATGAATGTGTATCGCAATTTACATGTGATTCTTTCCATATATTCATATTTTTAAACAATTATCAGACAAAGCGTTTAACATGGTACCCACACCGAACCATATCCAAGGGTGGAATCTAGATAGAGTTCTCGGTTCTGGTGGATTTGGTATTGTGGAGCTTTGGGTACATACAAGTGGTAGAAAAATTGGTATGTTTACATCTGTATAAAGCTAATAAAACGCTACTGTACTGTAGTGCATTTAGTAACGGATAAAGTATTTCAATAAATTATAGAATGTTCTATGAACTGTAGCAATAAAAATATGCAAAAGGGATATCGTACAGTTGACAGAGACGCAGAAAAAGAGATGGATTCACGAAGTACAGATAATGAAACGTTTGAAGCACCCAAATATCATAAAGGCATTGGAATTACCGTTCAAACATCCCAATGATAAGATAGATCTGCCTTTGTTGTGTATGGAATTTTGTCGGAAGGGTGATCTTAGAAAGGTAAACTTTAATGTTCATATTTTCGTGTTGGAAATAAGATTAAGATAACGGCTGTTTACACGATTCATATTGTTTCTGAATCGTAGGTTTTAAATAATGTAGAAAACTGCTGCGGCGTCAGCGAAGAAGTAGCAGTTGCTGTGATGAGGGACATTTCCTCTGCTGTAGAATATTTACATTGCTATAGCATCACTCACCGTGATTTAAAACCTGAGAACATAGTCTTACAAGATGAGCATGATGTGGTGAGCGACATTATATTAAGAATCATACATTCTGCACGAAGTAGGCAATAATACTATAGACGTGAAATGTATTTCAGATTTCGTACAAATTAATAGACTTAGGATACGCGAAGGAGCTTGGAGAAGATAGTACATCCGCATCTCTAGTAGGCACGTTAAACTATGTAGCTCCAGAACTGCTCTGGAAGCAAACGTACAGTTGTTCTGTGGACTATTGGAGTCTAGGTATTCTTTTTTATGAGCTGGTCACTGGTGCAAGACCATTCCTGCCAAGAATGCAACACACTATGACATGGTACTTTGTATATTTACTAGAGCTGTTCAGATACTCGAATTGAGCGTTTGAATTTTCTGAGCTACTTAAAAAAAATCAAACAGTTCGAATATTCGAGCCCTCGTGAAACTTCGATTTACTCGAAAATGAATTTTCAGTTCGAAATTTTTCGAATTACTCGAATATATTTGAACAGATCTTTAACTTTCGTGTTAATCGTAAATGTATATACATTAATTTTTTTAGGATGCAATATATTCGAAATAAAGGGTACAACGATATCCGTGCCTTTAAGTCCGATGGAGGAATCGTTTTCGGGCAAGATATTCCGAATCCTACTAACATATCAAGGTAATATCAATGCACATAAGATAAAATGAAGTATAGTCAAGCACAGATTTCATTCGACTTTGTTTTTGTCAAGGTGTCTGAGGGACAAACTGGTAGAATGGTTTAGAGTTGCGCTGCAATGGGATCCAAAGAAAAGGGGTAGACAATATGATGCTAATGGAACATTGGAAGTAGTAGTATTTAAATTACTGCACTCTATTTTGTCGAAGAAGGTAATTAAATATTCAGCTTTACTTTCGTGACCGTTGTGCCTGAAAATAAACCTTTTCTTACGTGCTTTGTTGCATTATATATATCTTATTTAAGATAGTCCATGTGTTCTGTGCATCAAAATACAGGATCAATGCGTACGAGGTGGTCAATACTACTACGATTATAGAGTTACAATCTATGATCGAAAAGGATACAGGCATACCAGTTAGTCAACAAACTTTAACAGATTATTTCGGTAAAACTCTTACCGAAAGCGAGATACCACTTTTATTACAAATCCAGGTACAACGTGATGTAGTTTAACGTGTTCTGTATTGTTTTCAATACACTGGTACTTCTACTTAGGATCCAGTTTTATTCGTTTTCGATAACGAGAGTCCGTTAATAGAGAGCATGCCGACCATAGACATTCCTCTAGAAGTTCAAAAAATGTTGCAATTGTCAGGAAGTCAAATCGATTTTGAGACGCTGCAGAATTATTACAGGGAAACGATATTTTTTATCAAGCAAGAAGCACGTTTGTTTCAACTATACATTTTTGCTCTTACTATAAAAGTGTAAGTATCATACTGTATCTTATTCCCCGATAAATATGCCGAGTCAGATAAATTAGTAATGTACTTACAAACTAATGTGGAAAATTGCAATTGCAGAGATTTGTTAATAGCCAGAGTTAATATATTTAATGAGAATATGACCAATGTATTAGCAGATGTAAATTCTCTTTCGAACGAATTGCTAGAACTTCGTAGCAAATCGGAGAACGCATCTATAAATGGGGAAAGAATGGCAGCTTTGAATACTAATTTTGAGAAAGTTGCGAACCTGGTTAAAGCTACCAATCAAATCAAATCAAAATTTACCCCACTTATTGAGGATAGTAGTAAATTAAAGGATACAGTTCAATCCATCGATCATATTAATGATATGTCCGAATTGTGAGTACATTTTAGTTTGCCAGCTTCTACAGCTACTGATTAAGCTTCATTCAAGTGTTTTTGTTCAGATATGATAGCGCTGCTAAGATTTACGAGCTGCATATAGAAAAACGCTCCCTCACACGCGGAAAGCCAACGCAGATGGTGAAATTAGTGTTCGAATTTTTGATGGTACAAGAGGCATTATTCCGCGTGAGGAATATTCCAGAACTTGTAAAGTATGTGCATTGTATTATACATGGAATTTACATATCGTGCATTGTTACATTCCATTTTTTTTTTTTAGGCAAATAGTAACATTGCAAGGAAAGCTTTGCACACTGGAAACGATTTTTGATTCTGTTACTGCTATGACAACTATATACCGTCAAGAACTTCGAAACATAGAATCTTTGGATACGCGTAATGATATACGTGAAACTGCACAAGTTTCATCAACTAATGATCGTGTAGAAATGCCAAATGAATTGAGTAGTAACCAGTCTTCGCATACATCTGTTATTAAAGACAAGAATGCTATGGACGTAGACAATGATGTGATATACGATAATTTAGTACTTCGTTACACGTATGTTCGATTAAAATTTATATTTTAAACACTAGTAACGCCATTGGTAACATAAATCCATTTTCTCCCACCAGGTTGGACAATCTTTTGGTGGAAATGCAAAGAAAACTATTCGACGTGTTTAGTTTGGAGACGTAAGCACATAACTGGGAAATAAGTATACTATTACTATATTTTTCTATTCTATTTTTTGTTAACATCTTACATCTTTTAAGTTTCTAACTCTGTTTTTGTATATATAATTTTATATTTATTTGTGTCTGTTCATTTCTTACTAAAGATATATTGCATTAGTTATTTTCTTTAGAACTCTGTTTACGGTATATCTAATCTCGTCGTTCTTGGAACGTAATGCCGTACACCCCATTTAATATTAGCATGTTTATCGGTTTTTACGTATGTATAAACGGGGCCATTTGTTGCACTTTTCTGTCTCATCCGCCCGTCAACGCGTTTAGATAGCGTTAAAAGATCTGCAAAAGATTGTTCATTACTATAGTATAGGTGTTGAGGATATTATACCGCGATGATGTTAAAGTTTAATTTTGTGTTATATGTATACTGGTCTCAAATTGGCTGTGAACAAGAGGTTTGATTCAGGTCATAATGTACATTGCTGATCAGAAATAATGAAACACCACCCAGCATTTTATTATTTTTATTTTGAGAGCAACATTTTATAAGTGGTTTGGCTCTGTTAGTTTCAGGGTAGTGCCATATTTTTGATCGGTAATACATATACGTACATTTATGACATTTGTTCCCCATTTACATACTCTAAGGAAAGTTACTGAACTATTTTAATGTACCGTAATTTAGATATTTTTACTTACCCTCTTTAAACGCCATACATAAAAATAAACATACAAATACGTATTTTACTACCTGTGAAAGAATCAATTACTATATTATGCACACACACTCGTGTTATATGTAGTACATTTCATTTATCAAAACTATACTCACGGTATAGATGTTTAAAATTGTAAAATTCATTGTGTTTATCACAAAAGTGGGATGCTGACTGCCTGGAAATGAAACTAAGCGGCGATTCCGCTATGTTGTATTTGTCGAAAGAAGAATCGATCGCTTGAATGAATATGTAAGACAGCAAGGTTTTTGTTACACTTTCACTCGGAACAAGAATCGATATTTTGTAGTTTTCGTTATGCCATATTTTGAAGAACTCCACACGTAGAATAATGAAAGTATTACAAGGGGAAGATAATAACAGTTATATATTTTAAAATGTATTTTATTGAAAAACTGTATACACATCCTAAACTGAGGATTAGACAACAATGTTAAAATAAATATGATTTTCATTTACTATTACTTTCCCGTCACTGAGAAATCTTTTACACACCATGCTAGTTTTCTAGATTGTCCACATACATCAACGATTATGCAATTTCAGGTATAAAAGTTCATTGTACATTAACTTGACAAGTAAAAAAAGAGGAAAACGAGAACTTTTTGCCATATTCGTTTATCTCGCCCCCCCACGAGAAATAGATATTATTCATTGTCACTAATATCTTCGTCAGTTGTGTACTCGGAATGTTCGTCAGCTGCATCTACATCCTCCGCGGTTTCTTCATCCGAAATGTCCCACTGTGGATGTTCCGTGGGTACTTCCGGCGCTTCTTTCACGTCCAACTGCAGACAGAATTCGATAAAAATAGTGTACAACTGCATGCACTTCTTCTTTCGCGTGTGAAATGCAATCGCCTACCTTGATATCTTGAGCTTGATCAAAGCCAAGATAAGAATCGCTACGTAAACAAACGGTAAAGGTGTATACGCCTGGCCATCGCGGCGCTGTAAATTTTAACTGAACTTCCTCAAAGTGTGCTAACGACGTAACGTAAATAGGAGTTGTTAGTAGAGTTTGACTTTTGCGGTCGCAGATGTAAACCCACCAATATTCCTGTTTCACATCTGGGAAGAGCGGGCAATGCACTTCGTGCGATAAATTGCTCCTTCCTTCTAAAAATTTCTCCCTCTTCGAAATTCTTTGCTGGAACCTGTTTTAACAAAACGTTAATAGCAATTACTATAGGTTTATTCAAACATGTATTTCATATAAATATGTATTACCTTTCCCATTCCGTATCATCGTCATCGATAGACACATCTTTCTTCTCGTTGCTATCTTCATCATCGCTTCTCTCGCTATCGACATCACTGTCACTGACGTCGGACAATTTATCCTTGGAAGACTCTTTTTCTATTTTATCCTCTTTCTTCTTCGCATTCGGAGTATTCGTTTGTTGAGCACTATTATTGGACTGAGATTGCGACTGAGCATTTTTGGTAGATGCAAATTTCTTGCTAGTCCCCTTTTTGTGCGATTTCTTCTGCCCCTTCTTTTGTCTGAGCCATGCCGGTTTCTTGACAGTTTGGATTTGTTCCTCCACTGCTTCGTCGGCAGCTTCGTTGTTCATTTTACTATCATCGATCATTGTTTGCTCTTTAACAGTATCATCTCCAAATAGGTGTCTCATATCTTTACGAGTCAACGACACTGTTACTGTCACAATAGCACCAGCAGTATAAACAGTTGGGTTTTCATCATCGATTACTGTAATCGTACAAAAACCCGTTGTTTCATTTTAATACTGAATTTTGGCTATTTATCCCCGACGTAGGCGGTCAGCCCACGTTCAAACTACATAATTATCGAAAAACGAAATATTGATTACCTTCGGATCGTACTTTGAATTCTATGTACGGCATATTTCCAAGAACTTTCATCACATCTTCGTATTGACTGTCAGATAAATTTCTAAGGATCAGTCTTCTCTCTTCCCCTTTTAATTGTGCAAGTTGTTGAAGACTTTTGATTTGATGCTAATATACAGTAGAAATCTAATTATTACATTTCAAATTACCGCACGGGAAATATAGCATAGGTATTGTACAGTGCTAGAAAATTTCCAGCTATACAACAAGTTGTAAATTCGTACCTTCTTTGGCAAGAACCATTTTAGATTATCTTCCGTTATGTGTGGCAATTGTAACAACGGATTCTTAAATTCCCAAAAGCCTTGCACTATCATTGGGCATAATTTCATACAATTCTCTATAGTTTTTATAGTTGGTAGACGCGGAACTGAAAAGGGAGAGTACATTCAATTGTTGCAGGTATTTCTATGAATTGTACATATCAGAGTAACAAAGTGGAAAGCTTGGTTCACTGTACCTCTTCTAGCGTATGCTAATAGAATCACTCGGTTAACACAAGTAACCATTTCTTGAATTAAATATGGACATTTTTTCACTATATATTGCCTATCTTTATCTAACGTGTCTGGATTCAGTGGCATACGAGACAAGTGTGCATGGATTAATGCTCTAGCTTTAATGGAATATGAATCGCATAATGGATTTTCCTTGTTCTTCACTCCTAGATCTGGCAATTGCTTAATGAGCTGAAAGTAAAAATAATGGAGTGTAAAACCTATAATATATGCGAACGATTAATTACATGTTAAATGGAAACTCGAAGCCGTGGAAAAGCGAAGAAGAACTGTGCAAACTTCCTTTTACTTGCAATATGGAAGAATTAATACGTATCTTACCGAATATACTTCTTCAGTATCTGTATATCTTTCCACTATTTCTGCGTTCCGCTTCTTGTGAAACTCGAACGAAGCAGCAAGAATCATAATGACTCTTTTTAGCGACATCGAAGGACATTTAATGAAGAAGACGTAATATAACTGAGTTGTTGCTAATAGAACCTAGAAAATTAACGAAAGATTAAAGTACACATCAGTTGCTATTCAATTGGAAAAGGTTTGCTTCAATGGAACACGTATTTACTTGGTCACCAGTGTAACGAATGCTTTTATACCACCACATTCCAACAGCGGTTGGTAAAACAAACATGAATACCAGCGAGTACAATCCTAATACCCATACGGAATTCTCCTTTTCTACTATCCAAGAGGGTAAAGCAATTCCAAAACTCATTGCTCCTGGACCATCGGGGTTTCCATATTTTTCCCAGTTTTTTCGTGCTTCTTCGTCCGTTAAAGCTTGATAAGCTATCGATTAATACGAAAACAAATTGTGTTACTCTTTACCAATCAAGATTAGTTTCTAAAATCCATACTTTCACCGGAATGCTCTACTCAATGCACAAGGTGCACAAACTATGAGGCACTACATGTAAGATATGTAAGACTAAGCACCCATTTGTTAATATGCACTGTACTTCGAATCATGTTTATTCTGACCTTTCGTAAGTCTCATAAAAGCCTTTTCATTTCCAGTTTCCTTGTCTGGGTGAAAAATTAGGGACAGTTTACGGTACGCCTTTTTAATATCGCCTTGAGACGCTGTCTGCAAATGAAAATGTAATTGTATGTTCAAATATTATTACATGAATGAAACTAAGCGTATCGATTGTACTTACAGAAGATACTCCAAGTATTTCGTATGGATCAAAGTTAGCCATTTCATAGTCAAACTGTGATACCTTATATGTCAAGAAAATAAGGATCACCCATCCAAGAATAATAAGAAATTTCCTGCAAACGAATGATAACATTAAAGGATGTTGAAATTTAGGCACAACTTGTAAAGTACGGAAAATGTTACTAACGTAAATAATGCTTTAGTTTCCTTCCATGGTTTGTTAAGTCGTAGGATAATTTTCTTCTTTTTACATCCATCACACTGACACTCTTTCGCCTCTTGATTGGGATCTAATTTCAAAGAATTGTGAAGTACATTCAACATTAATCGTGTCTTTAATTAATCATGAAAAATGTCAATTAACTGCCATTCTTCTTGAAATAAAATTTGCCTACAAATTTTCTGTACATTTTATTAAACAATTAGCGCGGCAATGAATTAATTAGAAAAATGTTTCAGAAGCACAACTTCCAAATCTCAAGAAATACATATGCGTGTGTCTTAATCCATTGATTCTTAGAAGGGTAACATTATGCTTCAATTGACTCAATCATATCGGAATCTATTAAGCGATTTATTGAGGTGTTATATGTACACGTGAAAATTGCTAATATTCCGTCCTACTATTGAGGCGATTAGAAGATTAGTAACGGGATATTTGCAATTAAGCGGTATTCACTCTTCCGTCACAACTTACGAAGTACAGCTCGTATCGATGCAAGGAAGTGCGAAATGTAGTAAAATTCGGTAAATTAATAGAAAATATGCACGCAGATAGAATCTTATCGCAATATCATTTTGTTTTTATGTTAATTTTAAACAGATTCATCGAGAACTAACCTTGCTTGGGGCAACGTGGCCAAAGATAGTACGTCCCAGGTATCAGAAGAAGTGCCAGGAACGAGAGTAAAAAGTAGAAAAACGTCCCACCACTTTCGTCATATTGAAACTTTTGGCCGCTCATGACTCATTTAAGTAACAACGTTTAAGTATACCGTTTAAGTACATTCATTACTACTGAACCACCCACTTTGAATTCACGACGGTACCATTTAACATATACAGAGTAAAGTTACAACTTTGTCGCCGTCAAGAGTGCCAACTCAGCACCGAGTCTGCTATTAGTTTAGGCCTGACGTGCAATCGGCGTTACCGGTTGTATATTGTTTATGTTACACTCGATAAAAAAGGAAATTATGTGAAACTCGACAGGAGTCACTACAATCTCGGCCGTTCGCAAAGATACTTCATCCTATGTGTATGATATATGTAGATGAACTTAGAATATGCCGTAGCATGATAATACGGTACTTTAGTAATTCAGATGCAGTCTAAGCAGTGGACAACGTCACTAATGCCAACGTCACACGGTATTAACTGTAAACAAATCGCGAATCGATAATGAAAATCGATATTATAATCGTCTCGATATCGATATTCTACAACTATTGGTGGAGAAACATCGATAGCAGGCACTATCGATACTTTCCTCTATTTGGGGCATCGACCGTCGATAGTCATCGATTGTGATGAAAGTACATTTATACTTATGTTAATAAGTATTTATTATTTACACGCTAATAACTTACAACTTTCAATACCTACAATTATCGATAGTGAAAACAATATATATGTATATCGATAATTTTTGATAGTGCTGCCTAACGACAATTATCGATAGTACCCCACCATTATTCAAGATGGCATCAACGATTTAAAGCAGGTATTTTGCATTGGTAACAATTAAAAGTTTTTTTACAATAATTTAGCGCATATCCTTTTAGAAATATCTATGTGAGCTTGTTCTTTGTGAATTCCTAAACGTGAAAAGTGATGTAATATTAAAGTGGAAGGACAATATATATTTGGAAAACTTTCTCTGACATATACATAACCTGAATTGTGGACGCGAGCAGTGCTAATATTTTCTGTTTTGCATTTTAGATTATTGAGGAGAACATGTCATGTTGCAACAACTGTAGAAATTCTGGTTTTACTTGCAACAATTCTGTAGTTATTAATTGTGAAATATGTACGAATTTAAACGGTGAAGCGTACTGTAAGTCAATGTATAAAGATAGTTTTGAAATATTAACTCTTGCCTAGTGGATACTGTGTCCATTCGCACCCAGTTGTCAGCTGTTTGATTAAGATCTCTTTCATTCGCTTAAAATTGTACATTTGTGAATAATATATTAATAATTGTTTACTACAAGTCTGCACAGTTAGCTGCTCCTTTAAGCAGCATTTTTGGCTCCCCCAAGCAGTGTTTCCAGCAGCATCGTTTCCATTTCCCCCCGAGCAGCATTCTCAGCTCCCGCAGCAGTGTTCGTCGTTCCATCGATGGTAACTGCCGAACCCCATCCCCCAGCACAATTTGCTCCCTCTAAGCTGTGCCTCCTCGAACAGCGGTAACTGTGTGGTGCTGTACTGAAAATGTATCAATATGGTAGAGTAACAGCAGCATAGAACTGTCGTATTAAACTATACTTATATGAACTATGTTAATTATATTTATATTCGTTTTAAAAATTTATACAAGTGTTAACTTTACGAAGTGTTATAAATGAATTTATAAGAATAGTCAACAGGTCATAGTTTTAAGTTTCTAAAACATTTTTATAATATATATAAGTCTGTGCTATTATCGTCATTATAATTTTCATTATTCTTTAATTATAAGATTTATTGTAAATTAATTTATAAGGATATGTATAAGCAATAGTTTTTAGTTTCTAAAACATTTTTGTAGCATATGTAAATCTTTTTTATTGTCATTATTGTAATTCTCATTATTATTTAATTATAAGATGCATTGTGAATTAATTTATAAGACTAATCTATAAGTAATAGTCTTTAAGTTTGAATAGTATAATTTTTGTAATTTGTGCATTATTGCAATTTTTCAATAAACCTTCGCAAAAGGAATGCAACTGGTTTCAATTTTTTAACACCTGTCCACTGCTAATAATTTAAGTTAAAGTACTGGAAAGTGACGTCAATTTCAGGAATCACCGATAGTATTGAAGTTCCCGGAATTTTCCAACTTCCAAAAATTAGTGAAACAGAATATTTTGCGATTTCGAGCAAGGGGAGTTCTGTAAAATTGTGTTTCGTGAAAAACCTCCTCGGATATTATGTTCTGATACAAATTGGCGATTTCGAGCACAAGGGATTCCGTAAAAGGAAGTTCTGGGAAATTCTTGGAAATGACGTCACATTCCAGGAATTGGTCAAGTGAACGACCTCCTCGCATATCATGTTCTCCTGATACAAATTGGCGATTTCGAGCACGAGGGATTCCGTAAAAGGAAGTTCTGGGAAATTCTTGGAAATGACGTCACATTCCAGGAATTGGTCAAATGAACGACCTCCTCGCATATCATGTTCTCCTGATACAAATTGGCGATTTCGGGCACTTGGGATTCCCTAAAAACAAGTTCTGGGAAATTCTTGGTATGACGTCACATTCCAGGAATTGGTGAAACGAAAGACCTCCTCGCATATCATGTTCTCCTGATACAAATTGGCGATTTTCAGCAAAGGGACTGCCCGAAATTCACGATTTTGTATCAGGAGAACATGATCTGCAAGGAGGTCGTTTACTTCACCAATTCTTGGAATGTGACGTCATTTCCAAGAATTTCCCAGAACTTGCTTTTACGGAATCCCAAGTGCTCGAAATCGCCAATTTGTATCAGGAGAACATGATATGCGAGGAGGTCGTTCATTTGACCAATTCCTGGAATGTGACGTCATTTCCAAGAATTTCCCAGAACTTCCTTTTACGGAATCCCTTATGCTCGAAATCGCCAATTTGTATCAAGAGAACATGATATGCGAGGAGGTCTTTCATTTCACCAATTCCTGGAATGTGACATCATTTTCCAGGAGATTCAAGACCATCGGGGATTCCTGAACTTCGACGTCATTTTCCAGCGCTTATCTCTAACTTAAATTATTGGGAGTGGACAGGTGTTAAAAAAATGAAACCAGTTGAATTCCTTTTGTGAAGATTTATTAAAAAACTGCAATAATTTACAAATTACAAAAATCATAGTATTTAAACTTAAGAACTTATAATTATTACTTATAGATTATTTCTATACATTAATTTACAACAAATCTTAAAACTAAATAATAATGATGATTACAATAATTATAATAGCATTGACTTATATATGCTACAATAAGGTTCTAAAAACTAAACACCAATCCTTATAAATTAATTTACAATAAATCTTATAACTAAATAATGGTGCAAATTACAATAATAATAATAACAAAGGTCTACATATGCTACAAAACTGTCTTAAAAACTAAACACTACTATAAATTAATTTACAATAAATCTTATAACCAAATAATACTGAAATTACAACAATAATAATAACATAGATTTAAATATGCTACAGGAATGTTTCAGGAACTAAAAACTATTATAATACATCTTAAAGTTAACATTTATATGAATTATTTACAACGAATATAAATATAATTAATATAAGTATAATTTAATATGACGGCGCATTATCGACATGTCACACACGCACAGTTCCCATTTGTTCGAGAAGCCACAGCTTGGAGCTTGCAACTCCGCTTGTGCTGGGGAGAGCCAGAACCATTGATGGAACCAGAAAGAAACGCTACCTCAAGGAACTGGAAACACTGCTGTGAGGAGCTGGAAACGCTGCTCGGGGGATTTGGAAACGCTGCTTGGAGGAGTCAGAAATGCTGCTTAAAAGAGCAGCTAACTCTGCAGACCTGCAATAAACAATTATTAATTTTTTATTCACAAATATACAATTTTGAATGAACGAAAGAAACCTTAACCAAACAGCCGACAACTCGGCATGAATGGACACTGTATCCGCTGGGCAAAACTTAATATTTCACCATTTAAATTCGTACAAATTTCATAATTAACAACTACAGAATTGTTGCAAGTGAAATCAGAATTTCTGCAGTTGTTGTAACATGATATGTTCTCCTGAATAATCTAAAATGCGAAACAGAAAACATTAGCACTGGTCGCGGACACAATTCAGGTTATGTACATGTCAGAGAAAGTTTTCCAAATATATATTGTCCTTCCACTTTAATATTACATCACTTTTCACGTTTAGGAATTCACAAAGAACAAGCTCATATAGATATTTCTAAAAGGATATGCGCTAAATTATTGTAAAAAACTTTTAATTGTTACCAATGCAAAATACCTGCTTTAAATCGTCGATGCCATCTTGAATAATGGTGGAGTACTATCGATAATTATCGTTAGGCAGCACTATCAAAAATAATCGATATACATATATATTGTTTTCACTATCGATAATTGTAGGTATTGAAAGTTGTAAGTTATTAGCGTGCAATGAGTAATAAATACTTGCATAAATGTACTTTTATCGCTATCGAAGACTATCGATGGCCGTTGATATTTCTCCACCACACTATCGATACTTCTGAAGTGCCAATCAGGTTGAAAAACTGTGAAACTTGCCGTATACATACAAGCACGTGGATATGTGCTATTGTTTATTGCACAATTCCTTTTTTAAGTCTCATACATTTTGAATAATAGTTGCAATACCATCGAGGGATAGATGTAAATACGTATACGTATTGCTAATATTCAAAATTTGTACAAGAATGGCAAGTCGCTAACAGTGCGGTCGGAAATTAAAATATTTAATTGCTAGGAATTGTTAGGAAAGTACTTTGCACTTTATATACCTACGTGTGGAAAATTTTGCTGTATTCTCCAAATGATTCTATGTAGAATAGAATCATTTTGCTTTATATCGATCGTAAGTTGGACTTCCATCCCGCTTTCGTTATATCGCTTGTGTTAAGTTATCAGTATTTGTTAATCGGTATGATTCACGATTCACAGTGCTTTGTAACATTGTGACTTTGTGACTACGACGTTAACGGGGATGCATGGGGATGCATGCACCACGCTCTGAAACGGAAAACTATTCAGTGTGATGAATGTGTCGAGTGTGCCTGTGACATCCTTGTCAATGATTCTGTCTGGATTAGTTTATTTACAAATGCTGCCAATGTATATACGATTTTGTTTGACAATAAGTCTATGATGTCTACGATATATATACATTATGTACAATAAACGCACGAAAAAATTGTGATAACTAGCTTTCATAATTCACATGTTAAATTTCTAAGGTGAGTAAAATCGTTTTCAGTGATTAGGTTAAGTATGTTAGGTTTCAAGCGTAAATCACTTCGTAAATATATTATAGGTACCAATTGCATGCTCCATTTACATAACATATTAATATTTCCGATATTTTTAGAATTTCTATTCTAAATCCCTATTCGTATGAATTCAGGACATATCATTAGAGATGTTGCTGTTGGTGATAATTTCAATACAATTTTATTAATAAACATGTAATTTTTTCCCTCACAGGGCTAGTAAAACTTTGTAATAAGATATATGCAATGTCTGAGAAAAACATAGTGGAGTGGACGCAAGGCGATGTAACCCAATGGCTCGGCGAAACTGGACATGAAAAATTTGTCGACTTGTTTCTCGACCATGAAATAGACGGAAAAGCGCTCTTGACTCTAAAAGAGGAAGATTTAAAACTGATGGCTACGAATTTAAAGAAAATTGGTGATATAAAGAGGCTGTACATTAGTATAAAACAGTTGCAGAGAGATAATGTGGCAGTATTATTCGAGTTAGGATACATGGACATATATCCATCGTCAAATTTCTATAATCATCACAAGCATGAGGTAAGAAGATTGCGTACTCTTCTAATCTGTGTCTTTCGCACAAATCACTAGAGGTGTACGAGAACCCGAAACTGCTTAGCATAAGAAATTTAATAGGGCGTAAGTTTAGGTTCCATTGTTTGAAAAGCTAAGGCTTGCATTTTTCTTTCCAGATACCTAGTGCTGTTATGAACCACGAAGGTTCTATCGAACATGAATTTTATTCGGCATCCGTATCAGAAGATGGTCATGCGTCGCATTTACCACCTGAAATTTGGAAAACATTCATAAGCTTGGCGTATTTATTTATCGTTACATGGATTACCGCCTTTGTGATGGTCATTGTACATGATAGAGTGCCTGATATGAAGAAGTACCCTCCATTACCTGACATATTTTTAGATAACGTACCGCATATTCCTTGGGCATTCGATATGTGCGAAGTTACAGGAACCATACTGTTCGCGATATGGCTGGTCGTATTAATTTTTCACAAATATAGGTAACGTATGCTGTAATTCAGTTAACACGCGGAAGATTACGTTGAGTAACAAATCTGTCGTATTTACAGATTTATTTTGTTACGAAGATTTTTTGCTTTATCCGGTACAGTCTTCCTGTTAAGATGTGTTACAATGCTTATTACTTCCTTATCAGTACCAGGCGCACATTTGCAGTGTCAACCGAGAAAAGTTCCCGAAGATTGGACGAGGTATACATCGATAGTCTGTCGTATAAAATAATTATGAACAAAAAGAGTTATGTTAATGCATCTTTTTTTTTTTGTAGTTCCGCTTACGTAGAGCTGTACAATAAAATCGCCATGGCTTACGTTATATGGCGTGGTGCTGGTATGTCTATCCAAGGTGTCAGAACCTGTGGTGATTATATGTTTAGTGGACATACCGTTGCATTAACGATGCTAAATTTTTTCATTACGGAATGTAGGTACCAATGCAGTTTTAATGTATTGAAGTTCAATACAGCCGTTGCATAATAATTATTTTTATGTTACTTTATTTTCAGATACACCAAGGCAATTCTATTTCTTACATACCTTTACATGGATGCTCAATATGTTCGGTATATTTTTTATCCTAGCAGCGCACGAACATTATTCTATTGATGTTTTCGTAGCCTTCTACATTACCTCCCGGTTGTTCCTTTACTACCACACGTTAGCAAATAATCAGGCATTGATGCAGCGCGATTCGAACCGAACGAGAATTTGGTTTCCGTTGTTTAGCTTCTTCGAATCTTCCGTTGATGGCATTGTCCCGAATGAATACGAGTCACCGTCTCTAATCATTTGTAATCTAATGTGCACGGGCAAAGACATGTGGAATTTGGTACGGTCTTCGATATGCTTCCGCAAATCGTGGCGCAACATAAATGGCAGTGTAAAAAATAGCACAAAGAAGGAGCACTAGCCAATTCCGTTTCGTTGTATCAGATTTATATTGATTTGATAAACAGACTTTTGAGACTATTGCTTTTATTCGGCAACTCTCTTTATACATTGAATAAAAAATAAAAATTAACTGTAAGTATTTATTTTTGTAAGTAAAATTATGATTACAATTAGTAAAAAATATTGTTGTTGCGAATCTATAAAGTTTCTTTCGACTTTTATAGTTTTCGCGAAATGTTTAGTCTTAATAGTTGAACTATATCCCTGAACTACACCGATCTTCCAAAACAAATTAGTAATACGTCGTTATTATGCTATTTAGCTGGAACTATCCTTGTCCAAGGAATGGTTTTATTGTTCCTTAAAGCTGTTTTAAATGTAATAGGTTTTCTTATCATTCAAAGGAATTTCCCACCTCTATTGCTTTGCACGTCGGCTATCGAATCATCTTCGATACGTTTGGGTACGGATTAAAGTTACAGATTGATGAAAGTCCTGAGTAATTGCGAGTAGTTTTGTTAACGAAACTGTTTCGATACGAAAATCTATGCATCCGATTATCTTGTAAATTTTTATACAAATCTTGGAGAACCAAAAACAGAAAGTTGTAAAGGTGATTGTGAAGTGAATGAATTTTTTACTACAATTATGGATAAAATGAAGGATGATTCCTGCATCTATTTTAACAACTATCTTCGCCTGATCGTGACCGTTTACTTCCGATAGTTCACGTCCTCGCAAATTGAAGTAATGAGCGGTGGATAATGCACGACCAATAAATAAGTGATTACACGACGGTTATGATCAGACACTGTTAAATCTTTGTAGCACGTGTACAGTTGTCTATATGTATACATATAAACATTTCAATAATGCAACTTGTGTACGATTATAATAGCGGTATCTTTGTATGCGATTCAAGTACAGTACAATGCGCATATTGAACATTTCGCCAGAATTAATCGATAAGAAGCTAAATGTAATATGCTCGAGAATATTTATACCTGTTATAAATGAAATATGATTATTTAGATTATTAAAAGAGGCTCGTAATATTATGTTATTAAAGGATAATTAGCACAGGAATAGTAAAGAAGTTGTACATCCATTAACGTCTGTACATATTATAATTCTACAATCGATACTTCTATTAGGTTGACGAGATTATTTTTCGACATTGTTTTATCTAGTATACTTTTTATATTATTGTTTATTATAAATAGATGGGTATTTGACAAGAGCAACATTGTAAAATGCAATTTGAAATATGTTTAAATTATGTTTAGAAATAAATACCTGAAGGTGCTAAGTCTATCTGAAATAAAGTGTATTAAAACAAATGACTTTTTCATAATGCATTTATTACGCGGATATTCGATGAGAGAAATATTGCTTTATGTAATGCGCGTTTCCCCAATTTCAACCAGTAAAGTATTTGTTTCTGTTACGTACACCAACAATCAGTGAATTATTTATAATAAATCAAGATAATAAATTTGTATCGTATCCAGGAAAAAGCCCTCACGGTTTTTTCGTCATAAATAGGTACGTTTTATACATAGTCGTGTCGTTTCTATAATTAAACCCAGAGTGTACAGACCACTGTGGTCCTCAGAGTAGAAGCGTAACAGTTTTAGAGTAGTCGCGTTACCAGCTTCATCGTTTCACGTGATTTTCCCTTCCTTCCCGTTTTCTTTATTTTAACAAACTAACAAAAACTAGGCATAAGCAAAAAAAAAAAATGTTCTACTGTTTCAATTAACTTCTTCAATCGTACTCGCTTCTATCAGGTAAGCAATTCATACGTAAATACTAATCGAGGAATTTCCCATGCAATGATTTGATCGAAAATGTAGTGCAACGCAACAATATTGCTTTATCGTTTCCACGAGAAATTTAAGCTGTCGGGGGTGATATGATCGATCACTTGGAAGAAATGCAGCCGCGATCGGGGGGCGTTTGCCCGGTTTGTAGTCAATCAGCCACGTTGAAATGCAGCGGTTGCAAGCAGCAATTTTATTGTAACAAAGAACACCAGCGACAGGATTGGCCTCGACACAGGTCAAATTGTCAAGCGTGGGAGATCCAGGAGAACTCCGAACTTGGACGATATTTGTTGGCGTCGAGAGATTTGAGCCCGGGCGATGTGATACTGTCGGAGCCGCCTTTGGTTTGGGGACCAGCGTTACATCTGGAGCAAAGGATTTGCGTTGGTTGCGGCAGACGGTGTAAAGACTGTTACACGAGGTGTCGGAACTGTGTTTGGCCCGCATGCGAGACCGATTGCCCTGGCCTTACTGATAAGAATAGGCACGGGGCAGAATGCTCCCTCCTTAAACAAGGGAGGATCCTTCCAAGGTTCGTAATTGCATGCACGTGGCATGACTTCTCGAAGAAACTTCTTTGATCAGCTTATTTTCCAATCACGCGTCAGTTAGAGGAAGATAACGAAACTTATTATGATTCCCAATTACACATATTGCGATATATTTTGTATCAACGATTTTTCCGCAGATGCGACGTTCTTCTAGTGATACGTATGTTGATACTGTGGCGCAAGAAATCGAAGCATTGGATTCCCTTAGAGAAATTACAGAGCCACGACAAGTCTCGCGGCCCGGGGACAACCGCTTACGAGGAAGCTGTAAATATAAAGCAGCACATCGAATGCCTTTTAACGGACGATGCGTCTGACAAAGACATCGTCGGAAAAATTTGTGGCTTAATAGACGTGAACGCGTTGGAGACTGTACCACCCGAGGGGTGCGTTGGGATTTATGAAACAGCCTGTCTCTTGGAGCACTCTTGTTTAGCGAACACGAGGCACAGTTTTGCAATCGACGACAAAGGGAGACCTCGAATCACGGTGAAAGCTGTTCGCTCTATAAAGAAGTATGTATATTTCATTTGTAAATTTAGTATTGGCTATCGTGTTGTCTTCATTGAATATTTGTTCTATTTCCCTGTGATATAGTATCTCTTTATTAAAAGGAGTTCTATGAAATTGGAACAATTAACATAATTTTTAATGTCACGGCATTAGTTTGATCGCAATAAATTAGAGAATTTTCACAAATTATTTAGTATTTTCCTCGAGTGCGCAATGTTCCATAGTTTCCTGGCGTATTAATTTAAGTCTGAAAGGTGTGCAATGATAACTATAGAATATTAATATAGAAAACGGTTCGGGAATAGGCAAGTTTCAGAAGGATGTTCCATTTAACTTAAGAATAGAACATAACTTCCTTCCTCAATAATGAACGCAGCAGACATTTTTATTAGTTAAAGCAATTGATGGAAACGATCTTCCTTTGTAATAATGTAAATATTCAAGTTACCCCTGCGTAAACATTTCAATTAACCGGACATTTCGCTTGCAAAATCAGCGGATAATAATAATCACGTTCATTACCTATTTCTCTGCCCTTCAAAATGGATAAATTTTTCAATCGTCTACCATGCACATAATTCATCTAAGAAATTTCTGTTTAATTTCAGTATTAATTCACCAACTCCTCGATTCGTTCTATTAAAATATCCTTCATTTTTTTAACACACACCTATGCCCGAAATATTTTACTACTATTTATATACATTAATGTTTGCATACAGGGGGGAACATTTGAGTACCATGTACACGCACGCGCTCTGGGCAACGAGTGCTCGCAGATCTCATCTCCTGGAAACGAAATATTTTTCTTGCCGTTGCGAACGGTGCTCGGACCCCACGGAATTGGGCACGCATCTTGGCACATTGAAATGCCCGCACGACAACGGTTTCATATTACCCAAAGATCCGTTGGACTTGCAATCAGAATGGGGATGCGATTCGTGTCCTGGCATACTCACCGCATCCGAAGTTACGCAGTTCACAGGAAAGTTGGAAGAGGATGTTGATCAAGTCATGATCCAAGCTAAAAAGGATGCACTGATCGGTCTCCTATCAAGGTAGAGTCATCCATTCGTATCGAGTAGAGAAAATGAACTGCATGCATGCGACTTCTTTCCTACCGAGGAGGAACAGTGTCTGACCATTTTTATGCTTGTACTACTAGTTTCCGTTTCGCACTTCTCGTCTCAATGAATGTAGGGGGTTCGATACTTTATTGCATTGAATGTATGCCTTCTTTAATTAATACATTTTTTCTATCTGCACCCTCGAATTTTGGATACGATACTGTCTAAAGTATTGTATTATTTATTATTGACTACAATGGATATAGACCAAGTAAAGATATAGCGACCAAGGCTGCACTTTTCTCGAATGCTGAGTTTGGTGAAAATATTGTTTAGCAAACATTTGCGATTCCTTAATGAGTCGCTTTTCAAAGAGTTTCGAGCTCCTTTGAAATAATTATTAGGTAACTCTGGAGGAACGGTAATCGTCGAATAATTCCTATTTCTTTCCGTAGGCTTACTACGCTGTTGCATCCGGGTCATCAGCATTGCATCGCCGTTAGCCATTCATTGATTCAATTATTGCCAGCCAATGATCCGAGGAAATCAGAGTTATGTAAACGTGTCATAGAAACTACGAAAACATTGGATCCATGCGGTGCCCGACTAGCATTGTATACTGCAGTCGCGTTGAGGGAATTGTCGGCCTGTCCGGGGGAAGATAGAAGAAAGCTCCTATCGGAGGCGGTGTCGTTGCTGAAATGCGAGCCGCAGAATTCGCCAGGTGAGAGACTCCGGCTGCTGATAGAATATGAATTATAAATGAATCCAATTATAGAAAATCTTTGATACTTGTATTAAATTTGCAAAAAAAGAACGTTTACGTTGTAAACATTGTACTTAACATAGGATTTAATGCTATACAGATATGTAACATGAAATAAGGAATAAAGTGATACCTTTTTCTTAACATAAACGAACATTGAGTAATCAAACCCCGAATGATTGTTCCGTTCCAATTATGCGGTACACGCACAGTTCCGGTTGCCAGCATCGTGTTGTACAATTACTTTTATACGTCACATTTTATTAAGATAACATTGTATTTACAGTGATAAATGTAACTGGTATTTACATCAACAACATTCTGGACGTGTACTTCATTCTTTGCGGTGAAAGCAAATCTTAAATTAGGCAAAAAAAGAAATGCAAATTCTGGGTGAACATTTTCCTGTTACTGTATATTATAAATCTAGACTAGATTTAGCCTCGAAACGGAGTGAAAACTTTCGTAATTAAAAGAAATACCTTTTTTGTAGTATTGTCGAGTACTATGATTTGCTTATCGTAGACATCGATAAATATAATATTTATATCGTATAATATTTAT
Source organism: Holcopasites calliopsidis (assembly GCA_023838395.1). Taxonomy (NCBI): domain Eukaryota; kingdom Metazoa; phylum Arthropoda; class Insecta; order Hymenoptera; family Apidae; genus Holcopasites; species Holcopasites calliopsidis. The sequence goes on along the minus strand of JALHAQ010000005.1, from coordinate 7,552,468 downwards.
CGTTGAGAGGAACTTCGTTTCCAACAGTGAGAGACCGTGAGCGAAAATGTAACGCGTATATTTCCAGTCTTATAACTATTTCGCGTTTTTAATTAAATCAACGTTTACTTTAGAGTTTGTTAATAAACTTTCAACTGAAGAGCATGAACGAATAATTCCGATTGCGGTTCTGAAGTACGGAGGAAAAGAGAAAATTGCCTGATGCCTTTCAAGAGATTAAACAAAGAAGAATCGGAATTGTTAATTCACCGAAAGTTGCCTTAATCCGTGTGGAGCGTAAAAACGGAAAACGAAATGTCCTAAGCGATTCAGGTATCTGAGACTTTTAGTTCCAACGATCCCCCTGACTGGTCAGTCGCTAAGTTGAGAATGATAAAAATATCAAGGTAGACAGGAACGTCGTGTACGCACAACTAATAACGGATAGGACAGAGAATGGCCCTTTAGTTGAGCGGTGATTTGTAGGAGATAAGCCTTTCCTGGCTGCAGTTTCCTCAGGGTAAACGGAATCGCACGGTCCTTCGAGGGACTCTGCTTCTCCTCGCAGACCTCGAAAGTGTATTCCGATCGTCTTCGACGATGAAGACCGCATTGGTCGGGAATTGTTGTCATACTGGCAGTGGATGAGCCGTTCTTTAATTCTCGCACCAGGATGCAGTATTTCGCAGAACCCGCCGATTCTACCCCCACTGTCACCTCGTGGCAAGTTCTTAGGGATCGGTACTCCCGCGGCGCGCTCTTCGATGGTATCTAAACAAAATGTTCACTGCCTGTTTACGGATGCATTTTATTTTTGGTTCGAAAGGTTCCAAGTTAATTTAGATGAATGGGTACGTTCAAACGCGTAGTATATTTTATTGTTTCGTAGTTTCCATTACGTTTGGTGCTGGGAATTATCTTAAAAACGTGCGTAATGTTCGTTTGGTTTAATATACGAAAAGTTGATTCGAATATATTAAAATAGTAATAGTTTGAAAAACAAATGTCTTACACTTTGTGTTTGCAGAAATGCGATATGCGTTCTTAAAAGAAAGTCTGCTCGGCAGCAATTAGGTCATGTGGGATACTAATTCAGCATATGAGTATTGATTCCATTTCTTTTTCAAGGATGGTACAAAACGAATGAACTTTAACGCTAAAGCAGATTGCAAGGAATCAATGTTACGCTTTCACTTTCGTTTGGCAAAAATCAGTGGGTATGCGCATACCTGTGGATATATCGTGGACGACTCGTGGGTAGCTAGTACTTTGATGGTTGATACTCGTACTAATTCCTGTGGCGTAGCGGATATCCGTAATGTGTACGCTCTGCCTGAAGTTAAAGGTGGTACCCTTAATGACGCATATCCTACTACCTCCTTTTCCTACAAATGTAAATCATCTATAACATTGATATCTGTATCGAGATCTGATCACTTCACACTGAAACTGTACTTCGTACTAAAAAAAAAAAAGTACAATGCTTAATAAAAAATAATTTGATTCGTTTTATAAATGTACATATTTGTAATGATCAAATGAACGATCAACAATTCCATGCTGAACTACATATTAGTAGAACCGTTTATGCAAAAGATTTGTACATTTTTGGGGAAATGATAAATTAACAAAGCATTTAAAAGATAGTTTATTTGTTACCCTTAAGTAACCTGGGCTGCTCAATTTCGCCTTGACGATTCCGCCACCGCAAGGAAGTATATGAAAGATACTGGAAGTGTTTCCCGCAGGACGATACCGGAAGTTGATGAATCCATCAGTTTTACGCAAATTGGCGGTGGCGTAATGGCCGGTGCGTAGTCGTAGCTCCGGCGTTTTCCGATATTTTATAGTGTCCACTGCTACACGATTGGAGACGTTGTTTCTGGTATTCACCTGGTAAAACGTACAAGCGAATACTAATTGAGAATGCATAGCTAAATGGAGGCCGATGGTGTGGTCAAATGAACAGAAAACGAAACAGTTTGCGACCATAATTTGGAAGAATTATACGCATGCAATGAATATACATACATAAGTAAATGTAAATGAATACATTTCGAATGTTGGACACAGTTACATAGCGCAGATTATATTATAGGATAGAGTTCTCTCGAGTCACGATTACTAACCACGTATAGGGTAAAATTGTACGTGGTATCGTACTTCATCCTATGGAGCGTCAATTTCGTTTGACGAACGCAATGGAGCCCTTCCGGGATGCCACGGTGCTGTTGCTCCTTTCCCGAAGAACTTCCCTTCGCCGCATGGGGGTGGACGTGTAAAATATTTTGCGCCGCGCAAAGAGTCAAGGGATGGGGCTGCGTCCCCGATGTCACGGCTAGACAGTAGTGCGATAGATGGGGATCTACGTTGCTGTAAAAGTAGATCGCTTTTCCACGAATTCGTAATGGGGATCGCGAGATAGAATTAAAGCCTCCCTTGGCTTCGAGTAGCTAACGATGTATACGTTTGCAATATTAATTTCACTATTTATTGAATTGTAAAGCGCGGAGGGGATTCTTTAAATTTACTCCTGTATGGTCGATGACTGAATATAAAAGACAAAGAATAATCTAAAATAATCAATGCAGGAATAACGAAATCAATTTCTATGCCGCACTTTTTCCATATATTAAGCCTTTGATTAAACGGATATATGCGTTTAAAATATCGGAATGAATACGATCTAAATGATTTTAATTCACTGTACCTTTTGTTCCATGACACAGTAAGCCGTCGTTTGCTCCTCCGTTGCTGAAATCTTAACGAGCGGTGACGTTTTTGCTTTTCGTTCCCGTACGCTTCTGGAATGTGGTCCAAGCTGTTCGACGTGGCGTACAAGAGTACCGTGCTCGGCGTCAATTTTTGCAAATTTCCGTCCGGGGTGTTCACCGATTTAATTTCGAACCAATAAAGGCCGGCACGCGTCTCTGATATCGTGAAATTCCGATCCTCCGCGCCCACGTACGTAAAAAGAGGGGAACCTGGCTTCAGACTCTTCACCGGCCACCGTGTCTGCGCTGTCACATCGATCGTAATACTTCAATTTCGCTGTAAGTCTTTATTCTAATTTAGTTTCGTTGATTTATGCAATTTGCCTTCTTTTTTTATTTCAATTCCAGACGTCAGCAATTTCCTCCACAAAATATTATACATATATATGGACTATACGTTATTCTGGTGAAAAGCAATTCGCAACAAGAAATTAACGCTCAAGGAACGACATTAAATATTACTTGAGATATTACGCATGAAACAAAATTAGCGTAAATGATTCTTAAAATTAATCGAGAAATTACTTGTTTATTGGCAAGTGTGTGGTAGAGAAAGATTGCACATAGTGTACGACGGTGAAAAAACTATTTACGAGTTCGCTTTTACCTATGCGCTCTTTTAATCTACGATATACGGAAACAAGTAGTCAAAGTAAATGAAAAATCAGACCACGTGAAGACAGGCGGATAGCTATTGCTAAGAATCATTTTTCAATAGTAGCATTCATTTAGAGAATTCTCCAATTTCCTTTCATCAAACTTCGGTTTCGTAACAAATATTTGCATGAAATTTAGATAAGTTTACAAAAGGTACGATTGAATTACTCAAAAGTATGAAATGTGCATTTTCTCATCAGTCTTTTTCTATTTGTATTTCTACATTCTACGCACTAAGCGAGAAATACAAGAAAATATTCAACACGAAAGCATCTGTATGGTTCATTGAATGAAAAAGAAAAAATAAATTCGATTATACAACATCTTCCTTCGCCATTTTTCTCTGTCAATCAATCCGTTTGACGCAATAAATGAATTACAGGCTTCAATGGAACGAGGTTCACTTGACATTTCCGCTCGATAATTTTAATATACACATTTTGCTCGAATAGAAAGCGATGATTGAAATGGTACTCCGTACATTTTGTTCCTTCCGCTTCTTCAGGGTTCTCCGGCGGTTCCACGTAACTGACCGTCCATGATATCGGCCCGTTACAGGGGCTAACGAGTAACGTGAGAGGTGGCCCCTTGCGTGGACTCAGGTAATAGAACCTGCAATAATTTCATCTGCATCCAGTATGATATTAATGTTCGATTCGTATTAAACGTAACCAGACACGACGTAACATTTTAATATAGTAATACCACGTATTACATTGAAAATTAGAAAACATTGATGGATCAATTCGGTAAGGAATTTGTCGATTATAATTTTGTTGAAGGAATGGAGCGTTCTGCAACAACTTATTTCATTTTGCATTTTCATCTTATTTCTGCAGAAGGCGTCATCTTCTTTCCGATCATGCCATTCTCTGCGTACGGAGACAGATAAAAGGGCCGGCAAAATACCACTGGTTCGATTATTATCCTGCAGAAACAAGCTAACGTGACAAACTTTTGCAAATACTTTCTAAACGACCGGGAAAGTGTGCAATCAATTGACTACCACATCCGGGCGCGAATCCAACTGATGATCCGGGTGCACAAGTGCGCGGGTAAATGAATATCAGAAGTACAAATTTCAGCGTGGCGTTTATATTTAGTCATAATATTGGATCGCACAGAAGTCCCCCTTCGCAGATCGTACCGGTTAAGTTTACGCCTCGGCATAGCCATCGGTTTCTCCCTTTCCCTCGTCTGAACATGCGTCTAACCCCCCCCCCCCCCCCCCCCCCGGACCGGTATCCCAGTCTTCCCGTTCGAGCGTCTTCGAGGCTCGTCCTGTTAGCGTGGTTCCAAGAGAGCGTCGGGACGCCGCACCGCGTCGCACGTGCTCCGCGCTCACGGCCTGGCACTGAAACGGCTATTGTAAAATTAGCGTCTACACACAATGCCGGCGTCGCGGCGTCTGGGGTCGCGCAGCCACGACCCCCGCCGTCTAATTTTGGCGGCCCGGCCGGTTTGTCCCACGACAGACTCGAATTGATCCTGTCATTCGGCCCGCAACGCAAGCCCGTCTCCAGACTTTCGTGGAAATTCGCGCCAATACGGGAGCACGCGACGCGAGGCATCGCGACGCCGCCCTGCGCCCGGCTTAGCCTAGACCTCGGCCCCCGAGGAAACGGTCGCGACCTTTCGCTTTAACCGTACACGAGGGAGAGGCACCGGATGACTAGAGGCGGGATTGAATGGGGATCCTAAGAACGGTAGCGGCGTTGAGATCGTGATCTTTGGATCTGCTGGATATACCCAGCCATCATCTGCTTCGAGATAATCCTAGCGATAATAGCCCTTCTGAAATGTATCATGAATGCTTATATCCATCTACTGATTTTTCATCAGCGAAACTTTGGCAATGTTAAATACAAAATTGTGTGCACGAAGAATTCAGTCGATACTCTGATCGGGTCATTAATGACTTAAAATCTAGGAGATAGGTGGGGAAATTTCTTAACCCTTCCCATATAAGGGATACAACTATTTCTGCAAACAATTTACGCAAATGGGAAACGCGACGAGTCTTCATATTGATCACTTTGCGTATTTTGATAATTTAACTCGACTTAAGCAACCAACAGTGTAACTTCAACATTTTCTTGTAGTATTTTCTATTAAACTAACATTTTGCGTCTATTCATACTTTCAGGAGGTAAGAATATATTTTCTTCTTAAATAAATTTCAATAACAGATTTACGCTTTAGGTCTCCCTCGTACTTGCTTCTGTCAGGTAGTTTAAAATATTGCAAAAGCATTTTCACTGTCGAAAGGTCAAATGTGTACAAAGTTCAAGTTTAAGGTGCAACCTAGCGTTTCAATGTTCCGAGCAATTGTGTAATTAGAATTGCGTCCGAGTTTCGCAGGAACTGTCTGATAGCAAGACTTTATGACGCGTAGCGTCGCGACGCAACGGGCCATTAGGTGCCGTGGAACCATTACAAGAAAACGTTTGACGACAACATTGGCCCGATAAAGAGGTGCGTATATTGGGTATAATTTTGCAAACCTTGGAAGGATCGTATTTTTATTAATATAACAGTCGTGAAATTGTAAATTTACTGAAATTATTTATTTGCGACAATGAAGAATCTGTTTAATTTGCACAATAACTTATGTGTAGGATGATGCTCAGTTCCATTGCTATCATTTTTCTTTTAATATGCAGAGGTAAGTGCTAACAAATTTCCAATTTTTTACTTTATAATTTACATGATAGCACACATCGTAGCCCGTGATACATCGTATAATAGCAAATTAAAATTGGGGTAAGATTTAAGAAGTAAATGAATAAATGTGTAATGGTGCGATCCGTATAAAGACTCTGGAGAAAGGTATTATTTTTTTTATTTCGCGAACCATACGAAGCGTAGAGGATTATATGATCCGCCCCAGTAATTTGACTCAAATTGCATTTGTAAAATCGGTGCGCCACGGTTGATGAAACACGGCACGGGGTTCGTGACGTTCTCGTATAAACGTTCGAACCTCCATAGGCCTGGGTGCACGTGCATCGGATAAACAAGCTATGTAACGCAAACGAGATTCGCACGAATTGTTTCTACGGCTCGGCGAAAAGTGAATGCACCTTTCTTACGCATCGTTTATCTTTAGATCAAAGCTGTGTACGTTCGTCAAGAAAACAGGAAACTTAGAGCTCAGTTGTTCCTCGCAGTCGGACCGTGCGTTGCACCTTGGGTAGGTTGACAATTTGATAAATTTTATTTCATTTAATATCTTATTCATGGCCCATCACATTTGGGGCTGACAAGTGAGATGTATCTCGCACTTGGGACGAATGACTTTATGTTCGACGGGATTACGCGTGACGAAGGGTGGTTCAAGCTGCCAATTGTTGTTCTTCTATGTGCAAACAACTGCATAGTTGAACCACAAGTTTCTAAAATACATTAGATATTCCGGTGTAGCCCGATACTCGATAGTCAGAGGTGTAATACGTTCTCGGTGATGTAATCTACAGGTATCTACATTTCTATTATGTTGCCCGGCCAAAGGATTTGGCATACCGAACGAATTGGACTGTAATATAATCCTTGTTACTTTGATGTAAAGCAATTCGTCTTATAACGAGAACAGATGTAATAATACGGATGCGCAAGAAACGGATAAACGTAATTAAAGAAGAAAAAACCTTAAGCCGGTTGAGCTCTTAATTGGTTTTAAAAATACTTGCTTATGGGGTGGGTATAGTGCAATTGTTACTTTTCATACACGAATTTACGTAAAATTATATGCCTTGCTATATCAGCAAATAAATGAAGATAAAAAGTGTACTGATTAAATAATTGGTTAAATAATTTTTTATGATTAGATATACATGAAAGTGTATATCTCCTTTGTTAATGGATTTCTTGTGAAACTTCTGAACATTCAAAGCTGTATCCCAGTGCTCAAAAAAATAAACTTACGGCATACATCTTTTGTAATCTATATTGCATTCAAGAAGATGTCTAAATGTTTTATCCACTACAGCTGTATAACTACATTAGACTGAATTTCTCATACGCGTAGAATTCAATTCAGGTCTCTCAGTCGTTTCTGCAAACCTTTAGTGAAAATTGGGGTGCATCTCATGAAAGTTCAAACAGAGACAGGCTTTCTCATTTACTAATGTGCAAATTACGTTAGAATTGTACGAAACATAATACAAGTCTAACATGTTGAATCAAAATGCCAAAGCAGATTGTATTTACAATTCCCTGCTGGTCTTTAAAACGACATGTTAAAATCCCAGCTTATTCGCTAACGTCAGAAAGCATCCGACCGCGAGTTTCTTCCAGTCAATTGTAACGGATACCGGATGCGAAAGCAGAAAACGGGGCAGCGTGTACTCACTGAGATACGTTGCCAGGGCGAAGGGTGGCTGGTATCTGGTACTCGGGGTGCAGCACGCCGGTTCTATTGAATTCTTGCACCCTGCTCGGTCTCTCGGCGCCGAACGGTCTCGGACTACCGATCGTCTTGTACCCCTCGTGCTGTTGCGGTTGTCGCTGCGACAATTCTTGCAATTGCCTTAGCTGCGATTGCTGCTGAGAGAGTCTCTCGCAGAAAGCGCAGCCGGTAGCGCGGCGCGAGAACACTGACACAAATACAACGAGGAGGCCAAGCGGTAGCGGCCGACGCATCGTGACCACGAGGTCCCGACGAAGGAAAATGTGCGAGATGATGAAGGGCGACGGCGACGTCCGTCGTCCAGTGGCGAACGAGTTCGACTGTGTGCCGAACGGTAGACGATGCCAGTCGGCGAGCGAGGCTGCCGCTTGGGAAACCACGTTGAGACGGAACGAAATAACCCCTCTACGCTTCCTACCGAGGCGACTTCGTGTTTGCCCCATCTTCTGGAAGAGAAGCCCTCCTTTCCCTCCTCGTCCTTGCCACCTTTCCCTTTACTCTCAACCCTGCCTCGTCCGCCGCGAGAGACCGAACCGTGTCACACTCGTTGTTACGTTTTGTCGTGCATGTGCCAACGCGACGGCCACGTGCACACACATGTACGTAGCTGACGGATGAATTTTAGGAGGACGGATGTGTTCGCGTAGCTTCTGACCAATTTGCCCGCCGAGATTAACCGGAAGTCGAAGCGTTGCTGCGCTGTTAGAGGGGTAGTTTCCCCGTTCAGCCGCCCTGGGTGTCCCTGCGCTTCTTAAGAAGTTTACCTTAACGTCATTAAGTAGACGCGGATGATTATTTAAGAGTAGATTATGCGCGTGACCGATTGTGCATGCTCCTGTCATATAGCGTACGTGCACTTGCCACGCACAGAGAAGGGGAAGAGTAATGACCTATGGCACGGGGCCATTGGAAGCCGATTCGTCATTGTGTACATAAGAAAAAATCTCATTCCTCCTGAGTAGGCATCGAATGCATTTGATTTTGCAGGAGAAAAGGCCTGCCGTCGTAATTAGCGGCGACGGGAAAAAGATATTCAAGCCGATTCCTACGAGACGGGTAGCCACGTTACCAGTAGTGAACCACTCACGGGACAAAGTTACCGTTCAGTAAAGCGGCTCCCTCCTCGTGGCCGAGGTAGGAAAGAAGACAGGTCGGGCGCTACCTACGCGGAGATAATGCCAGTGGCATAGATAAGAAAGAGATAATTATTAAGTGATGGCTCGGACGGCACGGGTATCGGACTGCATAAGGTAAGGCAAGGCGGATGAACGGTTGTAGAGCGGCATAGGCATCGGGGCCTTCCCGTTTCACCGGGGCGCGAGGAAAGAAAGAACCGATATGGTGCGAAGATCGTGCAGAAAGGGAAGTTATATACGGTACGGTCCGCTGTCTCTTGGACCAGCCATGGGACGATGATGACGCTGTCAGACCTGCTGAGGTCTGGCGGGTGGCAGGCCAATAAATCATGGCCTACAGTGTGGGAACCTCTGCCTACATGCTCTCTCCGCGTGTATGGGGGGATGGTGGCATCAGTAAAACCTTTCCTCCCATGAGTCGATCGCGGGGTGACCGTGCGTCGTACGTGCATGCAACTCTTTCTCCTTCTTTCTCTCCACTCTCGGTCTCTTTGGCTCTTCGCGTGCACACACTCGCCGGCGACCGTCCGCGTGCAGCAACACCAAGGGGCCGTGAACACTTGGTGCAGGCGTTGCATAGGTGTGCATCCTTATGGATACATCATAATACATTGTTATCGCGAAGAGCACGATATGTCCCCCGTGCGATCGGTAACGGTGCAGCGGTTAATCGAGGACCGCCTTTTTCGGAAAACGCTCCTTTCTCGATGCTTCCGATATTGTATGCGCGAATGCCTGCCACCCATAGACGATGGACATCAGTTCTGAAAGGATGACCGTCCGTGACGTTATGTTATCGGTATCGAGCTTGACACCGGCTAACCATCTTCTTGCCAGTAGTTCCGTTTACAGGGGACACCAACGTGTGTTTGTGTGTGCGAAAATTGAGTTTCACGAGTTTTGGGAATGGACAAAGTGAACGTTCAATGCACGTCATTTTTAGTTATAGATGAGATGTAGGAAATGCTGGTTCAATTTTTATTCAATTATAGCTCTAAGTTTATAAATATTGTAATTAATATTACGTTTTGGGAGCTTGTAGAGAAGCCACTGCTTGTAAGCAATTATTGTGTCCAAAGATATACGACATGGACAAGTTCAGAAGTGAGAACAAGTCACCAAAATGGAAATCTGTCAACATTAAACGAATCTTGCTACATTCAACGAAAAAAGACTATATTTCACATTTTCATTTACAGGTAACACACAATACCCGAGACACTAGGAACGAAATCTGTTAGAGCAACATAAGTAGAAGTGATGAAACGTACCGCACGGATCGGTTTTTTGACACATGTTCCCGCGCTCCAATTTCGAGCGAAGGAACTCGCCTAAAGAAACTTGCAATCAATGCACGCGCGCATCAAGTTATTCGCGTAATGCGGAACCCCGTTCGTTGCATAACAGTGTAGCGTTGTTCGTGTAAAAAGGGGCACGACTTTCGAGCAGGATCAGGTTCGCGATAGGTGTGTTTCGGGGGGAAAAAAAAAAAATACGAGGACAAAAAGTAATAAGAAGGAATAAAAGGAATTGTTCAGGGAAGCAAAATGATACAAGGCATAAAAACGGCTCCGATACGGCTTCTCCGAAGTCTGATTTCTTCGGCTTGTCGTTTCGATCGGCGCTTTTAACGTTACATCGCCCCCCCCCCCCCCACCCCTAATTTTTTTCGAGTAACTCTTGTCCTGGAAATCTCTTGGTGTATTGTATAATGTAACTTTTGCTCCGCAGCGCTTTCTAGAAACAGCGCATGGTTGCAAAACGCGTTCACATAATGAAATCAGATCTTCTTCTGTTGATCTCGACGGGGTACGGATCGTTAGCTGACTTCGTAAATTATACCGGTGACACATATCGTAGATTCGGATACCTTCGAGTCTACAAAAGCGCGCATATACGTCTTTCGATCATGTAATTTGCAACTCCGACGTATAACTATCCAGCCTCGATTTAGACATTTTTCCGTACTTGGTAGAAGTACTTTGTAATCACGCTCTAAAAACGTTTGCGTAACTCCAGTAGGCAATAGATATTAGTTAGGCGATCGCAATTACGGTCTCAAAGAATTGATTTTTATCCCGACATTGAGCAAAGTAATTTCAATTATTACTCTATGAATAAGACAACAAAGCTACAGAATCCCGGCCTCGTAGTGCTCGGGTAACGTAAATCCGTAGCTTCCATTAAAGTTTTTTGGACCATTTATACGTTTCCAAGTTTATTGCCTTCCACTTTTTTTGTAGTCCGAACAGGTTGAGGCCCGGCAAAAACCTAGATACTTCGTGATCTTCACATATTGGTCTTAAAATTTCGATGTTATTCTCGGAACATTCACGATTCCGGTATACATATACGTATAATGGCTTTACTATAAAGAAGTTGAGCGTCTTTTAATATTTTGCAACTCGGGGCTACGGATGTCGATGATCTTACACCTGCAATAATGTGCTCCACGTATGGAAGCAGTACACTTTTGCGGGATGATCATGATCGACCTTTTATCCGCTGGCGTGTGAGATTAAGAGCTGCCGAATTTTCAGTAATTCATACCGTTTGATGTTACCAGTTGTTGCTCGCACTTCTCCATCGTGAAACATCGTCAAAGATCGTTTCACGACGACGCAGCTTTCATGCGGATGCCGTTTGTAGAATAATAAATGTCTAATTGAGCATTATTTTTACAAGTTTTTACCGTGATATTAACCGGCTCGATTTCGCATGAGGTAGACACGTTTACTTCTGCGCAGGGTTGTCCGACGCATGCACGGTAATATGGATATCGATATCGTTAATGGCATACGAATACAATGTACGATGAGCATAATGAGGGGAAACGCTATCAATTTACATGGAATACCTGAACTTTGGATAAAAATATGGTTGTATATCATAGTCTTGTCGGTTAAATGGAAACCACGATAACCAGATATCGCGAGCTTTGCGGAAATTATCCAAAATGAAATAATACCGGTGCAACCACAAGGTCTGCTGTATCTTATTTATTTTAACCACGGATAGGAGTTTATGTATCTTTCTATTTGTTGAAGGCAGATCGTCAGCGACAATGTTATTAGATGTTTGTTAAACGCCAGCACCGTAATCCTGTATATTTTTTAATACACTACTGTTTCTTTGAATATAAACGCATTGTACTTATTGATTATGCCAAAAACATTCTTACCAATAAATATCTATATCGAAAGAGGATTGTCTTCTGCGAGATGATCCAGGTGATCAGAAACCTAATCCAATTTTCCCGATCTCGCAGATTCCTGGAACGACCTATGCTTGAAGAATAATTTGCGTCTCACTGATACGAGAAGTTTGTGCATTCGAGCGACTACCTGCTACTCTTTATCTTTGTATGCCAAACAAGCTGATTCCTGCGAGAAATTTCTAAATTAAATGTTAAAAAGGTCTCAACATGTCAGGTCTATTCCGGTGTACCCTAAATTTTGTTGCACGCCGGAGTCGTTTCGGAGCGAGGATCGTAAGGGAGGGCAATCGGACGGTCGTAAAGGGCCCAGATAAGGGCCCGCGGGCGGTTTCTACATATGTTGGCCGGCTTCCCCTGACTCTCTACCGGGATCACGCATAAATTTCGATCGGACGCATCCTTCCACTTCTCTTTAGGGCCGATTCGATGCGAAATAAAAAGTGAAAAATACATTGCCACGAGCAGTTAGGTCGGACCGTGTTATCCGTGTGTCACGGATCCCTCGTTGCGTATATCGGGCCAATAAACGAACTTCTTCCCGATACCTCTTCCCTCTCGCATTATTCATCCGATAAAGCGATACAATTTGACGGGCAGGAAATTATTTCGCGCGTTCCCTTTTGTTGTGCATCGTTAAGCCTTGCAGAGTATACATATGTATAGCGGACGGAACACGTAGCACGCCGCCCAGGGTCCGCTGTGGTCCCCCTTTCGAAAAGTCAAAGGCTACCGCGGGTCAGAAAATGGCGAAACTCGAGCCTGTTGAACCCAAAACGAACGTTAGGAAATAGCCAGTGTTCTCGCGAATGATGTTTCGCTAGGTAATTTCTACGTTCAACGGATCCAAATTTCTTTCTACATATAATCGTGCGTCGCATCGGCGCGACGTCTCAAAGGTAGACTGACGCGTTTCAATAGCACGATCTCTCTTGCCGATACAAGAATTGCTATGTGGAAACGAGATAATGCTGATGCCGAGGAGAGTTTCCTGGAACGCTTCTCAAATGTTGCGGAGGAACTTATTTTTACCATTTAAGTAAGAAGATGATAATTACGTCTTCGAAGATTCTGCTACACTGTGCTTTTAATGAATGAACTACGCTGGCTAAGTATTTGCATATGATAGTTATTCTATATCGATAAAATCCATGGATCTTTCTGCACCGATAGTGTTTCCATATTTAAGGGTACCGCACTGGAAGAACATTTTCTGCTTATCGTTTTCTTTTAGCCTTTTTAGAAACGACATTACGTACATACATGTACGTGTATGAATGTCCAGTCGCAACTTATCGGAAGAAATGACGTTGGTCGTAATTGAAAAAGGACTTCCGTAAAAGACATATGTCGGGATCGTTGTTTTTACGAGTATCGGTTCGGGCCGGATCCAGCGCAGAGTCTTAAACGTCAGGCTCTCCGATGATCCAAAACTGAATACCGACTAACTCGCTCGAATGCCACATCTTCCTCCCTCACTCTCCTTTCGTTCCTATCTCACTCCGGCCGTTGTTCGCGGGGCGAAGACCTACACTCAGCGTTCGCTGTCCACTGACTCGTGATAGTGACCCTGGCCGGCAGGACCAGCCGACACCTTGCAAGTGTCACGCGGTCCAAGCGTTACCGTATAACTGTGCAAGAAAATCTCACCTGGCCACGTGAGGTCCCTTTCGGGTGCTCGGGTGTCACACTGGGCAACCTGAGATCTTATTCGGAGCGTGTACAGGTACACGCGTGTATGTATTATACGTTAATTCCCCTATGTTGTCCTGTAACGTGACCTGTCGAATTCGCTGCTAGATTTGTCTCGCTCGATTAACACGTTTCCGTGAGTCTTCGATCTACAGTCTTGCTCCTGCATGACAATCCGCCACTCGCACTTCTTCTTGGTGGGAACGATGGTTTTTTAGGTGAATTCCATTGTACGAATAAATTGCTGACCACGGCCAAGTAAATGTAACTGAAAATAATTGTCAGTAATTTTCAACGGGACGTTACAATTATTGTAACGATTGTTTTGCAATTATGTTGGATGATGATGAAGCCGTCTCGTGTGATTTTTTGTGGATATATAACTAAAGATTAATTAGAAAAGAGAACCTTTATTATGCACTACTTAAGTAGCTTGTTAGTAGTACAGGTCAATGTATAATACTTACCATGTTCAGGGTGCTTGCTGCTATGGCACGTTATAATTAGAAATCTGGAAAATCGTAACCGTTGCAATTGCATGTAAAAAAAATAAATGAATCTACAACTTTCATAATATTACATACACACACTATTTACTTCACCGCTATTAACCATTAATGGCTCGAGTGTATTCATACTTCTGCTTGCTTTTATCTTCTGTTTTCTGTCGGCGGATTTCGCTTCTGCGGTAATTGCGGGTATAATATGTAACAGGGCAGAAGTAGAAGAATGTCATACATTACTGAAACAATCCACAGAAATTAGCGCGAATTCATACAAATTATTTTGCAATTTGAAACTTTACCCCGGTTCAGGTGGTTGCCAACTAGTGCGTACATTTTTAAAAAATTACGTAGCATTTAATTAAAAGTTTTAATTTTCGTGTGCAGTTCAACGTGCAATATAAAAGACATTCGCGAGCCTGCATTGCTTTGATGTTTTCTACATAGAAGGCACATACTTTGCAACTGCTCTAATATATTCGACATCGTATGATACAGTACTTGTAATAACAGTTGCCAACTATGATATTTTATTAGGGAAGAACATCGATCGACTAATAAGACTCTGAAAAGGGTAGAAATTAAAAAAATATATATCACGTAAATTAAATAGTAATCAGCCAAGTATAATCAAACGAAATACTTCTCATCAATGTTCTACATAGGAATTGTCTACTTTCAGAACCGGTAAGTCTTCAAATTATACAATTTCGCTTCTCTTTATTATGAAACTTTGACGTTACTAGCCTTGTGTATGCTTTTAGAAGAAAATTATTATTAACCGCATATCGGAAATGCGATTGGGAACGTGTCCAGCTGAATGTATGTACATAGATCGAGTACACAAATGAGAGCATTGGGATGCTTGTTCAAAAATAGATTGCTAGATGCGACGAGGGCGATTGAACTAACTCGTTACAGTCTACGTACACTTTTACCAATTAAAATACTTTGTACAAACGTTCGACCGTAAATACAAACAGATACACGGCGTCGGTACCCGTTGTTGTCGCACATCGTGCCCGGTATGCTCGTATTTATAGGCTCTCTTCAGAATAGTTTAGGAGCAGTTGTTTTGCAAAGAGCGTGGAAATCCGCGAGAATTCACGCGTGTAGCATGTCGCATTGCTCACTCGGCTGTATTTCATCTCCCAAGTTTCTCTTCTACCTCCCCCTCCCCGCCCCCGATCCCGCGTGCAATTTTAATTATACATGGATTATCTGACTTAATGCGTCAACTCGTCAGCGGATTAGAAAGCGTAGGTAAGGGGCTCCTTACTTTGAATATATCGTACATACATTTTACTTATACGTAGGTACGTAGTAGCGTAGTCGCGTAACGTAACTGGTGAATGATGTTGCATTTCTCGGTCAATAAAGAGCGGTTGGAAAGTATATTCATTCGACGAGTGCTATGGAAATGTGTAATCTTTTTTTCTTCATAATTTTGCGATGTTTGCAAAACTATGTCTGTTTCGATGGAAAGTAGTAACTCAATCACAGGTCGGGGGCAATGATAATAATTTAATGTATGATTTCGAAATTGGACTGCGTGAATAATGTCATAGAGTTGAAATATGGTAACACTGAGTAACATCAAATACGCAAGTAAATATGTTGTGGATTGATTAAATAATATGATAGGGATACCAGCCGTAGAATTATACAGTTTACAAAGTCCAAGAAGCTACGAACATCTTAATTTACTGACACGGCACCGCCTTCGTCGAACTACACGTGTTTGACGGGGTCACGTTTTCAACGGTGAATACATCGCAGATACATCACCCGGCAGTATGACACTCGGCCACGTGTTCATGCCTAAAATAATCAATCCGTACGTAACCGAACGTCCAGGTGATTATCCGCACACGCCGATTCCGGAATCGTTCCCGCGAGGCGTTGAAACGGCAATTACTGTCGCGGGAAGCGAAGCGTATTAGGAAAAGAGGAGACAGCGAAGAGCGGATGGAAGGGTCACAAGAGGGGACGCAGCTCTGCAAAGCGGGTACGAGCGCAGCCCTCGGCATACAACGCACATCCTTGGCTCGCGCCCCTCCCGGAATCCTTGCTCCTTCGGTTGAACCGACGGTATTACTTATTTATTAGGACCGTGCCCGGGTGGTCCGCGACATGACGGAATCGATTACGCGAATTCGCGGAACTGGCCTTCCTAGCCCGGACTCGGAATTATGCTTCCACTCCTTCAGATTCGGCTCTCCTCTCTGCCTTCCCCTTTCGCTTCACCGTCCTCCTCCGTTCGTTCGGTGCCTCTCCTCTTCTCGCGGACCTCCCGTCAACCTTTTTCGAACTCATGTATACATATACATACGTATATAGACATATACCCACCCTTGTTCCTCTTTCCTCTCCCTTTGTTGGTCTCCGTCACGCGCCGTGTGCCACCTCGTTCCCATCGTCTGTTACAGGTCGCCGTTCCAGGACCAAGCGGACGTTAACGTCCTGCTTATTATGTAATCAGAATAACAATAATTGTTTCGGAACTTTTCGACAACTCATCAATCCGGGTGACAGATGGTCGCCCGCGGCTACGCGTAGCCATGGCTCGTTTGCCCGACCCACGGGTATGGATCGGGGGGGCGGTTAACTTTCGAAGGGCTTCGAATTATCTCCGCTTTTGCGAGCTTTATCGCCGAGTGCCGGCCACGGGAGGAGGAGATGCTGGGGGAATGGTTTTCTCGCGAGTTATTGCCTCCTCCGCTCGTTCCGGAGGAGTACCACTAGAGGATGAGACGGGTCCCGAGCGCGCTCGCGGAGGAAATTATTACGTCGATACGGCCCACGGTTTGACCGGACAAATTTCCTTTGCAACTTTTGGATAGCGCAGGCTGCGCGATCGTTTACTCGTACTACTAGATTTCCATTACATCGAATCGATCATGCAATTGTTAAGTGCTGCTACAAAAATTTAATTTAAGCTGCTTCCTGGACCTTTGACGTTATGAAATAAATTATTTATGCATCCTTATTTATCGTATTTTTAGAGTGAATGTTTTGATCATCGGTGCAGTGAAGGAGCTTTGCAACGTAGAAGAAAAAATTGTCGACTCGTTTACAAAAAATCCATTTATTTAATGATTTTCGACAACAATTTCATTTCATTGTCAGACTACTAATCGGATTCATTTTTCGTCTATGGGAAATATGTTTGCGACTTGAAGCAACTCGTGGTTGCAGGGTAAGTACAGTAGGAACGTAACTAACGTAACAAGATCGCAACGCATTAGTTTAGAGGACATCAATTAATGATACACAACAGTACAAATAAAAACTACCAAACATTTCTAAATACAGTTCCTCCGCATAATGATACGTTGGATAAGGCGGTCTCAAGGGGGACGAAAATGGGGGTGAAGAAACAACACCATGAACGTTGCAATTGTATGTACAGTTTTATTTGGGAGGTTAATATAGTAATTCTCATAGATCAGGGGGAGGGGGGGGGGGAGGGGGTGAATACGATTGGGTTGCGTGTGTATGCGTCCCTCTGTGTATTTTTACGCGTGTATCGTGTTCTTTTTAGTCCGAAGAGTGAACGTGGGGGTTTAGGTTGCTAGCCTCGTCCTAGCCTCGTGTGCGCATTTAATCACACCGTTAAATTAGGGTCTGCAGCGTGTTTTACATGTTTCATAATTATTATTACTCGTTCTCGCCATTTGTTCGTTCGTCGTTAATCTCTCTTGTAAATACATCATCTAATTTAATTACGTACGCAATAATTCGATTATAATCAATAAATCCGTAATAAATCCGTATAAACGTTGAATCGTGTGCGTGAGTGAACTAGTGGCGTCGATCCTGTCGTAGGATCGGCTAGGAAGTCTCTGTAGTAACCAGCGGTAAACGTATCACAAGTCATGTAGCATTCATTTATGCATCATCGGCACGAGTGTTCGAGAATCGAGATTCATTCGCGCGCGTTCCCTCCCCATCTCTTTCAAGACGTGTATTACATTCTTGTTTTAAAAATTATTCTCATGGTATCTCGCTGAACGATGGGGCACCGGTGCTACGACGCTTCCTCGTCTTGCTATGGTTAAATAAAAAGAAGAGAGTTTACGTGTACTGGCTGCACAAGGAGACGGCTGCGAATGTATAAACTCTCTTTCCGCCCCTATTTCTATCTTTATCCCCGCGAACGACTTTGGCGTGAGTGCTGATCGATACTCTAATTAAATTGTACTCGCAGCCAGATATCTTTCTGAATTTCATCTATTTCGTATGTATACATATTTCTGTTTATACATATACATGTATATAGAGAATATTGTATGTGGCTAGCACGTTCGGTACGAGAAAGTCTCTGTCCCCCTTCCCTCGACCCGACTGATTGTAATTTGCCCGATCCATCCGGCAAAGATCGAATGTAAAATCCTACGTTACAGCAGCTACTAAGTTCCGTGCCCGATTCGTGTCCCGGAACGAAAACGTCGATTCTCGAACACTCGGAAATATTGTAGTTATAGCGTGGCGCGGTGGCCCGGTGTTTTAATGTTCCGCGGTACCACCTATGGGAACAGGTGTACCGCGGGACACGCGTTACACCGCGATCCACTGCGCTTAGGTAATTGTTATTGTATGTATATCAAACTTTATAAACTGTAATACAATGTAAACCTGTAAAAAATATACTGGGTGGCGGCGGCTCTGTATAATATAATAAGTAGTATTATAATCGTTATGGTACAATTGTAATTCGTATAAATATATCGTTATATTATATTCTGCGATGTGCGCTCTCCTATCATCTGTTTCGTCTTACTCTTTTCTTTCTTTTTCGCGTTCCATCTCTTCGTCGTGTATCGTACAAAAATCGGCGGCGCGGCGGCCGCCGATCGCGGATTCTATTATTTCCATCTGTTACATTTCCGTTAAGCGCTTCGTTCGTTGTACGGTAAATACGGCTCAGCACCATTTCACGTAGGCGTATCTATTGCATCACGGAACCTATATCACTTATCGTTACGTACTTGTATCGCCGTTCGACTTTGATCTGCACGCATTTGCGGTAAATAAAAATATCCCGTTGCGAGTACCTACAGTAAGAAAATTATTACGCTCCTTAAACGCTGCGTGAAATTGATAGGGGGCATTTTATCCCTTCTCCCTCTATTGTAATTTATGCGCGCGATTGCTAATTGAAGAGTTAATCGATAACGATGAATAGTACTATCCTGGGGGGGGGGTTGAATTCAGCGCAGCGTTTAAAAGAGCTATTTAGTAGATCCGCGAGGACTCGTCACTGTTGGAGGAATAATATCTGGAGTAATAGCGGCAAGGATAAGAATTATTCCTTCAATCGGGGGAGCATCGAAGGCGCAGCGTTTACCGTACGACGAATAAACGACGCTAATCTGCTATTTTCTCGTGCGCTCGGGGCGAGGCTAGGGCGATTTAGGAACTACGTGACAGCACAACCGATGCAAGTAACTATTTCATCTGTTTTCTGTTTTTTTTTTCTTTTTAGTCTTCCTGTTGCTTTTCTTTTTATACAATGAGTTCTTGATGGAATTCGATTTGACGGTTTCTATGTCACGACCATTGGAACCCGGTCAAAAGATGATCCATCTATGGAACGCTCCTTGTCCGCGTCTCGAGTGGAAAGCCGGAGAGAAACGTCGAACGAATCGGGCTGGAAATTTGAATTTCGATGATCGATCATCGAATCGAAGAAATTTCGCCCCAAAACGGGCCGCCTGTTTTATCGACAACCGGTCACGAATATCGATAAGCGATAATATCGCAGCGAAGAAAGTAATTGAGGCGGCATCTTCGAACGACGATGCGCACCCCAGAGATACACTTTGCACTCGATAACACGGAACTTTGGAAACTTTCGCATAAAACTTCTTCCCCCATAATACAATATTGCACGACGACACAGAAACCGCGTGTCTTATATACTCTTTCTCTCCCTCTCTTTCTCAACACTCATCATTCGACTAGCACTCATTTTTTTTTATTCTCTCTCGCTCTCACCCTCTCGCTCGACATTTGCACGGTCTCTTGTACTCACTATAATTTCTCGCAATTGTATCTTACTTCATCTCTCTATCGTTCGGTTAAAGGTTGTATCCGAAGAACAATGCTCGCACAATTATCGATAAATATATATAATATATATATATATATATGTATGTATGTATATATTACGCTTAAATAATATCGACTGCGCGCTCTTTGATCCTATGTACACGAGTGTAGCTTCACGTAAATTAAAAATAATTACTTTTTCCGGAGGCCAGTCTCTCTCTCTCGCGCTCTCTCATTTTACCCTCGCTCTCATGCTCTCTCTCTCTCTCTCTCTCTCTCTCTCTTCTCTCTTCCAATAATTAAACAATACTTTTCACTCTTTCCTTGTTCTTTATCTTCTTCTACATCTCGTTTCACGTATATCGGATAAAACCGTACTATATCATTCTCGTACTGTAGGAACTTAAGATGGTGACTTCGGTTTCGGAGTCCCAGAAAAATCAAAGTATCTTGCTTGTCGTATTCGTGGCTTTTGGTATGCGTATAATAATTGTACCCATAGCGGTGTTGCGTTAGATCAGTTCAACAGCGTACACGGTATGTATGGTAGCGATGATTTAAAATCATGATGCGTAGCAACGGTGACGATCACGATCGCGATAATGCCGATAACGATAACGATGATCAAATGAGAATGATCGTATACGAGTAATTACGATGCCTGGTGATGATGCAATTGCGATGACGATGATCCCTACTTATAAGACTAAGGGGGCAACGGACAACGTTGCACGAAAGAGTATTGCGATAAAAATTCACGACTTCAACGAAATGGCATTCCGATAAAAAAAGAAGGTGAAACGAATTCGAAGAAATCTGCCTTGTTCTTTTGCACGTGTTTTCCTAACTGCGGGATTCTTCGTAAATCCTTGATGTATTTAATTAGAGGGGTGTTTCTTTGTCGTACTGATAATTTAACGTTCACTGTCGGATTTATATATTTAAAAGAATAAAATGGTCTAATTGCGAACAGGTAAAAATCTGCGTTGTTTATCACATTCGCCAAGAGTATCGACATAAAATAATACGCGTCCCTCATGCGACGGAACGAAGCAGATTCTGCGAAACACCTATTTACCGGACTAACGGGCCATTTCTCTCGGACCTCCAATCAAAAATCAATTTACGCCGGAAGAAATATCCGAAACGTTGCACGCGCAACTTTCACGGGAAACGCTTCATCGAGAGCTACTAAAATTAACGATACATCCTCGGGGAGCTAATGATATGTCGCAATCGCGTCTCGTTCGGGGCGACCGTAAACTTGCCGCGGTTCTGTACCGATTCGAACTAATTAATGCATAATATTAATATACATATAGCAGATATCAATAGCAATCGTGTAACGCAAGGTATAATCGCGGTAATGGATTAGCGATAATAATAAATACGATAATAATAATAATAATAAAATAGTACAAAATTAGTAACTTGGTCGGTGTATGCGTAACAACGACAATCGTAACACTTCCGATGGAATTCCCGTCCTCCGCCCATTCTCGAATACAACCTACCCTTCGCGCCCACCCTTGTGTGTGTTCCCGTGCGTACGCGTCGAGATCCTTAACAACGAATCAATAACATATCATTAGCGGTCAAATCTTAACGATCGATTCGCGCCCCCCCCCCTTTCCGTCCCTTGGACAATTGAACTAGTTTGTACCTACCACGCGATGATATCCGTACGATTCGCGGTAATGAAGTCATCAATGGATACGCGCCTGTTACTTTCTCCCCTACATATTTACAACACTCGGTGGCAATGACGATCTTTTTCGATACCGTTCAAGTGGGAATGTCTGTTCACGCTCCATGTGAATACTCGCGTTTCCGCGTGTTTCACGTGCGATCATGCGAGTGGAGTACGTATTTGCGTAGGCGTAAGTATTTGCGTCCCTTTCATCCAGCTTCCGAGTCTCTCTGTTCCTCGTCTCTTTGGCGCGCGCGACCGCACCCTTGCTGTCGTCAGAAATTAGCTTTTACGTATCTCGCGTGTCCTCGACATTCTCGCTCGTTTGCGCACTTTCTCCCCGGAAGAATAGCTGTTCGTGGATCGTCCCGGTCGATCCCCGGTTCTATCGGTGCGGGGGATGTTGATGGCTCGAGGCACGCACGGGCGTGTGTCTCGCGATCAGGCGTGGATTCGAAGGTCGTGCTCGATTTTCCAAGGGCCCGCGGACAACGAAACAGGGTGTAAGTGTTCTTTTTTTCTTCTTTTAAAGAGTACCTAACTACAGATCCATTCGTTCATCGTTTCCCCCCGTTAACTGCAAAATAATACTGAAGTCTGCACATGGTGCCTATCACATATAATATGGTCTATTACGTAGTCTCCTTTTGCAGCAGTCGCACCAAGTCCTCACGCGCGCACATTCGCGGCCTACTCCCTTTCCGCTTTTTTTCTTTTTAAACGTCCCGTGTTGCATACAATTACAACTCCAAGTCCCGAGAAAAAAAGAACGAACGTTTCCTTCACTTTCCCACGCATTCCGTAAATTTCTCGCTGGCTCATTCCATCATTCATTGGCTCGCACGCACTTACTTCCCGTCAACAGAGTGGATAAAAAATTGTTAAAACCATTTTCGACGTGGCCGTACCGCTTCGAACGTTTCCGGGCTCTCTTGCACGTACGTCGAACTACTCGCGCATCGACAGAATCGACGAC
The DNA here is from genome assembly GCA_023838395.1 of Holcopasites calliopsidis. Taxonomy (NCBI): domain Eukaryota; kingdom Metazoa; phylum Arthropoda; class Insecta; order Hymenoptera; family Apidae; genus Holcopasites; species Holcopasites calliopsidis. Next base: position 7,529,385 of record JALHAQ010000005.1, on the reverse strand, counting down.
TTGAACGAAACGCGGTACACGTGTCGAAGATTTTCGATAGAAATAGCAACAATATTTGTCGTTCGATCGGAGTAGCTTGTCACAGTGGTTAATTAAAAAGAAGGAAAGCAACGTAGAAGGATTTTACACGAGTCAAAGTAAAAATCTTTACACTAAGCCCCGGTGCTAGTTTCGTGGAAGCTATTGTCAATCGTGATCCCCTTTTTTTTTAGAAACTTAAATAAATAAAATGAACAGAAGAAACATCTGAGTTATTATACAACTATCTGTATCTGATATACGAGGCTGTACGGCACGGTATGACCCGTCGAAGCAGTTATAAACTCTTTTGAAACACCCTGTATATATAATATATATATAATATATAATATTAATAATCAATAATAATATCAGTTTGTATTGTACAGGCTATTTCGGGGCTGAACGCGCCTGTGGTCTCTCTAATATTTCACTTAAACCCCTTCATCCTCTTCTTGTTTTTTTTTTTTTTGAACCCATACGCTTTCTCCCAACTTATTACACTCTACTTAAGTTATTCTTTAATTAATATATTTAATCTCGCTATCGCTAGGTGTAGCAAGGTGTGACTTAACGGATTTAACCAATCTCTCCTGCCGTTTCCTCACCGCTATTTGTTTCTTATCATTCTTTTCTCTTAAAGATTCATTAACGAAATAATCATCGTAAATGCACCTATCGTAGATTTACGTTAATCTTTCTCTCTTCTTCTTTACCATATTACTTTTACAGTTTAATACGTTAGCTCTTTTTTTTCTCTTTATCTATCGTAGATTTGTCTGTGGCTATCCCTGATGTGTTAGTTACCCTGCGCTTCCGTCTGGTTGTCGAAATATTGTTTTGCGAAATTGTGGTCTACGATTAAAAGTCTCATCGCTCGTCCCGTGTTTAAATACAAATTTTGTTCCACTTTTTATTCATTTGTTCTCGGTTCAATACGTTCGCCCCGCTCCTTGTTCTCGCTCGCCGAAGCGAAGGCTCTCGGCGGTTCCCCGGAGCTCGCCAGGATTTACCATCAAACGGATTACACTGGTAAAAAGACACGCACAATTTGATCTTTCCTCCGATTAGCACCTCGGGCTTCCCAGCGATTCAACAGTTCGCCCGATTGCTCGCGCATGTTTAGCCCGAGACGTTCAGTGGATTGTTAAACAAAATCTCGCGTACGAAAAAGGATAGAGAAGAAACGATCGAGGAAACAGTTTTACATATTTACGGATCAACATCCGCGTCGAATATTGCACCGATATTCCCGGGAGTAACGATGATCCAGCAAGTAGACGACATGATACTGCCGGTACAGAGAGGAAAGAGCGAATCTTGGCAAGCTCACGCCACCCTGCGCGCGGTCATCACGCGATTCCCCAGCCCCAACCCCTAGCGATCGTAACACGACTTCACCACGTATGAGTGACAATTTATCTTTCAGTTCGTACATCCGGAATCCAATCAGGGAGCGACGCAAGCGGCTCGCGCGAAAGTGACGTATACGTGTGTCTGTATGCCGGTTTAAAAAACTGAACGAATATCCTCGGACAACATTGGCTGAGTAATAGTGTAAAATAACGTTCAACTGGAAGCTCGTTTGTACGGGCTATAGGGAGCAGCGCGGGTGGAGACGCGTGATACCATAAACAGTGGAAGCATCGTAATAAACGTGGTTCTACAGTAACAATCGGCAAGCGTTGAATCGGTAAATATAGTGATATGTATCGCAAAAATAGAGATCGGCGGTGAAGCAAGGATTAAACGGTGGTATCGCGTGATTGTCAAACGAGTAACGATCGTTCAACGCGTCCAGCCCGCTGCCCCCCGAGCGCGTGTCGGAACAAGTATCTTAAACAATCTGCATATTAAACTATTGTTCAAGTCTTGCAACCTTACCTCGTGTACATCACAGGCAGCCGCGAGGATGTTCAAAACGTAAAGCGCGTCTCTGTTTCTCTCACTATGTACAGCGTCGCACGTCACTTTCCGCGTCGAGAGGTCAGTAACTGAGCTCTTCCGACGATCTTTGCTGATCCACGCAAAAGCACACGGTAGCCTTCGTTTTTCTCTCGGCCGTTTTCACAATACTATATTTGGTATGATTCGCTCTTGTCAGCAGGAACTATTTATCATAAGCGATGTTACGAGAGAGTCGTGTCTGTCTCGCCCACCAGCGAAAGTCTCCGCTTCCCGAAGCACCTCACTGTATCCTTATCAGCCGAAGACAAGGGGGTCACTTTTCGGAGAAATTCTTCTAAGCAGGTGGGGGGGGGGGGGGGGAGGGCAAGCACCAGGAAAGACACAATTCGATGACTTCCCTCCTCTCGAACCGTTTCCGAGGAAGCTACTAATTTAACCAAGAGGATACGAGCCGAAGGGAACGAGACGGCCTCTCTGGAAGAGAGAATTTCGCCGGCACGCTCGACTGGGTCTGGCGTTTCGCGATCGACGGACAAAGGGTGGCGTTGTGACATCGTAACTTTTTGCTGACGGACAAAGACGGACAAAGGAAGTCGGAGAGAAACGTATATAGGGATGATAGGAAAGAATGGAAGTGGATGGTGACAGGTTGGTGGCTTCAGCGTTGGACCGAGCAGGGCGGAACGTTCGTCGAGCTTTACCTCCGGGAGCAGTAAATGGTGTGGTAAGTCAGTCTTGTGAGAAGAGAACAATCCCGCGGAAAAATCGTTGGGCCATGTGTCGTGTATCGTTTCCGTTCGTTTCGTGTATATTTAGAGACTCGTACATACGTCTCGTGTGCGAATGGGACGTTTCAGAGGGATGGTCGGTTCGTTCAGATCGGACACATTTACGAGAGAGTCCGTGGTGGTCCTTCACGACAAGGATGGTCGGTGTCACCACGCGTACCTATGATATCCACGCGTAAAATGAGATTCTCTTCTAATCCGAACCGTTTTGCTGGAGTAGCGCGGGCGCCGACTGCGGCTGCAGCGATTCGTGATGATGATGATGATGATGATCAACCGGCGAGGGTGATCGACTGGTCCGCGTAGTGGACAGGTCACCGCTGTTGCCACCACCTCCGGCCCCGCTATTGGGATTCGTGGGTGGTTCAAATGCTTTCTGTTCGCTAGGCGGAAGTAAGTGCACCATACTAACCGGCACGGGGAACGCGGCGGCGGCGGCAAAGTCGGGAAAGAAGCCCTGCGGTAAGTTACCGCCGAGCAACGAGTGATGGGGGAATCCGCCGTCGTCGCCCGGATGCGGTGGTAGACCGGCGAGCGGGTGGGTCATTTGCGTTGGCGGCTGAACGGCCTTAACGTTGTTGTTCAGCGAATTCATAACTACCTCGCCCGTCGTCGCCCCGGTGCAATCCCTTCTCAGCTGTTCGAGCTTCAAACTCTTCCCGTACTTCCCTCGCACGTACATCAGGAGGCTGTTGTACGGGATACCGAAGATCCTGCTCGCCTGCGACGTGGTCATCTTCTTGTTCCAAACGTGCTGCAGCGCCTCGGTCAGCTCCGCGTTCGTCCACGACCTGGGCGGTCCACCTCTGGGCGCGCTGTGCTGACCTTTCGGCCTTCCCACTGGTAAACCTCGGCTACCATGGTCAGCCCACCTGCGCGGCGTGTCACCGTCGCCTCTGTGCTTCTTTGGCTTTTTCCCCAGAGGGTGACCGCCCAGACCCGCCGCCCCGAACAGTCCGTGCAGCGCTTCCGGTTTAAAGCTATCGTGGAGATCCGCCAGAAGGGATCCCCGGTCCAGAGCACCCGCGTGAGGAAACAGTCCTCCGCCTAGGGACGCGACACCGTCCAACGGGAACATCGTCGTGACGGAACTTCGCCGCGGTGTCAACGGAGAGTCCTGCTGCGGTTGTTGCTGCGGCTGCTGTTGATACGGGTGCGTCCTATTTGGCCCGTGCGGACTACCCTCCCGCGGATGATGACCCTGGGGTGGAGGTGGTAGTTGGCTCTGCGGATGATTCGGCAACCACTGGGCCGCGAGCTGGCCCAGGCTCGTCAGGTACTCGCTGTGATGGTGCGGCGGGGTCAGCGACAAGGCCGACATCGCCGGTAAGCCAGCCGCAGCCGGAATGTCCTGGAGGGAACCGTCGGGATGCAACAGACTCGTCCCGGTTAACGGCGATCCCCTTGGACTACTCGCCGCTTCGCTGCTCTCAGCTTTCACATTGTGTTGATCGGCTCCGCTCGGCGACACGGACCTCTTCATCGACAGATTCTCCGCTATGTCCTCGTGATGCGGGTTCTGCGAGCTCGCGGACGATTGCTGGTGATGATGCTGCTGCGATTGTTGCTGGCTACCCGACAGGTTCAATCCGCTCGCCGGTGGACTAAGGCTCGGCGGTGGATGAGGTCGGCTGAGATCTTGCGGTACCAACTCGCCGGATCTTCTTCGCGGGCGTGCCTGCTTCCTTCGGGGCAAGAGCGGCGATCCGCAGCTGTCTCGTAGCTCGCGCATCCCAAAGTTCAGGTGACCCATGTGGGGTAACCTGTCGCGATGGTCTCTCGCAGGGTGGAAAATGGTGGGCGTCGTCACAGACGCTGGCTCCCGTGTGGACGGCGGCGCCGTGCTCTCCGACGCGTTGTCGTCTTCCTCCGGCGTGCCTTGCCTGGCACCTTCGGGCGTCGACGGTTCGCCCATGAGTAGATCGGCGGTCGGCGTTTCCGGTGGCGACGCTGGCCTCGGCTCCGACGACGCTAATCCACGCACTTGCAAACTCTCCGCCGCTCTCATCAGCCCTGGAAGTTCCTCGCGACCGACCCTCACCTCGCCACGGTACATAAAGTCGATCAGCGCTGCTACTTCGTGACCGGGAAAGTCCTTTAGTACGATTACCGGATGCTTGCAGGGGTGCTCCGCAAATATCCTCTCGAAGAATGGGCTGCAATGCAGAGATTTCGGTTTAATCGGAACATTTTCTTGCTTGTTGCGTGTTCTTGCATCGTCGTTTTCTCTTTCAGAAATTCCATTCAAAGTGCTATTCAAGATGCAATAAAAATGTGAAAGCCGTTCGATAAATAAATATGACTATTATTGTAAATACCTACACAAGGTCTCGATTCTGGTAGGAGAGATATTCTTACCTCCTTACCGTTCTCATTAAAACACTAATATCTCTGCGATTGCAAAGGTTTAAACGTTCTACGCATGTACTTATGTACAATGAAAAATGAAATGGTTCACCCGTTACGTCTTTTAGTCCTTTTACTTCTTACAAGACGATCACATTATCGAACACGCAACCCTTGCTTAAAACGAGAACCGACTATGCACAATCTTTATGGTGGCTAAAGAAAAGTTTGCGCACTATACAACGAACGCCTGCATTTATTTAGAATTGCTTTAAAATTATGATAAACTCTTAATCGATCTCGATAAGTTTCCACAAGCTTGCAATCATCTTCGCTTCGAATAATAATGTTGCAACAAGCATCGGAATTATCGCTCTAATATCTTAACCGGAGACGGTTTATTAGCTCAACGAGAATGAAGAAAAATAAATGTATTGACTGTTTTACCCTGTAACTTTCAGATTTTTCCACTTCGACAGAAAACGGTAGCAAGAAGAAATACACATATTCACATAAAAATGATTTGCCGTTTGGAACACGTGTTCTTCGGCGTAACTTATTTAGCAATCAAAGGCGAAGTAGTTTGATTTGTTAGTAAAAACCACGGACCGAGAGTGAAAATTAACGTTTTCATACTGTAAAACAAGACGGCGTATAAGACTTTCGCTTGTGGCCGCCTTTACGTCATGTGTGGCAAGAAGAGTATTATACACTGCGCCGTGTTGCATGCAGTTTACCAGCAAATCGCAAGAAAGTGAATGGGAAAGAATCTTCGAGTGAAAGACGTATCGACGTCGCGATAGATATCATTTCTGCATCAAATAGCTGTGATCCAATTGCCCTTAAGATCAACAAATTCTTGACGAAAAATAAGGGTAGAAAAGGGTACTCTTTAGTCACAAGCGTTTCACGAAATATATCAGTTCCAATAACCAGAATGCGAATATTAAGGAGCTTGAAACTGTGCTCGAGTTTCTTACTTGACCAAAAACCGACGGCCTGTACTGAGACGAAACGGTTTGTATTAGTTATCAATACCTGCGGAAATATAAAGATAGAAATGCAAGTAAATTCCACGTGGAGAATTAGACACAGAATAAAAGTAACTGTGCGTATGAAGCGAACGGACTTTGTAAAACAACATTCTCAGCTCATCGTCAGTAGCGTTGATATCAATATGTGTATTGACGGTTCACAGGAACGTAGCGTTACGTTGATTCATCGGTGTTGTTTAACCAACATATGTGGCAGAGTTTACGTAAATATGTAGTCGTATGAATCACGCACCGATAACTATAATCTCTTATTGGTCCCACCGTCGACGGAAGTTTAAAGTTGAAACTTTTAGCACAGGGACTTTCTCCCGCGTTAGAAACAACACGGCGTTTAAACGTACAGCTTCTTCCCGATGCGTATCCCTCCGAAGCTTCACGTGTTTTCGATCATCATTGAATACCGTGCGATACAAATAAAGCTGGGTGAAAAGCGTCAACGGGTTGTCCACATAATGCTGAGAGCATGGCGAACAAAACGGAGAGCGCGTGGATAAAAAGAATATACGAGCTTTTTGACGTATCGACGGAAGGTTCGGCGCAAAGGTGAACATGATAGGTGTACAATAGAAAAAAAAAGAAGGAGGAGGCAGCAAATTCGTTACCTGCAGGCACTAAGGACGACCTTGTGCGCCCTGAGGCTGGTCTCGGCGCAGACCAGGGTCACGTCGACGAGTATCTCCGCGTGTAACAGCGCCTCGAAGGCCTGGAGTATATGCGTCTGATGATTGTTCCATCGTAAGGAGTAGTGCGACTGCAAAGCCATCCCATCAGGACTGTCCGCGGCGCTCGACATTTTTTCACCGCCGCTCGTGCTGTTAGCGGAGCCACCTTGCTCCGCTTCGTTCTCCTTCGTGCCTCGTGGTCCTGCGTCCGTTTCTCTCTTCCATGCACGCACGCACGCAGTCACGCACGTCTCGCGAACGATGCCTCCCTGCCGACGATACCTTGAACGGTTGCTGTTCTCCTGAAATCGGGCAGCGGCGAATGTTATATAGCGGTTAATCGAAACGACGGAGACGGTGCGATGGTCGAGGATCATGGGAAACCGTTGGATAAATTCGTCCTAAGAGAACTTTTCGACTGAGGATTCTTCGTAGGGAGGGGATGGAAATTGGATTGGAAGAAAGGAGGAAAGGGTGGTAACGCATCTGGTGGTTGAAAAGCTAGGATGCGTGGTGAATCGAACTGTGGGAAATAAAAGTAGTGATTTGGAGCAGTATATGCAGATGAGGAGATTGAATAACTTTTGTGGCAATTGTATTAATAGAGGTGAATGTCTGTAATATTGATATTTTAACATTTCATGTTTCTATGTTTATATCATTTTTAATATTTGCACGCTCGAGTTGTATATAGGAACACATACTTTCATGAATGGCAAAGTAATACGCAAATATCTTTTAAATTTGTTCCGACCGCGATTATTTTCACCGCCACGATGAAATATGTGACAAACACGGTGAATATTTTACGTGTCTTCGCGACGAGACGCGGCTTAATGAACATCAATTTTAACTGTATTTGTAATCATTACGCTCTAAATTTACGGTGCTCTGAACATGAAATAAAAATTTCAGGGGCGAGACATTTGATACTTAAATATCAGCCCGGTGTGTCGGACAGGAAAAATTAAATGCGTCTGCCTTCTGAACGCAGAACGCCCAATTTAATTCTTCGATGTTCGACGCGTGAGTAATTGAGAAAATTGGTAATCAAGTTAATTGAATGGTCGAAAATATGATAAATTATAAAGTATTCATAAGAGTAAGGAATAGTGATTCAAATCACGTTTGCAATTATATCGATTGTCGTACAAGATTAGGAGTCGGAAATATCTATGTGGAAACATTTTGTAAATAAACAAATTTTCTGTGCATAAATTGTAATGAAATTTGCGAAGAATCCTGCAACTCGTTTTCCATCACTTTGTAAATCATCGCACAAGTATTATTCGTAGAGACAGCAGTACACAGAGGGGGAGAACATTAACTATCGACGAATGAAATTTAATCGAGCGACGATTTAGCTGTAATGCATGTAATTTTCTAGGGCAGTTCGTATCCTGATACACTGAGTATTGTTACCCGAAGGAAAAGTGATTTATTAAGTTCCGACGCATTGATTTATTTAGCCGGCCCGACGAAAATTACTCGCATTTGCAACTATACCCAGAATCGTTTACATGTTGCTTATATCGATCAAACATGCATGATTGCTGAATTATACACGTATTACTCTTAACCATTTGGATAAATTATTATTCATGAAGAGGTTACTCCCATGTGTTTTAATTCTGTTTGGATAATAACAAAGATATAAATAACAATTGACAAAAATAATAAGCCCGGTGATGAGTTAATGTCACAGTCGGTTCATAAATCCTCTCTCCCACCGGTAACAATTAAGTTCGTGCATGAATCATACGATATCTATCTAAAAATATTTGCATCGCAGACTGAAACTATTCTGACAGAGAGAACGATAACAGCGAGCAAATAACTGCGCTGTTGCATATTACAAATGATTGTCAAATATTCGTCAGAATTATACATTATCTTCAGATAAATTAAGAGATCTAACGCGTGCCTCACCGATGTTTACGATCCAAGCCGGCAACCGTTCTAAACAATGCACGCGTATCGTCCCTATCAGTACTCGTCAATAAAACTCGACCTGCGACAAGTGAAATAACAGCGCCTTGCAGTCTGGTAAGCAGCGTATGGAACGAATGTTGATCAATCAACGGGCACGAATTCCCGCGGCTTTCAGAAGCACCAGTGTCCGAGTTCGCGCAAGGACTCGTCGATCGAGACCGACCATGGGGGGCACGAGGTCGCGTGTAGATCGTCCTAGCTTGAATCGTTCGTTGATCATCGCCGAGGCCCGTTTGCACCGGTTAGTTGGCGAAAAAAGGAAGACCGTAAAGCGGAGAATCGGGCGAGTTTCGTTTGGAGTTAAACGGATTCTCAGGCTTCGCTGAACCGCGGTACGACACTGCGCGCCTGTCGAAAACTCGCCGCAACTTTGTTGTTAAACTCGCACGTGCTCAGAAAAAGTACGAATTTACGCTGCGTGCCAGATACGCGGCTTTTTTTTCTCGTCTTCTGCCGTACCATTCGGATACCGCGACGCGAGCGTTTACCGGAAGAGACGTAAACGAGACGATGATGCTTCAACGCGATGGTCATTGCCCTGGATGGAAATCTCGATCGCGAAGTACAATAGACGAGTCAAGTTCGGGACATCGAGAACCAGTTGTTGTTCGTTGGCTGACGATAGCCCGGCCGTTTGGACCGGCGAAACTTGGTCGCGTTAAAAGTCTAAAATACGAACCAATCCGGGTGAACGACGAGGGAACCATCGATCTGTTGTTGGCACAAGTCTCTATTTCCGATCTTTCCAGCTTGGGACACTCGATTTAGATCGCATACCGATGTTGGAATCACGAGGAACAAGACTCAACGACCCTGGTATTCCCAATGTTTCTCCTCGACATTTCACCTGGCATCGCGATAATATACACAGCTCATTTTCGCACACACACACACAGCAACATACACGGCACTATTTTAGGTCTTTCGAGGACCACGGGGTAGTTTCCCTCCGCAACAGGATCCGAGCGAGATCTTTCACGCACTGTGCCCCGCGTAACGTGCGCAGGGTGCAGAATGATCTGAGCAGCGGGCAACGCCGATGCTAATGAATCACTGATTAATGTGCGGGTAAGGTCGCGGATTTGTACCTCGAGCGCGGATATTTCGCGCCAATTTTCGTTTGGCGGGAAGTCTAGACCGGGGGCAGAGACCGCGTGGTTTCTGCTAGGAGAAGAGGAGGAGGAGCGAAGAGAAAGAGTGAGAGATAGCGTATCAGAGAAGGCGCGCGAGAGAGAGGATAAGGAAGCGTGGCGCCCGGTAAACGATCAGCTGATTTCTCACTGTCACCCACGCGTTTCGCCGGTGCACGCGATCGAACTCGGATCACCCACGGTTACCGCTATCACTCGTCTTTCATCACTGTTGTTGACCGATGGCCGCGGTCCCCGAGCGCAATTACTCTGCTCGCCGTGCGATCACTTGCGGGCGGTTACGAACGACGGGGGGATGGAAGTTGGTGAGGAAAGGTGTACCGTTGTAAGGGAAAAGTCGTGCGTCACTAAAGAAATGATGAGAGAAAACTGACCGTATCGTGTGGATTACGTGTGCGGCACAGCGGCGTCGGCGACGGCCGGTGAGTGAATGCGCCGCGACGTTAGGCGCCCCTCCTGAGATCCCCGCCCCTCTCGTTCCTTAAACCTCTCCCTCCAACCTGACGACGTCGTCTCTTTTCCAGCACGATACACACGCCGATGCCGTTCACTTGCTCGCACACACTAACTAACCGAGCCTCCCTCTCTCTTATCGGTGTTTTCCCCCTTTGATCCACCTACCCCTTCCCGACATGCTTTCTCCTCTTCGTCACTTTGCTGCCCCGCGCGTAAACCCACCTCCACCTCGCGCCACCACCCGTGGCGTGTGTCCTGCCGTGCCGCTCCAACCAACATTCGCGGACCGCCAACTACCCCTTTCCTTCCTTTCTACTTCGGGGAAATCTACTGTTCCATGCGAGACGCGCTCCTTCTTGTTGCCCTAACTCGCGTTTCCTCCACCCCCGGCTGTACTCCCTCGGCCCAACGTTTTCTTGCTCCGTTCTCCGTTACCGCGAATCCACGCGCTCATCCGCGAGCCGATGGAAACCGATAAGAAAAGTTCGACATGCACGCGAGGGTTTCCGCGCGCCGCTCGTCCCCCCCGCGATTCTCGATCATTTTCGCCCCTTTGGGAAACGCGAACATGTCAAAGAGTATGATGTTTCCTTGGTACTCGTGAACACGATCGTATCTTCTTTCATCGAAACGTCTACCCTGATTCGCTTCTCTGCACACACTGGCCGCGGCCGTCATTCGTACAGATTACGCGGAAGTATTAATTCCCGTTGGTCCGCGAGGACCGATCCAGGAAAACGTTCGACTCGATCGATCGCGGGCCGGAGATGATAAGATTTTGAGGACGATGCGAGGAGAACGATGCGGAGTCAAGGCCGCCGACGGAGGTGGCTAGCAAGAGGGTGAATTCCAAGTTCAGGATCTTTCGAAGGATCTTGGATCGTAACGAGACACCATAGGAAGGTAGGAACTGCAGAGATAGTTTCCCTCTTCGACCTGCACCCCTACTCGCACCCTTATGCTCCGGCGTTCGCGTGCACGTTTATACTATAGTGCCGTCGAACACTCTTACGTCTTGTCGACTTTGCGTCGCGATAAACTCCCAACTGCCCCCTCGGTCACGCCGCTGTGTGTCCTTTTCGCGAATGAAATTTATGCGGCTGGTAAAGTTTAGGACCGGTAACGGAGTGTTGCGGCATCGAAGTCGATCTCGATTCTTACGAAAGTTCTAAGCACATGCCCAATTACACTTTTCTATGCCGCCAGCGATGAAATACGTACCAAACACGATACCGGTACGCGTTATTCAATAATATCTTTATTTATGATGGTAAAGGCACGTGAAATGTGTTATGTAGGTCTAGAGTGATAAAAAGCAAATTTTTATAAACGACACGAATGGCATGCGCGTTTACTTTACATACCTTTCAGCCATTTGAAAATTCATTGCAATGGTATTATTGCAAATACACTCGAACGCGACTAGGTTTTCAAAATTTTTGCGCGTTGTGAGCAATCTAGCATTGCAGCATGCAAATTTCTAAATCAAGAATTGTGTGTAACTGTAACTTTTTGTCGGTTATTCTGTTTGTTTATAATGCATGGCCACGTTATAATAATCATTAATTCTAGGGTAAACGATCTGCGGTCCTACGACTGAACGGCGATTTTATTTCAGGGAGAAATTTCAGATTGTCACGAGCTAATTTCATTCATAAAAAATTCTAAAGGATTAATGGTCGGTACGTGAGAAATGCAAATATTCTTCTATATATTAAAGATTAAGATTCGACTTTGCCTAAGATGTATGCACGTGAAATATATTGTTCGCTGATATTAGCAACGAGAACATCATTCGCAAAATCAATTGGAGAACTGCTACGTGGTCGCATTAATATTAGAAACTAAGAATCTATATCAGAAGCTAGGAACTTACCAATAAGGCGAAACAGTTTCGCAGATTCGTTCTCGTAATGTACACCCGCAGGATTTAGTCACCAGCACGCAAACACAATCTCTAAAATTTTAATACATAGGCACCACTGTCGTTCTGTTTCCTACACGTGCGATCTCTCCCCGAAAAGGACCACTATCACTACAGGTTGACACGTGTAAAAAATATCACTCCAGCCAGGCTAATCGCATCGTTCTGCCCGTGGAGCTTGACAGCTTGTACACGACGAGCACGTATCCACGAGGAACCAGGTCCGCGGGAAGCACCGATTCACGCTCGTTTCGGCACACGCGATGGATCACGATGCACCCCGGGGGATGTTTTATCACAGTAGTCGGACGCGTGGCCGATCGCTTAGCACGCGTGGAATTCCGCAGGTGGTGGACGCGCCGCGACTCTCTCTTTCTCTCTCTCTCCGTGTAGGTGCACGGTTCCCTGTACAGGTGTGCTGTCGAGTGGCGGCGGGCGGCCTGGCTCTTAGAGCAGTCGCGTTGTGACTGCCTCTTCGGACTTGCCACTGAAAGTGGAGAACGAGGCGAAGAGTCCCACCTCCTTGTGCCACCTCCAACTGGATGGGTACCAGCCCATCGGACCCTCCTTCTCCTCTCTTGTCCTGTTCAACCTTTTGCTACTCCGCCGCACCGTGCGTCGTCCTTCCGCCGGGTTTCGGACCGTCGAACTCGTTCGTTCCACTGATTCCTGTACGTGTTGCTCCTCGAACGAGAAACACGCTTCTGACCAGAGTGTTTACACCGTCCACACGTAGACGATTAGACGCTGCTTACCTACCCTCTAGTAGGGAAGAGGGGATCGTGCTACCTGGGGGGTACTTTGCTACCTACCGGACTAGCTCTCGTTGTCCGTGCCCTAAATATCACTGCCTTCGAGGGGTAGTACACCTGCTCCGGGTAACCTGTGCGCGTCCCCGACCCTGTCGTTCGCTGACCAACAACTATGTGCGGGGTTGGGGGTTGGTATCCAGTCGCGTTTAACGCTCGTCCGAAGGACTCGTAACCGAGGCTTTAGTTATATCCTTCGGATTTTCTTCGTTACCTCAGTGGATTGTTTCCGGCTTCCTCGCTGGAATCGCAGGGTTCCTTTCAGCGAATGATGATACGCGTTGGTAATTCTTTTAAGAAGGGTATACGGTTTTGCTTTTTGCTGGGATATCGTGTTTTTCATTCACTCGGGTCGGCACGGGGTATGTCGAAGCACAGCGACGGATAGAAATGAGAATTGGCCCTTAACTCCGAATTTGAAATGTAAATCTTATTAAACAGTATACGCTTAGTGTATGTTAGTGAATTGTTGCTTCACGAGTAATTTCCGTTTTTATGGAAAGGAAGCTAATCCTTTCAATGCTAGGATATACGTGTTTCATCTTTTTTTCTTTGCCTTTTGTATTGAAAATTGTAATAAAACTGTCGCGATTGCTTGTCTAATTCTTTCAAATAAACGATAAAATGTGTAACAAGAATATTCAGTTATATTATGCGTTACTAACATATTTTTGTTTCACCTGTAATAATTACTAATACATGATAATTAAAAGGATCTGTATTGCTATGCCGCGGTACATAGACACGGCTATTGTTTAATAGTTAAGAGGTTCTATTTCTTCATTGTTACATTCTAGAATCGAGAAAACCGAGACGTTTTACAGGTGTAAATATAGCAAGGTATCCCAATCCGACGGTGTTTAGTAATTCAGGTTGAGTCCAAAGTGTCATTGAAGGCAAAACAGTAGCAAATTTGTAGATATGTCTACTATTAATCTGGTAATTTTATAACATTTAAAAATACACCTAGGTGAAAATTATCCGCTCTACTATGTGCGGCATTCAAATCACAAAACTGTTTGATAGAATTTCTTTCGCGCTCTATAGATGTTATTTTGATTAAATCTACTTTCTACTTAAGGGAGCATATTAACTTATTTGGCGTTTTATACGTTTTCCACAGGAACGTAAACACAGGCTGCATTAATTACTATACCTACTTAAGTGCTAAATTATCAGAATCATCTATAATTTAGAATAAAATGTAGATTAAGTTATTCGGTAAGTTGAAGAAAATAGTTCACATAAAGGCTACAAGGGAATTGCAAAAGTTTAATGACAAATAATATAGTATTTCAAGAAAATTTAAAGGCCCAAGAATGATTCGTGACAATTGCCTAAAAAGTATTCTCAAGTTTGCCAGTCACGGTCATCTTCATTTCCACTCCCCGATAATCATCCCCCAGAACTTCAGAAGCGGTGCGACCATCGCCCTCGTGCAGTCGTCGAACTTGATCGGAATTAATTAGTATTCTATGTTACGACGATAATCGTCCTAATTAAAAGACACGCAAAACGTGTGGTCGGTTCGCGAGTTGGAAGCGTCGTGTGGAAACAGGTACACAGCCGATTAGTATTTCTCGAGGGGTACAAGGACGAAAAGGTGGGGCAACACGAATACATGCAGGGGGATGAGGTTGGTCGGAGGAAGTACCTACATAAGTACTTCCCGTACTCGTCCTTGTGTCCCTGTTTAAGGGTCTCGCCAGTGCAGCCTGGTACCACTACACCCCCTCCCCCAGCGAGCCAGGCTCACAGTCACCCCCTGCCAGCAGCGTTGCTGCCGCTACCATTGCCGCCGTCCCTCCGAGCCCGGAGTCAACCCCCGTGTCGCCCCACTACCCACTAGAAGAAGCCTGTCCTCAGCGGTTCTCAGCTGGCCGTTCACCGCGCATACACCTATATACGTGTACAGATATATACGCGGGACGGGGTTGGTGGGGAGGGTGGTGCCGAGCACGCGTCACGAGGCGCTAGAAAAGCGAAGGTGCCCACGGATGTATTTTTTAATTATTGATTTTAATGACGAGGGGAGCCGCTGCCAACGCCATCTTGGATGCTGGGCGGAGTAAGAAGCGTCTCTCCCCCGTCCTCCAACCCTCATCCTTCTCCGGTCCGTGGTACTCTTTCCATCTTTCTTCACCGTTCGTCCAGCACTCCCTACGCGAACTCTTTCCTCTCCCGTTCGTTCTTCCGCTGTGCACGCGTTCGCTCTCGCCCACCCCTTCCTTGTCTCTTCCTCTGCCTCCTTCTTTTGCCTCCTTCTACCATTTCCTTACTCTTTGTACCCCGAATACCCCCCCATGCCACTACTCTTTCTCTGGTTCCGTCTCGCTCCCTCTTTCTCTTTTCTGGAACCTTCTCGTAGGTTAGCCCCCTGCGCCACTGTCCTCCTCCCTTTCTTGTCGACTAATGCCGAGAGATAGACAGATGATGATTAAGAAAGCGCCGCTACGTGTGAGGACACCGCCGTGACGCTCTACCCCTCCGTGTCTCACACCGCCGCGCCGCTTCGGCCCCCCTCCCATTTCTGTCGAGTTTTCTTCTCGATTTTCCTATGCTTCCTCCGTCCGCGTCCTGTCTTCGCAGTCTCCGTTTTTTTCCCTCGTCGCTTGATTTCCCTTCTAATTCCTTTTCTTTTTTTTTTGTCTTCCCGGCGCCTTTTCGCGTTCGTGGGGTGAGCGTGTCTTGCGGTCACGCCTCCCCTGCGTTTTAGGTCGACGACTCTTGGTGACGGCTTTGCGTTAACGCTGGTCCGATGCTTTTTTTAATTGCATTGATGCATGGTCAATAATGATAGTCGGATATTTGACAACGGTAACAAGCAAGCACGCTAGCAAATTCATTGTTACGTTCAATTTTCATACCAGGAGAGAATAATATTCGAATTTGTTATTCAATGATTAATGTATCATAATCTGTTTATGTTTTATTGTCTCGCTATGTCGCAAAGTGACTAAAATACTGTAGAATGATAGGAGCGAGGGGGGTGTGCTTTTTCAGAAACAGCCAGCGGCGTACTGAAAAGGCCTGTTTGAAACGTGCTGAAGCCCACGATGGAACTTTTAAATCACGCTTCCGAAGCGCACGTGGAGGTGCATAGCTGCAATAAGCGGTTAAGCGTGCGCGTTCAATGCACGTGTATACAACGCCTGAAAATTGAGCTCAGCACGTGGGAAACGTGAACCGCACTATCGGTAAGCTCGCCTCGAAATTGTTACGTGCTCCTGAGTCATATGCCTCTGTCCATGCAAGAAGGAGTATTAAAGTCGCTCGCATGCCTCATTCCGTCTATTAGATAATCCATTAATATCAGAAAAATGTTGAACATATTCTATACATATATTTAGGTCCACCTCTTGTTCAGTGATCTATAAAAAAAAAAAAAAAAAAAAAAAAATTACACATCTTCCTGACATTACGATCTTCGTGATATTAATATTAGCGTTAGCACGTATGGGATCGCGATTGCGAGCAGGAAATTTAAATGAACAAAGTTTGATCCCTTATTATGTATCTCAATGAAAGAGAATAATTATCACGAAGTTGTTTGCAAACTTTTTAATGAGCATGTAAAGTATGTATAGTTTCGCATTTTAGATTCGTCTTTCCTTGATGAAGCAAACGCCTAGAATGAATTTTTTTTTAGTTTAGCGAGTTCTTATGCCTTGCCTCTGCAAGAGTTTTTTCAGACTTGACGTCTTAATCAGCGTATAATTTTGTTTAAGTAGCGCGATGTTTAGATGTTCATGCATCATTTACATTTCGCCATGACTTATTCACCGATTTTAAAGAAACGCATCTCACAGTCTAATAAAATAAAATTATAAATCCCATCCGCATGAACGAATTTATCCGAGTGAGGTGTAAAACGTTCATTATCTATAGATCCGATAGTCAGGTCACGGAAGAAAGGCCTGGTTGTCTTCAACGGCATAAGGAGACTGATCATAGAATTTAAAGAAGGCTTGGTGAAAGATCGCCGATTGTTTGCTAGGCAAATACGTGTAATTTCATGGATTGACAACCTGTATCTCGGTTAATTGTACAACAACAGGGATAGTCAAAGTTTAGGTATTCAGGTGTGTTTTTGTAAGAAATCGCGGCTGCGCCGTGTACCAAATGGCGAACGCTTCGTAAGAAGTATATGACTCAGAGCCCTCAATAAAAGTGACACTCGAACAATGGGCCCTCGCATTGGAATATTTTTCCGTGGAAACGAGCGGGGCCGGTCTCCTCCTTCGAATTGCGGTAATTCTCCTCTATTTCCCCCGCGGACGCACCGGACGCACAGGTATATGCCTACCTGCGAGTGCACCTGACCACACAACGTCCTCGTGTGCAACATACTCCAGGATCTTCTCGGAAACGCCGTCATTGAAAATGTGTTTTCGATCAGGCCAAGGTATTTGCGGGCCGTAAATTATTCTTTTGAATATGCCTGTCGCTTTTCCGGCATGCTTAATTGCACGGTTGCAGAGGGTGAGAAAGAGGGAGAGGGATGGGGACAGGGTAGTAATCGAGCAGCGAACGTCGATCGGCACCTGGCCTCGCGTAATTTCGTGTCTCATCGATTGTTTCCTCGATCGGATTACATACCTGGCGAAACTTTCACGGTGAAACTTAATTTCGCACCTTCCGGTGCAAGGAATTCCGTTTTACGATCACGCGCGCACTGTCATTTATGCTTTCATGCGGTTTAATATGCGGGTTCCCCTGGAAACGGTGAAATGGGTAAAAGTATGCGTTCGAATGCGCTGTGAGAACAATATTAACGAATGCAATGCGATATAGTGTATCCTGATTAACATTTGCATTCAATATTTGAAATTTTCATTCGACTCTTATAGGGATATATGTAATGCTTTCAACTTTCCGTTTGCATGTATTTAAAGCATACTCTGAGAATTTGCATGTTGAACAGGGTTCAAATGCAGCATACGATGTTTAAATTATTTTAGCATGATGATATTGGATGTCTTTTCTTGAAAGAAAAATATAATTTTGTCGAAGTAATCTTCTGCGATTCTATGCTCTTTACATTGCAAAATATTGTACAATTATTCCCTGCGATGTGCGTAGTTCAATTTTATTCAAATTGAGCACTGTTTTTAGAGTGCGTTTCGAGAGGAATTAGTGCGACAAGTAAGTGCTCACTCGTCCGTTGTTTGCACTAGCTAGAAATATTTATTCGGATAAATATGAAATTAGGCTAATCCGATGTCTTTGGAAGTAGCAAAGGGTAGACAGTGGAATTGTTGTAGTATCGTAACTGGAGTGTGACGTTAAGCAACCATACTCACGATCGATAATGTTAATTAGAATGGGAAACAGTATTTCACGGAGATCCTAGAAAATTATGTGAATTCATGTCCCTATGTATAGCTGGTAGAGAGAGATTCATTATCAAGCAATGATGCAAAGTACAAATTAATGCCTATCGATGTCGAATAGTATATGGATGATAAAAGTAAGAATTATGGAAATAATTTGGTGAAATCTCTTATACAAGTTATCGATTGAAGTTCTAAATAAAAATGTCTGTTTTTCCCAATCAGAAAAAAAAACAAGCACAATGGACAATGTCTATCTTTTACATAGTGAATATTACTATTATAATTACATATTCGCCCCGGTAAACAATAAATCAGAATTAATAACACGTATATATTAAGCTGCAATTGCCTTTTCACCCGTTCCTAATTTGCTAGAAACATTAATGTAATCGAAATCTTAATGAAATCTCACAAAACAACGAAACTTCCGGATTACGTAAACACGTCACTGTCATGCGAGAGATAATCGTGATAATTCGATGGCCAAATGAATGAAACATTTTTCACCATCATAATGTTTATGCAGTGCCTTATAAAATTGGATCCACTGAAATCTATTATACACACGAATCGGCAACGGAAGTCGCTTAAACGTATGCAAGAAGATCGATAGCGGGCCGAAAGACGAAGATTCATACGCAAGTTATGCAGAGGAACCATGAGAATACGAGCTGTGGCTATGGAGTGGTCGAACCACAGCAACCCCATTGTGAATTAATTACCCAGAATCGTTGCCGAGGGTGGCCGTTATATATACCGCCACGGTCCGAGACAACGACGAGTCACGATTTTGTTCCAACTTGCTTTTATCATGCGTGATCTATTCTATAGGGACAGCCCGCAGGGTCTACTAACTTCAAAGGTGTACAGGTAATAGTTTGCGTGCGTCAGGTGAGTATAATATTAAAACATCTGAGGCAATAAAAATCAGTGGATTTTCAGGTAGAAATGAATCGTTATAAGAAGGGGTCCTTCGGTTTCGCCCGAGAAAGTTATTGTTTCCCTTTCAGAACACAATTACTAATTACTTGCAGCGACAACGAGATGCTTGCAAAGTGTTTTTATCGTTGTAGTATGGTAATAAATTTTACGACGTCGGCCAATGAATAACCGGACAATAAACTGTCTCCATTCCGAATGTTTGAGTCATGTTTACGATACACCTGTAGGTACCCCTTTTTTAATAATAGCAATTTATATCTTTATAAAATATTCATTTTACAAAGGTAGCCTCAAGAAGTGCATTGAAAAATAATACCTAATCGTTGTAGATTCTGTAGTAGGGCATGTTATATTCAAAACGGAAATAACAATGCAGATGAATATGATTCATAAATAAATCATTTTACTGCCACCTTCAGCAATTTTGCTCTCAATTACTCTTTTAATATTAATTCGAGCCTAAACTGCCCTTACTTAATTTGATCACACGAATTTCGGTCTCAGATTCACAATCCGTTTGACGAGATCGTCTCCACTTAGGAAGTTGGAGAGTTTCATAGCAACCGGGTGTCCGGCTCACAATGCATTAACAATTCGTAAAGCGTTAAACGGATGAGTTTCAGCGTTAAACAAGAAGTTTCTTGCACGATGAATCGTGCGAGGCTGAGATAATCTGTGACTCCATCGTTTATCTAATCAAGTATTGCACCTCACGACGGCTATACATATAAAAAGCAGATGAAAAGTTAATTAAGACTCATCTACAAAGTATCAACTGATGGATCTCATTTTGGTTAAATTACGAAGCAGAATGTTCTAAAAAACTGTTCTAGCGCAGAGATCAAGTAATTTATGAAGGACGATTTGAAAGCCCAAGTTAATCAAGGATTACATTTCAATCGAGGTGCCGGGTTTCTATAAATTCTTTTAAGAAATGTTTTTATCAGAACATACTTTTATGTATGATAAAATCGAACCCCGATTTGTCGGACTTTATTTGGGACGACAAAGTAATACTACACAAAATCATCGTTTCCTAAAATTCGTCTATCAAGTCGGACATTGATAAGGACCTATAAAGATACTTGAGTTTGAGAAGGAATCAATTTTACGTTCTGAATAGATCTGTAGAGCAAATAGATCAGTATCCTATGCAAAGAAAATCGTCAACGTTCTACTTTTCTTCACGGATACTAAAAGGGACAACCAAATGTCTTAATCTCTGTCTTATTGATTCCCTTAAATGAAATGCAGTCAAGTCATTATCATTTAAATTACGCTAATTATCCCTCCATTAAAACTCTCGGAAATATTCGCAATTCGCGAGATTTTCGCAAGGAAGCACCAGCAATCTCCAACAGTTTGACACGCGCATCAATGTCGACCCGAATGAGTTACAGGACACGCATGTCAGCTCGACTGAAAGTTCATCCGTGGTTATCGAGGAAATCGGTCGATGGGAAATCAAAGAATCTTTCTCCGATTCGACCGAATTCGCTTGCGAGCGAAACATTTCATTTTCTCACTCTAGCTTAACCGATACAAGATAGGGAATTCATCGGCAGGAGGGAAAAAAGGAGCACTCGTCGCGTGATGTGGTAAAGTAACGGGAAGCGCGTTCGTGGGTGGAGAAGGGTTCGAGCGGGGGGAAGAGGTCGCGCAGGAAGAGATACAGCAGGATAAGGAAGGGGCACGAAGAGAAGTGCACGAGGGAATAAGACGAAATCAGATCGCAGCATCCGCCAAAGGCTTACACCGCTGAGCTCACCCTGGCCCGTACCTTCGCGTGTCCGAGCGAATTTCTAAACAGTGTCAAGAAACTCTGCGGATCGATCGCTTGCTAATCTCCCCTCTTGGATGTGTTGGTATTTTCATCGCGTTCGAAACTTTCAGGGTATAACGCAATCTTTTACTCGCACAGGATTTGACTGAATCGACGCGAGCATACTAAATGATAGACTGGGATGTAGGTATTTTAACCCCTTCGTTTATAATGTACATTAGCGTTCGTAAGCATCGATACTTAATCAGCTCTGCGTTATCTGTTTTTATCTAACACACTAATATAAGGGTGGTAAGATGGCAATCCAAGGGCACAGCACAAAAGTGTGTCAACATTACGCAACACAACTGGAAGATGAGAGTAAAGTTGTGCAATGATCGACACGATCGTAGATTGAGAAATTGGAGGATGAGATGGATTGTAAAGGCAGGCAGTTTTAAAGAGACTGGCAATATTAAGTAAAAAACTTATCAAGATTTAAATGCAGGGTATTATCGTAATGGTATCCATTATTTTGTTTAGCACGTGCAATTTCAAGGAAAGACAAATGCTGAACCACTAATGACTTACGGTAATTAGCAAATGTGTTAGTATTTGTGTTTCAATCAATATCGAAGAGCAATGCTATTTTTTCTTTTGTTTTATTGGAATTATATCATCCGTTCCTTTTAGCGTTCCAGAGTGGCTGAATATGAACATGACAGGATGATGTTGCTTTTATTAATATTTCACAGAGGTGGATTGCATTAAAGTTAATATTAGGCAGCATGGTGAACGGACTGTGAAACGTTCGTTAGTCAATTGTCTAAATCTATTTCCGTGTATTCAACGGCGGGTTCAATTTATGACCGTCTAATAGAATTACGATAAGTTAACATCATTTGCCTTTGGAAATATAACAAAACTGACATCGCGCATTATCATTGGATTAATCCTGCGCAGCTCTAATGTGAAAAGTAACAAATTCTATGATACAAACAATTTTGGACAAGTATTTTCAATTTTCCTGTCGAGATGTTGCTGTATATCTTAAATAAATGGTTTTAAGCTAGGAGTATATTTAACAGGCAAGAAAACGTGTTAATTATCAAATGAATTATGCTGTTGGGAATAGCGTTCTCTCTCGGTCTACCTGCTCCCCTCTAGTTTCTATTAGCTCGGTACCTAGCTTGGCGAGTGTCCAGCACGGTGAATCGCGTAATTCCACGAGAAGTCGGCAAGTGTTCCGAAGATATTGGCTTAGAAGAAGACTATGAGGTACATACGCAAATATTCATTCTTCATTAAAGTTAATCCCGAGGACAATTACGGGACTAAGTCGCGATCCTGTGTAATGTTCAGATACAGCCAATTAAAAATTGGGGTAACAATTGCTATCGAATACATGGATTCGATTGAAGCTTGCAGCAACTTGAACAGCTAAAGCATCAAGGATTCCGCCGATTCCCTTGCGCATCTGCGAGTCTACATCTGTACACACTTATATCGGCTATAAACGCCAAGTTGCTGTAGCGTACGGACGAAACGGTAAGAAGGTGTGGAGGCGAGTCGAATCGAAGAAGCGAGCGTGCAACGTGCCGACTGCTCGAGAAAGAAGAAAGTCGTCAGGAGGCAGCGCGAGTCAGTCCGGGGATAATTGCGGATCGCTCTTGTGTGCGACTGTTTGATACTATGTGCTTTCACGAGGGTGGAGTTTAGATAAAGGGAATCCACGTCGACACGGATTACCGACTGTGCGACGCAGCAAACACATGAACGGAGCTGGGGCAGCGTTCTGAAGAATGGGGGACGTAGCAACCCGTAAGAAGGGAAAAAAATAACAGGCTAAGCGGGGAGATACAGAGCACAGAGTTCCTCGGCAAGGAAAGTTTACTGGGGCTCTGACAATGATTTTTAGGGAATTTTATAGGCTACAAATATGTGACGTGTGATTCCATAATAATAACGTGTAATGAGATCATGTAATTAATAATCGGACAAGTAGGATTATTTATTAACGTTGTATTACGTTTACTAGCTCCTAGTTACGATTAGTTGATAAACATTTTCATTAGTTTACTTTTCAATAATAAAATTAATATAATTACAAATTCGTGACCGCTTAATCTGTACATTTAAATCTTAAATGTACTTAATCTTTCCATTTGAAAGACAGGGAAAACGGTCCGCACTTTTGCTAATCTGACGAAACACTGAATCTCTGCAAAGTTCGAGATCAACTTCTACAAAATCTATTACGCGAAGAAAATTATGTCCCTCTGAAATAGTCACACTTTTATCACCAAAGAGATACGAATAAATAACTTCGGGTACAAACAGAAATGACATAAAACAAGAAAGCAGAGGAGAATAAATTGAAACGGGACGTCGAATTAGCTTGAAAACCATGAATGTTCAAATCAGAATCGAAGCGTCGTGAAGACTGAAGGAGGGCTGTACATCGCGAGAGGATATCGGCGGAGGATCAAGAGTCAAATCTTAGGAAGCAGGACCACAGGACGGGCTCCAAGATGATGCGAAGGAAGGACAAGAAAGGAGCGTCGCGTTTTCTTAAAACGCGAACCCGAGCCCAGCTCCTCCGGCGAGGACACCCTCGCCTCGACGTTGCGCGGCGAGAGGGTAGCGGATCGCCGAACTCTTCTCGTCGTACCCTTCGTATCCGGCTGCGTGCTCTCATAGGCGCCAAGCGTTGATGAGTCGAGGCAGGAAGACGCGGAGAGGAAACGAGGGCGTGTAGGATAAGGGGGGGGGGTGGAGGGCAAGGGGGTGAATGTGGAGGAGTTGGAACGAGGCTGAAGAGAATGAGCGCGACCGAGAAGGAGGGCTAAGGACAAGCGCCGAGCAGAAAAGGAACGCCAGCCAGAAGGGTGGAATGAGTGAGAGGCGGAGGTGGCGGAGGTGGAATTAATGCACGCACCGGGCCACGCACCCAAACCCCTTACAGCCAGCCAGCTTACTTCGTTATACGACAAGTATAAGAGGAGAGCACAGAGACTTTTATTGATCGCCTGGCAAAAACTCAGGAACCCTCATTTCGTACTCCGTACCCCCGACTCTTACCCAAGCGAGCCTCCGCCAACCACCTTACACCCCCTCGTCCTCCTCCTTTCTCGCACCCCCGCCCCCGCCGCGGCGTTCCCCTTTTGAGGAAAAAGTGGGCTGCCGACGACGACGTCGTCGTCGCTGCTACTGCTGATACCGGTGCTCTCCTCTCCCGCTAATCTCTTACACTTAAGGCCCCCCCCCCCGGTAACCCTTTCCCTTTCTAAGAATCGCACCGCTCACGTGCCGTTCAAACCCTATTTCGTCGTTCGCTGCCCTCTTTCCTTCGCCCTTTCCTCCGCGCTTGTCCCCTAGCCGGCCACGACCTCGTGCTCCCATCGTCTTTCATTTCTGATCTCGTCTGCCTCGATGCTCCTTACTCGCACCATTATCTACCACCTGCGGGTGGCGTCGAACGACCCCCGACCCGACGAGGGTACGCGTCGGAATTTCCATTGGCCGCCTTTGGACGAGCTACGGGGTTAAACGCGAAATTTTTACATTTGTTTCTTCGGATGTGTGCAAACCTTCCTGTGCTTCAGTCAGGCTTTCTTGCCCTCATGTTACGCACCCCCCCCCCCCCCATTCTCTTTCTTTTTTCTGACGCGATGCTTCTGGTAATTCTGTTTTGTTTCTGCCCCGCCAGCGGGGAACTTATGGAACGCCGCGCCGCGGCCGATAATACGAGGGGAGTGGAAAAGTTTTCAGATGGTCGGGCGGGAGTTTAAAGTTTCATCGTGACCGATTTAGAGCGAAGCCCTGTAAAGGCTTTGATTATGCGTCGAACTTGCGAAGACTGCAAATCGCAAATGGGTGGATTTTTCATCTTTTGAAACGTGCAGGTGGACATTAATTAATTAACAATAATTACGAGTAGCTTTAAACATTCGGTATTTCGATGTCGCGACAATTAAAAGGAAGTCTATCCCGATTCGCAAGACAGACAGGTGGGGCACACCGATTGCGTCGATTCGCTCGAAGAGAAAGAAAATGAGGATCGTTTCGCTGGCATCGACGAGTTCGAGTAACCTCGTTGCAGCCAACCCACCGGAAGGATATAATGTCAGAGGTGCTTTCGATTTCTGCTTCCATCGGGACCTTTGTCGGCCGATGGATATCGCAGAACCGTGAAACGGCGCCTGAACGATCCTCTGGTATCGCGTGCCACGCTATTTAACATTGCCATCCTTACTGCGTTCAATTGTACAGAAATTCCTGTCGTTATTTTCGATAAACACTCCGCGCACAATGTTTCGCGGTACACTCGTCTATTTAATTGCGACGAAGAAGGCATCGCGAACGAGGGAAGCTTTTCGCGTAATGAATGCATTACAAGTGCAGCTTTTTTCCTGAAGACGTAGAAATCGGTGAACAACTTGCTGCCACGTGCATAACGTGTAAATCAAATATTATCTTGCTAGCTGTATTAAAGACTTGTGGCACTGCAGTTAAAAGATAGCAAAAGTGGGGAGTTTGAAACTCCCTTAAAAATTCTTCAGAATTCTCTCCTATCCCTTGTCACAAAGTTGTGCACTGGTTCGAAAGGGAGATTGCAAAGCGCGTATTTTGAAATGCCCCGTTTAATTACTGTAACCTAGCTAGCTCCCGAGATCGTTGCGTGTCGAACGAGACAAGGGAAAGAAAACGGTAGGGTACAATCTACACGCTCACCGATAAAAATGTGCAATTGCGCGCCATGCACACGGAAACGTGCTACATGTACGAAACGTGTGATTAAAGGATCTCAAAGCGAGCTGGTTTATTGTCGGGAAATCACGCAACCGCGAATTCCTCCGGTTCACGCATCTCTGGTTTAGATAGAAAAATGATGACCGGTTCATTGTCGCGGGTACGGCTGCTGTCCACTCTATTGTTCGGTGCGCCGTGTATAGGAGGAAGAGCAGCGGAGCTTTTAAAGCTTGAAAACATAAGCACGTGATGTCCGGAGGAGAACGTAGCCCGAAACGATCTGGTCTGGCTTGCTCGCGAGGGGACATCGACGGCGGAGGTGTGGGGCAGAGTAAGAAGCAGCGAGATGTGTTTGTTCCACACGAGCTATTGTCTGCCAAGACCTACCTTTCCATTGTTTGTTACAGAGTCTCGCCCCCTCCCTTTCGACAACGCGTTCTCCCCTATCGTTCGGTATCTTACATCGCGTCCAAGCTTTGTACTCTATCTCTCCTGGCAAATATTTCCGGGGATTTTCCGCTTTCTAAAAGCTCGCGTCCGCGCGGCAGATCGAAATGTATCATACGGTTCTTATCCGCTAAACAAATTACGGAGACTCGCGCGGTCGGGGTAAGTAAATGGCGATCGAATTCGAAACGCAGATACATTAGTTATATTGTTTATGATTATGCTATACACGTGGCTTTATACAGAACTTGAAACTCGGCTATCTTGCGTTTATTCAAAGAAATTATTCGCTATAATAATTATTACGAAAGAATAATACTTAATTCATCAAGCATTCAGCTTTAAAATATGTACATCGAAGACAGAGTAAAGTTTACCTGAACAACAATCACCACATTTTCTTACATTTTTTTATTCAGCTATAATTATCATCCGTGAAAGTTCATTCCTTAACTCTATTACGGGATACTAACAGGTTTAAGAGGTGGAACGTACTTCGAAATAGCTTTGAAAAAAGAATCTAGGCTGCGGTTACCTCGCATTAAATGGGGACCACAGCGTAAGGAGCGATTATCAAGAATTTAATCCGCCTCGCTAAGCGCCAGCGCAAATTATACCTGCACGTTGCAATTTGCACACATTCTTATCCACGTGTTTCATCTCCGCGATACGGGGATCAGATGAAAGCTACAACAATACAATAGAATACAATATATTTTAATGCTATCCCGATTTATGTATACAAAACACCCCGCAGCTGTCGCATTTAATATCGACATTTCTGCAGTCATGAATAGTACCGCGCTTCCAAAAAGAAAACGAGTTTCTCCTAGAAACAGTATATGGTGAGCGAGTCGCGCTTAAAACTCCTTTTCAGCGTGGCTCGATCGAGCACGTGGGCTTCGTTCTACGACGGTACGCCATAGCCGAGGAGAAGAGAGCGTGATCGCGCCGCGGGACCGTGAAACTTGAAAAATCGCCAGGTTTCGACGAGAACCACCCCTCTGTGAAAGTCCATGCAAACAATCCCATGTTGAACCTGCAAATATCGAGGCATTCAAGTGAAGAAAACATTACTTAACACACAGTGGCGTTTCGAGATTCTCGTGGTGCGACTTGAAGATGAACGCAGAAGCGGATATACTTGTCCCAATGGATTTTCAAAAGCACAAACGGCCGCGAGAAGAAACACAGCATAACGTAATGAGAGGTATTGTCTCTTCCAGAGTAAAAATAGATCCAAATTTGGACGGGTTTTGAACCATTCTGCAAAGTTCTACGCAGACCTACCGATTTGACGTTCGTGATTGCTCAAAACGCTGTCCCTAGCAATGGAACGACAAAAACAGTTGGGTACCGAGTCATAGGTACGGGCCCTTGCGTAGCGCGGTCGCTGTAAAAAGAGAGAGCGCGCAGTAGGCAATTAGAGAGAGAGGCGTTGGTGGCCCAGCAGGGTTTCGGGCCTGGCGACGCCTAGTAAGACCAGCTCATGCCCCAAACGAGTTTATTCTTATTATGGACAGTCTATAGGTAGCAAGAGAACGGCATGGCGGAAGGAAAACGCGGAAAGCCACGAAGCGTTCCCGTGCGCAACACAGTGTTGTTCGCGTGTATGCGAGCACGCGGCGTACGCGCGCACCGCCCGCTACCTGTGCATACACCTGCCGCAAAGTACTCTGACGGTGGTCCTTATTGTCATACACTCGACTCCCCGAGCCGCTATAATAATAATTAAAGTTCCGTGCATACAATCATAGTAATGGCCGCCAGCGGCAGGGACGACGTCCGCCGCGGTGTCGACGAGTGGCTAGACGCTCGAAACGAGCGAGGAGTAACCCGACCAGCTCGGTACCACCGTCACACTCGAGTGCGTGGTCGTTCCCCTGCCCTGGGCCGTGGACCAGACCCAAGGAGAACGAGCAAAGACGAAAGGTTCAGGGGTTGAAGGCGATGCCGACGACAAAGGGGTTGGAGGGAGATGGACATCGGGTGTGGAGGAGAGGAGGATCGGCAGGTGAAAGGACCGATGCTGGTGTATTCGAAGCAAGAAGGGGGAACACCTCCTGGAAATATTCTAATAAGCAAAATTTTCGCTTTTGTGTTTAAGAAAAAAGAAATAAGTGGTAGCTGGAGAACCGTTGAAGAGCGGGACAGGGGCGGGACGGAGAGTAAGAAGCGGTGGCGAGAGCGAGACGGAACGAAAGAAGGCTCCAAAGGAATCCTGGCCTCGCGTACTCTTCTGGTAGTCGCGATGCTGATGGTAGTGGGTGGCGATACCGGTCTTCAAGGGGTTAGGACGTGGAAGAGGGACAGGACAGGGAAATGAGTGCTGGAGAAAGGGGGAGGGACGGATGTGCGGGTAAGAGTTCGAGGGACGAAGAAGAAGAAGAAGAAGGCGAAGAAGACGGACCGAAGCGAGGAGGGGTTGAGTTGGTCGTATTGTCTCAACGGGGTGGTTGCTCGCGGGCTGCGCGGAGCGAAGGCGAGCGCGAGGGGGGCTGGTCGGGTTACCATCGGTGGAATGAGAAGGACGAGGTGGCGGGGCAGGAGGCTAGGCAGCCGAAGGAACGAAGTGGGCGGAAGAAGAAGCGGAGGCAGAAGAAAGAGAAAAGAAGAGGGCGACCGGGAGGGGCCTCGGCGGCGAAGGGGGTAAGACGCTGCATGAAGGGTTGGAAATGTAGATAGAATTTCTTCATTTCGCGTCCTTCGCCCCCGCGCCCCTCCCGTGCGCCCTCGTCGACCGCGATCTCCATCGTCCTCCTCCTCCACCCAACATCCCTCCCTTTTGCCCTCCTTGCCGCCCTCCTTCTTCGTCTTTTCCTATGCTCCCTTTTCTCTTCTTTCCGCCCCGTCCCTTCCCACCTACACCTCCTCGACACCCTCGCCAACCCCCGACCCTCTCCTCTCATTTCACCCATCCCCGCCATTCTTTCTCTTAAGACTCCGCGGCAGAGGAATCGTTAAAATCTGGCCGTACCCTCGGTGTACCCACTCTACCTAGCTACCCTCCGCCGGCCTTTTTCTCCCTCGCACGTTTCGCTCTTTGGAATCTTTCCTCCTTTCGCCCGTTGCCTACCGTCGAAGCAACGGCCACCCCGTCCCACCCCCGCAGTCACCAACCCCGTGAATGCCGCTCACTCACTACTTACTTTCGCGGGTGGCTCAGGGGGATCCGTGGGGGTGGCGGGAAGATCGTTGGGTCTCCTGGAGGATAGTGTTTCGGTATTAATCGGATGGAGAGCCTCGTATGGGAATCTTCGAGGTACCACCGAGCGCTACCAACTCGGAACGATTCGATTAATAATTGGACTTCGTTGGCATTAAGGAACCTCAATTAATTATGTATAGAATGAATAAAAAATTTGTTACGTTTTATTGATTTCATACACATGGCTTGGTGTTACTAGCTAGAGAAGCATCTGTAACAGAGTTTCATTTAAAGTAATGTCCTATTGTAATTGCAGCAGGAAACGTTAAACATTAGGTGAAAAATGTTGCACGGTTAACTTGCACCGGAAATTAATTTAATGGAATAGTTATAGCGTTGGAAAAATATCGTGCATAGTCGACTTTAACTAATGCGAAAGAATATTTTACTTTAGGAAATAACTTTTATTAAATACAATAATGTACTTTAATGGTAGACCAGTTTCAATTATGTTGTTCCATGAATATATTAAAACGAAAAAATCGTATGAAAACTCACTAGCGCTATTTCAACCCTTGAGCACCAATCAATCCTAAAGATCCTTCACTAAGGCAAAAGCATCTGATGCTTATTATCAAATTCCAATCATTCTGTTTCAAATCAATTTCTCAACATGTTTTATTAAAATCTAGGCTGCACCAAATGATTTGCTATCTTAATGATCGCGTTATAAATTTATATTGCGAAATGGCTACAAGGGGAACATTTTTCAAACGTAATTTTAAGCTACTTACTGCATGGCGTTAATCTGTAGAAAGCATTGCTTTACGCTAGTAGGGGCCAGCGCGAATAAATATTACATCTACGAACAATAATGCGTCGCAAACCTTTGTTCGGATCATCGCGATCGTTTCTAAGGCCAGAAGCGGAAGTGGTGTGGACAAACGGTGTAACACTATAATTTTAATTAAGCTGTGCACCACGCGGGGGGCGAGTTGGAGTTCAACGTGCTGACTCCCGAAGCAGTAAATCAGCCTCTGAAGTTCACGACGTGGCGCACGGATTTAGGGTCAAAGACGATCGCGACGTCGTCGGCCCTTCTTCCTCTTTTGCCCCCTCGTAGCGAGTCAGCGGCAAGGGGTAACCGGAGTGTTTTCGAGCGACGCTCAAGGGTTATTGTTTCGGGTACCGCGAATTTACATTATTTCCTCCGGCCCGGTCTCATTGTTCGTTCATTTTTGAACATTGCATTCTCAGTCACGAATTCGTCGTTGTTCTTGCGTCTCGCGATACATTTGTATAAGCGTAATTACCGGTGCGATGGTGCACCGCGTTTTTCATAATTAATATCAGTCGTCTCCCCTTCCATCCCCTTACGTTTCCCTGCTCGGCCCATTGTGAGAAACGGGGCTACCTACGTCTGCGCCTTTATTATCATGTTCGTTAAATTCTTCAGCCGGTATCACGTTTAATCGAACCCCTCGGATAAGTCAACTTCCTTCAATTTTCACCCTGCGTAATTACGCATTTTTCTCAGAATTTAAATGCTGCGGGACCTGTTACAATGTTACTTAACGATGTTAATGAAGAAAAACGCGGCGCCTGTTAAATTTAATCTCGGCACTAACAGCACTCAACACTTTACTCGAGTTTTATGCTCCGCTGTGTATTTGAAAATATCAAAAGACTGCAGAAATTAATCTCTGAAAGCGGATTCAGAAAACCGGTTAACCGCTCTCGCCCGAATTACGTACGCACGTAATTGCCAACGGTTGAATCTCTCGCAGCGGTTGCTACCGTAAACAGACATTTCTGAAAAGTAAATCATATTAATTAAGACAGTGAGTGGACGTATTTAGCCGTCGTCAACTGTATCACAGGAACACCTTACAAAAGTGGAGTCGACGAGACATCCTTTATTTCGGTGTCTCCTCGCATGCTAGATTCACGTTCACTGTAACCGTGTCCTTTGTTCAAACTTTGACAAAGTCGATTCGCAAGTAAAAAAAAGCGCCCGTAATTATTCGCATCCACGCGTTACGCGACGTCCGCGGCCGTATGAAAAGAAAAGAGAACGGGCTACGGAAACTTGTACGGGATACAGAGGGGTGGCAACCCTCCGACTTGCGTGAAAAATATGTAAAGTATTGATTGCATTTTATAATTACTTGGGAGCCGGTCGTCTTAGCTACCCTATCCACTCTCGTCCTACCCGCTTTTACCCTCTTCACGTTCTTGCACCCTCCGCTACCATCCACCCTCGGCGCTTCATTTCTCTCTCGCTCTCCTTCCGCGTTCGCTGTCTCGTTTCGCCCGTTGTTCTCTCCTTCAGGCGTTTCCTTCTCCTTCGACCGGCCAGAAAACGCGCTCGCACGCCTGACACTTGTATCGTATACATGTATATTCTTATGCGTTTACACTCGAATAAGCGAAGAGATAGCCCCCACCCTCTGCTTTCCTACACCCGGGCTGTCTCAGCGAGCGCATTTACGCGGAGAAGGAATTAAGACGTTTCTCTGGATGAATATTTAAACATTTTTTAGTACTTCTTCAAAGTGACGCATCCCAACACAACCAAGCAGTGCACCCTCCGCTCGGCCGGACAAAGTGGACAATCGCATCGGCGAATCTGTAAAGAATTCAATCGACCAGGATGGACGATACGTTTTGTTTAAAATTGCGGACTTCTGTTCGTCCCGTTCGAGGAAGGGGCGGGATGGATGAAGAGGACAGGGATTTCACTGCGAAGCGATTTCAAAGATGCAATTAAGATTTATCTGCGAGCCCGTGATGGACTGATTAAAAGTTCGAATGACGCTTTACAAACAGCTGACTATAATGAACACGGTTTTAGCTGAATTAGCCAAGTTTTTCCGGCATAAACGATTAGTTCATCGATACACCCCTGCTTCGGGTTCGCACGTCGAAGTAAATGATAAGTTTTGCAATTTGTAACGTAATGGCTGTCGAGTTCTGCGACAGCCACTGTCCGTCATTTAACGTCCAGTGATTCTCCCAAATTTTGGCCTGCAACGTGAATTTCGTTCGAGGCGGGAATAATTCGCCGCTTCGTCGGGATTTAAGAGGAATGAATCTTACGTCTACGCGCGAGGCTGCCAGCAATGGAATATCGGAAAGGTAAGGAAAAGGAGCGAGCCGCGGGATAGGGAAAGAGCGAGCGATTTACAAAAAGAGGTGCGGGGTTGAAGAGGGTTGCGCGAGAGGAGGGAGGGAAACGCGCGGGCGGAGGGTGAAGTCGCGGCTAGAGTAGCGGGCCAGGGGGACGGCCGGGGGTGGCGACGTAGGAAAGGGTAGGTAAGGAGGACCACTGTTTTTACCAACCAGCCTGCGACTGCCGCTCACTCATTTACTCTCGGTAAACTAACACTGTCTCACCCGGCCCACGCGCACCCCCGCTTGTACATTCACTCACACACGGTCGTCCGGTCGGCGTACGAGTGCAGGCTTCCTCTCGTGTACATAAGCAATGCCCGAGAGCGCGGCTCTCGGACGGAGACAAACGCGGCCGCACACGGACGAGCCCGCGCGGAAACGCGCGCTACGTGTACGTGTATAAAATTGAAACGAACGAAGCCGAAGAACGGAACGAAACGAGCCGTCGAGCGAGCTAAACGGGTACCGGGTAGCTAGGCTAATCCTTCTAGCCGCACGCAGACCGAGGTTTTGCTAAATCAAAATTAAGGGGCATGGGGATCTGCGAGGGCAGTTGCGGCATGTGTACCCCTGCTAATGATCATAGGTGAAATCGCTGGCCCCCAGGGGGTGACGATGCTCGCGGGTCAGTAATCACGCGTGTCCGCGCATAGATGCAGGTTTCCGAACGGGGTGCAATGTGTACTCGCAGCGAGGGGTGGGCGAGTGGGGTGGCTTTCGTAGGCGGAAGAGGCAACGGGAACGCACGTAAGGGTTTTCTCGGTTTCTTACAGCCGAGGGGTGGGAGTTTGGCGGAGGTTGAAGCGCGTGGGGCCACTAGGGAGTGAGTGGGTGGACGGGCGGGGGTTGGGGTAGAGCAGCTCTGCCTAGAAGTTGCGCCCAGCATTTTAATCGATTTCATTTGCGCGCATGTGAGCGAGAGTGAGCGTCACGGGGCTGCGAGACGGAGAAAGAGTCGGGGGTGTTTCGAGGGAGCGCGAGACGAGCGAGCGGGGGCGCGCGAGCGAGAAAGAATGAAAGAGCGGCGCGGCGAAAGAAAGAGAAGGGCGGAATAACAGAAAGAGCGAGAGAGGGTACGAGCGAATCTAAAGAGCGAGCTGTACACAGGAAGACGACGAAACGGAAGGAGCGAGACGGAGCGCGGCCGCTGCTCCGGTGTATAAACCTTTCTTTGTTTTGCTTTGCTTGCGTCATTAGGGGTTGGGGATGGATGAGGCGAAGGTGGTGGTCGGGTGGCGGATGTACGAGCGGGGGGAAGGCGTCCGCGGGAGAGGGCGTGGTTCTTCTGCAATCTACATATAGGCATCCGTGCAGACGACTTTGCTACGTGCGCGCACGTATGTGTATACATATTTGTGGAGATGCACGTGTAGATGCACACGGCGCGCCACGGAATTCCCTGTCCGTGAGAGTCGTCACCGTCCTCCACCCCCGCTACATCGTCGACGTCGTGTCTCTACTTATGATTCGTATGATGGGTCGACACACGCTCGAGTTAAAACTTTCCCATGTTTCGTATTTCGCCGCGAAGGAGACTGCGAAGATACAGCGGGGAATGTTACGACGACTTTTGATATCCTTCACGCCCGCTTTCCGCGGTCGGAACTCGCGATTTCTTCAAGGGATCCGGTCGTCTACTGCGATTTCGCACCGCGTACTGGGAAAACTGAAATCTAACGCAGCTCGACACTCGATCCAGATTCCATACCCAACGTCTTCGGCCGCGATGCTCGACGCGTCTAATGAGCCGGATTGAAAATTTCACTTAATTCTCCGCGATGACGCGAAACGTTATCCTGCTGGCCTCGCGTAAATAAATCGACGCCTCGGCGACGCGATATTGCCGAGATCCGATTGCGCGCCAGGGTTGTACGGGCGCAAGTTGGGGCAACTTGTCTGTATTGGATGCCGATGTCGATGGACCTGGTAAATAGACTCTAAACATTAACCTTAATACGGGAGGATAATAGCCGCACCGTGTAATATACGTACACGCGTGTCTTCGAGCAATTTAAAAAAAGCTCGGCAACTACGAAATTACCCGTCTTCCGTAGTAAGATGCGATCCATCTTCGACTCTTCGCTTAGCTCGGTGCCGTGCATGAAAAGCTCGACAGATAATCGAATTACAATTTTTGTGCAGGATGTTATACATTCGTGTTCCATCGTTTCTACACGTATGTATAAGCATCTGAATTACTGGCATTTTCAACCGGGGATAGTTTCGGAATATTTGTAGGATATATGAAAAATTTTGACGAAGAGAAATTTGCTTAAGATCGATGCGATGGAATGCGTTAAAACTTTGCCACTTTTTCCTTCGCGAAGGGGAGACTTCACCTTTCAACGCCACCCCTTCTATACGAGATTGACGTTGAACGTGTATTTTCTTCGGAGCACATTTACGCCCAAGTAAATACGTTCACCACGAACGACGGCGTCGGGATGTAGGTAAAGGCTTACGCTACTACCGCGTAAATCCGATATCGAAGGTCAGCGACACGAGACTTACGGCGGAAGGAAAATACTTACGGGGTTGATACATCTACACATATCCGATACCATTTGATTGATTCGATTTATGTAGCTACTTCAGAACATAGAGAGAACTGAATAGGTAGGATTGCTTTTAAATAAATCTTGTAAAGATCGCGGTGAAAGAAACGAGAAATTGTAAAGTATTAGCTGCGTAACATTTGATGCAATGATACACGCGCAGCCACGCGCATTGAAAAAGTACCGCATAAACTATCCCAGTAAATTTTCCCTGGAGAGAGTTACCTTCGAAAGATAATTCATCGCAGATTCCAAAGTGTACAAACAAATTAAGCGGTGTCGTTTACTAAAATATCACCGCAACAATCGCCGGCAAAGAAGCACGACAATGGCTCGAAGTCACGAAAGCCGCAAATCCACTTTCTCTTTCGCTGCAGTACCACACGTTCCCCCTAAACTACTCCCAATCCTCCCCTTACCAAATCCATTCAATATATAGCCTCCACAATGTTTTCATATTATTCGATAATTCATCGTCCAAAAAGTCCATCGTACCTCGCGAAGGACGGGTCACAAATTCCGTTCGCGAAATGCAAAAATCACCCCTTCTCGGAATCACGCACGATCGTTCCTCTCTGATTCTAGCAATCGCCCTTAGCGATCGAGAGGGAAGGAGAAAAATCCAGCGGCAAAGTGGCGCAGGAAGAAGTTGGGCAAACAGGTAGGTAGCGGTCAGCTGATGGGGTGGCACGGCCAGTAGTCACGTGTCGCGTGGGCAGCCGGGTCGAGTTGGGTGGATCGTGCCGGCCGACTGGCCAGCCCACGTGGCCGAGCGGCAAAAAGCAACGAAAAGGAGGAAAAGCGTTCCAACGGGCATGCGGTCCGCGGTGGCGTGGCAGCGTTTAGAGGGTGGGAGCGAAGCGGGAGAGTAACGCAGAGATTTTATTGGCGTCGGTACGGGATGGTCCACTGTGTGGTCAGCTGGCGTCGGCGCGGCTTTACGCGCGCGAGGCTCTTCCGACAGAGTGGAGTGGTAGGTGGCCGTGAGAGGGGCACCTGGGGGTGGGTTGAAAGGGTGCGAGCAGTCGTCGGTACGAAGGGTGGGGCTCGGTCACCACGTGGCTGAGCACGTGGGCTTTACCCTCTGACAAGTACCATCCTTTCTCTTGCGCTCTTCTTCGTCGCGTTACCTTCTCTCCCTCCTTGCTGTCCCATCGACGATGTCACTCTCTTTGAAGTCATCCTTTCTTCGTCGCCCCTCGGATCGCGAGCAACGTGCACACCTGTTCTGCTTATCTCGCACGGCGACACGCACGTTCCCCGCTTGATTGCTCCTTTGTGCGAGATCATCCTTTCTTTCGGCGTCGCGATCGAGAGGCACGGATTCACTGAATCGCTGCCGGTGTCGTGTCGTGTCGTGGGATCCCTGGATTCTTCATGAAAAATCTACCGAACGATTTGGGGCTTGAACGTGCAATGAAGCGTATGATACAGTTTTCGGGTGAAATGTATAGTAATCGCGACTCGTGGTACGTGCATGATCCTGAGCTTTTCCTAAGCTCTAAATGTTCCTACCTAACAACTATGATGTAACGTCAGTAATAAGAAGGATCAAGTACATTACATATTCGGGGGTGCACGAGCATCGCGTTTGAGAGGCTTTCTTAAGGGTGATTCGTGATCGCGCATTAAAGAGCAAGTAGGTATAAGGCAGATAAAAGCTACGAGGGTGATTTCATGAGGAAGGGACGCTGCGTGTCGAAATGCTGGCACCCAAACTACACATATATCTAACGATTCAGAAACAAAGCCTTTCTATTCTATCGAAACGTCAAGTGTTAACTTGTATCGTAGAATCGGATAAAACAATGGTGCCAGTTTTCATTGGCTAGGAGCGATTCCATGGAAAATACAAAAACGAACGCAAATGTTGTGGAACCGCAAGAGCGGAGGGGGTGCTGCGTTCATTAAGCATGAGGAAATCTGCGCGTCTGCCAAAATTTTCCCGAAAACCTGGCAACTCCCCGATGTCGACTTCGGCGGATACGCACACATGAATGTCTCATAAGAGTCTGGCGAATAAGCGAGACGCGCGTCAGCTTATTAAGGGGGTAAAGAGGGGATGGGGTGAACGCGTATTTCACGTGTATACGTATACATATGTATATCTGGCCATAGGGCGATGTATGTAGCGTGTGAGCAAGAGCTAGGGTAGAAGGTGAAAGATGGTGACGGAGGGGGTGGGGTACACGACATGTCATGCTGTGCCTGGCTCGTTTCCACCTTCCTCCAGCCCAGCGTTCACCGCCGTCCTCCGCCGCCCCCGTAGGGGCAGCCTCACCCCCTCGGCGCCGCATCCACTGCCACATCGATCCGCCTTAATGAGTGGAAAGAATAAGACAGCCTCCCCTACTGCGAGAGCGGAGTTTCGCCCTCCCCTACGACGGTGAACGACGTCGTGTATAGGAAAGATGGGGTCGCGGGAATCGGAGACGGGACTCTCGAGCCGTGTCGAGGCGGCAAGGGTGACGAGGAGGGAAAAACCGGCGAAAGAGGTAGCCGGAAAGAGAGAGGGAAAAGGGGAAGGAAAACGGAGCGAGGAGGAAGAGCGAAGGAGACAGCCAGAGGGGGCTGAGTTGCAAGAGGTGAGGAGGTGATGGAGCTTGGAGGCGGAGGGGTGGCAATGCTCCCGTTGTTTCGCGAGCGAGGGAGGCACGCACGCACCCCCCAACCCCCATCCACTTTTCGTCCAACCGACTCTCCTTCGTCGGCCCCCCTCACGGCTTCGAGGAATGTTAATTCCCGGCGCTTTAATTCTTACGAATATTTCCCCCGTGCCTGGGGACGATCGTGGGAGAGTCAGAAAAGACGGGAGGCCGAAGAACGAACGAAATGAAGAGCGATGCTGCTGATGGAGAAAGACGGAAGGAAACTGAGAGGATTACGCGAAGAAGAAGACGAAGGAACAGAACCCCTGAAGGCTCTCGTCCTTCCTCGCCACCTTCGCGTCGTCACTCCTCATTGTCCTTCTTCCTCCTTCTGTCCGCGTCTCGCTTTCACTGGCGCTTCCTTTCTTTTTCCACACTCTGCACTTCTCCTACCCACGTACAACGTCTTGCGGATTTTAAGTATCACCGGTATTTTCCGGCCACCTCGCGGTACTATGAGGCTAGAAACTTTTCAAGGGACCCAAGGTACGGACCCACGTGATTCGAGAAACTTTAGTTTCTTTCGCGAAATCAGATCGTTAACGGCGTTTTAGGTGCCAGTCATTTGTCAACATCACGCATTACATACATACATAACTGTGCACAGCTGTAATTAATTGTTTGTTCGTCCGTTGCTATGAAAGCTCCAGCATTTGCTCATCCTCAGAAATGTTCGTAAAATGGAAAACTTTGATTACGAGAGGGTCTTCCACAATTAAATGCCGATGAGTGGTTGCGCCACTGCGGTTTCTGTTTAGATTAATTTCAGAAATCTTTATTCCATATCATTTACCTTAAATTAATCTTCCCGCGGCGGTTGCCGCTCCGCGATTCACTTTCGAATATTGTTTTCGCGATTGATTCGCGAATGGTTATTTTATATTGTTCATAACATAAAAATTGCTCACGTCGAGAGGCCAGGTCGATTTTACTTTTTGCTCTCTGTGGAAAATCAAATTATTCCACGTTCCTAATATTATTAGGGGAAGTGTAAACGGAATACATATCCGCGCCACATTCCTTTTTATTTTATGCTGGGCTCATGTTCCATGTCACCATCGACCCATTTGATAGGAGATATTTTTATACCTGTACGCAGCATAATGTGTGGACAGCGCTGAATCTGCGAATGTAAACGATAGTGCCAACAATATTGCACAAGAATGGATAACAATCACGTAGGCGGCTACGTAACTGAAGACAAATGTGGGCGGTGTTTTTTCCCAGCAGCGCGATGCTTTCGCATTACCTCTAATGGTTTCCGAGTATCTGTAAAACTGTAACGCTCAAATACCCTACGTCAAAACAAAGGATTTCGACAAAAATTGTGTAAAATTACTGGTTGTTATTTTGAATATAATTAATTCCTTTGTAGATAGAAGAGTACAGAATAATAGTAACTGATTTTATAAAATTATTAAATCATCCGAGGATTATGAGGAAGTAGAAGAATCGTAAGGCATAGTATTATCATACGTATTACAATATTTTATAGAAAAAAAAAATCTTGCGCTTCATCTTTTATCGTAGGTATACAGTGAAATATCCTGACATTATATTTATCCTAGATCTGTTAAGAGCAATCCGACGACAAGCAGAAAAATATGCTGCAGGGTTCATTTGGAGAATGCAAAACTGTTAAATTAGGTTGAAGCATTTCACCAGGAATTCCTTCATATTAACATGATTCCCAATGTGCCCTGTTTCTGCTCGGTTTCCCTTACGGCCGACATTCTCCCGTTCCCCTTTATCTTACTCAATTCCACGTCTCGATACATACTCTTATACCAGACGAACCAGACCCGCAGTTTTGCGCGATATTAAATTATCAGGGGAAAGCATCCCCGGCTGTTTCACCCTCCAGGCTTGAATCACATATTACGTAATCCTTACTTCGCAATTTCCGCGGAAAAGAATTCGGAGTCGAAATTTCTTGGCAGTCAACGCCTAAAAGCTTCTTTCCGACTTGAGCGTTCAATCGGCGCCAATCGATATAATTGTGTTTCATGTCGCATACGCGAAATGAATTCGTTCGCAAAATGTTTACTTTACTGAAATGCTACAATTCAGCGAAGCGTGCGTATGCATTTTGCTTTGCCAAGTGGAAATTTTGTCGGCGTGCGAGCATTTGAACGATGCAGTAAACATTTGCAGTAGTGTTAATTATTCCAATGTCTTTGCAGAATTCCTTTCGGACATTCCACGTGTGCTCATTATCACGCCTCGCCGGTTCAGCTTCGGCCAATCACGAGTTCCAGTGCTATAAAATCGGATAGACAACGTTATCAATCGGCGGCACGTCATTCTGGCACGCTACGAAGAGGCAAACGTGCACCGGGGCTGACAAACTGGCGTAAAACACCGGGCAACGCGATCCGCGTCAGCGGTGAATAGCATTTTAATCTTCACGGTGCGATCTGGACTATAAACAACGTGACTCGCGACGGCTACACGTATAATACACGGTTAGCAGACACGTATCGAGGGAATGGACGAGAGGCACGCCGCGGCTTGATCTAAAGTCCCTACGGACGATAAATTCTGCCGACGAATAAAATAGATCTCGACTAATTGTGAGAGATGCACGACTCACTTACTTGCACGCTCGAGCGAGATCCTCTCTTCTCTCTATTCGTTTCGTCGTCCCAAGCTTGTCTTCTCTCTGTCCTCCCCGGGATACTTCTCTCCACTCGCTTCACCAGTATCCGCTCCGCTCTCTTTCTTTCGCCTACACATCCTTCCAGCGACTTCGTGCTCCAGAACGCGGTATGCGCTCCTTACACTTCCACACGGTTCTCCACGCGAGGGTGAGAGCGGTGGCCGCGCGGAGGAAATAGGGAAGGTAGGCTTCGATGCTTGGTTAAACCACTGGTAGAGATCGCGAATTCGTCCACGGATTTACCTAGCTTGCAAGTGATGGATCGGCTGTCTTTCATATCTTTACGGATTTCTTTCATATGTATTATGGGTGCGTTCGAGGTGAGAATGGAGAGTGACGGGTTGATTAAACCTGCGGCTTTTTTTGATTGGGAATAAGGTAACGATGGACAGGAAAGTTTAATGGTAAGCGATTCGATGCGTATAAATTAGAGATCCATCGCGCAATTGTGTAACAATAAATTACGTTTCCACCGCGAAAACAATACATCCTTTACAATATCAGATCTAACGGTCCCTAATAGTCGCGACGCTCGCTGGAACTTTTAAGAATCAACGAACGTTGAGAAGAACGTGCATCGGCTAAAAGTGTTCGCGATACAAGCACACCGGCGCTGCTCGTGGTCCCCTTTCGCGGTTGAAGAAGTCGGGACGCGAGGGAACGGAGCAGCCCGGGCCCGTGGATCGTTCGGGTCCGGCCAAGGCAAATAACCACGAACAAGACGTAATCGCGATGATGTTCGTAGCTCTCGGTAAGGTCTCGTGAGCAACAACGAGAGATCGCACGAGCGAGCGCAAAGATCAAGCAGGATCGTGCGACCCGGACCCCTCTCGACCTGTGCGCCTCGAATCAAGAGGAACGAACGGAGCCGGGTCCCCTTTCGCCCTCTTCTGTCTCCATCCTCTGTCCACGCTAGTCACGGTGCCTATCTCGCTCTATCTCTCCACCTCGCCCGTCACCCCACACACACACACACACACAATCTTCTGGCTCTTCGTTGGCCGCCACCTTCTCATCCTCCACCGCTACCCCTGGCCTCACGTGGCAGAGATGTGATCCACGCCTGTGATGCAACCGCTTGGATTGTGTTACTTCACTCGGTGCCGGAGTCGAATTATGTCGGATACCGTCGCGGCCTCTATATACATTTGTTGGCGATCACGTGTCCGCTCGGCCACGAGGGTTTGGCGGATGGTTCGCGGGGACTGGAATCGTCGATAGTGAATCTCGTAAACGGGGCTAACCGCTGCTTCTACTTTATTGCACCGGCCCGGTTTATTAATCATACCTTGACATTTTTCATCGATGCTCGGATATCGAGGAGACCCGGCTACGCTGCCTCGGGTCAGCGGAGCACCGTTGATCCACAATGTCCTACGATTGATATCCCTTTAGTAGCTCCGTGGAAGTCTCTGATATTCTGCTCCGCATTGCGTTCGCGTACTGTTGTTTGTAAATCGATCGCGACAGGTGACTCGTGCTTCGCTTTATGCTTCGAATTACATTCATGCATACGTGTAATTGGAAGTACAATATAAGCATTCAGACAGGGAACTTTTGGGAACCGTTACTTTTTTCTAATATTACATTACCCACGACGTTAAAAGGAGTAGAGTGCAATTCATCCCAATCTCTCCGCGAAGAAGAAGCAAGAGAGAGAGAGAGAGAGAGACACTGAAAAAAAGCAAAACCCGGTCATACAATCTCTGGCTGCATCAGCGGTGTTTCAATTCCACGGTTTGAAATCGGAATCGTACAAGTCGCCCGCCCGAGGCGTCGTCGCATCTCGCGAATAGCATTAATGCGCTGCAAATATAATCGCTTTTGCAATCTCTGGGGGGTGGTTCTAGGGGGTGTAAAAAAAAGTGTGGTTCGCGCCTCGCGAACCCCCTCTGTTCCGAGGTGTTCGCGCGCAGATATGCCTTACCAACGAGCGGCAGGACGCGACACGAGCAGAACGACGACGAAGAAGGCGAAGAGGGGGCGGGATGCCGGTAGTAGCGGAAGCTAAGATGGCGTCGTGTTTACTTCGTTAAGGAGTTAATTACTCCTGGAGTCCCGGGTCCTGCCGCCACGGACGACGATGGACGTGGGAGTGGCGGAATTTGATGTAGATGCAGAGAACGCAGATAGATGGTGGAAATCTTTCTCTCTTTCCCCGGTCTATCCAGCCGGTGGTGGCGCGGCCGCGTCGCGGAGAAAGAGGGTCGCGGCTTAAGTGCCCCGCAGCACGGCAAATCCGATCGAGGCTTTTCCACGGAATCTATTTATCTATTTATCCCGGCCTAGAGGTAATAAACTGATATTAAAATGAGTAGGTAGTCGGGCAACGGCGTTCGAGTTAACTTAGCTAGCCGACAGCGAGCGGGAACGATTTGCGGACGTACGGTGCCAATGAGATTTACGAGCGACCTCCCGAACGGATCGGAGATCGATGCTGAGGCGAG
Organism: Holcopasites calliopsidis; assembly: GCA_023838395.1. Taxonomy (NCBI): domain Eukaryota; kingdom Metazoa; phylum Arthropoda; class Insecta; order Hymenoptera; family Apidae; genus Holcopasites; species Holcopasites calliopsidis. The sequence goes on along the minus strand of JALHAQ010000005.1, from coordinate 7,486,406 downwards.
CTCCGAGAACGCATCGACTTCCCCTCGAAATTCCTCTATAAAGCTTGTTTGCTTTTTTTCTTTTTGGAGCGTAGGAAATTGTGGTTGAAAAGGTGTGTCAAAGCGTATGGGGGCAATAACCTGTTGCATCGACGCGCTCGAGGAGAACGTATCATTGTACGGCAATAATCCGATTCTATTTTGTGCGGTACTTTGCGGAACGGTATCCGTAGAGAATCTGTAAGCCAAAGGGCTGTGCAAGTTCGATTAGGTCTGACCTAAATAATGCAAGTTAAAGATTATTCAAGATATGTAGGCTCGAGCTAGGAATTATTATAGTTTGGTAGATTGCGGAAATGATGTAAGAGGTAATCGGAGAGATTAGTAAAAAGGACATTTGTGGAGAATCAAGGAAAACGCATCACGGATTAATTACTTGGATTGCACACATTATTAGCAAGCACTCGTGTCAATAGAATCATACTGCTTACACAGCTTGCCCTCGTGAAATGGTTAAAGAATTGATATGCTCGCGAAACGTGTATCGTAGCAACGAAGTTCAGCAATATTTCCGGTAGATCCGAGTTCCTTCTGCGTTTTATTTCCGGGTTCGAAAGCGCGCTAACAAGTATATGGCTGCGGTACTTGGAAGTATTTGAGATAAGGAGGTAGAACGCAGCACCTCGTTCATGGCTAGGGTGAATGCGGAGGCAGGATGCGGAGGGGTTGGCGGTGGTCTGGCTACATCTACCGTGGGGCCGGGGGGTGTAGGGCGCACTAGGCACTTCTAGCTTCCATCAGCAAAGTAATTAATTTTTAATGTACTTTGCTGCCTGCTTATTTCTTTCGTATCATGGGTTTTTCTCCGTGCCTCGGGGGGAGAGGAAGGGAGGAGGCGGCAGTGGCGCGGCACGGGGAGGCGACGGTTATGAATTTCTAATGAGATTCCGTGGGAGATCTGCGAGAGATTAGCGTAGTCGGAAGGTGGTGCGCTGAAGGTAAAAATGTGTACCTTGCATGTCTAAGACTGCGGCGGCACTAAGGGACCTGTTCCGCGAATGAAAGCAAGATACCGATGATGAACCCCGTGGAAGGGTATGGGGGGGGGGGGGGTGCCGGATCGTAACTATCTTGTACGGGGTTGTTTCTCGACAAAGAAAGCGTGAAAAAATTGGATATAGGATTGTTGTGTACGAGAAGAGAGAATCTATTGCAGTCTAATTTTAATAAACAGATAATCATCTGCTTGCGTCGATCGACCACCTTTCTTCATCGCCTCGTAACAATGTTTTCCTAAGAGGGTAGTCTTGATAGCTGAAGTGGAACGCAGTATTCTTTTAAACCTTAAGCGAAGGTGAAAAAACTTAAGGGGATGTTTGGACGAGATTTTTATGAAAGTTCGCAAGTTTGTAGAGTAGTCGAGAACGCGAGACACGTATTTTTTTTCGCACAGGCAAGAGTTCAGTTTTAAAGGTTGAATTCTCTTGAAAATGAACACCTTTGGACATTGGAGATTACTTTATAAGTTCTAAACGTTCTAGTACAGGATCAAACGCCACTTTTTATAACGTTCAACGTTTAGAAGAAAATGAACAGTAGAAATTATTTCTCTTTACAACGAATCTGCAATGATTGTAATAGTATACAAACGTTTAATAAACTGCGTACATACTACATGCACGCAATTGATAGTGCAACTGAAAGTGCCTTAAATACTTTCGTGCGTTCTCCAAATACCAAAATAGTCCCTTGCCTAGGTAGCTGAAGGACAATAACCCCCCGAAATAGCCACTGCGTGGTGTTTGCTTTCGCCATGGGCATCTACGCAGGTGTACACATAGCCGTGTCGAAGATTTGCTCACGAGGTACCACGCGATCGGGGGGCATACGGTTGCGAGGCATGCACTTTGCAGGGCAGTTTCATAAATTTCCTCATTGAAGCAGGTAGACAGGTCCCGATGACCATCGCTCGCTCTAAGAAAAACAGGTAGGCAGACATGCGTTTACGGTACCTACTCGGGCTTCCCTCGAATATCGCACGTGCTCGCACGGCCTTTCACTCGCACTGTTACCGCGGGGATAACAGGAAGAACGAAATACCCTCGGTGCGGCTTACGCTTTAAAGTGATGGTCAGGTGCTCGCGCGTGTGTGCCAATGGCACCCTGATGGGCACTCCCGACCTCCGGGCAGGGTTCTGCTTCAACTTTTTCCTTCTACCTGCCATGCTGTTGTTATTGCAGCGTCGCGTCGTTGAGATGACTCGTGTATTAGGAACTAATTTGTTCGTTGCAAGCACAGACGATTTCGACTACGTTCGCATACACGTATGTACAGAGATATGAAGGCTCGTCGTTGTATCTCGTTCATTTGATTGTTCATAGGGCAACTATCGTGCAGCATTTTATTAGATTTCCGATGGTATTGGTATTTGTTTAAATGCTTCCAACAATTGTACACGTGCATACACTTCTGGCAATGAACGGAATTATTTCTACCGTCCTTTGGATAGAGCATCCTAGTTCGTTCGAATGATTAATACTATGTAAATATGTTTATTGCAGTTTCAGAATTGTAATTAAAAATTTGTAAAGATCCCGCGCTGTTCTGGGAGGGCTAAGTATAAAAAAAGGATATGTCCCCATCGATAAACCTTATATCTAATTTATTTCACTGTATCTTTCGTTAGACTTTTGTTAGCTTCCCATGCAAATTACAGCAACGCTACTTGGAATGCTCAGTGAATTTTATAAATTTCACTGCCACATTTACGAATTACGAACGATGTATCCAATCACATACTTCAACACTACGTAGGAAATTGCATATACGACACTTAGCCAGCTTCGCGAGAAAGCTTCATCCTACAGCGTTAATCCGGTGTAGCGCACAAGTCCCTCTGTACACGACCCAAGAGTATTTTCTGGCCAACTATAGGTGGGCGTAGGTAAGAAAACGAACATCGGTAATCAGGTGTTCGTGTATAAGTGCAAACACCCCAATGGGTGCACTCGACCTTTCGTGAGCGGTATTGAGGCTGTTAGTCCCTTTACCTGTCCCATTGTTATCCGTGCAGCACCGTTACTACTACGACTCGTGCATTAGGCACTAATTTTATAATCCTTGTACCATGTACCTCTTGTTCTGTCATTGTACGGGTATATATATATATATCTCCGCGTTCTAAAGCCACTCGAAGGGAACCGAGGCGTCTTTTAATGCTCGAGCATTATTTAAAATCGTCCATTATCCTCAGGGACTGCTTTCCTTCGGCAAACGGACGTGCACGCATGGATAGGCCACTTTTGTGCGTCTAATGCGAATCGCAACATTCGCCCATTGCAAATGCAACAGAAATGCATTTCCCGGCGTGGTTAAAATCGCGATATACTCGCGGGTACGGTCATTCGCGAAACGAGGATTGCTCGAATAATGAGTAACGCCTGCCTACGCGGGTGGTCCACGCTTGATATCGGAGCATTGTTTTACTTGGTCCAAGCAGTGTGCGCGCAAGACGTTCGTATCGAAGGTTCCGGCTATAACGGGGATCAATTTGTCGACCGTTCACCGGCTATAATAGACGACTGCCGTATTCAAAACTGCTGTTTCACCACCGGTGCTCGGCTGTTATTGTTACACAAGTTTAAGGCTGCACATTTCGTATAAGTGATTCAATTGAAATCGTAATGCAGAAATGGAGTACATACGTAGGATAATGAACCTGCGAAAGCGGGGAGAACAAGCGCGGCGTGGATTTAAGCAAGGGGGGGGGGGTTGTAATTACTAGAAAGATGAGAAACACGAATTAAGATTGCGAGGGATGAATTAATTGTAGGTATCACACGTCAGCGATTCAGTAGCGTTTTGTGTAGGGATAATGAATAATACTGTTTCGAAGGTTCATTCACATGTTTTGTGAAGAGTGATTAATGATCATTGGGAAAAGTAGAGGCCGTTAACAGGCCGTTTGCCTCTAACACATTTAATCACAACCCAACGAACCGCTGAATCTACTCTTCGTCACTTGAACGCGTTACGTCGTCACCGACAGCAGACGCGAGTTGACGAAAATTATAATTACCATTTCACAATGGCCAGCTCCAGGCACGGAAACAATAAAAGATGCTCCAATAATACTTATTGCCGACTCCGATGAAACACCGATGCCGTCCGTTTAAACAGCAACGATTGCGTCGCGAGAATCATTTCGTATTTCCCTCGTCGCGAAGCGATCCCTTTCCAGCGTGCCGGCAATACGTCATTCAAATATTTACCGAATACTTGTCCGTATTACGGATGCAATTATCGGCGATCTGGAAGAGAATCGCGCGTACCGTGGCTCCTCCGTCGCGTTCGGATACCACCCCGGCTCGCGCCCCCTCGTTCTCCGCTGCAGTCGTTTTTCACGATTCAGCAGTTCCAATCTAGCCGTTCGGAGCCTCGGCCAGTCTTCGAGGAACACGTAAACCCTTCCCTTTCGTGCGCATTATGTGTTTATCCTTTATCCACTCACCTTTTTGTTCCCTGCTATCTCCCTCCCCGCGATCGGTCGAACACGCTTCTTCCTTGGACGGTTCCATCACCGACGAGCTCTGGTGGTAATCGCGGTTCGCAGGTGCAGCTACACCCACACAAACATCGCCAGCCTCCCACTTGTTTGCTCGACTTTTTCGCACCAAGTACACGAATCCCCGGCGTTTTACCAGCAGGCGGTGTTCTTCCGTCCTGTGAACTGTAACTTTGCAGGGGACTGCTGACAATTATCCGGTGACAATGGAGCATACACGGAAGTGTGAGCATTGTCGTGAGTGGAAGCCGTAATTGTTCGATCGATGTGTTTAGTGATTAGGGATGAACGACGTCGTTGCCTTTAGTTCTTTGCTGCACAAATTTCTGAGAAATGGGGTTATTGTAAGCACGGTTTAAGCCGGGCTTTATATGTATACATATATATTTTTATTCTGAAATAGAAATACAAACGGTATTGGTCTAGTTTAATGAGACAAAGAAGCTATTGCGGGGTATCTCGGCTATAGATATCTTCTAATGATGGATTTGAACAATAAGATTGGCTCAAATATAGACCTGTTTCCGAACTATATATAGCAAATATTTATATCCCTATTATTCGTTTAATAATATGGTGTTACATGACGATGGTTGTTTTAGTACGACTGTCTAGAATGTACGTCATGCGTGTTATACGCGACATTGTTGACTATTTTCAAGCTCATGCCTTATAATATGCCATGCGCCAGGCCACGCTATTCTGAGAATAAAGGAACTGCGTATTATTAAATCGTCGTTTTAATTAGAAATCTTTCATATAGCATCCTTAGCGTCTAATAAATGAAACTCAACGAAATTAGCTCTGACCTGGCAATAAATTAAGATCAGACCACATATCTAGATACATGTTTTTTATTATTTTCCAACGCTGAGTTAATTACTAAATTTTTATTTAAAAAAAAACATAAATTGACTTCTCGTTCTACGCCCGCGGTTTCACATTCGGCAACACTTAATTCGAGCTAACTAGCAACTTTTCACGAAATATACAAACCCTGCCGTTTCGTCGTGAAAAGTATGATCGAACGTACAGGTCCACCTATCGTAAAGGTTCGTTTGCGCAGGTACCGTTGACCACGCGAAGCGAAAAAAAGGGACAGTATAGAATGAACCGTGGTCCACGCGAAGGAAGAAAGGAAAGGGAATGAAAGAAGTAGAGTAGCACAAGGTTGAAGGTACGGTGTAAGTAGTGTAAAATAGGTAGGGGCGGGCAATAATTATGAGACATAAAGTGACGAGCGCAAGCAGATCGTTCAGAGAACTATAGGCTGGCCGCGAGAACGAATTCCGGGAACAGGGGGAGGTCGGCTAAAAGACAATGTTGCGCTTCTCTGAAGGTCCAAGGGCCCGAGCCATTAGCGCGAGTTCCATACCGGTGGCCAAATGCCAAGTGCCCTTCGTTTCAGTAAGCTCCGCGAGAGACACGTACCGAGAGGGACAGAGAGGAGTAAAAGAGAGGAAAGAACGAAGGGGGTAGCGGGCGGAAGACACGCGGCGACTGTGCGAGGGTGAAAGAGGAAGCGGCGAGAGAGAGAGAGAGAGAGAGGGAGAGGGTGGGCGAAGAAGAAAGCGAAAGAGAGACGCAGCGCTTAAGGATGGCCCCAAGGCTTCTTGCCTTAACCTTACTCGACGAGGCAATACCTCGCTTCTTCTTTCCTCCCCCTTTCCCTTTCAAACGCGGGGACTTAAGTTCTGCGCGCAAGGCTTTGAACCCTTTCACGCGCTGTTCCGCCACGGAAGTCGAGTGGGCCGCTCCGATTCCCCGGAGTTTTTCGAATTCAGATCGTGGGTTACTAAGTGGAGGAGAAGTTAATTGTGTATTTAAGTATGCATAATTGCCGGGCTCGCGGGTGAATGGGGATGGCTAATTACCACACCGCACCGGGCTTGCCCTTTTTTTTTTAACTCTTAAGAATTATATGCATATTATAGATATAATGCCGTTTAACCCCCGTTGTACCCGTCGGTTGGGTGGCTTAATCGCTTTTATTTAGAATTTCGATGTACGCGTTATGTTTGCGCATTCAATCCCGATCATTCAACCGCCGGCTACGTGAAAAAAAAAAATGTAATTAACGAATGCGACGAAGGTAAAAGATATGCGTGGCAAGGAATGTTTTGCCAATTATGTATCGCGTATAATGCTCGAATGTTTTCCTTCAAATGCAGTACGAAACGCGGAATTATTCTACCGTTCCGCAAAGTTCCCTTAAACAGAGTCTTTATAACGTTACGCATTGAGGTTGCAGCTTAATCAATAAACTTCCCTTTTCTTTCAACTTCAATGGGTGAGCGATCAAATATATATATATATATTTGTAGTATCTCCATTGTGCAATCAGAATCTGGTTTTAAACATTGTTGTAAATGTTTGATCATAGAAGCCATCGCAGTGTCCGTATCTAGGCATGCTCCATTTAATGTTGGACATCTTACAACAGAGCAGAGGCTTTATTATCGGTCATTCTTTGCTGAAAGGTTAATTAAATCGTAGCTCGGAGTTCATAGCTCAATAACAAATTGCTGTTTCTTCCTCGGCCGTAATTAATTTGTGCGTTGAAGTGAGCACGATAAAGAAGTTTTTTTCAACGATTTCTGTGAAACGATACAGAGATTTTGATTATACTATTGTATTGTTTGAAAATTTCTGGGAAACTCAATGAATGTTTTTTTACAATAGATTTAAGTTAGCAATAAAATTGTACGAAAATTCAATTCAGCAATATTCTATAAAAATTGTTTCTGCCTAAATCGATTTATGTAGTAAAAGAAATAATCTTTTAGTAAAGATTCTTCAATTGTTTCAGGTACTTTAGAATCGATAAGTATTCGCACAATTTTCAAATTCTTGACATTACTATTAAATTTCTGTCAAAAATGATAATAATCATAATACTACAGAAACTAATTAGTTCCATTACAAAGAAGATGTATACTAAACGTTATCCATGGGAACGTATCTCGTGGAAGATAATGTTAAGACAAGTCTCACAACATGTTGCAAAACGGACACTTGACAGAGGGTGGTGATGTTTAATACGATTCCGACCTGAGGAGTTATTTTACTACTCGTAAGGTGTTCCTCGTGACAGGTAACGCTATAAACCATTATACAACTTCTGAGAAAGCTGCCTATCGCGAGGGGCATTATTTTCTTAGGTACATGGTTGGACCTCTTGTGCAGTGTGCACGAAAGCAAAAGTGAAAATTTTATGCTCGCCGATATTTTTGGCAACTCCGAGAGTGCATGCCTACCTCGTCAGTGACACGCCATAAAGCAACCGTAAAGCTTTAATATTTACCGATGCTTACCCTTATACTCTACCCTCAGGCAACGTTATTTACAGTAACTTTGTTCCGATAATTCTCGGCGCACTGTATGCGCAGTTGTGTCAAAAACGACACTGCTTAAAAGATCTGTCACGATTTTCGAATTACCAACATGAAATCTATTAATTAGCAAAAGCATGCCAATCTGTTATTTATATTTACAGCTGCTCAAGAGAAAATATAGTCAGCAGCATAATGTAATTTTGTGTTCGTCGGATAGGAAAGATAAACGATATCTGATCTGACAGAAGTTAAAAGGTGATAGACAATTATGCCCTGTTTTTTAACAAACTGTGCAATGGAAAATGGAAACAGAAAGCATAGCGTGAAACGAGTTCTCTACAAATCTCTATCATCGGTTATTAGTTACGCACCTGCCCACAAAATTTAATTTTACATTGTATAGATTGGATAATAAATAATAAAGAAATTAACACTGTTAAAAGATCTACAGCTAAGCTTTCAAGGTATTATAGAAGTGGTTCCAGGTTAATGATAGGCGTATCATGAATGAACCTTGACACGACCTCGCGAACTCTCGACGCCAATTTCTGAATGAATCCAACTATTCCTATGCACCGTTTCACCGAGGTGCAGGATCGAAGTAGTTAGCTCTATGTATGAACGAACGCCGAAATAGCTGCGCCAGGAAGTGGTACCATAATGAATACCTACAACGTCTAGCGACTCCCCGAGGCCAGCTTCCAATCACATCTATTTTCGCTTCCTTCTGAAACGGGAGATCCTTGATAAATGACAACGAGGACAGTTTGCATTGTATTTCTTGATTGGGATAATCTGATAACCGATTCCGGACAAATCCGTTCCTGTTAGAATATTTCCGTATGCGCATTTACGACGTCGACCATTCTGCATCGACTCTGAATAGAGCTCGCCGCTCCAAATATATCCGCTAAACGGATGCTCGCCTTCGAAACACAAGTTTGCTGGAAGATCCTTCCTGCAGGAAACGCGGGCTTCAAACATTCATGCACCCCTGTCACTTCGCGTACACGCGGATGTGTCCAACGCGTGAAACAGTGTTTATTATTGATCAGCGAGAACGATGAAATTTCAGTTCGCACGGTACCTACACACCATTTGTTAATCGGGATCGAGCAACAAGCTTGTTGATTTTCTACTTGATAAATACGGTGCTCTACCGCAGGGATATATGTAGAGTGACTGATTAGTAAGAACAAACGATCTGGATCATTTCTTAAAAAAAGATCGTTCTTAAACGTATCCTTTTGTATAAATGTAAACTCGAATGAAAAGCAACTTTTCTTGTTTAATAGAATAACAGTGGTGTTTGATTGCAGCCCCATCGCAATTACTTGATACCGTAAATGAAGATAATTTCCCCTCTTGCAAGATGTTTTCCGTAGCTCCGAAGAGTTCCTCGTCGCTCATACAATTTGCGAGTAACGAATAACAAATATCATCGATACGCGGAACTTGAAGAATTTCATCGAGCACATTGACGCGTCCGGAGGCTGCGTAACCGGATTGTAGTAAGCCTTCAGCAACTCGTCACCAGACAGGCCAGCCCGCGTGACATTGTACAGTCGGAAGATGCTCGATGACTCGAGTCGGCAGCCCGCCAGTTGCCAAGCGAATTTATCGGACGCAGGGCCATAGGGTCGGCCGGCGGGTGGGTTTCTGGGGTATAGTTCCATCGTTAAGGAGTCGGAGTGGCTGTGGGCTGGATAGGGAGATGGTTTAGGGTCCATACATAGAAGGAGCCCAGCACTAGCACGTATAAAGACGGAACGTGTGGGGTATTGACTAGCCGGCTAGTCCCGGCAAGGGTTGCGGCTAAGACGGAGCAGAAGAGGGACGAAGAGAAGGAGTAGCCGAAGAGGCGGAAGGAGCGTTGCTTGGAAAGCAAGATAGAAACGGACGCGAAAGAGAGGAAGGAGCAGAAGGTGGAGACGAAGAGGGAGAGAACAAGACAAGAGGGTGGTAGATGAAGAGTAAGGGAGAACCGGGAACTCTCTCATTGCTAAAGGTGGTTCTAGGTTGGTGGGATGGGACGCGGTAGGGTGGCCGGGTGGACTACCTAAGACTGATATGGATTGTAGATTATTCTGGACCTCGGGGTGCGGCTTGGCCAAGGGTTAGTATCTCAGAACCCTTGGCGTTCACCTCCACCTCCTCTCTCTTCTTCTGCCTCTGCCTCGTTCTCAACCAGCGTTACCAAACCTCTCGGCGTCCACCCACGCCTCTCCCTTTAGCATCCACCGATCTCTTCGTGCTTCCTGCCGACCCACCACCACCACCCATCTCGCGGCTCCTTCTCGTAGAAGTTCGTCTGTTCCGACGTGGCTAGGCCTGCGGCCGATTACATGCCTCTTCGGTAATCTGATGTTGCGCGAATCCAGCGTTTCAGGTCAATTCCCTGTGTTCTCGACGATTCAAAACCTACGGAATTTCCGCGGTCAGCCTTTGCCGATAACATTGCCGAATTCGCTATCACTTTTCGCCTTGGCTTCTTCTTTAGCGATGAATCCGCTTGGTTCATGTTGCCGAATTGATTTTTACTATTTGCTTTCAAATTTTGCCCTCAAGTAACGTTATTTTATGCTGCTTGTACTGTAAGTCACACGACACTCCTGAGTTCCACGATTAGAAACTTTGCTCTTATCATACACATCTCGATAGCTAATCTTTTCCCTATTTTCTAAATAAATTTTAATCCATCGATCAATAACTTATGGCGGTCGATTTATGCTATTTTCACTTGCTTTCAAGTTCATACTCCGAGTCCTGTGCTACAGAAGTTTGTCTACTTGGAGGCAAGTAAACTGCAACCGTTTACGCCTTCCCTTTAATCCAATGCGGCGAGGATTCTCTGTTTCGAGATATCCTTCTTGTCATTTATCTAATTTTTGGCTGGTGAAGATTCACAGATTATCAGATTATCAATCTTCGGGAAACACATCGATAGCAGTTTCCCAGATAGTGATCGCAATTAAACTTCCAGCTGTCCCACACTAGAAGCCAAGTTCTGGCGAATAATGTAGAAAATCATTCGCAGACTTCGCACGAACGATTGGGGAGTTATCGAAACCATCATCGAGGCGATGACAATCATGCGAATTTCCTTCACGCGTCCCTGTCCAATCGTCCACGCTTTTTATGGCACGTCCGCGAAGCAGCGGCGCGTTGTTAATGACGGTTAATGACAGTTGTTACAGCTTAGTTGGTGACTATTAGTTTCCCGTGTACCTGGCACGCCGCGGCACACGCTCGGTAATTACGTGTACGTTCCGCGGAGTGGAACAGAGCGGCGTTCTGGAACGCGAGATTATCACGTTGAATGCACCGTCTTTCAGACAAATTGATCTCGTTCCTACATGGCATTGCGTTTATCAAATGAAACAAAAAACCATTTACGTATGTAAGTCTCTTTTTCCAATCTTAGTCTGTCCACTTATGCAACAGTTTCAATTCGCTTGTCCTTAGGTTTACTTTTTGCGCTGCAACACAATTGAACCGCAGATCGAACGGGTAAATGCCTCGTTACGTTATCGGATCGTTCGCTGAACAACAGTTTCCAGGTAGCAAATCGGGCTTACTAACATTTTTCAGCTATTCCCTCCTCGCGTTATCCCGAATCGATCGTCCTTCCGAAGCTCGCGGAATGAATTAACCGAATCGCTGTATCGTACGATCATTATTAGCTTCTATCGTGTGCACCGGTATGCACGTTGAGTAATTGAGCCTTGCACGGCGATCACGAGGCTGTGCGCCGGCCTGTCAGTTGGATGCAAATCCGTGAAAGTCGTTATTACTTATCGTGAAATCGTTTATCTCGAGCGATTCGTTCCGGCTGTAACCGCCTGACCGTCGACCACTGTATAACAATTACGCGGTGCTATTGTGTATGGAATATCTAAATGCTTCGCGGTATCCGTGCGAGAGAATAAATTTCTGCTCGTGCACGGTAATTGATATGCATCGCGCTGTTTGTTTTTGGAAGTTGCAGCACTGTTCTTTTGCTTTAATTGTAGCTTTATTATCGTGTGGCTGTTCTGAAACGTTTGTCTTACCGTCCCCGCGCAGTTCTTGTACCTTTATTAAGTTCATAAGTGTAAATGAATCGGATATGCATCTCTTGAATAAAATGTATTAGGAAGAACAAGATAGGTATTTCATTGTGTGCAACACAGAACACTGGTAGTACCTTACTAATTTTTGCAATAACATTTTCAATTACTGTTCGTTCAGCAATTTTCAAAGACTCAATTGAATAATTCTTTATCATTCTGTGCCTGTCCTGAACAGATGACACACCACGCAAAAGTAGCGAAACAGTTCTACTATCAATTTACCTCCGTCCAAGATCGTCACCAATCAACAGATCCTCGCGAATCTGAATCGACGAATAGTTAATACTAATCAAATACATAAGACGCAGCAAGAAACTGGACACGCCACGCACGGCTTTTGCTTAAAAACCATCGAAAGAATCATGCTGCCGTGCACGGTGCTCTCACTCTCACGGAGCAATCTTTCACATTCTACGCATACTTGCGCCAGACTGTTCTAGCAGATAGGTGGTATAACCATGACAAGCCTCGACTTCGTGCTACGCTGTAGGAGCCTCGGCAGTTTCGCGGAAGCAACAAGCTGTTTATGGCTGCTGCTTGCGCTTCTCTCGTATCGTCTCCTCTCACCCTCTTCTACCGCGCCACGGTTCAGGACGACGTTGTTGCTTCTAGCGCGTTACGTCTCCTCGGTGTATCGGTTAAAGCACACCGCACCGGTGCGCGGGGCGATCTCTTCTCCCTTCCTTGCGGAGGGTAGGTTACGGAGAAAGAGAGCGAGGGAGAAAGTGGCGAGGACGACGAGGAACGACAGGCAGAGGCCATGGGGGAGCCCTCCAGGGAGTAACCTACGGTGTGAACAGCGTGCCAAGTGGCTGTTTACATCAATTTTATCGCCGATTTCTGAACCCCGCTGCCGGGACAGATTTCACGCGACCGCCTTTCGTCATGTCGCACGGATCGTCGCGGCACGCGTTGAAACGTGGAAACAGTGTTTTTTCGTAACGGGTCAATTCGTTGGGGCGGGCAGGGATGAACTGGAAACGTCGGCGAGTTCGTTCTGGGAAGCGATCTACGATTCGTCGTACGAATATTTCGACACTGACATGGAGATATCGCTTATTATGTGTGTTCCTTTAAATAATGGATGAGAAACGGAACAATCAATAATTCGCATGCCACAGAAATGTTCGGACATTTTTACTACGAGTATTAGGCTCTTCAATACCTCAGAAAGCTGTAAGAACATTGTTTGTAAAATGAATAGTTTGCTCGAGTAAAATTTGTCAGATTCATGCGGAATGGATGGTTAATGCAGAAATACAATTTTCGATATGCATCAGTCGGTAACCCGGATGAATCAATCATTTCTATAAAGGGATTATGTAGTACGGTTGGCGGAATAATTTCGTTTCGTACTACTTGCAGTTACTGCGCGTTACTGTCGCGGTGTCCCGCTCTGTTCGCAGCCACCCCCTGGTTTTTACAAGTATATCTCTAAAGTGCAGCTATCGCAGCTACTCCCTGGTTTTTACAAGTATATCTCTAAAGTGCACAGGATATTCTATAAATAAATTGATCGAATAATGAAACGCAGAACGGTCTCGTTGCACCGACTGTAAAGCAACACGTGTTTCACGAAGATTAAGCAATATCACGATTAAAACCGAGAAATTCCGCTCCTCTTTTCGGGTGTGTGTTAAAGCGTTTCTTCTAAACATAACCCGATCATCCGCTGAAGATCCGTATCACCTGTGGCAACTGGAGCAAAGAACACTCACCGCTCAAAAGCGTGTTAACGCGAGTTAATTAAAACAATCGTCGCGAGCTTCCTGTCTGCCCTTTGACACGAACGGATCTTCCGAGCGTGGCCCGTGACACATTGCTAAACCAATACGGTGGCGAAAAAAGGAACAACGAGCAGGGCAAGATTATCGGCCGTACCTCGTCAAGTGATTCGTAGTCGCGAGAGGACAGAGCCACGCGAGACGGGACGATCAAAACTTTATCGATCGCGCGCGCCTCGCGTGATTCATGTACTCGACATGCAACTCCTGATCACCCTACCGAGTGTGTCCAGATAACAGAGGGACGTGGCGTCCACGGCGTGTACGGAGAAGGGTGCATCGATGGCCGGGCAAAGCGATAGAGGGAGAAGAAAGGACACGGGACGGGATAGCGGCTAGTTGCTTTGGTATACATTCGCATCTCCGCAACCCGTTGCATCCCTCCGTCTAAAGCGAACCACCCTTCCCCAGCCCTGCGCGTCCCGCTGTACACACCGGTGTCGGATAGAGGGTTGCTCGGGTGGGCGATCTGGGACGTGTGCTGGGCAGAGGCGAGTACGAAGGTGGTCGTAGTAGCAGCGGGGTAAGTCGTAAGACGCCCAGCGAGAGCCAGCCACCGGCGCCAGGGGAAAGGCGGAAAGGTGAACCATGCAGACGTACATACGTATAATAGAGAGACAGAGAAACGGTGGGAGGAAGAAAATCGTAGGTGATGGATGCGAGTGGAACAGGGACGGGATCGGAAAGACGGCCGGGGCCCGTGGTTGAGAGAAGGGCAAAGAGGAACCTCGCGGACGAAGGAAGAGTGCGAGAGGGAGACGCCGGGTAGTTGGAGAACCGATGGAAGGAGCAAATGGTGGTTCGGGCTAGAGAGCGGAGGGAGTACCGTTAATTCCCCGATACAATGCTCATATCACCTTCCCCTCTTCCTGACCACCCACCGCCGCCGCCACCTTCGTGCCGACCCTCCCACCTTGCAGGTTCGCCTCGCGGACGTTCCTTGTCTTACTGGCAAACTTAATCGATATTTCACAGTTTCTTACCCCCTCCGGTCCCTCCTGCCTTACCATCCCCTTCTTTCTCCGGTCCTTAGATGGTCCTCTCCTTCCAGCGCGGGCCGCTCTTCGTGTCCGGCCACAGAAAGCACGAGAGGGATAGACCGCGGCGTCGACTGAACGGAGAGAACCAGATGCATCTTCCCTCCCTCCAATCGCACTCCCGAGAGCAGCATGGGGCAGCGCCGGAGCGCGCTGCTGCCTGCGGGAACTCTGTGTGCGAGTTGCAAATATCTATCTGCATATTGTATTACACGTCACGATAATGTACGCCCCCGGCTAAGACTTTCACCCCCTCCCCCGCCCGTCTGTCCTTCTCGCTCTATCTTATCGCGTCCTATCTCTCTGTCCGTCTCCTTCTCTCCTTCCTGTTTGCTCGTTTTTCTTCTCGCGCGAGCCATTACTCGCTGCCCTCCCAAATAGTGTCCTCGGAAACAGTCCTCCGCACAGGAGACCACGATAACTCGAATCCATCCGCACCTTTCCTCGTTTCGTCGGCCGTCAATTTATTCTCTGATCGCATCCCCTCGATCACCTGTGTTTTTCTTCACACTTGTTGGTGCCCCCGGTATAGCATACAATATAGCACGTCAAATTTATGTCAAAGGAGTTAATTATTCGTAGAAATTTCGGCCCTGCAATTATTCCTCGGTCCGACCACTTTAATTGGCAATTGATTTTTTACCGTAGTAATTCCACACGTGCAGTCACTTACCATTGTCGAAGCTTCTGAATTTCACACCCGCATCCTTATATTTGGGGAGCCTAGGAAATGTATCGCTCTTAATCGAGTGCCGACGCGGTTTTTCATTACGGTAATTAGACGCTGCACGCTCGGTCATCGGTCGATTCCCGACGAGTATACATAGATGTGCCCCAGTCGACGATTAGCTTTTCCTTCTGGAAACTGTGCCTTGCTACCTGTTAACAAAAAGGAGAAATGTGTTCGTGAAAGTGTGAAGATGTTAGGTCGCGGATCAGTGAAGACGGATCGGGACACTTTTGGAAGGCACTGTTTCTCGTGACCGTGACAGGAAGATGCCCTGGAAGCGAACGTAGATCGATCGCGAAGAAAAAGTTCATACCTATTGTGTACATAGTATATATTATCGCGTGATCCACCGATAATTTAAGAAAGCAACGCGATTACGTTCTAGCTTTATTATCTCTGATACATCGTCCCGGATAAAACGAACTCGCGAAACTGCAATTTTCTTATTACACGGGCATGCAAATATATGTATAAAGCGTCCCATTTCGTGGCGAGCTTATTTCAAAGAAAATCTCAGCTGTCACGTTTTGCTATTATTGGGCACATTTGAATGGCCAACTTATTATAGAAATCTTTAAATAGGCTCTGCCGAATAGAAAGTATTATTAAATTCGTACGAAATGGACTGTGACACGTGTATCGCGACGGATAAAAGTGTCAACTAATATTCCCGGAATACGTATCGGTTGGTCTCAGTTGAATTAATCGTTGATAGGGACAGTTATTTGACATCACGCGGATCGACAAAAATGTAATCTCGCCAAAGTAACTTGTCTAAACGTGATAGGGAAGTGAGTATCGCTCGTCTGGGCGGGCAGCTTCAATTCAAAAGCACCGAAATGGGGCGATGACTGCGAGGGGTTGAACGGCCAGTATTAGAAGTACATATTAAGCGTGTACCATTTATAGCGTTAAGCGGATCGAACCATTCTTCTACGCAAATCGAGAATATTTTTTAAAGTGAATATTGTCTTGTACATCGGATTTTTAGATCGATTGCTAAACAGGTATTTGCCAGCTCAAGTTCTATTACAATTAACAGAAAGACTAATAGTCGTTTTAATATACAAGGATGCAGATATGTATTTGTTTTTGCGTGTAACATGTGCGAGGATCTAAGGAAGTTCGTTGCCATTTATGCTCAAATATTGGGTGCACATGGATCAATAGTATTATAAAGTATCTGTTGGTACTTGCTGGTAGCGGCAACGAAAATATTTGCGTAGCCTTGCGTTGCAATATTGATTATTCTTAAAAAGTTTCTTAAGCAAGTTGAGTATGTAATATAAATTTTCAATCCTTTGAATTTTGTACTTGAATTTTTTAATTGTGCGTGGTAATACGAGTGATAAACGTTGCTTATCGTTCAACGTCCATTGTACACAACTCTTAATCGCTTTGCACACAAGCGTGCCACTCAATGATATCCTTGCCGATCGCATCTATTACACATACAAACAAAGAGACGAGAAGGCAAAAGTTTCGTGGCCGATGACCAGTGTAAAACACAAAGTGTCGGACGGTTTCCATTCCGAGACATTCCTCGGAGCCACTTAAACGCGGTAGCCTGTCCCCGGACTTTTCCAACTCGACGAGGGAGGCACGAACGGAAAGTACTTACAAGGGGTTCGGTAGCCGTGTCCGCCAAGGTATATGGGTAGCGGAACAGAGGAAAGATAGTCAACGACAGAGGGACACGGGGCAGAGGATGGGCGAGACGGGAACGAAGGTGAAGAAGGGGTGCGAGAAAGAGGGAGGGAACACGACAAGAGGAGATATCCGTTACTGTCAAACAGTGGCGGCCGTCGGTGCCGCTTCTACCCAAGCACCTCGTGCACGTGAATCAATAGCATTAACCCATTCCATCCTATCAAAAGGGGTGTGGTGGGTGGCCTGTTGGGCGTTGGAGGAGGAGTGGGTGCAAAGGGGGTGGCAATAGTAACAATCCTGAGGTATTTAGCCGTTCGCCCCCAGGACAGCGAGGGAGCCAAGATACCGCTAAGACCGTCCGCGTACTGGTGTAGCATCCACATCCCATCGCGCAGACCCCTTTCTCCTTCTCTCTCCTTGCCGCTATCTTTATCCCCCCACCTCCCCATCGGTATCTGCTTCTATCTGCTCGTTCTCGTTTCACCCTCCTGCAAACCCCCCGGATGTATCGCGCTATGTATTCTCTCATGCGGACTTACTCTCTCCGTGGCTCTTGAGCCGTGTGTTAGATGCACGTAACTATGTCCATACCGGGTGATCAGCCGGAAAGCTCACCCCCGGGCTGCTGGGTCAACGCTTCCGAGCTTGCCGGACCGCCGCTCTCTCTCTCTCTCTCTCTCTCTCTCTCTCTCTCTCTCTCTCTCTCTCTCTGTTATCAAAATCCTGGACAGCTCTTACACGATTGCTTCACGCAATTTTCTTGACCACGACACACGATGCCACTGCCTGGGACACTCCGTCGATGAACATCTGCCGCGTCTTGATTAGACTATGCCAACAATAATACGATGCCCCCTTGTTGCTTGGGGTAAAATCTCGTTTCATATATAGCTTAGATTTAATTGATCTATTTTCGTCGTCTATTTTTTATTGGTTTATGTGTCACATTTTGTTCGTCTATATATCCACCCTCCCCCCCCCCCCCCCCCCATATTTGAAAGAAATGGGTTGTTATTTACGTATATCAACCCCCTTCTTTCATCGTTTGTTCGCCACTTTAGAGTTACGCTTTACATTATGGGTACGTTGCTTATATGTACATTATTCGACGCAACGACGTGCTTTATTTTTACTATAATGTCGCACCTATTAGATCACTTATTAAAGATGAGGATAATAAACTCTATAAATGTTCTCCTTCGTCGCCTCTTGAAACGAAGCCAAAGAATTTAAGTCAGGAGACAGAAGATAAAGAAGTGTCTGAACCTTCCTGTGTTATTTATTTTACACTCGAAGGCCAGTAGAAATGTTGTCCACCTGTGACTAAATAATAAAGCAATGTCCAAAAGTATGGTTCTAACATTGTCAACTAAACAAGAATGTTTTCCTTCAAACAGATGAATTTGTCAAACTATACTAATTAGAAACATCTGCATCATTTACCAGTTTCACTGGTATTTTGTTGATCCAACGTTTCACTTATGTTCACAAACATCTCTACGTACAAGTATAGCTTAACAATTATTCTACCTCCATGAATAATTCTGACAGACCAACTGGCATCTATTCGAAAGTCCTTGATGCGAAAAGTACCTAAATGTGTGAAACCGAATGGCCGCTCGATAAGACAATAGAGAGGCGAAAAGAACATCATTCGGTCGGCGAACAGAGGACCATTCGTGATCGCGCGGAATCAAGGCGATCGTGCAGAACGTCGATAACGATAAATGCTTGTGATCTTGTCATTAGTCGAGCACAGCGTCGTATCGCGCTTTCATTATCGTTATCGGGGAGGCGCGGCATTTGCGTGCAATTTTTTGTATCGCGTTTAGTTCGATCCGAAAAAAAAAAAAGAGAAGCAAATGCGGGTAAGGGCCAAAGGGGGATGTGTAGGTATGCAAGACAAAAGGAAAACGGCCGGAAGGAAGGAAAAATATGAACGGGGCTCGGAAGAATGGCATTAATGCAGCGATCTGTGCAGTCTGGCAGAGCGGCACCGCGTTTCTAACTGTCGGCGCTGGCAATACGCTCGCTTTGGTGCGGCCAGCAGAAGCGTGCTAGTCGCTTTTGGATTTAACCAAGACCTTCCTTGTTCCGGCGAAGTGGAGCCCGCCGGAGCCCAGTAGAGCGCAGTAAAACGCGCCGAGCATTCGGCTCGAGCGAACCACTCGAGTATGACATGAATTTTTTTTGGCCCTCCTCCTGCTCCCTGTTCGTCCCTCTCCGCTGCTGCGGTGCACTTCTACGGAAAGTATCGCCGGGGTCACCGGCGCTTTTTCTTTTTTTTTCTGGTTTCTCGTCGAAAGTTCTCACTTCTTTCTCGCGGCAGAGGTAAACGGCGAAAATTAATTTGGTCTGATAAGTTCCTATTTCCGTTTTTGCATATTCTCGTAGAAATCTTAGCTCGCTGCCGCTAGAATCGTGCCAGCACGTGTTGTCAATTGCTTCCGTTCTTCGCTCCGAACGAAGGAGACAGTCATTCTGAGAAAAGATGAATACGTTTTAATATCGTTTTGGATCGGTGGAATCGGAGCGTCGTCGCTTGGTGCAGCTCGAAAACTGGACGGATGATAGCCCAAGGAAGATGGGAGGACGATCTGAATCCGTAGCAGTCGGTCGCTGATGCCGGATGTGGACTGCGGTCTGTGTCATGCATCAGCAATTCACATCTCCTTCGCAGCTTCATTGTTTGTGTCAAGGAAATCCTGGAATCCCACGTTTGATTGCAACTACGAAGGATGCCTCGTGATTTGTCTCATTCCGGAAATGCGTTTTTACGATTTTACACATGGATGCTCCTATTTCATTGTTTCCTGTGACCACTTTATACCCTTCATCGTGCTTTCCAACGTGCCTCTTGCAAATGCCCCGTTGTTCTTGCTAATCAAGCTGAGACAGTGTTGAATATCACAAATATGAATAGTTGAGTTCTTAACACAAAAAAAGGGGTATAAATCCACCTGTTTGATCCAATATGATAATTTATTAAACATCGCAATACAAAATATTCAACCCAATTGTCACGAAATAACCCTCCTATAAATTCTCTGAACACGCTCGCCGGATGATAAAATCCACAAGCTCCGCATCTTCAACGATTCTAAAATGAGATAGTAATTGGAAAAATTACCAATCGATTTTATTCCTAATTAAAATCGATCAGACCTGGAATGACCATTCGTAGACTCAATCTAGTTCAATCTTTCATCCAGAGGAAACGATTGATGGAAGAAAGGACGTTGTTCCATGAAACGCGAGCGTCTCCATCGAATCGCACCCGGGCGGGAAAGTAATCTGTGATCAAGCGCTCGGTCATGCAAGCTTGTACGTTTGCAAGTGTACCGAAACCGCGGCCAACTAAACGAGGCGAATCAATGGTGGACGGGAAGGTCGGGGAAGGTTAATGGTGTACGCATACGTTAAATGTGTAACGGTTGGCACGTAAGCCCTTAGGGCAGCCATCGACGGAGTCCGCAGCGCGGGGGTGAAATTACACGCGAGCCGTCGCGACTGGTCGCACACGCGAGGGAACGCTCGCGTGCGCGTCCATTCTTCGCACATGTACGAATTAAACGAAAAAAATCCAGGCCGCCGCGCTTTTATTGCTTCCACCCCGTTTGACAGGGTCGGCCAGCTGGTACGAGAACTCTTCGATGGATTTCCAACGGCCGCGAGATCGAACGGGGTTATTACACCTGGACTGCGTCTAATATTTTCCGAGATTGATTTCGAGAATACCCAACCGTGTTACGTGGACAAGCCGAACGCGTGTGGTGGACAGGTAAGACTCGTTACATGCTCGAGCAAGAAGGTTACCTAAGAGCTATCTTCGGTGAACGCATAAAGAGGATAGAACAAAATCTCAGCCGCTCTGCGGACATGGTTTCGTGTTTATTAACATTACTGGAAGCGGGTTAATGTGCGCGGCGTGTAAAATCTTGTATTTATATAGCAGAATTTGACCGCATTGCTGAAAAATTTGCGTATACTTAAATATTATTGATTATGTAGGAAATATTAGTGAGATATATTTGTGCGTAACATATAGGGGGATTGTGCAACGCACGGTAATATGTAAATAGTTCATAATAGATCTATCAATTTTTCTCTCACAAACAGATCGTTTTCTCACAAAAGAGTTTGAGGCGGCAATAGCGAAGCGACAATTTGCTGAATGCAAAAGCATCGCGCGCGTTTCACACGTGTAATTCACAGCGTTCAAAGGTATCCATACAATGCCGTGTATTGTAGTTTCGAAAAAGAGAGGCACAGCGTAGCCTGCATGCGAAGCAACTCGAGAACGCTCAGCTCGCTGCCTAAATTCACGAAAGCGTTCCGCCGCGTGTGTGCCGTGGAAAAGTGGTTGTACGCGCTCCCTTCGAGCACGCGCCTCCATTTGCGAGGTACATATCGACCACGAAATTAAGACGACGCTACACAGCGAACAAAAGCCTGTCGCATTCCCTATCCGGCATTTACGCAATACTCACGTGTAGGCACCGTAAGTGTCTGTAACGACCATTGTCGCTCGGCTTATAATATTGCAACGCGTGGAAAGGTAATGGCAGAGGACAAGCCGCCTACACGTGATGCGTTGCACACTTATGAAATAACCCCTGCCCCCCTTTACTTTTTGTCACCCCGCCCACCGCCCGCCTCGTCGCCCCCCGCGTTAGAAGGAAACACTAAGGGTGAACGAGCTCACGTGAACGCGTGTATGTATGTACTTAGGCGGAGGAGACGACGATGGCTACGTACGTATGCGTGCGTGAGTTTCACCGGGGGGTTGAAGCAGCGTCGCGGGGTGGCAGGGGGGATGGAATCGGCGGGGGCGGTGGAAGCGGCGAGAGGGTCGGTGAGGAGGCAGGCTGCTTGGCATGAGAAGCGTTCATCAGCCCCGAGGTTTTAAATACGAGGCGAGGAAGGGAACTAAGGAAGAAACCACCCCCGGTCTCTCTACCCTACCAGTGACGGATTGATTAAAAATCTAAGGGGCGAAAATAACATCGGGCGCCTCCCCGTTCCTTCTCGCTGATCTTCGAACACGAACGACGGCGTACGAAATTCTCTCCTTTCTTCTTCGTTTTTTCCTCTTCATCGTGTTGTGATTTTTCTTGCGAAAGTTTCAATTGAACCACCCTGATCTTTGTTCATCGAGACGTTTGCGATAGCTTCGCCGTTCGCCGATGCGACTGCAAAGGTAGAGAGGGAAGCGACGATACTCTTGGTGTTACGAAAGCTGGGTACGAATCGTTATTCTTCTGTTTTAAAATATAAAAGTATGTAGTATTAATTAGTATTTTAATAGATCGTATAGGTAACGATGTAGTGAAGCATGAATCGATCATTGACTTCCATAATTCGACACCGAATTCCAGCGGAAATTCTTGGCCAGCGAGGCAACATCCGAACTTCCTGACTTTTCACCGAAGAAACCGATAACAAGCTCGATATAGATCATCGCGTTTCCCGAACACTTTAAGCTCTTCAATCTACCGTGTAATTGACACTCGTCGACGAATAATCATATATCTGGAACGCTAAAAGCATTAACAAAGCTTGCCACGTAGCAACACGACGGATTTCTGAAATAATTCCATAGCGACGTCCGATCGGGAGAATTCGTCGAGCAAAGCGCAAACAGGATCCAGCAGCCAAGTATAGAATCGAAAGAGGCTTTTCTGTAAGAAGCGGGGGTGGGTATGTAAAAATCGACGCTGGGACGTTGGGTAGCTCATTGGCTTACGCCGTGGCTATGTGCAGTTTTAAATAGTCCGCGAAGGGCGGGTGGGCCGAGTCTAAGGTGGGACGGAGTAGAGACCCCTTCGCTTTCTGGGAATAGGGGTTGATGTGGGTAAGTTGGATGAGGTGGGCGAAGACTAGCAAAGGAACGGGTCTGGCGCACGAGGGAAATAGGGAGAAAAAGGGCGAAAGAGATAGAGGCGGAGGAGAGTAGACGACGAGGGCTGTCGGAGATAAGACGCAAACGAACCCCCTTTCGCGTGTCTC
Organism: Holcopasites calliopsidis; assembly: GCA_023838395.1. Taxonomy (NCBI): domain Eukaryota; kingdom Metazoa; phylum Arthropoda; class Insecta; order Hymenoptera; family Apidae; genus Holcopasites; species Holcopasites calliopsidis. Next base: position 7,463,205 of record JALHAQ010000005.1, on the reverse strand, counting down.
GATCGATAGCTCCACGCGGAAAATTCGAAAGTAAGATGCAATTAAACAGCGAGCGAGGGTAAGCAAGAAAAGGGGTGAGTTTTCCAGCCCCGTAGGCCCTGTCCTCCCCTCTCTATACCTCCCAGCCACCCACCTTTCTACTTCTCTCCGGCAGCCCTCCGACTCCGCTACCACCCCCGTTACACCCTGGACACCCTCCGTCTCACCGATCCACCACCTATCCTTCCAAGCTTTCCATCCTCCTTACCTTTCTTCTTCCACGACACGCAACGTCCTACTCTGTCGTAAGCTCCTTGCACCGCGGCCTCTCTCCTTTCATGCTCTCCTTAAGCGTGCACACTCCGGCCGGCGTCTTCGGCCCGAAGGGAAGCAACCCTTTTTCTCAACCCCCTCTAGTATTTATATTGAGCGTCTTAAAGCATCTTCCTATCCTCCTCCTTACTCCTTTGTCGGTCCTCTCTCTCTTCTGTTGCCCGAACAGCCCCGTCCCCGCGATACCCCCCGTCCTCTTCTTCTTCCTCATCCAACCCTCGTGACGTCACTTTAAATACTCTTTTCGAAGGTGGTGGGTTGGCGGCTGGCGGGTATAAGGGAATTGGTAGTCGTTGCCTCTCCGCGGGAGAAGGAAAATCATTCTGTCTCATTTGCCTCTCTCACGTGTTTCCCTCTACCCGCTCTTTCTCTCCACAAATGTCTTGCCACGATTCTTTCTCCCTTTGCGTACACCAATTGTCTCAGTCGCTCGCACGCTCCATCCACGTTCTTCTACTACTTCTCCCTCTTCTTTGTCTTTTTCTTCCGCCTCCGCTGTTCTCCGTACACCCACCCTTTGCTATCTCTCTCTTAGTCAGCTCGAAGTCCTGCGACGACCAACCCCTTTCCACCCCTCTAACGTTATCTCGCTACGCAACGAGAATTAGTAAATATTCTCGAGGTTGGTCGCAGTATAATGCAGGCTGTACGTGGTGCATCCCTTTTACCAACGGAAGCCCGCCTTTCCTTGCTCGCCGGAGAGTGCTGCATGCCGTTAGAGACACACGGCTTCATTTAGGTCCTCGGCCCCACCGCGAGTTCCTCCACGGCTGAATTGCAGGGAATTATGGGCAGCGGAACGTTCGACTTGATGCGACCAGTCCAAGACGTGGTCTGCGCGCTTGTGTCTTACTGATTAGCCCTTGCCATATCGCTGATTCTGACGGGACGAAATCTGGGTTACCTTCCTTCCTTCACATGTTCGATTAAGTAAAATCTTTCGTCTCATCTGAAGTAAAAATTATACCAGCTACGTTGGTGCAATAAAATTGGCAATTACAACGTTTTACCAATTTAGTTCTTTAGGAATGTATTCTTATGGCATACACAATCTTCGGTATGATTTTGGCAGCAACCAAAGAAAAATAGTGGATGATAAATTTATTCACAAGAAGTATGTAGCAATGCCATGAAATTCCAGCGCGGGAAATCTCGAACAGTTTTGTGGCCGAGCATTCGTTACTGCACCACTCGTTCCTTCCGACTTACAAAATGTTCTTCCTTCTGGTTACTTCCCGTTCAGAATTAGTCCATTTCAGGTCGGGTGACTGCAACGCCCACAGAAGACACTACGCTCTTTTTATAACCGGAAGCCAGCAGGCTTGCTCCGTAAAGCGTATACTGTTAAACATACAGCATTGTTTAACTTCCTAGATATTAACCACATTCTTGTTTCTTTCCTTTAATTTCAAGCATACGAAAATGTTTCTTCTTGAAAAAGACAATATTTTTCAATAGATTTTCAATGGTCTTATGTGAACAATTAATGTATTACACTCTTTACTAATTCCTTTCGCAATGATTCATTGGTATATACTGATTATAATTAGATTAATCATTGCTACGATCGAGGGGTAAATACTTTCTCATCGAGGTTCGGTTGTACGACGTTCACCTATAAATGTCGCGCTCCAAAAGTACACTCTTTAAATTTATCTCTGTAATAAAGTGATTACGAGGGAAGTATAAAGAAAATATTCTTATCGTTCGAGTACGGCTACTGTTACAGAGTCTGCACGTGGTACAACTCTATTACAAGCGGAAGTCTAGAGGACTTTCCTCGGCGAAATGCGTGTCGTTAAAGACACACGCTTTCATTTAAATACCGAACTCTGTATACAGCCTTGATTTCTCTTGCTTCAGTTGCTGCATAAAAGTATACGCCTTTCTTTGTGGGAGTAGCTTATGCCGTTGTCTATTTAAAGTTTATACTTAAAATTAAGTTTGTCCTTCTCCGGTTTTATTACAATCCCAGCTTAATGATTGTGGAATTCGCTATACTAGACGGATAATATTAAAATATATTGTATCCTCTTTATTCTGTGTGTTGAGAGAACAATCTATGTTATTGTTTGCACGAACACTCTTAGAAAAGTATGTACAGCATTAGTGTCTATAATTTTCACTGATTACTTTTTTCAAATTTAACAAAGCAGTGCGCAATGCAGATCCTATTTTTTTGCAACATATTGACGAAGTCAGGAAACTACATTTAATTCATTAATAATCATAAGAATGCGACTGTTGAGATGTATATATTTGCTGTACAACCGTTTCGTAGTTGTCCACGTTTGATGTACGTATTTGCAGTACGTATACATATAATAACAATGCTTTCGATGAAGTTTTCCCTTCTCCTAAAGCAAAGTCTGCAGTTTAGAGCAGTTTGAGCCATTATATCCATTTGGTTGTTCCTTGTCTTCCATTTTTCATCGAACCGGCTCGAATAAGTGAAAAACGCCAAACAAAAACGTACGAGTGAACGCATTTCAAAGCTGACGCACCTACGCCGAAAATCAGAGTCAAACGGACCTCTATCAGCCACGAAATTGGCTGAAACGTTTCAGAGTAGATTACTTGCTCGTTGTACTTCGCGGAAGGCGCAAAAATACCATCTCAATCGAGACAATAGCATGGATCGTTCAGCGAGGAATCGACGGGTTCTCCTTGATCCGTGAAAGTGAACCGTGTGCCCGAGCACAAAAGGCGTGCTGGAAAGCATCGCGATACACGCGCATACGTGTACGATCGATGCGGAAAGCAAGGCAACCGGGTGAATTTTACGATCAGCCATCGGGATTTTTGATCGACCGTGCCGCGCGACGAAGCAGGCCACACAGCGGATTCTTCGTTACACGCGCTACTAGCGAGGAATTCCTTTTTCCATAGCGGACCATCGGGCATGTTTCCATACGTATGCCTCGGTAAATTGGCCGGGAATGCTCTCCTCTTTCCGGGAGGCACGAGGTATGCGCAAACGTGGTAGCCGCGTTACCTGGTACTCCTGATTTATTCATTCCACATGCATAATCGTTCACCCATAAACCAAACGGCAGATACCTCTTGCTCGGTCGCGTACATCCCGGAGAATAACCATCTTCGGTAAATCTCTAGTTTCCTGGCCGTTTAAGTTTACTGCGTATAGGAAACGGCTTTCAGACTTTTAATACTCCACCTATTTTTTCTTTAGCATGATATTGCTTTCCACAGTACAGCAAACTTTAGGTCGCTTACATAACGCATTTAATTCCGGACGGATATTTGGGAATTTTTGATTTTTTTACTAACTTTCATAATAACAGAAGGAAAATGTATTTAATTGTGCAGTATTCAACTTCATCTATTCAATAGTGGTGATTGCTCAAAGTATTTGTGCGGCCAACGAGATAGATCATTAACAATACAACTGTAGCACCATAACAATAGTTTCACCGTTTTACCACCCATAGGTAGGTACGTAAGAAACAAAGCGGCGAAATCAGAAGGGGAGTGTAAGAAATCTAAAATACAAGTGGTCGCATGAACGCGATTGTTCGGTCCAAAAGATCAATTTCTCTATGAACGCAGCAGAAGATATACGTCCATCTGTACCGATATTTCATCCATCAGCACGAGTTCGACGCGGGGCCCAGCGAGTTCGGGAGCACGGCCGGCTCCGGTCCGTGGCACGACGGGGCACGTCCCTCCTCCCCCTCCCCGACGAATCGGCCAGAGAAACGAAACGGATCACCGTAGAACCGCTCCCACATCAATCATCTTTCGCAGTTTCGTGGTAGAAAGGATCGGTTGCGGAGCAAATCGTTCCATTGGGGGTCAATCCTGGTTTGCGCAACGAGACAACTTCAGGACTGGTCTTGTGAGAGGGGTTCCATGGTACCGGGACAGGGAATACACCTCGAACGTATATAACTGGTCTTGTTGACTTAACGGATCAATTTGATGCAAATCACTCGTTACAGTGCTCACGGGCTTCGACGTGTAATGGCACATTTACTCGCGGGGCAAGCGGTGCCCCGCGTTGTACTCGCGGTGGTCGTTTCGCAGTCCCCCTGGCGAACCAAGCATTTGGAAATTAGCGAACGGGTCAATTATCGGGCCTACGCTGGTGGGAGGTGGGACCGATTGCGCGACCCGACTCGTGGAGAACGCCAAGAGGACTACGGGGTCACGGGGTGACTGTGGGAATCCTTGTGACGCGTCACGATCATTTAAGCCACGCTACGTGATCTATCAACGTGTCCGGCTTTCGATGGATCGGTAGATAGGGATTATTGCATAGGTGTTTCAATGATACGTTTTCCGGATAACCCAGGCAGTCGAACTGCCGCTTCTTCGACACGATAGAATTTCGTGGGCTCTGATAAGACGTCGATTGTTCGGACTTTAAATTGGCCGATTGGTAAAATGCGTCAAATTCTATTCAATTGTACGGTGTGCTGCTGAAATTCATGAGATAGAGGAGATGGAGCGGTTTCTTAGAAAAAAAGACCACAGTACACGTTGTGTGTAAATATGACAGTCGCTAAGTGTTATTAATTGATATTAGAATACGTAATATTGATTGCTTGGAAGAAGATTAGGGGCTGGTCAAGGTGTATCGGGTACATCGTACATGCGAATTACGAAAGCAAGCTCGTTCACGTGCATTATAAAGAACAGTATGTGCATTATAAAGAGAGATGCTGTAACGTTATCCCACAAGATATTCCGTTTAAAGTGGTGTAAATCACTCGCTGTGGCAATTAAAATACAGCCAAGACTTTTTGCAGTTCTCTTCATTTTATTCGCGAAACTCGCGCTTTGTACGATACATGATCTCTAAGAGCACGAAAACCACTTTATTACTATCCTCTTCCTAAACAGAAAAATACAGAGAAAAATATTAAAATGATGTAAATGTAGGGAAACAATATTCTACTCAGCTGATACAACGTTCATTGACAAATTACCAGCAAACATTTTACAGAGTATCGTTTCAACTACAGATTATTGCACACTGAACATCGATAAATCTAGTTCTCAAAATTACCTCGATAACAAACTGTGCCGCGCTCCCGTAATTTACCTAAACGAAAGAATGCAAGGAAGCAGCACGAACCGCGCTGAACAGGTCGCATTGATCTTTGATCCCTTTCATGTTTACTAATTAATCGTTTCCCCAGCAGGTTACCTAACCAGCGAACAATCTATACCAGTCTGATTACCAACCACAATCGTCTCCCACACCAAACAAATCCTACCATCGTGCGCCGTCAACACGCATACTTCATCCGCGCAGCTTCCAAAGGAAATATAACTGATATTGCGGAAACGAACGCGTCGGAGGAGCAACGTGGTAAATAAAATGGGGAGGGACGGCGAGGGCAAAGACAATCGAAACGTCGGCCGCGTGTGATGTGAATCCAAAGGTAGCCTACCAGCGCAGCGAGGAGTACAGAGTCGATGTTGAACGGCCGTGGCGCGGAACAGCGCTCGATGGAGCGGAACTACCGGTCACCTGCTCGCTTCCGGCACGTCGTTGTGGTCATCGTCCCTCTTCCACCGCGGTCGGCGTCGCGCGAACCCCTGGACAGTCTCCTCTGAGCATACCCGCCGTTTCCGTTCCACCCCGACTTACTATTTTATGTCGCTTTTGATCTCATATCTTTCATATGATTAGTGCCTAATTGTCAAGTACGGAATTATTTTAGTCGAATGTAGACACTTTCAAGTGTATAAGCGTAAAGCGTTTAAAGTTTATAATATTTAATATACTGTAACATTAATAATAATATACTGTGATTTAGCGAAACTTACAGATATGTAAGAGATATTTGTGAAAGGAATATTTAAATAATCAGCACGTAGGAATACACTAGCTAATTGATTTATTGAAATAGTCTTACAGATAAATTGAAACGATATAATCCACTGGCAAACTGGCTGAATTTAATACTGTGCTAGCTGATATTTAACTATCTATATAAACACCTGGTTACGTTTTATTTTCGTAGAAAGATACTTAACAAGCTTCAGATATGCAACACGACATCCTTGACGCCTGTCATTCTTCTTCTATATCGTATCAATTGAAAGAACTGTTTGTTCATCGTTATTACGGTTTACAAACGAAACACAGTCCGTCAAAGATTTGACGTATAAATTCCTTTGTGGTCCACGCCGGGCCACATACATATAACTTGTCACGCGCGACTAACAAAGCTTTGCAGGTATGCATGTACGTATTTCTATGTATACACTGTGTATCTTATATAGAAGTCTCGATGGCCGGAACGCTTGAAGCGTTCCACGCCTGGGAACGTCGAGCATGACTAAGCGTCCAGGTGCCTTCGGATCTGGACCGGACAAGCAGATCGAACGATCGACCGATGGTCGCTCGTTTAATCGGGGCCACATTCAAACCCGAAGCAAAGGAACTTGTATAGCGGGCGACGAGTACCACGGTTTCAGATGGTCCGTTCATTGTACTCATTGTTCTATGCGAACTTGCGCTCCGTGTCCTCCAACGAATATCAAATTAATTACATTTTAATGTAAAGATGTTTAAAAGATCTTTGTACGCTTGAATTAGGTTGGTCCTTACACGACAGGATCATTAATTGCAGTTGGAAGGGCTTTCTTCTCCTTAGTAGTTTAGTATGAGGTTCCTCTGTGTTTGATGTATCAAGATGTCTTGTAATTAATTAAACTATCAGACATTGGGCATTTTTGTCACTCGCGTACTTAAGTCTAAGGTATTATTTCAACATTGTAACTTTCATTACTATTCAACTATCGTATCGTTCTTCTCTGCGTGCACTAAACCATAACTTGCAATACCTATAACCGTCGACAGTGGTGACCATCGATACTTTCACGTGCTCCATCGCCGCTCGAGCGTGCTTGATAACACGGAGGATTCTGGAAAATCGTGAGAATCGGGCGTAGATGCGCTTTGTATCCGTTTGCCTGCCAGAGGAATTATTTCGGACGTAAAAAGTACCAGGCATTCGCGGCGAACGACAAGTCCATGAAAGAGTGAATATCCCCGTGGATATTGCTTCTGAAGTATTTACTGTTTTGCAAACGGGGGGAAATATTAAACGCAAAAGCCGAGGGAGCAAGGAGTGTTCGGAGAATTCTTTTTTTGGAAACTTATTAAACGCAGCCGGAGTAGTCCCGTGTTTTATTGTTGCTATTGTAACGAATCGCTGGTCTGGTCGACGGATTTCCACGATTCTGTGCAACGTGATCTCGTCAGCGCGTGTCACTTGGGATATCAAACTCTCCCAAGGGGAGAGACTGAAATGCGAAAGTTCGACAAGCGTAAAAAGCAACTTGTCTAGAGTACAGTATTTTGCTGGTAATAGGCGTTGCACAATGTTTGATGCGTAATACAGCGAGGGGGCTGCGTAAACTTTCTATTGCGACGTACTTTAAAAGTTCTTGGAACGCGTCGTCGAACGGGCTTGCGGATTATCGAGTGGAAAACGTATCACGTAACAATTGCGTTGCCCCATTTACAGAGATGAAATACCATTCAGTTTACACGGTACGAACGGGAACGAGAAAGGTAAGAAAGGGATCGCCTGAAATGCTCTGAAATGCTTTTAAATGCTCGAAGCTGATTGACGGAACAGATCCCACTGGAAGGAGGAAGGTATAAGTATCGGCTAGGATTATACATTGCAGAACAGCATCACGTACGTATCTGCCAATGTTGAGAGTGCACCAGAAATGTGCAACGCTGAGATGCTCTTGAATTAAACGAAAGCCACGGCTCTGTAACTCGTCGGCATAATAAAAAACTGATCTTAATATTAAATTTGGACTCATTGCAGAAAGTAGATTGTAATGGCGTTCTATAGAAAGAATGTATCCTTTTGTATATTATATTCGTCGCACAGGCCGAAGGTAGGCGTACGTACCTATATCTATTAAAATAACTCATCTGCGTAATTATCACCAGAGTTCAAGGGTTTATGTATTCTTTACACTTTCTTACGATATAAATGATTTGCGATACGATATTAACTCGCTGTGTTTCGAACAAAATGATTCGGTCCCCCGCGAAAAAAATTCAAGAGCGAGAGAGGTGGACGAGGGTTGAGAGGATAAGGGAAGCAACGGGCCGTCGTTGGTAGGGTGCAGGCGCGAGAAAATCGCGGTGCCAGGTATCGCGTTACTAATTCAGCAACCTCCCCCGAAATACATCCATTCATCGACGCGCCGGCTCACCAGGTGGTAGTACGCGGATGTATACGAGAGGAACGGGAGCTTCGCATCCCTATTCTATCTCACCGCCGTCGGATATGGGGTTCTGGAAACAGAACGACCCAGTGTGCGACCGGAATCCACGGGGGAAAAAAAGGGTTCACGCCGTAATGCAGGCCCGGGGGACAAACGCGGACTGTTGGCGAATCGGCGGAAAAAGAGTGACTCGAAACGGGGAGGAAGAGAAGCGGGAAAAGGCTGCGCGGGACGGGACGCATGGAAAAGGGGGATAAACGATAGAAGAAGGGAGAAACGAATCTAAGCGTATATATACATATATTATACGTGGAGGTATACATACATATAGAGCAAGAGAACGAACCCACCGTGTGGATAGACGGAGGGGTGAATAGAAGAGATGGGCGAGGAATATGCGAGAGAAAGAGTAGGGCCAGAAGGAACAGGGTACAACGAGGACGGAGATTCGTCGGAGATAACAATGCGAACGACAGAGAGACGAACCGGAAGCAGAGTCAATGACTCGAGTTCCAAGTCAGTCCGTTCGGGGTGGCAAGAAAGTGTACGCGCAGGTAGACGATTCTGGACGAGCAGGATGTTCCCCGAATTTTATCCGATCAACCGCGAGAATAGAACGAAGGGATATTTTAATCCCTCCGAGGTAAGATCTAACTCAATAGTAGTATTCATGTTATATTTATTCAAAGATTCATCAATAATATACTATCGATGAATGTGATCGAATGTAACCAAGCACACCAATTAATATTAACGTAAACTTTGCTTATTTGAAATCTCCCGACTTGCTATACAAGATTTTTCGTATGAAAATGCAACTTATTACGTTTTGCGTGCACGCATAACAGCATAGTGTCCTTTAATATTCACGAAAGTAGGAAGGATTAAGTGTATGAACTAATTTATAGAAAATATACACGTATCATCAATGTGCACGATGAAAAAAAGCTTACAAGTAAATAGGGAAAAGTGATTGAATTAATTCCGAAAGGGTTGCGGCACGTAGCTTCCTGTTTATTATAATCGTTTCACCGTGAATGGAATCGTGAACACGCGGTGGTGGACGAGGATCAATTTCCTTCTCCGGCAAGAAAATCCACGATCAAGCGTTGAATCGTTCGCTCAATCGAGGAAAGAAGTGGCACGAAGCGCGGAGCGACCGGATGCGAGCGCAAAAAGGAAAGTGTACTACGGAAACGGAAAAACTGCGAAATCGTATACGCAATTCGATAGAAATCTGTGCAGACTCAACGATGTCATCGCAATAAAGTGTTCGAGCTTTTTATTGACGTCGAAATAGAATTCAATCTATCGCACGATATCATTACTCGGACCGATTAACCTTTGCACGTAATTTTTAATAGTTTGTGTCAAATATTTGGTCCAACATTTCCAGAGGAAATGTAAAACAAGTTTCTTAAAAACAAAAATAACTTGTGTAGACTGTTAATCACTATTTTTTCCCTTGTATATTAATTATTTAACGATTGTAAATTTAATAATTCTTTGAAATTAATAATTTGTCTTCGAATAAAGATGCAAGATAGTTCACTTTATTTCCCAATGCACAATAGTGCGACTGGCACCCAAATAAATTAGCAAAATTCAATCAGATTTGCCTAATCCTGCATGCAAGGGTGAAAATAAGCTTCGAAGCTGATTAGAGACAATAAAACCGAGATACGCTAATTCGGATTGTTTCGAGCGCAATAATAAAACGCTTCTCCACGGATGTTACCGTGACCGACACGAGGTCTATTGCGCGTCAGTTTTTCTCTTGAAAACACGTGCCTTTTTTTCACAATCGATTCGCGTCGATCAAAGAGGAACTCGAGCGGCGCAATCCTATGTATATACTTCGCTTCCCACACTCGGATCGCACGACCCACCCCATTAACTTCATTCGTAACTCGGACGAAGGTAAAGATGCGAGACCGATGCGTGTCCGATAGATAGAGAAGAGGCGTGAATCAGCGGCTAACCATGCCAGACCGTATTACGACAATCGATCCGGCCTTTTTCTTGTTCCTCTCTTTCGACCCTCTTCCGGTTCTTCGGAGCGTTCGCAGTGATAGTTGCTTCTTGTAAGCCGACAACGTCTCCCTGAATGAATGCTGCCGCTCCTCATCGAAACTTTTTGTCCCCGTTTGTTTCCTTTCCAACGTCTCGTTGCTTTGTGCAAAATTTTTCCTTCGATCGCAAAGTACACCGGTCCATTCTCTTGCGAAACGAATAGAAGTATCGATGGAGGAGAGCACGGTGATTAATTAATCCCGCGGAATGCGTTCGTTAGCATGGATCTCCTTTTCGGTCACTGAGTATTGCAGTGCAAGATGGATTTTCCCGTTCGTTCAAATGATTCTGTTTGTTAAACAGTCTTTCCTTTTTTTTTCTCGGATGATCAAGGATCTTTGGTTCCTTTGATTTCGATCGTTTCATCTTCCTTCTGTAAGCGTGGATACAACGGGAACGTTTCCTTCTCGTTTTCCCGCTTCGGTGGAACTTCGGAAACACGAGAGTACTACAGGGCTTCCGCGACTCTGCGGACGGCACGAGATAGGTACGAATTTTCCGACCCTTTAACCCCGGAATGTGAAAAGCTCTGCTTTCCTTATTTCTTTGATCTTAGGCCAGCCCACTTACCTAACCAGCCGGCCCAGCTGAAACATTTCGCGTCGATAAGGTCCACCAGCGACCGATAGTCCAGATCCTGAATCCAATCCATAAAGCAGAGATTTCTTTGGAAGATCGCTGAGCGTCATGATGACTAGTTGGGAACGGAGATGAATAAATCTGAGGGAAACTTACATCGTTCACCAGTGGCGTGCACCTTCTAAACTCAATTAGACTTATGTTATCTACCCGTGTTCAATGATAACAAATTTCTATCGTTGTGGAAAAGGTATTCTGGGAATAGAAGTATTGTATTTGCCATCTATCGTTTTGTCAGCCCAATCGTAGTGGGGAAGGATCTGCTTGCCATTTATTTTTTTATAGTACTACAATTACCTTCGTTTGGCATTGAGTAAAGTTCGTAATGCATCAATCGACATGTATTAACTAATTAATGGCACGATTGTTAGTACCTTCCAAATAATAAAGTATAGAGCACCCTGAGACTCTAATGTACACGATAAAACTATTTCCATCTTCCTCATCCGGATCTGTGGAAGGTTCACATATCTACAGGTGTGAAATTACCCGCTTTCGATGCGCTCCGCCTTTTTGTCTTCGGCCGCGATTTCACAGTTCGGCTGCGGGTATGACCGCTTGTGCGTGTCCTGCACGGCTGTGTACGTAATCGTGCCGGATAAACTCCACGGATACGGTTCGGCGTTGCTGCCTGTTAACCCGTGAGAATGTAGAATAAAAACTGGACACGATATAGATGCAAGACGAGAGAAGCTGCGGGGGGAGCCGAAGCTGTTTTCTTGTCTTTCGCTCGACGAATCCGCCTACGTTTCACTGGCCACGCAGCTGTCCGCAGCATCGCGCTTGAAAAGTTCTGTGCGCACAGCGGAACAGACCGCATCGCTTCATGTTACACGAAACGTGTGGGCTAATTACGTGTCCTGGACATTTACAATTGTATATCGAATTCCCAATGCTTTACAATTACACGTTCTCGTCTCGATAACGACATTCTTGGAAGTAGCGAGAAGAGGAGTGTCGCGTTCTCACCCTCTCGTATCGGTGCCATTGCATTCACGGCACACGTGGAATTCGGAAAATCAGTTCAGATGTGCTTTTGCACCGTTTTCCCCCTTTTTGGTAAGGTGCTTATATTGCAGAATGCAAATTGAATCGAAGAATAGAAGAGGAAGAAGGTTTAGTCCCAATCTTAGTGATCACTGTGTTATTATTTGCGAAGGTGCAGTTATGGCAGAGACTTTAATAGTACACCGTTAGAAAATTTTTACAGAATTACTTTATTCAATTCTCTTAAAGAACAGAATTATATTTGGCGATTTCCTAAACAATATTTTATCTCAAGGTACGTCATTAGTTTTATTGGAACTTCGACGAACATTATAGTACTACGTTTTCTTGTTAGAAACTTTGCTTGGCACGACGAGAGGAGGCTTGAGAAAGTACAACAATAATTTCCTCTTTGGTAATTTCGATATTTTGTCACGATTCTTCAGCGTTCTGTGCGGCTAGGTTTAAATCACATCTCGCGACGCGAGTCCTAAAATTTTTTTTAAGACGCCCAGAGACTCCTTTTAGACTTTTGTTCCGGCAACTTTTTCACGGTTGACCGATCGGTTTCTCCCTGTTGATTGTTCGCCAGGAATGGTACGTGGTACCCGGAGATACGACAAACGATCGTTTCAAAATTGATTTACGCAAGTCTAGTTCGATCTCATGCTAAATGACACATGTCTTTATCATCTACACCAAAGAAAAAAGCTTCGTTTCTTATTAGCTTGAAAAGGTATACAATACTGACTTATACATATGATTTATACATATAGAGTTTTGCATGGTATGACGATGCCGTTTCCTGCATCTACAACTTTTTATTATAATTATTTAGTCAATCATATAATTATATCATTTAGCCCACTTAGATCGTTTAATTTGGCCACACTGCGTCTTCATTGAACATGTCAACGCGTATCAGCCCTTAATCTTCTATTCTTACTAATTTGCCCCCAAAAAACAATGTTCCCCAAACAACCGCAAACCCTCTTCGTGTGCCCTCTTCAGAGGCAGAAACCACAAAAATGCGAACTTCGTACCCAGCCAGCGGCCCTGCTGAAAGTTCCAGGACACAGTGCAGGAAGGGAATGAAAGGTTCCAGAGGAAGGGACATGGCGAAGCGTACAGTTAAAATGTTATGACATAATTAGGGGTGATCCGAGCAACGTCAATATTCTTTGACGTGGGGAAAGCCGAAGAGGGCCGAAGAATAGAAAGAAGGATCCGCGCAAAGTCGAACTCGGAATCGAGTGAACTCACCGCGGTGCAACCATTCATTCCTCGCTCTCGCCCGTGGTACCATTTGGCCGGTTCATTCAGGGATTTAAGACTTTTCTCGGAGCTCGGTCGCATTTGTTTCGTTTCTTTTTCATCCGGCGATCGCCACGGCTCTCGTTCCCATCTCGTTCCCGCTTTCGCCACGCTCTCTGGCTCCTCCGCGATGCAGTTACGCTATCCGCGCGTCACGTGAGCGCAATTTTCTGCCCCGATGACGGGTCGTGCAGATCGAACTACGAACGCCTCGAAATTCCCCGCGTCGCGTTTTACAATCTATCCGCGGCTTCCCGCAACGTGGAACCACTCGCCTGCGTCTCCCACCGTTGGAAAGCGGGGAGCATCGATATTTTGTCCCGAGATGGCCACCCTCCCGCCCGGGGTTAAACGAGGTGAACGTGCCCGCTGCGTCGCTCTAATGGAAATTCAGCGCAGCAGTTAATGACCATTTTAACGCGCTGCAGCGCAGGTGTATCAATGCCTTTTTTCGTTCTGTCAGGTGGAGAAATAGGCATCGAAAGCGGTGGATTTCTATTCGAGGCTTCAGAAAGCGTAAGACGTTGCGATATCTGCGGAAGTTTCGCGGGTTTACTTGTTTCTTTGTTTTTGCGAATTTTCTTTAATGATATCCTGTATTTTTTAATCATGATATAACTATTGAGATGAATACAAGTAACTACCACACATGATTCGTTTAGTAAAGTGCCACCAATTAAATTCTATTTTTATAAGAACCACAAACGGTATATTGACGAAGTTCATTTAACCCAGAATCCTTGGAAGTTGTACAAATTTCGAACTGACCACTTTCCCGATTCGAATCTCATCAAATATTCGTGAAGTGAATTAGGACACCGAGTGGAGAGATTGGATGTATTCAAATAAGGGCCAATTATTTTCACATTTATAAAAATATAAGGGGACTCGTATTCTGAATGACCTGATTAATCGATCCCGCAGTTTGATAATATTATAATTTACTTATATTATTAAGTGTACCGCATTTTATTTTATTTTTCTACAACAATTTGCAGTAGCATTTTGCAATTGTACCATTCCATTGTACTCCATGGCTTATTGCAAATTGAATGGAACATATTTTTTGATAATAAATCATTTATAATCCCTTCAAGGGTGGCAAGAAATTGGGGTATAGGGGGCTAAAAGCTGATCACAGCTTCACTCTTTATCTCCTTAACAATAACATAAGTTGTTCGTATCGTCACAGTGCCCAGCAGAGGGAAAGAAATACAACGAGGTGGTATATCGAACGATAACAGTGATTGCATTCAGTATTGCATGTATTCATCGGATGCAGCATCCGATGAAAGAAATGACTTGCTCAACGTTTACTGATTTCCTTCGTGACTCGTAATATGATTGACGATGCTGTCACTGGAACGCCAATACATTCAGCAACCGCTAAATGGACTCTGTTTTCGTAATTTTTCTCCGTTACCGCTCACGCGCGTATGTAAGAACAAAAAGTCACCATAAAGATGCATATCGGGATCAACTTTCCTATAGAAACCGTAACTAAATTACTGTTGTAGAAATGATAGAGTCGGGCATTATCTCTGCTTACCAGTTCTTCGGCTAATCACGATTGAATCCATTTTCCCTCCAACCCCCATGAAATAAAATATGTACCTACGTTCTCACACGAGTAGTTGCCGGAATCAAGATTAGAAGACGATAATCTTATCATCTTATACAATGTCACAGCTTCGATTTCGAAAAGCCAGGTATTAAATATTGTTGCAAATTTCACATTTTCAGCATGTATTGTTCCATTCTATTTTTATTTTCTAAATTGCTTGTAATATAAGTTATCATTTAAAAGGTTTGACGTTTGGAAAGCTTTTAAAAAAATATATACTTTTTCATTTACTTTGAGGAAACCGCGAATCTTTGATAAGAAATAAAAAGAAATAAATCATATTCGGTAAGAGTAGAAATAGTTATTTTGCGTTCAACAAGTGAATTACCCCTTAAGGGCAATGTGACAAACGATTTCAAAAAACAACAAAGTGTTCTGTTTAATAACGAAGCACTACTGCGACGATTTTACCAGAGTGAAATAGTAACCATTGCTACATTTAAACAAAAATTCCCGTGAATGGGTAATTATGTATTCTGTTAATGATTGAAAGATTCGTCTTCACAGTCGGTTTGATTTTTCCTTGGTTTAGCCCCTATCCAATAATACTCGAAAGCTCGACAAACTTTTTACTCCCAGTTCCCTATGCAACGCACCCGTTTTTACCCGTGAATCAACAGGACGGGGTAAGTTAGTCTCGAGGGCAGAACGTCCAAACGGAAAGGTCAGTGTTTTCAGTGTAGGGGAAGCATATTAACAGCGTTGTACTTTGTAAACTTACACGTTTCCTAAGTCGTCGCCGTCTCTAAGCTCATTTACAGGGGCCTTCTGTCATGTAATCACATCGTGAACACCATTGTACGACAAATCGAATGAGCTCCGGCGAGGGAGAGACTGAGACAGGGAATGCACTTTGGTCTGAGGGGGTTGGCCGATGAATAGGTGGAACAGGAGGAATCGGTTGAAAGCTATGTGTTATTATTTATACACTGCTGGATTCAGTTTGGTGAATGCTGTAAGAGTGCAATTAATACGACTACCTTTATGTAGATATGTCTTCTTATTAGATTAAAGTAAATAAAATAATAGCTTCGAATGTAAAAATCTGAAAGAACAAAATTTGGTTCTTAATTATGAGCTCTATTATTGAACGTTAAATAATCGGTTAATCTTTGAATAAAAGAATTATGTCAGTCTTGATTAATTCATATAAGTTTATATGAAAATGTACAAAAACCATTCCACCTTTAAACCGGACTAATTATTGACGACTCGTCTAGATGTACACTTGTTAAATAATAATATAAGCATATTCTGTTGTACATCTGACAATATAAAGGTAGCTGAAACAATTATGGAGGGTAGTGTAGGCGGACGCTCTGATAATCATTCAGAGTGCGGCATATGAATACGGTGCATACATACATAGAAGCACCACCGTGGGGGTCTTTATCGTTGTAATTCGTTTAAAAGGAACTACACGGGCGGGCCGTGAATGCCGTCCTAAGTCATGCTGCGCGAGTGAATGTGCATACCTGGTGCTGTACGAATACTCGTACGGGGCACGGTATAATTGTACGTCTCACGAGCGCTTCGTGACGCGGTTCAATACATTCTTTTTCGGGTCGGTTAATCGATGGAACCCGATAAGCGTGTTCAATTAGCGTATCGCCTTTGTACACGACGGCGATCCACCGAATTTATTTATCACGATGATGCACCGCCGATGATCGGAATGGTTGCGCGAATGTTTGACGTGTCTGTTTAGCGACTATCCAACCCCATCGTTCTTCGCTCTCCCTTCTTTTTCCTTAATTGCTCCTTTGTTTCGTCTCGATAAGACAGGCGCCATACGAAACGTCGGCGATCGGACTGAAATTGAATTTACACGCGACGATGATGCGCCGACGTATGCATGCATCCCCACGAGAATCGTAAATTCACTTCGGTCGACGCGTAGCTCACAGTTCGCCGATTTTTATTTGCCTCGCTCGGATTCAATTTACTCTACCCCTGGCCAACGGATCGCGGCAGAAGTTGCCGCGGACCACGAAGAACTTTCCTCGAATTTTCTCTCGAAAATAAATATTCGGCTGCTGGACTGATTTATTCCGTTGCAGCAATGCGTACGGTCTTCCGAACGAAAACAGACCAGGCGTTAACCCACTTTCCGCAGTTTCCGCCTGCAGTTTACCCCTTATCAAAATAAACCGGCACTGCAACTTCCATCTATCTACACAATATATATTAGGCAAAAAGTCTGCGAATTCCATTTATCGGATCCGCATAGACCCATATTGCACACAACTCTCATTTCTTTTACACGGATACGTAATTGTACGACTTTACAGCTGTGATTCCAGAGCCTAAACATTGTTTCAATTAAATCATATAAATAAACAATGACGCACGGATGAATTCGAAGTACAAAAAAATGTTTAGCATTTGTTCTGCACATTTTTATACATATCGTGTGAAATGCAAAACGTATAAATGAAAGAAAGTGAAAACTACAATTTTGTCTCTATGTAATGTTAGAACAAATCTTACTTGTATAGTAAATACTACAAATAAAAACTGTATGCAAGTGTTTGACGACGGTTTCGAACGTGCCTAGGTCAAAACGGACTCGGCACGGGTCTCCGAGTATTCGTTAAATGAATCCTTTCTCGATCAAAGAGCAAAGTCTTGGGTAAAACATTGCTCAACCACGGATACTTTCGAAATCCCCGATTGAGTTGTCTTCGTCTATCGACCGCAAACGGGGGCTCGATCGGTCATCGTTAATCATTATAGACAGCAGGTGTTATTAACAGTGACTGGAAATTGGTGCGTAGGCGCGCGACTTGTGTATGCAATGAAACGTGAAGTCAGATATGCTCCGATGGCAGTCGAAATCACGCGTCTAGCGGATTCCCTCGATTTTCAGACTTATTTTTTTCGCGTCCAACAGTTGTATGCTCAGCAACGGCGGGTGTGGAGACGGTGGCCAAGAGAAGGTCGGAACGAGAGGACCGCGGTTCCTGATGCGTTAAATTAAAGTTTAACTACCAAGCAGCTGATGGCGGGGCTGCCGATGGTTTAGAGATGAAATTCGTGATTCCCTCTTTCTCCATCCGCGGGCACGCTTTCCGAGCGATTCGTTTGATGAAGCCGTAGCAGCAACGGAGAGGCAGATGCACGGAAGTATTTCATGTTTAACTTGATTCATTTTTCTTCGCCATGCATCCCCCCAGACCGGCGAAAGTTTCGCTCGCGAAACGTTCATTTTAATTATTGTTCCAAACGAAGGAACTTTTCGAATTATTGTTCTGGAATTTCGTTTCTCCTCCCCCGGTGGTTCTCCGTTTGTTTTTTTTTTTTTTACGACCGCACGGACATCGGGCGAGTCCGGTTTCTGTTCCGAGCGCTGCTCTTCTAGGTTTATCTAGTAGATTTCACCGCGCTCGAACGGACACGAACTTTTTCTCCAGCGCGCACGGCGCGGCACGGCGTATAATACATACCTTTTGATACGGTGAAACGAGAATCGCGAATCAGGAGAGCTTTCCGGCAAGAAGTTTCGCCTGTTTGCGGGCGAAACACCTATTGCGATTTAATGTCATTCGTTCGCTTCTGAATATTCATGTCCTTTCGAGATTGTGTTTTAAAATTTCGACTTAACCACCGACGGAATTATCAATAGCTGGATAGGAATTATAATTTCGTGGAATATTTCGAGGTACATAAGAGCCCCCCCCCCCCCCCCCAAATCAAGAACGGAACCCAACAGGACGTTACAGCGGCAAACAGATATCGTTGTCTTTAACCGCGAAGGAGCATTGCTGACGTATTAATCCGCGCCACTTTGATCATAAAATTTACATTCACGTACCTCGAGCTTGTTCAGTATGCGCAGCGCCATCGTGAAATTTCCCGGCCCCCTACCCCCTCTCGTTCTGACGGCGGGTCCTGAATCCAGCAGATCCGACACATCTCACAACCCTTTTCCTTACTTAAATCCAAATAAAGGTTGAGATTCTTGAATCTCCCCTCGCCCCCTCTCGATCCAACGCAGGCGGCGCGGCGCGGCGTTCTACGAACCCCTCTGGATCGGAACCGCATCTCCGTCTCTGTTCGTCGCGTTTACTTTATAGCCCTTTTCTTCCTTCACCCCCATCGCCCCCCCCGTACGCCCCCTTCTTCCCTTCGTCTTACACCACTGCCCACCTTTCCCCATCGGCCGCGACCTCTCTCTCTCTCTCTCTCTCTCTCTCTCTCTCTCTCTCTCTCTCTCTCTCTTTTTACGCCAACATCCACCACCCGGTCTATCCATCTTCCTTCGACTTCGGAGCACGGATCTAGTCCTCGTTCGTCCTTCGCGCATCTTTCGTCCCTCTCCGACGGACGGCGGACTCGCTCTCCTCCGGTAACGAGAGGAGAAACACCCTCGCTACTTTTAATCGACCCGCGCTTTCTTCTGCTTATACCTAGCCAGACCTACCCCCGCCCCCGCCATGCTCATCTCCATCCACCCCGTTCCACCTTCGAACAGTGCCACCCCTCCCCCTGTCCCCCTCGCTTCTTACGTCTCATCTTTACCACCAACATCGTATATAAGTACCTAAGGGCGTTGTCTTTGGTCCTTCGCGTATTTTGCGCTCCGCTCACTACGAAATACGCGGGGGTAGTTCGAGGATTAAACGCGAAACGAAGGCCGCCGGGAAAAGACGTTCAGACGTTTTCGAACGGATCCACGATTTTACCGTACAATCGCGTCCGTCCACGAACATCTATATGGGTAATTGCACATGGGAAAAGGAACGAGTGATAGAACACAAAATTGAGAGTTGTTCTAGCAATATCGAATATTTTTTCGTGTAGAACCTTTTTCCAAAGGTAGGTACATAAAAATCGGCGATTTCCGCTTCGGAATTGTCCTTTGTAAAATTATGACAGTTTCCTTCTCTCCGTTTTTCCAAATGTAATTGCGTGGAGCGTATGGCACCGTTCTTTTTCACCATACGTATTAACTAGAATCATTCTC
Organism: Holcopasites calliopsidis; assembly: GCA_023838395.1. Classification (NCBI taxonomy): domain Eukaryota; kingdom Metazoa; phylum Arthropoda; class Insecta; order Hymenoptera; family Apidae; genus Holcopasites; species Holcopasites calliopsidis. The sequence continues at coordinate 7,443,061 of JALHAQ010000005.1, read as the reverse complement.
TCCACATGACACATTTTCTCATGCAGGTACGAATAAGAAGCTTCGTGCAAGTTATTCCTGCAACTGTATAATCGAGTAAAATTGTAGCAAAGGCCGCAGCAATCAGAGCTTCTAACCAGCGAATTCGCGAAACTACTGCCAATTCTTCCAACCTGCCCCGGTCCTTATAGGCGAGCCTAACTGTACAGCAATGAAACGCTTTGTTCCCCGGCTGCCGAGACGAAAAGATGTTACTCCTTTCTGCAGTATACCGCCGCTCCTAGCGTCCAAGAGAACGCAACAATTCCAATAAACAAAGAAGATTGAGTGCAGGTGCATGACGGGGTGTAAGTGCCTCGGCGTGTATGTAAGGATAGTTTCGCGGTTTATGACCGATTACCGTGGGCTCCGTAACGTCCTGTACGTACATACGTATGTGCTCATGTAAAGTACATATCTAACAATGCATGTAAAGAAGAACACGCTTGTAGAGAATGCTTGTATATTGTAAGATGCGTGCGCGTGTGCGTGCATTTCTCGTGGCTCTCTGGTAAGAGTTGGCGGAGATACATCACCTCGCAGCACACAGGCCGTATACGCTTCAAACACACTTCAAGTCAGTCAGTTAACTCCGAGTCAGACCTTTCACTTCGTGGTCCAGAGAGCACGGTATGGTGCACGATGGTTCCCACAAGTGGGAGCCTTCACCGTCCGATGCTACAGTTCGTTTCTTGTTTTCAAGGAGCAGGGATGGGTGCACAACTCCGTTGACACCCATGGATCTAGATCAAAGGGGATCTAAAAGTGGGTAAAGTTCGAGCTAAATGGTTGAAAAGGAATTGAGGGAAAAAGTATTAATAAAATATTTGCACCTTGAATGAAATAAAATGAAGGGAAATGCGACACCAAATCTTGCGAGCATTATAGGATATTATTTGCTGTCTGGAACACTGCTCAGTACGGTAAAATAAAATGATTATCGATAGAGACACGACGGCTTGCAATTAACAACCGGCATTGCGCATAAATGGTATTCCTGCTGACAATAGAATATTTTTGCTGCCCGTAACGTATGTGCTTCAATGATGCGTCAGAGTGAACATTTACAACAATTTCCCAGTAGCTCAGTAATAACATATTACAGACTGCAGAACGAATGACTGCTATTATTGTCGTAACAAATAGAAAAGCAAACCAAGTCCTCATCGAAATAATTCAATATACTTTATGGCGTATTAATGGTTACCAGAAAATGATCGGTGTTGCAACGTAATTTTTAAGAAAAATCCGGACGAGGCGTTGCATCGAGGTCGTCGAACAACGATTATTCCACGTCGCGACCTACGAGTTCGTGTCTTAATCATGAGCACGCTAGCCGCAGGTAAAGTTCAGCACACTTACGTGTGTACGATCAGCTTAAGTGGAGTGAATTTTTCCTTTAGCTTCCTCATTTTCTCCATTCCGAGAAGCGGGGCTAGACTTTACGTTCTAGCAAATTGGAATGTCAACGATTGAACGCGTTATATGGGTCAAGAGATATGCATGCTCTCTCTCTCTGCCATCGACGCACACGCCGATCTTCTTTTTCATCTACCCTACATACATTGTTATTTATCGGTGTGCTATAAACTCGAGGAATGGAATGCAAAAAATGTCATTTGCATGGCTGAGGATCGCACGACGACGGGCTGTATTTAAGCGCATAAAAGGGGGCGCGTTCCGATCGATTATTTCGTCTCACAATTCATCCTATGAATAATATATGATTAAGCCCTTTATTTCGAATCGCATCGAATATTTTAAGGGAGTTTAACATTTCGATTGGTCTTCGATGTTCTCGATGTAAATACCGGGTGAACGCGATAAAGGCGTTTGTCGCATCTTTATTTCTGGTATCCAATGGAACACGGGGACAGCGATGCATGTTCGCGTCAAAGATCGAGCACCCGCCTTTGCGGTCACTTCGATATCTCTCCAATGGAGGTTACGCGTAATAAATAAGAAAAGGGAGCAAGTACGTCGTTTGAAGCTTTCTTTGATGAACAGGTCGAGTGTCAATTATACGGAGAAACATGATAGACAAGGTAAAAAGGGGTTGTAGAGCTCTCTGATAAAACCACTATTGGCGTGTGGGTAAATATACTAATTATTAGGCTTAACTTGTTTTATCCTAAATAGCCAACTGTAGAATATACTTAATTTCTTTATTGCCTGACTACAACTAAAAGGACTTATGCATAGAAACACAATAATTGTTTCCCCTTTCGTCTGTTCAATAGAAATGGTATTAATTTGTTAACCAACGAAGACCATCTAGATTGCTTAGGGCGTGATCATTTTTATGAAAACTCAATAATTTCGTGCTATCGGTTCCTGTTTGTAAGTCGTGTATCAAGGAGCGCGTCAGAGAAGATTCAAGAACGGGGGACGATGGTGTGGTGATCCCATCGGTCCTGCAAAGAACAAACATCCACCGATACTTTGTGCTTACACGACTTTATGAGCAATCAGCCAACGCTGGCCAGCGCAAATTGTTTGTTCCTCAAACCCATTTAGCTCCATTCCGTGAAATTCTACTCGAATAATCACAGCTTCACTGCCTACCAATTACGTTTTTGTGAGCCACTCCGTGTACGCGTTGCTGCTCGTTTCAAAGAAGCCTATGCTGCTCCGGATGTGGATACAATACTCTGTCCGTGCTCCAATTCGTCGAAGCTCGCTGCCTAACATTCCGCAGCTGAAGTAGATATGAAATATTATGTTCCGGCTTCTTAGATATTCGCTATTCTTCGGATGATTTAATTGTTATCTCATCGGTAGTGCTACTAGTGATTCGCGACGGTACATTGGTATTTGAAAGATTTATCTCGTATGAAGAGAATACTGTAATATGTTTTGCATACATATGTATTATATTCCCACCGAAGATTACGTTTAATTACGTAAATTGATAAACGATTACTTTTTTCATATTTGCCGCAAATACGCATTTTTTGATGCAACAAACATTTCGAAAGGATAATTATTATTTAGGAGCTAAAGTACGATAATTATTGATACAATGTATTTTATGATAATATTTTCTCGATATATAGAACATAATATTCGTTAAAATATATAAATATACCTGCGGTAAGCATTACGGGGAAATGCAGGACATTTCGTGGTATCTGACCATTTGATGGAGAAAAAAAACGATGAAGAATCGTCCATACTAAATGCTCGACTGCGGTGGAAGAGCCACGAAGTGGCTCCAATTAGACATTAACCGAGCCATAAAAACCATCGTTTATTCGACGGAAATAATTGAGACGTCAACAAAGTAACCCCGAACAGCTTGTTCCGTGCTGGTTCATCTTCAACGAAGTTATTAAATTTGTTGCTACTCGTCATACACTAACTGCCCATTAAGCACAACTTTTTCAAATGTTCTCAACTGTGGAAACGAGTTGGCAATTTTTCCTCTTACATTTATTATAATATCAATTGTCATTTCCGTTGCCTTGGTCGCGAAACGTGAAAGCGAACGAAGCACGTTGAGTGTCCTCTCAAACAGTGACCCAAGAGTAACCTTTAATCTGATCCGACGCTGATTACCGGGGATAAAGATAGAAGTACAACAATCGAAGCGTCTGCCAAGACAACGACTCTGCCATTCTGTAGCAGCCGATAATAATTCCTATGCTGACCTCCTACATATGCGTTGTCATCGAATCACGCAGAATACTCCAAGAAAGAAGGAGGATCCGAAAAAAGAAAGCGATAGGAAGATACATCCTAGATACCTGTTGGCTAGGGAAATACGGTGCCGCGAAAAGGGGAAGGTACGAGCCGAGCGAAAGAGTAGGCAAGAGTTAACTGGTGGGGAGAAAGAGCGTGGAAGCAAAACGGTGCCAGCGAGGAGCAAGAGAGAGGGAGGAGAGCCGAGAAAAGAGGAGCTGTCGCGCATTGAAGTCTCCGAAACGCCAGGGTGCTCTCGCCAAGAGTAACACGAACGAACGAACAAAGTTCAGTTGAAGCAACGTATGTATGTATGTATGTATGTGTGTATGTGGGGAGGAGACGATGCTTCTCGCGATGAAGAAGGCACGAGAGGGGGAGGGGGGGGCAAAGAAAAGAAGTGGTACAAAGCAGAGCGAAGCGAAGCAGATCGGAGCAAAAGTCGAGGCACCGAGCCATTGACCCGTGGAACGAGGGGGTAAGCTCTTGGTGCACCGAGAACCCATGCAAGATAAATACCACCAACACCTACGTACATATCGCACGTACATGCTTGTACATACAAGATGCATATACATATGTAATAGATGTGTACAGGCACCGGTATTACGGTACGGATAGATCGGCAACGATTAAGAAATCCGTGACGAGCATTGCGATTGGTTGCTCTTACAAAGCAGCCTGTCTGCCTGCGCTAAAATAGCCGCGTGTGTTGTTCGATTTAAATTCGCCTTGCTGCCTTTGATTTGGACCTCGATCAGGGTGAAGGAACTATTGAGGGAGGTTCGGAGGATACGCAGAGTATCAGATACCAGGTGTTGTCGGTGTCTATGGTTGTGTTCATTCATTTGATTTAATCAAATCTATTGATTGTACAAAAAAGTTATAGTAATTGATATTGTAGTGCACATGTTTCTTGCACTGTTTTTTTTTTCAGAAAGAAGTTTGCGTGTATTAGTTTACTACTATCCAATTCAATCCTGAAATTGTATGCAGAAGTAGAAACCCATGTAACTTACCCCTTAAATATTATCAATTCCACGAAGACCACTAGAACCGACAAAAAATTGTTCAAAGCGAACACGATCCCGATCAAACGCAGTTGCTGCAGAGAATCGAACGTACCATACAACCCGACAGAGAATTGGCCAAACTTGTCAAAGTTGAAGGCGCGTTGTCGCTGTTTCGAGTCGAGGAATCAGTGAATCGACAGCGATTACAAAGCCTGCAACGAAGCATTGTGTTTCCTCGCTCTCACGAGGCCGCGTGTGCTCCGCTTATGGTGTTCGAGTGCACGTTTTTCTTTTGCTGGAACAGTGGTCGGGCGAGCGTGTGTGGAAGTTTCGTACGTGGATTGCGGCGGCGAGGCTGCCGTGGTACCGATCTTCGTGGCCGCCCAGGGTCATGCCCTACCCTCTCGAGCTACACAATAATCTTCCTCGTCGTGTGTGCTCTGGTATCTGTACCGCGCGGACGACTCCATAGCCGCTTCGTTTTTCTTCCCGCGAGCCTCTCTGCCCTTTCGCAAAGATTTCGTGATCGGTATTGCGGCCGTTCTTTTCTTCTTCCCAATCTTGTCTCTGTCCAGCCTTGCCATGCGTGCGTTAATGCTTAATTAGGTCAAGAATAGAAAAATTACTTATCTGATAATTTTTGAACATCGCATTGTACTTCCATGCAAGTTTACGACTCTTGCGATAGCGCGTGTCGTGCATTGCTATGCAATTTCGTAAATAATTTCACGCATGCTGCGGTCTCTCCCCATTTGCGAATCTCGATCGATCGACACTTGCTGCGGTAGATTCGACCTTCTTTCATCCTTTCCATTTCCTCCACTTCTTTGTCTTCTTCAACTTTCTTGTTTTACCACGGATGTCTGGATTTTTTGCTCGTGCGTGCAATTTTGTTCGGTAATGCGAACTGGGTACGTGAGGACGCGATCGGTGGTAAGACGAGTGGCACAATTCTCTGTGCACCATATCAAAGTGTTAATTTACTTTCCCCCCTTTTTTTACCCCCGCTTATCCTGGCCCCATGGAAGCGATATTTCTTGTGGCCTAGCTTCACAGTGAGTATAAATTAAAGTATTGTACATCTTAAAAAATTATATTGGATTATCGAGTAGCCAAATGGGGAGAACCTTTATTTAATTGTTACATCTAACTTTTCCTACCACATATTGCTCCACGCGTTCATGTATCGCTTGCAGTGAAGCACCTTGTAGAGTAATAGTAAGCATTTTATGACTTATACTTTCTTTGGGACGGCACTCCCAATGAGAAGGTAGTTCATTAGTAGAATATTACCGCTTGTAAATTATACATCGAAGCCTTTTCTGTGCATTAAATCGTAACCCGCAACTCTGGGATAAAATCGATCAAATGGACACAAGATGCGCAACAGCAGTAAAGTGAAAGTCTTCCCACTTCCTACTTGTGTATACTATGCAATATTTATAGTAACAACTAATATTCTATTGAAGCAATATCAAGAACGATTGTGATGATCAGATAACCCGGGGGAAAAGTAAATATCCGACAAATCCGCGCGGCAGAATCATCACGCTCGAAGATCATCGTTTCGCGGATCACGTGAAATGGAACCGCGCGATCGGCTTCCCGGCCGACGCGACGCGGGGAAGACGGAAAGCTGAGACACTGGTGGAGTCGCAGCACCTGCCAACGTTCAGGCCTCAAACGAAAAGCAGTTAGGCCGTCACGCGTTGCGGTTTTGCAGATTCGCCGCCGCTGTCGCGGAAATTGAGCGGATTCAAGCTTGAACTCGCGACGGAATGGAGTTGACAGAGCGGAGGACGGAGGAGGGGAGCGGGTCCTCGGGGCGGCAGAGATGACGGAAAGAGCGCAAAGAGAAGAATGAAGAAAGAAAGAAGAAAACCGCGTAATGATGGATATCTACAGCGGAAAAGGAGAGAAATCAGGGGCGAGGGTGGTGAACGGAGAGGGACGGGAACGGGTTCCCGGAGGGGAAAGAAGAGGCAGCGAACGGCGGAAGCTTCAACAACCGTCGGTGAAGCGAAAGGAGACACGGCGGGCGCCAGCCCAAGAGACACACAGGTGGGCGTGGCGCCTATCCCTACGCGGCGCATCGGGTCGCCGCGATATGAAATTATATACGCTGGCTAGGGGTATATTCCTCTTTGTTCCCTTCCCTCTTCGTTTCCTCGCGCGGACCAACGGCAGCTCCCTGCGTCCGCCGTTTGGTCGCAGTCGTATCCCGGTTGCAGTCGCATAGCCAGGCCGGAGAGCGTGGCCGCGGGCACGGTACGAATAAATAAGAAGAAGCCCTGTGCACGCTTGTTCCGTCACGAGCTGCGGTCGACAGGACGGACGCCGCCGTCTCATCTCGCGGCGGCCAATCAGTCTCGTAATCACTGAGCTCTCTGAACGTTCGTTGTTGCGCCGCGCTGGTGACTTAGGTTCTACTTACTGGCTTAACGCCGCCGTGGCCACGACGGTGGCGAAGGGCTCTCGATCGTCCCCTCTTTTCTCTTCATTTATCCTGTACCACTTCACTTTGATGCACCGGGGTCGCCTTGCGTACGAACCACCTACGTGTACTCGCCGTGGTCGTTCGCCACTCGCGGCTGTTACCCACGACTGACCTCTACTACTCCCCCACTCCAACGATCGATTGCTAGGTGTACCTTTGAGAAATTCACTATTTCTCGATCATTATCATCGAAGCAGCCTAGGAGAATCCATTCGAAAGTACCTACCCCCAATTATTAGCTAGCCCATTGCCATGTCTGACCATAACCACCTCATACTACTTACACGCGATTCAATCTCTTCCTCGATAACTGGAAATACAAACTTTCAAATACATTGTTATTGTTCAAATTATTGATTAAGTGCGTTAAACGCGTACTTTTGTAATCTATAATATTTTAACAAAACTCCAAAGCTGTTTTCATGAATTAGTTACATGGGTTCCTTTCGCTTAAACTCATCGCATTTTGTTCAATTATATTACACCCTTTGCTAAAAACACTTTTTAATTTTTAACGCCAAATTAATTGTTAAAGTCTCTGACAATTTGAACTCCAAAATAAAATAATTACAGACACAGGAACAAAACGTATTTTGTTACTATTGAATTATCTAACGACTTTGATGTACTATTTCTTCGTGGGAAGAAAGCTCACGAGATTGGATTCTAGAGATAGTATCAATGGTGTAATTTCAGTCTTTAAATTGTCTCTAGAGATACCTGACAGAAGCCGCACCTTTTGCCCTGTGAAACGAACACGGATTTCCCTTCGATCGACACGCAAGTTCTATGTCACGGTCGTTCCCCTCAGAAGTCGAGTAATATTTAGCAAAATTTCTTAGGGAATATATTCAAATCAAACAAAAAATTCCAAAGCATTTCCAAGTTCAGATGCATCAAAATAAAGTGAGTCATCGTTTGTCCCTGGAGTATAATTACATTCGAACCAGTAAAACACTATTTAAAAATTTCGTATTCGTAAAAATCAAGAAATGAGTCAAAGGTTTTCTCCAGTGTATTCGTCGTTCCAGTACTGTATATCGTTTGCGTGCGAGTTTTGAAAAAATAGGTACGCGTAGATTTCAGATTATCCCGAAAACTCATTCCGAAAAGTACTAATTGCATAGCACGTCGTCGTCACAGTGGATATAAGCACTTCATATCCTTGGTATAGCGAGTTTTCATACGAGCAAGCATTGCTTCATGCTTGGTATGCCATACAATCTCGAGGAGGAAGACGACAATTAAGGCACTGCACCTACTGTCTGCCTGTTTAGCTGCTGCGAATGTTTAGCTCGTCACCAATTAACGATGTTACCTTTTGAAAGGTGCACCTATTGTACTTATATGCACGCGACACCGGAAGTACGCGGGTTCACACTGATAGCAGTGGGCAGGTACAAGGAGGACAGGGAAAAGAAACAATAGACGAAGACGTTCAAGGTGTAATCTGTGCATGGAAGTAGCCCAACCCTTTGCTTTACGGACCGAGGCGCACCTGCTGAATCGTCTGGACAAGGCAATCTCGATAACCGGCCATTTGCTAAAATTTCACAGCTGCTCTATGCTTGGATGCATTAATTTTTTGCTTAGACTGGCAGAGTGGCCATGTTATTGGATTGGGACATGTGAAATGTTTATTGGAAAGGTTTTTGCTATGAAATCCATTTTATTGATACAAGTTTGATACAAGATTAAGTTTCATTCTGACGACACCTACCTCGTACAAAATGTTTCCCCTTGCTTTATTAAACCCAAAAAGCCTTTGTGAGATTGTTACTAACTTATTAACAGATGGTGCGTTGTTCTTGCTTCTTTACACGGAAGTTCATCGGTCAGGTAGTTTATTCCGTTCATGAAAATACAAGGGGGACATACACAAGTTGATATCCGACGAATCCTCGGTTACAGATATTGGTGTTTACGTGGGGCCGCAGACGGACTGATATTGAAATAGAATCACGCCCTCGACAAATCGGACTACGCTCCATCTCGAGGATCTTACACGGTTCAAGGTAGCGTACGAATACGTGCCGCAGCCACTTTGACTCTTCTGTCTACTACCGTGCACTTCTTCGACGCGCCCAGTATATCCTCTATGTACATCCTTTTATCTCTTTATACCGGCGAGGGGATCGCAAGTTTTACGGGTAACTGATACATGTAACAATATTATTGCGTCCATTAATTTTGCACGATGTTCGGCAACACCACACCGCCTCTTAAACCTGTTTAAGCGCGTATCAATAACAATGGTGTGTGCAAACACGAATTTATCGATCAACATTTAAGAGGTATTCTATTTAACAAATTCAATGAATGCCTTAAAAGATTCAGCAGTCAGTTCCCATCGCTCTTTACATACATCGCGATGCTTCGGTGGGGCGATTTGTGAATCGCAGGAAGCCTGACAGTCCCGAGTAATTTGAATCAGAGGATACGTGCATCACCATCGATACCGCGCATAGATGTGCATCGCGCGATATGCATTCACTTGCGGTGGAAGCTCGCGGTCGCAGCGAATCCTCGTTCAATTTGCGATGTTACAGATGAAGATCTTCCGTTACCCCCCCGTCCATTTGCTACCTTTCCCTCCCGCCTATTATCTACAACCTTCCCAATCCTTCGCCTCGCTTCCATTCCCCCGGCCGCGTGAGAAAACGCATCGGAGGTAATACGTGACACGTGGTTTCGAATCGGCTCTAGCTCGAAGAATGCAATTCGATCAAGATGTACAAGCCGTAGAGCATTGTCATGGCCGGGATGCAATTCCGAAAGGACCTTTTAACTTGTTACGTCCCAGCGATCGATCTCCCGTATATCACACGAAAATCGAGCAACACGCATTTTCCTAGGCACGTACTGATGGATATTAAAAAAATGGAATGCGGCTGAAATATTTTTTGCGTTGGTCCAATTTCGACCGGGAGTTTTCAAGCAATCGTTTTGGTTTATTATGCGGCATTGCCGTTTAGTTATTAAATAATAATTATCTCGACATGGATTCTTATAGTTCACCCTTCCAGTTCTCTTCAATTTGCTTAACCAGAATAAATCTTACCGGTATATGCTCTTACCGCAATCGACTCGAAATCGCAAAAACGCTAGATACCAATCACGAGAGCCGCAGTTTCTCAAGCTGGCGTTTCTCCCTTGTCGCGTTTCGTAATTTGTGAAAGGTATGACACCCCTCGCACCGAAGGCGTAATAATTTTTATTGTCACCCGTACAAGATACGGGAGCGTGTACACGCACTTGTTGAACAAGAGAACGCACGGCGATCGTGGCCGATAATAATTTTTATCGTCACCCGGCCGAAGTAAATTTGCCTGGCCACAAACGGCGTGGATGATGATCGCCTGGTAGTGTGATCATCAGGGGTAACCGAACGCCTCGTGGAAAGTCCGTGGCAGCCCCGTGGAGAGATGTATGTAGAACGTGAGCGTGTATGTCACGAGCAGTCACGACCGCAGACACGGCCTCATCTTTCTCTCTGCTACTCTCCACACCTCTCTTCTCCACCTTTGGTCCACCAATGTAACAAAGTTCTGATGCAGAAGAGATGGTCAGCTCTGGTCTGGCTTCGCGGCAGGACCACGGTTGCGTCCTCTCGGTCACATTCGTGTGTGTTACACGACTCAGAATCGCTTAAGCCTGTTTCAGACAAAATACTATTTGTCGACGCTTTGCATCAATGTCGTAAACAATAGAAAACATTAATCGTTATGCAAAAATTCAATTTGATGGATGTACAAGACAAATCGACTTCAAATGAAACGACACAGTTCCTCTTCAACGGTCCATCTTCGTTCTCCAGCTGAGATCTGCAGCAAAAGTAACGCGAAACTGGTAATTATGCACTACCTTGTGCATGTTAGAATGCGTCAGTATAATCCAGACGGGGATCATTCATACGAGCATATATGAGTTCAGGGTGTTATGTTACGCGAGTCCGTTTATCGTAGATAAATCCTTTTGGAGTTGCTGCTGTTTGCCGTGATGAATGTTCCTAGAGCTACTGCTCATTATTTACACATGTGATTCGCCCACGCAACAATTCTGAATGAACTCCAGTGAAATGATGCAGGTACACAAATTGCTTTTGCACTGTTCTTCTATATTAATTGCGTGTCACGCAAGTCTTATAATCGCAACGCATAAAAAGGAGAACGCTGTAGCTATTTTACCATTTCGTAACTTTCTTTGCAGCTCCAGAATAAATTATACTGCAGCAAGTATAATTTATACTGCAGTACAAATACATGTAGCCACAACTTAAGACTAAAGATTTGAACACTGTAGAAAGTGAAATTTTCTTTGTGTCAATGTTTTATAGATTATAATCCTCCTGTTATGTAAATATACATAGTAAACATTTGGAAAATAATACGTGCAAGTCGTATTGGGCACTTCTGTTAAAAAATGGGGAGGGCTGTCTTCTCCGAATGGGGAAGGTAGGCAAATTTTCGTTTAACTGTTTTCGGGGCGTTTTTGCCCAATGTTGGTGCTGAAAGCTCTACTGTCATAAAATATTCAGTCAATTTACAGTTACCTCGGCTCAGGTATATTGTTACAGTGGCTTATGACTTTAGAGTATCTTTTGTAGAAAGTTGTTAATTAATAAATATTCGACGATTTTGGACATTTTATAATAGATCCATACTGAATTATACAGAAACGGTGCATTGTTAAAACAATTCGATATCCAGATTGGGATTAAAAGTTTTCTCATACAAAGGGACAGGTATGGACATATATTAAAATTTAATAATTAAGTGATTGCAAGACTGTCTCTGGTCACCATATTTTCAAGCCACCTACACTTCGTATAGCCTACCAGCAATTTTAATGATTTACATTACAGACGACCTAAACTTGCATTGCTCGAACTCTCCTATTTTATGCCCCTTCCTAAAGTTTCCTGATGCTAGCCAATGGACGCTGGAGTAACTCAGGTAAAAGGGGTATCAAGCTGTTGGCCAAGTCAAGGGTCGCTGGCCTATGCGATTTTCCGTTTATGGCTTGGAAACTCGTAGCAGTGACGTCGATAACTGTTTCCGCGAAGCAGGAACTTCAATTAGCTGGGTTACCACTGGTGCCATCGGTTTAGGATAATAATAGAACAACGGCCAGGTAGGAAATTCGGCCGTAGAACGGTAGAGCAACGAACTACATAAATTTAATCGTCCAAGGAAAAGTCTTCTACAATTGATCGATGCATCAGTATCGCGTGTCTATGCATAAGCATAGGGAGTATTTACGAAGCGCGTTCTCGCCCAGTCATCCTCGGGTGTTAAGTTACCCCTTCTGGGCCCAGTCGGCTCGGTTGCTATCGCAGATAAAGGGCCCGTTTTACAGTGGCGATTCCCGACGCGTAAACGTGCGTAATGGCTCGATGAGATACGCCGCGCGTTAACCGTGCACACGATATCCAAATAAAATCAGCGAAATAAATATCAGGTAGACGATCCTGCCGGATAAGAGAGGCACGAAGAAGAGAGGCGGATGGGGGTGTGAGAGGGCTTAGGGTCTTGGCCGCGGGAGATACAAATGATATCAGCTCGCAAAACCTGCTCGGAACCACCTTGCCTCTTGAATAGACGTAACACACCACGATTCGTGCCACCTATAGATTCGTCGGTCGCGAATATGCCCGCGCAAACAGCCGAAAGAATACCTTCAAGTTCTTTTTCTTTTTTTAACGGAAAGCCTCTTACGGGACGGGAAAGTTCTCCGTGATTGATCCGACGTGGTTTAACCTTTGTGTATTCACTTGTGCGGTTTACAGAGGGAAGAATTAACGGAGATTCGGAGTGCGCCGCTGGTTCGTGAGATCGTGTGCATCAGAAAATTCCGGACCGTTGTAACAACGCCCAGGTGTAATCTGCCTGTTGATCTTGCGACTTCTGAGATAGGTAAACGATATTCTATGCGTTCAGGAAATGCTGGTTCACTTGGTGAAACTTGTGCTTTGAAAGGTCCGACATTAATTTTATTAACAGTGGACAGTGCATATTTATTAACAGTTTAGCTGGTAAAATTAGTTTTTCTGTTCCTTACGGATAGCTTTGTGTCCTTCTGTGGGAGAAGGAAACGATGGCAAATTCAGAAAATCACACAGCTGCCAAGTTCTGTGCAAAACGTTGTGGTAGAAAGTAAAGAATGTATTGGCTGGGGAGAGAGATTACCAGTTGCGAGAGACTGCAATTTCTTTCGTGATTATGTGTACTGTCGCCTGATTGCTGCTCTTTCGTTCCAAAGAACGCAAACTTACCGTTGCATTCAAATGGAGAACTGGCGATTTACATGTTTCATAGTTGTATTAAAATCGCCTCTTTACTTGCGATAAAATTGTCTTCTAATACGACAGAGAAGGCATAAATAAATTTTAGAGTTCCCATACTATCGCAAAACATCTGCGTGTCATCACATAGGAAATATATCATGTAAAAGGGTGTAATTGACAAGTGTTATTAACTCAGCAACTCGTATACTCGATTAGCACGCGAATGCTTAATTACTCGATTGGTGATAGAGTTAAACACTCCTGCGATGAGCCACTCCAATAATACTAATTTATAAATCCGTAACAGCGGTGCGATTGTTTATTCGTGTGTGTTCTGTACTAAATCCAAAGTGTCCGGGTTCCTGAAGCGCGCATAAAGCCGGACCCCACGCTGGCCTGGCATCAACATTTTTTATCCGGTCCGAGGGGAATAGCGTACGGCGCTCCAGTAATGATGGATTCGAACAAGCGCTCATTTCGCACGATCAAACCGTTCATCTTGATCATGGCTTGCTGATTAATTCGGGATATTTGCAAACACTCAAAACACGAATGGCACGGTTTGCTAGATTATTAGCCTGTACTTTGTTCAACGCTTTCAAAAATTCAGATATCGTTCGCTAAAAATGTATATCGATACGGTATCATTATTGCACTTATTTACACAAATTAAAACTTAGTTAATTAAATGGAATATCCATGTGTTTATGCATTATCAGTCAAAAGTTTAGTATTAGTCTTCCCTAATTTATTATTATATTAATAAAGACTAATACAGTTTTGTGCCCCGTAATCATTTTCGATTTTGAAGATGCTCCAGCAAAAGGATCAATTAAGGAAGTAATTGTTTATTGGAATGGTCTGCAACTGGTCACTAATCGTTACCTTATTGCGCCTAATCCTTTAGTCAATTCATCGGTAAGACGCAAAAGATAAGTTTATTCGCTCAAGCTCTGACCTGAAAGTTGATCAATCTTTTTATCGCTGAAAAGGGCTGGTAACGTATACGGTAGCTTTAGTGTCGATCGTGTAATGGTAGCTATACACAGTGAAATGCACCGAAAGCAATGTAACATAAGGGTATGTACGCGGCAAGTAGATATGTACCAGCAGCCTCCGAATACACTTTATGAAATTTCATTTTATGGCACCTCACTGGGGCTGGGGCCTTCGATTTGGTGCTAAGAACCGAAGCAACAGGTGTGACGCTCTAGCCTTTGCGTCGTTGCCCTCGGTAGCTCAGGTAATACGTATGTACGTTGCCGGGGCAAATCATTTTAAGAAATCTTTTATTCACTCTGCTCCTCGGTCGTGTGGCTCGTGTATTTATTGCGTCAGCGTTTGTACGATATTTCGTGCAATGGTTGCGCTTTAAACGACCTGTTTAGAGTACAATGAGGGGAAGGCCTTTTCCGGAATAGTTAAGGCAACTTAGATGGATATAAAGGCGTTAAACATGAAGAGGAAACATTGCCGGTAGTTTACTAATAACTATGAAGAGCAGTATAAGTTGATGAGTATAAATAATTTTTTTCTGGACCGCTGATCATTTTCGTACGAACGTTTTGTTTCATTTGATCACATTGTTCGAATGAACTTGCGCGATGCCATGGAGCTATCGCTATGACCATGTCTCGGATGTTTTAAGCGGCGAGCAAACCACTCAATTGTTTATTGTCTTTTTGATGCTTTTGCTTCAATATCTATTCTACATACCTTCGTTGTTTATCTCGTTTTCAGTCGTTTAAATTTAACACGTCACACAAAGCCATACATAATTCCACTTTCCGTGTAACGACGCAGTGTCCGTTGTGAAATAGCACATCCTCTTTATCAAGTTTCGTTATGTATTAAAGGGGCTAAATCCGCATTATATTATTGCTAAATCACAGCTAAACGACAGGAAAGGTATGAAATAGATCTACAATCTTATTTAAAGCGAAGTATTGGAACAAGTTATGTTTAGCATGTATGTATAATATCGTTTAATGTTTTGTTAAATAGCCAGATAAGTTGGAAACAAAGATACGATTCATTATTTCCAGCAACAAGTTTCTCATAATTCTCATTTGGAGTTCATATAAAATGCCGAAATTTATTAATATAAATCATGAAATTAAATAGGACTTTTATTAGAATCGTTTAAGTAATAGAATTTACAAGCGACTACTGAATTTGGAATACGTAATTCTATTACGTCCAGTCGCCGTATGAACTTTTTCAAATTGATAAAAAGGCCGAAGCGCATCGCTGACCACTATCCATTTTGCAAACAATCAATAAATTAATGCTAATCATATAAATGATGAATAATAGTTCACAACGCGCCAAAATTATAAAATTCGTTATTTGTCTGGAAATTATTTATGCGTGACGCCCGATGGTATATTACGACCCCGGACAAATAAAATGTGTCCAAGCCGGGAATGCAGCGCGATTTCCAAGTGGAGGGTGGTCGGGCCCGGGATCGGGAAAGGAAATCTGACATCGATTTATTATCATTTGATTCTAAGTCGATGCCAGAATTCCTTGCGCGTTCTGTTGCGAATTAAATCATCGTTGTAAATCGCAATTGACCGATAAATTAGTTTTAAGACAATTGTACCATTCTTGTAAAGTGTGCGTGGAGTGTGGTTTTATAATTAAGTATGTATTTAGTATTAAGACGACGCCTCTGTTTTTATAAGTGTGAGTGGGGTGAGCCAAGTGACCATCCATTTGAAACCGTACTTTTCTATTCATTTTAGAACTTATTGATTCAGTACCAATTGTTAATTACATTCACCGTCTTTCTGCATATATTAAATCTTGAAACAGGTATCTACAATGGATGGTTGCTGGTACACTACTATTTTAATGTAAGACCTTGTATAAGTATTAATAAATTATGCACGTTCAGTTTTAAGACAACTGCTCTGGTTTTATAAGTGTGAATGGAATGAGTGAAATAGTCATCCATTCAGAGTCATAATTCCGTTGATAATTCAATTAAGTTTATCTTTAAATCGATAAAATGACCGAAGTCCATCTCAGACCACTGCCCATATTGCAACAGGACATTGTTCTATTTTAATAAATTCATGCCAAGTGTAAAAATTGTGGAATAGAACTCATAATTAGTTAAACAGTCAGGTAATGAATATGGGAAACCGTTGATAATTCAATGAAGTTTATCTTCAAATCGATAAAATGACCGAAGTCCATCTCAGACCACTGCCCATTTTGCAACAGGACATTGTTCTATTTTAATAAATTCATGCCAAGTGTAAAAATTGTGGAATAGAACTCATAATTAGTTAAACAGTCAGGTAATGAATATGGGAAACCGTTGATAATTCAATGAAGTTTATCTTCAAATCGATAAAATGACCGAAGTCCATCTCAGACCACTGCCCATTTTGCAACAGGACATTGTTCTATTTTAATAAATTCATGCCAAGTGTAAAAATTGTGGAATAGAACTCATAATTAGTTAAACAGTCAGGTAATGAATATGGGAAACCGTTGATAATTCAATGAAGTTTATCTTCAAATCGATAAAATGACCGAAGTCCATCTCAGACCACTGCCCATTTTGCAACAGGACATTGTTCTATTTTAATAAATTCATGCCAAGTGTAAAAATTATGGAATAGAACTCATAACGCGCGAAAATGACAAAATTTCGGTACGATTTTCGCTACTTCCGGGAACTCTTTGTGCACAATAGCTGCCGATGCTATATAAGGGCCCCATTTAGGCGCCAAAATTTAGTTTTATCGCGACCGCGGAAGGAGTAAGAGCTCCTAATCGCGCTTCACCTGATTATGGACCTTGGGCTTCGACTCTGGAGCAGTCGGCGCTTGCCCAGAGGGCCTGGACCACTGACCGCTGACCAATGACCACTGGAGACGGACCAGCTGACCACTGACCAGCTGACCACTGACCAGCTGACCACTGACCAGCTGACCACTGGCCACTTGACCAATGAGAAGTGATTCTACGTACAGTGAGTCGCATGATTTTTGTGTTTTGTCGTTTGACCGTCCTCTAAGTAATGATTGTGCGATGGCTATTTGTCGTGAGTATGCTTTTGGTTGTTATCGTTAATTGCTTAATTATAAGGGGAATGTTATCTTAAAACCTCTGTTCTTTTAAGTGTGAATGGAGCGAGCGTTAATTATATTCGATAAGAATTAAGTTATTGTTTTAACTCGCAACTAGACGGTAAATTAGTTTTAAGACAACTGTACTGTTCTTGTAAAGTGTGTGTGGAGTGTGGTTTTACAATTAAGCACGTACTTAGTTTTAAGGATATTAAAATAATACTTGGCATAAGTATTCATAAGTTAAGCGCGTTTAGTTTTAAGACAACTACTCTGGTTTTATAAGTGTGAATGGAATGAACGACATAGCCATCTATTCAAAGCAATACTTTCTTACTCAAATTATAATTTATCTGTTATCATAGATTCGCATTTAGTGTAGCGTAAAAATTCGTGATTAGTCTTTGTTTTTTAATGTTTGATCATTTCGCGGGTGTTCTGGGTTGGTTGCAAACTCGCATATAATCACAGGAATGAGTTACTGCGTGCATCAGAACGATTGGGTGTCCTGATCGCGAAATTCACTGGAAGTAACGTAGCCCAGCCGCGGACCGGTCGGTTTACTGACCGGGCGCTCTTGCGGTGGTGTACGCCGTCCCGCTTTTACGCGGACGATTCGATTCGATTCGTTTCACACCGGGGTGCAATTTGGTAAGACGCCCACAGGATGATTCGTCTAACGGATTCGTACATGCAACAAGACTCGCTGGGTGGGTGAAGGTACGGAAGGTGCGTTTCGGGACCAAGGCTCTTGACCGCTCTGTGTTAGTCACGCAGTAACTGATTCTTGGGGTCATGTCGAGGGAGCATTTGCTTCGGGAAAATGTAGAGTACTTGTCCGATATTGGGAGGGTCGCGATCGCCTAGAGTCTGCTTGATTTCTCCTTAGATGGAGGAGAATATCTTCATTTTGCTCGCGTGTTGAAACAGTTTTACTTAGACTTATAAAATATTTTCTACTTTGTCACTTCTGACATTCTGCAGTGAATGGATGGCTATTTAGGGTCACGTACACCCTGTCCATGAGTACTTGCACTTAGTACAAATCGATTTAATAATTATTTACCTGAGAACTAGTTAATGTTGGATGACTCGTGGACGAAGTGTACATATCGTAGCAACCTCCACGTGGTGTGACCCGGGCAATCGATATCATTTATCACATAATTCTTCAATTATGTTGTAAATAATGTCGAGCTGATAGCTACGACTTTTATATAATTTTAAGATTATTCCATTGCTTTTATAAGTGTGAATGGAGTGCGAAAATCCAGTGGAGGGTGGTCGGGCACGGGATCGGGAAAGGAAATCTGACATCAATTTAGAATCTTTTGATTTAAAGTCGATGCCAGATTTCCTCTCGCGTTCAGTCACAAATTAAATTATTGTCTTAACTCGCAACTAAATTAGTTTTAAGACAATTGTACTGTTCTTGTAAAGTGTGCGTGGAGTGTGGTTTTATAATTAAGTACGTATTTAGTTTTAAGACGACGCCTCTGTTTTTATAAGCGTGAGTGGAGAGAGCCAAGTGGTCATCCATTTAAAACAGTACTTGTCTATTCATTTTGTAACTTATTTATCTAGTACTAGTTGTTAATTACGCTCATCTTCTCCCTGTGCCTCTTAAACCGTAAAATAGATATCTACAATGCATGGTTACTGGTATATTACTATATTAATGTAAGACTTGGTACAAGTATTCATAACGTAAGTGCGTTTAGTTTTAAGATAACTACTCTGGTTTTATAAGTGTGAATGGAATGAACGAAATAGCCATCTATTCAAAGCAATACTTTCTTACTCAAATTATAATTTATCTTTTATCATAGATTCGCATTTAGTGTAGCGTAGAAATTCGCGATTAGTCTTTGTTTTTTAATGCTTGATCATTTCGCGGGGGTTCTGGGTTGGTTGCAAACTCGCACATAATCACAGGAATGAGTTACTGCGTGCATCAGAACGATTGGGTGTCCTGATCGCGAAATTCACTGGAAGTAACGTAGCCCAGCCGCGGACCGGTCGGTTTACTGACCGGGCGCTCTTGCGGTGGTGTACGCCGTCCCGCTTTTACGCGGACGATTCGATTCGATTCGTTTCACACCGGGGTGCAATTTGGTAAGACGCCCACAGGATGATTCGTCTAACGGATTCGTACATGCAACAAGACTCGCTGGGTGGGTGAAGGTACGGAAGGTGCGTTTCGGGACCAAGGCTCTTGACCGCTCTGTGTTAGTCACGCGGTAACTGATTCTTGGGGTCATGTCGAGGGAGCATTTGCTTCGGAAAAATGTAGAGTACTTGTCCGATATTGGGAGGGTCGCGATCGCCTAGAGTCTGTTTGATTTCTCCTTAGATGGAGGAGAATATCTTCATTTTGCTCGCGTGTTGAAACAGTTTTACTTAGACTTATAAAATATTTTCTACTTTGTCACTTCTGTCATTCTGCAGTGAATGGATGGCTATTTAGGGTCACGTACACCCCGTCCATCAGTTCTCACACTTAGTAAAATTCCATTTAATAATTGTTTAGCTGAAAACTAATAAATGTTCGATGACTCGTGGACGGTGTGTACATGTCGCAGCAACCTCCACGTGGTGTGACCCGGGCAATCGATGTCATTTATCACATAATTGTTCAATTATGTTGTAAATAATGTCGAGCTGATAGCTACGACTTTTATATAATTTTAAGATTATTCCATTGCTTTTATAAGTGTGAATGGAGTGCGAAAATCCATCGGAGGGTGGTCGGGCACGGGATCGGGAAAGGAAATCTGACATCAATTCGAGCGAAATCGACGCTCACATATGAACCGAGAGCGAAAGAGTTTTCTCCTCTTCCCTTTCGCTTCTTTATCTCTGACGTGAAAGAGAAAAGAGGACAGGGAACGAATCGTGCACGGTTTTTACCGAAAGCTTTTCGCGATCTTCTCTGCCTCTCTTCACCGTCTTACACACGTACATCTACGTACACGCGTCTTTCAGTTATTTCACACAATTTCTCTTCTGGCTTTTCATGTCTTTCAAACCGGTGTTCCATCTAACTATTGCTCTTTCTCCTTTTTCATATCTTTCCTTGACTTCTTAGGCTTCAAGCATATACAATCGTATATAATATTATTATCTGTTATCATAAGCGCAGAAGAATTTTATGCCTTGTTATTCCGAATCCAGACTAAATTGCTTTCAATTGGATGTATGCATAGTACATCTGCAATTACGCATGACAAAGGTAGGGAAGACCTCGGCGTGCTTCAAGAGGTGAAAAATTCGTGGGGGAGAAACTTTATCTGATCGCTACACGCCACGGTACTCGTGACACCCTTGTGGGGTCCCCTATACAAATTACTCTCCCTCGGACCGATATGATTAATTAACATGGAAAAATAAATCGATAGAGAGGCGTATCACGACTAGCTGGCTCTTGCGAAGGAACAACAAAACTTCCGTTTAACTGGCCTTATCAGATATTACATCGAGGAACGCTATTACCATTTTTACATTACCCAAATACATTATTAAATTTAAGGCGACCACGACTAAATTATTTTCTACGATCTGTAAAAGACTCACCAGATTCTATCTAGACATTAGTAGCTAATTAATTAATAATGAGCGTACTATCATCCCCTTAATTAAAGAGGCTACACAGGTACAAGTATTACTGAAAAATTTAAAAATTCTCCCCGGGACACTTAATTTCACATCCGCGACGAGCTCTTCGCAAAAGAAGCAACCGAGGAAAACCCGCTTAATTGTAGAACATCGGAGTATCGATCCTATTACGTAAAAGAAAAAAAACTATCCATGCTGGCTTAACGAATTCTCTTCGAAATGAGGAGGAGCACGATCTTTCCAAAGACACGTATGTATATGCGAACCTTTCGTTCGACAGGGGTAGGGGGAGATAGATTTATGCTGGATCGCCAGGCACCGCCGTGTTCGTGTCACCCCTTCGGGGAAGGGTGACTAAGAAGAAGGGGTGGGAAGCAGGAACGGGGGATGAGAAACAAAGAGGGAGTTTTAATGTATGCCCACCGAGAGAGGTGGGGGATATAAAAATCAATACCTCAAATTACCAGGCAGTACTTAATTTTCTTGGAGCAACCAGCCCCAAT
This sequence comes from Holcopasites calliopsidis, assembly GCA_023838395.1. Lineage (NCBI taxonomy): Eukaryota > Metazoa > Arthropoda > Insecta > Hymenoptera > Apidae > Holcopasites > Holcopasites calliopsidis. The sequence goes on along the minus strand of JALHAQ010000005.1, from coordinate 7,421,363 downwards.
GTGCAGCCTTTCTGCGACTCCCCTTTTTCCACCACCTCCTCCCGCACCGCACATTTTTTCGCGAAACTCTGTTCCGTCGACGGTGGATCGACCAACGAGACGGATTTCCCTGCATTCACGTGCATTTTACTTCCAGGCGGGTCCCGCAATTACTCGGTGCGGAAGTATTTTTAAATTTTAAAGGGGAGAATGCGGTATTAAAAATGCAACAACGACGACACAGCCACTCTCCTTCGTTCCGTTTCCCTCGTCCTTTCTCTCATCCGCATCGCTCTTTTTCTTTGTTCATCAGCCCCCCTTTAACCGTCCTCGTCTTAATCGTTAAACCGGTGGGGCAGCGGTGAGGCGGGCCGGGAGCAGATCTGAATTGCTTACAAATAAGTGCCGATCTCGGATGTTCTTAAACTCTGTATTGAAAGCCGCGGTTATCGGAGATACGAGCCGAGAGTGCTCTCGTGGCTTATTGAATTACAGAAATTAAAGTTCATTTGCGCCGGAGGAATGATATAACTTTTGATACTCGTCGAGACGCGGTTCATGTATATAAACCGTTGAAACGTTCAACGTTCCCCGTCCTCGTAATTCCGCGTCTAGCCTCCTCTGAATATCTTGCTTTCTATGTGCAGCGTCCCAATGCCGTTCGATAACCATTCTGCAGACGGAATTTCGATCGATACGTGGGGAAATGTGAAAATTCTGCCGTATCGGAATTGACTATATCGTTTACCAAAATCACATTTATCATAATTCGGTCGCTCGTCCAGTTCGAGTGCTTAACACGCAACACGTACACACGTCTCTCGATATAGCAGCGTAATGCCAATTAATTACCCGGGAGAAGAAGAAAATGGGATCTCGTACGCTTCGACCCTCGAACGGCCAGCGAGATTACGACTCAACTCCAGCGAAAGGGTTGGAGCCCAGCCACTTGATTTTATTGCTCTCCTTCTCACCCTTATCTACTCTAGGCTTCGTCGTTCTGCTCTTCTTCCGCTTCGAGTCGCCGTAGTCTATCGTTTTCTTCCTCTCTCCCTTTCCCTTTCGTCGAGTGTACCGGTTACCGGTGGTAGAAAAGTTTCCTCCTCCTATCGGGTTATGCCCCGTCGCGTGTATGTATACGTTGGTGTAAGCGTGCTAGTGTCTGCCACCAACTGACCCGCACAAACTGACCAGAAGAAAGTGGTTCTACGTCAGAGGTCAAGGCACGGGATGTCGAGATCCTCGGGAGTTAAAGCATCCCTTTTGTCCCGAAGTAAGATTTTCGATTCAAGTGCAGATTACTTGATGTTTGTTAAAAGAAATGTTAAGTTGCTAGAAATGCAAGGAATAAAGTGTAAGAACACAATGGTGCTGATAAGGAAACAGTATTTTCTGTTATTTTCGTTTCATGTCAACAGTAGAATTTTGTTGGGAGCCTTAATTGTAGTTTAGGTACATAGCTTAAATTATTATAATTATATTCAACACAAAAATGAAATATTTAGAAGCCCTTTTATGGTTTCATCAAAATTCGCTCCTCCATGTACCACTATGCACTTTAAATAGTAAAATACTAGCTTCAAAACTATATAAAACAAACACATTCAGAAAGTTGATCAGTGTAATTTTGCCTTCCCTCCCGACTCTGAGCATTATCTATAAATCACGTCAATCAAGAGTAGGAAGTGGTCCCACTGCGTGTATCCCTTTCGTATCCAAAATCACGGAACGCAAACATTTCTTTCCCTCTAACCGGGCCGTATAAACGCACGCGTTCCTCGAGCAAGGGTGTTCCTGTTCTACTTGTGCAACGAGTCGAAAAGTAAACGAAGTGGTCGCGACGGTCGGACATACAGACCATAGTCGTTCAGCGAGAACTGACCACCGCTAGATTGCGGTGGTCATGGTTGTTTCGACTCCTCCTCACTCCCCCGGACGCTTTCTCCCTCACTCTTACTCGCCCTCGTACCCCTTTTCTCTTATTTTACGACGACCACGCTTTCTCTCTTCCCCGTCTGCCCTTTCACTCACGCGGACTTTATCCCCCTTGCTCCCCTTTCACGGAGCCCGCCCGTGAATCGAAAAAGGAGAAACGAAAGATACAGACAGCGAGCGAGGGGTGGACGAGCGAAGAAAAGAGGGAAGGCGAGGAACGAGGTCCGAGAGGGAAAGTTGCGAGGGTGAGTGATAAATTGATAGTGGACGTGCGCCACGCGCCCTTCCTCAGGCCGACAGACCAGCAGACCGAATGACACCCTCACCCGGATCAACTGCCCCCGACTGTTGATACTCTTCCTGAACTGGAATTAAATGATCACCGCGGTCTTTCAGTCACGTAAGCTATCGCTTCGCCTCAGTGCCAGGATATTCGATGAAAAACATCCCATTCGTCGGGGGTCAATCTCGTTTCATCCCTTTGTTCGGCTTACACTTAAAAGCCGTTCAACTCTTTTTTTTGTTATTTGTCCCAGATTAACGTTTGCTATTGGGGCGAATTTTCTTAGCTTCTATTAAAGTCACGACATAATTTTGGTTCTTGGAGTTTGGCTAAACGAGGAAAATGCTTACAAATCAATTTAATTTTTTATTTTTTTTTTAATACACGTCCCAAAGCCTTACAATCCTTTCTTTATGACATCGTGCTTCATGAGTCACTTTTGCAAACTGCGAATCGATAATTTGATCAATATCCATGGTGTTGAAGGGACCACAGATTAATCATCCCTGTAAGATCGTAAAATTATATCGTAAGATGCGTTACGCTTAGAAGCGACGAAAGCTGAAGTTGATTTAGCCAGGGGGAAAGAGGGTGAACGAGAGCGAATAGAGAGAGAAAGTGGATGGTAAATCTCAGCTGAAGTTCCTGACCTTATTCAGCTTATTTACATAAAGTATCTTTGAACAAACATAACGGAAGTACACAAGGAAATTATTATGTCCAACCAGAATTCTAGAAATTCGAACGGATACGTTATAATTATTGAAAAAAAAATGTTTGGTATTCTTTCGACAAAGGGATGAGTAATAAAAAAAATTAAATTAATTATCACACTATTTTCGACCATATTTCTGGCAATTTCATTATACAAATACTTAAGTTTCGAATTTCACGTTTTCGCCCCTTTTACCAATCTGGCTGTAATCCTCCCTTTCTCTCTCTCTCTCTCTCTCTCTCTCTCTCTCTCTATCGATCTCTCTCTCTTAAAGAAGTATGGATTAAGAAGGAATAAATACACGGAGGCAAAATATTGGACTCACCGCTGCGCCGCCAAGCAGTAACCGCAGGTTGGTCGGCGGTACGTTGGATGCGACTTCCGTTTTAATCAGTACGAATCCAAGTTATTAAAATTCCTGCAGAATTTTCGCGGTTGAATAGAGCCGCGGTGGCTGAGAAGGCGGCGAGGGGGAGAGCAACCGCGTCCCGAAAGCACAGCGTTCGAAAGAAAAAGAAGTTCATTCATTCGAATAGACGAAAGATATAGGAGTCAAGACGGCTCGGCGTGGCGCGGCGTCCGACAGAATATCGGCAAACTAAAAAACGTTAATTTATTCAATGGCAAAGGGGCACGAAGACATGAGAGTACTGCACCCTAAGAGATGAGCCTGAGAACGAGAAAGAACAGAGAGAAACTCTATCCGCTGCGGAGGGCTGACTGAGCAAGGACTTTCCGTAGGGTCGAATAGGGAGTGAAAAGGGTGGTTTCGCCGTTTCGAGGAGCCGACGAACGAACGGGGTGAAGGGACTACGGGAGTCAAACGAAAGCCCCCGGCAGTTTTTCTACCGGCTCCGTTGGAACTCTTGAGTTTCGCAAGTTTTCTCTTTCTGATTTTTTCTAATTAATTATCGGTATTGATTGGTTCTCGATTCGACTGCGGAACGCCTTTGGCTACACAGCAGAAGAGATGGAAATGACCGCATAGAATAACCGTAAAGAGAGAGGAGAAGCCAAGCGAATTAACTGTCCATAATTTGCCTCGAGTCGTGATTAAAGAGTGGCTCTTTACTCTGAAGGCTGAGAAAAGGATTTTCGATATCCATTCTTTGCTCCGTCTTCCATACTTCGCGGAGGAGTGTATATCTGCATCTTTGTGCCACGCGTAAAGTCTTCCTACATTTATACGATCGGGCTTTCCGCTTTTAATCTGTATGCATAATTTCTATGCGACAGAAATGGTAAAAGAATTATATACGGTGAGTCTGTATCGTGTGTGTGTATAACAAATTTAACACGATCGATCTTCTGGCTGAGAAACGTGAAGGTAGATAAGGAAAGTGTCTTTTACACTCATCCCTCGATTTACGTTGTGCTTTCTACACGTGCTGTGTCTCTCCTTTTATACGTAGTAAATAATCCCTCCCTTTATGCGCGATTTTTTTTACATCCGGCCTCAATTTTACGTGATCTCATTTCACGCGGTCAGACAATACGTCACTCCATTGTGTTCATTAAAATGATCATACATATCAGTTGAACAAAGATTTCTACTTGATTATACATTACTCTAACCACTGTTGGTTGATTCGTGATAGCAAATGTAAATTCGTTTTTCTGAATCTTCATTATGATTATCTTTATATTAGTACCGATGAAATATAGAATGAAAGGGTGAACATATGAACAATCAAAAATTGGCAATGTTTGCTAAGAATCGTAGTAAATCGTAATAAACTGGCCAGACTGAAGGAAGCGAATGTTCCTTTAAATTTGACCAGTGCATTGTAAAAAAGAAGATTGATTACTTTGGATACTTACCATAGGAACAAACGAGACCGTAACATAGATCGAGGAGAAACAACTAAGAGAAGTATTCTGAAACGTAAAAACTCGACAGAGTGCAAATACATCACTGCACGTTGCAATGTTACGTTTCGAAACAATCATAAAATCATTAACCCTTCTCCCTGCATCCATTTAAGTCCTATGAAATCCTTATGAATTCATTGAACTGTTATAGCCGGGTTAAAAATAACGACAGCTCGGTCTGGAAATGGAACAATTCTTTCGATCATCGAAGGCTCGTAGTCGGGACAACAGTAAATAAAGGCAAGTCCTGTCCGCAGAACCGACGATTAACCATTCACGACTTTTTCCTCAAATCCATCTGGCCGCGAGTGCCGGTGCAAGTTTCTCCGAAGGTGGTCAGTACGTTGTAAGACGCAGGATTGATTGCCTCCGAGGTTTCACGATGAAGCAGCAGGAAGAGAGAACCCTAGGGAACGGGGAGGAACCGCGAGCGAAAGCAAGAGGGACAACAACAGAGTTGAAGCGAGACAGGGTGACGTAAGGTGAGGGAGCACGACAGAGAGAGAGAGAGAGAGATAGGTAAAACGACGAAGGGGTGAGTCAAGGGTGAGCCGTGGGGCTGAGAATGCGGCCAAAGTACGTGAGCCAGCGAGGCGGGGGGAGGATGACTTGTGGTTGTGTGTCGCAAGATAGGGTTGCTATATACCACGTGCTCCGTCCTGCGTCCGTCGGGTCCGTTCGTTTCTCGTCCTACCGTCCATTCCTAACCACTTCTCTTCGACCCTCTTCCTTTAAGGCTCTCTCCAAGACTGCCCTAGGAGAGGATGGACGAGGTGGTCGAGGGTGGCTTCCAAGGACCAGCGGGATGTTCTTGCACTTCGGACCGTTAGTTGTGTGCACTATCGCGCCGCTAAAGTTGTATGCGAACCCGCATGTACGCTTCGCGTGGGTGGACGTATGCATGTACATTGTACATACGTGCACGCACCGCGTGCACGTGACTTCGCCTCCCGCCACGAACGCGCGGAGCTGTGGGTGAAGGACCAAATGCTGGCCAAGGAATTACGTGCCATTGCTGTCCGCCAACATTGCCAGTCTTGCCATTTATCTCGAACAGGGATGTTAGCGGCGTTTGATCTATCAGGTGGCTCGACTACTTGGTCGCGCTTCCGACTGTAAGTGGTATAGGCCGAGTTTGGGGAAACTTTTTCGATCTAACGAAATTACTGGACCCTTTCGGCTTATGAACACTTTACGATAAAGAAACATAGTCCGATGGGCAATCGTGCTGTGTGGCTTCAAATGAACTTGCGTCCTTTTCGTTGCAACGCAGCTTTCGAGCTTCTTCAAGCGTTGCTTAATTATTGTTGCGGCTTTCTTTTTAACACAACCAGGCACGTAGAGTTTACGCTTTGCGCATAGGAAGGAAGATAGGATGCGACTGTGCAGCAGTTGTGGAAGAATCTAACAGCGAACTGTGATCAGGTCTTTCGCGAGGCAAGAAATAAGTATTCCCATTGACGAAGTCGACGGATCTTGGAAGACGTTTCCCGGGGCACGGTCTGTCAGCCACGCCGCGTACAATGAGACCTTCGCATGGCTTGGTAACGAATGGAAGTTCACTTTACAGGATGACACCCGTTAAATGCCGTAGCTCGCTGTAGGGACTATCGGACAAAGCATGTAAGGAACTCGATGCACACGTACAGGGTCTTTCGGGATGTGCATGCGCCCATCCACCAGCACGCATACCATCTTGCGCGAAATCTCACGACAAATACACACATGTGAGGAGCACAATAATTACTATAGGTAGTAAAGGAGGGTGGTACCCCGCGGGGTAGCTTGGCCAGCAATCGATATATATACACACACGCATGGGGGACACACATAGGCACACACCGGTAAGGTGTCGGCGTGAACACACGCAGGGGGCGAGCGCGCACACCGTTACACGGTTTACATAAGTGAAGTTCCTTGGCCACCACCCTCAGTCGCCACCTCTTATATACCCCCTTCCAGGCAGTGCCACCCTCTCTATCCGCCCACGCTACCCTGTCCCTCTTCCTCCTGCTTTCTGCCCAAGCGTTTCTAATTTGCATTCCCCTCCGTTTGCACTCCTCGCTCCTTCTCGCCTTTTCTCCTTTGCTCTTGCCGACTCCTTTCGCTCCTTCTCCTTCCCGCTTTCCTTGTCCGTCCCCGTCTTGCCCGCTCGCTCCAACCACCTCCGCCTTCTTCTCATCCTACACCTTCAAGCCATCCACCCAACAACCCCGTTGTCCGTCTTGCGAGGTTTCACGCACACGCGTGCCTTTCGTCCGTGTACCACGCATAGGATAGGAAGACGGGGGGCGGCGGTGGGGCGAGACAAAGGGACCACCCTTAACTTCCAGCCAGGGAGTAAGACGGCCACGGTGTGTGGGGGATGGGGGATCGGTCCAGGGCTGCTGCAGTTAGGTTAGGGCTGCCTGTACCTTCTTAATACCTTTCGCCGACCTCGCTTGTATACCCACACGCTTTGGAGCTTAATCGTTAAAGGTGACGAACTGACCTGTATCTCATACGATTTCACGGTTACTCATCATCTGTTCTAATCGTATTCTTACTGGAAAGATTCTTCGCCCTCGAGAGAAGATTATGATTATAGTTAGGTGACAGCTGAAGATTGTATTTCTGCTAACCTTCATTTATACTGTTGCTTAAATGGCCATCGGGATTTTTTGTGATTTTGTAACATTTCTGTCCAACCGAACAGTTGAATGAGGAAACTGCTTCTCATTCGCATCGTTAGTTAGTCCCTCTTTTTCATAGCAACTTGCTGGTATTATGAATATATTGCCGGTGAGTTTGGCGGTGAAAGTTCCATCACGAACTGTCCCATAACCACTTGACGCCGCGGTTCTTGCTTCGAAGTTGAGATTTATGTTTGCATATATTAGAAGCTGGCAATTCGGACCGCCGCGGTTACAGGTTGCTACGATTTTTCTAGTCGTTCGGGAGAGCTTTTGCTTCCGCAGTATTATCAACTGAACAGCTAAAAATATAATTTCATAGTAGAGAACACAATTAATCGTATCGGAAGAGCGGGAGACCTTTATTCTATTGAAAGGAATCAATTCGTAAGCGACGATGAGATAAAATCAGTACGGTACCTCATAACATTTCAGTCGAAGGTATTAATAATAAGAATGGCTAATCTCTGACACATCTACATAAGTTGAAGAACTTACAAGGAAAAAGATGACGATATAAACGACCGAAAGTCAATCGTAAGGAAATTCAATCTAATTAATGTAACCGATACGAGAATTAGGGTAACGCTGACCAACTCCAAAGAGTCTGCTGCCGGAACAATGGTAGCAACGGAGATAAAGAAGGGTCGCGGCCGAGCATAATTTCGAAGTGCGTTAAGAGAGATCCTACTGACTGACGTATCTGTCAGGGATGGATGGCAGTAAGGGTTACGAGCATCACTCATCAGTAGCGGCCATATTGCCCACCCGTACCCCCAACCCTTCAACGAGGAGCGCGAGCCCTGATAATTCCCCGACCCCCTTAGCGTTCCATCTCCGTTTCTTGCCGCTTCTTCTCACTTTCTCCCATTTTCGCTCGCCTGCTCACCCTTGGTACCTTAGTCTTACCGGTTTCTTCTCCTTTTCTCCCTTCTTCTTCCGGCAACGCTTCTTCTTCTTATTTAAACCCCCAGCGCGCGGTGCCCGGGCTGCTTAATGAGAACCTCCACCTCTTCGTACCACCACCATCACCGTCGCCACCACCACCGTTGCTCACCGTCCCTCATCCCCTCGGTCACCAGCCCGTTCACCGCCACCCTCTCATTTCAACCAGTAACGCAGAGTTCGCCCAACTGCCGGCGTCGAGCTACGACCTATACACGCGGCCAGCACGCCACACACGCGAGACATTTTAGACTTTTAATATTGATCACATGTTGGAGATGCACGTTTCGCCTTGGCAACAATGATGATTATCGTACACCTGATCCATTGTTTCGTTGTGACGGCTACTAGAAACCTTATCCGCGACGTCGACCGATGCCTGGACCTCCAATGGCTTCCGGTGACAATTAAAATTCTATAAACTTTACTCTGATATAGATTGTTCCATTCTTATTATACTGCATAGCTGTATGCAGGAAAGTCTTTTACTACTTTACGATAATTAAACGTTCTGTGGAAATAGGTTGTTATTTAAAGAGTTTTCCATATTTGAGGCTTTTTTATACGTTCAACGTAAGAAAAGTTCCTTCAAGTAGTACAGGTCAATGAAACATCCTCCAAGAATTTTGTACTTGTTCAACCGTAATATTATTTACATGACAAGCCCAATTTTTTTTTAGTTATGGCAAATGTAAAATTTAACCATTTCAGATCAGAAGCCGAATACATGGTTAGAGAATAAATTAAATAGCATAATGCGGTCAAATTAAATCGCATCATTATAAGTACTGACCTAATTGCCAGGTTCCGCAGGGTGACGCATGTTTAAAACAACCACGATCGTTGACTTTCGGTTTTCGTGATCAATACGGCCCCTTGTACCACATTAAATTTCGTCTAGGAGGGGTTATTACCGCTTCGTGTGTAGTTAACCAAATCAGAGTTTCAATCTGATTTGTATGGCCTCGCCATTGATTAGATTCAGGCGAATTAGGTCACATGTAAATGAAACTCATAAATCTCTCGTTTACCTCTCTCGACTATTTTCGAATTTGTTTGGAAGCACATTATCCGGAATTAATAGCGATTAATGATTGTACATAATTTGTACGACGCTTGTGCATAATAGGGTGGATTACTTTCTACTCTTGCAGGCAATCGTATTTCTTCCTCACACTAAGAAAAAAAAGAAATGATCTCTTCTCTCAGAACGTAAGCCGTACAAAGGAAGGGCGGATGAAATGTCAATTCCTAAAACTTTGGCCGAGGTTTTCAGATGTAAGGGTCACGCGCAATATCTTTCTCTATCCTCCTACCTGCATAGCACAATTTATCTAGGACATATTTACGACCGTTTTCTTCGTTGGCAATTGATCAGCAGTCTAACGGTACATTGTGTGGCATTACCAATAAATGAGTGACGTTCCTCATTGCCCTGAATTCAGGCATATAGTTGTACTTATACCTTCTATTATAACTTCTTTCAAACTTAAATAAACCGCATATAAATTCCAAACGAGCATTAAGGCTAAAAAATGTTCCTTATTCATCGTATCATGAATTATACTAACCACTGAGAGAATACTTGAACAGTGGTCGCGAGTTCAATGAACAAGTTGTCCGAAAAATTGATCTTCCGAAGTAGAACCGATAGACCGCTCGATAAACTGGTCCAAGGTCAAAATATTAGGTTTGTCGAATGAGTCTCTGCGAGAATGCTTGGAGCAGGAGCATACGTACAACAGAAGCGAGCCATTTGTCGTATTGAAATCTACACAGCGACATCATCCCCGTCCGCGTTCTCGTCTAATCGCGACACTAAGGCATCCCTTCGACAGAAGCCCCGGGTTTGCGCATGTATACATACGGTCGCAGGCTATTAGGGGGCGAGGGGGACGGCATTTGTATTTCTTTGTGCCGGGCAAAGCGAATAATAGCAGGAACATGGATTAAGACTGTACGGATAAGATCGCTTCAAGGATCCACTCGAGCGCCAGGACCATTGTCCCGATCGAAACGATCTACTAACCGATCGTCTCCGCCACTCGTCAATCCTCTCCCGTTTCCCTCTTCCGCCCTTGTTTCCTCCGCTGTCCTCCACTTTCCATCGCGGAGTCCTTCCAGCCTCTAGACACCGAGGCTATAGCAGCGTATCCCTCTGCCTATGGTCTCATCTCAGCCGTACAGTCACGTCTCGACGAGAGAGCACGAACGGGGAAGGACGCGGAGAATCTCAGCTGAGACGAAGAAAGAGAGGTGGCGAAAGCTTAAAGGATGGAAAGAAAGGGGAAGGAAGACAGAGGGTAGTGGACAGGAGCGGCAAGGAGCAAAGAAAAGAGGGATAACCGGCGGAGGAGGAAAGAAACGTAAGGAAAGGGTGGAAGAGGGAGAGGGAGGAACGGCGCGGCCGGTGGGTCGTTATTTTTGTGCCTGCTTCGTCTTTAATTTCTCCCCTCCTTTTGCGCCACGGCGCGGACGCCGCGCCGCGCCGCGACGCCGAGCAGAGGAGTCGTGGCTGGTTGGTGTGCGGTTGTCTTAGTTCGTATGCATATCTCAGTGCCTCACATATTGATTCAGGGCGTCATTACGCGTCTTAGCTCGGCCCACTCCCACCACCGTCTAAACCACCCTCTCTTCCTCATCCACCTACACCGGCAACCTCCACCTCTTCCTCCTTCTTCACCGCCAGTCTTCCTGCGGCTCTCCTTCGCCAACCCAGCCACCCACCTACCCTTACCCTATCTTCTTGCAGACCGTTCTCTCCATCTCTCTCTCTCTCTCTCTCTTCCCCCAGCCCCCCCCCCTCTCTCTCTCTCTCTCTCTCTCTCTCTTTCTCCTTCGTCCCTTCGCGAGAATGACACGCAACTGTATCCCTTCAGCTTTCCCATTCTTAATTCTGCCTTTTCCGTCTCCTCCGTCTCGAGTGTCTTTTAATTTCCACCTTTCACGTGCAGCCACACGTTATTGCTTTTTCACGCTCACGTGTGAACGCACGTACTTCCAAGGAGCAAACGCGTGGTTACGCGCAATCGATACCCAATTAATTTCTATCGAAAATAATAATTGATCGGGGTGGAATTTTCATTTGACGAGCAAAGCGCAGCAGCTCCTTTTCAACGCTGGAAAATTATGAAATCATTGAGTGAAAAGCGGCGAGAAGTAGTTGCGCGCTTTTAATACGCGAGAATTACGATGAGGATGTTAAACAGACCTTTCGGGAATCGAAAGCTTCGACATTAAAGCGCTCGAGGAGCCCACATTTTTCGCGGCAGATTAGACTTCCCGCTTTACTTCGGGTCCTTCGTAGATATTATAGTGAATATACCGCTATGATTGGGGCGAGAGAGCAGAGGGTGAAGAAATGGGGGAGGGAGTGATCCTGGCCGAAGTAGTTCGAACCTATAACTAATCAGACCAGTGACTTTATCTTCAATTCGAATACACTACTAGTATTGTCTGCATACACCTTTTCTGCTAATGAGTAATAAGGTCAATACCGTTGATGCGGATGTGGAAAATAAATCGGAAACAGCCTCTTAATTATATGTATGTTTATTATCAAGTGCATCCAGGTATGAGTCCTAAAGTAAACCCAACCATGATGTTAAAAGAGAGCAGTATTTTTTTAAGTTACAAATATCTACATTTCTTCTGTAAAATAATTCCTATGACTATTAGCGTTATAATCTTAGTTCTTATAAATGATAAGAAACTAATAAGGGTCGTCGTAATTCTTCAAAAGCGTATTGAAAGAGCATTGGTTCCATTTAATTCAAATAGATAAATTAACTCCTTTCGTATATGTGGCGTCATCTACCAGTTACTTCTCGCAGTGTGAATAATTTAAATAAAAAACAACGTTTAGCGAGAAGTCTACTTAAGTTATCTGCTTCTATCAATACTTATTCTATATGTTTAATTAGAAATGATCTCATAAATGAGCTGTTGTCAAAAAATTAAACTGGACACAAGTTATTCGAATTTAATTAACTTATGTTACAGTAATCTTGTATGTTGAAAATACAATGGAAGTTTGCAATTTGAATATTGAAATAAACGTTTAAAAGTAAATATTATAAAAATCATAGTAGGATTTAGAATGTATCGACTGACAGTAACGCAGTTTCGCAGTGCAGTTTGTATAATTAACATATAACTGGACGAATGAATATTAAATCGTAAAATTTGGTCATTTGAGATTATACAACGAATACATTTTTATCACTTAAACGTTTGTACATGTGTTGCATATTTTTATATTCATGAATCAAATATTTATTACGAGTACAATGATTAGAAATAATAATCGACCTGTTACTTGTACAAAAATTAAATATATTTCACCTTGTGTGTGCAGTCCATGACCCACTATAATAATTTGGAGCGCAACCTTCATTAAACGAATGAAAGTGTTTCTCCATTCAAGTGCAGTATGACTAAGGACTCAGCATTTTTCTTGCGCCTCTTTTGGTCCTTTCGTGATCCTATAGAAACCTTCAACTTTCTCAACGTTTGAAGGGCATTAATATTCATGTAAAATATTCAAATATGTCGGAAAGTAATCATATAAAATATTCGATTGATATCGTATTATAATAAAAAAAAAACTTAATCAAATAATTAACGTAATTAAATAATTCATACACGTGACAAATTCTTGTTAATCACGCATGCTATTGCAATTCTAATGATCATACCCAGTGTGATTCCATCTAATTACGCGAAAAGCGAAATGCAACAAAATATGCATAATAAGCCCCATGCTTGAACGAGATACTGGTCGATTTCTTGATAACTGCAAAAGTTCGCGGGTACGCTGTCACATTACTTCCATAACTTGCCAGATAGTACAATGAATCACCAGTCAATTTATATTACCTACTCTAAGTACATTGCTGATGCATTAAAATAGTCCTCAGGGTAATTGCGTTTGAAGACACTAGTACATATTAAATATCAATATTAATTTTTACTGTTCATTTAAATATTTGTTATTAGACGCTTTCACCTATATTCTTTCGATTATAAAGCTAAGCTGTTAGTTCTTAACCATTATGACGCTTGTAATCAAGCAGTTTTCAATAGAATTCAAAATGAATAGTCTGGCACGCGCAAGGTAAACGCATAGCTGTCAATTATTGATGCACTTGAGTGACAGCGCATGTGAAGTATAAAATACAGCAAAACATTCTTAGCACGCTATATCATGCTTTATTGATCTTAAGTGGTTTTGATACGTAGTCATCAGTATTAGTGATAGACTAACTGCTATAGCATTACAGAATATAATTAATCGTGAAAACGGAAATTAGATATCGCAACACTTGCTTGCCTCAACCAGACAAGTAATTATATCGATTTAATAAACAAAGTTCGTGATGTTTTTAATTTTAATTGATAGTTGTGAATATATCTTTAATATAATATCATTAGTGTGTTTATCAATATTTAGTGCCACGAAATATACGTATACCGTGTAAATAATCATTAAGGACGAATGATGGTGTTCAAACTAAAGTACAAACTACAGTTAACTATATTTTATTGCCTGAAGGGACTACATGCATTGTACATCAGTGGCTGCGAGATCCATTCACCAGCTTTAATAAAAGTCAATATTTTGTAACTAAAACTTCCATACCTCGTTAGAAGAGAATCAACAGTGTAAATGCGCAAACGTACATACATACACTTTGCACGCGCATACATATGGAGATTATGAAGATGTGTATGAAGATTTATTCCAAATAAAAGACTCTTCTTTTGCCAAGGGTAATTGAGATTCGTGGCCGATAGAAGAGCAGTACGGTATACTTGAAGTGCACCTATAAAAACAGGGTTGTACCACGATTGTACTTATGAATATATGAAATGCCACTTCCAGTCTTGCAGATTTCAATGACATCTTTATTCCTTACGTAGATCTACACTTCATGTAATTCTATACGCATAGCTGTGTATGTATAACTTCACCAGATGCACGATTCACTTCGTATTCCTCTTCTGTCGGAGAGCGATATAAATAAAATATAAAATTTATACGGATTCTGCGATACAAAAAATATCGTTTGAGAAGAAACTTGACCGGAGGACGCGACACAAACCTGTTTCTACGTTCTTACAAACATTACATACAGCCTCGAGAACCAAGGTTACCACATCTTCAATACTATTCAATTTCGTACAAAATCTTTGCAGGGAAAACATATTGATCTCATTTCTTCTACGGGATTTACGAGAATTAACTTGATGAATTTGCAATTTAGCAGAATCTGCGGTACGAGACTATAATTACGTTGACTTCGATGGTCATTTACGAAAGCTTTTTAGCTTTTTTCTAGGAATTAAAATATCTCGAACGTGATTCTTTGTAGTGCGTTCGATGCAATTGGCATTGTATGACCAGTTCATTGTTCACCTTGAACCAAAAGTTGAAACTGGATTGCGTTTTCCAAAATATAGGAACTCACAAAAAATACAATGCATTCGATGAATTATAAACATAACTTCAGTCACACGAAACAAAAGACGATTATACGGAATGAAGTACGCAAACCTGAGGAACAGCTGAATTGACAGAATTATGCCTGGTTCGACAGAAATTCTATCTGGCAATCAGTTCAAGTGACCTGAATAATGAAAGGAGCATCGAGAAACTTTGAAGTGTGTCTTTATTTTTAAGAAATAAAAATACAGCAAGTATGAAGCAAATGATACTACACTACAAAAATATTGATTCCCCATTTGTAATAAAGGATAACGTATATTATACTTGTTTTCATTGTCCTTTTATTATACTTATGTATCGACGATTTTAAGTAATTGATTCAAATGGGTTTAATAAAATAAGAAAGCGAATTTAGTATTAAGCATATCCATGTCTAAGAGTGACTGTTCAGAAAATGAGTTAATAAACCAATCATAAAATTGCAGTCGTAGGAAATAATGCATAACAGATTGACAGAGCACAGCGAAACAATTAATTGAAACGAGTACTGATAACAATTAGGCAAATTGAGCGGCGCAGTATAACTTAAGAGATCATTCCAATTGAATAAGGAAGGAGCAATTTCCTATCGCGCCAATGCTAGACCTTTATCTTACCATAAGTATTGGAAAAATACTCCTCATATAAATTCGTTATATTCTTTCTTATTTTTTGTTACACTTTGGATTGAGTTCATTTTAGACATAAAATGCTTAGACGATGAATGCGAAGTTATTTATTGATGCGCCGCAGATTAACCATAAATTATTTTCATAAATACTTACTGAAGAAACATCAGCCCTATTGAAGAAAGTAATCAAGCATTATAAGGTGGAGAAACACATACGACCATGTTCTTTCCATATTCTGTTCTATCTTTCCACGAATGTATAGGACGACTGACATATTTTACACCATTGACGAGTTTGCAATCTTACAAAGAAGTATGGAATCCATGTATCCAAAGATCATAGACTAGCTAGTAAGCCTCTTAAAGCCACTTGCTTCGCAGAAATATTTTTGTATGCTAATTGTGGGATAATGCCTATAGCATCCGTTAGCATATGCGAAATACTTGCGTGGAAGTTCTTTTTTATGATTTCGTGAACTTAGTGACGATATCCTGTCAATTTACGTCATTTGTTTGGTGTGAATAGCACGCCTACTGTGCTTGAAATTATAATTACCGCGAATGGTTGATGCTACAATTAAAAGTGAAGAAAGTGAAACAAGTAGTAAGAAGCAAAATAATTTGAGAATCGTTTAGAAAAGTATGTTATTCATTAAACAATTCACTTGCAGCAATATCCCATTTTATAGTAAGTGTGATCAAATTCCTCAGGACGTTTTTCGTTCTACCAATAAAATATATATTAAAGGACTAACTATTTCTATAAAATTACCAGCTGCTTAAAACAAGAGTGTACATCGACGTGTTTCAATTGCATGATCGAAGTATGGTATAACAAGAGCAGCACAAAGCCGATCAACTTTCTAGATTAATTCAGACTTGCACCGAGTGCAAGAGTTGCGCGTCTTACACTTTCGTTGCATCTATGATTCGTAACGAAAGCATATTTCAAAAAGCATGCAACAACAATGTAACTTAACATTGTCCGTCGCAGGAGATAACTACGTTTGACGACAATTTCATACAGCCAATGGGATTATGATCCATTAGTATTAAGAATGACGCTTTGTTTGCAATCTACGAAGAATTCTAAGAATGAATTAACGTAAGCGTTCATTCCGTGATGTAATATCTTGATGGACATTCTTCGTACACAGATATAGTCAAAGGCAGACAATCTATTTTCAAACGCGTTTCTTTCTAAGGAATCGGAATGGAGTTCAAGAGTTTTTGCGGAGACGCGAGACGTGATTCTGGTATCGGATACAGGCGTTGGCTTGTTAAACACCTTTATTCTTGCTCATACATAACTGCAAATTTGCCATATACAAACATAGTTGAAACTTTGTCGTTTGCATGACAATTGATTAGCTCAGAAGAGAAAACTAAAGGTGTCGAGTGTAAAAATGATGCGTACATACGGCGTAAGGAAATAACACGTGCTTTTGCTTAGACAAAAAATTGCCAATGCACTTTGTGCCTAAATTTTCCATGGCTTTCCAACGAAAATAATTGTTGGACTTATTATGCGTCGCGGACATTTATGCGCGGAAATAGAAACTGTTAAAGAAAACACTCAGAGTTCTGCAGTGAACAATTACAAAAACTAAAGTGGATGCGTAGATACGCTGCCCGAAGCCTGGGGCAACCAGGAGATCGAATAAAGAAAGGTTCTACCGTGAGTTTACGATGTGCATGCGCACTAGACGTTGTGAAAGAGGAAATTATTAAATATACAAAACATAGCTGGAACAAAGTTATTTTTCTACAGAACGATACCTACTTTTGGGTATACTTACGTCAGAGTGTATTTTTCCTGCAGAAATAGTCCGATCCTTTTCAGCTTACCAAATATTTTATACAAATAGAGGACAACTCGGGGAAATAAATGAATTAGCAGTTACTACCGCGATATTGTCAACTAAATAGAATAAGTTGTCTTTCATTCTACGAGCAGTCCCATCTAAACTGAAAATTAATTGTATCAGGCAAGATACGAAAATCTAGTAAAATGGATTGCAGAACATAGAAATGTTTATTGCGCGTCAGGCAACACGGGCATAGCGTTACACTAATTCCAATAAATTATTTGTAGAATGCAAGATAGAATAGAAATATTTTACACACACGTAAAGTATCCCTGAAATCCAAATTCATGGGTGAAATTCGAGGTCTAATCATGTTTCACCTGCAATTCATCAAATTCGCCTGCAATTAGGTAGCTTCGACACAATTCATTCTAATCGTTCAAAATCATCAGTAGCCTTATCAATGCAATAATCAACGGCTACCGTCACGAGTCCCGAATAAAATACAGCAGAGAGATTGCCGCAATCGCTGAACAAGGCGCACCTGCTGTTCGTACCGTTGCTTTCGTAACATTAATGCACTCGGCAATTCGGTCAACTTCGCTTTCATATATATAAACTGAAACATCGGAAATTTTCAGATTTTTCTTCACCCCGTGATTCACTCATAGAATTATGCCCGCGGGTCAACCGCCGGAAACAGTGGGGATGGTCGCGCGGCAATTCGAAAGGTACAAAAGTTCCGACAAGTCCAGGCACTCGTACTTCGTCGACCCAACGAGTAGTCATTGGCTTTTTTCGTAAGCGAAGGAAGGAACGTGTGATAGAGAGGAACGAAGGGAAAGTTCTGGCAGAGCTGGACAGTCGCTGCCAACCAGCTCGCGGGATTCGTCGCGGGGTGCTCTGAAACAAGGTGAACGGGTTTCGCGGGATCGTGGTGCGTGCATTTTGCTGCTCCGCAGTCGCCAGCCGATGCAATTTGCCATCAGTCGTTCGATCGCGTTTCATTCTATCTACGCTCGCCTGGCCGCGGACATGCAAAAAGTCGTCCGCCGGATCGCATTCCTCCCGAACTGACCTCAGCGATTTTCGGCCGCGCCGCGTTTCGCGTATCCAGGGGTCACACGGCACGGGGGACCGCCGAAGAATTGCCCCGCATCGAATCGCCGGTCGTGAACAAACGTGATTTAATGGATGTCGGTGCGCGCGGCTCGGAACTCGTCTTCTAATACAAAATAGTTGGAGAAACTCGTCGCGCGGCTAACTGAAACGGTAAATACCGGCCAGCATCCTGGGATATAACCGACTACGATACTTTTGACTTGATTCGCCGTGCATGTGGGAAAGTGAGTTCTCGTGAATGCTTGGAAGCTCCATTGGGGACACCGAAGCGCTTGATTCGCGAGGTGAATATACAATTTCAAACGAACACCTTTTTGTCCCTTGGACCACCAGTTTTTCCCCCGATTCATTTGCCCTTCGCGAAATTTCAAAACTGTACAAACTCGGCGGATTCTATTTGATTTTGTTAAGTGGAATGATCTTTTCATGGATCCAAATTGCGTAGATGTAAATTGTACACGGGTTGATACTTGCGGTACTTTTTCCAGCAACGCCTGGATAACTATTTGCCTTTCCGTCATCCTTAGGAATTCACTATGACGCCAAACGTTAACATTTTCGAAAAAAGCTCGAGCCTTTTTATTTGCTCGCTATCGAATATCATTTGCATTTGAATTGAATGGGATCGATCCTTTCGAAGACAACGCTGGCGGTAATAAAATTCTTACGAGCGATTAGTTGATGACAAGAAATGGCAGATGCGTCCGAAAAAACGTTAACGACAAAATAATAATCGACACACTGTAAAATTCCACATTAAAGAACGTCAGTAGCGCTATCGAATCCTTCCTCGATATCGTTCCACACGTGCGGATTAGAATTCAACGAGAAATGTGCCAAGCACGAATGCATATTTGCTTGCTACACATAATAAGAGAAATTGAACTGGATTTCCTGCACTTTTTTACTTAAAAGCGTATTAGATTTTTGTCTCAATTATCGAAAAAGTATTCGATTTCTACTTAAGTTATTTCAACATTAGCATAAAACTAAGGACGGATTGCTTTATTTGACCAAAAAAAAAAAAGAACACGAAACAACCTAATGGAGTCACTCTAAATGGAAGTTATCTTTAGATATGAAAGTAATCTTGAAATTTGGAAGAAAATGGGATCTTCAGCAGGGTCAGGGTCCAGTTATAAACGTCGTAACATTATGTCAATACTCTCAGATGTAGGATAGACAAAGACTTTCTCTCAACGCTTTCTCTGCTCCGTGGTTCACGATGAAAAGAGAATACATACATAGGTATACGCGTCGCGATATACTTTGTCATGCAAATCTTTTATAAATTTAAATCGGTAAAAAAGTCGCGCTCGGTATTTTACGTTGTTCGAACTGATTTTGAGTCGCCTAATTTAAAGCTGTGTACCGTTTCGCCCAATTATTCCTTTTCGGAGCACACTTTACATGGTTCTCTCGAAATACATTCAACATAGCTAAAGAACGCAATTCAACGATTGTTATACATTTTTCTTTTTACAGGGAAATGCCTGCGATAAAACTTTTCGGTAGAAAATGGCTAGCCGCGACCGATGACCTTGTTTATCCGGGCCTCTTTGAAATCTTCATTCGATCCGTGTGGTAAGTAGCCCCGCACTTCTTAGCTGTAGCACAGTGAAATGTGAAAATTCCTACTCTATGCCAATATAAACCGATTAATGTAAATCTGTTGTTGAA
Source organism: Holcopasites calliopsidis (assembly GCA_023838395.1). Lineage (NCBI taxonomy): Eukaryota > Metazoa > Arthropoda > Insecta > Hymenoptera > Apidae > Holcopasites > Holcopasites calliopsidis. The sequence goes on along the minus strand of JALHAQ010000005.1, from coordinate 7,401,234 downwards.
CACTTGCAAAAAGAAGCTAACTTACATCCTCTTCGTTCAACGAAATGTAGGTACCCACTATCAAAATGCATTTGCTATTTTTGATATTAGAAAAATTTTCATCGGGCTCTAGAATTTCATTTGTTAGAAATGTTAATTCTTTAAAATATGGAAGATATGGACTCGTAAGTTGCAAAACGAATAGCAAATCTGTTACGTTAATTTACCAATTGATACATCATTACTTTATCATTTTATACCAGAGTGTTTTCATGAAACATTAGATATAGAATGACAAATTACATTTCATCGAATGAACTCGAATTAGCATCCACTTGCTGTTTTTAATGTTATTTAACGTGGAAGTATACGCTATTAATGTCGCTTTTTTTCTGGCAACCGGCTCTTTCCTACGCTTTTTTTTCGCAGGCTAATTTTGATCGGCACTGCTACTGCAAGATATTATCAAAACACATGGACCTGTCAGCTAGGTGGAGAACTCGTCCGCGTGTACCTCCTGGGAGAAGTTACGTTCCTCGTCATGTCCGTACTTTTCATGCTCATCATCGTCAGGCATAGCGCACAGGGAGCTATCATGGAGACGCGTGCTCGTAAATACGTTGAGCCACTTTTGACAGTCAAGTAAGCGACACATTGTTGTTTTATAATATATTTCCTTCGTCTTACTAATCGCCTTTTAATCTTCCATTATGCATATGTATATCTCGACTGCTGTGCCCGCGCGTATTAAATCACACTGTTTCGGGAAGAGAAATGTCTTAATTACACTCTGGCTCTGGACATCAAGTAGACAATGCATTTCATTATACGCAATAACGAAGTTTTAATTACATCGCTGTCGTTCGTAACGAAATTTTGAAGCGCACAGTTTACAGAATGAAATGACCATCAGAAAACGTTTCTCTTGTATGTATGCTGACGTTAATCTTTCCCTCGTCAAATTATTGGTGTTCCGTAGAGGTGATCTCACCTTGCGCAGATGCGAGAGAATAATTAAAAATGACGCAATTGATGTTGTTTTACATGAAATTTGCACTCATCAATCGATAATGTTTTTGAGTAGCAGTTTGCTGCAAAAGCTTTTCGCTACACCTACGTTAATTAATTAATTACCATTGGTATTTAAATACTATGTCGCACGTATACTAAATGCATGTTATCTTTTACCCAACAACTCAGTTTCGCTTATTGCTAGCTTCTTTAACAAAGCCGACATCGAACAATCTCTAACATTGCACACAAACGGAAAGAAGAATCCCTTGGAAGAATTTGTAATAGGTATATTGTCAAGTATCATCGTTATCTTTTTTTTTAGGATATTGTTGCTTCTACCGGAAATATCGTGGAACGTGTTAGGAAGTTTATGGATGTTCGGACCGTACGTGCAATGCGGCTACGAGCATTACACTATCATGGTAGTCCAGGCACTTGTCCTCTTCGACTGGATTCTCATAGGTCTGACAATTTTCGGCCTGGCATTGATCTTTGATCCTCTGGGCTCGTTGTGTGAGAAACATTTAGAAAGTTCCGCCGAGCACGGCAAGGTATCGAGCGTGTGGCTACGAAGATTCAAATTTCTCTGGTGGATGAGAAAGGATGAGAGCGCTAATGAGACTTTCCAACATGTTGCTGGTGAGACATAGGTACGGCTGGCCTAGAAAAAGTCCTGCCGCAATTGAAATTGGAACGCCAAAATTATACATATCTTCATAAAACGAAGAAGAAATGACTTGAAGCGAAAGAAAAGCGCTTTACAAGTTTGGTCGGCATTTTAATCTGTCAGCGATCCGCTATTAATGAATAAGCCATACAAGCAAATCATTTCTTCTTATTCGAACGAACGAAATTTTAATCTAATTAAACATAAACATAAAACATGCAAAGAATTCTTTGAGTACAAATGTTTATATTTCTGTTTCACTCGATTGGATACAGTAGACTTGTAAACTTGGAACATTACTGTCGCTGACAAGATTTATTGATAAATAAGCGAACTACAGTGTATGATAAACAAAGTTATATAATTATACTTTAACAAGGATAATCTTTAGTATAATGATACGTCCACATTATAATACAGAATGATATATGAGATTGGGACGACTCATACCTCTTTTCTCGTTGCAATTTAAAGAAAAAATGTTGAAGGAAACACGTGAATGAATCAAAGGGGGCTACTCGTAAACGCATTAGTTGTCTTTTGTTTTAGATCTGCTGTAGAACTAAATGAGTCCGAGTGTAAAAAGGAAATCGTTTATGAATCGGATCATTCACTTGCTCCATTAACATTTTTCTCCCATAATTCTCATCAGAAACGACGCCAGACTTGTTCCTGTTGCACGGATTTTTCCTGTACAGCAGGTGCAGATGCATTTGTAATTCGTATCGTTGATCGCTTTACGCATGCACCGATTTCCTTGAGACGCAGGACTTTTTTTCTCGAGGAATTATTATGCGCATGAAAATTACTCACTCCCTTTTGCCTCTGTCTAGTAAACAGTTGCTAATCGAATCATATTACTACATCGTAATCTATCACGATTTTTCCGTTTATGATACTGTTTCTATGTATTTAGCTGCTGGGCAAACAGGGGTTCATGCATATAATGGCAGGAATAACAACATATTTTCACGCATTGAATAATATATAATTCCTCCATAGTTCGTGTTTAGGGAAAAGGAAGGAATTAAAATTCCTTAAATAAAAAAAGAAACGAAAATTAAATGTCGTCTAAAGATTCAGATATGATGATACTACACGATGTATGTAAGTGTGGTGTACAAAACTCATTAATTAGTCAGTGTGATAATAGTAACTAACGTTCATTTCCCTCTACTGACTGTTGATGTTTAAAGCAAGAAAACAATAACGATTATACTGATTTCGCGCTACATACAACTTTCATTCACGAACAGCACTAATTTAACCACTTTCCGAGCCATAATTATGGCTTCAAATATTGATCAGTATTTTCATCTCCTTTATGGTATTTGCCATTTGCTTATCCACATCGTTTGTATGCGCATAAATGCTTCTTATTATCTACATGAATAGCGAGACAAATATCTTCGTGCAATAATAAAAGAGAAAAATGATTTTCTAGGTTTACTAAGCGCTCTGTTCCGGGGAACAGACTTGGTTCCTTCGGATGTGGTGGCCGGCTGTGTTTTGCTGAGGATTCGACAGAAACGAGAAACTCACGAATTACGTCGGTTAAGTCTACTTACTCTTCCGCCGTATATTTTAAGTATGTATTCCACCTACCGCCAATCGTATAATATTTTATAGAATATTCTTCACACAAGTGCTAATGCACTTTTTTTTAAACTAAAATTCTATATTCTTCTTGTTCCGTTTTAATCTGTGTAAAAGCTTTTTAACACTTACGGATTTATGTCGCCCACTGTTTAAAGTCTCGTCTTCTAAGCAAAGCTAATAACGCAGAACAGATTTTGCTGCTGATAAAACCTTGCTAATATTGAATACGTAGTACATCGCGTATATTAAACATGATTGACATTTTTGTTCAAGGTGCCTCCGAAGTTTTTCAAAATGCACCAGCTTGGATGTCCCTGGAGCATGCCCATCACTTTATGCAACTCTCGATAGCTTGCTACGGATGGCTGTTCGTCATTTATCAACACATGTGCACCGGATACTTTCATATTATGCAGAATTTGACGTGCTGCGCTTGTTTTCGGTGAGTGAATGCATCGAGAGCGTCGATGTTGCCTTAACGCGGACGAAATAAAACGCGACACCTGAGATTACTGGATCCTGTGGCAGCAGCTCGTTTATTCGAATTACAGGAGGAAACGTATTCCAATTACCGGGGACAATTGCTGTTACTGTTACTTGGCTGGCATGAAATCATTATCGGACATATCCACGGACGACATTGTGTTCGCGTCGTTTAAAAACCATTTGTGCGAGGTCGGTGTATTAAGAGTGGCTCATTTCTTTCATTCGTGTCAAGGAAATCGTTTCGCGTGTAATACATGCGAAAAAAAAAATAATAATTACAGATTCCATTTTGTGTGATTGTCGATCATAAAACGAGCAATATCGTCATCGTTATACGTGGTTCCCTATCGTTGCGAGACGTGCTCACAGATATTGCCGCGGATTCTGACTTCTTTGAATGCGAAGGACTCCCGCCGGGATCACAGGTAAATAAACAAAAAATTCAACATAAAACACTAAACACTAGATCTGAGAATTTCTTTTTTAAACAACGCCAATTAGGACGAAACAAGAGTTGTGTTTCTCGATTGAGTTGCTCATTGTGATAATCGCCAGCTTAAATGATTTATAATTGCCTATCAGAACTGGTTATAAGCCAGTTAAAGGATAAAAAAAATAGTAATAACGTTATTATGTGTACAGGCACACAGAGGTATGATAACGGGTGCCAGAGTGATTTTAAAACAGTTGGACGACAACAAGATTTTGGAACGAGCATTCAACATATACCCTCATTACAATTTGATGCTAACAGGTGAGCGAAAGTGTTGCGCAGCAACGAATTCTCGTGAAACGCAATTTCGTATAAATGTAAGATGCGCTAAATTGTTTCCTTTAACTTCCGATTTTGTTGAAATGGAAAAAACGGCCAAGAAGAAAAGGGACAGCGAGGCCTCTGAATTCCTTCTGATATACATATGTATTAATTCTCACATATGAATATTGATAAATGAAAAATGCATAGTTAAAGGAACTATGCTATAATCCTGAAACTCCACTTATTTTTAATACGACATAATCCTTAATCCATCTTTAACAAAATATGTACAGGTCACAGTTTGGGCGCTGGCATAAGTATTCTTCTAGCGCTTCTGCTACGCCCTCGTTATCCATCCCTAAAAGTGTACGCGTTCGCTACACCAGGTAAAATAATTGATTAATTTTCAATCACGTGATTTGTCTAATTTCTATTCAATATGACCCGTTACGAACGTTTCGTAATTAATAAAATGACATTCTGCTTAGCTGGCCTCATCTCCCGTGAAGCTGCCAAAGTAACGGAAGAATTCGTTCTGACTATAGGGATGGGGGATGACTTTGTAATGAGGTTGGGGGTTCACAGCATAGAAAATTTAAGGACAGTTTTACTCATGACGCTTCGCGATTGTCGATTGCCAAAGGTATATATGTACAGATGCATAAATATATTATACAAAAAATTATATCTCACAAAGTTTCAAAATTATATTCTATTCACATTCGAAAGCATCGATAAACTTAATCATTTACGGACTCTCGATATCTAGACGAAAATCTATTCAAGTGCTAGAATTCCGAAGAAATTTAAATGTTTTTATCGCAAACGCATGTTTATGCGAAATGTTACTTTCTCCAGTACAGAGTGGTGTTAAACAGCTTGGGGTACATTCTATTCGGTATTCCCGAAAAGGATCTAGATAAAACGTGGACTCATTGCAAGGCGATCGCTACCCCTTCAGGGCAATCGCCTTTACTCAACGAACGGGACATAAAGCAGGTAGAGGTACAGAAGCAGCAGCATACTTTAATAAGAAAAATTAAACCGCAGAGGAGGCTTATACGAAAACATGATTTCAATTACAGGAAAACATGATATACGAACAAGACATTACGAAAAGGCGGTTTTCGAAAGTGAAGTTATATACAGGAGGTAGAATACTTCACATAGCCAGGTGTAAACCTGAGAAATCGGAAGAGAAAAGGTATGTTTATTAATTTTATCCACTTTAGTACGCGGTCTTAGCAAATTGTTATACACTTCCGAAGCATTTAGTTTGAAATTATACGTGATGTCCCGTCCTGTAGCAAAAAGGAAATTGCAAGAGAGAGGAAGTATCAGATGCGGTGGGCACAACCAGAGGATTTTACGGAATTGATCGTAGTACCACGGATGTTATTGGACCATTTACCAGAAAATATAGAAAAAGCTCTTTCCGCGCTGTTGGAACAAGAAAAAAGGTCGCCGTACTACTTGAACCCTTCATAGCAATCCAAAGAAAAGTTTTTTATAATAAAATACGAAATTGTGCCTTAGCTGATACATTTTCAATGAAACTTTTTTTTTTTAATAAAAGATGTAAATACCTTCTTTATCACATTTCCACAAAAGGAGGCACACATTTTTGATACCCTTATACACATATAAGTAATTTTACATCGTACTGTAGAAAATAGGAATGTTGCTCTCTATGTATACATACGGTGTATAAATCTCAGGATTAAGAATAAATTAATGTTTCATTTCATTCTAATATGTATATCTCTGAAACAAGATGTACGAGGTGCGATCAAAAGGAAAATCTTTATTAGTTAATTCATTTTTATTTGGCTTCCATCCGTACTCGAAAGTAGCGGCGAAGAAATATGGATATTCGGCACTATCAGTAGTTTCCGATAGTTGGAGCATTAGCCATCAATAATTATTTATAATGATGAGAATACACTTATGGTAGTGTAGGACATACACATATTTTGTACATTTATGTGTTAGCGAAGCGGTGTACAACACGTTCTGAATTACCTACATAACAGCTATTGTGAGCGGGTGACGCATGGGTTTGCGTCATTAAACATTCGTCGAAATCGTGTGCGTGGCGCCATCTCGTGTTTGATGTCGGCCGAGCGGTCAAAACTTTGCATTTTGGGGAGGTCGTTCGCGAAATACTGAAATCGTGTGCCTGGCTCCATCTCGTGTTTGATTTCGGTACATACCCAACGACGTTCCCAGAATGTGAATTTTTAATCGCTCGGCCGTTACCTGATACTAACTTGTGATCGACAAAATGAACTATCGATAATTATCGATAGTCCTTCACCATCCACCGCTACTCGAAAGCGGTTATCCGGCCACATGTAATGAACGCATGTGGAGATATTCAGTGACACGATTTTGTGCAATAATACGAATTCAAGATGTAAACTGATAGATGTTTTTGTTCAGTCAAAATTATTGTTGCATTAGAAATACAGAAGCGCAACTCTAAAGGTTAGTTGTATCTACCATATCCCTTATTTCATAACATAGCCTCCGTATTTTTTTTTGCTCACATGTGCCTGACACTTTCAACAGATATCGTAAATGTCATAAGTGTCTTTTACCTTCTTGTTCTCGTTAAGAAGCCAGCCCAGTATTATTTCATTAAAATAAGATTCTGCAAAAGAATTATTTCTGAATCTGATTTTATTTCTTTCTGGAACAGATGTCTGTTGTATCCTCAAGAGTTAGCAGTGTCTCTTCGATTCTGAAGGCTCCTGGCGTTAGATCGCAACTTCTTCGACAATCCAATAGGGTATATTTCAAACTTCCCAAGGATCTTAAAAGTATTATTTGTAATTTTGAAGCTGGCAATGGCACCAAGGATTATGAAGATCTCATATGTATATTAAGGGATTCGAATATTAAGGTATACATCTCGTAATTATATCCGAAAGAAATTCTCCTTAACGCATTGTCGATGGTACATTGTCGCATTCGTATAGCATCGATTCGTACATACATATCCGACAGTGCATTTACAAAATAATCTCCGTTACATTTAATTGATTGTTGCACTGTGCGTTAATAATTTGGTACAGCTCTAAGGAAGGTAACAGTGTTTACTTACTTTATGATTTTTCCTAATTTAGGATGCAGATTTGATAGAATTTTTGTCAAACGTAAGACAATGTATATCATTGCTGGGCCCTGTCCACAAAGTATTCATAGAAACGCTTCTCCAAATAAAATGGACCAATCGTCCATTGGATGTAGCATCTGCTTACAAGCTGTTTCTGGAAGACTTGATTTGTATGCAAATCCATTACGCCAAATGTGTAATAGATAATTTAGTCGAACAATTCAAACCAGGTACAGTTTCTACCAATTATGATTAAGCAACCACATCTGCAATGTTTTAATTAAGGCCTCTGGTCGTGCACAGATGAAAATGACGATGCCGAATGGAAGAATGGGGAATGCAACGAGGAAGATATTCAAAGGTTGAATCATATACATGATGTTCTTCAGAAAATTTTAAAAGTCGTGCCAATGTAAGAATACGTTGATTATTTGTTTTGCGTATTCTGTATGGACATTGTAAATAAAACCAGGAATAAAGGTAATTCAGATATAAAACTTTCCAGGTCAAGTAAGCTTCTACTACAATCACTCAGAGGAAGATTTCCCTATATCGCACATGGAACCCATGTACACGAAGTGTATGTTTACGCGTTAATTCAGATACTAGAGTATGCGCCCCAGATGCGATCGGATATTCTATCACTAATCATTAACAGGTGATATGTTGGTGCTTAATCAAATACGCTCTGCATTAACATTGAGACTAAATACTTTATCTGTTACAGGCTAATGGTATTAGATGTAAACATACCGCGTGTAGAAATTGATGACGAGGAAGAAGACTTAATGGATGATAGTAGTGAATGTGACAGTACAATTGGTAATGAGAATAATGTTGTTGAAGAAAATAATAGAACAGAAACAGATAAAATGCATCCAACTGCTCATAAACTGGATGTGTGTATGGAACTGATTCTGAGATATATGCATAACTTCTGTTTTGTTAACGGAGTTTTGCAAATAGAGTCACTGAAAAGTCTCTACTTCGATCTATTGCAAATATTTGAAACAGTAATATTACCCACTCATGCGAGTCAATATGTGCAGTACATCATGTTCTATATTTGTAGTTTTAAAACGGCTGTTGTGGACGCATTTGTAGATTGGTTGTGGCGTAAAGCGTCCGATCCTAATGTACCTTCTGTTATACGACAGTCATCTGTGGCGTATATTGCTAGTTTCCTGGTTACAGGCACATTCGTAACAACTGGGTAATTACTTTAATAACATATCGGTAAACGTACAACATAAAATCAATACATATTTATATATATATATATATATTTTTTTATCAGTTTGGTGAAAGCTGTGCAGTGTAGAATGTCTGCATGGATACATAATTATATCAATATACAAGATCATTCAAATTATGTAGAGGATGAGAGTAAAGAGCACAGTGTGTTCTATTCTATCTGTCAAGCATTGTTTCTTATAGTTACTAAAAGACATAATGACTATCCTGATTCAAAGAAATGTAAGTATTTCGCTCTTATTAAATAATATACATCTTTCTACGTCGACATTGTTTAATGCAATTATCCGCTTCTTTATTTTCAGACATGTTATACTTGCAAGAGTTGGATTTGGCAAAGATTATTACTTGTAAATTGAACCCGTTGAAGGTCTGCCATTCGGAGATTGTACATAATTTTGCGGAAATTACGCGAATGTATCAATTGGCATACTGTTATACAATAATCGAAAATAATACGCGAAGTCAGCTTCCCGTTTTCGATAGTAAAAACGCAACAACGTCTAGAATCGAAAGTTTCTTTCCGTTTAGCTCTTACACGCTACAACGAAGCGGACATAGGATACTTCCGTTGTTGCGTGACAATTGTAGCAATAGTGAACATAGAACAACTATTAAATATAGGGAAGATACAGAATACATGACAGAATATTAGGCCTAGTTCTTCATAATTAACAAAGAATACATTGCCTTTGTATTCTCAATTTAACTTGTAACCATTTTTTGGAATGGACTGAATATTTATATAAGCAATTTCTCTTTTTCCTAACAAATGTATATTATGAAACAAGCCTGGCAACTTTTGTAATATGTAAAACCCAGAACTAATACAAAATGTGTGGTTTACGTTAATGCTGTGCTAACTTTATTCCCTCCTTATTTATAGTTCTATTAATATTCGCTGAAAACTTAAGGTGGCATTGAAATGTCCGAAAACTCTCCACCTAAATGAAATAATTACTTGCATATTATGTAATATGCCTCCGTGCCATATAATGTATATAAACTTTTCTATACCTCCAAAAATAAAAATATTATAGTTGGATAGAATTCGACTATTCTGTATAATGTATTATATGGACAATAATAATTGATTTTGCATCTTTGATTTACATTTACATAAAGTGTGCTGTTTTCTCAGCTTGCACGACTTCGTTCCTTATAATTTATTAAAAAAATTTAATTGGATATAGTTAAAGAATTTGATTCTTGTTTGATTCGTTACATGGATCAATACTAATCATTTTTAGTTAATAGTTAATAACTTAATATAATAAAATAGAATAGTGCAATCGCTACGGAATACGAAATTTCGCGCCGTTCATGTCTTAGAAAACCGGAGGCGGAAACTCTGTTGCGGTGACGCAGTGGCGTAAGCTTTTGCGGTCTATCGGTTGCTTTGCAATTCTTTCACGTAAACGGTAACGTAAAATGGCGATTCGTAGTTGTTATTTACTTGCGCGAAGTATAACAAAATAACTATAATACGATCTGAAGGATACCCGTTATTGTTGAATTGGGAGTCGAGCGTTTACTTCTTCTTGCACAAACGACCGTAAGTATCATGGTTGTCAATTTAGTAAAAACATTTTGTAATGTGTTAGCTAGACGTCGGTTCACGTTCGAGTCGGTAATTCCGCACATTTTTTTTTTCATACGAAATTATTAATAAAGCCGCTCTGTAGCGAAGTAAGATATAAATATTCTTTTCGTTTTCGGCAAGAATTTCTGCGTCAGGTAGTTGATATCTCGACATAAGGTTATGATAAAATTCTCGAACAGTTTCACCATAATCCTATCTCGCACGTTTCAATGTTGAATTACGAATATATATTCTCTAAATAGGCTGCAATCACTTATATATCGGTGATGTATGCATTTCCATTGTTATTGTTTTTCTTTTTTTAAATTTCAAACTTTAACGGCAAGAAGGAATCGAGATCGATTTCTAATCATCGTTTTGTAGGTTATGATCGCGTGAAATTTAAATACGTATTACCTGTCGCGTGTTTGTCTCAAATCTTTACGTTGCATTTATGAATGTTACAACGATAATAAAATACCGAATACCCTGGTGAGAATGGATTTTACTTGTCGAATTTCGAGAAATTGCACAAAAGTATTCGTCATATGTGTACTAGAGTTTTTAACGAACTTCTATCAGAGAATTTTCAACCTCATCCAGCTATAGAGTATGCACATTGTGCTTAAACATTTATAGGAGCTGTGCAATTAGTATCAGATACATGTATTGTTGTTGTACTAATGAATTATAATTAATGAAATCCTTGATGAACAATGAACAGGAATAAATAGTTAGTGTAAACAAAAATCAGTTGCAGTGTTAGTTCACTTTGCATGAACAATTTTTCTTTTTTCTTTTGCATTATTTTTTATATTTAGACAATTACGTATAACTTAGTACATGTACTTTTAAACGTAACTTTTAAGTTCATTCATGTTACGAATTACAGAGTCATTAGTTAAGTTATTTCTAACATAAAACAGGGAGAAATATTGAAGATGCTTTAGTACAGAAATGTCTGTCCATTGTTCGTGTGATATCTTTGCACTAATTGTTATTAATACCACTAAATATTCATCGCATTGAATTATAACAATTAGTGAGTATAAAGTAATGATTTAAATTGAACAAAAGTTACACAATTTTGTAGATACGTATTGTCAGTGTAATAATGGAACGTATCTTGCAATATCAAATGAAGTAAAGCAAAATTTGTCTTTCGAATTCTTTAACATCGTTTTAGGCCAACAAATTTCATGTTTTTTGCTTACATAATTTCGCCCAGACTGAAATCTTTCTGTTTGTATAATTTCCAAGCTTTAAAGACTATGCATGTAATAATAATTGAAAAAAATAGTACTCTTATTTACAAGTCAGGCTTGAATTAATAATTATTGTGTAAATTATACGAAATTGTAGCTTTAGATTCAAAAGTTATTATCCAAATTTCAAATCTTTGAAGCACATGCTGTACAAGTATTTTCAAATACTATTTACATAGTGCATAGAAGATTCTGTGGAAGAGATACTTTCATTTAATATTTTTAGTTCTTAATTATCAGTGCGACTTGGTATTGTTTTACGTAACTTGTAAGGGTAATTATTTATAGGAGACTACTTAAGAAGCTTTTTATTTGGATCCACTTATGGAGAAACTATATACTTTTTAAGTTTGCTTCTTATATTTACTAGTGTTACGTTTTGTAGTTTAATGGAACTTTGATTTAGTTTTGGGATACATTTGTTTTAAACACTTATGGTAATATACATGAAACATAATTGAGATATAAGAGTTTGAAGTAAACAGGTATATGGAAAAGGTATTAGCAAATCTCAGCAAAATTATAGCCGGATAATGAAAAACTGGATTCTTTTTGCTAAAGTATCAATCGACAAGATAGCACCGGAACTTCTTTTTAAAGGCTGATTAATTTTATTTTATAAGATTTATTTGTACATGTTTAGCCGACTTTCTATGATATCATAGAGTTTGACTTATACAAATGAATAATGAAAAGAACTGCAAGTAATTTGAAAATGTCTTTTTAATAGGTTTTATTGTGCACATACTAATTCATCGTACTACAGATATGATATTAATGGACTGGTCTAATCCAGCCTAGTAGTGATATTGGTCTACCTTGATTAGTGAGAGATCATATTTGCATACATTTAAGTCTTGAATAATATGGCACAGTATTATAATTTTGTGACCAATACCAGTGGTACATTAACACTCGAAGAAGTAAGGAGCCTTTGCACTGTAGATGGGCAGAGTGTACAATTAGTTGTCGAAGATGTAAATAATGATGGTAATGGTTCTCAGCATTTTTTGACTTATACCACCGCACCACAGAACAGCGGGCAAGCGATACTTTCACCGCAGAGTAATTTAGGAAGTCAACTCCCTACGACACAATTGGATCAAGGGTAATTTATGCGCATGCATTTCGATTATCCTGATAGAAAATTGTAGCAGTGTGTCAATCTTTTTACTTTCGATTCCGTACATATATGTATACATTTACATTAATTTATTGCATACAGGGCGTCCTGGGTCTGGTAGTACAACTGTAACAAAAATAAGAAGAAAAAGTAGAATGCATTCTTTTCGTCTGAGGTGCCGTTTACGAGGAAATGGATTTGAATTTCGTTGAGTACACGAGTACTGAAGCAGCCGCAACCCGAGGCAACATGAAATCGTGGTACAATCGGTAAGGGTGTGATTTGGAAAAATAAGTCGGAAAGAATAAAATTTGTGTATTTTGAACGAAGCGTCGTACGAAAGAAAAGGTATTCTTTATTTCCCACTTATTTGGACATGAATCACCCCCTTTGCGGTGGTAATACAATTTCCGATCGTACCAGGTTGTAGCTACGTGCATCCGACGAATATTTTAAAACCAATTTTCTTGAAAGCCAAGCCTCAAATGAAAAATATTTATTCTATTTCTTCGTTTTATTTTTGCTCATAGAATCACCTCCTGTCCGGTTGCACTACCTGACCTGAGACATCCTGTATATGTATAGAAATAGAGAACAGGATTGGGTATTCCAAGGGAAAAAGGGGTATTGGTATGTTGCGCTACTTATTAAAATAAAAATATCAGTAATTCAGCACGTGACTGATTGAACAATATTTTTCTACATACCTTGTGAAAATACATGTTTTAGTATGACATTTGATTGCAACTACGTAACACTTTAATTACAAACCGTCCTGTGGCCGTACTCGCATAATTTCATGTATATAATAATGTGTTTAGAATAAACGTAAGTTTTAGTATAGGTATAGCAATATAACATCAATGATCACTTCTTAAAGTAGTCTTCTGGGTAGTTATGCGGGGTGTCCCCGAAATGATGGTACAACTGACCGGGAAGTCTATCTACATCTAAAATAAAATTCTGTTTTGTTTCTTCCGATTAATTTTTCAATATAGAACCGCTTCCCGGATAATTGTCCCGTCATTTCGCGGCCGTCCTGTATGAAAATGTATCGTCTTAAAAGAATCACGGTATGTGTTTTTGTTAATGAGATTTCCACGGATAATGGTATAATGTTTATTTATTTAAAATGGGTAACTATTGGAAACTCTTGTATACGTGTGCCTCAAGGAAATATTGCATTTTAATATTCTAAACTACTACAGCAAATCCAATGTGCACACACGTAAAATGTGGGCATGTAGTGCAAATTCTACTACTCAGTTTTAGAAGGAAGAATGAGTACATGTATTTAAATGTATTTACGTTTTTCACTCATTCGACCAGTGTTAAGTAACTCGAAGAAATGATAAAATCTAATGAAATAGGATAATGTAGCTGAGATTTATGCCTATGAAGAAACTGAATTTTAATTTTAATATGGAACATGCACTAAACGATCGAGAAATTTACATAACATAATTATAGTATATACATGACACAGTACCATAATTTGTTGTCCATTGTGTTTGTATTCTTACTTTTGTCTACGTGTTATACATGTATTGATTTTCTGTTTAGTTTGTTTGGTGGTTTCTAAATTAATTTACTACATTTGTATGTTTTATTTTACACCTTACTCTGATACTGCACGAATTATAATGATTGTGCTGAAGAGTATATATTAATACTCACACATTTCGTTAATATGAAACTGTTAAACATTTTGCAACAGCAATATTTGTATTGAAGTAGAATATAGTAAAGCTACACTAGCGGTTTTTAAAATTCAATGAAAAATTAGAATCATACCAATGCACCTTTTCCCCCCTCATTCTTCGCTTGCAATGCATAATATATTCACCCAATTTAATTTAAAAATTACCTATGTAAACATACGGTGCAACATGCAAGTAGTTCTTACTTTACGAATTTTTTGGATCGGAAGATTTCCCCGAATGTTATTTTTCAAACATCGAGGCCTTTGGCCAGTAAAGTGTTTTCTCATCAGTTAATATTATCTTTATATTTTATATTTCGCTCTGACGAACGTAAGTCTTGCTTATAACATTACTTCTAAAGATAAACTCTCGCTTTACGAATTGTTTATTTACGATCGGTCGCCAGGAACCAATTAATTCGAAAATGCGGGAACTACCTGTATTTGAAATGGCTGGACAATTTTGTTGGATGAACTGCTTAGTTTATGTTACTCAGTACATACGGAGTAATACTATTTTCAACGACTTATGCCCTGTAATTTTCTTCGGTTCCAACTCAGCGTACTGCATTGTGTCGATTTACGTATTTGACATAGTAAATTTTTCTTTCAGGCAAAAGGTTCTCATAATCAAAACGAATACAAACGAATCGAGTTCACCTCAAGGCGTACTAAAGACACCAACAGCAAATGTGAATACTGTGAGCGGGAATATCGGAAATATTGTGGGCAATAAAGGTAAATTTAATAAAATCGTACGATATCTTCATCGTATAGCAATTTGCAGATTCTACTGGAATTTCGTATCGTGCGCGTTATAAAATCGAGGATAATTTCAATGAAACATTTACTTATTCAGGTTCTAAGACAATTGCGTGTTGTAATACCGATGGGGAGCAAATACAATGGACAAAAATGCAAGAAAATAGTATTAACGTAAATGCAGCTTCGAAAGAAAGTGCATTGATATCAGACAAGGCTCAAACTGCCAACTTAAATGAAAATCAAAATAATACTGCTCCACAAGTATGCGTTAACGATACTTGTCTCCAGAAATTGTGCAATGCTGTAACAACTATACCCGGTTTTTTTTTCAGGCCGTTCTACATGGTCCTTGTGAAGTATCACCGTTAAGCGCTGGACCTGTGAGAAGGAAACCGCTTAGGTCGTATCAAAACAGAACTCAGTTACAAACGAACAGTATACAAACTGGATCGTCACCTATTCTTGCTAAGACGAGTGCGATAAGTGATACTGGAAACCAATCATCGAACGCTAATGTGTCTAGTATCAGGGCTTCCGCGCCATCGTGTAATAAAGCAGCGATCAGTCCCATTGGACAGAATGTGACACAAATCTCTGCGCAGATACACCCTTCTTTGAGCGCAGTTCACGCCAGACCTCAGACTCCTACCTTGCCAAGAATCCCCTTGAAAGCCCCGCAGCCTAAAATGGATCAAATAAGATTGAAACAGCTTCAGCATCAGAGACAAAATGATCAAAGGCTGCAGGGAAATAATATCCCGCGATTGTCCAATAACGCGGCGCAGTCGGTGCAGGCTACGTTAAATAGTCCCGCAAAACGGCAGCAAACCACGAATTCGGTGCAGCAGAAACAAATGTCGTCGCAATTGCAATTTCAAAAGCAAGCTGCAACGCAGAAGACACAATTTGAACAACAAACGTCGCTTTCATCGTCATCTGAAAGTCTACAAAAGTCGATGGACGTTGAGTCCCTGGAGTCGTCCCCGCAACGACCAGAGAAAGGGCCAACAAGTCAACAAAGCCTTTCGCCGCAAGCCGACTCGGAAAACAGTTTATCTGAAAGCGTCGCGTATCTTGAAAAAGTGATTCACAATCCATCGACTACCAGAGTCCAACATCAGATACACGGGAACACTGCGAAAATGTTAGTTATGCTCTCTAATGGTGAACAGAGATTGATTACGTTCGACGTACCAAATGAAGAATGCACTGTTCAAGATTTGTTAGAGCAGGTACATTAATTACCATTCATCTCCATGGTTATTAGAGTATAATTTCATGAAACTTCATATCTATTTATATCTTTAGGCGAATATCGTGTTCTGCGGAAAAACCTGTGTCTCTTTAGTCTCTGATCCCACTTT
Source organism: Holcopasites calliopsidis (assembly GCA_023838395.1). NCBI lineage: Eukaryota > Metazoa > Arthropoda > Insecta > Hymenoptera > Apidae > Holcopasites > Holcopasites calliopsidis. The sequence goes on along the minus strand of JALHAQ010000005.1, from coordinate 7,384,559 downwards.
GGGTATAAACTACATCGTGGAAGGTGGTTCTGGTGCAGTATCGTCGAACGACATATCCACAAATGATGGTTCCCAGGATAGTATGAACAGTAGCTTAGACAATTCTCATAGGTAAGCTTATTTATATATTTGCAACTGAAATTCGGACTGTACTTGGAAGATATTCAAACGGCTGTCGAACATTTCAGTTCACCAGATGAAAATAGCAATCCGGTTCAGCAAAACGAGGTAAGTTATTATTTCTTTATTTTATATGGCTTTGTCATATTTTTTCCTCGTAATCGTTTTTGGGTAATCGTAATAGTTCAGAATTTAAATAATCAGCGTACAGAGAATTTCTTTAATATAAATTTTCCTGTAACGCATTATGTCTTGTGCATATAATACTGTATACAAAAATTTGATGCAATTTTCAGGAGCCTATATATATTGATGGAATGTTAGCAGTTTGTTCCCACTGTGGAATCAGTTCTATCGATTTTAATCGATGTTTAAGATGTAAAAGAAAATTACCCAAAGACGTAAAGTCTATACCAATGACAATGGGTATGCAAGAGAAGAAGGAAACAATGATATCAGTCGATGTAAGCTGTAAAGAAGTCTAAACGTATTAAAAACTTATTACAGTAAATGTATCGAAGTGTTGTTAATGTGCTTCTTCTAGTTCAGATTCAAAGCATATTTTAATGTTTCTCCCTCATCTTTAATATTTCTTTCAGACGTTCTATAAGAAAAACAACGAGCGAAATTCATCGGCAAAGTTGGAGAAATTGGAGCGAGATGGATCTGTTTATAAGCGTGGGCGGGGAAGAGGACGTGGTTTTCCAAGACCGAGGCCTATTAATAAAGAGCCAGGTAGAAAAAATGTATTATTTCATCTAAATAATGAATTTGTATAAGTTTATACATTACGCACATAGGGTGAAATATTTCAATCACTACACCTGAATATCTCCGTCGTGTTTGATAAGTATTTGAATTAGAATGAGTCGGGATGTAAGAGTAAAAAGACAACAGTAGGAACTCTTACGTGAATCATTTACTTACAATTGCCTATGTTATGCATAGACACCTCAGACATAATATTTCTTGTTCAGAATGTTTGACGATATCGTCCGATGAGGAGGAGGAAGGCAAAGCTAAACAATTGGAGGGCTCTAATAATAATACGTTTTCGAACGATGCAAGTAATAGTTTTAATGAAGAAACGGACACCATTCTTGAGAAGGAACCAATAATCACGAACAATTCTGTTTCTAGCACATGTACTGATTATGTTATGGAAAGTGAAGATACCGCAAAAGGTATCGTATCGAATCACTTCATACTTCAGTCGATCTTTGAAACTTATTCCAATTGATTAAGCCCGAGGTGTACAAAGTCAGATAAAATGAGAAATAAATATTTTACAGATAATCCTGTTCAATCTCCGCACACTTCCATACAGTGTCGAACCGTCAGGATAGGTTCTTACAAATATATTCCTCTGGAGAGAGTAACAATCTCGGAAAATGGAGTAAGATTTGGTGTACCTTTGTTGGAAGACGGTAACTTAGTTTATTGCTTATTTGTATCGTGCGATACGCGAATGCGACTATTCGTTACATATAAATGTTAATATGTGTTATAGATAAAACGTTTGTAACATTAGAAGTTAAGATGCAGGAAATAGTGAAAGTACTAATTCATTTTGGCAAAGCAATGCCAGTGCTTTTCTTTTACACATCGACTGGTACGGGAGCTATGATAAGAGAATTGTTAGGAATGCAGGATCCAAAGGGGCCGTATTACGATCCTGCTGGAAAAGGTAGTAGCTTTAAAATACATGGCAATTAGTATCATGCGCACTAACTCTAAACATAAAGTTGCAATTCTGATCACGCAGAGAAAAGTTGTAGCAATTTAATATTCATTGCTTTCGTAGATCATACGCATAAACGGATTACTTTACTGCCAGAAAAGTTAAGTGAAGAATCGAAAGTGGTGCTAAAAAATTTGTTTTCCCGCAAACGTTTATTAGAGGAATTAAACACAAAAGAGGCAAACGATATTCTTGTACGGGCATCACCGAAGGATGTACGTAATATATACGCCATTGGATGAGCAATTAAAATAGTTTCGAAACACTGTAATCGCAATTAATACATACATATTTACAGAGTCTACAAATACAGAGTTTGTCAAGGAGAGACAGCCAAGTTGGCGTATCAACTAATTCGAATGCCAACAATGGGATACGAACGTAAGAAACGAATTTCCGTTTCGTTTATTTACTTATGCTTAGTGTGCTACTATTATGTCTCTTTTCCCGCAGATTAACTGTGTATCCACCGCCGCCTGCAAAAGGTGGTATAGCCATTAATACCGAAGATTATTTATGCCTTGGGGAAGATCAGTTTTTAAATGATGTAATTATAGACTTCTATTTAAAGTACTTGACGTTGGAAGTTTTGTCAGAAGCTGATCAACAGAGAACTCATGTATTTAGTTCGTATTTTTATAAACGATTGACAAGTCCGCATGCTCGAGCAGTCGAAAGCAACGGACCTGTTTCGCCTGCTAATAAGAGGCATGCAAGAGTACAAAAGTGGACAAAGAACGTCAACATATTTGAGAAGGATTTTATTATAATTCCTTTAAATGAACAGTGAGTATTTGTCTACTACTACCTCATATATAATATTATATTTTTCTTACGCTGTAGTTTCATTTAATGCAACAAAGTTTATCTTCCGCTGAAATTTGTATTTGTTATGTACGAAAATATTGCAGCTCCCATTGGTTTTTGGCTATTATTTGTTTCCCTGGGTTAGTGGGCGATGTGTCGTCACCGCCCGCTCAACGCGAAGGCGATTTCATTCGCAGGGCTATACAAAAAAGTAAGAGATTGAAGGAGCTAAAGCTTAAATCGGTTACAATTGGAGAGACGACTCTTACACCAGTTCCGACTACCATAACTATAGATCAGAGTGATGATGGGTCGGAAAGGGACGAAGCTGAAGGTGACGACGAAGAAATGGAGATGGAAAGCGACGACGAAGTATGTTCATTATGTACAGGGTGAATCTGGGAACTGGGACAGGTTACTGCTTTTTTAAAAGTAAAAATAGAGCAAAAGATCAGTAGGTATTATACGTCCTAAATTCCTATGACCTTATTTTTTCTGTGGACGAAGCCGCCAGGTGTAAACGCACTTTATTCTTTAATGCAACCCATTTTTCTTTCATTAAATCAATCGATTCACCCTGTATATGGTATAGTCCTACCTTACCTCAGATCTTTATTATATTTTTTGTTGATACAATCCTCCTTATATAGGATGAACCTGAAACCACGGAAGATAAAAGTCCAACGGCGAAATTAGACAAAAATGCGCAACGCGACGAAGACACTGTAAAAGTGTAAGTGTGTCCGTGAGCAAATAATTCTGTCTCAAGTTTGACATCCAATTTATTAATATGTCTTTATTTCGATCTTCGCAGGCCCTGCATATTGATATTCGATTCCCTTGCGGGTGCAAGTAGAGCACGCGTGGTAGCTACTCTAAGAGATTATTTAAGTTGCGAGTACATGGCGAAAATGGGGCACGAGAAAGTATTTTCGAAGGACACTATTAAAGGAGCATCGTTGAAAGTTCCTCAGCAATCGAATTTCACTGATTGCGGATTATATGTATTACAATACGTAGAGAGCTTCTTTAAGGTAACCTCGACTTCCGATGTCGTCGAACACCGTGTTCGTTCGTGACAGATATGTTACAACGCTAAATTCTGATTACAGGATCCCATTAAGGATTATACTTTGCCCATAAAGACGTTGAAGAATTGGTTCGAAGAGATAGTCGTGACAAGGAAAAGGGAGGAGTTGTCGAAACTATTGATTAAGTTGACGAACTCGACCAAAGGAGACAAGAACATCACTATACCTGTTCTAAACTTTCCTACGCAAGACGGTAAACTGAAAACTAAGGCTGAGAATCAGGTTGACGTTAAGTCCGTGAAAACGGAAGTGGAGGATAAGAAGAAGCCTACGGTGGATGCGGAGAATCGCGCTAGTAATAATTTGCCAAATCAAACGGAAACTGTCGAGCCAACTAACGAGGTGGTTAGTAGAACTACGTACCAGATCATTCCTTACTCTCCGTGCACAAATTCCAGTTCCAGTTCGTCCGAATGTAATTCAACGGAAATGGTGACTGAATCTAAAACGCCTCAAGCAAGGTAATTTCCAATATTCCCCAATTAGATCGTACAATTTGCTATATAATCGTATGTCAATGAATGTTGATCTCTCTGTACCAGGTCGTCAAGCGAAACAATGTCCTACTTAAAATCGAAACGGATTCCCAGGTTAATGTTGAGAACGGAGAATCATGACGATGCGCAGGCGGCCAAAAAACACAAAGGAGAGTCTTTTGAATCTTGTAAATAAACGTTAACGTCTTTTTTTATAACGATCAAGTTAGCCAGCATTCATAAACAAAACGATGGATTCATTTAACTATGTAATAATTGTAGCTAATACTTCATGAAACGAATAAAAAACATTCAGTCATAATTGGATCACGATTGATTCCTTCGAATTCACGACGTATCCCCTATCCGAAACCGATTCATCTCATTGAAACGTTAGTCAACGATCTCGCCCAAGGATACTGAATGCGGAACTCGTTGCGATCATTTTGCCAGTTACCCGAGTTACGCTATGCAGTATTGGACGGTGTTATAAAGTAAGACGTTGTACAAGAGTCGCGTTCAATTTGATCGGTGAAGCTATTATTTTGTTAAGATCTCTTCAACTGCCTGTAACGTATCGACGCTTGCGAAATATTGTATCCGATGCCCTTCAATAGGTATCACCGTAATCTTACCGCAGATTTGTATTGGAATATATACATAGTATGTAACGGCGATGTCTAACCAGGTAATTCGGGAGACTATCTATTTAAAGCTGCGCGACATATTCACGCAGATATATATGTACATCCAATTACACTCGCCAGTTTTAAATAACTGTTAAGTGAAATCCCGTTGCCCGGGAAGGAAGGGAAAGAAGTGAGAGGCAGAAGTGCTGCATGAATGTCGATGGGGGAAGAGATGAGAAGAACTAGTGAAACTCGATGATAGATACGTAAGTTCACCATATGTTCTATACGTAACAAGACAATTTGAAGCCGTAGCTTGTCGGATAATCGTATACCGTTGCATAATGCCCCCCTTTCGGCTTCCCGACCCATATCCCGTTCATTCTAACACTGTAACAATTTGCAGCGCTCTAAAAATGATTCTCTACCTTTTCATTTCTTCGAAGAGCGACACTACGAGCAGTTGTATCAGAATTCTTTCATATCCCGAGACATTGTTACTACACTTACTTATAACTTCGTTATTTATTATACTTTCTAGTTTCCATTTTACAATTCCATTGGGGTCGTGATCGCTCAGTCAACACCATGGCCGCAACGATAATTGCCTTAGCAATTTCTACTCTGTATATCGCACTTACGAGTCTCATTGCATATTGGATGAGAAGATACACAAACTATTACATACGGGACCCGTTTGTTAGGTCCCTATTTTTAGAAGGCATTGCTACTGCTGAACTTTGCGGAGCATGCTTCGAGTTAATAATAAGTAAGTCAGTGAAACGATTTATTAGTGGAGAATTGAGTTCAAAACGATATGCGCAGCAGCTTATTCGTTTAATTATTAACATAATGAGCGTGCATTAAAACCTACCCCGTCCTGTACCGCTCGTACAACACAAAACATTCGAATACGATAATTATGAAAGACAGATGATTATTGGGTTGAAGAAATAAAAGAAGAAGAAACAATCTGAATTTCATCCTAAATGCCGTTTCACGAGGGTTGCCCACCTTCTGTTTCTACGCGTCCCTTTTTTTCTTCACGATTACGCGCAATAATCTTAAGTTTCGTAAATGAGAATGATCTTTCCGACCGTGATGAATCTTCCGATTAGTTGCCGAGAATTGGGGCGTCTCCATGTACGGCGTGTACTTGTTCGTACTGACGATATGGTGGTCCATGAATTGGGAGGACGCCACGGCTTGCCCCTACACGCACATCGAGGACGTCGTCGAAGGGAAGAAATCGCCCCGCGATGCTTTCCTACTGATATGGGCCGAACTTGTCGGCGGTCTCGCCGTTTTCCGATACGTCCAATTGCTTTGGGCACTCGAGATCGTCTCTACGCACAAAAGCAAAGCATTCGGCGACTGCACCACCGATTTGCAGGTAAGTGGCGTCGATGAACACCGAATTCCCCTCCGATGATTCGCTTTCGAGTAATGTCCCGCTATAGTTACAATTGGTACCTTAGAAAAAATCATTGGGGGAAATTCTTTGGCACATTGTTTATAGATGTATTACGGTAAAGCATGAATAACAGTTTTCTGCGAACTCCTAAAACTAATGCAATGGTCTGATAATGTTGATGCATGTGAAAAAAAGTGAAACGTAAATGTTTATTACTCAAAGTAACAATGAGAAGTGGTGGATCTAATCCTTTCTATCCTCTTTAAGGTGCCTGTGATATTTGGAGCGTTCGTCGAATGCGTGGCGACTTGTATTTATAGGGTGGTTTCACGCGGCCTGAGCGAGACAAATTCAAGGATCAGCGTTATCCTCGATTCCTTCGTTGGAACAACTTTGGTCATCGCAGGTTCGAATTTAAATAATCTTAGAGATACTATACATATTCGTATATTTGTCCATCTCTTCTTTTTAACTTCAAAATCCAATGTAATCTTTTAACCGAATCGACGTTGAATCGTTTATCCAACGATTCCCAAGGAGTAAAGTTCCCCCTAATGATCATGTAAACTATTCACATTAATATTTAACGCGATCCAACGAAAAGAAATCTGATTACAGCCTTCGATTATTCCGGTGGCTACTTCAATCCCGCACTCGCCACTTCCCTGAAGTACGGATGCTTAGGCACCTCTTTTATGGAGCACGTAATAGTGTACTGGGTGGGTGCATGCGCCGGCTCCATCGCCTCTCTGCAAGTTTACAAGTCCCCGTTTATTCGGAGCTACGTGGAACGGTACAAGGAGAAGACGTTTTGAGCCACTGACCGCTGTGTTTCCCGGTTTTGCGTTCGCCTGACTTGTTTATTTAACTTGTCCCGACAATTTTTTGCCCGCGTGTCGTTCCGCAGACTTGGCGCACAAGTTCGTAGCCCGATCTCAGATTGCAAGTAGAAACGCGTTTACGCACAAGTGAATTCTCGACACCCCTTGTAAGATTTCGGGAAGGGGTAGGTAATACCCTTTCGTAATATTAGGGGACGATCTTTGTGGTACAAGAGTTTCGAGTTCAGATTAGTGTATAGTAAAGTTAATCGATTGATGGCGAGGTGTAATAATGTATTTTAACAGTACAGAGTAATGAAAGTCTTGCGAATTATTCAGGGGGGTGTACATCATAGGTACTGTTAAATAAATTAACAGGTTCCGAAGGAATTTATTGAAACGTGAATTCATAAAGATATTCGTAACTGCGATTGCATTTTGCGTGTAATTATAACGTGCCATTCTAAAAGTGAGTATTATGAACAAATATCAAAAAGAAAGTAGCGAGGGTTGCGTAAAGCTCTGATAGCTTCAAAGAAGATTAAATGTTAAAAGAAAGTATAAATCTCAGCCCCGCGCAGACTTATTCCATACGTAATATAACAATGTTGAAAGTTAAGTAAAAGCTTCTTTGATCTGTAAAGATATATCATTTAAAAACGATCAAACATTATCTTAAAAAAAAGGTGACAATAAAGTAGGTTCTTAATTGTAACGCTTCGTGTGAAATAATCGAATTTGTAATTATACGAAGAATTCTGTTTTCGACGACATGTCGTACTGAATCGCTTCGTTCTTGTACATTTCGATAGCCTGCAACAGAAATAATATAATAGAGTATTTTCTGATTAACATCGTGAAAGTCGTGTTTCCCACCAATTAATTATAGCTCCCGTGCGTGTGTGTGTGTGTAAAGGAGGAAAAAGTAATTATTGAAGAAAATAAAAGGAAAATTTACAGAATCAATCTCGCCGTCCAGTTCAGCCACCTGTTTCTCATGAGAGGTTTTCAATTTCTCCTTTTCGCGTGCTTGCTTGATCTGCACATTTTTCCTCTCCTGCATAAATTTCTTCGTATTCTGTTCCTTCTTCTCTCGAAGTCGACGATCCTTGTCTCCTTTCGTCTTCAATGCTTTATCGTTCATCACTTCCTTGGCCGTTTCCACGGATATTTTCGCTTGATTCGCATTCATATCTTTGATATCTCTGAAACCGCGTACAAAATTAATAGGCGCGATAGTTAGAATTCTACGGAAACAAGAAACTTGTACAAAGCACACGGTGCAGTGCATCGTAAATAAATCTCACATACTTATCGTGTTTGGCTTGCAACTGTTTCACCTGCGACGCCTGCACGACTTCGATTAATCTTTTGAATTCCTCACGCGCTGCATCCGTGTGATTCTTCAACAGTTCCCATTCTTCTTTTCGTTGTCGTTCCACCATGGCTGACCATTGCGCGGTTTGTTCGCCGACAACTTTCTTCACGTTCGCGTCTTGGATCAGCGCGTTTTTGCTGTAAACGAGAGATTAATCGTTGCTTAGTTCAGGCGAAACAACGTTATACATTAATAACGTTCATTCTGTCTTTTTTATTTTCTTTAATTTTTCGAGCCTATTGAAGGCATGCCGCAACATGCTACGTACTCCTTCCCCTTTACCAATTTATCGATGGCAGAGCAATGATTCTTCTGCATTGTCTGCCGTTCCTTCAAATGTTTCTTCCTCATTGTGTCCAATTCCTTCGTTTGTTTCTTCCCTAGCTTGAACGTTTTCTCCTTTCGCAACGTGTCGAGCGTGATTGGTTCCGGCTTGTACTCCTCTGAAAATAATTGAAACCGTTAGAAATTGAAAAGCGATCGCCAGAAATATTAGCTTTGCTAGTGAGAGACGTCTTCAAATTACTGCGATGAAATTCTCATCGTTCCGCTCGGTACAATTCACGATTAAATCGTATCGAACTCGTTAAATATGTTGGGTGTGTAAGGATGTTAATTAAACAACATCTCTTTGAACAACCATCAACTCGTTTGGATCTTGTCGAATGAAATTCGCTTAATAAATAACCGATACCCTTCTTCGCCTTCTCCTCTTCCTTCTTCTTCGCCTCAGCCTTGGAGTCGGTTTGCTCGATTCCGAGCCCCTTCATCGCCTCGGCTTGTTTTTCCGCTCCTTTGCTGAATGCACCCGGGTCAGACAGGGCAGCCATGAAGTCTGCAAGCCGAGAAAGCAGCCTCGGATCAGAGTCATCGTGATACACTTCTATTTTTGCCCGGCAAACTTGCTCGAGATATTATGTACCTTCGAAACCATCGGGCACGTAAATCTTCAGCTCGATGTTACAGAACAGCATCGGCAGTGCCATGGGGAAGTTCGCCTCGGTCTTCAACGAAATATGTCTATATCCGGCTTGAAGGCCGTCCAGTGGTAAAATACGTTGACCCAACAGTTTTCCGCTCTCTTCGTACACTCCTATCACGATACAATTAGCATAAATGCGCATTGGTGTGATTTTGCACTGTTCCAATTGATCAATTATAAAAGGGATTACTATTTAGTCAATTTACGAAGGGAGTAGCTCTTTGCGTGATTAAAACGTTGGTTTAGTTAATTGCGATTATGCAGAATGCGGTTGAAATCGCGGTGCATGCAGAAAATTGGCGATTCCCTGTGCAGAAGTAACAGGAAATTGCTGTACACAAATTTGGAGTCCAGACTTTTTAACATTACAATGTAATTAATCATTTAGCGATCGTGTTTAAAAGTTCCTGTGCTTCTGATTTACTTTTGCGTAAGAAATCACGCCCCCTTTGACTGATAGATATTCGATTTACCGAATCTGAGGACAGCCAGGTCCGGAAGCACAATTTTTCGAAACAGGAACGGCTCTTCGTTGTAAACTGGATTCAGACCGTTTCCAGGTACCATTCGTGTTCTAAATTCCTTTTTGATTGTGTCTGCCGGCAAACCGTACATATCTACTTCGACATAGGTGCCGACTTTTTTATCAGACAAGAACTGGCCCGCTATCACCTGCCACATAGAACGTATCGACCAGTCAGTCATTGTTACTTCACCTTTCCGTCGTCGAACGAAACGGAAAATGTACTTGGACAGAACACTGCGCGGTGATAACACCGTCCACGTCCTCGGAGAAGGGATCGAAGCTTCTGTCTGGTCTTCTCATGAAATCCGGCTTCAATAAATATCCGGTTGTTGCGTTGTACTCGAATTTTCCTTGATTCAGCTGCATGGGCAAGTCGGGTGTTTGAAAGTTTAACGCTACCATCTGACAGCCCGCGTTCCAGAAGACCTGTACCAATGCAAACAGGTATTAATACTCCATGATAATGTTTCGACAATTTTTTTTCTTTTGTAGGATAAAACCGCGTAACTCACCTGCGGCATATAATTTGACGAGTCGGCTCTCGTGCCCTTCGGATAGATACGACTCATTTGACGTTTGTTGTAATTAACGAACTCGATGGCATTCGTTTTCAGGTAGTTCAGTGCTGCAGTCTCCGAAAACGAGGACATATTGTGATGTATGTTCTTCTCTGCAATAATAACGAGACTAGTGTTCTCTTTGTAAAAATTGTCATTGTGCTAGCGTAATTGTTATATGTACAATTGCATATAGACCACTGGTTTCATGGTAGAATAATATTCGAGATTAGTTTACAATGCCATTTGTGTCATAATTTTTCTGGGGGACAAGTCACAACTTCTCGACCCATGTTTTGTCAGCAACATTCTCGAGTAAATTCATATACCTCGTATCGCGTTGAATGGGGCAGAAAGAGAAAATAAATCTCAAGGCAAATGTTTTATGTACTAGAAATAGTTCTGATGTCCAGTGGAATAAGGTACCCGACGCTGAGACTAAAAATACTTTCGCCTCGTAATTTCGAAATTGGTATCGAAGCCACTTGTGTTGGCTATTTAAAAATCTCTAGCTGTTTTTCAGAAGCCCTCGTGTGTATGCATACATCTCATAATGTTGAGATGTTCGTTAACTGTACAAAGTACATTCATCAATATAGGCGATCAATGTTATAAAATAATTTTAGGTTTTGCAATAAATTCGAAAAAAGAAAGATAAAATACCAGTAAAGTAAATGAGGAAGCTCGACGTCCGATCTGACTGGATAGCATACAAAATTAGGGCGTAAAGTATTTCAATTCTAGAATGTTTCTCATATAAAATACTTCATTAAACGTTTGACGGTTTAATACGCGTAATACTTTGCCATATAATTTTAGCTGTAGGACGCCCAAAAATTTAATTTTAAATAGCATAAACCAATGAGGTCGTGGAGGCATAATTCAAGTAGTATGGGCTAACGGTATGGCCCGTCGTGGCTGTTTAAGTAGTACAAGTCAACGCCGCTATCAGGCATTAAGTACCGTTCATGTACGAACAAAAATATTTCGATTGGCATATCGCACGGTGTTCGTAGCTGAAGGGTTTACTAATAGTGTCACTTGTCTACCTAGAGAATAAGCCTGGGATGTACTTACTGTCAATGTTATAATGAAACGTGCATTGTACTTTATAAAAAGATTGAGGTATAAAAAGGAGATACACTTTACGTACTTTCTGCAACTTCAAAGCTTTGAAATTTCACTGGTTGTGCATAATTAATCATCGAGGAAAGCCAAGGATGTACCGCCATCGTGCTGCCGGTATACTGAACAGGAGGAGCCTCTCCTTCAGCACCTCCTTCACCTGGTGGAGCACCTTCGGCCGGTGCTTCTTCCTAAAACGTTATAAAGGTTCTTCTTCAGAGAGAAGATAATGCGGAATATGAGTGAGTAAAGTACTGAAAATTTCAACATAGATTTTCCAAGAGTTTCTCAGCAGACGTTTTATAAATCTTCAAGGATATTGCTCCGCGATACATATGTAAAACTTCGCTCTTGAATATTTTAAAATTCACGGACATAGTATTTTACTTTTTTAATGAAACTATTATGCGACAAATTGAATTGTAGGCACGAGTAATAAAATTTTAAGCAAAACATAAAATTGCAATGCATTTTCCAAATTCTGCGATCATAAAAACTTCGCTTCCTAATATCAATGATACGTAGCCTCGTTCATCAATGATGATTCGGATGAAATAATGTTCTCTGTGCGAATACATTTGTTTGATCTATAAATGAAAATGAAGCTTGTGTCTAATTATTATAAGTAATAACAGTTAACCGTTGGCGGTTCCGGTGGCGGTGGTGCAGCAGGTGCACTCGCATCCTCAACCACCTCGTCTTTCGCCTCGAATTGCCCGGAGCGGAATAACTCGAGCTCAACCTTCTCCACCTCCGGCTTCAGTCTCTTATTCTTGATTAATATCTTTCGCTTCAGTGCGCTCGGCGGTGGAAGCGGATGTCCCGGTTCAAGCTGCACCGTATTATTTAGGATTATAAAATGATCCCATCTCTCTTTCGTTTTAATAAAAAGAAAATCACCAATATTGTTAAAACACTAATTCGCCAAAATTATTAGAAGAATTGCATACCGGATAATCTTTGATAGGCTCCTTCAACAGCAGATCGCCCAGTATCTCGTCACAGTACTTCGCCAGCTTATACTGCTGCTTTAGGCAGCAGTGATTTTCGAAACTAAGAATAATGGGGTATTCCGAAGTGACGAATGCAGTATCCCTCAAGGCGTAAATGACATCCTTGAATAGTATATCTGTACACATCGCCTTGCCGTGAGTTATGATAGGTTCTTCGTCTTCACCCTTACCGTCCCAGCAATCGAGCTCTACGCATCTAGAAAACGGCACATTTCATTATCTTCCTAACACAGAAATTAATTAAATTAATTGAATTAATTAATTCAATAATTTAATTATGTATTATTACTGTTATTTCTACTGCACAATCTGCCACAGTATCATTAGTAATAATAATATAAATAGTTGGTAATAACAGATAATAATGATTTTGGATTTTTCATAATTTCAGTTTAAATAGATTATGAGAATCAAATAGTTACCTGCAACCAGCTAGCAACACCTGTCTGTACATTTCAACGGTGCTCTTACCACCAATTTGTCTGCCACTTAGATACGTATTGTGACTAGAATTAATGTAATAATGTGAAAGAGGTTGATCCATGTCCATCCATTCCTCTAATTTGTCCAGAAACACAGGTGCATTTTCGTCAGACATTAAATACCGGATAAAGCCCTCCTTAGTGAAAGATCCTGTATTAAAAGAAAAAATGATACACGAATTCTTTTGCTCCTGTCACTTTTGATAAATTGATATAATATTACAATCATAAAATAGTACGTAAAACTGTTAATTATGGAATTGTAAATAATTCACAATAAGTACGAAGATGGAAGTAGATTTAAAAGAGCAAGATTAATTCCTCAGGAACTTTTTAATTAGATGTTTCGAATTTATTTGTCAATAAAAATGAATTATAAATATAAATCCACGATATTTTAATAAATATTTTGTAAGAAATGAAGCTCACTTGCGCCTTTCGCCTTCTCATCTTCCTCATAATCGTTGATTATCTCCGTGCAACGTTTCTCATCGTATAGGGGATACAAAATTTCGTTCAATCGCGGATCTCTCTGTTTCTCGTTCATAAACTGTACTAATTGACCCAAGCTGATTGTATCCGATTTACCTTTCGTGCTGCAACGTACCGTCAGCATCGTAATAATCGTTATTCAGAATGATTTACAGCACAGTTTGCAGGGATGTTAATTATCACTGCTAACCAATACTTACATCGATTGAAATAATTCTTCGATATCATTACGGGGGCATATTTTAAAATACAATGACTTAAATTTCTCGAACGTAAAATCCTTGGGTTCGATTTTGTCGCTCTACAAAAAAGTTTGCGCAATATTTCTTGTGCTTTACAAGTAGCGTTTTATATTTCAACATTTATTTACTTTCTTAACAAGAAATGAAATGAAAAAGTTAATGGCAACGTACGATGTTAACCAAATATTTGAAAACATTACTGCGCAATGATTTGGAGAAGTTAATTAAAATAACTTGATATTTGCTCCCTTTTGGGAATTATTAGGTCCTCAAATAATCGTTACGATAAAGTTAAAGTTTATACCTTGCACAAACATCCATTCTTTGGTTATCACCTTTACTTAAAAAAAGAAATTCTTTGCTGATCTTCGCGTTATGTCGAATGAAAAATGACTCGGTTGGTCGTATCTTCTTTACCTGTTTGTCTTGCATTATCCGCAACGTGCAGCTTTGTAAAGATAAGATTAAAGTAACGAGAAAGCTTTTACCTTTCCACTAGGTAAGCCCAAGTCCGCTAACCCCTGATAAACGAGTTTTTCCGTTTTACCAGAGGCGAATGTTTTCGATATAACTTTAACCGGCACTTTTCCTTTTGGATCCACTTGAAAGCTCAGCCTCATCCAACTGATTAATAAACGTAGACGTTAACATAAAAACTCAAAATCACGGTCGACGTCAAATGGAGGAAAAATAAACGTGAAGCACGAGGCATTCAATGATCAAATAGTAAAATTAATAAGCGCTTTCGTACATACTGCTTCATTAATTGCGTTGTGGGACAAACGTTTGAGGCTTTCGTATTGTGCGTAATTAATCGCAAGCCAGCCTGCCAATCCTGAATTAGATAAGCATTTCACTCAGAAGTTCTACGTACTTTAGTTGTTATTGTTGTTACCTTAGCCGTTTGCGCGTCCGGGCAAACAACATGCTGATAATTGATATTAGTGTAATCGATACCCGAGCATATAGTTAAACTTTTTTGGTCTATCTCCTCCATTGTCCCGTGTTTATTTATTTTATTACACAACTTGGGATCCTGAGAAATTGTAATTCAAACAAGATCAGCGAGCTATTTGGCACGAGACAACTATTAACTGTCAAGTTAGCACTGCGATAAGTTTAAACAAATGACTATTGTTTTTTACCTTTGGTGTACCGCCATAACGAATATCGCAGACTTGAGCCAATTCTATTACATCGCCATCCTGCACAAGAGCGTTTCTTATTATCTTGCACTTGAAGAGTACCGAATAAAACGCTATTGATAAACAATTCTCTTTCTTCTCATACCATCACAATTACTATAATATGTATACTCAATTCTATAATAGAACATTTTTGCAAGCAAGATTTCAAGACTTATAATTCTAAGAGCGTCCAAATGAAATTAGAATTGTCCAACCGAAAAATAGGAACCGATGGAGTTGCTTCAGGATACCTTTCCTTCGCTCTTCCAATATATAAAGAACCCGTACTCGTCGACTTTAAATAAACAACTCTGCTCATATTCAGTCGTTTCCTTGTCTTCCAACCACCGATCGAACGTCGAGCCGTTTCTTAATAGCTCCGGCACTTCGATCCGCCAATTAAACTCGAACTTTTTAGTCATACCGCCGACTTCCCCGTCTCGCGGCTAAAGCGGCCCGGTTTCCGGATGTTTTCAAGTGAACCCGAGGTGATACGAAACCCGAATGACTCGTTCCCTCATCGCGACGCTGCTCGGTGGTACATAACGCGATTAAACAAATCCAATTTGGCGTGAACGGGGATTCTCTTGCGATCGGGTAGCGATCGTCACGTGAAATAGCTTTTCAACTTATATAAGGTCGATGCGGTTGCATTTTATTCTATAAAGGGCAAAACCCACGTCTTTCGTTCAAGGGCTAAAACTCATGCGGGGGCTGGATTGAATGTAAGTATTTGAAAGCGACGCTAGTACGGGAATATAATAATTTATTACAATGTTCGTTGCAATTACACAGTAACGTGCTCGGTGTCCACTCGTTATTAACAATTTGGCTTCGTATGGCAATCGCCTACTTTCTAAGTTCTTTACACGTGCTAGACGGTATTTATTTTCATGAACGCGTGTGCGGTCACGTTGTTACTAACAAGCTTATGCAGTCACTTCTTATTGTCTTTACCTACACAGTCGCTCTCTTCGGTGATACTTACTCGAATAAACTATACAAATACGCTGAAAAATTTGTACTCGTTATTATTTAACACATGGCTCTAATGCGTATGATACAGCGATTGTTAATTGGAGTGCATTGAACCGATCATTATCGCATCGTCGTTCAGTGCGTTTACATTATACTATCAAATGAACTTACGCTTCTACTGCGATGCGATTTTCAAATTGCTTAGCAACAACGAAAAAAGAAAATAGTAACGGTGAATTGCTTTGATCGATTTATCGACGCGTACGCGAATTAATTATTGCCAGTTACAATGAAATCGTCTCGAGTAACGCGAAACGAGAAAATACAATAACTTGTTTATTACATTAATTGTTCTTTATAATCGATTCTTTTGCAGAATCATTTTTACTTTTTGATACAGCCATATAACGACGGATATTGTTTCATTTTCTCAGACCTAAACTTATTGCTCCTTCAATAAAAAATTGATATCTTTTTGTACGACGTCATGTAACAATGTACAGAGATCCTAAAACCTATGATCCGTGATATTAACGATTCAAAATTATTACTTTGTTCTACGTATTTACGTATGCGATTCCATCTTTCAAGTACACGGTGAAAAAATATTGAAAGCGCACGAATCGCTTTCTTTTTATCTTCGTCAAGGAAGATGAATATGATTCACAGTTTAAAAATCACTAGCGAGAAGTGTTTTTAAAGGTGTACAACACTGGAACACATAGTTGAGATACAAATCACTTGATTTACGACAGTTTCCTCGAATCGCACGATTTCGAGTCCTGCTTTTTAATTATTTACCCGACAAACTTGGATGCGTGTGCGGTGGCCGTAAATACTTCCGGTTTATCGTGTTGCACGTATCTTCCGTGATGCACACACTTTACGACTAGCACCCGCGTTGCATGATATTAGTTAAACTTGCGCACGTTTCGGGTGTGCAAAAAGGTGAAGAAGCGTTTGAAGGTACAGTATTGAAACGTTAAAGCAGAAAGGAAATGACCAATGCGGTTATTTATCGTTTCCTATTAGTTTTGTAGATACTTTTAAGAAGACACTATTAAACCATGCAAGCTGGAAAACATGTGCGCTACGATAAATCGAAAATATGTAGTATGCTTTACGTACGCGGACCCAAGTTTTTTAAAAATTATTGGTAAATATGAATAAATATACTTAATCTTACCATAAAGTCATTCGATCGCTAGAATATAACGTCGATGCTGATAGGTGAGAAGAGAATACATTGTCCTATCGTTTTCTACTAATTTGACAACCCTTAGCGAGTCATTTAAATTTTTTATTAGGCTGGTACATACGAAGTACAACTTTCTTAAAGTTTGAAGATCGGCGTATCGGCGGTATAATTATTTTTTCCTTTTAATGTAGGGGCAGTAAAAGTAGCATACAAACAATTTTTCATCTTATTTAAATGTAATCCTGCCTTAAGGGCACTATTTTTTCTAACAATTTCATTCTGAGAAACGACGTTTCGCATGTACCAGCCAAATATGTACTAGCA
Organism: Holcopasites calliopsidis; assembly: GCA_023838395.1. Lineage (NCBI taxonomy): Eukaryota > Metazoa > Arthropoda > Insecta > Hymenoptera > Apidae > Holcopasites > Holcopasites calliopsidis. The sequence continues at coordinate 7,366,976 of JALHAQ010000005.1, read as the reverse complement.
TACATAAAACGACGTACGCTTCAAACTTCTACATCCAACGAGCATTAACTAAGAAACTCGCGATGCGTTGCACAGCACTAAAGAAGAATAACAATAGATTAACCAATATTAACTTCACCTACGCTTCCACTGAAACCCACCAAAAGGTATTTATAATTACGAACGTGTGCCTCGGTTCCATGGTGTCGTCATGATTGGGGTTTCGATAAAAGGCAATTCGTGTTGAGCGGTATCGAGCAACTCGTGTCCCGTTGCTGCTCCTTGATCACTTCCTCCTCGAAATTGTGCATCGGTTCGGTGCAATACTCTTGGCCGCAGATCTTGCACGCCTCGAAATGCGGCTTGATGGAATTCCGCAATTTCTGAAAAGACGAAGCAAGCGAAGTTACAGGACACGCTCGGTGTCGCAGGCGGGATGAAATATTTAATCGGAGGTGGCCCGCGGCTGATCTAACACGCACCTCGGCAAAAGTGTCGCCGTTAGCTCGGATGAATTCGTAGATAGCGAAAGCGGGAATGCAAATGAGGGAAAGTGAAGCGATTCCCCAGCCGATCGCCTCTGCCCACCACGGGTACATGTAATCGCCGTTGCGGTAGGTCGGGGGCTCGTAATCAATTAAGCTGAACACCCACACAGCCTGAAACAGTAAGCGATTTAATGGTGAACACAGGGCGCGGGTCAGCTTTCATACGATGTTCAATTATTATCAGCCGTCGCGTGGATAATTACACGGTACGCTTGGTGGAACCGATGCAGAATAGTCGTAAAGTCCTTTAGGAGGTAAAAAGCACGTGTTTTGGGGGTGATAGGGGGCTGGTGTGTTGTTCAGTATCGTCCAAGTGCACATAATTAGTTGTATTAAATGGTATAAGCACGAAGAGCTCGACGTCGAAAGATTTTAGCTCATTTATTACCGCGCGAAACGCATTTTGATTACTGCTACTTAAGAAAAAAGTATCACTTGTTTCGAGGCGTACGAATATTCGAATAAGAAAGTAAAGAACATTATCACTCTAAGTGCAAAAGTGTAATCTTGAATTTTACCATTATAAGAAGAGGGGCAGCGATCAGCCAGCAAAACCGGAAGTACGAAGATGGTACACGTCCAGTCATCTCTTTCACGTTATTGCACAGACGTCGTACACCGTAACACCACGATATCGCAATTACCTCGAAGAAAGCGAGGAACATTATGGATATCGAGGCGGCATAGTGATCAATTAATTGGAAAAAGTAGATGCCACCCTGAAAGTAGGAGTACAGAAACGTTTATTGGTAATAGAACTTTATTTGCAAGTTCTCTGCATTTTCGTTTGGCTGTTAAATACAATCGTGCATAAATACAAATAAATAAATAGTTTCAAACGAATACAGTTTTCTCGACTTTGAAGCAAAATTTTTCAAGCAAATCCGGGCTCAAATTAAAGCCTACATTCTCAGCTACTAATCTGGTATAAGATCTCAATGATTTTCCATTGCATTATCTTGGCAATTGTGAATCGAATTTACTTGAGTAGCAAAACAACTTACCTGTGTAATATTGGGGAGACCAAATAAAAACGATATGACGCATACTAAAAGTACTAGCATTTCGTGACACACGAGGTGACGCTTTACCCAGTTCGGAAAGCCGTCTTGTATCGACGTAACAACCACCTCCACTATTGCAAACTGAAATTACCAAAAGAAAAGATCCTTACAATCTGAAAGGTTTATTACTTATGCCGTTTTCGGAGTAGAATTCATGTTTCTCGTTTTCAAGATTTAGACAGGTCTTGTATTTTCAACGACTTTAAGAACTCTCAGAAATGTTTCCCGGACTCACATTTGTATCAATTTTTTTTATCTTGGACGTGGGTAAATACGTAAAGTTTGATCGCACCAAAATTTAGAATCACTTTTCCAATTTCACAAATACTGAATCTTTTGAGAATCCGCCACTAACTCGAAATTAATCATGCAGTTGTTTGAATATGGAAGAGAGTTTAAAATTAATTATTGGCACGCACTGGCAAGTTTGTTACAGATTGCGTATTCATCGTTACTTCCCTTAATGAACATTTCACTGGTTGATTTCGAGCGTTACGTACCTGACTATTCAAGGAAAGGCAGACTAGCATAAAGAAAAATAATACAGCCCACACTTGCGATGCTGGCATCTTGGCTAGTGCTTGCGGGTAAACGACGAACACGAGGCCTGGTCCTTGAACGGAAATTATGATTTGTCTATAAAATTGTAGGGGAAGTTAATCTGATATTGACTGACACCACTCAGACGAAACAAATTATAGCAAATTCAATTTTTTTTAAGTAACAAGCTCCTCTACGTCATGCGTTTCGAAATAGAACGGAAGTACAAATTATTTGTCTTGCTCTGGACCTCAATATTCTATCAATCTTTTCCAACGCAATGAGTACTTCAAGCATTGTGTCACTGATGGTATTTCTATTTTCGATAGTGGCGGTGAAAGGTTTCTATTGTCTTTTATCTATATTTTTCAGCTTGTCAACTATATTAAGTGGTAACATTTAATTGCTAAATAAGTAAGGGGTAGATGATTTTACATACCATCTGTTAGGACAGCTTCGACCGACATATTCTGTTCGACAGCGATATTGCCTATGGTGGCGAATGAGAATATCCCAACGAGTAGACTGCTGAATGCGTTTATAAGCGAGACAGCCACACTGTCCACTAAGATGGTGTTGTGGAACTTGTTGTAACTCGCAAAGCATATCATAGAACCGAACGCTATTCCCACGGAATTGAAGATTTGAGCAGCTGCATTGATCCAAACCTGTAAATAATCCGTACAATTCATGGAGCAAGTTGCTACACCTTAAAGAAGAAAAATCGCGTGAACTTAGAACTTGGTTTATTATCCAAGAACTCGTTCATCATGATCATCTAAGATTAAAGAAAGTACCAATTACTTGTTTGAATCGCGATTACGTTACCTTCGCGTCACTGAGCAACTCCCAACGAGGATGGAAGAAAAATTGCAGACCCTTGTCCGCACCTTCGAGGGTGAGGGACCTCGTGAGGAAGACGAGTATCAGAAGAAACGGCAGAGTCGCGGTCAGGTACCTCACCTGTGCCGACGATTTGATCGACTTCCAAACCGAAAAGTACACCAAGATCCAGGCGGTTATCAAACAGGCAACCAGCTCCCATCTCAATGCCCCCGATTCCTCGATACCGTTGCTAACTTGCAGTACTTTGTTGCTAAATTGTCCAAGAAAGGGAGACGGTAAAATAAAGGGTGTTTAATACTATTACTTTAAGATAGAAACAAGAAAAATTGTTGTATCGAAAGAACTGTACTGGTTTTGTGAAAGAATTTGCTTCATAGTTCAAACTGCCTCGAGATAATCGTATCTACATGTAATGAACGATCGTAAGCAAAGAAATTACTCGAAAAATTCTTCGGACGGAGTTCTGGAAGCGTTCGGTCGTGTTCTATTGTCGATGGCACTGTAGGCAGGTAACCAGCAGGCCAACGTGTTCCACGAGTTGTCGCAGTCGGACCACGGTTGCTTTGCTCTGAACGCCGCAAAGAAATAATATATAGCATATGCTATTATCACATTATGATAGGTCGACATCAAAAACGATATTACTACCGAAGACAAGCCAGCCCCTGTTTTGAAAAACAAAAATCATTCACATTCAGAGACATGTATCAGAGAAGTTCTGCAAATGTTGAATCAGGCATAATGAAAGTTTCGAAACCGACTGTTATTGGAAACTTTTGTCGTCGTAGGTTTGTATCGTTTACTTGTTAAGAAAATAAAATATCTATCGCGAGTACGATTAATCTTGTAACGTGCATATTATGTAGAGTGAGAACAATGAGTCAGTATTGTGTGTGTTATTATTGTCGCAACTTCCATTAAATTAGATAATTAAATTTAAATTAATTATCTTGTTTAGCGAAAATGAAGTTACTAAAAAAGAATGTTAGACGCCGGCCGTAATGAAAGAATGAGCTACCGTGATTAATGAATTCATATAACTATGATGTACCTTTAAACAAGGGACAAATTTGTCCGAGAGCACCGATCGGTCCTCGTCGCGTGAATTGTCCAACACTAAGCTCCATATACAATAAAGGTACTCCACATACTATAAGTATTAAGAAGTAAGGTATCAAGAACACACCTGAAAAATTTAATAAAGATTTCATTTAATTGCAGTCGCGTGAATAACTTTGTCATTCATCTAAGCTAAAGATAGTTTATTAATTGATAGTTGATAGTAATTGACAGCTCATCGATTTTAATGAAGATAGTTAAGCAGGAAACATTTTGGTCCTTAAGCCTCCATTAGCTGAATGCATTATCGCGCGTTGTATTTAGGTAAAATTTGTAATTTATCATAGCACCTGTTTGGATAAACGCTTCCGCTTTTTAATCCGTATAAGCGCACGGTGAACAGATACGTCGTTACTAAATCTGTCTGTAATATGGATTTATTAAAGCTTGCATTAAACACGACTCGTACGTAATAGTACTCGTCGTTAATCGTCATTCTGTGGGCAGTAACAAGGTCACTGGATGTAACTCTTTATTCGTAATAAACGGTGATCGCAGTCCCGTGGATTACGACTTAATTTGGTAGCGAGCATTTAGTCCGATCAAATTACTGAAACGTATGATTACGATACACAAACAAGTTGCATGCATGCTCGCATGCATATTCAAACTAAAGTAATTCTAAATGAATATTTCAGTGGCAGTCGGCAAACGCTTAAGGTATTATTCTTTTCAAAAGACTCGGTGATCTAAAACAAAGTATGAATCCTTATAACGTATTTAAGTTAATAGTCATTGAAGAAATGTACGATGATTTTTATTTATTTTCTAATGTTCCTTTTAGCACTCTACATGCGCACAAAATCGTTTCGATTCACCGTTTATCATCTAAAATACCTGTTACAGAAGATTCGTGACGTGGATGTCGCAGAAATCCGAGTAAATTTCCGAGATACTGCAACGACTATTGTTTCCGGTCGTGCGATTGAAATAATTTGCGCTGCGCTAGTACGCCTCACGCACATGTAAATTAACTCCACGAATGTAACGTGCTAGTTGAATAAATCACACAGCATTCCCCGATTCGACATTGTGATTAGCCTGGCTACCGAATTAATTCAATTCACGCGTAATTGTAAAGAGAAGCAAATACTTTTGCAATGTTTTAATTGTAAGTAAGTTCAGTCCTTTTTATCATCTATCCGTTCTATTATTTAACCAAATTGTTTAGAAATTATGTAGTGAGTTTCCCTATTTTCATTTTTGAACACAACCTTTCGGATGTGAGAATTTAGCGAAGAGCGTGACCGTGTACCTCTAAATAGGAGTGATAACGTTGATTTCCGTGGAGTTGTTCGCTCCTTCCTTTTAGCACTGATTTTCCCATGAAAACGCAAATGAACACTAATCGCATAAATGTCCCACGCGCCTAGCGTAAATCACAGCATTTTGCCTCGCGTTCTCTTCGCTTTAAACTAGGACCTGTCAAAAATGTTTTGTGCAATCATTTAAGGGACATTTGATATTGATACGATACATAAAACGATGGAATTTCGTCCAGTAAAAAAAAAAACGATACACGTTACATTTTGCACTTTTATGAAAAATTTATACACCGAGGTACTCTTGATGTAATTCGAATTCCTCACAAACCTAAATAACTGAATGAGTGGCTTTTTAAATAACATTGGATTGGACCCAAAGAAATGTGCATATTATCTCCAAAGTGATTTCTTTTAGAATGATCTGCATAAACTCTAAGCGAACAGCGGCAACTAGTTCTTCGCTTCGTACTTCCGTGCTCCGCAAGTTCAAAACCTCGACGATTGGCGATATTCGCGACGATTGATAAGCCGAGACTTTCATCCAGCGACATTGGCCACGGATTTTGTTATCGAGGGGGGGGTATGTGCGATTGACCATGTTGAAATCAGACCGTGCCACCCGCATTGGTTTTCCGGTCGTGCAATTTAACGAACAGAGTTGGTCGAAATGATCCTCGACCGATTATTCCCGGCGGTGTCATTGAAATCATTTGCGATCCTCGCTGCACTAGCTGCGTTCCGGCAAGGTCATGTATCAAGTTCCGCGAGCGGATTGCGCCACGTCCGGACTCCGCTGAGATGCTCTCAGACTTTGAAAATTACAGGCAACACGATACGCACTTGTGTTACGGCCTGCCGAACCGAGTGAATGATTGCCCTTGCTCTGGATATATCTACTAGGATGTCACGCGGATGGGGATGCGGAAAAATGACAGCGTAACACCTCTTTGTTTAGCGCATTTTGTGGACGTCCCAAATTTGTGAATGTTTATCTAAAAGTATTGTTATACTGTCAGCTAAATTGGAGAACAGTTGAAGAGAATATCGTGTCAGCTACACAAATTTCGGGGATGGAAGTAATAATAACGCTTTCAAGTATTTTGTGTTTCAGGTTCGTAATGGAAACAGAGAAATATTGCTGCTTAAGGTGTTGTTCAAAATTATTTGCAATTTCATTTGCTAGTTAAGTATAATGAATGTAATGGATTAAATTTAATAGATATCTACTTACATACAGAAATACTAAAGAATCTGACACAAGTTTAAAAACAAAACTCATGACGCGTTTATCATTATGACAAGAGATACGTGATATCTTGGACATTATTGCACTCGATTTTACGGAACATCGCGCATGGAAGCAGTTGCTTCAAAGAAAGTTAAACATGATTAAGTAGCATTGTCCTACAAATCATTGCCATGTTCGATTAGATTAATAAGAATATGTAGTTCTACTGATTGTGGGCCAGGAATAAGCTGAATTGTTGTGTCGAAGTCATTTCACTTTTTTTTCACAATCGTACTGAAAAATCGTGCAGTAAAATTGCAAAGGTTTTCTTTCAAAGTATATGTTCGTTTTTCGGAAGTTACTAGTCCCTTTTTCGTGTAAGTAATGTTTCGGTGCAGCGATGCAAAGGATAAACACGTGTCCTTATCACTGGTGCACTAATCGTAACAAACGCACGTATGTATGTCACCGTTGCAATCTAGCACGAACAAATTTGCTTTGAACCATCTGCTTGAGGAGCTGTTGCGAAAATGTACAGAAAAAAGTTTGTACTTCTCACGCGTTCATGAGGAAAGCATCTACAATACGTTCATCAATTATTATTCATTGTACAATAAAACTTCGATTACACAAACCAATGTTAATATGCACAGCACAATCGGACAATGTAATTTTTTAAATTCAAATTCGCATTACGATCAACGATTAGTAACTAGTATACCGTCTGTAAATCATGGTAAGCACCTGTGCATTAAATTCGCATATTCCGATGTTTTGCAAGTATAGATTTGTGTAAAATAAGCGAGGGTTTGCTATCCTCATTACGTGTTTCCAGAAATGAAACGATGCAGACACTCACCGCCGCCACTTTTGTAGCATAGGTAAGGAAACCTCCAAACATTGCCGAGGCCAACTGAGTAACTGATGCAAGCAAGTACAAATTGCACTTTGTTGGCCCAGTGCGGTCGCCTTGGTTGCCTGTAGTCCCCAGGGTCATCAGCGTCTGCATCATCGAAGCTGGTGCACACAGAAAGGTCATCTTCGAATGATCTGCAATCGAGTCGTGGGAGATCGCCTATGAATGCTATTGCTTTCATAATTGTTTCGCAATGAGTGAATAAAAATGGTCTAGAGAAAAGTTCCCTCAATTGCTACGAATGTGTAGTTTTGCAAATTTACATCGGAAGCACGTAGCATGACGCGATGTTTGATCTGCTTCGTTGAAAGTGTCAGAACAATTCAAGCGCATTTGACATAAATTAATTATACAAGGAGCGACGCATTTACATGCAACAGATGGACGACATTATGCAAGCGATTGCGCATTTACCAAGCACCCATTCACGTTTCACCTGTCGACCCGGAGACCGATGAGGTTTCTAAGAAACGCGTAAAGAATACTATTTATTGGTGTTCATTTAAAAAGGAAACATCTGTCGAAAGTCAAGCCAGGAAGATCCAGCCTACTCTCTAACTGACGTCTACAAATTTTCTCCTGTATGCTCGACTTCTTACGAAACCCGCGAGGAACCGGTTACGCGCAAGGCAGCATTTCTCCGGAGGCCAAGGTACCTAACTCGACGGAAGTTTACGCCGTTGATTCATTGAAATAGTTACAGCGTAAAGAGCACTCGACATGCGGGCGTTTTGATGAACATTAGCGAAGATGAAAGAAAATCCAACCGCTAGGGGCCCTTATTACGATTAACAATCGTGTGAAATTGTGGGGTGTAAACGCGATAACGAGCAACATTGATACTGTGGTATTATGTAAGGAGGATGAAGAGGATATTTTGCAAATTTATACGATAAATGCAAAAAGAAAAATGATGTCGCGCTGTTATGGTGACAGTTATGGCGATTGACATAGCTCGATAATAAATGCGGCACACCTGTGTAAGTTCCATCTCGCAATGGAGAAATAATGCGTAATGGTAACAAGCGTGTCTACGACAGAATAATAGTTTCTTACATACGCATACCTGCCATTAATAAATTCCATCTATGTACACTGATATTCATTACAACTGTACAAATTACACATGTACAGGCAACTGCAAAATTGCTGTAAAAATGTAACTCCAATTTGCAGCTCTTGTATGTGTGATAATAAATGTAAATTTAAGTGTACAGATAAATATGAATGAAATTTTACTAATGCAACGATAAAATTAGCCTATGCAGCTGCAAGAAGTGAATTTTATTTTAAAGGCAATCATTGTAAGAGGAATAGGAACATTTGCATACAAAATGCGTAAGAGTTTAATGATTGTGCACCAGGCGCAGCATGTAGAAATTGAAAATAATCCTCAAATGGTTATAAAATTGGCACATTTTATTAGTCGCGTGGGCCAGTCATAAATTTGAAGTGGAAACAAATCAAATAAAAAATGTATTTGCCCAGCGTATCACGGTAATCTAGAATGTTTGGCTTAGGATCGCGTGTGACATAACCGAAACCGAAATCAATCGATTTATGATGTGCAAACTCGTTTATCGCAAGACTAATTAATTAAGCCTCTCGCCGTTGAACAAAATTTACTTAGAAACTGTGTCTATGTGTGTGAATAAATATGTCTATGTTGTCCTCCTTCCCCGATTTCTGTTAAAATGCTGCAAATATCTTGGTTCTAGTAAGTACAAGCTACTGCGATATAATTTAAGACGTACAATTGCCATCTTGGAACAAACAGAGGCTTAAATAATATTGATATTACAGAAAGGTTTACCAAGTTTTATGAAGTACAATTAAATGAGAAAAATAATATAAATCAATATTTAATGATACCAACAGGATTGTAGAAAATGTAGAAATGCCACGAGACATGCCAGAATTGATGAATTAATCTAGGCTTCAATTATACCTAACTCGATTATAATTCGTCGTGGATTATCTCAAATAGACCCACTTTCTGCCACCACAAACATCCGGTAGCCAGAACATGGAACAATTCCGAATAAAGCATTCGAGCCATGGGCGAAGTCAACAGGTAATTAAGCGAACGATTCCGCTCAGGATTCATTAACGGGCGTTACCATAGAAATTTCGAATGTGGGGCGACAATTACAGGCCTTTAAACGGTCGACTCCGATTTCAATGGAAGAAGCGGGACAGCTACCAACAATGTGCCGCGTGAACACCTACTTATAACAAAAGTATGGTCTTACATTGTACACCTATTATCCACTTACGTCTCCGGGACAATACGCTGGAATTGCAGTCTCTGGATGACGAGACCACGCTTCACAAGCAATTCGGATGTACGCGGCATCTCTTGCCACCACCGAAATCGTGGCTTAGACGTGCATGACAGTGTGATTTACCACTGCCGTTTGCGTCTCGAAATAATTCCGATGACGGAAGTAAATACAGTGGGTGATCAAATTTATTATAATATATATATATATATATATATATATATATATATATATATATATTATGAACAGACGGAAAGATTGCATATTTTATGTTTCTGGTGGTATTAGGGCTTCAATAACAAGTAAATACACTATGCTATAAAGTGTAACAGCTTAGCTAGCTGATAAACAAATTCAAGTTCTATCGTGGCTTGGAAGCTCACCAAACATGAACCCAATAGAAAATCTATATGGGAATTATTAAAACGTCTCATTGCATTAGAAATAGTAACTGATAAACAGCAACTGATTGAGAAAATTATATTTGTATGGCATAACGACCCGAAAAATTGTAGAACATGTATCAAAAGCATGCCGAGGCGTATTCAGGCGATTATAGATTCATTTTAGACACCTGGAAAGGAGGTGTGACCAACATTCACATATACGTATATATATTTTTTTATTGTAGAATCTTAAAAATCGTTGTACTTTTTTTATAAAAGAAGCTTCTTGATGAAACTCCGAATAATTTCGAAGTGTTCATATTAATTTGATCACCCACTCTACATACGTACGTCCCGTTATCCAACTTATCCAAACGTCTGCCGTAACGACACTTGTGCTCTTCTCTATCTCGATTTGGCGGTTTACTTCTCGCGTGAAGAAAAATTGCACTAGACGCAGAAATTCGTTTTATCAAGAGAAAATTAAGCTCGCGGATAACGGAGACGAGATTTCGTTATCGGGAGCTATGTGTGCATTACGATGCGCCTCCTGCAACTGAGCGAAACGCATCGTGGTTCTTACATTTATGGAACGGGACTGCGAAAGAAAACGAAAACAGCAGCTTTTGTTTGCTTCTGTCGTTAGGAAGGAGACGCGAATTATACAGCAATTGCGAAATTCACACCCCGAAGTAGGTGGTGCTCGTTAAGATTGGGTACCGCGAAAAGGTGTTCAGTCTCCTGGGAATATTTTCGACTCGTGATTTAATACTTCAACCGATTCTGACTTGTCAACGTTTGATCGATATCTTGCTACTGCGGTCAAGAGCGTTCCTATCATTACTGTAATCTTCGCTCGGCCTAAGCTTACATCGCGATGATTACGGATAAGATTGTATCTGTTCGATAGCTTGCAGTGGTCAACACTTTATCGTCTCTGCAAAGGTACAAACCAAAATTCAAAGAAAGCAAACTGGCCGCGAACGTTTCCCCTAGCCAATTTCTTCTTTCGCGTTCTCTCGTTGCACGTAGAACAAACAACAACAATCGATCATCTGCAACTGTCATCGTCAATTACCAATTATCATCGGACATCTCGACTGTGATAAAACTAACGGGCCCAAAGACAGCACCGGTTATCTTATCTATCTCCATCCGAGTAGCTAGCCCCGCCAAGGCGAATCCTCCCCGGTCTAGCTGGCTTAATCCTGTACGCCGCGGAACTCCGCAACCGCACGCGAGCGTGAAGGCATCGAACGAGAACCGCATGCATGCAGGAATTCCCAAGGCGAGGAGGAACCACGCGGGACAAGTGATTCATAGTTCGCTCCTTGCCGACCCGACGCCTCTCGCCGAGACGCGCGCGTTAGGTAATGTGGCTCACTTACGGCGGCGGATGTACCATGTTAAGCAGCTCCGATGGCGAAGTGGGAACTCTACGGATCGTGAGCTTCCGGCCGTCGGAAGAACCCATGCCGATCGATGCTAGAGAGCGTATGGAGACGGAATCGGGGAAAGGCCGCACGTGGGTCTGCCCGCTTCCGTCGGAGAACACGATCGATGCCCAGCTGGCCGGCGGCGGATGATACTGATGCTGGTGCTCGTCCATCGTCGGAATCGACTTCACCGATCTCACGCTGGAGCAACGATGCCGTCCAACACCGTGCGAATCGATCCCGCGAACGGATCTGTGCACACCCTGTTGTTGGATGTCCCGATGATATCTGGCCTCCGGTTGGCCGACCTGCTCGCTCGCTTTGGATTGCTGAAATCGCGGGTACGATTTATCGTGGATGCTGTCCACGCTGTCGTTCCGGAGGATGCCTTTCTTCGCGCCGCCGTTGCAGTACAGGTTGCTGCTGCCGGCCGGGGCGACGGTGATCCTCCGACCGATCGCCTCGGCGGTGTTCAACAGACGACCCCGTTCCTCGGACGGCGAGTCCGAATCGGCGTCGGGTGGATGCTGATAGTGCAGCTGATGGCCTATCCTTATCACGTCAGGATCCATGTCGTCGGAGGCGTCCTCCTCCTCCGGCATCGTGCTCATCTTGCGCACGCAGCTGCTCTGCTTGCCGATCACGCTCTGGAGACGGCTACCGTTGCCGTGCGTGTTGTTCGCCTTGCCTGTGATCGTGCTGCTGTCGTTGCCGTTCACGCCGCTGCTGTTACTGCCCGTGGCATTCATGATGGCATGGCGATCTAATGACAGAAAGAGAGGGACAGAGTCGGAGAAGTAGCAAGCGAGCCAGCGAAAAAGGGCTGGAGGGAGGTGGCGAGGAAGGGTGTGAGCGGAATTCACGGAGAACGCTGCCACGAACTTCCGGCAATTTCATCGAAGTAAGGATCCGTTCATGGGATTTGCTCGAACTCTCGGTTCTTTACCTTATACGGTTACCGGGAAGAATTGTTCGGAAGTACTGCGTCCACGCGAAACACTCGGCTCTTTTATATCGTGCTCCAATGGACCATCTGTTTGTATTAATTGAATGCACTATCAATATACTTCCAATGATTTATTGCCGCCGATAATCCGTTTAACTACCGCGCGATGCGTCTTATCTGACGTACTGGACTTATTTTTAATATACACCTTTATTTACAACAAAACAGTGCGCGGAGATAACATTGTATCGAGAACGCATAGCCGTGCCGCGTTCAGACTCATCGAACGCTGGTTGGTGGCCTATAAAAACCGGTCCCGCTGTCTTTCCACAACATTCATGACGGCACCAGCTCTGAGTGAATGAAAGTATCGGCTCGGAGTCGATGCAGAGACTCATTCAAAAGCGGCTCGAATGGAGCGTCTTTCTTGTAACGCGCGGCGAACCGTGCGCACATACGACAAACGATAAAAGAGAAACGCGCGCTGCTGCGATCCGTATATTTTTAACAGCTCGACAACCATCGCTTGAACGGTGAATCGGGACTGGTGAAAAAGTTAGTACGAAATAAAGATACGCGCGCAACGGTGAAGCGTTGAGGATCACGTGTTACCGAGCCAGTACCTGTCAGATCGAAGAGGGCCTCGACCGGATCGATTGCATTCCAATGAAGGCACCGAGACCCATCGACGTGCAGAGAGCTGATAAGAGGTACACGCAACCACGTCCACGTGGAACTGTGACGTTTCCGATTGACAAAATGTCGCGGTGGTTTTTCGTTCGAAAATCGAGAACACGTCCCGGCGGAACAGACGCGAGGACCACGAGCGAACGCTGCTGCGGCCGCGCGCGATTGCGATACGTCGACGTCGCGTCACGACGGCGTTGTGTATGCCGATCGTGCGTCAGCAGCCGTGACAAACCCACGCAAGCATATCACGCTTTTTGTAATTGACAGCGCCTTCTGTTGAGAACCGCGTGTACCAGTGATATGAGACCTGTTGGGACTCGGGACGGACGCGGCTTTTTTGGAATGCTTCCTTGGATCTTTGTCGGACAGGCATCTCTACCTGCCCGCAGACTCGTTTTAGACGAGTGTCTTTACCTGTGCCGGACCGTTGGCGCTCGAGCTGAATCGCTTCAATCAGTCGGTCCTGTGATCAATGAATCCGCGCCAAGATGCAGCGAACGGGAAGAAAGTGCGTGAAAGTAGCCAAATGGAAGATAAAATGCTATCTTTAGGAGATTATTTGACAAGCTTACAACGAAAGGATTTTAGGTGTCATAATCGTGTCTCGAGGATGATATAAGTAAATGCAAATCGAAGAAACAGATAAATGGAAGAGAGTATTTTAAGCCGCGCCTCAGCGAAACTGTAGACTCACGTTTTCGGAAGAACGCTTCCGGACGAACAGATTTTTAAATAAAACAGGTCGGTAGGAATGTAGAGCGCAAGAAATTGTCTAATTCCGTTCTTCTGTAGGAATTTAATATCAGATTAAAGATTAAGTTTCATTTATCCTTATGTATTACTTAGTTGTTGTATATTATCGTTTCCACTTATTATGTTTATTTGCAAACTAAGAACAAAAGTAATCCCCGACAGTGGATTAGGTGGCTGGAAAAAATAAATTACAATACAATGAAACGTTAAATGTCGCCCAGCAAGTAGTACAAGTGCCTGCAGGTAGACAACCCATTCAGCCGCGAAGTAACTCGTGCGCCAGTAGTACTAGTCGAATAAATCAGACATGTTTCACAATCGAAAATCGTAAGCGATGCGATAGGAATAGTTAATTATATACGTTATCAGTGATACAACTATCATTTACATAGAAATTTCCTGCAATTACAGATAGTTTATGTAATACCTCAGTAACTGGGCTTCAGTTTCAAAATGCTACTATTGCCAGGCAGCAGTTTCCGATAGTACTGAAAATATAGAAAATAGGAAAATTGTATTGAAACTAAATCATTTAGCTGCATGTTGCCATGCTAGGTAAGAATATTACTATAAATGTGCAATTTACCATGACGCATAAGATATTATTATTGATACTGCTCCTTTTGGAAATGAATAATGTCCATCCACGTTTCCAACTTACTTTTCACACCCTTGTCTAAGGCTTCCATTGTACTTTGCATGAAAAATTAAGCGTTACAATATTAAGAGCATTTGTTTATTTACGAAAACGTCAAGATGTGAATGAAAACGACTGAGGCAGGGAAAAACGTATATTTGAAAAACCGGAGGGGACTTGCTTCAAAATTTATCAATCGGTTTCAAAATAATATCGAACATTATTCCCATTATTCTGAATGATTTATATTAACATACTATTGTTTATGGTTCCGAATATCACTTAACTGCTTCGTCACATCATTTCGGTTGAGCACATGCTTAGAAATGTCTGTAGCAACTTATATCTCTGGTGCGCCATCACTGATAATATAGAATCATAAAATTAAGGAAAAAATGTGCAAGCAGTTAGGTGCAGCATCATGTTTCTAGTCGCAATAATGTTTGATGAAGTGTACTCTGTTCAAGAAGTTCAATAGCATAAAGTTAGTTGAATCGTAAAGTCGAGGAATGATTGTAAAACTTGTTAGTTTAGACACTAGCCTATTGCTTTAATGTCATTTTACCAAAATGTTGTAAGGTCAATATCATAACTAATTTCTCTCGAGCACACGCTTTTGATTACCTTGAACTTATCAATGATATACAATATCATATCATCTCTCATATCATTTTTTTCAAGTACTCGATTTTTTAGAAAAGATATCAATCACAGGATATTTTTGGGTAAAACGTCCTGAATTAATTTACTTCGCGATATCGCTACGAATACTTATACTCGAATAAGCCAATAAAGAAACGTACGCACCATTAAAAACGAAAGCATGAAATCATTAATAAAACAAAATGCAACACGACTGCAGCCGGACGTCTTTTGTTTTTCATCGAAGGCCTTCCGTAAATCTAAATATTGACTTACATATATTAAATACCGGTTAATGAAATTACGTGAACGCTGCTTGCGGTATGTAGCACTCCGGTGGATCACCGTGTCAAGGACTCGCATTCGTGGAGTTCATTTCCCACAGAAGTGCTGGTAACGAGTGTTTAAGGTGTCGATGTCATTATCCTCTTGATAAATAACAGGTACAATTGAATTCAACCTTTCTTACTCTTAACATTATAATGTGAAGATCGCTTGTTTTGCGACAAAGTCTGTTATGAAGAAAGACGAAGGAATTGGAAAGAGTTCTACATCTTTCTTAGAGAATGTATAAATAGATTTTACGGAATGTATAGAATAATAAAAATTAGGATCGTAGTGGTCTACCTGCATTTTCTTTACTCCTACCTACTTTATTTTAGCACTAGATGTTTCTAAGCAAAGGGAGAATGTAACCATGCACCAAAAGACAAATCTTTGTTTCTCCAAATGAAGCGTATATTAATCATTTAATGATTTGTATGTTCATTTGAGGTGTATGTGAAATTGAGTCCTCAAACAAAATTATAATTCGCGTTTGGGAAGCTCCGCATGAAAGAAGGATTCGTGACAGCGAAGCAAAGCATCTGGCACTGACAATCGAATGAAATGCTTGATGTAGAAATCTTAATTCGTTCTGCTGTTATCTAGTAATGGTAATTTTTATTACATACCAACGGGCGGAGTAATAATTTCTAAAAGGAGTAGATATTTTTGGATACCCAGACTCGGACCATGACATATTAAGACACTACACTTCCATTACTGTTTCGTCAGAATCTTTGAATTTATTTGGTGGAACCTAAGGACAAGTGAGTGCCCACCGTGTAGAACGTAGTGTCAAACGGAAAATCGTATTAACATACCCGAAATAACTGTGTGTTTATGAAATTACCTTAGAATTATTTTAAAAAAAGCAATGAAATACGGTATTAAGTAATATTACATTTAGCAACAGACAAATTGATCTATTGCGCTGCTCAGAGTAAATATCGTTACATGTTAGACCGTAACCATACTACCGCGAGATTGTAAGTTAAATCGTTCTCATGCTGACGCTGCGTTTGCATTTGACATTAAAACCCACATAAATGATTACCGTGTTGTTTTGGGGGGGGGGGGGCGAATAAAGTTCTGCGTCATTATTAAAAATTTATAGCACCCGTGAAACTTCCATTATAGGAAAGTATGTTTGCAAACTGTTTGCACGGAATGATTTGTGTTGGGGAAATGGGTGCTAATAGTATTCATTAGATACTTTAAACAAAGTCTCCAAAGAAATATAGTGTTTGTATTAATTAGGAAGCTTTTAATAAAAGAGCCAAATCAAACTTATTTGGTAGGTCAACCGTACTGCAACCAAGCAAACGAATGATAATAACGTTGAGTTATATCGTTCTAAAGGCATTTCATAGAATAACCACATTACCCATGGATTGCCCTAATAAATAACTTCAATATAGCCAAAGGTTCGCCACAACCGAATTACAAAAGAAGCAATTCCTTTCCATTCTTGAAATCACAAGAAGCACTGGCCGTTTCCCGAACAGCCGTTTACTCCGTGCACCGAGGGTGGTCCCCCCAAAAAACGGTGTCAGCTCCGTATCGGGTAAAACGGGTTCAGCCACGAACATCTTATCTGCAGCTGCATTGTCCGGACTCGCCGAAAAGGAGAGGACACCGGAGCTCTCGTGATAATTACGCAAGTGAAAGGTTGCGCAATCTTCGAACGGTGCTGTACTGGGAAAAGCCACGCGTGACCGTGGTGGTCGGCGGCGGGAACACAGAGGCCGGCCGGTGAAATCGCGTCAAAAAGCGCGGACGCGGAGGTGCGGAATCGATAGATCTATCGTCCCTGCTCCTTTTTGTTTCCCTCCTCGTTCTACGGGGGTGCGTGGAACGACCGTGGTTGGAAGTGCTCTAGAGGGAGACGTGATTATCACGAAATAAACTTTCTCGGATTATGTAAAGGCTGGTAACTGGCTTGTGTAGACTCGCCGCTATAAAGGTCGGCTGTGCCCCCAACAGCCCAAGAGTTGCTCACGAACTTCAAGACGACAACCATCGCCAGAGACGATCTATATGTGACGCTGTTGCCTTTTTATCTGGCCACACAGACTTACCTCCATCGGTCCTCACAGCGTTGCACTTTCTCGAAAGAGCGTTTGTGCTTGTTGCGTAAAAACCACGTGCGCCCCGTCATCGTTTTGGCAACATGCGTTCCCTGGTAAGTATCTTCTTCGCGCTTGTATTCTTACCTCGCGTTCGACTTCCCTTTTCAGTCATTGATACCTGATCGTGAATTAGAATTGTTCTTGCTTCTTTGGTCCTCATGATTTATTCTTTATGAGATTCTCTGCAGGATAAAATGTTTGAAGGACAGAGGGGGCTTTGAGATTTTCATAAGTCACCATTGGATAACTTTAAGTACGAAATGGTTTCGATAGGTCAATGACATTGTGTCATCTGCGGGAGTTTTTTGCTGAATGAAAGGGGTTGCATCAAATTGTGGGTGTTCCAAATTTCTTTGCTGGTGCTTTGATTCAGCTAAGTTTGTTTTCGCTCAACGATTTTGTGGCTTCAACTAAAGTTTTGTTTTATAGTTATTATAGCATACATGGATATCGAATAGAATTGTTAGAGCAAATGAATTTGTTTATTAAATAGTTCTTCAGTATATTAAACAGTTCTTTCCTCCAGCCTTTTATTGTTACTACAAGAATATTCTAGAAGAAGTAAAATTAAAAACCAAATATCAATGCAAATGTATCATATTGGCGTGAAGTAACGGCGACAAGAAGGGGTTAACAGACTTGGGTATCGATCAAAACTCTTGAATAAATTTTTGCTGATGGCGTGCAGTGATATTGCGATCGGGTTCCTCGTCCCTTTTACCGCATGCAATCGTAATGAGTATTCTGACCTACCTGCTAACGCATTCATCTTGCCCTGACCTTTCACGGAGAAAGGTATCTCTCGACGGATTTACAGGACAGGCAAGACGAAGATTAAAGCATAGGCGTATCGTGTTTTATTCCTTTGTGGTCTGGCTACTCGTTGTCGGCGAGCACAAAGATACTGGACGTAGAGATTTCATTCTCTTTGTGTAAATATTACTTTGATTAGCAACAAAAGGGAAAAAAGGTGGGGGCATAGGAATAAAGTAGGCCAATAGAGTTGTTCTGTGCAGTGAAAGGATTTTTATTAGCACGGGAATATCCCTCCAAAGTTTGAGTAATTATTATCTGTGATGTGTATTATAATAATTATCTGCACGTTAATTGCTAATTTCTAACTGGAATGGCTCTTTTCAGAGTAGTATTAATTTATCAGAAGCATTAATAAGAACTGGCTAGTAACTGAATAATATTTATCTCAGAATTACTTAGTTTATTTTTACTTAATTAGATAACAAATAAACTAGCAATCTCTCACAAAATATTCACTTCATGATACTGTAAGAAGCATGACAATGTAAACGTGAATCTCATCGTTTTGCATGAAAAGAAGCAATGTATACAATATACCCCGAGTTGATAATTCTGAATAACTGACCAATTTTCAGGTAATCCTCGCGCTCGTTGCAGTGGCTCACTGCCAGGAGTACTTCCGTCAGCCGGAGAAGATCGTCAGTGAGAACCGGAACGTGGGCGACAACCTTGGCCACTATTCCTTCATGTACGAGACCGAGGGCGGCATCGTGCAAACGGAGACCGGAAGTCGAAAGTACGCTGGCACACCAGGCGAGACTCAGCTGATCCAAGGATCTGTACAGTACAATGCACCGGACGGTACACCGATCGCGATTAGCTGGACAGCCGACGAATTCGGCACTCAAGTAGCAGGTTCTCACGTGCCGACCCCGCCGCCAATCCCGCCGGCGATTCAAAGAGCCCTCGACTGGATCGCGAAACAACCCACGACCCCGGAACCCGAGGAAGCTGCCAAAGATTCGCCGAGCCAACAGAACGCCGTTCCAGCTAGCACTAGTAGGCAGCACAGACCCTTGCGACCCAATCAACGTAACTGATTGATCGGTGTCGTAACGTTAAGTAGCAATTAGAACAAGCCCCTCCGTTAACTGTTTTTGTAATTGACAAATGAAAAGCGTATTTTCGTAGAAAACTCGATTCACCCGCTGCGATTGATCACTGTTTCAAAGTGTAATCAAAGTGTAATCTGTTTTCCAGAGTCAGAGTGTATTAAACCGTGGTTTTTCAAATTTTAGCAACTACACGACTTGGAACGAAATAATTTATGTCGATATCTTTTGGAGAGACGAAAATTTGATAATGGAAACATGCAAAATGTTTTTTTCTAAGTTGACTTGATACACTCTCGCTCTGGGGAGGCTTATAGGAAAAAAGCTTTCAGTATATAGATTGGACTAACCATCAAGGGACTATATTAATATTTAGTCCAAATCATTTTCACGTGGCTCTGTACATTACCTCCAATAATTAATTATCTTCAGTCCTCTAGACTTATGAAATCACTAATTTCAGAAGTGAACAATTTATACAGTTCGCTATTTTTATAGTTCTTTTGTACTCGAACATTTTTCATTAAAAATTATTCAGTTATCTCTTTTTTAATTTGGATATACTTGAATCTCAGAACTGGAGAAATTTCAGATGCACCAACTTACTACGTACATTAGGAAATTCTAATTGCGAAAACTATTTGCATTTTTCTATTCATTTCGTCTCACCTTTCCCTAAGTTTGTGATTTGCAAGCAATCAGGTATTTAATCGTTCCCCTGTCCTTGCTGAACGATACTCGTCATCGTGTAATAAATATACGCGAATGTCGAGAAGCAATTTCATTTTTCTTTTGCGCATCGGCTATCGTAAACTCGTAGTAGAGGATCGAATGCTTTCGTGTTACGCAGAAATGCATTTACGCTGGAAAATAATTCACGGACGTTGAATGTGAATTGATAGTAACGGCAAATAAATCAAAACGGAGAAGCCTGCGGCAATTCTGTATGACTCAAGTGGCATTCGTAGGTATCACCATTTGCGTCATAATTATTGTAATTAATAGCTTATACCTCCCGTCTCAGTTACGTTATAATTTACAATAAAAAACATGGAAAACTGTAATATTTTTAATATCACAGCAATAATCGAAAAAGAACCATCGAAATTCCTTTGCGTCGTGTCATTTTAAAGATGAAAAACAATCACGCCAATTATCGAACGTAAGGTGGTTACGAAATATCTTATTCATATTACGTAGAATATGAAAAATTCTGTCTATGAAGTATTATTGAAATTAAATAAAAAAATTTAATATGTTTGAAAGAGTAGTGTAAAGTATAGAAGGAACTTGCGATAGATAATATGCTTTGTTGGTTTTTTATCTGCTACTTCTATCAGATATAAAGTTTCACTGAAAATAAAATATTTTGCTCTTCAGGCTTCCTGTTATTTGCACTGATATTTTTCACACCATCCAATACCGTCTACAGAACAAGGCGTACTCCCCAATGGTTAAAAATACGATAATAGATCTATCATTAATGTAATTTATTTACAACAATCGTCCGCGGCAACCCCTTACAACATTCCCAAAGCAAAAGAAAAATAACGCATCTGGAGGAGCATACGTAAATGCGCATGCAATCACAAGATTCAAGTCCCAAAGCTCCAACGGCCCTCTTCTTCCTCGGGATGTAATCCAGAATCGTTTCCGATCGATGAAGAGAGGACTTTCGATTTCCTTTATCCTCGGTTTCTCGATTCAAAAGTCACCCTGGTGGAGCTTCGAGACTAATCCTCCTGATGCATACAGATCCACCACTGTCTCCCTTCATTTCAGATGCTGCTCGTTCTCCTCGGGGTGAGCTGCGATGTATTCGAGAGCTTTAACAATTTGGGGCGGAATGGGTGGGATGTGACTACCCTGGGGTTGGAAGCCGAGCGCGTTAGCTACGTAGGTCACTTGGACAACTTCGCCGTTCGGGGCGGTGTAGCTGTAACTGCCCTGAGCCTCGCGCGATTCTGCCTGGGTGCCTGCGTAGTTTAGGTAGCCGACCTCCTGTGCCTGGATACCATTTGCAGTTTCATAGTTGTAGCTGTAGCTTCCGTCCGGATTCGGTCCCTCCGCGCTCTGTCTCAGAATCGGAATGGGGGTGGTGTACGCTACGTGAGCGATCAGGGGATCGACCAGGGTCCCGGCAGAGGCCACAGAGGCGAGAGCGCACAACAGGATCACCTGCAACGAAAGGTACTCCCTTTATACAGCGATATCTTTGCGACAAGTTCGGGGAGATACCTATCTGAGGAAATTAAAGAAAAAGCTGCAAGTATCCGGCCGTTCTTTGTCCCTTGAAAGACACTTTTTAGCCTAATTTCAGATGAAAATTGATAGATCACTATGGTTAACCAAATTTTTATAGAGCGTTGATTGAATTCGAATTTTTATAAAGCTCTAGTCTGCTCTTTTTTTTATTTTGCTGTATTTTTCATTTAATTATGTATTTCTGTATCTGTAGATCTCTGTGTGAGATGTGAGTTTGGATAGGGAATATATTGTTTAAAGTCGCAATTTCGTGATGCAGGAAAATATTTTTAGTTTCATTTTGAAAGGGGCTACGTGAACACTTGGCAAATTTTGGCAAGGGGAACAAGTAGAATATTTTAGACTTAAGAGAAACTGATGAATAAGAAGAACAGTTTTTTCAAGAGCATTTTGACCTTTTACAATCGAACGAAGGAGTTGCTGAAGTGTCAAAGGATATTTAACTAGTAGAATATGTATGAATTTCGGGGCTCCAAGTTCCGGAAACCCCGACCGCACACTGAATAAAACATGCTTGGCAATTTTCCTACAAAACTAGAAACGATTTGCCAGCATGAAGTTTTAACAATACCCAAAATTATCAGTTCCAATAAAAATATCTCTATACGTAACAACGCGTATGGGACTGAAGACATTTGTTGACAATGTATCAGTGATTTCATTAATAAAACGAGTAATTTAGACAGACCATTTATCTCTACAGGGTTACAGTTAATAGAAGATGCATAAAAAAGTAATTATTTCTCGTCCTACAATCCCAATCAATTCAATCGGTCATTCTCTTATTGATACCTTGAAGAAATAGAATTACACTAGCACTGATCTCCCAGTTCTGATTGCTATCAACCATCCGGAAAGGGGAAGGGCCAAACACCGTGCACTACCACCGTTTCCGGTTGAAAAACTCACCAATCGGTTCATGCTGAAGAAGGTCTCGTGTGCTTTGTTTTGTTTTGATTTTCGTCTCGAAGGAGAAATTACGGCTCTTCCGCCAAATGCTTCCTGCTGCACTGACTTGTAACATCCAGCACAGGGTCCCTTTATATATCCATCAGCTGAGCATTCGGTGAATTTCTGGCAAGCTTCTGCCTTATTTAACTCCCTCTACCCCTTTCTCTCCCACTCTGTGAAGTGGACACCTTCGAGTTTTACAAACACGTGGTCGGAGGATGGCAAGGTATACGCGCGAGGATCAAAAAGCCGAGGTCGTAGCCTACGCCCGTATGTGTCTTTTGCATTTTGTCAAAAGAATTCTTGTTTAGGATCCGCAGGATAAAAAGAGATGGAACAAATCAATCTTGTTCTTTCTTTTTTCCTTTTGCCTTTCTCGGACGAGATCCATGGTATTCGGTGTGGTACGAAATTATGAAAAGGTTAAAATTCGAAGATGAAAGTGTTTGCAAAAAAGGCGTGGGCCGACAAGTTATTACGATCGATTAGTGAAAGCACAAGGTATCGCATTATTAAATTGCGCGAATGTCTTTTCTGGTACTCATTTTGGTTTACAGCCAAATACGCGGTCCCACAGGTGCAGACTCCAGACTTAAATTTGAGTCACTTGCGTAACGTTATATAACGGATCTGGTAACGTGTTTCGATATCCTTAAAGCAGCGTCAGTTTCAGAATTTATAACTTGCAGAATGTTTTTAATTTCGAAATTGCTGGCCGGTGTATAAACTGTTTAATCCATGGCGATTGGAAAGCATGAATTGCGGCCGCTTTATTCTCGTATCGCAGTTTTCCATTTTCGAGCTAATTGAAAAGGATTGCTTTCCGTTTTCTTCTTTCCCGCAACAGTTTCCATTGAAATGTGCGACGTTTCAATCGAAAATTTACATAAGTGTGTTGCCGAATTCCAAACGCCTGGGCTATCGTTGTCTCATTGCAATTGGGTTTTCGACCGAACATCGAGCCTTTCGGGTTAAAGGCTGACTTAATGCGAAAGGTCAACACGAATTCATGGTCGATGTTGTAATATTATATTTTCATGCAAAACTAAATGCCATGACGAAATATGTAGCTTATCGCTTTAGAATAGAAAAAAGGCACCTAAATGTCTGGAATCTTATAAAAGTAGCTCCAAATATCCAGAATCTTCACATTTCAGAGAAACCACATATCATGTGCACTATCCTAACGAATTCAAAGCTTTTATCCCAAACCTATCTAAGATCCTTAATTAAATTATCATAGAACAAGATTTTCGATTCACTTGAAGATCCCTTTGGGCTATTCTCCAACCTTGGACCACGCGAGAGTCGACTCATCTTCCCACAGAATCATCTACGAGATCTGGAAAAAAAAATCACGGAGGACATCTTTAAGTGTCGTTTTACATTAGCCGAAACACCGGTACAGTGGCTTATTACGAAACCTGTGGGCCTTGACGTAGAAATGAAATCCACATAGCATCCAATGAATGAAGATGGATACTATAGGTAAAGTAATTAAAATTAGTTTAGTCAGCATCGCCTGAATGAATCAAAGTCCCTGCTTATGTAAGCAGTGGTAAACATTTTTCTAATTACTACCGTTAATAATATGGAACGTTTGACATATGTTTAATAGCTACTGTATTTTGCTATACCTGTTGTGTGGAGTATTAATTATATCATCGATAATGCCACGCTGTTTGGAGAAAATAAGCGTGAAACAGTTTTGCTTAATTTCACATGTTATCATTTAAGATTCCTTGCTACCGGTATTTATCTGTATAAATGTATCTATGCTTGCGATAATAACTGCAGCATTGGATGCATTCTTGTATTGGGCACTCAAAAAAGGTAATAGTTCAATTTTTTCGAAGGACAAAATTTGCATAAGCACGAGATAAAAAATTAGCTGCCGTCATGTGATTAAAATTAGGCAATCTGTTTGTTGTGGTGCGTTTCGTAAGATAATTAAACGGGACGAGCACATGGGTTTCCTATTCTAGACGTAAACTAATTATAATAAAGGCTTGTGTATTCTTCTAAGGATCGTTAGTGAAATTGAAACTCCTTCTTCAAATAATGATCGACGAATCTGATAGAGTGTCGAAATCGTCCAAATAGGTGTTTGAAGTGAATAATTGAGCAATAATGTCAACTTTCTATTATAATTCGTGTTTTAAAATCGCAGTCAATTGAAACCAACTTTCTTTAGAAATATGTAACGAATCAATAAATTAAAAAAAAAATGATCCAATTCTGATTTCTCTCATTTTTGTTTCATTTACTTTAATAAAAAGCTCTTTACAAAATTGAAACACAGATACTTTCCATAAAATTCCAAATACGCGACACAAAATACTCGCGCACAGTGCATCGGGAGCCGATCGTATTGAAACATCGTTCATTAGCCACCTCCGATTATTAATTACCCAATTTATAAACGGTGTACAACGGTGAAAGTATTTTCACTTGTTATATGTTTAACAAACGTATAATCATCGAGCGGGAAGGGGACGAAAGACGGTGGAGCACGTTCAACGGGGTGAGTTATATTGAACAAATTACAGAATTATTAAAACGGCCGATTGCACGCGCGATCTCGTACACGCCGGTCGATTACTAATAAATACACGCCCGTCGTCGCCGAGACAATTTACGGGGCACCATAATTAAAACGCCCTCGTTCCTTTCGACCGCACTTTGACTCTTTCCGACTTTACACGCGCAAATGTTGGTCCCGTTCGCTGGCATGAAACGAAGCAAGGAAAAGGAGAGAAGGAGGCAGCCGAAGAACAGTGAAAAGAAAGAAAAAGGCGAAACCATAATTCGTACCACAGAGTTCATCCCGCTAACCTGAATACTTATACAGTATATTTACTTTCACAAGTCGGATGGGCCGAGCTCCCTTTAGCTGGTTCAACGAAAGTTACGTAGCCGACGATTAAGGAACCGCGTACGACAAGTTACAATAATTTATTACACTCCACGGATCCACCTTCACCGAGGAAGCACCCGCTTTTATCGCGGCGTAACAAGCATAAGAAATTGTGCGTCCCGATTCCCTTATCAATTTTCACCTGGTCACTTAATTCCGAGACTGTTCGTGATATAACAGTGGATCCTGAATGACTTTTTCTTCGTGCAATTGTGTAGTGTGTACATGCAATGGTGATCTGGTTGTCATTGCAAATTATGAGTCAGTCTGTTGTCTTGGATGCTTTTCGAATAATGTTAAATTTAAGAAGAATAAGTTGGAAACTTATCTCTTGTTTGTAACGATAATTAGATCAATTGTTTTAGTCCTTATTAAGGTAATTAAAGAATAGATTAAGTGGAGCGTGGTTAATGTAAAGAACAGTGTTCCGAGTGTATCTGTTGAATTTGCATTAACAGAAGACAATGCAGATAAAAAGAGTTGAAGTGTGGTTTGAATATTAATATGTTGCATCTTTTATGGAAGCTGCCACAGAAATGCAGATTAACTGCAGGTATACATGTAGCAGCACTGACATACTTACAATCAAAGAGGAGATGAACAAAAGATAGTAAAAGCGTAATCTACAGATGTGTTGCATGTGCGTTTTGTACAGAAGTCGAACTAATTATTAATGCGAAAAATATGTTTTATAAATTCGTGGCGAATTGTGTTGCTTGCAATGCTTTTTCTTTTAATGAAATTGTATCATAAAATAATAAAAATTCCATTCCCTACATTTTCATAACATTGTTGATATCCCATAAAAAAATAGATAGTTTAGTGGGTCGAAGATCAATATATTTCCAGCTATAATTTGTTATTCCTCAAAGTATCTCATGTATATGCATATTCAAAATGAAGTACGTCGCGAGTTTCATCTTAAAGAAAGTCCGAATCGTAGGTGGACCACTTATGAAGGTTTCTTATTCACTGGCTTATTACGTGTTGGAGATGACAGCAATATGAATTGGCAACCATTTATTACTTTTTCCTTAAACGTTAGGTTCTGACGAACACGTTTTCGCGCGGTCGTAATTTATAGCACGTGTATTACCGGCACTGCTACGATAAAGTTGAATTATCTGTATTAAGATAAAATTTATGATAAACTATTATCCCTCCTTTTTAAAAGAATGCAAAGCTAAGCGATTTGCTGGTCGAAAAGGGGATAGAATTTTAATGTGTCGTTCCTCGTTACGGAACGATTCCATTAAAGCTGTAGAATTTTTCCTCTGATATGGCTTGCATATTTTATACTACAGAAAAATGAATCATTTTAAGTAATCAAGTATTTGAAAAAAAAAGAAATCTAACGGATGCTTGGATATTTCTACAATTTGTAGTGTTGGATTTTGTGTGGTTTTCTTGATAAATACTGCTTAATTTGTCAATACGTTAGATTCCAGCTTTTATGTTGTAATAACTAAAATATTTTCCGAAATACACAAAACAAGGTGAATATATTGAAAGTGACATAAATATTACATTCACATCACACTCACACTCGTTAAAATACATTGACATCCTTTTGCGATGAAAATGTTCCATTAACATTTCCGTCCGTATTATTTTGCAAGTCGTAACGTAATGCAAAAATGCACAGAATATTAATAAAAATCAGCGTGGTGTGAGCATGCGTGAATTGCAAACTGATACGATAATAAAAGGGCACTCCGGCAATACTTGAAACCGCGAGAAAAGTTGTGTACAATTATCACAGAAACTCCTTCATTATTTGCAAGCAGAATTAACTTTTCTCTCTTACCGACGGTAAACCGAAGACTGGCGAACAATCATAGGCAGAAACAGGTAGATGACACAAAGGTACCTTTCTCAGAGTCTGCCTGGACCCGTTCACTCGGTCTCTGGCGGATGAAACGCGACGCAGCGTCGTGATTAAACGAAATTCAACAGAACCGATCAGCTTTCTAACTCCGCGCAACGTATACAGGCGAATCTCTTGCATGAAGAAGAAGAAATGAAATTCTACGTTTTTGACAAAGACACACGAGACTACGGCTGACGTTAATAAGTTCATCAATCACATCATCCTTTTAGAGATTTCAATCTTGGAATTCCAATGACTGGGCACAGGCGAATCACGCATATTGCCAAACTCTATGCGTCCGAGCCACACGATTGTCGATCCTACGAACGTTTCGTTTTCGCTTAACCTTAGGAGAAGAAATCCGATGGCTACGGATTCTAAGGACATCTCGCGTTTTCATCTGTTGCGCGCGATCTCCCTTTCGGAACATCACCGACCCTCTCCCGTTTCGTTTTTCCGCAGTCCGTTTTATGACAAAACTACGGGGTCGTGCAACCGTACAACATGATCTTGTACGCTTCTATGCAGAACCTCGGGCATTGAATGGCACTGATTCTGCGAAGTCAGACAGTCTGGGATCTCCAAATGGCGTGTAACGTAAGAAAATTAAGTTTGATGATTTTGTAATTGCCGATACTAAAGGAGTATTAACCCCGGAACTACGACGAATCGTGCTTGAAGTAAGATCGCAGACAGGCGATAACCGAGAATTTTTAGTAGCAGCTGAATCCTTAATTTCTGCCTATTTGAATTCCGATGCCGAGATATAAAGACTTATTAAGCCTCGTATTTTTGGCAAATGCTTTGCCGGATTCTATGTACAATATGATCGATAAACATAGGTATAGTTAAGCTACGATAAAAATGTTGCAATTCCGCGAAAGAAATTAATCCTAATCTGCAGAAGTTAAATCAATCATTTTACTGCTGCAACGTTTTGTCATGTACTCAATTTGGAAGCTTTAAATCGAACGTAAGAAAGATTCTGAAACTGGCGATCTGGACAAACAAAAAGACGTTCGATTTTTAAGAAATTACTGAATGAAGAACAATTAGAAGAAGAATAAATTGTAATTGAAAAAAAAATTATAGATATTTGTCCAATGAATGTTTAACACTAAAGCACAGTTAGATACAGCTTTTTAGAAGATCATGGAACCTTAAGGCAAATGAAATAAACTGTTCCTATTCGAAGCAGATAAATATTGTGGTGTAAGTAAAGTATACTCCTGCTGTTCATGACAGCTAAACACCGTAGCGCAGTGATTGATGCGTAAAGACGATCAACCAGTCGGTGCATGCTTCCTGCAGAAAGGAAAATTTGGCAGTGAACCTGCCGCACGATGAAGATAAATTAACTTATGTATTCGGTTCGCGTGGTACGGCCAAGGCATCGGAGATTCGTTACAGGGCTGAACTTGTAACACACGTGAAATACGAAAATTCGCGCAAAGGGATCACCGGGTCAATGGAAGCATCGAAAATGAATCCCATATTCGGCGGGCCTTTTGCGAATTCGCGTTACGTGCAACCACGTACCTCAAAACGCATTTAAAACTATGACATCTGGCCTGAAGACCTTTCCCGCCCGTTCGATTCGTGGAGAATTTCGAAATGTGCCTCTTTCGCAGAAACAAGAGGAAACGAAAGCAAACGGGATTATCATGTCCTTATCATTTGCTGCATGCAGCAATTACGAAAACCAAAGATCATGAGTTCAAGAAAAGACGTTTTGATTCAGAATATTTGTTGTAAATTAGGCACGATTAAGAGCGGTATTGTTTTAAAAATTATTTCACTTGTTACTCTTTTATTGCTCAGTATCCAAAAGGCATCCACTTATGATTCAATTAGTAAAATACATAGTCTTTGTTCAAATGACATCTGTCTTCCTAAAGTAAAAAAATACGAATTGTGTGAAATAAGAAAAGAATAGCCTATGAACACGTTTGTAATTCACTGCACGCATTTCATCTTATTTGATTTAAAATCCCGAAAGAAGCAGGGACGCGTAATTTTTGTGGAAATTCTCCATGGATTCTCACGTACTACTTGCATCACATTTTCACAATGCTAAAATTTCCGGGGTGGAAATAACACATTTCCGACGACGTACAGTGAAATTGCAACAAGATGACGTACTAAAATATCGAAAGAGGATATGATAATATCAAATACCACCAAGAAACGAAGCGAAACTAATTTTACGCCTTAGCTTAAAAAAATTTGCAAAATGCGTCTCACATGTATTACATAAAGAGTATAAAAATGTTCCTAAGAAAGCTGCCGCGAGGTCATCGAGTAAATATCCTTATGATTGACAATCAAATATTATACAATTCATCGTTTGATAAAACTTGAATAAAGAAGAAAATAATAAACTTAAACTGGCCATTTTCTAAAGTGGAAAGCAGTTTCCTCGACGATACTCACGTATCACGGTGGTTCATGAATTGCTTTGACCACCGAAGCTCCCAACGCGCTGGAGTTCGATATCGAATCTTATCACACGGCGGCTCATGAACATGACGTAGGGACACGATGTTAAACGTTGACAAGACGTCGCACGTCTGAATCGTGGACAGGTTACCGCGTGCCCCTCTATTAGACCCCTGTATCCGAAAATTTCGTAATGTTTGACGGCGTCTAAGCCTCAGCCAGAAATCTATCAATGAGAGGGAGGCCCTCGCACCTCGCAAGGTTTCGGCAGCGGTATATAAACGCGTCCGTTAGACTTGCTCTGTACAATCAGTATACAACTCCTGATCATCATGAACACTTTGGTGAGTTCCATGTGGCATCTTCGGTTTTCACTTATTCCTCGAGATATGTTTTACCTCTATCACACGTACGCGTGCTGTAAAAGCGTATCTTTTGTATTATCGATTTTGTAAGCTAGTGTCAAAGTTCATTACTATTTCATTACAATTCAGTGGTTAGTACGTGTCTTTCACGAAACACTGGAAACGCCACAACGTTTACACAACGCTGTCTATTCACATAATATTTATTTAAGTAATTAGAATTGTTTTTTTGAAAACAGAGAGTATCTTATTTCATCATATCTTTACGAACGAAGCGTAGAGATATAATAAATGTAAATACAGTAACCTACTCCGGAGCATCCAATCGTGGACTTTTCGTAGCGAAACAATTCAAGAATTGTGCAATCTAATTACAAAAGCGTTTACAAATATTTTGTAATCACTATTCCAGACCTGCGTCATCTTCGCTGTCGTCGCCCTCGCGGCTTGCGCTTACGCCGGGCCAGTGGAGACCACCCCGGTACCCATCCTATCCTTCAACTCCGACGGACCCAACCCCGACGGTACGTACTCGTACAGCTACGAGACCGGGGATGGTGTCAAGAAAGAGGAACAGGGTCTGCTTAAGCAAGTGAACGCGACGGAGTACGTGATCGTCGCCCAAGGATCTTACAGCTACCCCAGCGCTGACGGAACACCGATCGCTTTGACCTACGTCGCTGACGAGAACGGTTTCCAACCGAAAGGTGATCACCTACCGACTCCGCCCCCAATCCCAGCCGGAATCCTGAGGGCTCTGGAGTACATAGCCGCTCACCCCGAGCAGGACAACCATTGATCGGCTATCGGAATGGACCGCACAGTAGAGATAGGACAATATTGACGCGACGATGAGTCGAGTACGAAAGCTTTGAGATTCGGTGCACAGTGCATTTTATTCAGCTCGTTTTATCTACTCTCCATCAAGGGTATTTAAGCAGGTTTCTTCGGAAGCGATGGTGCCACAGCGTTTGCGGTTTGGAATCAGTTTGAATAATGCAGCGTTCAGACCTCGTGCTACTATATTTGTTATATCTACAGATTCGTATTCGATCGATCGACTTAATAAGTATAGAATAAACGTTTAGGATTTAAGTTGAACCTGTGTCTTTTTTTCTCTCGTTCCCTTTTCTTCTCAGACTTTTAGCTTCCTCAGAATTCGATCTGGTAGAGAGTCCTGAGCAAAGTATGGTCGTTTCATAGAACTCGACTATGTTAATAGGAAATTAAGTATTTTTCACCTACGTCGGTATGTCGTAGGACGTTCGATCTGACCATTTTGAATTTTTAATGTTAACACCTGAAGCGGGAGAGAGAGAAAGAGAGAGAGAGAGAGAGAGTGAGAGAGAGAGCATGCTGGACACGTGTGCTGGTCATGTTGTACAAGTCTGTTTAATTTAAGCAGCTTCTTTCCTAGGAATAATGTTATAGCTTGTAGATCTACATCAGTGGTAAGTAAAGAATACTATAAAACAGGAATCATTGTAATGTTCAAAGGACTGTAGAATTCGTTGCTTAAACGATTGAAAGACCTATGTATAAATTATGAAATCAAATAATTTCGTTGTACAATTTTAGGAGCATAAAGACTATTTTACATTCCAATGTATGAAACGTTTTGAATGATAATAGTTAATAACGGAAAGCTTCTTTGACGATGTTACATCAAAATTTTGTAATTGTTGTTGTATAGCTGCTGCATCATAGAACAATAGCGCGTAATTGTATAATAGAGTACTAGATTATGCATCTGTTTAGAGACGCACGTTCAATGATTCACAGAAATTAGCCGTATCTCTCTTCGAGGAACGTATTAACACGTGTTATGTAAGATTCGAAGGACATTCGTAAGCAAAAAGAGAGATTTAGGAATCAATAGTGTTTGAAGAATCGGGAAATGTAGAAATAAGCGAATCTTACGTCTTTATTCATGCATTCAGTTTTCCCTTCCTCGTTTTGCGTTTCTCTCGCAATCGTATGCTTGCGTTAAAAATATTGCAGTTTCCTATTTAAAAAAGTAGCAACCTGATAGGTGTCTCGGAGTGCATTCTACACGATTCGGTCATACCCCGCGACAAGTTCCAAACCCCTGTCCCAGCTCCTCTCATTGTTAAATGGGACGTTCCTGCATACACAAAAGTGCAATATATCTCGGTCCAGTGCGCTGAACGAACGAACGAAAGGGAAATCAAAATTATGAAGGAAACTGAGGATGTGAGGGAGATGTATGGCTACATCCTACGGACGTGTTCAGCGTACGAGACTTATGACGTCATTAACCATTGACCAACATCAGTTGGAAGTTGTCACACATTACACGTAAAGCGGCAGTGATGCATAGGGCGCAGGTGAAAAAAGTGAGTTTCGCAAAAGTTGCGCTTGTTCCGCGTGGCGGTCATTATTTACTAAAATCATAATTAATATGGCGCTATTTGAAACAAACTCGTGGGAGGAAGGGGTACATTGGGGTAGCAAGAGAGAAAGGGTTGCTCTAAGTCTTATTGTTGATGCCGGCGAATTTACAATATTAATTCAATCGGTGTCGCGATAAATCAATGGAAGAGATTAATGATTTTTGCGAATAATATTACACTGTTTAGTATTGGACAGCATAGCATTCCTTTTCTTTACAACAGGCACAGAGCGGTGAAAAAAATTATTTAACACAGTCCTTTGAAAATGCTACCGAAGCAGAGAAATCAGTGCGTATTAAATTAAAAGTTTGACAAGCACAATGATTATTATTACTTTCTTGGATGTACTTCAAAGTTTCGGCTTTAACGTACCATGCAAGTATCTAACGAATTCAATTTTGTCAATTAGATGAGGTAAGCGTTCATTAAGTACATTAAAAAGATGCACATTGTAAACTTTTAATTCGATAAACGATACTCGAAAACAACAGTCGATTGCTGTACCCATATGGATATTGACCATGAAATAAATGTATTCCTTATCTATTTTCCATATTTAATGAATCGGCTGTTAAGACGATCGAATCACACCGGTTTGTTAACAACGGTTAGTTGTTACAAGCAATTGCGAAGCTGATCGTTAATTGTTCGAAATTATTCCTAATAAGCGATTCATCCGCTTCCGGCGAACGTTTACAAGAATTTTATGTAAGATGTTTTATATATGTATACGTATAAGGAAAATGTCTGATACGCAAACAAGGAGATAGCTTCGAACATTTTACATTTCCCTAATCAAACGCATCTCGGTTTTTGTAACGAGCATCTATCATCTTAGAGGGCTTGGTTAATACTGGTGAGGTAATAAGTATTTTAAGATGCCCCTTGGAAGATGCTTCGTTGTTATCAAAACATCTATCCTGAAATATCCACTTTGAACATTTCAAGGCTTTATTTAATAGTACCATCACCTTTCAAATAGATAATGCTACTGTTTATAGTTTGTATCCAAGGGCACTAAACATCATTTAGTAGAAATCCTTCATTTTCAATCATATCAAATGCTTCATGCCATAAAAAGTATGATCAACGATTTCTATAGGTTTCTTTTTTATACAAACCAATAGGTCAACAAATTCCAATGAATAGTCCCTCAACGCGGATGAGATAAGTACCATGGGAAAAACCACTTACATCATGTCAAATTCAACTGCTAGAAGTATTTAATAAATCGTCCCTAATTGTCAAAAGAATTAACCAATGACGCAGAATTTGAAACTGCGTACAACTACACCTAAATACTTCAAATGAATTACAAAGCTGTTCCACAAGAAAAGCGCAGACTATTTCCATCACAGAAGCTCTTCTACATGCTAATTGCGTGAGATGAAAAAGAGAGTCACCGATACTTTTCGCATCGAAACAGGGTCTTGTGTATGTGGGGGCTTTGGGCCTGGAGACTTCAGGGACCGCGTCTTTGTGTTTCGGAGCTTTCAGCCTTGGAGCATTGTCTTGGATTACTAGTTAATTATTAAAGACAAGTTCTCGAACGACCCCATTCTACCTATTACAAAGACCACCCTTCCTCTGTTCATACATCTTTAGCAGTGCTCACGAATCGATCTTGTGGGGACGAAACTGGTGAATATCGATCCACGAATTTCCAATGAATCGAACAAGTAAAAAAAGCGAAGTAATAACCCATATTCTAGTTTAATCACCGATCATTCAGCATCCTTGATAAACTTTGCGATTGTACAGCTCTATCGCGGTTACGGGTCGCGTCATTCCACAGAGACACAGCATCGTCCCAAAGGTCGTGCAACAAGCTGGATGGACGGATTGCGCAACCTCAACTAGACCAACAGATCTAATTGCTCGTATCGGGCGACCGTTCGATCGCAGCAGCAAACACACAGTCACGGAGAAAGTCTCATCTTTCCCCGTGATTCACTGTGTGCTCGAGATGCGAATCGCTTCCTCGTCACGACCCTCGCGAATTCCACTGGCAATGGGAAGGAGGGGTGGTAGGTGAATACCGACGTCGCGGATAACCGTCGATTCCGATCAAAGTTTTTCCCCTTTAATTGAGAATCTGACGGGGAAATTGCAAGGGGGGTGTCTGGATGTTTGAGCAAGGGACAAGGACATGGATTGACTATGTAAAATTCAAAATATGCCACTTAATACGAACATGACCACTTTACAACTGGACAGTTCTTTATTTCCTACCGTATTGCAGATAAGGAAAGGTTTTTTATACGAAGATTGCTTGGTGCGAAGGAGCAATCTGTTTTTACTTTATCACTTAACAAGATATGTAGGTCAAGCTCAATTCCCAAATGTAATCTAATTTTTTGTATTGCACAGGTCGAGTTCTGTATAAAAAGGTATGAAGGTAACACGGTAGAAAAGGATAAATTTAAAAAGTATTTCAACTTCGACATAGTAGAACTTACAACATGCAAGACAAACAAAGACGTGAGGCGGTACTCTTGTGTTGATGCTCTCTTTACAGACTTGAGAATATAGATTTAATCGGCAAGACGTACGTAAACGATAGAACATAATGATTTCTTATACAGCAACAATATCCAGAATTATTCTGTGACCAACCTAATGGATCTCACATTTCAGGATCTCTGTCATCCTAGATTCCTCTTAAAATCCTCTTACACGTACGAGAATCTCTCTGTAATATCGTGTTGCAACGCGTCACCCGTCAATCGCGTTACATAATCGAAGGTGCGTAGACAATTATTGTAATGTTATGCAAGTAAGCAAATAATGCGAAACTCTCAACGAACGCTTGTTGGCTACTCGTCGAGATACAAAAGCCAGATAACAATCGCGCGAAGACAACGACGAGGAGTTGAGCTTTCAGAGTAATTTTATAAGAACGATGGGTTTCGCAGATTTGTTTCCTTAAACGCGAACCGCGTATTAAAGCTGATTTAAATGTTAAAGTATACATCTCAGATAAAAACGTGTTAAGCAAAGTGCATTGCCTTCAATTCGCCGCCGGTGACAGTAAACGTTATTCTAATGGAAGAAATAACATTTAGAAGCAACTTGTTACCCGCACCGCTCCTCCCACTCTTCGTGCTGGAGGAATTAATGAACGTGCTCGTTGAAGTGTTCGCTCTTGTAATTGAAATAGTTCTGTACCAGTGTACCGCACGCCTCGTGAATATGTCTAGAAATAGAGAATGGGATTTTGGGAAAAGGATGGAGTTATTTATGCCAAGAGTGAAATACGGATTAAAACGAATGGAAAAAAAATAATCAAACGAGTTTTGTTAAGCCGGGATAATCACTCGAGTTTGAAACTGCGGTTTTCGGAGCGATTGTCAAATTTCTGTTGTTTCGCATACATATTACTAACGGAAAGAGGTATTTTTACATGCAAAAGTTTATCACATTTGACAGCCCGCTGAATATGGAAATGATATATTTTTACACTTGTTTTAAAACGAGCTATTATTCACAACCAGATTTCTGCATTTGTCTGTTACCTTTTGTTTAATCTACATATATTTTACGATCTCCTTGGTTCACGTCAAGTGAACGTTTATGTAAAACTATTTCTCCCTTCGTTGCGATCGTAATGATTTTCAAAGGTCTTTTCCTTATTGAAAATTCATAAACAGTGTCTAGTAGTCGTGTACCTACCTATTCCGCCGGAGGGAAGGATTTTCGAGTGGCAACGATTTCCTTGTGTTGCTTAACAGCTATAAAAATTAGTTTTTAAGGAAATTATGATAGTCGCGTGAATTTCAACACGCCGCAGCAGAATTAGCATACATTTCCATCGGACAAAAAACGGAACACCGTTAAGCATCGTTAATGATCCTACTCGAGAGTATTTTACACGGTCTCCTTTGAAAACATATAATTTTATCCACTTTTCCGTAGGAACAGTAACATCGATGGTGCTGATGCTAATGAAGATGGCAATTTGCCATACCTCGTGTTGCGTGAACGCCGAGTTGTGCAAAGTTACATCTAAATGCACGAGTTAACGAGGTAGGATGTGTTTCCTGCGAGTCGCGCAAAGAATTTAGTGGCAAGAATTAAGAGTTACCGGCACTCGGTTTGTCAATTCGATGCATTAACATTGAAAGCTTATTCGCAGGAGATTGTCTTAAAATTGATTATAGCATTCGTGCTTGCAATTTACTGCGTGTATCGCTTAATGCGGACGCCCGTTAATTATCGATTGCGCAAATCCTTTCGTCCGCATTTAATCCGAACTCTGCTCGCGTGCTTTTCTTCGCCGAGCGAATAGCAGGGCACCAGGCACACGCGCAGCTTTCCAGACTCGTGTCGCGAAAGGAGCGCATCGAATCGGCCGACAAAACAGACCGTTACGTCAGGAATTTCTAAAGGAGATGATCGATAGCGGCTGTAATCTAACGGATTTACGCGAGTACGCCGTGGCTGAAAGGAATCGACGACGGTAATGAGCTCGTGCCGGCGCACCGCAAATAAATCGTAAAGCCGGCGAAGAAGTTATGGTAGAAGACGACCTTGACATATAAGCGTGTACCTATACCATAAGCATTCTAAGAGAACGCCTCTGCCCGGAGGCTAGAAGACGTAACGCCACGCCAAATTCAATTTTACTTTCATCCGCGGTGCACGGCACCGTATTTTCCGCCGCGGAGGATCCTCGAAAGAATTCTCATTGGGAAAGCCGACGGGATCGGCTTCTGTTGACTCTCGTGGGCCGTCGCGAGGGATCGTTACGAGGATGTCATGGTTGAACCGTGCATAGAAGTTCGATGTTCAACGATGCTCGAAAATTGGGAAGCGATTACGCGGCCTCTTGACATTCTTCGGCACCCCGATAAGGTCGGGTGTCAATGGTCAAAATCAAATACCGATGTAACACCGGATATTACGAGATCCGTCGTTACCCACGTTTCGCGTCGCGGCAGATATTTTCATCGTCGAATAATTCGGCGTGCAGGTCGAGGTACTTTGAAAAGCGGAGATCACCGAGGATGGCGCAACTTTTTATGTACAGAATCAATATTACATCTGCGAAATGGTTTGCTGCGATACGCGTGAACTTTAGTGAAGCAATCGGGCGATTAGTCGGGCGTGAAATAAAAGTGTAAACGTTTCTGTTAAACAATTAAAATATTGCTTTTCTACTTGCTTGGAAGGTGATTGGTATCTTAAACTTACACTCGAAGAGCATGTATGAAAAAGTGAACTCAATCAGCTCTATCAAAGTAAAAATACTTTGTAAGAAAATGAATATTTAAGAAACGGCACATCCAAAATGGCAAGAGGGACAATTATCTCAAAATGAATTTCTTACCAATAGATATAATTTCATGATGCGCGTGTACGCACGAATAAACTTATTTACGTGTTCAGAAGTTCTCAAAGGACGCGCAGCGAGGAAATGTGAAATATCAGACGGCAGCGTAGTGCATCTCCAATGGCCTTATAAGTACGATACGGCGGTACGGTTGTTGCAATAGAGGCTTTATACTTACAGAAAGGTTACACGCGGATGCACTTACGAGCCCTGCGCATCCTGAAGAATGCATACTTGAATGAAAGCCCCACGCGAATGTAGACAGCCAGAACCGGAGGGGGATTGGGAAGGACGACGGAACGGAGAAAGAAATACCGACATCGTGAACATTCTGCAATGTATTGAAGAAGGGGGTGCAAAGCGGCCGAAGCAGGAAGAAACGAGCGAGAAGACAAATTGAAAGATGATTGGACTAAGAAATGAAACGTGGCTAAGACTGAGAGAAGGCAAGATCGAAATAGCTACGGAGTAATTTGGATAATGAATCGGAAAGTGAGAGAATGTGGAATACGAATTGTAAAAGGAAGAGGGAGAAGGAGGAAGTGTGAGGGACCGTGTGAGCGAGGGCGAATTAGCGAGTCAATGAAAGTAATGAGCTCACGTCAAACGGAACTCACTTTGCAGTTGATCAATTGCATGATTTTTTGACAGTTCAACGATTTCCTTTGTCAAGTACCGAGAAAATTATGAAGGAAGTATATTGTAACGATGATTAATGTCTTCATTTGTTGCTCGACAATTTGCTTCAAGTACAAAATAAAGATTAAAAAGAAGATCGGAGATATTTGCCATTTGGTTTCGTAATTGAAGGTATTATTATTATAAATTTCTGAAGCGGCATCTGAATGTGTGAGTTAATAAAATTGATTAAAGCTAAATAAAGCTAAGCAGTCTTTCCTGTCGAAGGAATGATTACATATTTTCCCCCTTAAAAGTTAATTACTTTACATCTTAAATATCAGTGTTAAATATTAATTAAAACAATTGCATGAAAGTCGGGTTTACTCAAATAAAAAAGAAACATACGTCGTAATAAAACAAGGATCGTTAACAATTGCACCTATCGTGTTACGATGCAATTGATAAATAGCACTCGTTATTGTTTTTAAACTCAGTTTTATCATCCCTTTAATTGACCGCCGCTGGCCGTAGAAAATTATTAATCGCAGCTAGAACGAAACGCAAGGAAAACGCCTGTATGTGTTTAGAGTTGCCGTGATGCAAGTATATTTGATCGGGCTGCATAGTATTTAGCTGTTCCATCGGAAGACAAGATAATGCAAGAAGTGTTGCATCAGTGAAGTATTATATGTTTACGTGCATGTACGTATAACCTTTCGGTGTACAACCTCGACTATTAAATTTTAATCCCGCATTTAGTTAATATTTGCGTAATTTCGTTGATCGGTGGAGGACATAAAGAGAATCCCAGAAGGAAATTGTAATCTTATGAATAATGGACAAGTTATGATACGTTCTATGGAAAAGGAAAATGGGACCAACAGATACTCAAAGTTTGTAATTTCATAATTTCATTTTAGGCTTTCTATCATGTATTATCCTTGCAATTTGTCATGTATCACCACCTATTCATTATTAGAGTCCAATACTTGAATAATGAACAGTGGAGATGCACTCATTAAAAAAGAAATATTTCTTAAATTGATAGTAAGTTTGCAATATTAAAGATAACGTTCATTAAAACATACGTACCCATCATTCCACGCAAATTCGTGTTTGGCCTGAATTAAAATGTAAAACTTCAACTATTACTTTTAATTTTAATCCCCATTCTTCCATGCCAATATATTTCATCAACTTATTAACGATAATCACTTGGTCGAGAAACCGCTGTGCATAACCGAATCCTCCGGGGAAGAACACTTCTGCATAAATTCCCCATGACTCAGTTATTCAAAAGCGGATTTCGACAAGGAACAGTGAGACCAGAGACGAAAAAGGAAACACAGAGGGCCTTTACCGCTGCGCGGAATAACGAGAGCCCACTGAGCATGTTTAATCACCAATTAAAAAAAAAATTCTGGTGCTTCGTTAGGGGAACGAAAATTCACGAGGATTCCCTCGCATCGATGGCTTTCGGTCCGTGACCACTGCTCGCGCGGGCTGACATTCAAAACGGTATAATTTACAAACCGTGAATTCAACTCCCCAAGTCTGGGTATTAATCTCGAGGAAGAAGTTATTCCGCGAACGCGAGTCACGGACGCGATGTACTGAATACAGGATGGTTTGCCATGATGCTCCTTGATCGTTTTCGCATGAAACTTATAACGACATATAACGCTGGCGCTTCATTTATTGTTTCAGACGTGCTCGGGATACTACCACGTCCTTCAATAATGTTTCGCAACTTATCCTACATACAATAGACACATTTCGAGCGCAGATGGAAACACTAATTGTAAATTTCATGGCAAATATTGAATATGGAATTATTTGGAATTATGTTCATGCTGCTGTTTGTGTTAATTAATGTGCTACGAAATTCTACCGCTATGATATTATTAGTTTAGTGCAAAGAAAAGGAGAAATTGTAAAATAAGTGTGTTTGGAGAATTCATCTATATTTTCAACTCAAAATATGGCAGGAATTTATGAGATGATACAACTTTGTTTTCTACACGAAAGTTTTTTTAAAATAACATGAAATTCGATAATAATTGCCAAGGAGTAGCAAATTTTGTACAGTGATGTGTCGGACAATTGAAAAGATGCATATTAAATGTTATAGTTTAACATTGCAATTAAAATACACGTTTTAACATTTCCCCTTTTTTTTTAATAATATGCAGCCCTGATTCTCTTAAATTCGTATTCAAAGTACACTTTAATTCGGTACGAGCCATTTAACGATCGCTGGACTTTACAGGTTTACGGGAAAATATACGCAATCGCAACAAAATAGTTGAGAGTAGAGGAATTCGTCCGAAAATTTGCGACGCATTTGTGAACCGTTGGCGCAGAGGAATAAAATGTTTTGCGTTACGATCCTCGGTACTCACTCGTCGCGTATATGGTCGGGAAGTAATATACATGTAACGTGCCAGAAAATGTTGGGCATTAATTTCGGTGTAAAAGCGAATGTACCAAGGCGAAACGGCGGATCCTCAGAAAGTTCTGCGACCTCGTAAATTCGGAGACATTCTTAAAAGTGGTGAAATCGTTCTTAGACGTTTAAAAGCCCATCTTGAGCATGTACAGAGACATGCAAGCAAGGAATAAAGAATGCAGGGCTAAGGGGTGCGAATAAAATTTAAGTTTAAGCTACAGTTACATAGTTTTTACCAAGTGGCTTTAAGCATGGAAGTTTAGTATTAGACAGATTTACGTCGTTCCTTTATTCAAATTAGTCTCGGGTTAAGTTATTTACGGGGAGAATTCATTATTGAATTTAGGAGGATGATACGAGAACGTCGCAAACTTTAGATTTACTTCTAATGTAAATAACAAAGTGTGGATGTATGATTAATGAACCAAATATTAAAAATATTTTTACGTGATACATATTAGATACAAATTAAGTGATTTTCATGTTTCATTCTGAAAACTATAAATTTCTATAAGTACTGACATTATCTGATCGTATCACGTTCGAAAGGCAATTGGCGAGAACGATATTGGGCCGAGTACGATCCAAGCATCGATCCACGTCGAACGTGCAATGTTACACTAAAAGTTATGTACACATTACTTCGTTATTACAAGCAGATTGGCTTGTTCGCAACTTTCTCAGCACCGCACGACTTTAGCCACAAAAAGCGAATCTCTAACGAAATCACAGGGATGCAGATCTAGAGACAACGCACAGCCCATCCTCGGCGGGCAATACGCTTTGGGCACGTTCGATGGATCGCGAAACGTTGAAAACGCATTGCCTAGTCCGCTACTTTCACAAATGATATTTATTTGCACGTCTTTTGTATGCGCTGGTCATATTGCGTAAGCCAGCTAATTAAAAGCCCAAGCGGATCGCCGCAGACTTTCCCCTATATTTGCCGCGCTTCTATCTCGCGTACACTGGACCACTATTTGTTCTGCATCCTGATGTGTCAATTAGACAAGCGTGGGTGTCCAGTGATTTACAATGCTCGCACTTGGTTTCTTTGATCTTCTCTGTGTGGTCAACTGTGCTCAACTGGACGGTGAACGCGATAATAATTCGTTTTACTGTTTCGTGGAAATTCCAGAGCTTTCGCCGAGAGAGAGAGAGAGAGAGAGACAAGCTCTTAGGATTCTTAATATTTGTAAACAGCAAAATATTGCCATGGAATTGTATTAGTGGCAAGACTATGCATCATTAATATTTCTTCATTAAAGAATTGAACTTAATAAGAAAGGTAAGCATAGCATTGCCAGAAATCAATATATCTTTATAAAGCCTTTACTGTTTAGTGAAACTATCCACACTTGACACTACTTTACAAAATTATACACTTATTTCGTTACATTTTGCAACAGTTACACTGACTCATTCGCATGTCCATTTAGCGCGGCCTTTCGTTCCCTGAGGCAAATGTATGGTCTCCACTTAGAGCAACGCTTTATTTGTTAGGGGTTGAATGAGCAGAATTTCTATTCTTTTACAAGTGCATTATCTTCCAAAACAGCTAGCCAACCGTTCGTTGCTATAATTTTAGGAAATTGCAAAATAATTTAAGAACAGCCAAGAGAAGCGTTAGAATATGCTTAGCTGTTCACATTTATTCCTAACAATACGGACAGCACTCAGAAGTTGCAGCTTCCTGATGCATAAGCTTCCGTGTCAGAAAGAACTTGCAAAGTCATTTGAAACGCCCTCTTGATGCAAAATCTTACTTTGTCTTCTAATCACTACCTAGCGCGGTTAGAAGTGCATTATATCCAAACAGATGCACAGAATGGAGAAGATTATAGATATCGATGACGTGCCTTACTGAATCACGCACAATCGCAACTGTCGCTTCTAACAGGCTACTTGACATTCCCAAGAAACAGAGAATTTATTACAACTCCGTCTGTTCCTTGTGTTTTCCATAAAAGAGGAGGATCAACAACTTCTAATATATAATTCATCGTTCCTTGGACGATTTATCCGAATAAATTCGAGACCAGTGATTGCAAGTACAAGGAAATCGAGTGCTTCTGTTCTCCGAGCGTAAATTACAATTAATGCGACCGAATAGGGTCAAATAGCTAGCTTCTGAGCTACATAACACGTTCTATGTATACAAAT
The DNA here is from genome assembly GCA_023838395.1 of Holcopasites calliopsidis. NCBI lineage: Eukaryota > Metazoa > Arthropoda > Insecta > Hymenoptera > Apidae > Holcopasites > Holcopasites calliopsidis. Next base: position 7,323,592 of record JALHAQ010000005.1, on the reverse strand, counting down.
ACATCACCGTGGGACGCTTACTCATTTTTCATGTAAACCTTCTACGAGACCTTGTACAAAATTGATCGCGAAGATGTGTGTACACATTTGGCACGGTTTATGGTACCTTTTTACGATTGTTGTCCACTTTCAAATTGGAAATACCACACGATAGTAATGTGCACGACGACGATTAAATTGGCAGAAACTTTTCTTTATGCAAAACCGTGTCGCAGGGAAAAATGTTATAATTAATACGCGATCGATTAATTGCTGGCGATAATCAATCCTCAACATTCCAATCGGGTAGCATTGTTTATCGATTAAATAAATGCCTGTCGATACTTGATTCAAGGTAACAGTGACGGTGTCAGGTGTACGTTTAAAATAGAATAGAAAGATGTACAGAAAGTGTTGCAAAGGCACCTTCACTTTACTCGGTGGAACGAAGGAAATAATCGCGGTGGAACGAAACGCAACGCGAACAGCGAGAGACAAAAGTAATCGAATGTAGTGGCACGTTAAACGCTATTTACACAAAGCAGGAAGAGAACGTACAACCATTGTATATTATGTAATTATAACGACCGGTGTAAAGTTCCATCGCAATTATCGTGTGTATTGTATTGAATTTAGGTGTTTCACTCTTAGGAAGAGAATTAGCTTCACGGTAAATTGTTGGAGGCTCGGCCAGTAGATTACAATTAAGCGTATAACGACGGAAAGTCTTTGCTAAATAATTTACATTAGATTCCAAAGTTTTGCTTAACAAGGATGATTATTCATCATATTAAAAGTCCATAGATGGTATCGTCAATGTTGTCACGCTACTCGTCAAACTAATAACTGAATGTGCAGACAATCATTAGTTTCCTGTAAATGTTCGATTTTATTGACTGGATGGAACAAACGAACGATTAAAATTGGAATTTCTGAATAATTTCTGAATGACACATTTAAGGTATCTCCCCCTGCGGATGTTCTTGTATTTACTCCCATAATAATGGTACAAAGTTGATCTGACAGGAATCATCCCCTAACTACATTCTCGACCTGTCACCTTTAATCACGCGTTTCGGTTACCGTCTCGTACCTGGGTCCAATCTGTCAGCCACCGTCTAATGGATCACAAAACACCCCCCAAAGTGGTCCGATGACCTACACGGGCCGGGCACGGTGGCGCGTCGTTAAAGAAAATTATGACAATTGAGTAAGCATCCTTAAACAGGGACCCGATGACATTTAGCGCAATGTGACATGCTGATCCCCGGGATGGTAGTCTCTCTCCGGGTGATGTACAGTGCGCTGTTGTCCCCACACATGCACACGCGAGCGTTATTCGCGCGTGTGTTAAACGAGGATCCGTGTAACCCCTCTTAAGGTCCCAACTACCTCTGTGTCACAATTCTCTCCTCTCTGTCCACCTTGCTTGCCTATCTCTGTCCGTCGCCGTGTCTCCGTGTCCCATGCGAATCCTCTTAGAAGAACGGTGGCTATCGTTACTTGGCCAAACGGTCGTATTGGTGATGCCTTCGGGGGTATATATACGGCGAGCGCTGCGGGGCTTGATAAACACTTGCCCATCAGCGATTACTGCTGCACCATGTACACTTCACTGGTAAGCGCTATTACAAGTAAACAAAAAAAAAAGATCGGACGCTGGATAAGCCCGAGAGATGGAGAACCAGGGTGAACTCGCGGAACAGAAGTCCACCGGGACCGAACGGAACCTCCGCTTCATAGTGAGCTCTCGATTCGAGGGAATTCATAGAGTGCCATCGGGATCGCGACGTACGCGTTTCTGTGCGTGACATATAACCGGAAATACTGTGAAACGTTTCCTGTGATTCTCGGTTAACCCGATTCTGGGTTCCTTTCGTACGTCCTCTTACGGACATTCAACGGGACGAACGATCCAAGGGGGTAAGTAGGGTGAATGTAAAAGAACGCGGAACTTTTACATGACTCCTCGATGATTCCGTGGATTCATCGTAAATTCGAGAACGACGCATGAATATTGGATTTATGGATATTTATACCGCTTCGGCAGGTGGTCTCGAGTTTCTTCGATTCTTTACGCTCGCTCCATTCACCGTGGACACAAACGTCCTATTTGCGATTGAACGTTTGAGTCCGCGGTTCCTCGTTTGATCATTCAGCCGCATGCATAGTTACATAAACTGTGTTCAATTTCGCTGCGCGCACGCAAACATATTAGCACCAGGATGTAATTGCTTAACGAAGCATTCCGGCAGAAATCGAAGAAATCGTCGCGCTCCGAGTTCCGCTCCGCCGACTGTCTGACTCGGTAACTGTCGCGCTACCGGCCGTCTGACCCGAAACGGTATCATCACTACTTGCGGCCGTCGTTTTCGATAACACTGGCCGCCCGTGGAACTCGGCGGATCAAACGATCATCGCGATCGATTCCCCGCATTGACGAGTACAGCCCATTGCCGCGGTTCAAATCGCACCCCACGGACGCGCAATTACGCGGGATCGATCTTCCGGGGAAGGCGTAATTTATAGTTGTTCAAATGCAATAACGCGGAACACCGAGGATGTGCACGCGTGTATGGGAGAATACTCGACGTCGGTTCATCTCACCGTGACGTCTCGACGCGAGGATACGCCCGTGTGTTTGTTTTACCGCTCGGCTGCAACGGCCAGCATCCCGTTAAGGATTTGAACAAACTTTGAATTCGCTGAAACTCGCTGCCGTTACGGTGCAACATTCACGCGAAAGCGTTGCAAGTTCATTTACACTCGCCATGGGTGATTTCGAATTTTATTGTAGTCGAGGGGCACGAAAGCGGAGATTAAGAAGCACGCTTGTTGTAAAGCGAATATTTCGGATACCACTGTTGGATTAAATATCAGTTTACTTCAATGAGGTAGCGACGGAAGCACTTGGTAATTTGCTAATAGGTCGAAGCGCGCATAGACACATAAAATTGCATGAAACTTCTCACGCTAAGTCACAATTGTTATGCTTCAAACATTGTAAGTATAAGCAGAGAACCACCTGTTTAGAAAACGATACCTGAGAAATACATTCACCCTACTGAAACTCCAAACTTCTCATAAAAGATAATCCCGGATATCAAATAATGTACACTCTCCTGATAAAACCCTTTTAATTCGAAATTAGAGCACGGAATCGAACCCGCTTCTCCAGGCACAGATAGAAAAGAAAAAGCAGCAATAAAACAAAAACGAGATATCCGTAGCATTTCTTGCAAAACTGATCACAAGTTCAGATTCATTCTCGTTCTGTCCGCCACAGATAGCCTTGATCGCGTTAGCAGGCTGCGCGGCAGCCGCCCCAGCGGAGGAGGTGATACCGATCGTCAGCCAAAGCCAAGAGGGTCCCAACCCGGACGGTTCGTACAAGTGGAGCTACGAGTCCGGAAACGGGATCAAGGCGCAGGAGGAGGGGCACTTGGAGAACGCCGGCAAGGAGAACGAGGCGATGCACGCCGAGGGTAGCTTCAGCTATCCAAGCGACGACGGCCAGCAGATCTCGTTGACGTACGTCGCGGACGAGAACGGTTTCCAACCGCAGGGCGCTCACCTTCCCACCACGCCGGAGATTCCTCCGCTCATTCAGAAAGCGCTCGAATGGATAGCCGCGCATCCGAGCAAGGAGGATCAGAATCAGGTGTAAAGGATTCGGACGTGCGTTCGTCAGTGATCTCAGCGAGAGCCACATTCAAGTTCTTTTCCTTCCACCACGAATTAACGATGATTCGCGCCCCGTCGTCGCTTCTTGCCGCCCAGCTCTAACGAAACGGCTACTGTCCTGGTTCAATCTATTGTAAATATTTATTGTACACTTTTACGAAGATATATACATATCTACCGTAATATCTAGACGTATTATACATATATGTATCGCCGTGCATGCAGACGCGACCGTGTATCACTGGTGACGAGCATATAGATAATCGTTACTTAGGTACGCGACGCCGTGCATGTGGAATAAATGTTGCAATTCAAGAGATACGCGGTTGCTGCTTCCTCACCTGAATATATGTATTATATAAGCTTCTCTGTGTTAAACGCGAGACTAATCAATCCTGGGAAACACAAATGATAAAAACAGATGCAATTGTTGCGTCTGAAAGTTATTCCATTGGGTAGAAACAATGATGGTTGAGTTTCCTTAAATTCTACTTTTTTTTTCATTGGTTCAGTAGATCGCACTCTCAAAGATCGAGCATCTGTTATTTACCAGCTGCGTTTTTATTTCAAATGAAAGTAAAACGAATGATTGAATCAATTTGTCCCTCCAATAGGAAAGACAAGCTCGTTAAGCTCTAATCCCAACTGTATATCAAAGCTTTATTTATACTTTGAAATCGAATTCGTTCTGTTTGGCCGGAGCCGTTGGCCGGGTCAAATGTAAACGCGAATTGGATTAAGTCTAGTTTGCAGTTTAGGAGAGGGTGGGTCAGGGCAGGTCAGCTGTGGGTGCAGTCTGCACCTACGTACAGAGTTACGCTGCAAATGCAGAGGGAACTTCAGCTTACCTTCTCTCCTCTATTGACACTTCTTTGCCGTTACGTAGGTATCCGAGCGGATCATCCGTGTCGGCTAGTTTGTACGATCGAAATAATTTCGTGTACCGAGAACAGTGAATGCATAACAGAATATTCCGTACAGTAGATTCCGAAAGGACGCAAGTTCTTCGTGAAATTTGAACCATCCTTATCCGATCCGTTCTCGCTTAGGTACGCGTTGATTTATGATAGAAAGTTTCAGCGCGACGTGGTACAACGTTTTAAGCGCGTGCTCGTTGTAGAATTGGCTTGTCGCCGTTAATCAATCGCGATACCGTAGACATAAAGGAAGGTCTTGGATATAATTTATGCAAATACAACAATCGTGTGGAAAATGCGCATTCGCCCACCTCTCGTTGCATTTCCTAATAAATAAAACTGCAACGCATAATTAATGGGTCTCATGCAGTAGCAGGTGTGTAGGGACATTAGCGAAAACCATATTGCAATTGAGACAATCGTCTCAAGAAGATAAAAAAAATGTAATACAATTATTCTGAATTATCCCCACAAAGAAAAGTGAATATTTTGTCTCTTACAAAAAGTCAAGTCTTTTGTACATACTCGTTCTTTTACAGATTCTTCAAATTGATTGTTATAAGGAGTAACCATAGTATCTTTATAATTTATGTGCCCATTTATCTCACGTCACACGACAGACTATAAATATGTCACCGACGATGAAAATAATTACAACAGTACAAGATTATCTGATAATTAAATATTTATGTATGCACATATATTAGCTGAGCAGCTATTATTATGTGTAGCTATTATATGTATAGCTATTATCTAACATCTTTGAAGAAAGCGTCCCGCGTCAATTCTGTCTGTCACTGCTTCTTCCTCGATGGCGAAGGAACAGATTGTATCTGAAAGTTTCATTTACACGACTTTCACAGATGACAGTGTCACAGGTTTCTATTATATTTACTCATCGGAATCTATTCTACATTTACAATGCACTTATATCATCCATAAGATAAATAATCGGTGAAATATGTTGCGTCACGGATATTCTTCAATTCCCTTTCGCGTGGCTATAAGGCCCACTTGTGCTACAATTCGTAACGACGTACCTGAATTAAAAGTTAATCCAAGTCGCATTTTAATGACAGGAATGTCGCGATTTACTTAATGCAACGTGATTTTAATTAACACTAACAAGGTCTATTTATTTAACAGAAAATCAATGGCACGTGAGCATAAATTACAAATTGTCGTGATTTCATTTCAAAGTGTCATGGCATAATACTGTTTCGAGTGACTGATTGCAAATGTTTGAATGTTCGAACAGGAATGTTTTTCGTGAGTTTGCGTGTTTGTCGAAGGTTTCAAGAGGCGCCTTGCAGAGGGTGAGTGGAAGTGGAATTGCTTGTAATTGGTTAGGCTACGGTCGTAGGTCGTTCGTGGTGTGTGCTTTAATTCCGTGATGGAAAACATAATGTTTGGTGGTGGTAGGACCACGTTTGATAAGGAAAGGAGACTACGTGCAGTCACTATATCATTGTTTGCACGACCTTTCGATCTAGCCACACGTGGTAGTCAGATGTCAAGGTACTATAATAATGATTCCGTTGGTCTGTATTCATGTTAGATTATTTAGAAGGAAAATCAGAAGCAACTTTTCTGTTATCTTATTTACCATGGTACCCGCAAGCATAGATATAATAACAAATTGTCATTAATAATTGTCAGTGATAAGTACGAAGGGATCATACGGAGGAGAAGAGTAACAATCAACAAGTCGATTAAAGTTTCATGTGTGAATAACTGCAAATATACTTCCAAACAAAGTACGTACAAAATCCACAATAATCACATCGTCCATCAAGTCGTGCGCCATAAACATTTGCCTAATTCATTAAGAAATAACATGATCCACCATCTGAATGAGAACTTCTTATAAAGAGAAACCTGTACGTAAGGAAGTCCTTTGACCCATGGAACAAAGGGTCACAAGCAGCTGATCTTTCGACTATTTTGAACGATTATATTTCTGTCAAACGGAGCAGTCGCGCGACGTTAGAATCTGCTCTTCTCTTCTTTGGGGGGATGAGCGGCGATCCAATCGAGAGCGCGTTGTATGGCAAGCGGGATCGGTTGCGTGGGCGGTGGAGTTGGAAGATGATCACCCTGGAAGACGGCACCATTTTCATTAGCTAACCAGCCGAGGTTGATTTTCGTGCCATCGGGAGCGGTCCACGAGGCTGATCCATGAACTTCAGCGGCCTCCGCGTCCTTCTGGCCAGCGTTCTTCAGGACACCCTCCTCCTGGAAGGAGATGCCGTTCGCGCTCTCCCATTTGTTAGAGAAGCTGCCATCGGGGCTGATATCTTGGCTCTGGCTGAGAATTTCGATCGGCTTGTCGGCAGCGAACACCACGGCGATCACGCTCAAAAGACAAATCGTTCGGGTGTACATGATGCAAGTTTCAATGAGGGTTACCTGCAAGAAGATATTACTGTCTAGATAGCGCACAAATCTGTCATTTTATTGTGTCTGGCGTTAAAAGTCAAATCTGAACAATTGACCTGCTACGATATAAATTTAATTGGCAGCGGTTACTTTAAGTAAAGTGTTTCATTCAACTCGAGAATTAAGGTGGATAGTATTAAGTGGAATAAGGCAGTGATTAAATCCTGAATAAGTCATGCGCTATAAATTCAATTGATTAAGATGTTACGTATTGGTGGCGGTCACTCTAAGTAAAGTATCTTGTCAAACACGACGATTAAATTAAGCGACACGAATCAGCATAAGTGTTAGCGCGGGGGATGGATATGTGAAATGTTATTATCAGAACAGATAAACGATCCATTCTACTTAGATGTTAACTATATGGGAACGCTTGTCTACCTTGTAACTTCCAAGATTCAACGTGTGAAATGCAACTGACGATCTAACGGCTATCGCTACACCTTTTATAGTTTGGAATCGTCTCCGCTATCACCGGCATTCTACGTTCAAATGTCACTCGGTGATACCGGTTCAGCCTTCGTTTGGCCGGTATCACGTATTAGAGGAAACCTTTCCGGCTGGATTACGGGACGAGCAACCTGTAATCAATCCTCGTCTGCATCGTCAATTAACTATTACCGCGGGTATATACTTACAATTAGTTGAGTGTAAATATACAAATAACTCGTCACTTGTAACACATGTTTCACTTATGATGCGTTTTGTTTAAAGTGATGAAATAATATGCGAAGTAGTTATTATTCCCTGGTGATACCAATATTCTGTTTGTTAAAAGGAGTATGACCAATTTATGTCATGTTGTTTGTTTAGACAATAATAAAAGACACTTTACAAAGAGCTAAACATTAATGAATTAAAAAAGGGAGGAAATAAAATGTTCAGGGCATCGATATCCTATTTTCCAACTCATTATTGTATATTACAAAGGAAGGAAGATTCGTATAATATATTTATTTAAATGTAAGGTTTAAAGAATATATTCGGTGAAACATAATGCTACTTAAACGGCGCAGTATAACAATGATGAGCAAATATAATTAATCACACGAATTACAATGACCTTTCACACGCCTGAGACGCGCAGCCCTGAGAAATGACCTGTCACGGAAAGTACATTTTTAATACGGGGACAGTGTTACTTATGAATACCTTGAATAAGGTATTATTCTGTCTCAGAACCACCCGAGCGTGCTTGTTGCAAAAAGTACCACCATTCATCATTTTATTTGAATCTTCAATACACTTTGAGATACGCGTAACTCATAGAAAGTGAGAGGGAAAAACGTCAATTTCAGACATATTACAGATGTTTCCCATAGAAGTTTTTGAAGCAACAATAGGTCAATGCCAAATTAATTTCGGCCTACTCGCGGTTATTACAAATTCATTCCATAATAACCATTTCACGACCTTTTCGGCTCTATTAGTTTGCGCGCTGTGGGAGGAGTGAAGTGGATTACAAAATTTCTAATTACGGACGAACTTAGAAAGAGAAGAAGCATCGATGGGGATAAGATTAGGCATATTTTTAGGGCATACCGATGAAAGTGAACATGAATTGCTCAAAAATCAGCAAGCTTAAAAAGGATAAGGTCAATAATTGAATGACTACACACTTTCTAAGAGATCGTGTACGGTCTTCCAAAATGGAAATCCTGAATTTTAAAAACACCATTCGAAGCTGCGAACGTGGCACTTTCGTCGTATTATGTAAAAGAACTACTTTTACTGCTACTATTCAGTCTCTAAACACTATATATCAACTAACGTAATGCTTCTTTGAATTCATTAACAAAAGAAGGCAGGAGAATTTGTCTTGCAGAATATAACATTATGAAAGATTATTCGAATGTGGTAATATATTATAGTTAGACAGTTCACTAATAAAAGAGAAATTAGAATTTGTTCTTGAGCAATAGAAGTAAAATCCTTCAGCCTTACGGAATAAAAATTATTTTTGCGTACATACGCTGTTGCAAGCTGAATTCATAGTCCTCGGTTGAAGTAAAAAACTTTGAGGAACAGAGATAATAGAGTCCTAAGAAATGTCTAGTGCCACGCAATAGTGTTTAACTGCTAAATTGTGGACAACTAATTAACGACAACATCAATACCCGATTGAGACAACTACTTTGGTTAATAAGTTCTAACATTTAGCAGCACCTTAAATGTCTTTTAGCATCTTAGACTTTGTTCACGCTACGAACATTCCTGATTCAACAGAATCCCCTGCTTCACCTTTTACGAACTTGCTGTTTCGGATGTTCATGAAAGCTTGTACCCCGTCAAGTTTAACACATTTGCCACGGAGTTTCGACAGGTTGACTGTCTTGTAATCGATACCTACCAAAGGATAACATTTTCCCCTTATGATAATTTCCATGTTCCACTCCTGAGCACGAGACAGCGCTATGTCTGACTTGCATAACTTCCGACTACTGAACACCGAAGATTGAACGTGTTATCGTAAAACTTCGAGCGTTCATTGAGACCTATCAGATTCTACATGATCGTTAAGGCATTACATTGAATATTAAGAAGAAAATGACAATGTATTGCAATTATTTATAATTATATGCAATTATACTACTTTTGGGAACGGTACAAACGTTCCAAAGATTCTTACATTGTCTACACGACCAAACAGCAATTAGGTACAGAGATTTTGCAGGAAGGTAATCAATTACAAATTGGCAAATGCATTAAAGATATTTTTAGAAGGTGCAATTTATTATAATTCTCTTAAACATCTTTCCAAGAAAAACAGACAAATGCTCGCAAAGTTTATTGCAACATAAAATTTGTCGCACGATGGATATTTGTTTAATTCCCAGAAATTGCAATTTCTCGAATCCTTGAACAAAACAGCAGAGGAATTTCATCCGTGATTAATTATTCCGAGCTATTGTAGCCCGAAAAAGCCGTAAAGTCATGCCAAGTTAGAATCTGCCCTTTTGCACCTGCTTCTCTTCCTTGGAGGGATGAGCAGCGATCCAATCGAGGGCGCGTTGAATGAGAACAGGGATCGGCTGAGTGGGTGGTGGTGTTGGAAGATGATCGCCCTGGAAGACGGCACCATTTTCATTGGCTATCCAACCGAGGTTGATTTTCGTGCCATCGGGAGCGGTCCACGAGGCTGATCCATGAACTTCAGCGGCCTCCGCGTCCTTCTGGCCAGCGTTCTTCAGGACACCCTCCTCCTGGAAGGAGATGCCGTTCGCGCTCTCCCATTTGTTAGAGAAGCTGCCATCGGGGCTGATATCTTGACTCTGGCTGAGGATTTCGATCGGCTTGTCGGCGGCGAACACCACGGCGATCACGCTCAACAGGCAAATGGTACGAGTGTACATGATGGGAATGTTAATAGGAGCCAGCTGAAAAAAGACGTTAGTGTCAAAATAATGTACATGCATCTGCAATATTTGATCGCACTATGCGTTGAATTGAAACCTCGACAAATAACACGCACTAAATCTTATTGATTCAGCTGATATGTATTGATGACGGTAAATAGATAAACAGTATAAAGTAGCAGAAGATGATGATTGAATCCTGATCAAGTAACGAGCTGCAAATCTAATTGCTTAAGATGTTGCACAGTGGCAACGGTTAATTCAAGTAAGGAGTTTTATCGTAGCAATTAAGTTAAGCAAAGTAAAGTAGTACAAACTATTGGAATGCAATTCATGTTAACAAACTGTACGATAAGAATCGATTGATAATGCGTTCGATTTAGATTTGAACGATGTGGATACGCTTCGTATACCTTCGTTTGTGAATTTTCAAGATACAAGATGCGAAATGCAACTGATGACAATACGTCCGTCGCTACACCTTTTATAGTTTGGAGTGATTTAATGGCTCCCAACCCACTCAAAAAAGGGGTTAAAGTGGTCCCACGAAGGTTAAAGAACTATCACCGGGTGACATTTCACTATCAAACTCTCACGATAGCTCACGGTAGCTGGGACGTTTCTAAAGTATAAAAGATGTTGGGATAGGCGTACGATCGTCAGTCACATTCCAAACACCGAATCTTCAGAACTGAAGGACGAGGTAAAGCGAAGCGTGCCCAAATCTTTATCATCTGAACAGGCTGCTTCGGTTATCGTTTGTTATCATCAAATTTACCATAACCACTGTTACTTTATACCGTACATCGTAATTCTCGTGTTGGATAAAACATTTCACTTAAAGCAACCGCTCCCAATGTATAGCAGCTTGATCAACTGAATTTATCTAACAGCAATTCAATTGTTCAGACTTGAATTTAACGCAAAATGCAATAAGATAATTCATTTGAATGCTATCTTGACAGCAATATCTTCTTTCGCAATCACTTATGCTACTTCATGTCGCTTAATTTAGTCATCGTGTTGGACTAGACATTTTACTTAAAGTGACTGCTGTGAATACGTAACAACTTAATCAATTGAATTTATAGCGCATGACTTGTTCAGGATTTGATCGTTACCCTATGCTACTGTATAATACTATCCATCTTAATTCTCGTGTTGGATGCTACTGTATACCATCCATCTTAATTCTCGAGTTGAATGAAACACTTTACTTAAAGTAACCGCTGCCAATTAAATTTATATCGCAGCAGGCCAATTGTTCAGATTTGAATTTAACGCCAGATGCAATAAAATAACAGATTTGTGCGCTATCTAAACAGTAATATCTTCTTGCAGGTAACCCTCATTGAAACTTGCATCATGTACACCCGAACGATTTGTCTTTTGAGCGTGATCGCCGTGGTGTTCGCTGCCGACAAGCCGATCGAAATTCTCAGCCAGAGCCAAGATATCAGCCCCGATGGCAGCTTCTCTAACAAATGGGAGAGCGCGAACGGCATCTCCTTCCAGGAGGAGGGTGTCCTGAAGAACGCTGGCCAGAAGGACGCGGAGGCCGCTGAAGTTCATGGATCAGCCTCGTGGACCGCTCCCGATGGCACGCAAATCAACCTCGGCTGGTTAGCTAATGAAAATGGTGCCGTCTTCCAGGGTGATCATCTTCCAACTCCACCGCCCACGCAACCGATCCCGTATGCCATTCAACGCGCCCTCGACTGGATCGCCGCTCACCCCCCTAAAGAAGAAACCAGCAGATTCTAACTTCGTGCGACTTCTCTGTTTAACAGGAATACAATTGCTCAAAATAGTCGAAAAATCAGCTACTTGTGATCCTTTGTTTCACGATTCAAAAGACTTCCTTACGTACAGTTTCCTCTTTATAAGAGGATTTCATTGAGATGGTGAAAGTATGTTCTTTTTTTAATGAATCAGGCAAATGTATACGGCGCACGTACTTGATGAAGGATGTGATTATTGTGGGTTTTGTATGTACTTTGTTTAGAAGTATACTTACAATTATACACACATGAAACTTTAATCGACTTGTCAACTATTAATTTATTCCTCAATGCAATATCTGTGTACTTATAGTTAACTATTATTGGTAGTGGTTCCAATGGTATGAAAATCAACATTACTTGCGTACACAATATGAGAATATCATATTTCAGGGTGATCATCTTCCAACGCTCTTATCCATGGAATCGATCCTGCTTCTAATTGAACGTGCTCCTGACTCGATTACAGCTCATCCCTCCGAAGTAGAAAACGGTAGAATAGGAATTTCGTGTCGAGATTCGTTTTATCAGAATATCGTCACAATGGTGTAAGCGATTAGTAGCGCTGACAATGAATTGTGAACAGTATCTTTATACATGTACAACCTTTTTTCTGTAAGGAAGATTAGATTCAATTGTTGACAAATGAAAGAAAATGGATAAATAGTTATAGTAAAGTTTAGACAGATATGGGGAAAATTTACAATTCTTTTTATAATTACTGTGAACCACTGAACTCGTAATTTCAAGGCAAATTTCGAATATTGAAATAATAGTTTCTGAAGGGTGGATATATTTTTGGAAATGTAATAAATAAATGTGCATGAACATAAAGTACAATTTTCTACAAGATTTAATCAGCAGGCACCAATATTGGTTGCCCAGGTTCAGCGCTGCATTGGGTAAGGAGTAGCGCTCAATCATTTATCCGACATACACTACGCAACGATTGCTTAGGCCCATGCAAATTTTTTTATTTGATTAATTGACGTATTACGTTGCAATTTTGTTAGAAGTCATGAGTAACATACTTTTCTAACATTCGGCGCCATAATCTAGTATATTCCGTTATAATTTATTTAATTTACACGATCGTTTTAACATGTTACATAATTAGTTAATCAGTGATTGGTAAAAATATGCATCTATGAATGTTAGGCAGTGAATGAAGTGAAATATAAGATTTTTACTTAATTGTTGAATCACTGACTAAACATTCTATCAGCAAGAGCGTACTGTGTACAATACAATGATTCAATCTTTATGTATCTAGAGAATACTAAAATTCTCCCAAAGAGGCCATGCCCTTTAGTTATATTTTATTCAAATTTTTATACTATCAAAAATGTGAATTTCATGATGTTTCTAAGACGTTTCGTCAATATTATTTAATTGCTAAATAACTCATTCAAGTTGAAAAAGGCAACAATACAATATTTGATAGCTGTGTCAAGAAACGAAGATGTCCTATTCATTTCTTGGAAAAGCCAGTTCCTCGAATTTTGTCAGTTTCACAGCAAGCCTGTGTAATTTTAGAGGAATATGTTATAAAAATGGGAATGGGATGATGGTGAAATGTGAATCGGATCGTACAACGCAACGAAAGATGATTCTTCGGCAAAACGTTTTTATTTATATACAAAAATCACATGTTAAAGTATACGTATCATATATACTATCGACGCTCGATACGCGTCTTCGCAAGCTGCGTTGACGTTTTTTTTTCGCGTTTTACAGGGTGAAAGTAGCGTGCGCGCATCGGCACGATCCTGTCGTAAATTATTGGTGAACAGTGCGCGTTACTTTTGTCTATACAGGTAAAATAATGAATCTCAAAGTATATAAATTGTTATACACCGGCTGGCACGCGCCATATGTTTTTCCTTCTGTTATGTATAACCCTAGATTAATATACCACGCTATATTTATTTTTATAGTTGCATCGGGAGCTCAGGGGTCGGTTCTGTCCATGGCAAGCTGGCTCGAAATCAGGTCACGTTTGAGGTATAGTTGGGCTGATTAACCTGCGGAACGACAATTCCATTAATTTGCATTAATTCCGACAACGCGACCCCTCCGAAAATGATTTTCCCTTGTCTCGCGAAAAATAATTCACGATAGCTGCAATCGAGACGACCAAAGAAGAATCCTCGCTCTTCCCAAGGTATTTAAAACTCGAATCGAAAGTTATCATAAATTAGTGGGAGAGCTTGTGCGCGGAAACGGCCAACTTGACTCTCGGTATAGATGAATTAAAGTGTCATTACGGGGTGGGGGGATGGGCGTACCTCGGCCAGGTGGTCGTGGTTGACCACCGTCGTCCTCTTCGGGGTGAGCAGCGTTCCATTCCAGCGCCCTTTGGATCTCTGGTGGTATCGGTGGTGCCGTGGGGATATGAGAGCCTTGCACTTGGAAGCCGTTCTCGTCTGCCACATACGTAATGCTGACTTGCTGGCCGTCAGGTGCCGTGTAAGAGTTCGAGCCCTGCGAGACCACCGGTGTCTCGTTGTCGATCTGCTTAGGCTGTCCCGATTCCTGGTGACTGATCCCGTTGCTGGTCTCGAAGCTGAACAGGAATCGCGTAAATAAATAATAACTGAGTAGAATAAGGAATAATTGATCTGTCAATCAATCACTATTTCAATTAAGATTCGAAGCTAGATACTTTTGGTAGCAGTGCGTTAAATTGAGCTTTGACGAGCCCACGTGGACAGACCAGAGATAAGTGATTAGCCATTAAATGACTCGTTAATACTGCTATTCATATTAACTGGCATCGTCTAGAAACGTTTCTTCTCAAACTTTATCATATACATGTAATTGCAATTGATACTAGATTATCGGCCATTTGAATAGTGGAACGTATTCAGGCAGGCAGCAGTCACTCCTACCTGCGAATAACAATGCGCTTAAGCAGAACAACGATTGCGGTGGGCGAGAATTGCGAATCACGTGAATAAGCCAGTGTCATTGGACTCGACGGATACCTGTTATCCTCTGGCCATTGTCTTCAATGTCTGTGATTACTTTGCCAGCACGTACGCGTGCAAGCAACGAATCAAAGTCTCATTACAACTTGGTACATTTAATTGCCACCGAAACAAGTATTTCTCTTTTACCCGATTTATGCATTTTATATTCCGAATAATCTGTGGTCTATAATATTCATTAAAGATGCCAAAGGTTCAGAAATGTTTTGATAGAAAAGTGGGAACGATGATGACAATCTACAAGTTGTACAGAAAACAGTTCGTCGTGTATCAGTTTGTTATAAACTTACTTATTGATGTAATTGCCGTCGAAGTTGACTTCGAGCTGCTGAGACGTGATCACTGCATCCTTATCAGCACCGCTGGAAGGCCGTTGTGGAGCGGCTAACGTTGCCGTCGTACAAAGTACGACCGCCAGTAACGCCTAAAACAATTTGCCAATTTGCTAAAAATAGTAGAAACGAAGAATGAAAGCACCTCTTTAAACAGTCCAAAAGAATGTAGCTACGGTAGCATTATAGCCCTGAGTAAAATCCAAAGCCTAAACCTGTCATTGTTTTAATAACAGTATGCCGTATCCGCGTTTCGAGGATTCAAGGTTCTCGTCGCCGAGAACCGGGTCGTGATTTTACACGAATAGCCGTCGAAAACAAGTAGCGCGCGATCGAAACAGCGGCGATCTCGAATTCGCGTCAAGTGGAATCCGCGCCAATTAAGCTTAATTGGAACGCGAGTTTTTATCCCCGTCGTATTGTGTTTCGCGACTGACAAAGAGGGGCTCTGCACGTACTGCCTGGGAAATCCGTGATTCACGTGAGCTGGCGGGCCGAGCCCTGGCACAGTTCGCAAAACCTTTCGGTTCGAATATTCATAGAATTCGTGAAAGTAATGCCTCGGCGACGACGGCGTGGCACCGTGTGGAGCGGCCGCGAAAGGGCAAGCGAAGATGATAATGCCTAGAGACTGCACGACGCGGTTACGTCAGTTGCAAATGACATTATGAAATACACCGTAATGGCAACGGTACGAAAGTGGCAGCCGTGTAATGCGACCGTTTTTCACCGCGCGACCGTGGAACGTGTAATTTCATTCAAGAAACCCATCAACCGTGAATCTGCCGCCAGAAGAATTCCCGAGCTAAATGTTACACCGATCGGCTCACTTTTCATCGGAGACTTTTTGCCTGTTGAAGATGTACCTGAACAAGTGTGCCAGTTGGATATCAATTATTACACGAATATTTGCTATCTTTACACTGGCCCGTTAGATTTGATTCTTTGAATGCCTGCAGGAATTAGTTATTCATATACTTGCATTTTTCATTCGATACAGGATTGAGTCTGTGTTTTATATTTGTAATTAAAATCCCATTCTACCCGCGGAACATTGTTTTTACGGTAAATATATTGGGACCTAAAGAATTAGTATTTTAATTGCTGATGACATTTTTAAAACAAATCCTTTTGACGCTAAATGGACAAACAGAACGATGTAAAGTATCGAACATGAGAATCTATAATTGCAGCTAATTAAGCAGTATCTTATTTTAGCACACGACTAAGGATACATGTAAATTAATTTAATTTGTTTGAAAACGGATTATATCAAGAGTACGCGACATCGTTTCACGAAAAGTAGACGTTTCTAATGGCCACCAGCTGTTGAAAGCTTAGCGCTTGAGTAGAATCGGTAGATCGGCGTGTTTTTAATTACCGAACACGAACAACAGCACAGCATCCGATGGGATCCTATTCGATATTCATTCTCATAACAACGCAGCCGATATTTCGATTCTCCTTGACCGCATGACCGAGCTGGAACAAGCGGTAGCTTCCTACGTATCGTGTTCTCCACGCAGACAATAGAACCGGCGGAAGTCCAGCCTAGGCTGGTCCCTGGAGAGGAGGAAGTGAAAGAGGCCTAGCGGAGGATATGAACAAATCCAGCCCCCGCTTCGGTTGCCTCTGTTTCTTCCGATTTTTCAAACATCAAACGTGTTCCATCCTGCAACATTTATCTGGCAGAGGAAGCTGCGACACGGACCGGCCAATCTGCCTAAGATACTAAATCGATCGCAGACCCGTGGATGCGCACGGTTCGGCTAAGAAAATTACGACGCGAGGAAAATTTCACAAGCACTATTGCGTCGAGAAAAAAAAAGCGAAGAGGTGGAATTGCCAGTGGCGATGATGACGCACCACGTCCACTGGTTACCCAGGACGCGCAATCAGACGACGGATTATGAAAGAACTGGGAGAAGAGATGCTTCTTCTTTTCGTTCGTAAGGTCAAACGATCAACGAGAGACTTTATCGGAGAGTAGCTTCAACGTAGTTCAATACGCTTCTTGATTGTCAATTTCATTCCACCAATGAATGTACGTTTTCATGACAGCCGTAGCAACGATATTGATATTTGGGTTGAAATCAAAAACCATTTTCGCCCTCCGATATTGGGACTATCTACTGTTTTCTTTTTTTAGCACGTATTCCGTGTTCCGCACTCGTTTTTCCTTTTTTTTTTGTATGACCAATGGCTTTATTTCGAGGGGAATATACCTTTTCATTCAGTGTAATATCGTTTTGCTATATTTTTTTACTTTGTCCTTTCGAAATAAAAGTTGTTGTTGTTGTTGTTGTTGATTAGAATAGTGATTGATTCCTTTGCAGCCTTTGCAATACGTATTTTCTCTCATCGATGGTAAAGAAAAATGAATTATTAAGTCTCGCGGACTTTCGAGGAAACGAAAAGGAGCGGATTTTACAATATGCCATTACGTAGTGTGCAGATGGGTAAGGTAAACCTTGTGCAAAGCCACTGTGAAGATGTTTCCTTCGCAATGAAGCTTTCACGTTCTGTTTTCAAACATAATCGTTCTGCAAATACTTTGTGTCAACTACTGCTTGCTTTACAATTATCTGCATGCACATTAGAACTAATGAAGTTAACGGTGACAATATACAATATAACTTCAGAGCTGCGAATGACGATACAGTATCGAAACTTACGGGTAAACTTTTGTCGCTGCAATTCAGAATTCGATGTCAAGTCAATTGACTTGTATTTAAATTTACAAAGAAAGATTTCTGGTAAGATGTGATGCAAATTTTGCAAGGAACGTCAAACTATTCTTAGGGCAATGCTTGTTACAAGAAGGAAACTATGTACTTTCTCTTTCTTTCTCTCTACCAAATATTTGCCTGCGCGAGACGTGAAGCTGTTACAGCAGGAATTCATGTCAACGCGTATGCGTACAAAACTACTCGCTTCGACGATTGTCCTGTCTCGAAGGAAAAGGTGTCGACGCGAATGCATCGTGACGCAATCGCGCATGTCGTTCGTAATTGTTATGATAATGCTATTCTTAATTTCACGCGCGTCCTCCCATCTCTTCTTCGAACTCCCTTAATTTCGATTGTATGCAGTCGCGACAACGATCGCTAATGAAGAGCCCCTCGGACATCTCCTTTTTAATTCCGCTTTGAAAACTAGTGGATTTAGTGGTTTCGTTTATTAAAGCTTTGTGAATGAATTTCATTATGGGAAAGAATAGATAAGTGCAGCATGCATTTATGATTTTGTTTCGATGAAGTATGTTGTGTTTTTAAATTAGCCAGCTCTAATAAGGGAATAATATGATAGGAAGGGAGACGATGCTTTGCATATTGTCAAGTGATATAAAATTGATAAAGAAAACGTACGAGCGGATGCTGAGAAGCTGTGAAGAAATAAAATGCTTCGTTCTTTTGGAAATAAAAAAGATTTTAAAATATTGATACACACTAACTAATTGATCTGCTTACTTCTATGAAGAAATTGCTATATCTATACTAAGGCTTTCTAGAAATCAATGAAGCTCGATTCATTTTACTAATTTATTCATTAAATATGTAAACAAAATCATCGATGTCATCTGTATGCAATATTATATTGCACTTTCGTGTTTGTTATATCGTGTAATTTAATATTACGTGGAATTGCGATGGAACATCTGAATCAGTGACGCCGCGTTAATGTGCAAATTTACAACGTTAATATTTGTCACGCTTGTATCGGATTTCAATATGTAAACTGTAACGTTGACTAGAATATTCTGCGAGCACCACGATGTTTCAAGTTTCTCTACTTTTTCGTTTTTCGCGAAACGAATATTGATAGAAAAAACGGGCCGTTAACGCGTTGCACGCCAGTCTCACGTTTGCTTTGGACATTCTGTGTCGGAGATATTTAGAAACGCCGTCGCTGAATAAAACGAAACATTATCGCTCTGGTGCAACGCGAAGTGATGATGACACGAATCGGAAAAAAAAATGCTCGAAAGACGAGGTAAAATTGCACGATGCGTAACACGATATTACATCATTCGTAGCAAACTTTGAAACGCTTCTCAGCAGTCACGATTCATATTTCACTCTCCGAATTACTATATTTAGCACCAGCGCAGATTTTCACTGACAACATGCTCTGCATTCGTTACTTAATTCATTAATGGTCAGCTTAATCATCCAAATATAACGCGAGGGGTAATAAGAAGAAAACGAGGGAGACGGGTAAAAACTGTGCTTTGGATAATTATTCTATTAATACAAAAGAAAGACAACGCTGAGGGTGGTACCTTAATTAACAACCTGAATATGTAACAAAGCGTAATATTTAATTTAAGAAAATGATACACGTAGGTGAAAATGAATGTCTTTCTCAATTGTCCGAATATATCGCAATGAATCACATAATATTTTGTAAGCAATGTGAGGAATAAAAAAACAGACCCTATATCACCCTAAATACAAAACTGATGGAAATAGGCAACGAACGGATATATAAGGATATAACAGCATCTATATCACGACATTAAAATATAATATTTGCTAGGCAAAGTGAGAAACAAAAAGGGACTCTACATCATGCTAAAGACAAAAACGATAAAAATTGGCAGCGAAGAAAAAAGCAGATAGTTCACTTACCGAAAGTCATGCGCTACCACGATACGAATGTAAGGTCCTCCTCTTGGATTTATGGTTGCATTAGAGAAGCAATCGCAAGAACATACACGCGTGAGAGGATCAGGCCGCGAGGATAACCAATTTCCCCCCATAGTAAACGTAAATCAAAGGTGTCCCGTGTATCCCGACCCCGATAACGATTATTCACGGTCGTGTCGGCGGTTCTCTTCAAGCCGACGGATTTGTCCCACCGATGAAAACGGAGTCTCGCGGGCTACTGGCGGATTACACGCGTCTTACGTACGTACTGTGTACCTACCTTGATAGTGAACATAATCTCTCTGTCCCAGGGGCACCGTAGCGATGAAGCGGTTAGAGGATGCTGATGGGTTGGTACTTGTGCTTCTTCGTTAGATGCTTCGCCTCTTTATATACACGACCGTAGCAACGTGGTACAGTGAAAGGGGTCATCCCTGCCCTCTTCACAATGCACTTCATCTGACCAGTGCATCTTCGGAAAAATGCGCCTCGGATGAGTCGCGGATAAGGATTTTTCATCGTGACACGCGGAACGCGTAAATCGGGATCGATTCCAGATGAATTTGTTAAAATTAACGTGTACAAATTACTCCGCGACCCTGCGTGGCATTATTCTTCCCATGGAATTTTCTCCATCCTCGAGCCGTCCGGAAGGACATCGCACGATCCAGGAAGTTCGGACGTTTCGAGAATGAAATGATAACGCGGTAGGCGAATAAGCGGACTTCTGCTTAATAGTTTGTGCAGTGGATTTGTAATTTATACTTGCGTCTGAGTTAGTGACGATTCAATTGATGTTGTGTAGGAATCGGTGTAAAAGCAAAGGGTGAATCGGTGTAAATGGATTTGCAGGCAAAGATAAAATAAAGGAGAGGTGAAGGAAAGAATTACAGTGAAGCGCAAATGAAAAATTCTACGATTTTTCAAAGGGGGTTAGACTCTCGAAATGGAATATAATGGGGTGGGCAAAATTAAAGGTCGATCGAAAAGTGGAGGAAGATTCTATAGCAAATGGGGCGACGGATAATGACATTAAAAGGGATTAAGTTATTGCCAGATACTATATCTCATAAACAAAAATGTCTTTGTTCTTTCATGTTACTCAAATATATTAATAAAAAGATTGTTCTGTGATTACAACAAAAGGGGAAGTACGTATTAAGGCAATTAATATCTAATTAATTTATATACAGTCTAATAAATGAAAGATCAAAGCAAATGTGCCAGTCTACAAAACAATCGAGCAAGAATTCATCATTTTACGTATTTTCCACATCAAATATGTACACACGTACATACATAGCAGGTAGTTTGATCTTTATTTCGTTCTGGATAACAGCAATAGTGCATAAGAAACGCATCAATGTGAACGAATAGACAGAGATACATAAAATACTAAGAAAACTAGGAACATAATTGGCATTTGCTGCAAGGCTCTACCGGATATTTGTATAGAATTTTTCTAAAATCGAACAAAACACGCTATGATTGCATGCATAAAGGGATGCAGTGTCTAGGTCATACGCGATTGTGTCGGCTTCAATTACAGTGCAGGAAATCTTCGTTTCCTGGAGTGGTTTGTTCACGCACGGCTCACGACGCGTTCGCATTGTACATAGATGCAACATGTGTGAATTACACGCTGTCATTTATTAACATTGTTTTTACTTGCAGCAATCGTAATTTAATTTTCACCGCAACAAGTTTGTTTCGACTTTCTTAAACTTCAATTGAGCATTCATATTTTGTAGCACAATTGATGGATAATTGATGTAACAACTTTTGAACGAGAATACTTATTCAACAACGATTCCTTTTAAATTTCTTTTTTATATAAATGCTACTACGCGTGTATGTTCTGTAACTCATTAAGAAGAAAACTTTGATTATCTGGCAAGTGAATGTCTTTGATTACTTACTAAGGAAGAAACGTCAGTATGTTCTTTCATAGAACTACTTATGTCTATTACTTAACATGGATTCTTGGAAATAAAATTTCCGCTTGCAGCTTTTCTTTTCGGTGGTAGCTGCTGGAGCTTTGCTTCTCGGTCCAGTGGATCTCGTTAGCAGCATTGATTATTACACTTAATATTCATTAATTCTTTCCTAATTTCTCCAAGTTAATCATAACGTGCTTTCGCTGAGCGTGTTGACATTTACCAACTGCCACCTTTACTATTTATCGTACTTGCAACATATCGAGCACGCGATGCAGAAAGCAAAGCTAATCAATGGCGCGCTGGCTGCGGTTAACGTTTTCGAAATTGGGCCTGGCAGAAATTTGCGTAAATTTCCCTTTTACGATTCACCGCGATATTGGAATATACAAGCGTTCTAATGCATCGGTGTTATGCTTAACCCTGACATTTGCCGCGTAACTTCCAATCGACGATAGTGCATCATCGACGACTTGCACGTAATTTTCATGATGTCCATCGACAATTTCCATTCCTCGGCCGTCGAGTAACGTTGGAAATGATTAGAAATGTTTCATAAATATTTTGAAATCGAAAGGCACCGCGCGGCTGGAAAGAAAGTTGCGCCACTATTTTGAAAATATCTCTTTAAGGATTATGAAATAGCGGTGTAACATAAATTTCTACTATTATTCGATTCGAATGCAGCAAAGAGGAGGCAACCGAACATTCGTCGTTCTCTCGTCGAGTTGTAATTTCGCGCGTTTCGTTCATCGATTTTATTTTTATCTACTTTTTTTCTTCATAACTTGCAACCTTGAACGGTACGGATAATCTGCAGACTGTCCCTTCGGTTTCTCGTTGCGTGACGCATCCGATCGCGTTATGATTAATCGTCGCAGGATCACCGTAAGTCGAGTTCAATGCAAAGAACGTGTAACAGATTTTTATTGGCCTATATTATCAACGGCAACGCCAACTCATTTGCATCCATACGCGCTACGAGATGAGAGAAAGGTATATTTGTAAAGCCATATTAGCGCGGTCGTTGAAAACTAATGGTTCGGTCAACGATTCATGACTTAATTACTGGAATTTACACGAATCTGTGCGTAATGAGTGGAATTGTTAGTTCACAGATGAATATACATATATCAGCAATGAATGTTTGCTACAGTCATATGAATACTGTGCTATAAGTCACAATAAACTTAATTTCTGATAGCAAATTAGTTTCATTAGCGTATTCTCAATTATGCAATTTTTTCTTTAGCCAACATTTACTTATATTTCAATGAATCTGATTTGTATTATTGCAAATTATATGAAATGTGTTGGCGAAATCGCGATAATTAAATACACTGTTCACGATCAAGCAGCTGCATTTTGCTCAAATTATATGGGCGATGGACTTTTATGCATAATATGCATAATTAAAGTGATAAACTCCAGTGCTGGATTAATCACGTATTCCTGTGTACCGTTAATAATCATTAACAGCTGTATAACATGAATCATTGCTATCGTTCAGTGATTAGAGAATCAATTCCCTCGAGAAATACACATTTTACATTCATCCGTTATCTCTTATCTCGACGTTTAACACGTCTTATCGCGTATAGAGATCTTACATGAGTAATTATTAACCTGCCCAGATACTGCCGATAATTAAATTGTATAAAACTACTGCAACATGAATTTTGGATTTGCTAAGTTTCATTTAATAATTGTTCATAAGCATTTAACGGCACCTAACAAAAATCTATGCTTTCCGCAGTAATTTTATTATTACTCGATGAGTAATATACTAGTACTTGCACAGTAAATCAAAGAAACGGAATGTCCAATTAAAAGGCAATTATGTCAGAAGCTGTGTAAGTAAAATAATTCATTTATGTACAAAGTATTTTCCATTCCGATCGCTTTTGCTCTTAATTCTAAAGACATTCATACCGCACCATGCAATTCAAGCTTCAGAAATATTAAAAATAAAGTAGCAGATTCCGGAAACCTGAGTCAATGAAAAAATAATCAATTGCCCCCCTCGTTCACAATCGCAAATACCAATCGATCACTTTTCAATCTTATTAAATACAGGTTTTATCAATTTCTACACGCTCGTCTCCTCCGTACAGCTTTATCCTTTTAAAGAGCATGTCGCGAGTCGATAAACGATCATTGCGTAGCACAGAAACGAGAGCATTCATTAAACGAAACTGACCGATTCATCATCGAAGTATCGTACGAAATGATCACGCAAGAAGTTTTCGGTGAAACTCGTGTTCCTGATATTAATGCCGACTGAAGATCCCTGATTCGTTATTAATCTTCGGCTCGAATGTATGCAGCCTTTCTCAGAGGATTCCACGGCCATATAACGACATTTGCGTCGTGTCATCCATGTGGCGTGACGTCGTAGGTACACCACAGAATATTCATAATTCCTTGGAAGACAATCGTATGAATCTCTGGCAAGTTCAACGAGACTGCGTGAAAGAAGTTGGATTAGAAACGACTGTACATCGCCTATTTCCAATTCGTTTCCAAATTGATTGCTTCCGAATTATTGGTATGGAAAACATACTTTTTTTAAAAAAAAAAAGAGGTTCATGGAACGGAATAAGAGTATCCTAGCGTATATCACATAGCTCGTTGAAGATTGAAATGTCAGTGTTTTAAGTACCCCGCGAGCGATCGGTCGCCAACCGCTTTGAAACTAGTCGAACTGCAATTCCGTTTCGCATCAGCCGAGCTGCTTCTTTCTTTTTAACGACAACCGAAAGGTCAGAAAAATGTCCGTCATTGCGACAGAAGGTGTGTCAGGTAGATGCTCGCGTGAACGCGCCTTTGATACTCCAACGGCCCGACGAAAACGTTTATGCAGTCGAACGTCCTTTTCTGATTCCAATTTTTCTTCGCGAGAAAATGACACGATTATCATTTTTTGCGAGACATAGTATCACCGGAATCGCTGCTGGTGAAATCTGGATACGAAGAAGAGCCGTCATTAACACAGACGCGGTGTTAACACAGAGACGGGAAAATATTCTTTTAGCTAACAAAGCTGGGAAAGGCGGCTGATGATGTTACCTGTACGACAGGTTACAGTGCAATAAGAGACAGTGATAAATTTCCATGTGACATTTAACAATGTTTCGTGACTCTGGATGCATTTGACAAGTAGTCGCAACTTTTACTTCCATTTCTTCTATTCTTCTAATTTGTCTGCTGCTTCATTAAGAACGGGAAAGAATTCTAGACGGACGATTTAAAAGTGTCCACCTTCGACTGGCAACATCATTCGACTGAAATCCTTTTTTATGAGTCACAATATTGTTTAAGCAATGAGAATGGCTAATAAACAGTTATAAGACTAATTGAATGTGATAACGTGCTTCTACTCGTTGCCTCGTTTGAAAAGGATAATACTAAATCCTTTTAAACCATTTCGTGTTAATGAAAGTTGCAACATACGATCACAGGATCCGTAAGTATTTGTGTTAATCGTTTGTCCCTCATTACTTTCGTAATTATTTTCTGTTAACACGCTTAGTCTTCGAGAGAAAAAATTTTTGCTCATATACTGGATCGCGTTCGAAGATATTTTAATCCATCCGCTTGCATTTGAAAAGTGTAATTTACATTCCATTTCCATTTCAAAAGCGAAGAACAGATGCAATTGCCTGACGGGACTGTACACGTATGAACAAATCATGCTCCTCACCCGTGGAGTCAGCTGAGAGAAGATGAGAGGACGAGGTAAGTTATGCATGTATAGATTCTTTGGATAGATCACGCTGACACCGGTGCAAGTGTCAATGTGTATAAAAACGGGCTAGCGAAAAATGCTGATCATATTGAAACAGCGGTGGGTAATTGAAAGTTTAAGGAAGCTGAAGAGGTGGATAAGACAAACTTTTCATCGTTTAAATGCACTGCAATTAAACGCAAACGATTTTTGTAAAGATCTTTTGGTCCGCCTTGCGACTTTTCCGTTTTAATCTTACGCATTATATACGATTAGCGATATATTTACATTTAGTGATCAATTTCAGAAAAGATCTATCTGATGTATACCATTTCATAATCGATCATTTTCAAGTATCGTGCTACTAAGGCAAAACACAATCAGTCAATTGCAATGTTAATCCTGATAATTTTTATTCCTCACTGCTTACGTAAACGGCACGTTTTCAAAGCAACGCAGACACGTATGTACGAGTTTAAATGTTGGAAGCGAATAATATCGGATTGAAGTGGGAATCGAGTACGTAACGGAAGGAAAGAAATACACAGGATCATCTGCTCTAAGATCTTGCGAGGAGCACAATGTCAAGAGAAGAAAAGAATACGGTATATCCGTATTACCGGATCGAGTTCCGTTCGAACGCGCCCCTGATCGCAGGCGTATTACCTGTAATGTTAAACGTAGACACCTGGATGCATGACGTTAGCCCCCCCATAGATGCGGCTACACGCCATCGTGTCATAATGCTCGTCCTTTGAAGCCGCTTTTCGAGTTGCGTAATCACATTTAATAACGACAGCCCGGCGATTACCGCTGCATCGCGGCTCGCCTGCCACGATTCTACCACGTCCCACCGTCTGCCGTCTTAAAGGACGCCCGTGTCGTGAATTTTCACGATCCCCGAACCGAACTAAATTATCACGAATACCCGCGAGAGAGCTCGTTACAAAATACCCCGCGCAATAAGAGTTAATACCCGAGCAAATATCCAAGGACGTGAGGAGGAACTCGCACGTGCGTAACTGAATCGAGCTGCCCTGTCATGTACAAGTCACTCGTGGAACTTTGAAGGAGCCTTCTTTGGAGGGGGCTGTCACTTTTTCATTTGTGCATTCAAGACTTTTGAGGTATTTTGTGTGCATCGGATAGATGATTTGCAGAGTGCATTTCTTGTCAGAGTACCTACTTGCAATTAGGTGTGAGCAAACTCTAATTGGTCTTGAGAAAGTTATTGAACGCAGAGGGGACGTGGTATTGATTTTAATGATAAGGCATTCGATAAGCTTATTTCGACCGTAAGGACGCGGAGGAATGAAGTCGATGGGGAAACAGCAGCAATGAAACATCAATCGGACGATGTGCAATACCGTTTCTAAATGCTTCCACGAAAAGCAGGATTGCAGCCGCCAAGCTGGTTGCAATTTGTATCGCTTTTAACGCGGTTCGACATTAAATATATAAAATTGTTACGCAATGTCCGATGCAGAAGCGCAACGCAGCATCCTAGTAATTACTCAACGCGTTTGGTCACTCGAATCATTTTTACGATATGCCCACGCAACGTTTCACCGCACACGTGGAAATAGACGTTGACCTATAGCAGCTATTTCACTTGTTAGCTAATTCACCAATTTCACTGCTTTCAGTGCGTGACTTTCTGTAAACCGATGGATCTGGACGAGCCAGAGTATCTCGACATCTCCTCCAATTGCCAGCCCTGACGATTGCATAGAGACCAGGCAATTTTTATCATCGATCTCTGCCTCTTATCTGGACCATCCTACTCACATTTCTTTTTTCTATCATTGACCTTAACTATATTGGGTGTAAAATGTGGACAGAGTGTAAGACGCAAACACAAAAGGAACACGTTCTGTCGGTGAAAGTATGAGACGACACTTGTTGCGTATTAATGTAATTTGTATCCGATACTTTCATAATTATCGAATCCTGCAAGATCATTGCTGGTCGTTTATTAAAAGTCTGGACAAAAGAGAAGTAGTAACGTAACGAAAAATAAGAAAAACAAGCTGTAATATATTGTACCTGTTCTATCTCTCTTTCACAGTTTTTTGTTGAGCATATATGCAATTGTTACAGATTATTTAAACGTAAAAGCTTTTAAGAAGTACGGTTTAAAGAAGTAAAGAGAATCGTTTCAATTTTACGCTGAGATTGCAACAAATTTCCGCTTTTCGAAGCACGCTATCCCGCATCTAAGGATCTTCGTTTCTGTTTGTAATTCTGTAAAAAAGTCAAAGGAATGAAGTAACAATAGCATACATCATCTGTACGTTTATCTTGGCATCCTGTCTATGAGTACTCTTTAATAACTGGTTTTTAATATCCTGATCGTCATACTCTTTGATTATGTAGATCTCTAGATAACCCGTGTTGTTTTCATGAAATCATCTTCGAGAATTCCGGGTAATTTGCATTTTAACTGCATCCGATACGTTTCCGCAGACTCCGATCCCTCTGGAATTATCGGCGAAACCTTCGATACTGATTCAATCGGTTCAAGTAGAAAGGAGAAGGCATTTATCAAAAGTTGTAGCTATAAACACAATTATGTTTATTTTCAACACATCGAGCCATCTCATCTGCCGAAGGTAGATCTTTAATTTGATAGTCCCTATGTCTACTTCCTTATTTCATAACGTTATTGACAAATACAACAAGTATCTAAATCATTCAATCATTTCAATTTCTGGTAATTATGCAATGTACTGAAAGATTAAACTTAGGACCCACTAAAAAAAAGGTTTCCGGAAGCCTTCCTGAACATTTTCTAATAGATCAGCTGTCCTTCATACTTTATACTTCATAAACAACGTACGCATAGATAGTTATCAAGGATTCATCCGCCCACGGACGCTACTTCAAAAGGACAAGTCCAACGAGTTGTAGCGAGCCTGTATACGGTGGATCGTTCTGAATTAATTAATGCAACTGTTAAGATCATTGCACCGTCGAAACAATGCGAGGCATGGATGAAAAAATGCCACGAAATCTTTGTTCAGCTGGAAGGCTACGGCGTAAAGATGGGTCAACCTTTCGCCTTGCGATTATGTAAGACCTCGGACTGACTGACCTTTAGGTTCGTTCATGGCATGCGGCATTTACGTAATTTACCGATTACGATGTATTAGAGCCTTCTGTGCCTAGAAAATAGTTCTCCTTCCCGCTCTAATATTTTTCAGATACGCTAAACACTTGCTCCGACCCCCTTTTACTCATCTCTTACACGCTCCTAATAATCTTTTCGCCTATCTTCAACCGGCATTCCAGCTACTCGTTAAATCCACTAAATCACCGCTCGACGCTGTTCCTCTATGATCAATCCTCCAGAGTACTAGCAAAGCGATGTACCAGTAAGAAATTTATTCGCAAATTGTGCACGCGATTTTCGAAATGTAGTTCACGAGTAGCAGTAATATTAAATAGATATATTATAGTTAAGGTTTGGCCCAGAGTGGAAGACGTCCGTGTACTTAAGTAGAACACACATTTCATGCGTAATTAATGTATTATCTTCATACAATTTGATATTCCGATGTATACTAAACATATACATGTGTTAAGGTTTCCACGATACCAAGCACATATTTATGTTCGTCGCGTTTAAATACTAAACGTATTGTATATGTAGATCGTACTACGTTTTCATTCATCATGTCCGACACTACTGCGAATCCCATTCATAATCTGATTACCCGATGAATGCTGCGGCAACATCTGGACACATCAAATTCAACGTAAAACAAAGATGTAGCGTGGATTTAATTTTTATTTAATATAATTATGAGTGATAAAACATTACCTGTGTACACTATATTAGAAGATATTGAATTAAATTGTACATAATTTTAATTTCCCCTGGTACTTTAGAAGTAGGTATTAGTTCATAAAACACTTTTGTAACTTACATACTTAAATCTATATCCTATTATTTCAACTTGTAATTTTAATTATTACTTAATTATCATAAGATGTATTGAAAATGAATGTATAGGAAATAGTTTATAAATATTAGCGTTTAAGTTCAAATATCATCACTGCTGTATTTTGTACACTATTAAAATGTTTCAATAAATCTACAGTAAACAAAATTCGACTGATTTAATTTTTTAATGCCTGTCCACTCCTAAAAAACCTACTCCACTTCCTTACGCAAAAAGTATCGTGCGGGAACTTTAAATGCATAGTCTCGAAGCGAGAAACTTGTAAAAATAGTCCTGTTCACAAATAACTTAAGTTACGAAAATTGCTGAAAAATTACGTCAAATTTCAGAACTCCGCGATAGAATTTAAGTTCCTGGAATTTCCTGGGAATTGTCGTCAAATTCGAAGAATCAATGAAATAGAATACCTCCTTGCTCATTATGATCTCCTGATACATAATCGTGATTTTAAGAAACCCGTTTGCTCGAAATCGCCAATTTGTATCAGGAGAACATGATATGCGAGGAGGTCTTTCACTTCACCAATTCCTGGAATGTGACGTCATTTTCCAAGAATTTGCCAGAACACGCTTTTAGGGAATCCCTTTTGCTCGAAATCGCCAATTTGTATCAGGAGAACATGACATGCGAGGAGCTCTTTCATTTCACCAATTCCTGGAATGTGACGTCATTTTCCAAGAATTTGCCAGAACACGCTTTTAGGGAATCCCTTTTGCTCGAAATCGCCAATTTGTATCAGGAGAACATGACATGCGAGGAGCTCTTTCATTTCACCAATTTCTGAAATGTGACGTCATTTTCCAAGAATTTCCCGGAACATGCTTTTAGGGAATCCCTCTTGCTGGAAATCGCCAATTTGTATCAGGAGAACATGATATGCGAGGAGGTCTTCCATTTCATCAATTCCTGGAATGTGACGTCATTTTCCAAGAATTTGCCAAAACATGCTTTTAGGGAATCCCTCTTGCTCGAAATCGCCAATTTGTATCAGGAGAACATGACATGCGAGGAGCTCTTTCATTTCACCAATTTCTGGAATGTGACGTCATTTTCCAAGAATTTCCCGGAACATGCTTTTACGGAATCCCCTTTGCTCGAAATCGCCAACTTGTATCAGGAGAACATGATATGCGAGGACGTCTTTCGTTTCATCAATTCCTGGAATATGACATCATTTCCAAGAATTTCTTCGAACTTGATTTTACGAAGTCCCTTGTCAGCCAAAAAGTTGCAAACACTTTATAAATGCTTGCATACATACTTACCTGTATACTTACCTTATGCAATTTAATCTTGTGCGTTCTTGTATGTTAAAAAGTGCTTCGTAATGTAGAGTTAGCAACAAAGTTAGATATGCAACGTTAGGAACGCAGTTTGAGGAATTGGACAGGTGTTAAAATATAATGAGTCAAATTTCTTTTATTAGAGATTTATTTAATAACTTTAATATGTTCAAATTACAAAAGCAGTAATACAACTTAAATGCTATTTCTTATAATATACTATACAGCTTACGCTGTGGTCATAAATTAATTTACAATTAAAACTATAGCTTATACAAATTTCAATATGAGATCTACACAATAAGATAATACATATACATAATGAAATTGATTCGAATAAATTAGAATTAGAACATTTTTTAAATTTAAACCATCGATAGTTTCCGATGGCGTTAACTTATCGATAATTATCGATAGTACCATCGTTAGTTCTTTACCACTGCTGCTTACAAAATCGTAAGAGATCACCAATTCGACGGACGTGTTCCAGAATTTTTCACTACTTATAACTATTTCGTAACTTTTGTGCCAAAATATGATGCTAGAACAAACCATGCAGGCTTTAACAACGGGCAGGATAGTATTAGCAAGTGGATCTCCCAGGCGATGTGAAATAATGAAAAACTTGGTAATTCTTTTACAATATTGGAAGATATACTATTACGTTATTAGATTGTGCCATTTACAAGTGAAGAATGCAACAAGTAGTGTAACAATCTGAAAAAAACAAGTTTTATGAGCAACCTTCAATGTAACCATTAAAAAAGAAAAATGTGGTGTTGATTTATAATCATGTAATATACCTTTGCGATTCTATGGATTATACGAAGGTCTTAACAAATCATTAGATAACGTTAAAGGTAAAATAATAAATCCATGAGAGAATACTTTATGTTTGCCCACACAATAGGGTTTAAAGGTAGAGATAGTTCCTTCTACTTACGATGAAAGCTTAGACAAATCATCTTATGATAATTTCGGAGAGTACGTTCAAGACATAGCAAAGAATAAAGTACAAGAAGTGTACGATATATTAAAAGCCGATCCTGTTTCGCCGTCCTTAATAGTTGGAGCGGATACTATGGTCACAATGGGTAGCAAAATTTATGGCAAACCAAAAACTGAGGCAAATGCATTTGAAATGTTATCCAGGTAAAACTAAAAAGCTTATGTATAAATGAGCAGCTTTGGTTCCAAAAAATGATCATTCTTTCAGTTTAACTAATAAGGAGCACACAGTTTATACCGGAGTGTGTTTAAAAACACCAAACAGGGAGATCAAATTTTATGAGTCTGCAAAAGTAAAGTTTGGCGACTTAACAGATGAACAACTATGGGCATATATAAAATCAGGGGAACCTTTGTGGGTATTAATTATTTAGTTCTTTGACATGTGTAATAATATACATAATATAACAAGGTGTTATACCTTTCATTGTAGTGACAAAGCTGGGGGATATGGTATACAAGGTCTCGGCGGTTGTTTAGTAGAAAAAATAGATGGTGATTTTTATACTGTAGTTGGTCTACCATTATATTCTACGATAAGACGAATGAATGAAATTTTCTGTAATAATTAATACATGTAAAGTGTAATTAATATATTGTAAAGAATTTATTTTGTAATAAATATTTGAAACATATGATTTTTCTCTTGTTTTTGAACCGAATATTTGTTATCTATATTATCTAACACATCTTAATACGCTAACCAAAGCCAAATTGTGTAATACGTTTAATATGCCTATAATATTATTTAAATTGTGTGTGAAATTGGCGCGTTCGCGGTCTCAGCAATGAGGTAGGCCCAAGGAAAGCATACGTACACATATATGTGCAAATATAAGAGCGCACTTGTCGTTTCGTTTCTTTGTCTTTGACAGCTCGTTTCGCCGGGACGGAGTTGGTAGCTTGTGATGTGTTCTTTGCTTTCAAAGTAGAGCTTATTTAGAGAACAAGACAAATTGTTCCCTCGTAATATTCCTGGAACATTTTATTTAAAAAATGGAGGACGTTCTCGAAGAAGTCGTTTCTTCCGACGATTTAAAGGTAATTTCATCTGCCAAAAAAAAAGTATGATAAAAGGTTGACTGGTCAATTGATTTGACAAGATAGACAAGTTTCAAATATCACGTTTCTCATTTTCTAAATGAAATATCCATTATTTCTTGTAAGATAACATAGTGCCGAATAAGACAAAAAGATATAGAGGTTATGTAGGATTGATCAATTTTTTGTTCGAACCCCATATTTAACAATACTTTCATATAAAGTCATAATTCTCTGCTGATAAACCTTGTTTACCGACATTTAATGTACTGCATTAATGCGAATTTAGTTTCGAAATTATAAATAATGATGTTGTTTTTCACAAGCTGTATCTGAAATAGAATGATGACATCATTTGGATATCAGTCATACTTTATGTTACGTCATGCATTGATCTGCAAAAAAGAAAAAATAAGTTGTTTATTTCTTTCAGAAATTTGAACGTGTATACCACGAACAATTACGCTCATCCTTTGTAACACAAAAAGCACAATTCGAATACGCATGGTGTCTCGTTCGAAGCAAATATCCTGCGGACATCAGGAAAGGAATTATTTTATTGGAGGACCTGTATTGCAATCATAGGGACAGCGAGAAAAGAGATTGTCTTTATTATTTAGCCATTGGAAACGCTAGAATAAAGGTAACGCTTTGTACAGCCGCGCAGTGTTTGGCGTAAATTTAGTTTCAATGGATTTCGGTATGTATTCCCTTCTGTTTTTCTTTTTGCTTATAGGAATATACAAAAGCCTTAGCATATGTCAGGTCGTTTCTTCAGGTCGAACCTGGAAACCAACAAGTACAACATCTGGAAACGTTGATCAAGAAAAAAATGGAAAAAGGTTTCCCTTTTATAAATTATTATTGGCTTAGACGAATAAAACTTATTCTTCGCTCTGGCTCTGTGCTTTTACAGTCAGCATGTAGTACGAATCGGACGTTTTATTTCTTATTATTTCTCCTTATAGCAGTATTTTCGTGGGTCTGTAGCTATTGCATTCCTTCTAATTAGAATTTATCAGTATTCATTCGGTTCGGCGGAATCAGATTTGCATATTAGTTATATGATAATTGTATTTCATTGCTTTATCGCATACTTGTGCTAGGAAAGTACAAACATTTCGTACCTGTATACATGTATTATGTATATTACATATCATAAGGACTGCATTTTGCATATTTTTTATTAGCACATTAATTGCAGTTTTAATATATGATTATTCTATTTGCGAATGTTTATACAAGAGAAAATCCTTATGAAGGAAAGACCTTGTGTAATTCTTATAGAAAATCATACCAGTGTTTACTACTTAAATAATAGTCTGGAACGAGTCTTCTCATAGAATATTTATTCTTCTTAGGGTTGTTGATTTCTTTTATCCTCATGTTAACAATACAATTCAAGGACCAAGATACACTTTCTACTCTTTTCCTGTGCATATTTTACGTGCTTAATAAAAATAGTACTCTAAGACGATCTTTTCAATACCTTTACAGTATTCAAGACTCTTTTCTTTCTTTTCGCATATTACGATTGTACTTCCGAGCATAGCTCACCTAAAACAGCCTTTACTCTAACACGAATCTAACAGTTCCGAGTAAAAAATGTTGGTCTTGTAAACTATTGTGAGGATTATATTTTTTTTTACAGAGGGTCTTTACGGTATGGCCATTGCAGGAGGGGTAATAATTGGTATTGCAAGTATTCTGGGCCTCAGCTTTGCGATGGTCAAAAGAAACTAATTAGGTCAAGGAGAAAAACTCGTGACTATTGTGTGATGTGAAATAGTTATTGTGTACAACGTGTCATGTATAATTTGTTAATCGTGATACCCAAAGATTACATAAGAAAGAAGCAAATAGTCACTACGCGAGAAATTGAATGAAACGCGGTACGATTCGTTATGTAGAACATCAAACTCATTTTCACGGGCGGGAACTATGTAAGCTATAAGTAATAAGTATCGCTTTTATCGATATGTGTATTATTTTCTAGTTTTCCGTAAATATTATATGAAATCACGTGTGTTCTGTTTTTAAGGCTTGAGAAACATCGTGAGAGATAACTAATTTTTTAAATATATTACGTTAATTTATGAAAGAACGACATTCCGAATGGTTTGCGTTTCGATTGCTTCGTTATCTAAATGTATAACGCCTTCAAACTTTATTTATTTGAAATCTGCATACGTCGGGGGGACACGTAATGCTTGTACCAAAGCCGCAAACGTATAAATATAGCTTTTGTACATAAAAAGTAAGACTATTGTATGAAAACAATCTACATGTACTGTCATTTAAATCTTTCGTGAAATAAATGTGTTGTATTACGTTGAACAAATTTCGTCTACGTGTATTTATTTCGTATCTTTGCTAAACACCGAATCCTGCGCACTTTGTGTTGAACATGTGGTATATCGTTAGTAAGGCGGTCAAAATACGGTGTATCCCAGGTGGATTTTGGTTTACTCGTGCATTATACTTGTATTTTATTGATTAAAAAATAATTGATAACTTCAGTCCTTCATAAGATTTTCCACCTAAACGAAGCCACTCTGCTCATTTGAGAAACCGTTCAAAGGGGAAGTTCAAAGGAAATCAAATTGCACTGCTTATACCTTTTATATATAGATTTATTGATGACTTCTTAATATCCGTTGATAATGTTGTTTATGTACAAAATAACGCTGGAGTATCCCTATAATATTATTATATTTAGCAACCTATGTTACGGCCCAAGGGCTCGCTAAAACCACCGTCCCTCCGCGTGGTTTTACGAGTCTACGCGTTCCCTTATCTTTTACGCCAAAATATGGAACGCCGCCACTATTTTTTTTTTCGAACGATTTGTATGTTCCCCTCGGCCTCACCTCTTCCTACTTTTCTCCTCGCTCGTTCTTTTTACGATATATTATATTTACATATGCTCGAGCCATGGATAGCTCGATGTACGACCGTCGCAGAGACGGCGAAGAGGAAGTCGCTGAAACAGCGGAGGAGCGCGCTCGCTTTCATTAAGTTACACTTTAATAGAGATTTAAATAGGTGGGAGAAAATTGTATCGTATGGGCGATTTTATGCCTCTTAGACGCACTATCTTCGGAAGTGTATTTACATAGTCGAAAGAAGTCTGGCCGCCGCCCACGGTCGAGCATCGATCCCTTAAACTGAACTTCATTACACGTGTGGTTGAGAAGTTAAAGCGCAAGGGAAACGTTAAACGAATCATAGTCGATAGCAGCGAGTGTTACATAAAAATTACTTCAGCCACTCATATTAACCCTTTAACCATTCCGAATGCGCTAACTTGTCTTTTGCACCGATTTCTACTGCATACACATATCTATTATTGAATTATGTTATTCGAACGATATGTAACATTGATGAATTCTCGAAAATGTATTCAGAACGAAACATTAACGCCAGCCACTTCCAAACGGAGTGCATCTGTCTTCCCTGGAAGCAATTACATAGTTAAAGGGTTAAATGATAGTGGAGAATGCAACGAAGGTGAGATTTGTCCGAGCTATCCGTGGGTTGCATCACTGTTATACACCCGAATCGTCGTCCCCTATCGTCGAATGAAAGGGTAACAGCGGACGACCGTCGTTCCTTAAGGATCCAGAACACGCCTCGACATTACTTATTAGCATAGGAATTAATTACTCGAGTAGAATTAGCAGCTTGAAAATACTTTGAAGCAGTTCCCTTTAAGGATGCGTATTGCTTTCTCAATAAGGCTCCGCTGCGCTTTACACTACAGTGTGTCCACGCGTATGTATGTTGATCCTCCGCAGGCTGATCCTAGCTCATACTTGCCCGTACAGATAATTCTGTGAAGCCTGCCTAGTGTTTTAGGCTTTTTCTTTTTTGTTGGAAATTGGAAACGATTCTCAGAGTGTACAAGGTCGAAGAATTAGACACCGAAGTCAGCCGCTGCTGTATAGAGAAACCAGCGAGAGTCCTTCCTGGCTAGACCATACATCCCCTTCTTACCCGAATAGTTACCACAATGAACGATTGGCCAAGTAAAATGCGTACTATTACATGGCACTTTCGTATAGTCCTTCGATTGATACTAGTTTAATGGAATTCCGAAAGCCAGGTAGAACTCGAGCTGCGTTTCGCGTACATGAAAGGATCGTGAATGGAATCGTGTGCATAGATACGAGTTCGCGCGTCCTGCGATCAGGCGCGACAGTATTATATGTAGGTATATCGTACGACATTAAACGCAAGTCGACCCCGTGAAAGTGAAACGATAGGCCTTACAAACTATCGGCGTTCAATTTTGTACAATAATTTAATATTTCTGACACGATTAATTTACTCGATCCATCCTCTCCACATCGCCCGGTCTTCTTCGACGCGTGCCGATCGGGCTAGCAACACGATGCGATGCGATTCGCTTGATTAACCCTCTCTCCCTTAGTACGACAGTCACATATTGTAAAATATACAATTTTGCTCGCCCATCTTGCTAACATATTAGAGTTACAGTACCCCTCTTTTCGTCAGCTATCTACGACACTTTACCCGACATTTACAATATATTTAATTACAATCGGACCCTCTAATTAAGGTTCCTTCGGTGCGTTCGCAGGTGCAATTCTAAAAAAAAAAAACAGGTCAAGGGGGCAGGTTGAATTGGATTCGTCCACCGATTTCCCGTGATTCCCTTCATTCGTGGCGCTTCTTCCTTGCGTTCCTTAAAAAATACGATCTGATATATCTAGTGCTGGCTTATCGCTATGCTCGTGTCCGAGTTACTCGAATTCGAGCATGTCCCCCGGCTACATCGGATAGGTAGCTTTTCAATTATTCACGCAATTCCTATAAGAGAATTTCACGCGACTTATCTCGTTAACGTACTTCCAGCTAACCGAGACGATTGATACAGAACTGTCCGACTTTTATTCGATACATTTGCATAGCAGGTAAAAGGGGTCAGTGGAAAATGAAAATTAATATCGGTATGGAAATGTTTCGCCGCATTTCGAACGGCTTGAGCTCCTGTAAAGTCGCGCGCGCTAGAATTTGTGCAAGTACATTGGAGAACGTACAATTTGCAAAAACATGCGCAATTATTGCTCGCAATCGTTCGCTTTCTGAGCTCTTTCGAGAGCCTCGGCGATCTCGTCGATGCTTCGAAGAAGTGTCATCGTATCGTATAGGAGAGTCATAGTATCGTCGAACAAGAGGGAACGTGGAAGGTCGTGCTCAGATTTATCGGCGCAAGGTGTTCGCCAACTAGTTCGGGAGTTCAAACAGCCACGATTCCCGGAAGTCGGACGAAATCTCCTGACTCGGTATTCGGAATTTGAACGCGGGTCGATCGAAAGGTGTGCGCAAGATTTCTTCCCTCCCGGACAACGGTTCGCGAGTGGCTGCTCGAAACCTATTCCGGAACCGAAGCTCGTCCAGAGTTGGAATTTAGCTCGTCTACGGT
Source organism: Holcopasites calliopsidis (assembly GCA_023838395.1). Classification (NCBI taxonomy): domain Eukaryota; kingdom Metazoa; phylum Arthropoda; class Insecta; order Hymenoptera; family Apidae; genus Holcopasites; species Holcopasites calliopsidis. The sequence goes on along the minus strand of JALHAQ010000005.1, from coordinate 7,285,055 downwards.
TGAGAGCTGTGCGCGAGAGAGCCGATTCAAGGTGCAGTCACCTTTCCCGACTGGGGGTGACCGTGGAATTCCTCAGGGTACACTCGACTGGAAAAATAATCTCGACGCGAGAACCTCGCATCTTTCTCTCAGCACGACTCCCCGCGTGATGGTTCAATGTTAGGAGGAAAGATAACTTGAGCCCGTGCCGTTCGTCTTAATCACACCTGTCCGGCTAAAAAATTCATGGAATTTATTAATAAAATCGCGAGGGAAAGGGTTTGATATCTTCACGGTGTTTAGGGAAGATAATATGCCAGACGAGTTGAAGTTAATCAGTTTACTCTGTTGTTTGTAAATTTATATTATTATAACGATCGTTTAATAGTGAATAATGTTGCGTGGTACTTGGCTTGTACGAAAGGCGATTGTGGGAAGAAATCAAAGCCCAGTGTTTCTTTTTTGTGTACGAACTTAAACTGGGTGATAATGCAGCAGAATCGTATCACGATATGAATATTGTTTATGAAGAAGACGTGGACATTTATTGAATCATGGCCCACGTTAATTTATTTGAATACAATGTTGTCATTTAGAAATTGGAGAAAAAGTCCGAAACTTGTATTATTTATATGAGTTAGCTATTTTATCTGCAATTAAACGATAGGAATATCCTTCGTAAAAAATCCTGCCCTGTAAATTATACATGATAGACATGTATTACTTTCTGTTCAATTGGCTTCTAAGGTCACGGAACATTGATAATTTCCTCCTCGGTAACAAGTAACCACGTTATTAGCGAACTGCCAGACAACGATAAGATGATACGACAGTTATAAATTTAATTACCTAAATGATTTTCCATTCCCCCCAAAGATACGTTGCATCAGCGTCACGTGAAAAATATATACAATACGCGTGTCTTATGATTAATTAGAACTGCCGCGAGACTTAGCTGGAATAAATAATATTATTTACAATCCGGAAGTGTGCGATGCCGCGGATGTTCTTTTACGCACGACCTATCCCATCGCACCTCCGATTAAATGGACGAAGGTGTTCAACGGGAAATCAAAAGGTGCACGCAAAAGATCCAATTCACAGCGAGTTGTAAATTTGTCGCGACTTCGATGCCTGGCAGCTAGCTCTGTCTCATCGCGGTCCATCGTTGTTCGCGATATCACGCCTACGCGAAACCGATAACTTCTGATCGAGATACGGTGCACCCCCGACAGGTAAACCCTCGCGCTCAGGCGAAATAAATGCAATGAATATCCTGTAGCCTGCAGAATGCACTGAGTAGCAATGAAAATCTGCTCGCGAAAAAATCGCCATCGATTTCACCAGGAAACATGATGGTTAAATATAGTTTACGATCGATATCGATGCGTTGGTAAACCTTTGCGCCTAAATGCAACTGCATTTGCCGATCAATTTTTCTCAAAGCAGTGGGAAAACTTGAGGGAGGACTAGAATTGTTATCTCTGTCACGAGAATCCTTTGCAACTTCTAGGTTTGCTTACTTAATAAAGTAGCTGAAGAAAAATCAGTGAAGGGAATTAAATTGTGATGACAAAGAATTTCGTATTATTTGTCATATTTTTTTTACTTGGAAAACGATGTACTTAAGATGTTTAAGTACTTATACACAGATTTCAATGAAAGGAATTGGACACAGTGAAAAGATCATTTGAAATGGCACGAGCCAATTTATTGGCAGCCTGATGTCAAAGTTCACGATCAAGCTCAACTATCACGAACGTTCGCCTTTGACAGAGGACGTTATATGTATAGATCATGGTATGTACATTTACGTTCCAGATTCGTGAAAGACAATCGGTCCCATCGAGCGATTATTCGATGGCAGTCGATTCGCCCTAAGTCACTTTCATGCCTGGAAATACCTTCGACATTATCACGTGGAGCGTGTAATTTGTAGTGCTACTCCATAGCTTAGGTGTTATCGAGTGGTCAGTTTCGTATATTATTTGAACAATATACAAATACGTGTCGCAGAGGTTCACGTGAACCTCTGTTTATAGAATTGTACAACATAGACATCCCACGAATAATTTCGTAAACCTTCTTATATTATTAAATTTAACAAATAATTTTACAATAATTTACAGCGCTGAACGTTTGATTTCTTTTCGGAGACCTCTCTCGCGGGTAACAAGAAGAGGATACTCCGCTCTTGTTAAATGGTGCAAGGAATATAAACGCGTAAACCGTGGTATTACCTAATGTAATGTCAATAAATATCAAATATAAATATACATAATAAACGCTAGAAGTACGATACAGGAAAAAAGATTTCGCATCCCCGATGGAGTATTCTGAATTACGATTTCACCCTTTCACGCGTTCGCAATTTACTCGCTTGCTAAGGCGCTTGGAATTTTCGCCGCGATCGCAACGCGATTCTTATGACGTTCAGCTGACCGTTTGTCAGCGATTGGAAATACGTAAAACGTGCGCTGCCCGTATCTCTGTTTTTCTCTTTTCCTCTCCGGATTTCGACTCGCGAACTATCCAAACTGACGCGACGTTTACAAACGACTAATCTCTACGGGTCTCGAGTATCGGGGCGTTCTACTCGGCGAACGTCATTTTCGCAACTTCGCCTCGAACTTTCTCATCCACTTTATCCTCCTTTTCCACTTTCTCGGCTCTCTTTGCGGGAGACGGTTCGAAGTTATCGACGTCTCGGACATTCGGTTTTCCTCCCAAGATGAAGGCGATCGTTGCAACACCGACGTAACCCGGCCCTCTTTGATGCCTCAGTTTTTCACCCACGCATTCCTCGAACCGATACAGCTTGCTTCGCGACCCTCGTTCCCTCGTAATGAGGTCCCCATGGCTTACGCTATAGGTCTGGCTATTGTGACGATGAATGCGATGCCTGTGTCTAGTGAAACGTATCGATTCTGACAACGCTGAATCACTGACCATTGCATTGGGTCGCTGTTCATTTCGAACAGGTCAACCGTGACAGAGTAACATTTCCATCATCGATATTCCGATTGATTTCAGTCCCGCTCGTCTTATTCTCACCAGACAGGGGAGAACCTTCGAGCGCAACGTTATCGTAAAGTCCCAGATTCATCGCCGGGACACCGTCGAAGCGTTCAGGGAAAGCCTGCACTAAAATGTGGAGATCTAACTGGAGTCGGTGCTCGCCGATCTTAGCGTAGCCTGGTGGATAGACGATTGGAATGTAGCAGCGTCGGTTACTTGCTCGTCGACGTTCGTCGTAATCAGTCTTCAATTTGATGTTTAAGATTGATTCAGCTCGAAGCTCGCCAATGCCATCGCGATCGCATCGCATCTTTTCCTCTCTCGTTCGATCGTTTCTGCGGCCACGGAACGACGGGCAAAGACACACGCGCGATGAACGATTGGAATGAACGCACCCTTACGCCCGGTAGGTCCCCACTATTTCGCCCATGTCCGGTCCGTCGTGCATCTCCATCTCCATCTGCACGTCTCGGTGCTTGTCGAACCGATGGGGGACGTCTCGGTCGCGACTCCTCTCGCGGCCCGACCTGTCCTTGTCGCGCGTGAAATGATGATACTGATGAGCCGCGTGCCCGTTCATAGGCAGAGTGGGATACGAGGATTGGCCGCAGGACGACTGGTGTCTCGTGGGCAGAGGCGGAGGCGCATGCTGGTGTCCGGGTATACCGTTCTGCGTCCTCTCCGAAGGGATATCAGCGTCGCGGGGCGGCAGATGGGGCGGCGGAGGCGGCTGCTGCGCTGCGCGACGCAGAGAGTGATTGGAGTAATGCAATCTAGCGCCGGTCGTGGAGCAATTATCGCCGGCGATGCTCAATGGCGTTGCGCTGTCCTCCATGGGGACGGCGGAACGGTGACCGGACGCGCCGGTGTTGGGCAGCGTTCCCGTGCGGCGCATTTGACGCGCCGTTTCCCCGTCGATGTAGGTGAAGCCTTCGGCGATCGTAGTGTTGCCATGGGGCAGGAACCAAACACCGCCGGTACCAGGGCTCGCCGCCCGAAGTTCTAGCTACAGTTCCGTCACCGGTATAGGCTTGATGCCCGCCGAGATCTGGGAATGCTGTTGGAGTTGCTGCTGCTGCTGCTGAAGGTGGTGATGGTGATGGTGAGGTGGTGGCAGCTGCTGCGTCTGAGGCTGATGATGATGGTGATGGTGATGGGTGTGAGCTGCTCTGACGATGTACTCGTCGTCGGAGAAGGTCTTCTGATACTCGTGCTCCTTGCGAGAGATCGCGCGATTCTTCCATTTGTAGTCCTTCAAGGCGTCCCTGACGCGTCTTCGACATCTGTAGTAGAGGATCAGAGCCAATCCGGTGAGCAGAGCGAGACCAGCCGCGCAGACGGTAGCCAGCAATGCTTGCTTCCGTGGATCGGAGAACGCGCAGCCCAGCTCGTCAGGCGTCATACCCTTTATGGGCTTTCCTTTTGATTCCGCTGGCTCCGCGCATAATACCGGGCTAGAGTTCCTCGGGACGAGGACCTCGGCTAACCAGAGCAGGCTGCAGTCGCAGACCAACGGATTCTCGCTTAAATCTAGCCGTCGCAGTTCGTTCCAGGCCACCAGGGACTCCGAGAATCCGGTGAACGCGTCGTCACGCAGCATTAAATGCCTCAAGTTTGGCAAGCCGGCCAGGGAACCGTCCTCCATCGTGGTCAACCGTTTGTTACTGTTCAGCACGAGCGTCTCCAGATTGGCGTTGTCCGAGAATGCTCCTCGCTCGACGGTGGCCAGCAACTTCGCCGCGGATATGTCCAGTTTCTTCAACTTTGATAGCCCTTGAAACGCGCCCGACCTCAGGCTCGTAAAGAAGTTCTGGCCCAGCGTGAGCTCCTCTAGACGAGGCAAAACGGCCAACTGTTTCGTCGGTACCTCGCGCAATTTGTTCCCGTCCAGTCCCAGCGTCCGTAGCGCGTTCAGACCACGAAAAGTGGCGTCGCTGATATCGTCCAGGCCGGCGCCGGTGATGTCCAACACGGTCAGCTGTTCCAACCCTTTGAACGCGTCGTCGGGAAGCGACGAGAACGCGTTCCACCCGATATGCAACTCGGCCAGAGAATTGAGCGGCGCCAGAGCCGGCGAGGGGATCGTTCTCAATTGATTATCGTCCAGATGCAGCACCCTGAGCGTGCCCAATTTTTGAAAAGCGCCCGGCTCCACCTTCGATATGCGATTCTTCCCCAGATCCAGCTCCTCCAGTTTCGACAGGGACGCGAACAGTCCGTTCTTCAGGCTCTCCAAATAGTTATCCCGCAGATTGAGCACGGTCAACGATCTCAGACCTTGAAACATTTTTTCGTTCAACGCCGAGATCTTGTTGTGCCTCAGATGAAGCTCCACCAGTTGCTTTTGCGCGTCGAAACTCCCGTTGGGAATGGTGAGCAGGTGATTGCTCGACAGATCGACGGTCTTCAGGTCGCCGTAGAATTGAAATGCCGCCCCGTCAACTACCTTTATCCGGTTCTCCTTCAACACTATCCGCTGGATGCTCGGGTTCAACGCGATCGGTATCACGTCCAGGTTCGCGCCTATGCAGGACACCACGAGGTTGTCGTCGTCGCAGATGCAGCCGTTCGGACAAATCGCAGCGGTGCCGAGGGTGAAGAGTCCAGCCAGGACGAGCAAGTGGAGGAGCAGTCCGGTCACGTTGCGTCGACGCGTCTGAAATTAACAAACAAGATACTGTAATCTTAACAGTTTTATTAATTCTGCAAGTTCAATGTATTTATCTCGTTTAAATCCAATAAAAAATCTGTCTCATCTTTGATTGTACATTGTACAAATATTTCCATTGTGCGTCTGAGAGAAACTGAAACTAGTTTACCCAGAATAATAAATTTCCTTCAAAAAAAGAAAGAACAATCGGCCGAAAACAAAACGTACTCTTGCAGATTCGTTTTAAAACATTAAATGCCCGCTGAGATTGGGCCTTTCGCATTATACGTATGTACGTTAATCTCTGCGCGCAGAATGTGTATACCTGGCTAAGCTGACTGTTAACCACGCGGCGCGATTACGGCGCGTCAGCTGTATTAAAGCTAAAAACGGGCACGCCATTAGGAAAGGATTATGCACTTGCGATACAGAACTTGCTCGCTGGGTCACCGGCACGCTTCACTCCATTACTCATTTCCCATTTCAGCTGTGTCACGAGCTTCAGCCGGCATTTAACGAATCTCGAGGTTTTCGAACGTGCTGCGATATTATTTATTCGTCTGTTCCTGCATGTACTTGCTGGAAGCATACGTGTCACGCGTTTAAATCCCTGACGGGATGACCGCGATTAGACAACGTTCTAGGCAAACGGACATGTCTGCGTTTCGATTTTTCCTATCGAGCATTTTCTTTCATTTCTAGCGAGCTTCGTTGAAATGCTGTGTAAAATACTTTTGACGAGTTTGATAGATTGACAGCCCTTGAATTATTCAGTGAAAGTGAATTTCATTCACCATTTAAATCGATTTAATAAAATCGCTACCTCGTCAAAAATTTCAGTACAAAAGGAAAATTAACTTTGCCAAAAATTTAATATCACAGGGGTGTCCCATTAAACCAATTGAAAAAGTAAGTCCTGAAATTGTACACGATTAACTTGCTAATAACATGATTCGCGATGGAACTTTATAATCAGTAAAAGCGGAGGAAGGAAGTGTAGGAAACATTTTCTAGGCAAATTAATTAATCCCTGCACTATTTTCTGTTGCGCCGAGTTCTAGAAAGCCTGCATAATATCGTAGCAGGGTTAAGAGGGGCTCGTTAATTCAGCTATAGAGTTTCCCTTTTGCTGAAAAACTAAAGCTCCTTTCAAATATTACTTCGGCTATTATTCCTTGCACTCTACTTTCCTCTAAATGGGCTGCCAAATGAATCGACCCTGAGCCCCAGAAGAATCCCCTTCGGCGGGCAACTTTTTGTATTCTAACGCAATTGAAAGTTGGGGCGAAATCGAACTTGGAAAATGAACACAACTTTTGATTACTTTAATGCTCGTAAGTATGTTTCTCCTTTCGGGATCAGCGTTAAATTCGATTCCCCCCTGCTCCCAGGTGGTTAGAAGAGGACACGGTATCTGGATATAATTATAAAAAAGGAAAGAACGAAGTATCGTAAAAATGATAAGTGTTGTTATCATGGATGTATGTCGAAGGAATGCAAAAATTCATATATCTTTGCGATTCTTTTCTAACAAAGGGAACTATGTATCTCGATAAGAAAATAATCGCACTCGGGTCGAACGATCTCAAAAGTTTCATTATTTGATATATGTATATGCAACTGGATGCAAGTTACAATAATTCATTCCTCCAAGAATTAAAACAAATATTACTTTCTCATCTATGTAGGCACACAATCGTTTATTATCGTCCCTTAATTTCGCAGATACTAATCGACAGATTTCTAGAAAGAATGCGCAAAGGACATAAATATGGGATGAAAAGTGTTGTTTACTAAAGCGTCACTGCAGTCCTGACCTAATACGAATCATAATAGGATTAGCCGGAGATGCCGGCACGGTTGCCCGCCGTTGCGTGAGCGCACAAGCATATGATTATGATGGCGTTGAGATGCTAATGGCGTATTGTTTCGGTCACGGAAACAACGGGGCGACCGTTAGCCCATCGTGTTTGGTGAAATCAACTTATGTTAATCCGAAGTCGCGTTTAACAACGATTTCAATTGGGTATTCACGTGCGCACGTGTACCGGCCGGCGATTTTTCCACGTGGACAAAATGCATTGTTTCCCCGTGACAGTTTATCGTATATTTTCCCCGCGGAACACGCGCGGACAGTTGTTTCGTTACTGTAGTAGCCCACGTGGAACGTGCGTTTACTCATCGCGGCCTGTATCCGTGGACCATTATGCGGTTTGAACGCGCCAGATAAATCGTCGCGCGCATCAGATCGGTAATTAATCAGGGTGGAAATGATAAGCGTGTACGGTACGCGCGGTATGAACTCGCATTATTTTTCTCGCCACGAGACAGGTGGGATCATTAATCCTGTCATGTGAAATTATTATAAATACAGTGTCACAGAGTTATCGAGGTTCTGCCTATCGCCGTTCTTCGCTGCGCATTGATTTATACTATATATATACCCGGCGACACTGCGCGACTGATAAATTAATACAAATGAGTGAAACTCGAAAGATCGAAGCGCGGCGCATTGCGAAGTTTAAGCTACGGGTTAATCGTATCGAAATCCATCAACGCAAGCCGACACCGACTCCTCGATAGTTCTCAAATCAGTAGCGCGCTAATTGTACAAGCACTTCAACGATTCGCACATACGTCGATCATTGCGCGACACAAAGGGACGCAAAGCCGACTAATCAAGCAAATGGGCGATCAACGTGAATCGAGCACAGACGCTCGACACCTCATGGACCTCGTCAGTCGGTCCGATTCGCGCCATCTGCTCGAGAATAGTGACCCCGCCGAACGATGCAATTTTTCGACAAGTAACACGACCAGGAGTTTCGCAATGCCATCGGTCCTGTGGAGGACAAAGATCCTGCGCGTCGATGTATCGTACGTGCCTGCATGCGTACGTAATTATCGTGGCGCAAGCGTTCAAGAGCTTTTCGTCTTAATTACGTATCGTTACCCGCAACTAATTACAGGCAGATAACAGCACTGGAGAATACGGCCGGACGTCTCGACTTATCGCTCGCACCAATCATACCGGCCCCTGACGGAGGCAGGGTGAAAGGGTTGGACCGGGAGGGTGGCTCGTGGCCGGGAGAGGGACAACGCCGAGCGTACCCACCGCTTTCAGGCAGAACACGTCAGATTTAACTGGATGTAATTAGCGATTACAAATTACCCTTTTGTCCATTAGCGCTGCCGCGATACGTGTGGCAGAAATTGCGCAGCCGCCGCTGTAAATGAACATTCACTATGCACAGGGGCTTCGGCAACCCTCTCCTCTGTGCATACCGTATCGCTCATAATTATTCGATACAGATTTCGTACTTTACCCCTGTATCATTTAACGAACGACGTATTATATGACAATTTATTTACTGCAATTATTTTTACTCAGTTTGATGCGTTTCTAGTATTGCGCCAAGGTACTCTTTTTTTGGCAGACGAAAGCAATAAAGTACCTGCCACGAAATGTAAGAGCAATTGCCAGATGTACGAGAAATAGCGAAACGAGAGTTTAGTACCCAAGTTGATGAAATTTATGGAAACTTCTTTAAATGCTAGCCGTGTACCGTATCGCTTCAACCATACGTATTTCCCCCCCCCCCCCCTTTGAGGGCGGTATCGCAGAGAGGGCCAGTGAAAAATTGCGAGAACTAGGGAAAAAACGAACTGGTTCGTAAACTGCCACCATTTAACCGTGCCCCTCGCGAGTTAAAACGAAAAGTAGGCCAGAGGCACTGTATAAAGCCGAGAGCACGGACAATATGTGTTTGAGTTTCTCTTTATTGCAGTAAGTCGAAGCCGTAGAAAAGAAGGGGCAAAGGGTGGATGGTGATACCTTATACGCGGCGCGCCACTTTCTGAAATATTGAAGGAAACTTTGAAATTTCATAGAGTTTTGCCACGCGTCTCTTTGTAAAGAAACGTTTCCAACGCAACTTTATTGGAGCTATGGGAGAGGAAGGGACATTTATTTTTATTTACTACAACCGGATTTTCTGCTATCATTGCAAACTGCAATTCGATATGATTTTGTGTACTCTTTTACCAAGGAAAAAAGGTCAATGTAATTGAAATACAATTTCTATGATTTCTTAATTTTAGGTAATAGTTGCTTTGAAATAAACGCCTCAATTTGCAAATATCGAATATTTCGATCGTCTATAAGTAACTTGAGATTAATATTGTGCCAGGAGCTAACGGTTTCTTAACTCGATTTATAAACAAATTTCAACAATGAAAAATCTTTGCCCCTGGAATAAGCATTTGGCATTTCCTGTAATCAAAGGCGAATCTGGTAAATTGACCACATTTTTGTCGTGCACGTTAATTTTCATTCGTTTTCAAACACATTCAGAGAAGAGGGTATGCACACACGTTACTCCAACAGAACGCGGGGATTCGTAAAGGAAAGAAATTGAAATGTGATTCCTTTAGCAACCAATGGATATATTCCATTGTAACGAATACCCGCGATCCTTTGAAGATTTTCCTTACAAACGAATTCCTACAGCTTCGTATGCATTCCAATTTTGTGTTTGGTTCTTTGAAACCATCCGAGAGGCCGTTTAAAAGATTTTATAACATTCGACGTGTTCGCTATGACAAACGACATACCGAAATACTATCGGATCAATGGTTGCACAGGTATGGATAAAAATTGTCAGGAACGCATCGAAAATTGGTTTATCGAACAATTGCCCTGCTATATGAAAGGTAGGTTTCGACCACGAGAACCGAGGGATGTTCCAAACTTTCGAATATCAACGCGTGTTACCGCATCAGGTTGTTTCGATTGCTTTTAAACGAGAGCAACATTTCACAGGGTGAAATACAGTTTTTTGTAGCTTGAGCTTCTTTTAACATAGTCGTAATATTTATTATACAAACTGTTATTTTCATTTTGCACCGGGTGAAAATGTATTATATGTATCTTACTGCAAAATAACTATCAATTGAACCTCGAGAAATTCAGGCTGCTTTATGAAATTTATCAATGATGCGCAAAGATTAATATTGTTCCATGTATTTTATGAAGAATATTGCCGGAAATACATAAATCTCAATATTTTGTCCGAGGGTAATTCATTATGAATACTAATATCGAAGGGTATAATAGTGAACATAAAGAATTGAATTTTCATTAATACAAATGAATTGAAACGGAAACAGATACGCGTTCTAATTAAAAAGCGACTAAATTATTCATTCCCGCTTATAACACCAAGTAATATTGTATTATATCTAGCGTCTCTCCTGGATTTACATTAATGGCATGCACATATAAATGAAACGTGCAGATTAACAGTGAATAACCAATTCATAATTATTTCTCTTAAACCAATCCTGAGGTAAATTGCGTAATAAAACTGGCGAAAGAAGGAAAAGATAAAAAATACAAAAATAAAAAACACAATACTTTCATCTTAACGTCAGGGAATTAAATAAATGATTATTGCCATTGATAAATACACACTTTATTACCCCAGATGTTGCAAAATGCACCTCTTTGATTTTAAGAAAATATCGACAATTCTCCTGGTTTACCGCAGCTCAACAACCGCTTGCTAATTTCCAGCGCTGCTTTTCGAAAACATTACCATCGTTAAACAAGACTCATCTTCGATATTGCCGTTCCACGGAGTGCCGGCCGGAGTGCATCCTATTTTCCGCGACCGTACACCCGTTAAAGCTCGTTTCGTACGCGCAGAAATTAGAGCAGCCGTGTCGCGTCTCGGTTAAATAAAAATCAACAGAGATTCGCGGCATTCGGATTACGTTTCGCAGTTTTAATAATTCTCTCCGGTCATCGTCTTTTCAGCAGGCTCACAGCACGGTCCTCGCGCGGCAGCGACGGCGCTCGTGTATTTGCGATGCGCGGATTTAATGTATGCAAACGTTCAGCGTGATATCATGGGGAAATTGGGAGCTTCATTTTTCCCCCCGAAAAACAGGAGGCTTTTCGGTCGCTGTCCACCGGCTTCTGCGATGCCGTTTCGTTTCGCGGGCACATCGTTGGTATTTATCCACCCGCGAATATGTTTCTGTCGGTCTGGCGCTCCGCGAAATCACTACGGACGCCGGTGCTGTGATTGCGAACAGCCGTGTGATTTGTAACTATCTTTCCTGTAATGCGGAATGAATAAACTCAAGGCGAAGCTTGTGCGACGATACAATTTTCCCCGATGCTCGAGTCGCACGCTTGAATAAGCGGGGTGGTATCTCCAAGGAAAATAACGAACACGGAAGCAAACCAAAGAATGCGTTATGGGACACGGCTGAGTTTCGTGTTCGCGCGCGAGGAAACGAATTAAAAACGCAGAAGCAGCCGAATGTTCGGCAAGCTTCCCCTAACTCAAACCGCACACAGCCGGGAAATAAAGGGATTAGAGAGGACACTGCGGGGTGTGCGATGAAACCGCGTAATTCGGAAACACATGGAACCCGAGTGCGCGACGTGAAAGAGAGCCGAATGAATTTCTACGAATATAAGCTTGGATATCCGTTTTCGCGCTGTGAAACGACGGCGCGTCGGGATTAACAACCTGCTCGTTCTTTTTTTGCTCACAGCGTCGACAAAATTAATTCGGCACGGCTTTGACGTCAGACTGAACGCGTCGCGTGAATTCTTCGCGTGCTTTAATTCCACTGTTTAATTCCTTCTAATGAGCGTTCATTGGCAACGCGTTTATTGTAATTCGATTAGATGCTAAATAAATGACGATTCGGTCTTTAAAAGATACAGCTTCGATTTATTTTTATTTTTCGCAATACGGAAAGTAAGTGTTTCATTCGTGCTTCGTGCATATTAAATCTGTGCGTCACCAGAGAATAATCCATCGAATTAATTAATCATGATAATTTTTTTTAACCCAGTCAATAATCCGATCAATGCATCGCAAAGTGAAACAGTTGCTACTGTAATCGCTCAGGATGGAGCTTTTAACTTATTTCAGCCTATAAATTCAATAGCATGTAAAGAACGTATATCTATTGAACAGGCGCCAAAGTTCTATGAGTTTTAAACAATAAAAGCGTACAAAACCGTTCTCAATATTTTAATTCCTTCGTGTGGCCACATATCGTCCATTTAAATCTACGAGCTTTTTTCTAAATTGATTGATACACTTCAGCAAAGCATTTTTTCATTTAGGCTGCTCACCACTGGTAATTGTTTCGCTATTTTTCATGTTCGAGAGACCATTAATATAAAGAAAACTGCCACTTTCTACCCGTTCGCAATTACTCTAGAGAAAAGAACATTGATTTGTAAAGAAATAGACAGGAGGAGCTTTGCGGCTAATCAATACAAAAAAAGAAACAAAGTAAACGCTTCAACAATCTATTTAGAATCAGCTAAATCTCTGCAGAAGAGAGGGCGATAATTCAAGCATACCTCCGGCCGCGAGCCCGAGCAATTTTTCACGTTGCACCGAAGCCGTTCAGAATTTGTCCCACGTTTCGGAACGTGTCACGTTCCCGGCTGGCGTCGCACGCGAAAACACGCGAATTCGGTGAAAGAAGCCTGCCACTCCGCGACCCTGGCTGACACTGTTGGCCGAGCGTTGCTCTTCGACACGAGGCCCTGGGGCGTAGGTTGGAAATGGCGAGAAACCCCGTATGCGGCCTGGTTTTGGTTACCGCACACGAGGCAATCGTTATGCCAACCAAAGGGCGGCTAGTGCTCGGTTAATAGGCGCCTCTGTCTGTCCGGCAATCGTCGCGTTCAATCATGCGCCCGCACAGGGTGTAAACGACCACCACAGCGTGATTCCACACATTCGGATCGGTGCATATTTATATCATTGATGTTGAAAAATAAGGTCAAAGTCTTTGCTTCTTATACCGGATTCTACTCTTCATGAGGGTAACAAATGTCGAATGTTAATGTTTTGTATTGGCTAGCAGGGGTAGAGCGAGAGAGTGAGAGAGATACGACTCTGCGCTCGTGCCCCATCAGGCAAATGAGCTGTATTAAAAATAAAGGGATGCGTTGAAGTCGAAGGGTAATCGACACTGTTTGAACTTGGTACCTTTCGTTCAAGCGTTTCAAGTATTAAACAAAATTTTTAATCCCTTTCTCACTCGATATTTAAAAATATGTGCATATCCGTTGGATGAGCTGTCTTGTCAATAATTTATTACAGACTTTTATCTGTCGTTTCTGTAGATCTATTAAAAACTGGGAACGATTTATCCCCCTATTATTCAGAGAAATCGACATTTCACTGTATTCGTATACCTGATACCCGTGTTCCCTTTGAAATATTCCGCTTTGGCGCACGGAACGGTGCATGAATATATTTTGATAAATTGTTCTGTCGCGTTTTGATAAGCAAGAGCGCTGATGCAGGAATAGCAATAGCTCAACTGTTATCTCGCTTTTTATGAAATAATACAACTGCTTTCGATTACAATGAATCTATTCATTATTCGTTCGGGACAAAACACAGTCTTGCTTGCTAAACCTGTAATCTTCATAGAGGAGACACGTTATTAAACATAATATACATTTATTTTGTTGTTTCTCTATTCATCCTTCAGAAATTGCACTTTATGGATTTAGGTGTATTTATATAAATAATTAGTTGAATCACTGTATATTAAAAGGGAAAGCAAACATTATTTATTAATGAAATAATTATGTAAAGAATAATTATGTAATTATGGAAAATGTACAGGCTACGGGGCGTACCTACCATCCGACACACCTAACAATTGCACAATTATATGTATTCGTCTAGCACTGAACGGTTGAATTTGTCATCTTTAATATTAACGCGTCGCATTAATTCCTAGCAGTTCACTTACAATTTCATAACATACTAATTCACCCTGTAACGCCGGAAGCGATGCTCTACATTCCCTCCGCGTTGCAATGAAAATCAATTTCACTATCCGCAACATGGCCTGCATTCTGTTAAATCCGATAATTTATCGTCGATAGAATCAATCGGAGGAAGATAAGGACGATTCGAGGCCACTCAGAGCGGTCAGACGTTTGACCGTTCACCTCCAGTGTCGAACAACAATCATAAAATATCGTCGCTTCGAATACCGTGTTAGGGGGATCCTCCAATTGTTTCCGATCCGCTCTTCAAGTCGATTACCCATCGATATCCCCTCGTCCGGCTCGGAGAATCAACCCCGTCTGATGGCGTTTCATTGTTTGCTCGCATCCACTTTCGGGATTCGAGCGTCGGGAAAACGTCGTCGGGGGGGTCAACGCGAAAAGCATTGAACGAAAAAATAAAAAAAAACGGATGACGGTAGACACTCGAGTCAAGTATTTATCGTTAATCGCTCGATGGATTTCCCTCGTTAACGAGAACCACTATCGTTATTCAACGATTATGATAACGATAAGGAGCGCTGCTACTTATGCAGCATGGTTCGACTGTTTTTAATACCCTTTTGCTCGATTGCCTACCGGCACCGCCTCTGCATCGAAAATCGGTCCGATTTAATGGCGTTTCCATGTCTCCTCGCCACTCCATTCACTTTTTTCTTCAATATCGAATCAACGGAAACGTCGACATTATGGAAACCGACCGAGGAAATGTTTAATTGCATTCATGTCGAATCAGCTGCGGTCAGTTTATATCTTTCTATATAACGAACGTGTAGTTCTGTTAATTTCGCCTGAGATCGTGTGGCAGATTTGTAGATCGCGTGGCTAACTTTAAGTACCACACGTTTGAGATTTCTTCATTATAGCTCTCTTACTCCGGCTGATTGAAAATATTATAGAGTCTAATGATTTCTCTGTAAGAACATTTGTCTGAGGTCTGTATTATTGTATTCCACTTCCACTAATGTTTTTCAACGGGACCCCGCTCTCTAATTAATACATCTCGATATAAATTTTAATTTAATTGAATTTCATTCGGATGAAGACCATATGACTGGTCCTTCCCTTCCAACAGAGAATTAAATTTCATTCTGAACGCAAACAGATCTATCATCGTATAATTTCAAACCGAGAGACGTATAGACGACCATTCGCGTTCCAATGAATACGCATAATAAATAGTACACGCGTGCCTGCACTGCTTTTATTTCTAGCTACGCGACCATCCAGGTATAAAAAAAAGCCATTGCACATGCATGTCCTGATTCTCGCATGAACGATCGTAAGAAGAATACAGAGTCTGCCACGAAATGTGGTGGGATTCTGCTGATATTCTTCGACGATTATCGCGTCATCAGGCATCGAGAGAATTCGCTGGCCGCAGGCGTATTTCAATTTCACAATCGTTCCCGCTCGTTGCTAGGTGCTTTCAGAAACTTTTCCATATCGCCTGCTACCCCCGCACTCGTGCTATTATTTTTTCTCTCTCCATTCGTGCCACGCGTATCGGGTGTTACTCGCAGCCTCGAACAACGGACACGCGTTCGAATTGTTGTCGGACCAGTTAACGATGTCCTTGCTCCGTTTTTCCACGTACACGGCTTTTCACCTGTACCGGCACCCTCCTCCCGCCTGGAGTTTTCCCAGCCTCTTTATTTAAATTTCAATAGGGAAATCGTCGCGTCCCGAATTCCACGCTGAGCCCGCGATAAACGCGAGTGTTTCGCTCCTCGACGAATCCCGTGTCTCTTCTCGCGCCCTCGTGAATGCCGCTTCGACGATATACAAGAGATTTCGTTATCTGTCGCGAGTTCTCAGTGGCTACCGATTGCGCGCGTGGAATAAAATTCGCGACAGTGCGGCTGAAATATTCATATGTCCACAATTATTAACAATTAACTATATACGGAAAAGGAAATGTAATGTAACACTCGTATCGTGCTTATCGAAGGTGTTTGCGAGAGAACTTCGGCAACGACACAGTTTGCCCCGTGACTTCGAACCCTCCATCGAACTCATCGATTCTGAGAGTTGTTAAAAAGTAATTTCTATTTCGCCCTACGGAGACCTGCCGACTTTATGACACGTTCGCCTCCTATCGAGGACACATCCAAAACTCCGAGCAATAAATTCTACTTTTCTGTCGCCGGGGAACAACGACTACACCTACACGAATGATCCAAGCTCGTTGCAAACGGCGAGATCATTCGCCAAATTGTTGATCAGCCTAAACTCAATCAGTAAAAATTAATGCTCCGTTTGTCATAGAATTGTTGCATTAAAAATTTGACACTACATACATTTTAATTGATTATCAATAGCTACATAACTTTTCTATATGGTTTAACTTAACATTAGTTTGTACCCGAATTCCATGCCTCTTACTTTTATCTCGTAATTAGCATCAATCTTTCTATCAAAAGAAAGCAGCAAAGCAGTTAACGAAGATAACTTTAAAAACTTCCAAAACTTTATGCACGATAGTAGAAGACTGTCAGGCGCAAAGATTTCGCCAGGCGTTCCAAGCTTTGCAAGTTAAAAAAAAATTCTTCTCTGGAGCCTGTAAAAGATCTTTCTCGACGACTTTCGCGCGGTACATATCTGTTCGCGTTTAACAGGCGGGCATCAAAAGTGTGACGACGGCCGGATAGAATTTAATTAAAAAGCAGCATGCCGAGATTCACCAATTAAAAGAAAAATATCAGCAGTCAATTAAATGCCAAAAGTAACCCGTTTTCCAGCAGGTTGATATCGCGTTGAACCGCGGGACGCTCGAATAAAACTACGACCAATATCGCTGGCTTCGTCAAACAATTAATCGCTTGCAACGAAGAGATTTTCAGTCCTCGTACGGGTGCGCACTGTTTTTTTTCCGAACGAACGAGCGGAATCAACTAACGGAACGTCTGGAAACGTTAAAAAGCGTCCGTGAATCGTAACAATTTTGACCTATATTCCTTCCCGGCTGTTTGCCTTTGCCCGGCGCATCGTCTGAAACATTAATGCGTTCGTTGATTGAAAGCCACGTCGGTGGAAGTTCGCCGTGGATTTTCGTTTTATCCGACCCATCGGGGTGTAACAGTTTCCGAGAGCACGTATAATATCATCGGATCAATCTGCCGATGCTCGCGCACGAAGTGTGATCTAAACGCGATGTAAGTGCTCGAATGGAAGGCCGTTGAGCTAATTGAACCGCCTTTGTTCCGTCGAAATCAGCATCGCGCTTTGATATTGTATAACGGCACGCGAGCGGGGATGAATTAGTTGGAAGTGGTATTAATTTCACATTTGCCCGTGGGTAATATCCATTTTGCTAGCGCGGAATTTGTGCGTTGCGAATTCTGCTATTGTTTCTGCTAGTTTGTGAATTTTTTTATAGGGTCGGGGATGTTAATTTGATTAACAAACGGCTGAAAACAGGAGGTTTAGTCTTCTGAGAAATTAATATTAAGACACGACCACTTTGATCAAACTTTAAACACTGTATGAATCTTTAAATAAGAAAAAAAATTGCCAAGCGTAATGGTAAAATCAGTTCCCAGTACAGCAGAACTTTCATAAAGTGAAAAATTGTTTCTATAACGAGCTAAAATAGTAACCACCTCATATCATTAGTCTGGATCTCACCGTGTACATTATGCTCACCATGTAATCATGCGAGATTAAGTTGACATGTGACGCGCAGGTTATTGCAACTCACGTAACAAAAGGCGGATGTGAAGTTGCGCTGCGCGTTACTATAAACTGCAGGTAATACCATATGCATTTTTCATTCGTGAAATATTTCATTTGTGAAATGCAAGCGAAGTTTGTTATTAACAGGTTGTACGTAATTAAAAGTCTGATAGCGTAAAGGCTTATTAAACGAAGAAATTATGATTGTGCAGCTGGCAAAGTACATAAATAAAATAATCGATACTTCGCAATTCCTATTATTAAGTCATTTAACTATATTAATGTATCAATAGCAATTTTCTACATGCATTAAAACAATTCGTCTTCGCAGAATAACTTCGAGAACGTCGAACTACAACTATTTCTGAAACGTCTGGAAAAAGGGCCGCGGGAAAAGCGTAGAACATAAAAGGCGTGACGGTGAACAGACAGTAATAATAAAGCGACAAACAACGACAGTTCCGCGTCCCCATTTCCTGCCGAATAAAAGTCCCGTGCAAATCCGAGGGGACAACTCTTCGGGGCTTTCACAAAAAAAAATCACACCCATCGACCGGACCTTAATTAAACTAATTTGCAACTTATTTCCTGCTCTCGCGGAACGTAAAGCCGTTGAAACTTTTGCAATCTCACGTGAACTCTATCCGAACTCTACGTGCACGTTCCTATTGTAAAAAAAAAGAAGAATGTCAACGAAGCAATGTTGCTTCGCGTTTAACGGCATCGAAGCATTAGCATCGAGCTCAATTTTCCCCATAAAAGTGATCGAATTTCGTCGATTTAGGGTCCATTTATACATCACCGTGCCGTGTCCGTTTTTTTTAAAGAGTGACGTACTATTATAATTTAAGAACGAACCATTTTGATTGCAAAAACCTCAGGAGTTCATTTTTCAAGAGGCCGTGCGTGTCCCATTCGGGGATTTTTGCAATTAAAATAACATCAAACACGACACAGATCCCACAGCTTTTTGTTACATTCTAACAGTACAGAATAGTGGCCAATGTGTGCCTCCCGAGGAATCGCGGACGAAATCAGAGAAAAAAGGCTCGCGCCGCCAGTAATTCGTTTGCGTCACCAATTTTCTCGAGGCGCCGCTTGGAAAAAAACAATTATTCTTTCTTATTATTAACTTTGAACGAAAATACAGGAAAGAGGAATGTGAAATTTATCCAAAAAAATATGTCGCGAGATAGCGAGGAATTCACCCTTTAATTTGCCGTTTGGCTCATTCCGATATCTCAATTAGTTTCCGAGATATAGGCGTTTAAAGTTTGGGCATTTAAATACCGCGACTTGACCTACATTTCTTCCTGGAATCGGATAGGATTCGCGGAATCGCGTCTGGTATTGTACACGTGCATTTCCTAGAATCGGAAAGAATGCGCTGACTCGGCGTCTGTTTTTTGCTTGAACACCTGCGTGGGAAACTCCGTAGGGTAGGTCAGTGACGCGCGCGTGCGGTAGGTCAGTGACAGCGATACAGTAACATTAGAAATTACCCGTCTCTTTGAACGGCGATATCTCAGGAACCGGAAGTCGTATCGAGTTCATCAAAAAAGCATTTTAAAGGGGAGGAAAGCGCGCTTCTAATGAGACTGGAGCGGATAAAAAATAACTCGTATCTTCCGAGTTACGGCGATTCAAAGTCCGTGCAATTTCAATACTTAACAATCAAGTTTTTAGCCTCCGATATTTGGCTGTGGCAAGAACAGGGCACGAACAACCCCTCGAAAAGTTCGCCTCAGGGGGTTGCAAGGGGTATTTTCTGTGCACAAGGAATACCATTCTCTTAGCTTTAGTTTAATCTTTACGAAATTCATTTGAATGAACACCGGAGATTCTTGTAATTAGAATGGCATCAAGCACGATAGAAATCCCATAGCTTTTTGTTATGTTATAACATTACGTCGCTCTTCGAAAAGCCGGAAACGGCACGGTGATGTATAAATGAACCATTACTCGCAATCGTGCTTAACGCACCCCCCAAAGTAAAGCAAAGTGCTCGACGGGCAAAAGTAAAATGCCACGCTTTTCCGCAGGCGGGATACGATGAAAGGGGGAAAATAGAAGAAAAAGTAAGGAAGCTTCGTACGCGAGTGGCGGTATTTTTATGGCAATATCGTCGGCCCGTTTGTATTCAGACCGTCAGCTCTAACGGTCTATTGACATTTGGCCGATAGCCGGGCCAAGCGTCCGGCTATGGATTCAAGGGAACGCGCACGTTGCTTCCTTTCCGACGAGAATGAAAAACAACGCAGCGAATCCGTCTCGCGCCGCTGAAAAAAAAAGGAAGAAGCAAACCGTTGCACTTTGCTTGGCCCGGCTGAATCGTTGCCCGTTATTCAACCCAATTCGAATTTTCAACCCTCGGATTTTCCGCATCTTTCCAACCCCCCGCGTCTCGCCATTTTATATTCGCGATCAAAGGAGGTGTAATTGCATTTGCCGTGAACGCGTGGCCTAACGCCCGTATGACTGCCTCGCGGCCTGGCCTAATGCAATTAAACCTTTGGCGGATTTATTCGCTTGAAACGCGACTGGTCGGTTTTTTATTTATTAAAACTGCGCGCGCTCAGCTGATTCTCGTCGTCGAACTCCGCGTCCGGCTCCCGCTGACGTTGTATTTTTTCAAATTTGCATGCAAACGCGTGCACCGAAACGGGGCTGTGCAAAAGCTTTTCTCGATTTCGACGTAATTTATGTTCGAGATAATGAACGGGCGCGGAGCTGTAAAAATAAATATACGGTGACACAGTGCGAGGAGAGTATTGGCAATGCTTTCTTATCGATTGCACCTTTCGCAGGCTGCTATAAAAGTTTTTTAAAGCGAGCTCGTTTCAAGTCGAGAGTAAAGAGAAACGTGGGCCGCTCAAAATGTATTTGATTTGAAAAACGTGTGTTTAGACGTGAAAGATGTTTATAGCAGCTTCTAGTTTATATATTCAAAGCAGGGATAATTATGAATGGTTAAGGTACGTGTTTTACAACTAACAGGCATTAACTAATAATGACAAAATTTTAGGGATTTTGTTCATCGCAGTCATTTGATCTTTCGCAAAGTATAATTTATTGGTTGAAACTCTTTCGAAATTCAAACTCTAAACTCCTCACTTTCGTCCTAAATGTTCCTAAAATACGCTCTAAATTCAAACTTTCCTCTCTACCTCTGAGTCCACCCTTACATACATTTACGCTCAGTCCTTTTAATATATGCACAGCTTCTAAGAAATTTTATTCCCAGCATCCCGCATTTTAAATCCCGTCCGCTTTCATATCGCCCAGATTTGGATTTCTAAAGACACATTCAAATTTAACATCAACCCCTTTCAGATTAAAGTTTCTGCATTTCTTTTTTATATGCCACTGAAGTAGACGAAAATGAATTTGATAAGATCTGCTGGCAATGTGTCAAATGTTACAAATAATTCAAATAGATTTCTATTAAAAAATTAATTTTGTCAGTATTATAATATAAAAATGAGTTATCAAACTGTTGCAGCGACAGCAAGTTTCACAAATCGCATGTACCAACATTTCATATCAAATAATCCCAAAACGTAATGTTTCTGTAAAGTTAGAAGCGCTCAGTTTGCAAAAACAAGAGCGGTCCGTTCCTTTTTTTTTACAGTAAATATTTCAAACGAAGCCGTTAAAAGCGCGTTCGCGGTTTGGCGTGAAATGCAATTAAATGTTTCGATTTTCATTGCTTTATTTCCGATCACATTTTGATTCGCCGCATCGAGTATACAGGGATCTCCTCGAAGCGTTAATATCTCGCTATTTTTATTTTAATGCATTTCAGCGACGGT
Source organism: Holcopasites calliopsidis (assembly GCA_023838395.1). Taxonomy (NCBI): domain Eukaryota; kingdom Metazoa; phylum Arthropoda; class Insecta; order Hymenoptera; family Apidae; genus Holcopasites; species Holcopasites calliopsidis. Next base: position 7,263,073 of record JALHAQ010000005.1, on the reverse strand, counting down.
CCCTTCACACAAGGGTCGATCAAGAGACGCACAACGGTGTTGAGTTCTTCATACATATTAATATATGGAACTTTAACACGCTTTCGCATTATTCATATGACCGTAATAAACGCGTCTCAGGGCATTTCTGTATTGGTAATATCGCACGCTGAAACCTTTGATGCAATGATTCGAGTTAATCAAAAACGTGAATCCACGGAGAAAATTTATTGCTCTAGATATTTATTTAGTAGATGTAAACGCCCCTTCTTAATAATTGCGAGCAAGTTAACCCAAAGGCGGTCAGATTTTATGAAGCTCGTAATTAAAACGGGGTTCAGTAGTGAACTGCTTTCACCCTAATCCCTTTCCCTTCCTTAAGGGTAAGGCTATTTAATGCCTCTGAGAAAAGGCAACCCAAAGTGTTACCAAAACAAGAGCAAAGATACAGGGACAAGCTAATACCGGTTTCACAGCTTTCACAGAGAAGCAAGCTGAGCAACGATAACTTGCTTAATCTTTCTAATTTGTGACGTACCTATCGTTTACAAAAAGGAACTAATTAAGTACGATCACAACGATGGGAAAATCGCAACGCTAATCAAATGGTTAATTAAACTACATTCATAATTATCAATTACAAATCTCCTTAATCTATCATCTTAAACCACTGATATTCGATAAAATTCTGATATCGGAACACCTTGCACGTACAACTGAAGGTTATCGAAATATTGCGTCATGCGAGCAACAGAATGCCACGCAAAATGGGTGACGCATTTAAATCCATCTCCGCTTATTCGCACTTGAACTTCTATACATTCCGATGCTCACCTCCCGACTCCTTTAGTCACCTGGCTTTAACGTAGTTTCCGCGGGCTGAGCATTAATAGAATAAACTGGGTCACGCTTAACGATATTTCTTTTTATCGAAATGAAACTCAGAAATCTTATCATACTTTTCGAATTCACGCTCGGGGAGATTTGTATGAAATTGCATGGCTATCTAATGAGTTGCCTCACAGCGCGAGTATTTTCCAAATAGCGAACACGCTTTCAAATTTAAACGCAGCAGAGATTCTCTATCAGTGTCATTAGCTTTTTGGCGTTTCATGAAAGTTGATTATACGAATGAAGCAAAGGGACAACGTTTGCCTTCGTTTCAAGTGGAATGGACAAGCGAGATTTTGGTGGACTATTCGTCCAAGAGGGTCGATATTAAAGTATCTACGGCTCGTGTCGAAATGCACATTAAATAGGCTTGGAAATCCATGCCATTTCAACTTCTCCGATTCGAGTAGATAAATATTGCTACGGGATTCAATTTTATTTCTGCGCAGATTAAATCACTTTGGCGGCAGAGTTCGGTACACAAATCAGCTAAGCCAGCTTGATAGTGTAATTCAAGGCAAATGCGAATTGTCGCAAAGTGTGAATATATAAAATAGGTGCATGGGGTGACATATAGATATTTAAGAAACATTATACAGATCACTGTTTCGTTCAATCGATATGCATAAATTTTAGCTGTAAGATTGATTTATATGTTGGCTGTGAGATTTCTTTAAATATTAATTGTAAAATTTGTTGAATATTAGTTGTAAAATATATATATAAATTGCAAACTCTAAAATAACTGCATGAATTGTTAAATCGCGATCCTCGGCTGTGGTGACAATGACGACCGTTACGATGCCACAGTATTCCTAACATTTCTTTTTGCGGCGCGGCTTCATTTTTTCCTCCTCGGTCTTTCTCATTATCCTCTTGTTCCCATCTTCCCGCCCGTGTTCCTGCAGACGATGAACCCTCCGCGAATTCCTGTCCCTGAACATCCTGTTATGACAAGTCGCTGCTAGGGGCGAAGACGCGTTTCCAACCCTCGAGAACAGTTTTTCTTTCACGATTACTCCGCCCATAGGGCGAACGTGGTGGACGATTAATTCTCGGCCAAGTTAAAGCAACCATAAATTATACAAATTATTTTGTTATTGTTTCATTTGTCGAGCGCAAGATTGCACGAGGAAGCGGCGAACGAACGCGGCGATAAATTTTTGTTTTCTTTCTTTTGAAGAAAAAGAAAAGAAGGTGGAAAATTGGAAGGGAAGCGTATAAAGTGGCGCGAGAAATGGTAGAGAAGACGACGAGAAGATAAGCTATCGACAACTTGTCTCGCCCGCGGAGCTAGGGATGACAGCGATAAAACAAATGACGAGGCTTCGTAGCTCTGCGAAGCGAAATATCGTTTCAACAGGCCAGCGAGAAGATGTTCAATATTTCGAGAAGTTCCGGCGTCGAGAGCCAAGAATTTGGCAGGCTACCTGCGCCGCGGAGCTGTGTACAGGCCGTGGCAGAAGGACGAGTTCTCCCAAGCGGAAAACACATACACATATTGAAAACCATAGGACAATGGATTGAGGGTTGATAGTAACTGTTCATACAGTAGCTATTCTTTCAAATTGCTAATAAAAGCGTGCAAGAATAAATTACTATGCAGAAACATCAATTTGTTAGGTAAAAAGTACCGGAACAATTGGATAAAAACAAGATTCGCAGCACGTTTATTTGTATTATAGATTAAATATGCCAATTGCAACGCAGCGAAACGTTTTCTCTGTTAAAAAGAACATTTTCTACCTTTGCGCTAAAGTGTCCTTTGCGAATCACTTCTTTTTATTCACTGTACACTGTCGTGTGAGGAAAAGCTTCACTTGCAAATACATAAAGATAAAAGTTAACAAGGTTCTATACAATTTCAACTGGGTAACGTTGTCTTTGATTTTAAGAACAGAAATTATATGTTCAGTTTCATCAACGGAAATTTATAAAATTAATGTTATTCGAACGTTTATCGTCAGGGCGACGCGTACAGAGAAATTTTAGCTTCCATTCCCGATGTATCCGCGTTCGAACATATTCCCTCGATGACAATATCAGCGTGCTTTGAAACACTCTGTATAGCACGATTTGCCTCTTACCAGCCACTTGTCAAAGTGTGACAGAATATGTGACAGCAGGATTGCATTTCGCAGAGCGTCTCATGGAAAGCGGAAAAACAAAGAAATGGAAACACACTTTGTCGGCACACAGAATATGCAATATATGTATACATACTTATTTGCACATACGTACATTGTATCCTAACGTCGGGTAAAGGCATATGAAGGTACGCTACCCCTTAAGTTATGGGAATAGAGAACGTTTCCCTTCCCTTTGCGATTGGTGTGAACATTCTACACGAAACGTCAATCCTATTATGATCTTGCAGCCCAGTATCACTATTTCTTTCTTAGATCGCAATTAACGAGATTGATCGATATCAAATTGAATGAAAAGAAATAACGATTTCGCTGATGTATTAGGTGTACGCAAAGGTTTTAGTCTATTTTTCTCGATTTTGTTCTATTTATATACAACAGATGCATTAAAGATTAGTGATCGAAATATCTTCCCTCATTTTCTACCACTTTTTCCATGTACTTGGCAGGCTTCGGATTCCGTCGCGAAAAGTCCCTGTCACAAGCTAGCAGATCAATTTTTCTTCAGACCAAAGTTTTGTAAAGAGTATCAAAAGATGTTACTTATGTTAATCAACTCCTACAGTAGAAGCCTGGGATTTTATACACTTAGTTGTACAAATGCACAGTTAATGTCTTACTAATTCATTAACTCATAAATAATTTCAGAGGATCTACTAGCGATACTAACAAATCATTTTAACGAATGTATTTTTGTCAGGAAGAATTCGTAAGCTTTTACACTTGAACCTATTGGTTCTTCTTTCAGAAAACTTCTGTACATCTTGAAAGCTTTGACAATGTATTCACGAATTACGAATACGCGCCCTCTACTATTTTTTATTTTGCCAACGATGGGGGTCCTATGGAGGATCGCCCTCCAGCTTCAAAGAAGGAAAAAAGGAGCTGAAACCTTCCGTGTGCGGCGAAAGGGCAGCCCGATACGCGGCCATTCTGGCTTGTAATAACAACCGAAAGGGACGGAGGGTAAGTTGTGCTCGCAGCATTGCTAAAAGATATCTATCGGGGCTAATAAAAATAGTACACTTTCCGTATCTAAGGGGATGCCGGTGAAGAATACTCGCAACTTGTCCAACAGTGGAACGTATTTTTCTCCCTCCCATTCCTGCTCTCCCTTTGTCATTCCGTTTCCCGTTCTCCGCGGAGAAACGCGGTCGTGGCACATATATTCCATTGCACTTTGATAAGTCACCGCCTGTTAGATTGGAGGGGTGGCGTATTTTTCAACTCGAAGCGAGAGATTTCCTCTCGATCCGTCACGACGACGATTTATTCAAAGGAACGCTAGAACAACGTCGTAGGCGACGCACGTCTCAAAGTCTTTCCTTCGCTGCGAGGACGATAAAACGATATTGGCGGTTTCGATACCTTATTTATCGTTATGCTTCTTCCGCGATATTTGCATGGGACTGAAGGCAAATTTGTTACCGATGGACTGTGACGTTTTCTTGGAAACACGTTTCATAGGAACGGCACCACGAAAGTCGACGGGGGGAGGATTGGCATTCAACCGTTTTAATTCCGTCTAGTGACGGGATCGATGGGGAATTAACTGTCTCGCGCAAGTTTCGTCGGAACTCGAGCCTGGCTTCGCTGGGATATCTGCCCTTAATCGCTCTCCAACTGTCTGAACCGTTGGAGGACCCGGCGCTACCGGCCAATCTCGCCGTACACACGCGAATCGGAGATTGGCGGTATTTAGCGAGATCTCGCGATAAATAAGTCCCTGCCGGCAATTGCGAAGATTGACGAGTCGGACGGAGAACGACAGATCGACGAGAGCTCGTGCGGGAATGAAGCGAAACGTGTTCGCAAGGTTGCAGCGTTTCATCGAAATTGAACTCGGACAAAATTCCCCGCGAGTGGGCGAAATTTTACGAGTTCGAGCTTTAAAGTTCGAGCGCAACGGTCCTCGGGAGCGTTGAACCCTTTCCGAGGGAAACGATTGTCCCGAAAAAAAAGATGGGACGAGCGAAACGCAAGCAGCCGGGGCGCTTTCGTGAAAAGGCGGAAAAAAGTCCAGCTAGCGCCAAACGATGAGTCGCTAAATTTAAGAGGCTGACAGATAGAAGATTCGCTTTGATAAAAACTCACTCGAACGACGGGCAGGCAACTTCGACTTTGACGATAAAAAGGGGACTGTATTAAAATAGTGTATAATTAAAGGGAAGTTTCCCGGCGGCGCGATGCTTATCCCACAACTTCATCCCAATTTAAACTGCGACGGCTTGTTAAATATAAAGAAAAAAACGGCTGAACGAAGCATCGGCGTGCAGCGTCCTTTCAATCCGCGACGCGGCTGCTAAGAGCTGCAAATATCAAGGCGATTTATGTATAAAAACCGAGCTTCTCTGCTTTGGGATACGTGCGGTGATTTAGGTGGAGTTTGAACATGAATTATATTCGCGCGTTTAATATACTTGGATATCATGCACATAAATTAGATATCACTCGAGAACGTCACGAAATGTAAAGAAAAAGACCAATGAATTTGTCGTTAGAGTCTTAAAAATAAAACTATATTTACTTTTCCTACTAATATATTTTAGTACAATTTCTTTAGTGGTATTTTCATATTCTTCAAGTAACATATTTTAATGCAAAGACTGGAATGATATGCACTGCAAAAGGAAGGGTTTCAATTACTTCACTTGCTTCATAGGGCAACTATATTTTACAAGGATATAATACACTCGATTCGACCTGATCGTTGACGTAAAATAATGGCAAAACTGTTGAAGCGCGAATAAAATGTTATGCCATACTCGTTTATTGTCTGTACGTCATGGAATTGGGATAAAACAGTTTGAAGAGAGATAAAATATATATTATTAGCAACGGGTGTATTTTGTTTATCACGAATGTAAAAGTGTATTCGGCATAAAAGCTTTACGTTTATTCACAATTGATGGCCTTCGACGTGGAATGACTGCTTAAAATAAAAAATAAACGATTTCATTCGGCGAAACAGTTTTTATAAATGTACGGTAAAATCTACATTCCAATTTTGCAATCATCTCTGTGGCTTTCTGATTTCGCCTTAGATTTGCTCGAAACCTTTCAAGATTCTGACAAAGTAAAATGCAAGTCTGTATGCCCAAGGGAATTGTGCATTCAAGTTTCAAGATTCGAATAATATCTGCCAAATTTGCAAATAGACAAGCTTCGACAGGAGTCTGACACGAAAATTCAAAATGCACTGCACTGTAAAAAAAAAGGATCCAGAATGATTTCTACGTTCCCGTTTCTTCTGTAAGATATTTTCCAACAGGTTGTTACTTAAAGCAGAAATGTGCACGACATCGTCCTTCGTTCGGCGATTTTGTAAATTTTACATCCACGCCGCGCAAGCATCCTGTATAAAATATGCGGCTAGTTAAATGTACGCTGCTCAAGCTTGTGGCACTTAATGCACAATTTGGCTGAATTCATTGGCGCTTCGCGGTTCTTTTAGAAATTTAGAAATATCAGTTTCTTCAAACTTAGGTTGGAAGAAGACAGCGTCGAAGGTACACGTACGTAAATTTCAAGCCCAGACAGCGTTAAAGTGATCGGTAACACATTCGTGTACTTCGGTGGTGCAAATTTTGGCAAGCAAATATCCAAGATCCTGTTCGTGTTATTGGAACTATGGTCCATTATTATCGAACGATCGCGAAGATATCAAAATGGAATGAAAGCTGACCGAGTTGTAACCGTTATTTGAAGAATTTCTGAAATTGCGCTCCTGGAAAGTTATGGTCGCGTGCTGGTACGTGTGCATACTTATATTGTACATACTTTATATCGATATGATTTATGGTATCGTACACCTATTCAGATTCTTTCCTACGTTATACTTCAAAGAAGAAAATCGAAGAATTTATTTCTCTTTCTTGTATACTTAGTTACATGCTTGAACTCTTCACTCTTCTCGCTGCACATTTATATGCGTATCTCGAATTTGCATCATAAGAGAAGAATATGTACATTTTATAGTACCTATTACTAAAATATAGAATCTAATTTGAATTCTGTCAGTTTCATACTTCTTCTTCAATCTTTTATACATTTTACTGTTTTAAACGCACAGGTTCAATTAGTTATCCATTGTATCATCTACCTAGTTCGCGAACAGCATGACAAATGTCTAAATGCTTCAAATTAAAAAAAAAAAAGGTAGAATGTGTCGTTATTTTTCTTCATGATAAATAATAGGTCTCTACAAAACTGTTCATCACAAGGATACGCCAATTTTAATTCACCGAACGAATGACAAACATTTCCACGATATGTCAGATCTGAAGCGTCCGTCAAAAGAAAAAATCTGGATAAGAAACCATCTGTTTTCCAGCCGGTGTCTCATCAGTTCCGCGTTCTCCTATCCGTGAAACGTTCCGCGAAATGCAATCGTGTCGTATCGCGCTCTGTACGTGTCACAGTTTGACAGACGCTGTCGCGAGTTTCGGGGGTATTCTACGTTATATTTTTCACCAGCGGGCACTGATTTGTCGCGGCATCAACGATTCGGCGTTTCCATTATCGAACACAGGACACGGTGTGTATTCGCGCACGTCGTTTGCACGCAAAATCATTACACTGTAAATTTACGATGCACGCATGTACTACGAGCCCTTCGATCAAAACGGGAGTTACAGCATAGATCCGCCAGATTATGGCACTGGACATTGCGAATTCATACGCACCCGTGTAATCTTTATTCTTGCAATGTAATTGTTACGAATGTTGCCAGATTACACCGGGGGCTTATAGGCGTTAACCCGTAACAGCTGCATATTTACACGTGTTTGTATTATCAGACACGCTTATCATCCTTGTTTGAATGCGTAAAATTTAGTTGCTTGCTTCATTTGTCAAATTGTATTGTCCGCGAAGGGAGTTTAATTACTCGCGACGTTGAATCGCACAACTACTGCATCGTCTAAATGATGTGTTTTAAAATATGGTATTGTAATAAAATTGATGACAATTGTGCTGCAATTTCGAAAGGGTCGCGTGGACAAATGAAAGAGCAGAAGTCTCCACTTTACTGTAGAATGTTACAGCGAAGAATTCCAAGTTTTGCAATTAAAATTGCGCGACAACTTTGTAACTAAACATATTATTACTGTTTCATTAATTGCATTACAGCAAGTACGCTCTAAACTTCTGAAGTGCCAAGTTTGAAAATTCTAGGTTGGAGGTTGCAAATTGCAGAGTGGAGAGTTTAAATTACGAGTACCTGATATGCGGCAAACGTTGTAAGAAACGCGATGTAGAGCCACTTGTGTTTTAAAATCGTCTTGCATCTCAGAAATTATTCCAATATATTAAATTTAACAACAATGTTTTCTTCAGTCAGCAAAACTTGGGACGCCAAAGGTAGGTAATGTTTGGAAATGTTATAAGACCAGTAGACGGCAGGTATTTTTATTTAAACAAATACACGTGAAACTTGGATTAGAATTTGCAAACGATTCGACTCCGAATCCTAGCGTCAAGCTGCCTGTGCCTCGCTTACGTCTCCGTTTTCACGCTTTTGTGAAACACAATTCCATTTATTCTGGACTGTCCGTGCTTTGACAAGCTGCAGATACGGGAGTGAAAAGTGTGAAATTTTTTTTTAACAATACCTCGCCGTCGTATACTCGTGCCAGCAAGGCTTTCTATTGTACGGCGAGGCAGTAAAATGGTATTAAAACGTGTTGCATGAATTACAATGATTCTACAATAACTGAGAAAAATTTCTGTTCTTTTCGATAAATATTGGAAGCGATGGAGAGTAAATTGAGAAAGCAGCAATGGTAAATCGAAGATGGAAATGTTAGATGACTACTTCGATAAATGCGACGATACTTTATTCTTATGGTTATTTCAATTATTTGCTTGGGATGTTTTAGTACCAACAGCGAGTATCTTTCGATTCCGAATAATTCTGAATAATTTGATAAATCGACTGGCAATTTATGTCGAGCGAGTGCAGAAAATGCCGCAAGATAATAAACGGGAATGGAAATTCTTTGCGTTTCATCATGGCCGGATGTTCAATGTTTCATTTATATTCGACGACTGACTAATGGTACCGGGGTCGTTGAATTAACCAATTCTGTGACTATATCCTTCACCTCACGTAATAAACTTTTCCTGCATGATTATTTGTTTCATACGTCTGTTCACGAAGGTACGAGTTTTCGCATTACAGACAAGGGTTACTTTTGATATCGTGCTTTTCAAGCAGCGTCGAAGCAGTCCTCGGCTCGGTCCAGGCAGATTTTCGCGGGGGACAACTCGTGCATCTGCTGGAAAATCGGATTACGTACAAACGCTGGCCAGATTAAAGCCTCGGCTGAGCTGAATGCACCACGTATCGACGCTGTTTTAAAAGCAACGTTTATAACTAATTACGAGTCGTATCTATCTAGGGCTCAACTAAAAGGCGCTGATTAAACGTGGATTCGTCGCTCGCCTTATGGGGATCATTGGGTTAAACGAGCGAGCTTTTTCTATATCTCTAAACTGAAGCGGTTTCTCGCGAGATAAAAGGAAGAAGTGCAAAATGTGAGGAACCAGCGCTCTGGTTCTAATCCTGTGTCTGGGGCGAGTTAAATTACTTTGTGCCCTGATTTATTAAAAAAGCCGAGGGATTTGAATTTGTTTAAAACAGATATATAAATCCTGGTACTCTCTGTAGCAGCGATGACTGACAAATTATCGATGTTCCTAAAATTGAAGCTGTCTCCATAGACATGGAAGCTGATATTTCAAATACCGTCGTTTATTAAAAATTACTACCGCGCCCAGACTTTACAAGGAATGAGGTTCGTTAAGATGCAAAGATTCTTGTCTAAAAAGAGACCATTCGTTATTAAAGAAAACAAGGACGTTAATAATGTTTTGTCCCATTTGCAACATAGAATTTCCTGGGGAAACATTTTCAGCAACAATTGCATATTTGCTTATTATTAACTTGAGTGTAAAAATTGTTTGGGCTTCTATTTAAAGTACATCCTAAGGATCAACAAATAAATGTTTTACCTGCAAATGAGTTTCTGATGTTCTCATTGGTCGCTTGGCACTGTGACGTATCGTATCGTCTGATGCACTCTGAAAAAATGAAAAAAGATACTTGTGAAAAATGTGTCATTAAAAATATTCCACGTTGGAAGCTTCTCATATTTTTTTCCCCGATAACAAATTTCGGATGTTGGGGCACGAAACACGGAGAATTGTTAATTAAGTTTCAAAAGCTATGCGAAATGATACCGTATATTACCACTGGCTGCTAATAACACTGCATAAAATTTCATTCTTCCATGATTATCGTTAATAATGTATCAATATTAAATTATACTGGTCGCAGAGGTACGGCATATACACTCTCTACGTACAATTGTAGATACTATCATTGATATAATGATTAATAAATAATTACAAGAATCTATGTATACCCGGAATAAAACAACTACAATTACGTAAAAATAAGGTGATATAAAGAAAATGTATTAGTGTAGCTAAATCAACAATACTAATAATTATCTCAATCTACCTTCATCAGTGCAGGAGACAGTACGATAGATGTGGGTTGAAAATATACAATCTTACAGAATTCTTTACTAATCTCATTTTTGTTTAGAAATTGAATAAAAAATATTCAAGCCACTTAAACGATATTTGACTGCAGACAATTTCCCCAAACAATATTTGGATAGGACGACAGTTTTCTCCCTTTCGAGCGCATTCGACCTGACGATGTTTGAGTGTTGACTACCGGCTACAGACTGACTCCTAGCTGACTGTTTGTCCTACTTATGTGCCGCAGCTTATTTACACTTTGACATTCTGCCTCGTTAATAGGATTTCAGAAAATTACAAACTTTAAATATCTACGTAGTACTTTTCTCATGTGGCAGCCCTGTTGTTCGTTTAATCATATTCTTAAAACAAATATTGTACAATGTAAAAAAGTATATTCTGTTTTCTTTCTATAACGACACAATTTAATTAAATCATATCCAACATTTACATTACAGAAGGAATTAGTGGCTTCTCTTTTCTCAGCAGAATTTACTCTTTTTCATTTCCTGTTCTCTTAGACATCGGCATCCCTTACTTTCTTTGACGTCGACGTAAGATTTTCGATTCCTGCCTCGTCACGAAAAGCGAAACATTTACCATTTGATCCAGCCGATCAGAGTTTGGAGTGTATTTTCCACGATTGTCCACATTAAAAAAAAAAAGGGGTCGGGGGAAATGTGCGTTTGCCGTGGCGAGACGATTCGGCGCCTGGCGCGGAACAGAACAGCCGTTCCGTGTAATCCGGAAACGAGGAGCGGACGAAAAAGGAAGGCACTTCAATTTGGCGAACACCTCGGCGCTTGGCGCGGAGACCACCGGGGCCTGGCCATCGAGACTGCTCTTAAAAACGTGAAACAGCGTCAGGTTTGAAATGGCGCGTCAAAATTAGATGTGTCGAGTCGGACGAGCGGATAAACTGGATTCGCGAGGCGTCGAGGATTCGAGTGCTATTCCTTAAAAAAATAGGCAAACAAAAAATACAGGGAGGGAGAGAAGTAAAGGTGCAAGGAGGCGATGTTGAAGTCGGCAAGCGTGTCGACGGACATTGAAAGTATTAGCATGTTAAGAAGGGAGGATCACGACTGGCGACGCCTCCAGAGGATAATGACAATCTCTTCCTCCTCTGCCTTTTTCAATTTGCTCGAATTGATGCTTAAACTCGCTCGTTCGCGCGGATACGAAGTACGAAATCAGATTACCGAGATGGACCAGTCGCATCGGGGTGAAATTTCACGTCGCTGTAATCGGCGATGAACACAGTCTGCCTCGGCGCTTCAAACGCGCCTCGATCGCGTTCGCCAAATTGCCTGACAATCGGCGCAATCGCGATTACAATCTTTCGAAGAACGCCGGTTACCCTATAGCAGCGATTCCTCCGAAACCAGAAAGAGCAGAATTTGGAGAGAGGCACAACTCGCCAAAAACACGTGCAAAGAAAGAAAAAAATGAAAAGATAGGAAAGCAGAAAACAAAGAAAGCTTCCACGTTTCCATGCACGCGTCGGGGGCGCGGTTTAAATTTGATTGCAAGTTGGTTTTCTGCTGATTTACATAAGCGAATTGCCTTTTGCAAGAACGGCGCGACTCTTTACATCGTTCCGCGGGGAAAGGCGAATACGTGCGGGCTGTCGTCAGTGTTTGGTACATTCAAACATCGTTATTGTAAACGAGCTTGCAGATAGCGACTACGACAGCGAGCGCAAACGTCGAGATGGAAAAGCGTTCGAAATACGAGAAAAAAAGGACGGCTGCGAAGGAGAGAGGGCAAGATCGAACATTGCCCCGGCTGTCGATTAATGGGTTCCATTCGGGGCGCGCGATTCGATTATTTCGCGACGTCCGCTGTCAGGCGGGAAATCGGATTACAGCCTGCTGACGGACGGGCCCGGGGGTTTTAGAAGAGTGGAACAACTAATTACGGCTAATTACTCGCCTTATCCCGGTAAAATGCGCCCGCTAAAAGGCCACCCGTTGTCGCGGTGACGGTCGATTATCGAGCCCGACGTTCCGGCTTCGTCGCCAAAGGGTCCCGGGCGTGAAAAACAGATCGGAAAAAGCTTTGGGGAATAAGATGAAACGTTCTACGCGCACCTCGGGACTCGCAGGAGACACGCGTTCCCTTTCATACACGCTGGGTAGCGATCAGAGAAAATCGAGTGGGCGAATAAAATTGTCAAGCAATTGGAGCGCGCCAAGCAATTAACGATCGTCTTTGAAATTGATTTTTTTCCAGATACGTGAAGTAGAAACAGAGTGGAAAAGGGTTGTTAAGCTTGAGGAGGTAATTAACCGAGTTTTACGCTAAAGTAGAACAAACAGCATTAAAGCCGGTAAAAAAAATTAAGTATACATACATGTACACCTAATGAAGTTTCTCGTGCTACAAGTTCCACTCTATTTCTGAAATTTCCAAGAACCGCGCCACATTAATGTACACAAAAGACGCGACACGAAAAGCGAGTTAGCGCTTCTCCGTGGATGGACAATATTCCACCGAAACTACATACACACCGTGCTGACAAAGTTTCGCTCCAGCGTTGTTAACGCATCTGAAATGGTCATACTGTCTCTGCGTGTACAAGCTTTTTCGGAACTTACCCGACGAACACACGGACGCATTTTTCTATTCCCGACAAAACTCTTCCTCCAAGCAGGAAAGAAATTTGCTTTGATAGGATCCCCTCTCTGTTGTCGATGAATGCTGCTACGTTTCCTTTGTTAAAAATATCGATAAACCAAATAATCTTCCCGAGTATGGCATAAAGAGAGTGCCACGATGGCGGTTTATTCGTTCCCGTTTCGAAGCATTTGCTATCTATTCATTTGCATATTGGAACGTTAATCTAAATAGTTACACCCGATCGATCTGCTCTCTCTTGTCGCACCTTCCTCGAGAGCATTCAGTGAAGTCGGTATCCAGATGAAGCGCTATTTTGTCGCGGAAAGGTAAATGGCAAAAGAGTAGAAGAATTTTTAATTAACAGAAAAGTGGAACGTTTGCTCACGTACTGACAATACGTTTGGATCTCATTATCGCTGCCCGTTCAGAGTTCATTAATGTCAATAATTGAAAGGCATTTTAGTGGTCGTAGAAAATTATTTCAACTTCCGTTTTTTATGGAATGAAACTTGCGAAGGTAAATTTAAAAGGATAGCGTTTGACTGCTTCAGAGATGGACAGATTAGCAGAAATGGAAAAGCACTTATCTGTAATCTTTATTCTTTAAGGTTGATCGACGCACTTGATACAGTATCGGCGAGAAATGAAATATCTTATTGACCTGGTTTCCGTCAAAGCCACGGGGAACCTTTCATCGAGATGGTGATTTTAATTTCGAACTAGAACGTATCGTACCCAGCAGGTTTTCTCGATTCACTTGCTTTGATATACAATGTACAGATGTATTCTCCGGATTCCCGTAGCGTTTGTTATTTTAATTTATTTACTGAACACGTTTTACTTCGCGACAAAAGCAAAATTCATGCCATCAAAATTAATTGAATTTATCAATGCCGATGAAAATCTTGCGAGCAAATACTATATTCCTCGTAAAACAATTGCTTCCTCTTCTTGCCATTTATCGCGGAATTTCATGATCTTCCTTATCTCTTCACATTTGTATAATTAAAGGGAAGACTACAGAGAATGTTCACCTTTCATCACCATTAAATCGTGACTCAAGTACACTCGTACGACAGTTGCAGAAAAATTAATTGACCATGCGCTAGAAATCGAGTCAAGCCTTAAAAATCGGAACCGCACGAACACGAAATTTGTTTTCACCCCAAATGTTTCTTTTTCCATACAGCGTAATGGTAACCGTGATTCCGGCTTGGCACGAGTACACGATTCGAATCATTATTTTCTGCAACGCGTTCGCCCTCCAGCGAACGCATTCGTCGAATCAAAGCCGCGGTAATTTAATCATTATTTTATTATGGTCTCCTGACCCTGTAACAGTGGCGAGAGAATTAAAATGACGGGAAGAAGTACAGTGGAACGCGGCAAGCGACAGAGGTTTATTACTATTCTATTTACGACGGGCATAAAAGCTCGGTGATTACGGAAATATCCGTTTCCTTCGTGTCACCGATGTATCGACATTGTCGTTCGACTTCCACCTCCCGCCGGGGCGTAGATTTCAATTGATTCCCGTGCAGCGAAACGAAACTGACTCGTAGTAAAAGACAGAAAGTAAATATTAATGGCCTATTCGCTAACACTGCTGACGTGTCTATTCATTTCCAGTGACCCGCGACACGTAGCAGAGAAATTACTCGCGTTTATTCGCTGCTACGATTCCCGATCCGATATTCGTCACTTGTTTAAAAGCAAAGCTTTCAGGGACATTTTAGCAAGCTGGCGAAAGTGAGTCATAGTCGCTTCAGCGAAATAACAAATATTTTTCTTAGCGAATTTCTCAAGAGAATGACGGGAAATGGCATGTCTTATTAAAACAAAAAGCGATCATTTGTGAAATGCATAATTGTTTGCATAGCTGACAGATCGCTCCTGGGTCCATGGGTCACGATGAATCCTCGACGATTGGATACTCCCTTAATCAAACCAGCGTGGATCTCCTAACGACAATCCGCATACAATTACAGTCTAACCTCATGGTTCACCCTCCGCACTTCCTCTCGGATGAACGACTTCGGATTCCGGACTATTTCGTGGAATCGAAAAGCAAAGTTCGTCGCGAAGCGAAGCTACGGAAATTTTAACTCTTGACCCGCTTTCCTCTGCATTCCCATGCTCTGCGTTTCGACAAAGAGACCGGGGAAGTCTTCTTGTCAAGAAGCATCTTCGAATAATGTATTACGACCGACCCTTTGTCCATGGAGGGTCTTGCACGTGCCCTGATAAAAGTTTCATCCCGATCCTTGTACGTATCGCTGTATGTATCGAGAAAGTTTCATTTTTATCTGAACGACCGTCGGGAAGTCGCTACTCCTTTAAACATCTTCGTATAGAATTCGTTCGCGGAATTTCGTGATCCTTGTTTAAATGGAAATCAGTTGTCGCGAATTTTACGAGCTAGATACTCCCTTTTAAATGGAAACCGTTCCTCCTAGAAGGACGGAACGCTGCGAGCGAGAAGATGTGTTGCTAAGAAGATCCCGAGGATTTCCAACTCTTTCGTATCTTCGATTCACTCGATTAAGGGTATATTATTATATTCTTGGCATTGAATGCAGTTCTTTGCTTGAAGTTCCTTAAAGAAACATACAGTAGTGTGGTACATTTTGATTTTGTTTTTGAAGATCGAGATTCGTTTTAAGTTTGTATGACATTTTGCGTTAAACTTTCAGACTAAATTGAAATATCTTTTTTTCTTTTTTGGAAGACAGCGTCTGAGATTAAATTTTTAGAAAGTAATTGAATCGCAAACTTTACGTCTGGCAATACGTTAAGCAAGTTATAAAAGTTCCAACAAATCATTTTCAGAAGGAATCGGTGCGAACAGAAACTGAACGAAAGAAATCTGGAATCTCATAAAAGAACGGCTATTCACCACTAAACAGTCAGCCGCGGAAAAACGCGGATTTATGATTGCTACTCTCATAGACAGTGTAGATTTTCACCGTACGGTGTAATCCTGGAAACGAGGAGGATAAGGGAGCCCTCCGCATCCTCGTATTTTCCCACTTACGGCTTTAAATTCGCCTCGGCCTGCTCCGGTTAAATCCGATTACAGAACAACATTCGTCGTCTGAATCAAGAGGAGATTTCGCCGCGGGCACGATTAACAATAATTGCGAATAATTGTGCGTATCATGTTTATCTGATTCCTTTCGATGAAAGCAACCATTATCATTGTTATGCAATTTGTACGGAAAGTATAATTCGTACGGTTGCATAATGTACGGACAGTACGGTGTAATTAATTTACGAAATTCATTATGATCTTGTAATATTTCGCTGCGAGCGATCGCGAGTGAAAAGTAGAGTGATACAAAACATGCAACACTGGAGATTTTAATTGTAATTAAATGCAGTAACTATAAGATCATGAATGGTAGAAAAGTATTAGTAATAATGTAATTGAAAGACAATAATAATGTATTCTAAATGGAATTATTTGGCTGCATACATTTAACTATTAAGTATCGGGCAATTTTAGATTATACTTTCAAGAGCAGTACACACATGACCAATGTATTATTCTAATAAAAACTTCTGTATTTAGAAAAGCCTTAAGTCATTTTCCCAATCTCGAAATCTTGGTTAATTATCGAATTTTTTAAATTAGCCTTACACTGATTCAACATAAATTCTCGACATTAGCAATTATTCCTTATAATGCCGTTTGATATCGTTTCAATAACTCACATTAAAAACATCCCACTTGAATCAATTGAACGTGCTCTAATTCGAATATTTCGCCCCTTCCAAAGTACGAGGTATCAATAAAATTTATTTAAAATCAAAATCCAGCTTTTGCAAGAACGGCTTTCGCGAATGCATAAGAAAATAATCTGTAACCCACGATTTTCATATAAACTGCCGCTGAACAATCTTACCTCCGACAGAGCGGTCCAATGGAAAGATTTCCAATAAGTAATCTGCAAGGCTATAAAGGCCCACAATGCTCGGAAGTGGCGTGGCAAAGGACTCTCGCCGACTAATCATTTCGATTCCAAGCAAGAGGCGACGAAGGATTCAGACGGCAAAAGCGTAGCCAGTAACGTGGGCGGCATGAATATCCCAGCGGAAAGCGATTGAAAAAAAAGACCGAGGGGGCGGGAAACCGCTTTCGTAAATTTCAAAGCACTCTCCCCGCGCCGCGAACGTTTCGCATCATCGGAGGTGGCGAAATATTTCCTCTGCCTTTCGATCGATCCCAGGCCAGCGTCCAAAAGGTAAAAATCATCGGAACCAACCGGTGGCACAGAGTCGCGGCCACGAAGGAGGAACAGGGTTCCTACGGTCGACGAACATTGGCGCACACGGCATGGTGGCCGGTTTATGGAAGCGCCGCGGCCATAGAACGGCGCCGATAAATATTTACGAGACTTTCGAAGGAGTCGAACAACAACCCCAGCGCCCGGCAATATCGGTTTAATTAATTAATTCTCAGGCTGCGGCGCCGCGGCGTTTCGATCGCCAGCGGCGTTCTTTGAATTCTAACAATTTCATTTATTTCGTCCTCCTTTTTCGAAGCCCTTCCCGCGCCACTTTATTTCTATTATGAGCAGCAGCGTTAGCAGTCGAACTCCGCCGCCTCGTTCGCTTTTCCTTTGAAACGGGACGGCATCGTCAGCTAGCCAATTACGCGTCGAGAGGCTACGCATTATTTACCACCGGCAATCTCCAACGTTTTATCGTGCACGCGGGTATGCTATAATGAATCCCTGCCCCGATTCCGTTTGTGCACCGTTGCCGATCAAACGAATTATTGGAAATTACTGGAAAGGAGAATCGATGGGTTTTATGTCTCGCGTATGGTGGCCAGTTTCGTGTCCGTACCGGAGCTCGCGAACAGCTCTCGACCGAAACTGTACAGAAAGTTGGAAGAATCGTCAAAATACTCTATAAGAATCGTGGACAGAAGCCGGCCGGGCCACGCAATTATTTCCAAGTATATACGGTTCGGACACCAAACGTAACCGTGCGTCACGCGGGAGCACGATAAATCGTCTAATCTCGGAGTCGGACTCAATTCTCCCGTGACCAGCCCAGTAGAAACAGTCCGCGCATAGTCGGACGTGTATTTACCTCGGTCTGCTCGAGTGTTTGCGCGTCGTCCCCGCACGGGGCTCTAGGCGGACAAAAAAAAAACTATATTATCGCTATATCCTTAGAGCGGGTTGTTAACGCAAACTCGCTGGTGCGGGCGAAAATACTGCGACGGTCGACGCGATGAACGCGGTGCTCTGGGAATTTCGACGAACGGTCGAGGGAAAATACGCGCGGCGGGGTAACTCGAGGCACTCGCGTTTCTGCATTATTCTCTTACACCTCGTTTGTGTTTAATGAGTCGAATGAACGCGGCACGCGGCAATTTGCGGATTTGGATCGCCGCTGCTACCCGGTGCCTGGCTCGTTCACGCGAGAAGAAGCACGGATCGTAGTTAGCGGTAACGGGTCAAGCAGCGAGGCTTTTGCGAAATTAATGAAAGGTGTTCACGTGCGAGAGGGCGGCGTGCAAACAGCGGAAAAGGCGAAAGCCGTGCTCGTATTTTCGAGTCTTGCGCGCCACGCTCTTCTTTCCACTTTCTTCTCGACCCACCCCCTTCTCGACCGCTTCAACATTCGGCCGTGTGCGCGTAGAAAAGCTATTTTATTTGCGGACCCGGTTTTTATGCGCGTTAACGACTACGCTGCGAGTGTAAACTCGTTCAATGAGAAAATTCACAGTGAAAAAGCTCGTTGATCTATCAGTGTGTTATATTTCTTTCAGCGGTGCTCGTTGCGCGACGATTGTCCAAAGACGATTCGTCGAGTACGATGGCGTGCATTTCCATGCGCAAGAAAGCGTAATAAACGTGACGCGTAATGAATTAAGTCGGACATGTTCTAAATAATGTCTAGCGCAATCACTTCAATATTAAATGCTCCATTTTAAAGCACGAATTATTAATGTTACGGGCTCCCGTGAACGCGGAGTCGTTAATATATTGCACAATTTTGTGAACCTTTTGATTTACTGCATTCATTACCATAAAGCTGTGATTACACATAGAACTCTCGTAACGTTTCACCAACGGAATCATAATCGTTCTCGAATATTGTGCTTAATAATGATCTATCTATATTTACATACGCGTATCGTGTCATTTTATTTCAAACAACAATGAATTTCAAATCCTTCTCTTAAGTAAGAACTCTACTATATAAGTGCAACATTCTTTTTTGCATCATTTAAACAAGTAACGTCGTACACTTTGCATCGTAAGTCATCAGGGAAAAATTAATTACTACACCTGGCAGCCTAAAAAAACTACAGCGCCTTTGTGTAGAGTACTTGACGCGGAATTGAAGGGGATTCCAGTAACGATTGACCTTCATTCTTCATAAAAAAGAAAAAAGAAAGAAATACCTTTGTTGCCCAGTGAAAGGCCCCTTAATTTCCCAATGATGGAACGTTGCGCGTCCTCGTTCGTACGCGTGTACTATCAATCTCTATCGGACGAACCGGGTCAACAATTTGCCTCAATCGATCCGCTATAAACTTTCGATAGAAATTCAATCAAATCGCGCACGGGAATCTCCATTCCCCGTAAATCAACGACGAATCGAATGACCGCTTCCGCACTTCATTTTCGCTTTACCCTCGCGTTACCGTATGCTCGGCGGACGCAACTGCAAACCGAACCGATTGAAACTATTACCGGATCGCGGTGTCGGTGAGCGGCAGATACGCTGGAACTATTTCTGTTCGAATGAAAGAATCGGTACGGGTCGGCATTTTTACTCCGCATGCATAATTCGATCCAGAGTTGCATACGTCCGATTCGTTAGTTCAACCTAGTTTCGCTTCGAGATACAAGCATGAAAAAAGTTCCTGCCATCTATAGCTAACGTTTAGTCCCAGTTCTGTAGACGCGTAGAAATTAAAAGAGCAAGGAGGGCATTTGTTGATTTAAAAAAAAAAAGTGTAGAGCGCGAAGCGAATGCAGTCGAATGTTCTCTGAAGGTAGTGCATTAAATTATTCGATACCGTCGCACAGGCTTTAAATAAACAACAAAACAACATTAAGAATTATTAAAAGATTTCTAAGCATTCTACAAATAATTGCCTTCTCTACAACAAGCGTAAGTATTCTCTCTTTCGAAGGTCTGGTTCTTTTCGTTTTCATGGTAAAGATCATTTCTTATTTAACAATTAATATTAGTTTCGATTGATATCGAGCAAAATATAAAAGGGCTTGCTATATAATAAATAGTCTTCCTTACAATATTCCATTATTTCCCCCTTCAGCCACAACTAAGATTAAGTATGTCTCTAAACTTTAACAGCTCCGATTAATTGTTTTTAATAAACAGAATTCAACCACCGATGAATTACCAATTCTCTTAACGGCAAAGCAATTTCTATCCAAGCCAACCTGTCGTTTGCGTAAGTGACACGTTAGAAATATGTAACACCGGGGCTATGTGAATTGTTCCCCTTCTGCCCGGGGTCTTCGTTATCGAGCTGGTTCTTCAGGACGCTCTGATATGTGCTTCTGAAAAGTCTCGAAGTCGGTCAGGGAAGAAAGGGCGGCCCTAAAAAGTCCCGGTTCATTTGCGTCCGTAATTTTTCCTCCGCGAAAACCAAACCACTTTGCCATCGTCGATGCTCAGTTCGCTTTCCGACACTTTTTCGAAAGTTCCAAGCCACGATGTTCACTCCTCGTTTTTCCTACACTTTCCTTTTGCAAGAAAAAAAAAATGTTCGCCACGAAACATTTTCGAAACTATTCCAGAATTATTGTTCGGTATCCCGCGTTTAACCAGCTTTTCACCGAATACTTTTTATTTCTTACAAAGCGCAGCAGTGGATGATTCTTTTTACCACGGGTCAATGCCTTGCATCTGCCGTGAGTATTTTTAATAAAAGGATAATAGGTCTTCTAAAAAAATGTCCAAGGTTATTAAGACGGTTTGCACACAGTTTTCCATCCTTGATCGTTGCTTATTTCTAATAACTCCTTTAATGATTACGCACAGAATAATATTCATCGCATCTTTGCAATCGTGCTTGTATCAAAGAAAAGCTAATCGTACTCGCATGAACGTCCCGCAAGAGTTCAAATGAAAATGGAAGGGCACAATCGCACGTCCAACCAAATCAGTCGAACCGTAGCCAATAAATTGTGCAAGAGTGCATTTAAAGTCTGTGCTATTCGAGCAAATAAATTGCCTCAGCCACTCCCCGGTATCTATCTATTCCTTTTAGTTCGATACGTTTTAATTCCAGAGGCGCGCAGAACCGCGCGTAATCCGATCAAAACCCGCCGCTAAAATCGTATCACCCTCGTCTTAAATAACGCCAAAGCAGGCTCGGTGCGTGACGTCGCTTCATTATTCAGAAACGGCCACCGAGATTAGCCCCGATAAAACCTGCATCGACCAAGTTTTCATCAGGATCGAGTATTATAAGCCGACGATAGGGAGGTGGGGGGATGGGGGTGATCGCGCTGCGGAAAACAAAGAGACGGGCATGTTTCCAGGCCGTAAAACCGCATCGATTAAAATCGACGCGACTCGGCGGGGCAAGCCAATAAGATTAACGCCGCGCTGGGAGAGGAATTTAACAACCCCTCCGATCGACGGCCGATTATAGTTTTCAAGATTAATTTCGTTCGCTTATCGAGTAGATGCAGCGGAGATTACGAAAGTCGCGTTCCATCGAACGGGGGAACGATCTTTGTAATCGGCTTCACGGTAATTCACGCTCTACGATGATATCTGCTGAAAAAGTTGTTCACACGAGCGCGGTGCAATTTGCCGCGGCTAATTGGGCCTTAGTCGCCTGTGCTAAGTGGGCGACAATTGTTTAAGGAGTATCAACGAGGTGAATGGTAATTAGAGTCGCCCTGTACACCAGCCGAACGCTGTTATTAAAGTGATTACGATTTAATCCAGCCGGACGTTGTTCGTCGTACATTATTGTCTCTCCGTTTGGCGGGGGTAAAATTGATAGAATCGGCAGGAACGGTGAGAAAGTTGTGCGCCGTAATTAGTTAGTTCCAGTAATGCGCGACAAACAAGAAGCGATTCGGAGTAATTAATCGCCTCGTTATTGAAATGCAATTTCTGCTTTATTTTCTTACGTCTTCGACGTGTCTCAAACAAATGATTCTAATTATAAAACGTTTGATTTCCTTTCATTTACAGAAACTTGAACAATTCTACCACAAAAGGGCTATCTCGTAATTGAATATTTCTTTAACGATAACAATGATATTTATATTGTATAATATTCGGAATATTTATCTCCGCATCGTTTATACTAATAATTACGTAATCTAAACTGTGCAGCCAGTAATTTTTGTTTCGACAGTCCGGTGTCTGAACATTTCCATGTCGATCATACAGTCAACGTGAACGAACGCCAGTCAAATAGTAAATTGAAACTGTACCACGTACGCTACGGGGAACTTAAACTAAGCGCACCTAGCAAGAACACAGGTTTACGTGAACATTTAATTGCAAACACGGAAGTATGTGGGATGCGTACCAGGAAAGCAACCGAGTTGCCGCGAGCTTTTTTTTTTTTTTAAATAGTTCATTGATCAGGTGGAAGTCGATTTCAAGCGAGCGATTCCCCTGGTGGTGTTCCACAGACTTTACGAGCGCGATACACGTGTCCGGCGAAACTAGAAGGGTATACGTGGTCGGCTGTCCGCCTGCCGCTTTTCCCAACGACGCGGCATAATTGCTCGATATACCGCCGTGTGAATCCCCTCGAACCTTACCGATTCCATAAAAATGCAAACGAACGTAAGGAAATGAACCGTAGCGGAATACTGGTCTTTATCGTCAGAGCCATAGAGTTGCGTTCAATACTTCAAAATCGATCACATTCGTATAGTATTTAATTTCGTTTCGAGGGCTTACAAAGCTCGGCGCAAGTAGTGCTTCTCGCGAATTGAGCCGGCACAAGTGGTACGAGTAAACCGTTTGCACCACTCGGACGAGAACCGACTGTAACAGAAGAGGGTAGGGAAAGCGACGAAATCGATAATTGAATCTACAATCTACATGTGACATGTGAAAGCTTACACCTTTTGCCGCTAATGTTAATATAATGTCACATATATTTTCACGTGAAGCGAGCATACAAGAGTCGTAATGGGATCCGTTTTGAAAACTGAAAATTGCTCCATTTTTGCCTTGTCGTCTTTGCAATACAAAAAAAAAAATACAGCAATATGCAAAAGTGTGAATGCCTACCAGTGAACCTTCAATATTCTAATCCTTTTGCATTCACAAAAGGACGGATCACGACGAACTACCGATCGATAATTACCAGCCAAGTGTTTTCCTCGCCAGTAGTTTACCTTTGTACTTCCGACGACGGAAGTTTAATCGCTTTAGCGCTGACCGCTCTATAGAAATGTGATTTCAAAGAATCAGGAATACCTGGAAGTGCATGTGGATGTAACATGAACTACTTACGCGAGAATTTCATGTCATAAAATCAAGCAAAAGATAGTGGATGATCTATAGGACAATCTGCCCTGTATTCTATTTTTACAAATAAATATAACACACACGTCAACCATATCTAATTCATCTTTCTTTAAATCACCTTCACTTAGTGCGCTTTTATATTAAATCTTTGATAGCACTTTTTCACTAAATCCTCGATGTTCAATCCTGCTAGCTGCAGAACCGAAACATTCACTGACGACACAAGTGGCTTTCTACAGAGAGCCAAGCTTCAATAACTGGCTTAATAGGTGTATGTATAAAATACAAGAGTTTGTCGAATCGAGCGAAGCACCTCTTCCACTATTTACCGACTATTTCCGAGACGATCCTCCGCCAACGAGAGCTCGACCGTAAACGTTATCAATTGTCCGCTGTGTACCGATAAAGCGAGCTTCTTCGTCGAGGTCCTCGAGCTCGAGAATTTATTCGCAAAAAGATCATCAAAGAAATTGAACGTTCTCGCGGTCGAGTCGTCTGTGCAACGTGACCGAAATCGAGGGCAAAAAGGAGAAGAGCCACCCCGATCGACCTGGTGCTCCAACTTTAATTTGCCTCCCGTATGGGGAGGTTGTCCCTACTTCTAGGATGTGCTAGTACCAGAAATCACGAGTAACCGAGTGTTCGAATGAAAAGTGTCGGACTACTCGAGTGGACACATGTGTCCGCTACGCTTTTTCGCTACCCTTCCAGTCCTCTCGAGTGGACGCGCTTTTCCCGTGAAAGCCCTGCACATTTAACCCTGCGTTTCCATAATGGTATCTCAAGTTTGCTGCAAAAGGACACGCAAAAGAGGGACAAACGCTACGACAAAGGATGGGCGTAGACAACAGGCAAATGCGAGGTGTAACGCATAATGGAATATCGTGACCGTGGTAGGTCCTTCTCGCGAGCATCGCAACGTCCCTCCCAGCGTCGACGTCGCGACGTATTTTTCTCTTCAAGCCTAGCCGAAGGGCTGCTGCTGTCCGCAATAACGATCACAGCCGCGCACACGAGGAAGTATATACACGTTAGTTTAGTTGCTATGGGAGACCAGGGTCGGTGGCAGCGTCCAAAAGATAGACCTCGAGGGTGGCGCGTCGCGACGCCGGGACCTGGGGTATATCCTCTGTTCCGTCACCGACAGACCCTGAATTTTCCCGGAGACGCGGATGAGAAGTGACTACTGCAGGCGCGACACCAAAGGGCCGTTACTGTTATCCCTGGGGAAAGCAGGCCGCCGAGGGAATATATAGCGCGTTAAAGCTCCGAAGGAAGTCGAGTGGAAGTACAACGAAAACGGCGCGGGAAGAGGAGCTGGGTTTGACTTCCTGTACCCGCCCCCTCCACTGAAGGGGGGATCACTCCTGTCGGCCATTGGGCGAAGGAAACCGTTTCATGGTTTGCCGAGTGCATCTAATTGTATGCATTATTAAAGTTAAAGGCTGGATCGTATAATTCAGCGGATGGACCCCAGCTGCTGAGGCTCCATCCCCTTTTCTTCGAGTACAGTGGAGCAGAACAGAAGTTGTGCAGGTTTCTTAGAAAGTATTAAGTCGGCGCATTTGAAATTGCCGTCACGAATGGGAAATTCTAAGGGTACCGAGTTTAGAATTCAGGTGTCAGAAGAATTATTGCAGGTTTGAGTAGAGCTGTAGAGACTCGAGATGAACAAAAACAATTTGACGGTCGGCCTTATAGTGTCTTCACTTTTTAAGGTGTTGCCAATTTAATATTTATCATTTTGATGCTTTTAAAAACTGTGTCGAATAATCTTCTATCGTGCTATGCCTGTCTTGTATAGAGAGAGCAATATATTATCCATGATCGGTAATTTCGCATACTTAATACAAGTTTGGAATCGCACAGAGGAGCCCGCACAACGTGAGATGGGCTACAACGTCCGAATACTTGGTTGTGCAAATTTGGTGCTGCGTAAACTACAGTTTTCAGATATAGCGCGTTGTTGTAGTAGACTCTGGATTTGTAATTACGTCTATCATTAATTGCAGTTGCAACGAGGTGTTAGTTTCTACGTAATGTCAATGTACGTGGCCGCTGCGCGTACTGCGACGGGAAAAGACTGTGATGTTAAAGGATGCTGATATCCGTGTTAAGCTATGGATTTAATTTAAAGAAACAAATCTAAAGGGCAGAAGCAGAATTTCGTTCTAAAAGTTACAGAGCTACGTTTGCAACTGTTGAAAGCAGCTGCATAGCTTAATAATTTTGATCTTACATGTTAATCGCTAAGTAATTTTAATTCATAATTAATTTGAACATTCTATTATAGTATATCCTTCCACATTTTAGGCTATTATACATATATCTTCGACTATAGGATACGCTTGATGGTACATCTTTAGCTTCTCGGAGCGTTAACGCCATAATGCGGCATATTTCGATCCCGAGCAAGTTTGATCTCTTTGGCCAGTCAGCCTCATAACCCAATTATACTTCAACTTCCTGACAATTTCTTGACTTGAAAGGCACCTGGCCGGTCGCGTAACTGAATACATCGAACTTCCATTAATCGCGTCGCCGCAGGAACTCCACATGTAAGGAACTCGACAAATTTCTTGCGTTTCTATGTTACCAATTGATTAAGAAACAATGCACCGATGCGAACTATCTGTATACGCTTCTCAGTAAGATAACATTGGATGCTAAATGCAGCAAAATGTTCCTCGCAAATGTATAAATACATAAAACTGTTAGACATCGATCATTATAATAAAACCAATGTCATATCTCTGCTAAACAAATACTCCACACACCGCCGCGATACGATTGATTCGCGGATCAAGAGGATCACAATTCTTTCATCGAAACGAAAGATGCCGAGCAATAATCGTTTCGTCGAACCGGCGAAGCTCGAGAAGTACGCTTTGATCGTGAAGTCCCCTCCAAAATAGGTCGAACTCCGTTCCAATTTCCACGGATTCCCTTAATCCTTCTAAACGTTCTTGCAAGCGGGCGGGCAACTTCTCAACTTCGACGTACAGAATCACCCGACGAAACAGCAATCGAAACGGCAAACACGAGCAGGCGCGCAACCAAGACCCACGGAGGTATAGGTTTCAATTTCAGCAAGCCCGTCCGTGGTAGTAATCTTCGCTCGTTCCGAAGAAAATTAACTTCGTTAAAACGACGTAGGGGCAACGCCACTGTCCGTGCCAGGCCGGTAAGATTAATTGAGAATACAGCTTCGGGACTGGAAAATTCACTCGGTGATCCGCGCAGGGATGTAGCTAATACCGAAAGCAGACCGTAAGCAGACTTTGAAGGACCGCCGGGCTTATAGGATCCTCGGGGGAAATAGAATCTCGAGGATACCGTGCAACGTAACCCACCTAAGTCGAATATAAATACACGTCTCTTGTCTTTCACGCTTTTTACGCTTTCCTACTGCGTCGAGAAAACAAGCCGAGGGCAGAAACTGGATTCTACTCTCCCAATGAATAAACGGGGATTTGATTGGGATAACACTATTGTTGAGTTGTAAATCGTTTCAACGTGGTAGCTGCGGGGACGATCAGAATATTTGAAAAAGCGGAATATTTGAAAAGCGCTAAAAACTTATAATTTCTACTCGACCGTGTCGCGATTTACATAAATATCACATTTGTGCTTTAATTGATCTTTCAATTACATGCATGCAACGCAACAACGAATCGGCGTATTCACGTAGCAACAAGTTTGAAATGTTCATCGGCGTATCGGTGGTCGAAATTACATCGCAGAGGTATCGATCGTATCGGTGGACCGTGGTCTGATCACATGGCGCGCGTTATTACCTGATTAATCTGAAAACGCGACCGCTGTTTGAGAGAGATTCTCTGATAAATTCGTTGTCAATCGTCCCGCGCGACTCCTATTTATCCAAGCATCGTATAAATGCATATCGTGAGTAAATAACAATAACTGGCGAAGGGTCGCGACTCGTTAGAAAAATGCTGCACGAGAAATCGAATATCCCTGGTGAACAGTACAGCGCGCAGTGATAAACCACGAGGGACACGTCCGCATTTTACAAAGAATCGAATCGAAGTGATTAAAACTGACAGATATTTCCTTACTTTCCTCCCCCCACTTTCATTTCTCTTTCGCGATTTATTTGTTAATGGAGACGAGACAGCGCGACGGCTGCACGGGACCTGGCTGCTGATACTCCAGGCGTACTTCCGATGATACAGGCGATTTTAATAAATTACCCGAAGGAGATACGTAGGGAATTACATGGAGCACCGTCGTCGCCACGGATTTACGGGGCGAATTTAATTTACAAATTTAATTTCACGATGGGAGGGACGACTTAAAAACAGGGAAATACGATACCGGCAGACAAGATATTGCTGACGATGAAGTAGCATTCCAGCGATAAATCTGAGACCACCGCCCACTATGGAAATTAAAATCTCCAAGTAGGAAAGGAACGTTTCAATTACTGCGATCCTGGGAACGGGATCATTCGTTGGACCGAACCCACTATAACGAGTCTGTCAGATTTAAATGTATCGTCTGCTCTAAGATAGCCTGCTGCTCCATTAATTACTCCTATTGGAAAAATAGAGATAATGACATTGATTTACAAATACAATTGATAACATAATCGTTTCTCAACTTACGATATCAAATGGATGCTTTGAATTTTTAATAACAACAGCGTGCAATCGTGTGTGCTTTTATTCGATTTCGTTCTTATTCAAAAGTAAAATCTTCCCGAATATGTCCCAAGATATCCTCTGTTGCATTAATTACTGCAAGACATTACACATGTACTATTGGTAAATTGTATTTTATCAGGATGATATTAATGTGGAAATGTGATTGATAACATAATAATTGTTGTTCGACTTACGACAGCAAATGTGAATGCTCTGAATGTTTAACAAAAACATAGTGCAATAATATTTCCCTAATACAACTTTTATTAAACGAAATGCGTCCAATTCTCTGTGCTTTTGCCCAATTTCACTTGCATTTAAAGATATTCCTGACTTTTCCAAAAGCGTTCGCTAAGAATTTCAAAAGTAAAATACTGTGAATCAATCGTAGTGAATAATTCGAATGATGAGCAATTTAAATGATTCGCAAAATGTTCGAACCACAATCCCTCCGTGAAGTATCTTTCCTCCTTTTTTTTTCTCGTTTCCCCGGCCTGGCGTGAGTTTCAGACACACTGCGCTCGACAGACTCGAAGATGATTAATTAGAAATTTAAGAGCTCCGCGCCGCGTTCCCGGTAGCCCGGAGGTATTATTGAATCACGGCGAGTAGTCTTTGGAGCACTTGCAAGAGGATACATTCCCAAGAGGAATGAGCACCGCGCCTCCGCCAGGGGCTAACTTGAACCAGTATAAGTGGGGCGGTAGATACAGCGTGGATCACGGAAACGCGCGCCTCGTCTGTATATTAGAAACCGCGGTGAAATTGCGGTAGAAAGTATCAAGTGGAATCGAGTTTATGATACGAACGGGTCGCGACGTTCAACGAGCCGTAATAATACTTCATTTTATCCTCGCGTTTATTCGACAGGAGCACGTGGGTCGCCGTTCAACGACGTCGATCGGATAATAATATTGATACAACAAATGCCAGGATTATGTGTATAATAACGCTCCACTATTGATAATTCAGTGCGACCGGTTCTGCACCGTGCACAGTTTCATTTAATCAACTCGATCCGAAAAAGAGTCGTAAAAGTCACGATTGAGGGCGAGGGTTGAAGTTCCGAAAGTTTGGACCTGCCACATTTCGCCGGTCAATAATGTGTTAATATTATCGCCGCAGTGGAGATATTACGGCGGTCAAAGAGCCCGTTTCTGGGCAAAGCGATGAGCAAAGTTTGCGAAGTCAAATAGGTGCCGGCAAGATTGCGATTCCGCCTGGCGTGAACTTTCTTAAAATCGTAAAGATTCAACATTCCCAGGGAAACCATAGGGAAACGCAGCGTGGAAGTCTTTAATCCGTAGCGTAGAATGGAGGGATAATAAAAAAGAAAGAGAAAGAAAGGACGAAACAAAATTTTCACGACGCAAGCGTAAAACGGTCAAGCCGGTTAATGCGATCGCCCTTCGAACGGCGGATGTCCTTAAGATATTTAGGAGCGTTTGCATTATTAAATTTTTACGATCCGCGCGTCGCGAAGGCAAGCTTGCATTCGCAACGACCGAGCCGGGAAAAGAATTAATTGATAAACTTTGGGGCCATGTAAAGTGGGAGATATTATTATTGGATTGCCGTGAGTCGCGTACACTTTGAAGGACCTACAACCTACAATTCCCCGGGGCAAACGGGCACTGCTACGAGAGAGTAACATGCCGGGGAAGTCGAACTGAAATAAACGAGGGAAACTCGAGGTCGGTTACGAGAACAAGGTTTAGTTCTCGGATATCCATGGCGAAATGGTAAAGCGCAGACCGGGGTGTATTACCGATGCTACAAATTCCTGCTAACCCCTATTATTACGTAACTGTACTCTCACAAATTGCACGGCCCGTTTCGACGTATTGCACTTCACGTTGCTGACAGACGATATTTACGCGTTCCTCAATATTGGATCTGTATACTTTATTTTATACTGAATGATTCGTCACTTATGGATGTATGTGTTAGCCGATATCGAGTTCTACAGTAAACGTAAAAATGCCTGACTATGTCCACAGAGTAAAAATGTAAACCAGTTAATTACATTAAATAAATCAATTAATTATAGAATGACTGTACTTTCGAAAGAATCACCAACTTTGATTGAGTATACGAACATCTCACTGTCAATTATCAAAAAACACATACTACTCTCCATCATTCCTCGTAATTACCCTCTATTAACAGTACACATGTTCTGTTAAACCGAAAATCTCCGGAAAGCGAAATAAAAAGGAACAAACCGGGGGAACAGTCGACGTGATATTTCGTTCGGTTCTAAAAGCCGCCCGGCAGGTGCTCGTCGGGACATTCGCATTGCGAGGAGGGCAATAATTAATTTCAACGTCGGAGCGGTAATTAAAAGGCGCTAATGAGAGACGGAAAGATCGAATGGTACGGTAACTCTGTTATCACATTTCCCATGGTTTGTCGCGACACAGCAGCGTAGCGAATTTAAAGTAGCCGAAAAAGTAATTATCGGTTCCCATTAGCGGTGTAGTAACGTTAGATTCTACGGAGCGGCGCGCTTTTGCTCTGTCGTCGTTATTGGAAAGATAATGACGGGGCACAGGAGTGGGAAGGAAAAAAAGGTAGAGGTGAAAAACGTAAAGGGAACACGAGGGGTACAGTGGACGATTGAAATAGCGTCGCCACAGAGTATTCGCTGTTTTCGCTACTACCGCCAACGTCGTCTACGCTCATATGAATGCGTTACTTCCGCCGTTACATCGTACCCTATACACAAACAATGTTGCAACAGTGTTACACAGGCCTCGTCGGTGGTAATATAGAATTCGAGAATTCCGTTCTACGCAGTGACCGAAAAACATGGAAACCGTGCTGCAAACGTGGATTATTAGCATAAACGGTGTTGCCTTTAACGGATCAAATAACAGCTGTAGTGGACGCAGGGCTCGATAGGATTCGCCGGCCCGACCGAAATAAGCGAGACTCGAATTAACCCTGTGGAAACACTGTTAAGCAGGAGTCCAGAGCGAGGCAGATCTAAAGTAAAGCAAGGTCGGACGGATCACGCACTAGGCGCATGAAGGGCTATACATTTCCCCGTGGATCTTTACTTTCTGCTGGAATTCCCCGATAAGAAAGGGAGTTATTTATTGGCTATAAGAGACTGTAGGTAGCTGTCAATTTTGGGGGAAGCTGTTGCGATTAATAGGGGATGAAATAGTTTCGTTTCCATACGAACAATCGCCTCCTTCTGTTTGATACAATTATTTCTTATTTACTACTTTCTCTTTTAACATTTCTTTTCATGTACACGTACCTTGGTAGGGGGGGTGGAAAACTCTTAGCTGGGATCCCTAATAAAACTACGAAATCCCGCGGGATACAGTACCCTGAGTGCTCCTTTCGCGAAAGGATATGCTATCCGTTGTGACGTCCATACAGATGTTGCTCGTTGTGATCCAATAGTTCGGATTCTGGGTGACGTACAGCGTAACAGTAAACCCCATGATGCGAACGGAACATTGGTCGGAGACGTACTGGAAGGTCTCTGGGAATTCAGAGATTTATATCGCGTATACCGTGCGCTGCGATGCCTGCGTTTCCATCCTTTTACATCAGAAATCGAATCGGACCCCGTGAAACGTTTCTTTGAAAAGTTAAAAAAAGAAAGAGGAGTGGCATACCAATAGTATTTATTTCACAAACAGCAATTTCACAGAGGAAATGCAAATTGATCGGTAACGAAGTGGTAGCGCACGAAGGTATGGGAACGTATCTAGCCCCTTGCCTCAAAAGTACACACTTTATCCCAATAGAAACGGTTTTCATCCAATGATAAATCGATAAAGATCCATCCAACAATTATGCATACAAAAAATGGAGCACATTCCGACGTACACAATAGAGAGAAAGATATTGGCGAGGAATTCCCCCCCCCCCCCCCACATTTCATACCTATCGAGAGAAGGGAAATTATCGTGGTACAGGATAAAAGCTTCGAGGAGGACCTGCAAACTGCGGCGGAGTCCCGGGAGATAGGAATACGCCACGGGATCCTGCGTGTCTGGAAAGTTGAACGAAAATAAACGAGAGAGCTTCGATGTAGGTTGAGGGAACGAGGTTAAGTTCTAGGATACCAGAATTCGCGTCGGAGGAACAGGCCAAATACAGACCTCGGTGAAATTTATGCCCCAGACTTGGCTGAAATTTATGAGTCAGACGTCGATGAAATTTACCCCTCAAGAACTTCGACGTTTCCGAACGGACGATTGAAAAGGAACGCGCCTCGCTGGGGAACTTTTAATATTCCAAGAATGAATCGACTTGTTATTGAACGGAAATACATATTTTCATGGGAGCTTGATAAGGTGAGCGGGAGTTTAACATTCATATCAGATACGGCGAGCAAATTTTATTTACAAATTTATCTTCAGTGTATTTCAATTCGGAACATTGGCCCTATTGGTATTTACACCTTTTTCCCATTTTCTAAATAGTTTCCGAAACTCGAATCCCATCGAGATCTCGCGCATCAACAAAGATATCCCCTCGAGTATATAGGAATAAAACGATGCATTTATATTTCCGCAGTAAAAAGTGTCTCCATTTGGAAGAACCCTATTCTACAAAACGAGGGCTCTCTATCTTTAAAGCGCTACAATGTGGGGAATAGTGTTCAAAGAGAAGCCATGTTTTTAGCACTGGAGCCTTGTAACGCATGAATAACACTCCGTAGAGGGTAGTATGAAATTTTTGCCCTTTTTCCTCCCTGCTCCTGAGGCTCCACTTTGTTTTATTCACATTTCGTAGAGGGAGAGTCCGTACAAGATACATTTACATTTTATTTTTACTGTCTCTACTTCGTACATACAGACGTTCAACGCCACTTTAATGCTCCCGGCTTGTTAACGGAGTAAAACGCGAAATGTAAAACTCAAAGGGAAGCAGAATTTAAGTGAGCAATTTATATACTGGCGCAAGGTCATGCGTTTTAAACACTACCAATCGTCTCGCATGTTCATTTATGTTTCATAACTTGTTTCCAGATTCAAGTAAAGGGTTGCTGTTACCAAACATTTCCTCAGAATAGAAGGCGAAATAAAACAGTTCACATTTAATTGCAAGCTTGTCAAAAATAAAAGTTTCTATAGAAGCTCCTTGCAAAATGGAATAACAAATGTTCCAGGCTTTAATTACCGTTAAATATTTTATGCTGCGACCGCAATTACAGGCTTGCCCAGTATGTTTTTAAATTCAAGATTCACTATGTACAATCGAGTCGGAATTTCAGGATAATTTCGTTGCTGTACCATTCGAGAAGATTTTACAAATAAAAAAAAAACAAGTTTACCGACAAACTGTCGACGGCTTTGATACAACTGAAGGAATCGCCTTCCCCGGACTGTTGGCAACAAAACGTGTCGATGGCTAATTCGTGGACCAGTTTTCCCTCGCGATACTCGTTAAAAGACTTGCCAAGAATTTTAACGAACTTTACGCTTCTATTCTGACAAACAGATTCCTTGCTAGAACGATAGGAAATCGTTAAAGCAGGCTTGTGACAAAACTAAAAGAAGTGCGAATGGATTGAAACTGGAAGAAAAATGTAATATAGACGGAGAATGGATATCTGAGTCGGAGTGCGTTATGTCGCACTTCTTAAACTTTTAGAAGGGAGCAAATCAAAGGTGAGAAAAGTAGCCTTAAGATTACGCCATTGTCGCGAAACATGTCCAATGCGTGTTTTTTTAAGAAAGGCCAACTATTCTTACTGCATTTGCGGTCCATTTGCAAAACAAGAAAAGTAAAGCGACAGCATTAAAATAATTTGGATATATTTTTCTTATCGGCACACGTGCCCAAACTTTTGAGCACCAACCTGACCGTTCAGCTGTTTGTCTTATTGTCGATTGACCCCCTGGAGGGTAACAACTGAAAACTTTTCGTCTTTTAATTCGTATACACACGAGGGGTTGCCTCGCCGAAGTTTATAATTC
Organism: Holcopasites calliopsidis; assembly: GCA_023838395.1. Lineage (NCBI taxonomy): Eukaryota > Metazoa > Arthropoda > Insecta > Hymenoptera > Apidae > Holcopasites > Holcopasites calliopsidis. The sequence goes on along the minus strand of JALHAQ010000005.1, from coordinate 7,228,762 downwards.
GGCCAGGGACCGACTCGTTTCCTTCACGAATTTTTTCCCCTCGGAGAGACATTTCTCGCAGGGCTGGTGTGCGTTATCGGATTAGGGGGCGAAGGGAAAACGCGACGCGGACATGAACGTGTCAGGCCGAATATACACGTATTATCTGGGAAAGGTGCAGCGCGGTCGAGTCGTCAGGCTGGAAACTGGACGGACGAGAATAAACTGGAGAGCCGTGAAATGGATCGCGGCAACCGGGTCAAGTTTTCGGTTGTATCGAGATTCAACGGCGAGAGATTGGAGCAAAACGAGCACCAGATTTCGTTGTTGCAACGAGAACGATACGTTTTTCTTTCTTTTTTTTTTAACTGGGTAATCAAATGAAATGCGGCAGCTGGAAGTAATACGTGCGTGATGTACCAATAAAAAGATAACCAGTATTTTTGTGGGCTTTACTGAAGCTGCCTGATATTATTATAGTACAATATACAATTATATTGGAGAATTATATAGTGATATAATTTGAAAACTGAAAATGCACTTGCTCCATACAATGTCCTACATGACTCGAATGTCTTTTATAAAAATGAATAACCACATCCTCGGAGAAGATATCCCGAAGTACGTATCCATTACCTTACTACAAATCTTGCCACTTTGTAATCTACATCGAAAGCATTAATCTCGTAAATGAAGCACGATGAAGCTCGCCATTGTTCGCGTATGTGCGCGATACCGTGATGAAGAGAAAAAAATCGCTCTACCGGTGGTAAACAGTGCCGCAACCTAGGCACAGAGATGCTAGCATGTACTTCTATGGGGGGGAAAAAAGGGGAAGAAGCGTGGAGGCAAAAGTCACGCCGGTATCGGACGAAGAGGCCGAGAATAATGTAGGAAAAGGGACATCATAGACGGGAAAGAGTGCTTTGGAGCGCGACTCGGGTCACAAGGTCAAGTACTGAGATATCGGAACGTCCGTGCTTGGGGAAAAGAGACACCGTTTGAATACCAGATGGACTGAAATGGGTGAAAGAGTCGCGCGAAACTGAAATTGCCAATAGCAAAAACGCGGAATCTGATGTTCTGGCGTTGCGAATGTGAAGCACGATGAATCTGGGCAGCGCGTATGCTGATCTCGGATGAAGAATTGCGAGACGCTACAGGTGAAGGGCGTTTATAGAATTGTATTTCAATCGAATGACCTGCCATTAAAGGATGGACATAAATTAGAATGAATTATGATTGTAAAAGTGAAGCAGGGTAGAAAACAAGAAGAAAATTAACTAATGAATTGCTTCTTAAAAACTATCGCACATAATGGCACGAACGTCTAAGGTTTACGCTACAACGTGGGCTTATGGCATGCATCGTGCAAGTTTTATGGTGGTGTGATTAAAAGAATGAGAAAAATGTTACGATAGTAGCTGCATTTACAAGGATCTTTGCATTATGAAAGTACTCATCGCCGCAAAGACGTCCATTGTGATCGCAGCAGAAAATAAAATCTGCACCAGTTTTGTACAACTATAACAAGCGCAACTTCCACAGTAGCAACTTCTCCGGTCCATAAATTTCGGTGGTACCTAGCAGTACTGCGCAGCAACTAAATTAAAACCTCGCTTAATTGCTACGATTAACATTTGAATCTTAAAGGGCGAAACTTTTCCGAAACTTACGCTGATTTGCAAAAGCCCTTTTTGAACGTTAGCTGTTTGAATCATTGAAAGACGACTGGGGAGGCAGACTGAAGAAAGTTCCTACAAGGATTTGTACAGAGAAGGTCGCTATGTAAATTGATCGAATAATCAATTTCACTGATCTCATCGATTCACCTATCGTGAATTTATTCATTTTGGAATATAGGTCGGGCTTACATCGTAATCGAGGCTTTTTTCTGATAGAATGTACTAATTGGTTTTTACATTCAGATAAGAGTTTTGAGATTCCGGAGAGAATTCAAGAATGCGATTCGCTTCGTTACACGCTGTTCCTTTTTCCCACAGAATATTGCGGCAAGAGCACCGTTTAATACCACGTACTGCCGTAGTAACACTGCTCTTGGAAGCACTGCCAGGCAAATTGCAGTCCGCTTGTTGAAAAGATACGATGGTAATTAACGCGGCATTCTCTTAAACATCGGTGTTTTACAGATTAGCCACGTGGCAACTGCTGTTCTTGTTTATTTGGAAGAAATTTTTATTGTAATACGTGTTGTGCGTTCACGAATGAATAAATAATAAATCAAAAACTTTTGGAATCAAATAAAATTAATTCCCAGTAACAGCTATGAAGATTGTATTAAAATACATTTAATAAAAACCTTTTGTTTGTTGATATAAAGTAAAGCTGTCTACTAAATTGGTATCAATTGTTATTGATAAATTGATGTAATATCTATTAAAGATCGTTGGAAATAAATTGAGATAATTCTCCTCTGACTTTGTGTGTTTGTCTATTCAGTGCACCCTGTCTCTCCTACATTTCCCTTCCCCCGCAATTTCGTAGAATCCAAGTACTAAAAAGAATACCATTAAACCAGTTTCCAGGCTGAACTGTAATTATTTCAGGGATCACGACTACTTAAACATAGAACGCCGGAGGATAAAGACGTCCAACAGAGGGCTGCAGTTCCATTATCCTATTGCGAGCAACTGGTATCGGAGCTACTCCGTCGGAAACCGTAAGGCAACGAATAAACAAGCAAACAAATGTAGAGAGAAGCACGGCAGAAGGTGGAATCGATGGAACAACGGCGATGTAAGGAATTCTCGTCGGGGATTTTTGGTTAAGTTCATGCTCGGGGCGAATACGTTTCCAAAGGGGGGAAGAGGATTGCGGCCGCGAATATCGGAATTCACAATATACACGTACATACGTATATAGCGAGGTGAACCAAAGTAACCGCGAGAGTGCTTTGAAATGGGTTGCGGGAACAAGGTTGAGTTCTAGGATATCAGAATATACGGCCGGGGTAACGGTGCAAAGTACCTGGCACGATGAAATTTATGATACGAAGGGCACCCACACTCTCTTTCTCCGTTACGGTGCGCAGAGCGCACACTCGAATCGCCGAGGAACAAAAATTCTCCGATCCTCGTTGCCCTTCCTGCTGTAGAAAATTTAGGATCTCTTTACATGCCGCGATCGTAACTTTCTTCGTCGAGCCGTTCCTGCTCGTACAGGGAAATAAATTTCTGCCGGCTCGAAACCGGTGGAAATCTCGACGCTCTCGTCCCGTCTTCTTCCGCTCGCGGGAAGAAGCTCGCGATCAACGCTAGCGCCGATTTACGAAATCATTCACTCTGCCGCGCGGAAATATACCCGTAATATCTAACGGGAGATGGCACAGCGCAGGCAAGAAGCGACAATTTGAATGTATTACGGACACTTGACTTGCACCGCCCTTCCTTCTTTCAGGCTGCTGATATTGCTGGTCGTTTCGTCGAGAGATATCGACTGCCTTTTACTTCTCGTAAAGCGTCGCTGTACGCGATTCAAATTCTGTATTAGAAACTGATTATGCACATGAAACGATACAGCGCACGACAAGAAGCAACATTCATTTCTCCACGAAATATCACACGTCTGTGAACCTCCCGCTGCACACCGGTATGAAAATCGCAGTTTCTCGTGCTCGAACCGCGGCCGTACGGTACAGAGGAATGAACGAACAAACAGTCTCGTCGGGAACAATGCGGCGGGTTGGGCGGCAGACAGCTTTTCGGAAGTTCTCCAATAACAGCCAAGTATTCGGTATAAATATTTGACGAACGCCTTCCTTCGTTATACGGGGTAAGTTCTATTTAAACTCGAACGCGACACGTCTTCTCCGGCACGGGGGCCTGTGCTCGCTCGCTTCAGAAATTTCCATTCGAGGATATCGCGGTTCTTATTACATATTTGAGCAGACGGAAACTGCTCGGGACTTTTGGCTAATGTTTGATCCCCGCGGCACCGACAGAATATTTTCTTCGCGGTGTGTGTATTCGCCGGTGCTAAAACATTTTCGAGTCGCGGATGTGTGCTTCCAGCTACTTTACGATCCGCATGATCCACGAACTTTTATACCCGCCCTTATCCTTTTGTTTAATTCTTCGTCACTGCGAGATTGCGAAGGGGAAAGCCAAAACTTTCATCAGACATCGCGCGGAAGAAGGAATTTCTGAATTATAAAGCACGCGCGCTATGCCGGTAGAATTCATGCACTCGACATGCAACACCGCTTCCGCAAACGATTATGCACGCATGCAGAAACTACAGTAATCTTTGGCATCGCATAATTGTTAACAATTGTCACCGAGAACCGCAAATGAGATGGCTCGCCAAAAAAAGGAATGGGCTTCTCATTGTTAATTTAACGAATTAACAGTAGCCAAGGAAAACAGTCTGGGGAAAGAAACCGTGAAATCGGAGACGGCGAACCGCTTTCCTCGAACCTAGCGGAACTCGTAACCACCCGAAAGCATCGATCAACATCTATCAACGGCATTCGAGTAGTCTCACTTACACGATTCCTCGATTATTCAAACACCAGACCAGTTTAAAGTTCGTGAGCCAAATCACGAACTTCCACGAAAACTATTCCACAACAGAAGAAAGAAACTTTTGGCTGTTATTTCGGGAGTATTAAAATTTCGCCCCGGGACAGATGTCTTCGTTTAATGCCAGGTTATCGATAAAGAAACCTCAGGTCAGGGTAGAAAATTGGCGATCTCGAACGGGGGTACTGTAATAAAGGAAGAAAGGATTGGTAGTGGAATTTTTGGTCCGTTTTAGTTGAAACACGTATTATGGCGTTTAATACTGTCCGCTTGCGAACACATTTTTTCGATATATAATATAGTGGCTAAACGTGATCCAATTGGTGGGCAGGAAATTACACGTTGCATTTCAAATAGCACGTTTCGAGTTGCAATAAAAAGTCCACTTTATGCGATTCCAGCGGCATTTCGAGGTTTCTCCTTTGGGAGTAATATCGAAACTTAGATGGTGGAGGTAGTATTACACATCTCGAGCTTACAAGTGTGAAGTGCCATTTTTTATAAGAAACAAATATAAACAGTATTGCAAATATTTTGTAGAATTTCTTCTGCGTACGATCCTGAACATAATCTAGCCAGTTTTCCTGAAATTTTCAATGTTGCGCTTCAGTATAAAATCCTTAACGGAGCAGGGCGCAAGGAACAGTCGTTTACATCAGGAAGTTAGTGAAATAGTAGGGACGAGTACTTGATGAATAACAAACTAGCAGAGCGGAATGTTTCAATCAAGCAAGTGACAGAAAACATGTCTGCGTATTATTTTAGTGTTTAATTTTAGAATATCCAATTACTTGTACTGCATAATAATTGAATTATAATAATGATTCTCATAATATAATCGTACTCATTTATAATTGGCAATCGCAGTGTTTGTAAAGATAAAATTGCTTGCAATGCAAACGGCAGAAAATCAATATTGCTGCGGCGTAAGGAAATATTAATATAAATTCGTTTTGTAATTCATGTTGCTCCTTTCAAGACACTTCATCTACCAGCTTAAAATCCAATCTATTGAAACACTCGGAACACGCAGTCAAACCAAATGCAGTAAAACATAGCAATAAAGGTCATTTTGAACGTTATAACATACAATTCTTGCACGAAGAAATTACATTTATGTCCAGAATCTTTTGAAAACATTTCGCTTCACACCCGAACACGCTTCGTCTCTCCAATATCGCTGGAAAATACTAAAGTCCAAAGCAGTTTCCGCGAAATGGCGTGGCAAAACGAATTGCACCCAACAAGACCGTAAGCGTAAACGTTCGTTACTTTAATCAAGAAGCAAACAATAGGAAATCGCAGTTCCCCCGCGGGCGGTCCGACGCCTTGTCTAAAAACAAGTAAAGCGCTAAGACAACACCGTCTCCTGGCTCTTTTCACAGCGACGCAACAAGAAAATCGCCGTAAATTGGCGGCAACGATCGTCCTTGCGACGCGGCGGGGGTCGGATGGCTGGGGCTCGTTGCGAAGAGGACGAACGAAGCACCGCGAATTGGCTCTGGTTCAAACTGAAACTCAAAAGCGACGCGGCGAAAAATTCACGTTGGGAGCGCCGCGCCGACCGAAATCGTTGATAAACGCTTTGACCACGTTCGGAAGAACGAGCAGGGCTCGCGCGGGATAGGAATTCACCGGGATTTCCTTTGCTTCTGTCTAGCCGCTCCTCGTCCAGACGAATGACTAGGGAAACACCCCGTGCTTTTTATTCGATTACATTAATATTCTGCTGTATCGCAAATGCACGTTGTTCCTTCTTTGTATTTTATACGAGTGCACAGCTTTGGATTGGAGTTTTTGGCAGCCGAAAATCAATTCGATCAACTGGTTTAATTCTTTTTGTATTATTGCAAGTTATTGTAATAGAATTTCTTTGTTACGTGATATCGGTAGCGAGCGAACACATCATTGGAGTCTAACAGACCATACAAGCAGTAAAACAGTAATAAGTTACCAATGATTTTGGAAATCGATACGTCACTGGTACAGCTGGCAGAGGGCTGAAGGAAGTTCCACGTCGTTACCAAAGTTTGGCTAGCGCCAAACTGTAGGGCAAGTGTTATTGCGATCCTCCCTTAGGTAAGACTTGATAAGAGCGGAACGTTGGACGGAAGTGGATATCTTGAAAACCACAAATCACTTCGGACAGCAGCTAAATTGGGTAATTAACAATCCGTGAACTCTGATCAATCACTGTCTATTAGAGCTAAAAAGCGATCAGCTCCCCGATTACACGTGATAGCATGTAACAAGGTCAGCGATTGCATGGTACAGTTTCGGACAATTCATTTGCCCCCTGTTGAAATGACGCGAGCAGAACGTTAATTCGAATCGCGAAGATCCATGAGGCAAGCTTAATCGCGAGGCAATAACTAAAGCTAATAATTCGGAGTCGCTTCATGCGTCATAAAAGCCTGATAGTTATCGATCTTTCCCTCCCTCCCATGAATGGGATTGAAATATCTTTCAAAGGGAGCTACTGCTCTCCTCGCCAATCGACGTAACTCTCGACGAAATCATAAATTCCTGCATTTCCCATGGACGTGGGAGGGGAGGAAAAATCGCTTAACTCATTCCCGTGTTCCGGAACCGGCAACTTCCAACTTTACGGAGAAAGTTTTCCATTATGGAGCTATAATTTCGATTTTATCGGTTAATTCGGATGGGACGCGCGACTCCGGCGAGTTGAGAGCGGAATCAAAGCCCTAATTTTTCCTGGCAATAAGCTTTATCTTAGTCGCGAACTTTCGGGGCGAATCAGAGAAACCACTTTGCAGCGTCGAACTTCGCGTTCGATCACATGCATAAGCTGGAACACGCCATCCACCGGGAATGCACATGACATCCCGAAGTGGCTGGTGCCTTTGTCGATTGGGGCGAGGTCCTCTTTGGACATGGAGAGATAAACGAAGGCTAATAGCCGAACTTCCTTTCAAACAGGAAGTTTGAACTTGACGGACCGATAAAATAAAGTGACGTTCGTACAAGTAAAATAATAAAAGTTATGCCGATTTCTGCATTGAAGACGTTTCGAGTTTTTAAACGCCTTAAAGGTTAATGTTCTTACAGAAGTTGGGTTCTAATCAGAAATTTATTGGAAAGCATAAAAGACAATTTTCCCTTACGTTTTAAACGGTTGCAAGGGCCTTGCGAACTACTTCGAAATAGAAGGAGGCAGTCATTTGAGAGGTAAAGGAGTTTGGAGAAGGATTTACATAGAAATACCGAGCGTCGAATTTCGTTGAAAAGAAGGTAAAGTCATTTTAACGTCGTTTATGCCTTTTTACGTGGCGCATGATGTTTCTTCCGCGAGATGATAAAGTGGTGAAAGGCGAGGTTAAGTTATTTTATGTATGAGCTTCTTGGAGGATTTATATAACGTAAGCAACTCGCAACGTTATTCTCCTGAGAAAAATATATCGCATAGGAGTTTAAAGAAACATGCATGGTCTAAACATGACTGAATATATTTTCTGAGGAGACGTTTTTAGATAGTCTTTCTCTAATTTTGTGCCGCAATGACCGGGCAATGAAATATAAAATCGTTTCAATGCATTTACAACACTCTGTAAATAATTCTTTCAACAAAATTGTTCGTGGAATGACTTCCAGTATTACGGAAAGACAGATTTATTAAATCTAAAATGCTGATTAAACGTTTATTGAAGTGTTTATTAATGAATTAGTTAAATTGATTTGCTATAGCTGTTACTGTTAATGCAATTAGCCCGTTGATTAAATTCAATTTACAATATCAACAAAGGAAAAGGGGGAAAAAAGCGAATATTCCGTATCGATCGCTTTCAGCGGCGGTATTTTCTATTTTCCCTGGAAATTGGTAATTGACTGTGAGGAATTGGCCTGGTAATTTAAGTTGATTGACAGAGTAATGATATTCTTGTGTGGCCGAAAAATTACTTTCGCTTGGGCAACGAAATTTGATCCCCTTGAAACGCGAGGTGCGGTAAAATTTCGACAGCAACTGCTATTCCCACAGAAGATGAACGCTCCGATATGTTTTGCATTTTTCAAAAATCGATGCTCTTCGTAGTGCATGCTATTTTTGCGACAAGAAAATATATATGCTATGTCACTCGTACAAAATATCATGTTGTACATTAGAATTGTATTTACACTTCGGCATACCGCGTCATAAGCAGATTCCATCAAACTCAAAATTTCACGCAACAAAAGATGAGATGGTACGTCAAATTACACGGCGATACACAAGTTGTATAACCACGCATAACTCCGGCACAGTTACGCTATTCAGACTCATAATGGGGACACGAGATAGTTTGGCAAAGTTCGAACGATTCTGCTTTCCGAATGCACACGAAACAAGCGCTGCGCCAATTCCCAACTCGGCCATCAAAGGAAAATGCAAACGTCTCCATCGTGATTGGCAAACAACGCGTTGAGAAAACAGCGAGTCGTCGCGCACCGAAAATTAAACGGAACCGGCTGATTCTTGATGAGCAAAAATTAAATGTTTAAATGAAGATTTACGTCGCAACTGGGCGAGCAGGTGTATACGTGAGTCTGCAAATAATCGTCCAATTAGCGGACCGAAATTCATTCTTTTTTTGATTGGTCAGTGCAAATTTGAACGGGAAAACATTAATGAAACAAAGTTACGCGCTGCGATTAATTTACAAACTCGCGTTTCTTTTCCCATGGTCCAATTGTTTCTTCTTTAATCCTTCCTCGCGTATAAATAACTGGCGGATCGTACAGAATCCAGCAGTGCAACGTTGCTCCTCATCGCACCGGAGGTAGCTTCCAGAGATATACGACTCGCGTGACGAATGTCCCGGGCGCGTACACGCTGGCGTAATCAGTGACACGTGTTCTGCAAATATCACTGCGAAAAGCGTTCCTTTTTTTTTTAGAAAGCCGGCAACGATGAATAGCTAAATCTCGCGCGGTGCTTCCTTCGCGCTAGGGTGTGATAACAAACTTTTATGCCGGAGATACTGAAACATCTTCTTTCACTTAGAAGACACAAAGGGATAATATGAAAAAGATCGAGATACATATACATGTATAGATCTAGGAAAGCCATTACTGAAATGAATTGCGGTGGTCGTCGCCACGCTGACACAGTTCGTTTTTCAATGAAAAACGAAAGCAGGGGTTAATGCATAGTTACGTACCGCAGATTGGCAAGCGTTCAAATCGAAACTCGAGCGACTTCGTGAAAACGCGCACTTGAGATTATCAGAGATACCAGGAGCTGCTGCAAACATTTTCATATCACCCGAATTCCACAATCTTGCCACCGTAAACATGTCACATTTCTAATCGATTCAACGAGGTGCGAAGAAATCGCAATCTACAATTTTTACTGATTTATTTTCCCAGCAAATTGTTTTCACCACAGAAAAGCATCGAAATACCCCGTCGTTCCGGCGCTTTTCAATCCCAATCAGCTAGATATGAACGTCGTTAATTGATTTAATTCGACGACGTTAATAATCGAGGCGCAATGCTCCAGCAGGTGCACTGTTAATCGCGGGGAACACGATGACAGCGTGCAAAGGTTTATCAAGTATTATATCGCGCGTGTTTGTACACTATTTTTTCTTTACCCCGGCGACAGTAATGCAACCCTGGCGGAATTATTAGCGCGCGCGTAACCCGCGGAAAAATTTGATTCCCGTTCAATATTCCTCGTGGCATCGATTTATGTTAATACCGGAATTTATTCGGCCCTCTCGACGACGGCCAAACGAACGCCGTTCTTTAATCTTCCAACGGCCGGGTCAATTATCTGGTGTCACTGTTAATTAATAGTATCCCGAATGGAGAAGGATTTTTCTAAAAAGAGGATGGAATTACGTTGTTAGTGAATGGTTCATTTGTCTCTTAAAGACGAAACTAGCGGCTGACGTACAGTTATATGCCGCAAATTGGTCCACGTTCAAGTCCGAATTCGAAACGATACATTTGGAAGCACACGACGAGCAAGATTGTTTGACGACTTTCGCGCGCACTTTCGCAATTGATCGTTCGACGAAATTGAGCCGGGTATTTTTATACAAAGAGAAAGAGTTGATAGCGCTTTTATTCTGCATGGTCCATAAACCCTCTTGTTTGAAAATTTTTTATGGTTTTTAATATTTTCAATGATATTTCCAATGAAGGACGATAATACTATTGCTGTTTAAATTGCGTTTTTGCATTCAATTCTGTTGTATATTGTTTTGTACATTTCTTCGGCGGTTTAAAATATTTATTGGCAGCAGCTTTCCGACACGAATTTTGATCATATTTTTGCTTGCACTGTTCTACGTGTTTTAACGTATAGAATACAATTGTCCCTTAGCTGTTACACTCTTAATTCTACTTTACTTAATATTTTTTTCATTTGTCCTGCTTTCAACTTCATTCCATTGTTCAATTCTGTGACGATAATAATTAAGAAATATTGCAACGAAAAGGCGACGTTCACGAAAGCGGTTGCTGTTTCCTTCAACGTGGGTACGCGCGAGCTAGCAAGTAGTACAGCACAGTTAATTCGATCCGACGTGTAAAGTACGATCATCCACGGAACAGTGGTAGAAATTAATTAAGGTCCGCTACAACGATGAAGCATTTTATTTTCATCACAATTTCAACCTTCTGCAATCTTAATTAAGTGAATCTGCCGACCAACGCGTCTTCGTTTGTTGCGAATCAAGCCACTACGTAAATTAGATCGACCGCCCCGAAGATACAACTTCGACGGAAGCTTTCGTTAATTTCTAATTAAACCCGACCCGACTTTATTATCGATAGAATAACAATTCGTTGAGAATACAGAAGGAGTAGAGGTATTCAACGTTTAACCGAGCCAACGACAAACAGAACTGCCGGCAATTTCCTCGAGTTTTCTATTGTTCCCACGCATCCTCTGTTTATACCGGCAGCAGAACTCGTTTGCGGAAATGGCAACGCCGTCGAGTTACCCGGACAGATTTACGATAACGTTTCGACTTTCCGGGAAATCCTTTCAACCCCTTGTAAACTCAGCCTTCGATCGCCCGTGCAACTTATCGCGGTGAATATACAGGGACTTGGAACGGTACCGCTGTTCGAACACTGTTATGCTTTCTTATGTTCGCACGGTTCAAAGCTGCCACCTGCCCTTCTCCAAAATGATGGAATCGTGTTCCAATAAATCCTAGTGATACGATGTCTCAATCGTGAAATTTAGAAAGGGATAGAAACTTGTTCAACTTACTGTGAGAGTAGTTTGCAATATTTAAATCTGTCCCAGTGCTTGTATCATTTGCAAAATTATCTTTCCAACAATCTTTACTGCCAGTGTGTGTAAAGTAATTGGTGAAAAATATTCGACCCAGCCACTGCACGCTCAATTATTTCAATAAAAATATAAAATCTGTAAATTTCCATTTCGTCTCATTGATTCATCCATTTTCTTCGACCCTAACCGTTAACTGAGATATTAATAAATTAGACTGCGGATTTGTATGCATTTGACAACACTTTATGCCTGACAAAATGTGCGTAACATGAAAAAACATACAAAATATCAAAATTATAGCGCTTTTCAATATACCTGACATGGTGAAACAATTTTCTACCGAAGTTCTGCTGTTTTTACTATATTCTGAAAAATATGAATATGCATAAAACTCCGCACTCCATTGATAATAATCCAGCGTTCTCTACCCGCGCTGGTAAAGAGACGTTCCTCTGTAAACGCGATAGCACGTTGTAGAAAATTCTTTGAAAGAGCGATACAACATTCTGAGCTCGTCTTACCCTTTCCCGACGCAGTCGAAGAAATCCTTTCATCCCCGTTGCCTCGGTTCGTCTCACCGTGTTTACTCTGCAGGATGCGGGCATCTGAAACAAAAACGGCCGAAAACGTTAACTTTCGCTCCACGCAGAGCCTGTACTGCGTAACAGCAAGACGATAAGTAATGCGATTTCTATCGTTTACCGAGTCGTAGAGAGGGAGGGAGGGAGAGAGAGAGAGAGAGAAACTGAGAGGAAGAGAGTGCAGGAGGGATATTCAAATTTGATGTTATTCTCATCCCCGCGGCTCTAAACGGAAACGTTTGAAGGCGGAATCTTTTCATCCATGACGTTCTCTATCCCTTCTGCTGTTCTTACATCCATTCAAGCCAACGTTTCCGTTAAAGAGCAAACTCGACGCTAAACCTTATTTTATTCAAATCGTATGTGGGGAGAACGATATTCAGGATATTTCTTATCGAACGCTTGTCACGATTGCCTTTTTATCTTTTTCCCACCCCTCGCTGCTGTGACGCGATATAACCTGCTGTTTAAGCTTTCCCACCCCTGCGGCTAATTTTCCTTTCAGGCTGGGTTCGGTTTAATCGTGACATGTGCAAAATGGATAAATCAGTTCCTTTCAAGCCACTATCATTTATTCCATCACTGGAATACGCAAACTTCTATGTTCCATCCTCAAAGCAACCGGCAACAAGCATTCTTACGAGCAGTGTCCAGCGATTACAGAGCCATTAATATTTTATCCTAATAAATTGCTGGACCGTTTAATAAGCAATTTTTCTCGTAGATTACTCCCGCATGCACACGCGAGCACAGTTGAAAATTAATTACCCGCGAGTTTCCAAGACAGAGGAGGAAGCCAGTCGAAAATAATTACAAGCGCATGGGAGTAGCTACGCAGTTTCGCGAAGAGCAAACGGGCGTGTGTACTCGCAGGCAATATTTAGCTCGCCGTCTAATGACTATTTACACAACGATTAAGGGTACAAAGTGTCCGACGTCCCGACCGCTATCACGACGGGCCCACCTCCCTCCGTTCCCACTGAACGCTCCGCGTGTGCGGCAACAACGACGGCATTCAAATTTCATCCAGCCCCCAAACTCTGGCATTCCCCTCTATCTTGAGGAAAGCTCCAAAACAAATCCTTTTATCCTTGGCGTTCCCGGCGATGCACCGTCTAACCAGCCTGGCGAATGTGCTCGGGCAAAAGGAAGCGTTGCAATTCCGCGCAAAGAGATCTCTCCATCAACCGCCGGGAGGAAACGTACAATATACATGTGTGCACGACGCGCAGCAACGCGTTATACACACCTATTACAGTGTTCCTTGGCTTTTCGTTGGGTTTAGTGCGTAGCGAGACAACGAAGCTGGCTGCGGCTGGGGTTATTGCTGTGTCCACGGGGTTCCAAGAGTCTAAAGGAATCGAGTAAATAACGAGAATCAGGGAAGGCGATTAGAGAAATTGGAACAGCGGAAAGGTGTGAGATGGTTGCTTGGCATCGAGGTGCCCACATGCTCCCATTCGCAATCTTTTTCTTCGTCGAGGCCGGACACCGAAACAAGAGAAAAGGGTGAGCATCGAGAGCCGCCGGGGTGCCTGGCCCCAGGCCAAGGCATTATTTTCGAGAGAACGCTGGGGAGAATGAGAGGGCGAAATGGGAGGGCTACGAGGTATGGTCGTGTGACAGACTAAGAGAAACAGAGGGAACGGCGGAAGGTGGAGGAGACTAGGGTTGGTAGTCCAAATGAATATTTAATTTCTGCATATCTCACCCTGGGTAAAGTTCAGCACGACAGAGCGGCCGCCTCTCCCAAGGGGGTGGAAGGAAGTTCCGTGTCCCTTGTACCTTGGCAGCGCAACCCCCTGGACGTGATATAGGGTGTTCCCTCGTGAAAATTGTGTGCTCTTGGGTTTTCTATTTAGCAGCCCCATGAACTGGCCATTTTTCTTTATCGCGTGTTTATTTTCCTTACTTCTTTTGTTCTTCAGGGGGCATCCTTGCTTCCATTTTTTATCCACCTTTTAGTACACCCCGCCTCTCGCCCATTGTGCACAGCTTTTCCTTTTGTTTCCGAACGTCTTTCCGCCAGTCCGCTATTCTCGCCGACACAGTTTTCGTTTCACGTCCTTATCCTCAACGACTCCCCAGCTCCTCCCTTCCGTTACATTTTTACAGACGCAGTTTCGAGTTTCTTTAATTCTTCATTCCCGTCGCTGCGCACGTACTTTCTCGATTTTTCACCTCCCGAGTTTTCCTCTCTTTTCAGCACATAATTTCCCGCGTCCCATATTTCTCTCTTCACCCTCTCACACTGTTGGCCATTTCTCCGATCCTTCCTACTCCCCAGGCCGCGGTTTGTTCTTTTTCCATTTGCTTTTGTCCCTTTCCCCTTTTGGCTTCCAGATATTCCCTGTTCCCTCATTTCCAACGTTCGCCCGCGCGTGCTCGCGTTTCTTCGCTTTGCCACACTTTTTTCCTCGCCAACGTTAACTCCTTTTTGTACCCCTTTCTTTACCCAACTCATTTGCCCACACGCTTTCCTCATTTCCCTTTTTCCTTCTCTTATTACAGTCGATTTCTGCCATTGCTCCCATCATCTGTATCTTCCTCCTATTTTCCCTAATCTCTATCGATGTAAACATTCGCGCGCGCCTACTGCTTCCCGTTTTACTTGAGGATCTTCACAAACTTACAACCTACTGTTCCTCCTCTTGTCTCTCATCTCCTGATTTCCATAATTCCCTTCCATTCACAGCGCGCCATCCCCCCTGACTTATGCAGCTTCTTTTCCACTCTATACACCATCTCTGATTCCCTGACTTGTTCCCAATTTTCCCCTCTCTTCTTACCTACCTCAGGGCAGCAGCTTCCCCGGGACAACCAACCTACTTAGCATACCCTCCACCCTTACCCTTTCGCCCTCTTTTCGACATTCCCCCGTAGTAGGGTCGTAGACCAAGGGCCAATTACGAGATTCCTTACAACGGCAGCGTGACGAGGAGCGAGGGGAAAAAGGACCGAGAGGAAGGAGAAAGGTGAGGTGGTCCGCGAAGATGCAGCCTCTGCTGTGGAAACCGTTAGTGAAAGTATGTACCTACAGTAAGATTGCGGGTGGATGGTGGACTCGGAGGGGTCGAAGGTCGGACAGTGGTGCGAGAGAACGTTGTTGCGACTGAAATCCGTGGACTGAGACTCGTACCGTCCGAGTTAAGCCTCAGCTTAGAGGGCTTCAGCCACTCTATCTTCGTTATCGTGATATAGGAACGTTGGTCGCGTTATATGAAGCAAGTACCTTACGTATTATGCGGAGAGTATGATTACTTGTCACGGGGCTCGGTCGCTCTAATTAATCATCAATGAAATGTTCCGAGGCAGAATTGTTTCTATAGAAATAGTTGTCTATTCGCTTTCGTACTTGTAAGTGCTTCTTAAATTCAGGACAATTAGTTGCAGAATTCTTCAATCCTTCCACTGCTTAAATGAATTAAATCGATTAACATTTTACTACAATGATGATAATACGCTTCAAGTTCCATCGTAACTTTTGTAAATACTTCCTTTGATGTACGAGATCGATGTGCATATTGTAATGCTATAATCGTGAGTTACAATTAATATCACGAAAGAAGAGGAGAATGATAAACGGAAGGATGCTGGTGAAAGGGTGAAAAGAGAAACCCGGTGGTTGGTAATTCGCATTTAGCCGGGTATTCGCTACAATCCCTCGTGACATTAACGACAGCCCATATGTCTTTATTTTTATCGAGGCTTGCATTAATCATGTGACCCTGTATTAGTAGTATCACACATCTGTCGTGATACTAAATGTACAGTACTGGTGTGCGGAGTAGCATGCCGGCCGCGCCGTACATTCTTTAAATACCGTATTATTTTTCATCATATTTTTATGCAATGTTACGACCCACTTCCTTGGAATATGTTAGCTCTACCAATAGACTTTCCTCTGCTGACATTTATCGGGCTTTTATGCAATACAATACCATTATTTTCTAGCTCCACTAATTTCATTTTACACACAGCCATCAATGTCTAATTCTCAGCGATGCTGGAAAAGCAATCGTATAACGTTTTATCCATGAAAGGTCTTCCGTGAGAAGTGATAAGCAGAGCAGGTGAAAAAAGGGGCAAGCGAAGACTGATATATTGCAGATGCGTGTAAATATCGTCGCGCCATTAATCATCTCTCACCGTCAAAAATGATGCTTGGCGCGTGCAATCATCGTTGAACATTTTGAACGTATAAATGATGCCGTTACATTGCCCGTCCGTGTGAAAGTAAACGGACGAAAGAGCCGGCCAAGTGAAATTCAAATAAGAAGTAATAACGGCAGGGCAGAATCTTCAGCTGGCACTTTAGAGAGGCGGAAAGTTAGACAAAAGGAGGTGGACTGGAAAGTAAAGGGGAGAAGGCGGTCGAGAGAAAGTAAAGTAGAAAATCCGAGTGAAAAACAGAGCGACAGACTTGCGGGGAGGGTAAAGAAAAAAAAACGCGTGGGGAGGGAACGAAGACGAGAAAATGGAGACCGGTAATACCGGCCAAGTCTCGACCGGTTTAACTCAAGCTGCCACTGGAATGTAATGCGGCCGTGGTATCGCGGATAAAGCCCGCGCGTACTAATCTGCGTAAGTAGACACTCCGGAGGAAGTGACGCGGATATAATCTGAGCACCGGGTACAATGAACGCGTGTATGTCCCGTGGAACGACAAGTTTTACGTGCAGGAAGGCGTCTTGGTCGCAATGTCCTCCATTCGGTAACAATACGCCGGTGAATGTTTTCAAGAACACCTGCTGCTCCGTGATAAGACGGGATAAATGTAAAAGCCGAAAGTAAGGGATTATTAGCAGTGGCGAGAGTAGGGAAGTTTAAAAAGGGCGTGGCATATGATAAGGAGAATAGCGCGCGGACATAAAATGATATGCAAGCGTATAACGATTAATGGAAATCACTAAGTATGCCACTTTACTAAAGACACCGAAAACGAATCCTTAATCGAGCTATCCAGCCTGGATGTGCAAAGCCAATTACGAAAATAATTCCACCGAGAGGATAGTGGAGAAAGATAGGAGCAATTTTGCGAAGAAGAAGGCGTCAAGGAAGAGAAGATTTAGAAAAAAAAAACGGAGCAACGATAAGATACGAGAAATTGGTGAAAGAACGAAAATGGAGAAGAGGTAGGGAAGCCCAGTAATGCGGACTGAAACCATCGTCTACTTTGAATCCAGGCTACCACCGAAACCGTGCTACTATCTACGGGGAACCATTCTTGTGCTCCTTCGTCCTTTCATCACGATATGCCAGTGGCACATCCCCGTCCTCGTCGACGTCGTCGCCGTCGCCCTTATCCAAGTAGCTCCAGCTCCCATGAGAAGCCCCGGAAATTGGAATCTTAAATCGATCTAAATCTTCTTTATCGCCGAACGAGTCAGCGACCGATCACAGACGAATTTTCAACGGTGCCTGGGATCGCCTATATCGACGCCTGCAAGCCGACGTGTAAATTTAATGTCGATCGCATCCCCCCGCCGATCTTTTACTGGAAAGAAGGCTTCGGGCGTCTCGCGCTGCAATCTCGCGTTGCATTCGTCACGCTGCAACAATTCAGCAAGTTAAACGGAAACGTTTAACCATCCTCTTCCCCTGTGCGTTCCGCTTCTTTTTACGATTACATCCCGCGCGCCCATTTTTCTATCGATCGCAGAACAATGCGAAAGAAACGATCGAAGTTATGGAAACACGTATTCAATTAACCGCCAGCAATGCAAACTGCTGGTCCGTGGAGTAAGTTGAATAGCTTGAACGCCAGGGTACATTCACTAAGTGTCTATAGTCAGAGTACATTCTGTTTTCGGAATTCGAGGTTTCACGACAGAATATTACGAGCTTTGGGAAGCCAGCGCGCGTTTACGCTCCGCTATTTCCAGCCATTACCCGGCGCAGTGACAATAGCTTTGATATTACACCTTATTGCTTGACGCCTGCCTCGATGCACACTTGTCTCGCGACTTCGTAATCCGTTTATCCAGCAAGATCGGAAAAACAATTTCTACTTCATATCGCATCGTTGGGCTTGTAATAAACTGCACGCTCGTTTTCATACTAATACAATTATTACGCGAGTAAGAAATTGCAAATTAAAATGCCGATTAAATAACACGGCAGAGTGTACGCAGGTTTGGCAGTAAGCTAATATTAATTAGGTAACACAAATAAATACTAATCCTTCGCAGATTTTGCGATGCTACGAAACAGCTTCCGGACTTCGTGTTTACCGTACCAATGCGGAGGAGCAACGAGGCGCAGAAGATGCGCCGCAAGATGCAAGCTACATTCGTCACAAATTGATATTAGCACTTCATCTTGTGCTTCCCATTTCTCTAAATTACACGCATAATGTTGCCTCGCTGCGGTCCTTAGTAACCTCGGTGTCTGCCACATTTTCGATTCTCCGAGTACACGCTTCCCATTCCTTTGGCAAATACAATCATCGCGAGATAATTTACCTTACCAATGTCTCCCGTCACCAGCCTCGCTTAAACATTCTTAGTAATTTAGAGCCTTTCAAAATATACGACACATAGCCAGTGTCTATGTTCAGTCGAAGCCACACCTTATTCACATTTATGAAACAGTAAATCAGTAGAATTCCAGATCGACTACAATGGAAGCGGAATGAAAAAGAAAAGAAGCAAAAGCCATTTTCGGCCATTTCCGACAAACCTCAAGACTATGTCCTACACATTTGTTACGTTTCAACAATTTCGTTTAACCAACCAATAAAAACTACGGAATTATTAATTACACTTTCACTAACAAAAATACATTTCCTCCCACATTATTCTGTTCTCCTACGTATCACCTTAACAAGCTTTCACGTGTAAACACATGTTACCGTACACTCACCCCCTCAAGATGAAACTCGGGCGAGAAGGTGTGCTTAAACACGAGTCAAGGGGTAAATCAATCCACGAGAATGTATCAGAGCCCTGTCTGGTGTCACGTTCGAAATTTCGAGTGTCGCTATCGACATGTCGCGCCGCGTACACCTTGAACGCTGATAATCTAATAGATTTGCCGACGGAGGGCTGAGCATCGGGAGAGCATCGCGGGCGTGCTGTGCATCGTACAATACGATCGATTACTCCTTCTTCAAGACAGCGCGCGCCTTCGTCGTCAGAATTGCTTGCCGTTCAGCGGACGATATCGCGCGGAGTCCTGAATCGTTGCACTGGGAGCTTTTCGCTCCCATTTACCGATAAGATCCACGTGTCGCTTCTCACGCGTGTAATTGCTGTACATTGTTACCACCGATTCCCTTGTGTCTGTATAAATTAGTTTTATCCTATTAAAGCTAGGACTGTCCTGCAGCATGGAGAACGCAAGGAATAATATGCATATTTATTAAAGCTTGTTGTATTCCGTTATTAAAAAGTAAAACGCTAAATGTTCTTTACCAAAAAGCAAAACGTGAAAAATCACAACTGTGTCATTTTTTGGTCATTTTAATGTCGTAATTATACACTATGCAATTGTAGTCTTCATATTCTCGCACTGAATTTAACAATTTAAGCATCGAGGTGGTACGAGTTATCGTTTCGAGATTTCTTACAATTCCATTTAGTTGTCTTACGTACTGTCTCAGCAATTTTGTACAGTTAGATCGATCAGAGCGTGATGCAAGGTGTTTCGGACAAGGTGGCAAAGATTACTGTAATTCACGCTCAAAGGAGCACGGATGGCGTTCGCAGTGCAACAAGCAATAAGCTGCGATCAATTGTTGATTAAAGCGATTAAAGCGTGGGTATAAGCGTTATAGCCAGTCTGAAAGCATTCGCTTTAATTAGATCGTCAAAGAGATTCATGCTTCAGGCATCGATCGACACTTTAGGGGCTACCACAGCGATGACACTTCATTCTTCAAAGATCGCGCTAACCATCTCGCCGAACTGCTCTGTGAGAAAAAGTGTCCCGCTTATCCGGAACGAGTTTTGATTTGGACAATTTAATTCTGCGAAATGCAGAAGAGAAATTCTTCCCTCCGTCAAAGCGTAATGTACACGTTTGCATCCAAGTGCGGCCGAAAACATCTCTAGCGTTTCGCGAATTTCGCATATTTCGCTCGCCCCTTTTTTCCCCCAGTATCAATAAACACCGCGCTACTTCTCCGAGCCCGAGATAGGATTTCCGTACAGTTTCATGCAAATACCCGGGGCAAATCGTGGCCGTGCAGAGTTGTTGTTTTTCCCACCCTGACAGCCGTTTCACGGTTAAATGAAACGGGAATCAACTCGGCGTAGAAAAAGTTCGAGCGGCGCGATCGAGAGGGACGAGGCGAAACACGGGACGAAAATGTTTAATGAATATTTCAATGGACGATAGAAGCGGAGCGCGAAAATAACGCGCGCGACACAGACTGCAGACTAACGGTAACTATTATTAACAATCGTCAGGACGTATTTAACTGCGCTGACGGAATCAGGACAATCGGACACGATACATGGCGTCGAAGTAGAGGAGCATGGCATCGCGTGTCAGCGTTGAGGATCATGATCGACGCATCAAGCATCTTGAAAGCTGACAATGTTACGAGGGGGGTGTTACGCGTTGCAGGGCAAACAGTATGCAATCGAGTTTCGATACCGGTGGAGTGTGTGCGTGTGTGTCATAATTTTCAAACAATACAGGCGCCACTTTTTCTTTAGCTTTGTTGGAAGTGGAAACGCCGATGTTGGAAAAAGGCAGTGATGCAAGAGAAAATATATTAATTCAACCTCGATCAAAGAGATATTGTGCATAAAGTCTACTCTGTTGTGTAAAACGAAAAGAAATATAAGAATAAACACTTCGACTACCCTAATAATTTTAGGATGTATTAAAAATCGGATATTATTTGCATGCGCGTAAAATGCGAATACCCCGCGACAGAAATATAGATTTATCGACGACTATTTCACGGCTGGAACCATTTAACGTGCGAGAAATATTAGACTTCGTCCAGAAATATTAGACTGCGAGGGGAACATTCGTTTCAAACATGCGTTGATGGCTACTCAAGTATTGAAAAGTTAATTTTGGAGGGTACAACACTGTGTGAACGGTGTTTATCGAGTTATTTGCTTGATAAATTTCTAGTTAAACATACTGACAACAAATTTCAACTATAATTCCATGGAATAAATGGGATTGAGAGTTATTGGACGAATATCGCGATACCTTGTCTGGCGCGTTTCGAGGAACGCGCGAACCGCGAAAGGAATGAAAAAAAAAATCTTATTCGACACGATGGGCCGTCTAGTTCAGCGAGATGAGCAGCCTGCTTTTCCCTCAAGCTGCTCAGTGAAATTTCGTTCTCGCTGGAAGAATGAATCTGTGCGATATTTTTTCGCCGCAAATTAAAGCCACTTGCAAAATTGAGCCATTTGTAATTTCATTCTTTATATTTAATTGTCTTAATACAAAATACACGAGTGGCTGTATTAATTTGATTGCCCACTTTGATTCGCTGTTTAACTTTCTTTGAACCAAACCCATTGAAGATTCAGCGCTGTCTTCGTTTCCCTCGAATTTGCGTTTACAAATGGTTTTACTGCACCATAGCCAGGTTATACCGTGCAGTTACGTTCTCTAACCGGATTTAATAAATTAGTCCGCCCCGCCCACGTTCCTTGCCCGTATCGAGCCCATCAATTCCAATGTCGAGTTTTATGCACCGGATACGCGCATACACGCCTCGGCAATATCTAATGACTGTCTACAGCGCTCGCAACCGATGCATGGATTAACTATACAAGTTGTTAAACTGGAAGCTCGTTTGCAATCAATTGCCAGAACAGTCAGAAAAAGGGGATGTTTCTAGCTTTGGATTTATCCGATACGCTGCTTTCTAATTGACACATCCCTTCGACCATATCGTTAATTGCGAGGTTCATTTGTTTAATATGACATCTTATTGGTGATTGGAATCAAATTATTTTAAGTGACAGTGGAAAATGATTTCTAAGCTATATTAGTTACGATTTCTTTCTCGCCACTATTGCTTACAAGTGATGAATTAAACCTGAAACTATTCCGGTATCAAGATATATGTATAATGAATCATCACATTAATGAATTTCAAGTGAGATCGAGTAAATTGCAAGTTTCTGTCCGGTGGTGTAAACGTACACAAGGTGTGGAAATATTATTTTTTAATAACGCTGTGTTTGTTTAATCCGGAAATCAATTGGGAAACTTTTGCGAAACGTTGTTGCACAATGTTCCTCGCGCATAATTACCAGATGGAAATGAATTGCATAAAATCTACCTTTCGATGGATCTATTAACGATTCATCCGCGGGGCTCGTTATACCATTCGACTTTCGTCGCGAACAGAAATGTTCCTCCTTTACTACAACGATTTTCATTGGCGGAATTTCGTTCTTCCATCGAACGAAACGCACGCGGTTACGAAAATCGCGCAAGAACCGATGAACTATTCGATTAATTTTCCAAGGAATTACCAGCTAACGAGCTTTCCTGTGCAACAACGAGATTCGCCCGTCTTGCTGCGTGGAGAAATAATAAATTAACCCTCCTGCGCGATGCTCTCGCGATTTCTATCGGAGATGAACGGGGAGGAAACGCGGCCGCGAAATTTCAGCGTTTAACGACTTGAACGAGAATTTCGGTATCCGTTATTGCATTGCTGAGAAGAAGCTCAGAGGAGCTTCAGTGGGTCCACCCTGAGTGACGCGATTTTCGAAACAGGGCACACGCGTTCTCCTAATTGGAAAATTGGATCAAACGAGATTGCGGTTTCGTTTCATGCGAAATACGAAACAAACTTGTAGAAGATCGAATTCGTTTCGGGTAAAATATTTGATGCGACAGAATAATCGGATCGGTCTTCTATTTTAATCTTTTGTTAGACTTGTATCATTGAAACCTCACGCGATTGTCATACTGGGCCGCAATCTATGTATGACAAATCTCAATTGAGAATCCTGTCAATTGGATTTCCTCGAACAGCGACAATTTCGACAAACAAAACTGTATCATCCCGATAAAACTCGATTTGCGTTTTGTCGAGAGAGACATCATTCGTACCGTAAATACGCAAATGCATTTGCAATTCCAGCGACAAAGAGCTTCCTTGAACAGGAGCACTAAATTCTTCCGTGATTTCCGACGGTTTCAGCGGTGGCCGCCTGAAAATCGTCCTAGCGGAGAGTGTTGCGAGGCGAACACACGCGCGTTGGCACGACCGGCAATCGTCGACTATAACAGAGAGCACCGGTAAATACTGGAGCTGGAATTCGATGGTAACCGAGGCTCGATACGGACACAGAGAGCGACCGCGTGCATTCGCCACAGAGGGTTTACTGCCAGATAGTCGATTACATGCTTCGCTTGCTTATTGCGCTTTGAACGGGGCCGAAGCATGCGGCGGTCTGCGCGCATAAATGCCGCCTCCGCCTCCTAGCCGCTGCCAGAACTAAAAGATTCCGCGACTTTTCCGAAAGAGGCAGGGCGAAGGGAAAACACGCGACTGTGCAAGAATTCCGAGGCTGCTATGTGCATAACTGCAGTCTCTGCCTCCGCTACGTGTTCATGTTCCGCCATTGTGCGTCCGGTTACTTCTGATTCCACGATTCACTCCCAACTACGGCGAGGGAAAAACATGAATTTCTCCATTGTCCTTAAATTTTAGTCCCCTTGCGCGTTCCTCGATGTCTATCGTTTCGTTGAAAAGACACGGACAGAGAGAGAGAGAGAGAGAGAGAGAGAGAGAGAGAGAGAGAAAGGCAAAACATAGAGCCCGGGAGTCTCGGAATTGAACCCGTTTCGAGCACGCCGAACGACGCGCGGCAGCGACAAATATTTAGTCGATCGAAGGTAATCGAGGAATCGTTAACCCCGTCGGGTCAATCTCGTTTCCCTGTCGGAATTCCGTTAATTACGCTCTCGTCCTCGTGATTTCTCGTTATTCCGCGTTTCCATGCCGGGAATGAACCCGTTCGTTTGCCCAGCCCCCGCGCCCCATGGGCGATCTAAGTGTTCCACGCGGTGACCACGTAATCGTTTTCTTTCCGCTATCGCCGCTTGAAATCGCGAATTAAGGACCAAGTAACGAGCTGAATGTGTACGGGCGCGGCGCGCCTTCGACGGAGAAGAGCTCGCGTTCAAAGTAAATCTTAATTGGGCGTGTAAACATCGTGGAAAGAAATCGCCGCGCCTTTATACAGTATCCAGAGGGAAAATGCAGCGCAGCGTCTAATGGCACGAGCGCAAACACGTGCGAATAAATTCGGGAAACGGTTGAGCAGTGAGCAAACAGCAGCATCCGAAACCGAAAACCATTGTCGAAGCAGGTCCTCGTTAAACTAAACACTCATGGCCAAGTTTCCACATCGGCCATTGTACGTTTAACCTAGTTAACCGAGGAATTAATTAGTTCTTCTTTCAACGTTTTTCGCCTTTCAACCGTGTCACACAATAACTCAAAGGAACAAAAAAGACGCAAGCTGGTTTCGTTTCCCAAGAAAGGATAATTTAAAGAAGAAATCCTTTGGGCGAACTCACTTAAAGAGTCAAGTCTTAGAAATCTAAAAAAACGAAATGGAATAAGTGAGACTAGGATAAGCGAGAGACAAGTTCGACCCCTTTGTTCTCCGGTTAATATGATTTCGCCGCAGACGGCCACTGGCGGTGCACCGTTGGCGCCCTTATTGCGGTTCCAAGGGACTGGAAGACGGTCGCACGGGATGATATGCAAATTGCGCGCAGCAGGGGCGGTTAAACGTTCGTGAATTTTAAATGTAATAGGATTTCATTGATTGCCCCTGGCCAGTAACGTACTTCTCCCCTTCTCACTCTCTCTCTCTCTACGCTTATAGTCCCTCAGACCAAAAAAAAAAAGGGGAGCGCTTTTCAGCGGGTCGCGATCGTAATAAAGATCGCGTGTGTCTGCCAGCCCTAACGATTTACATTCTGCTATCTTGAATTTATGGCTCTTCCGGACGCTACGACGCTATACGTTCGGAATAGTCATTTTAAATTCGTAACCCCTGCATCGACTCCCCCATCCCTGCGGGCTTTTGTTGAAATTCGAACAAGCATCGGCACTGCAGTAATAAAAAATTGATAATTTCAGAAATGATGATGAACAAGGAATTCAGCTGCTTGCCAAAAGTAGGGGAATGTGGGGGAAAACCGGATACCTAATGTACTTTTCCTGCCGGCAAAAAATTAAATGACAAAAATAAATTTGGACACCGCCAGGAATCTGTATTGGACCTTACAGAATTAGCAAATCGTGGGAAAAACTATAGGTTTACCCTATAGGTGAGGGTAAAACCAAGTACTTATTAAAAAATACTAACAAGGAGAGTCATTTTAAATAGTATTCAGAAATACTAGCTTACTTTAAGTTATGCCAACTTAGTTTAACTTATTTTGATTGTACAGAAACAGTTTGAAAAGCAGTCTTAGCTCGTGTAGTTTATTTTAGCCTCCACATAAATTTATTTTGCTTTATTTATTAAAGAAAAATTACAAGCAACTGCCCCGTTGCTCTCCTCAGCACAAGTGCCAACTTCGTGTACCTCCATTTTACCCCAAATCAGGTAATTTATTAAACATTAAATATGTGCACTCCAACGTGCAACAAACAATCGACCAAGACACCGAAATACGGGACAAACGATGCAGAATACAGCTCGGTAATAACCATAACAGGTTCTTTAAGCGCAAGTGGTGGAAGGAAGTCAGTTCACTGACGCAACACTGAATCTTTTCAACTCGTCATTTTGAAACTCCTCTGGAGGAAAAAACTACGACATTCTCTCTGCTGTGCAATCCTATATCGCTGGGCGGCCCACCCGAATGTAACGCTGCACATGGACTGCATATTGCAGCTCTTATTTTAGAAAAACAATGGCAGCCGGTTTGACCCGCGTACACGATTTTATCCCACATTCCCCAAAGTCCCTTAGCCACCAGGTCGAAATTACCACGTTCCTTGATACTCCCGCCACTGTAACAAAACTACGAGGCGAAAGGACTAACGAAGCACTCTGGCGCGTTGTTAGCCGGGCCAAAGTAACAACGGCGGACGCGAGGATCGGCAAGTTTCGTAGAGGGACTAGCCAGACAGGGGGACAAATAGTTTTCGCGTCGCACCGCCGGTAATCCTGTTTACAATAGCTGATTGCAATAAAATTTACATGCTACGTCCACTTTGCATCCCCACTCCGGCCCCACGTCCGCGGCTGGTGCCTCTGTGAAAATTTACATGCGGCCCGGCTAAATTCATGCGCGTCCAATCCCGGCCGCGATTTACATCCGCCATACACGGCGGTCGCGAATTTTATGCTACGCGTATAACCCGTTCACACGTGCTTTATTTCCACTGCAACGTGTCGCCGGTCCGCGCGCATTTTTACCCTGTTCGCGCTTCGCTACGAACGGACGAAACCCCTCCCGCGTAGGGTGGAGAGAAAAAAAAATGGATTTGCCGAATCGGAGGGAGACGATTCGGGATATCGATACGCGCGCGACGAAACGACGTCGACACGGGCATCGTTGACGATTCGTTTACGCCCATCGACAATGACGTTTATTACCCCTTTTTAAGGGCGCGAGAATCGTTTGAGCGGTACACGCTTAATGGACGGCAATTAAATCGATCCCTATTTACCGTTCTCCTACACGCAGTATTTTTCGCCATTCTTCTTCCTTTTTTTTTTTACTCTGCGCATTGGTACACACGTGCGTGAAGAATGAGCATCGGTCGGGTAATATGTTAATTGCGGGAATAAAATATACCAGTCATCGCGTGCTCATGGGGATTTTTGCTGATGCGGCGATGGGAAAACTTTTTCCCCGAAATTCGTTGATTCGGCGTAAACGTGTTTAGGTATCGAGCGTAATAAAAAATGACGCAGGTGTGCCGAGTGAAATTTTCGGGCAAGCTTTATAATTTTCTGGCCGGTGTATGGCCATCAAGGGAAAAGCCAGCTGGATGACGCTGGAAAATTAAACACGCGGGTACACACCGTTTATTCATCACTGAATATTAGACGGAACAGCGTTGCAATCGAGTGAGCTATTCTTTTTACCGACAGACTAATTTTTGCAAATATTCATGATGCACTTGTGGAGGATTCAAAATGAAAAAAAAATAAAAGCCGTCGCAGAATTATCTATGTGGAGAAATATTTCGATATCAAAACATTATTAATGTGTGATAGGGTAAATGTTTCTTAGGCGTGTTAAATTTGAATAAAAATCCTAATTATTCCCAGTGCTCTAAAATAAAGACTAACAGATTCAACGTGTTACAAATAACGACACAGCCATACCCCGTTAATTATCATTTAAAACTCTACTGGCCATTCTTATCGATAAAAGAAAAATTAGACAAATATCCCCATGAATAATATAGTTTTCGACTTTCGATACGTAAGAAAGAAGCTTGGATTCAGCAAAACTCAAATGCAAAAGCCACGTTCGCCAGTTATCAATAAAAAGAATCGATTCATTTTCTACACCGCCACAAGGAATCTTTCTCATCGTAGAATCATAAATCACAAGTGGCAGTCTTTTCTCCTCAGTTCCTGCACAATTATTTCCAACGGATCGTCCGGGGCTATTTTCTCGTGCAATAGCATTCGCGGTTCTCTTAAGAATGTACTCTTTCATCCATTCATGCCAGACACATGACCGATCTTCGAGGAAGAAATTTTATTATTTCGATACTGAAGTTTATCGTTGGGAACATGTATGTGTGTAGTGAATTCGCCGCTCCGAATGTCATCGTTAAAACGATCGCTACGGAACTGTTTCGAGGTGCGTCCTATATTCGTGAAATTTATTGCTAGCTTTTTATTGCCACCCCCCACGCTGTCAATTTCATCCACTTCTACGCGAAACGCTGATTTTAACCTGAATTTCAGGGTGTATGGTACAGTTTAATGTGCCAACACTCTTATTTTAGTCGGAATAATATTATTATTTTATTAGCGAGAGTCTGTCATCACTTTTATTTCAATCCGAATCTTGATTTACTTTCAGGAATGCTTAATACTTAAATAATTTCACTGTACAAATGTTGAATTAATTATGCATCTACGATAGAGCATTATCACAACTTCATTTATCACGTAAATTGTTTATAAGAGAGTACGTGAAACTTTGTGAATTCGATGTAACCGAGCAGGATGTTCATTTTCATTAAATTTTAATTCTAATTAAAACGCGAACAGCAGTTGGCCTCATCTACTTTGACGGAGTGTTCACGTTGGCGAAACAAACAATGCCAATTATTTTTGCCTTCTTCGCAAGCAAGTCCAACGAAGTCGTCCGAAATAGTTTGAATATTCAATTAACACTGGGACGAGCGCTAACAATAGCAACGTCGAAGAAAATAGAAGGAATGCCGATAAATTAAACAGAGGTGAAACAACATTCCCGAAGCGCGAATGCTTTTTTATTATGTAAATTTCATTTAATTGCCCTGGATGGGGCCGTCCAAACGAGCCACAATTGTTTCGCGTCTTCGTGGTCGTGTAGAATGCAGGAACAGCGCTTTTCAGTGTTCTCCCATTGATTCTTTCTTCGGCATGTACTATTTACCAAGATAAATTTAATTATCACAACTTTTTATTTATTTGTCATACATCAATCAAATTTTTAGGTATTTTTTCTCGTTAATATGAATGTTTTTTTTTTTTTAAACTTGGCCGATATTCTGTCATACTGCAGATGAGTAAAGGGTTAATATCGTAATAACTAATTCCTTTTAATTTATCCTCGTTCCGCGTAGAAAGGTACTATGTTTATTCGCCCAACAAGGGATAATCCTTCGACGCTCTGAAGGCACTACCATAAATTGAGCGTGTACCTGTACAACCCTGTCAATTATACCGAAGAATTAACCTGGCACCTGGCACACCAAGAGTTTTCACTCTGCGCCAGGAAAAATATACTTCCACCTAACAAATCTCACCCACACCGAGGCCGGACTACAGATACATGGTGCATAAAAAATAAAGACAGCCTTTAAAGAAGTTTCAAATTAAATCACCCGTCAGCGCATTTGAATTTTCAAACCTGTCCGCTTTTTAGACAAATCTCGATTTACTAATTTTTTTTTGTCTTGGACAACAATTTGTTAATCCTGTCTGCGGCCGTGTTAAGCTGATCATCTAAAGTCCTAGAATAAAATGCTAGACGTATTTGCAAAATATTAACAACCCGAAATACTGTGCGATTAGAATCAGAATTTCCAAATCTCCTATTCTGTCTGCAATGCTGTATTCATAGAAAGGTCTGAAGGGAACAAGCAACTCTGTGGACCCAGTAATCCATCAATTAATGTCTCAGCGCCAAGAACCGAACAAGTCCCGTGACAGAATCAGAAGTTGCAAGAGCAGAAGTTAAACGCGTCACTCGAGCGCTCAAAGGGAAATCCGGTGTCGCGTTTCTCGCGCCAGTGCAGCGTGGAGCGAAGCAGAGTACATGACGACGGCAGACGAGGCACAATGGCACGGGTCGCGAAGAAAATAGGGGCGCTGCGACAGAGGGTAGCTGCAGCTTGGTGCCTAGCAACTTTGAAGCGCGCGGAGGCAACTGGGCTCTCCCAATTTACTCGGAGGATTAAAAGTAACTACTGAAAGGTGAGCGAAGTCCCCGTCCCGCCCATTGACACGGGACGTGCACAAGAATCGGCCGAAGAAGCAGCACGAAGGATGCCGGAGGATCCAGCGCTGTGTTGTCCCGCGGGTCACAGGCACGAGCAACGCGAAACAGGACACGCGAATGTTGTATTACCGCCACCGCCCGGGCTGCTGCTTCTCCGCTTCTTGCGCGACACGTGCGGAGAAGCATAGCGTGGGCGCACAGTGGTTGGCCGACTGTTACGTTATTAAGTGGTTGAGTGCACGTTGGCCGCGAAGTGCTGTCAGCCGCCATCCAGTAGCGGGCCAGACAAAACCAAGGCATGCAATATCGCGACGCGGGACGCAGCGTTTTCCACGTAAAAAAAAACCTAGCTCGCGGTGCTCCCCGTTGTCTCTAGTCTGGAATTTACCGAACCCGCTTTCTCTGCGCTCCACACACGCTCCCGGGCTTTTGGATCGCTGCCGGAGTTTACGAGGGAATCACGGACAAACTGCGAAACGACGGCTTTGCACCCCTCGGCCGATCTTGTGAGTCGACTATGACGGATCTTACCTTTGGTCGAATCTGGTTACAGCCTGGTGCAGCAAACGAAACGATCTGGAAGAAAGAAGATTAATTATGTTAGGTTCAGTGATGAAGAAATGGAATGATTTAATGGTATTTGCTTTATCGCTTCTGTTCTACACTGTTCGAGACGGAAAAATGGAAACGACTGTCGATATTTGTTAGTAAAGAATAAACTGCCTGTCTTGTTCTCGAGTAAATGTGCTAGAAAGGGGGTAGAACAATTTTACACAACTCGAACATGGCACTGCTTAACTTCTTTTTTAATGGCATCCTTTATGGTAACGGTCCGTTAATGTAAAAGAGTGTGTAACAAAGGATAGGTATGGTCGAAGCATTTTAGTACACTCAATATTTGCGATAAATAACTTTAAAAGCTTTTAATTGTATAACGTCGTCCTCCTCGCAATTAAATACCTACACTGCAACAATCGCTTTAGACCAGCGTGCAATTTAATGAATGCAATAAGAAGCCTTTTGTCCTTATTAAAAATTCGAAAAAAAAAGGGATCTAGTAATAAATTGACGCTGATGAAAGACAGGCTATCCGCAAGAAAAGAACGTCCATCTTTATTAAACACTGCGAGCAATATCGAAAAACCTTTAATCGCGTCTGTGTCGGTAATTTTTTATTCTATAAAACGGTGTTTCGTGAATATCACTCTTCGAAGGGTGGCGCAAATTGATAACGTGATGACATAAAAATTGAATAATGAATTTTACAATTATGCAGAATTCTGTTATTTTTCATCGAGTAATAGCTTCGGAAATAAATGAATTTGTGAATGAAAGAGAAATAGAATTGTAGCTTGAAGTATTGAGCTCGAGTATTTTAAAGCTTCACTGAGAGAACTCTGCAGCAGAATTCTCCTTGAAGTATTTTACATGTTTATACGTACATTTAATAACACAAATATTTCTGAAAAACGCATGACTACTAGTGAAAAACTCTGCTTCCTACATTTTTTATAAAAATCTATATTGTCTGTTTCTAAAATTGGCCCATATATTCCAGATTCTGCCACTTTCGCGTAACGCGTCAACTTCGAGGAAGAAATTATATTCGACGCGAGTGATATTTTCATTGACGACGATAAGAGCAAGTTTCGCTATCGATTTCGCGGCAGCCGGCTTAACCCGTTCGTTGGATACTGTATAGAATCGTGATACTACGCGGGCTTATCTCCTGCTCATATGAAGCAGGCAAGATATGTTTACGCGTCGCAGATTCCATTATGTATCTCCTAGCCGCGATCGCGTTGCACTAAAGTTTCTTCTCCCCTTTTGTCGCGTAGGAGGTCTCCTTGTGAACGTTGTCTCTTCATCTCGTCGTCGGAGCACGGAGGAGTAGTTGCTACTTCATACTGCAGTAGTGATGCAGGTGAATATGTGTTCAAACAACAAAGTATGCGTCAATTAAAGTCATTATAATTGAACGCTGCAGTAGAAAATTTAAGCCAATTCTAGAAACAATAATTTTAATGACACCGTAACTCGTTACGTGTTCCATCGCATAGTGTATAATTTACTTATCGCTACAAATGATTATATTCATCAATCAGAAAAAAGAAATATGCCAACCGCTTTTAGAAAGTCGATTGGTGTAATCAACCATCATGGCAATTTGTGCACAAAAATTGGTGTCCCGTGGAAATAAATTATAACGAATTGATTGAAATCCACATTGCTGTCGTGGGAAAAGTAAATAAATAATTGTCGATCGATGGTTGTTGAATTTGCCCATATGGTTCGGGTTCCTGTTGTTGATTGAACGAAACCCAGCAGAATTGCCTAAGCGTTTCGATTTCCTTTTCGAGGGAAACTGTTATGCACGAGGCGGTTTCTGTGTCGCGTTGATTCATACCGCGCGCTAAAATTAGATCCGGTTCACGTGGTTCAACCGCGATTCGCGCGGTGGATGGAAAATGTGTCGCGCATGAACGAGCAGTCGACACGATCGAGACACATTTAGATGGTGAAAGATTCGAAGAAGTACAAGATCGATTCAATTATTATCTTCGAGGAATATCTAAAACTTTCGCTGCAAGCAATAATTCATTTGGATGCGTCTCACAATCTATCGAAACTCCTTTACAACCAGGAAATAATTAAAAATACCTCGAGCTCGTGTATTCCCAATCCACGCCATGTAATAAAACAGAAAAACTAGGCAACGCTATACAGCCCCTAAAGGGCCAGGCGGTGGAGAACAAAGAAACCTTTTCGTTCGTAGGAAACTCTCCTACGGAATTCCGTTCCAATCGATTAGCCGCAATTACGCGACAAGACGTCGAAGGGTCCAGGAAAATTTCAACGGAAATTTAATAGACAATCGACGCACTCCAGGTTCAACGAATATTGTCACGAGCGATAGAAAATGATGGACCAACGACGGACAGAGTCCACAGCATCAATTACGAATATCCATTAGCTTAATTAATCTCCGTAGCACCGGTGTAGAACGGGCCGGTCAAAGCGGACAGAAATACACGGCGAAGCGAAGGGTGAGATAACCGGACTGAACGAAGCGGCTGGGGTCAATGGAAAAAAGTGGATTTCCGGTTACCAAATCGAGAGCCACGCCAACGAATCGGCCCGTTTTAAAGGGTAACGCAACGACCGCGTCGCGGCGGCCAGTTGTACGAGCCACGCGGATAGAAGGCGAGGGAAGACACTCTTGGAAAACTTTCGCCAAAAGCGGAGAACAAGGTCCCCCGCAGGTCTTATGGGAAATTACACGACGAGCTTTGCGGATTACTGTAACCTCGTCCCGGTAACCCATCCTCCCCGTTCCACGGTTTCACCTTTTCACCCTTCAGCACGCATAACTCTCCTTTCCGCTAGTCGCTTCTCTCTTTACCCGCTCGCTGGTAATTCCTCGTCGTCCCGCTTCCATCCTCCTTTAACGCCCGCCACGATTTCGCGCTAAGCGCATTCGAAAAGTATTGATGCGGTGCTTAAGGGAAAGCGATAGCGGGGTAAAAATGCTGGGACGGGCGGAACGGAGGATGATAAATTTCGAGGTCGAGCCGGGGCGATGCGGCTGTATAATTCGGGATGAAAACCTCAGAAATGGTATACCATACACATAATTATTCAAGGGCATGGCCCTTGGAAAAAAGATTCGTTTCTTTAAATTGTAACAGAGGTACAGAGGTAATTGTCAGGGAGAAAATAATTTTAAAAAACTTGCCGTTAAAATAATATTTTGATCGATAGGGGTTATTTGTTGATAGATTTCTATATGGAGCGGCAGGTCAGCAGTATTTGTGGCAATTTGTTATACAATATTATACGTTTATACTCCAATAGAATTGTATAAAATATACATTACCATTTATTATAAAAACTGGAATTATATAAATAACCAGGATCGTTTACTAACTTAACAATCTTCGAGTACAGTCATTGATTCTAATAGAAATCTGTAGTCAGAAAGCAATTTAGCTAATGGAATAGCATTACAAATTTTGCAATTCAAAAGAAGACATAATATAATTGCAACTTCATATACGGACTACTAATTAATTACGTCTGATTATTTAAATAGAATGTCCTGATAGAACTCGAGAGGGGAATCAACGTCCGTGTCAGATGATATGTGAAATTCTCTTTTCCCATATTGAATCTTCAACCAACAGCGCTTGATTAAACGTACTTTCTGCCGGTGTACAAAGCTGGCCGAGTAGTTTGAACATCTCCGATGCTTAACCTCAGTCATTTCAAGCATCCTGTAGTATTGTCTTTGTAAAGCATTGATCGTGTAGTGGGCAAAATCGTCTAGTTCGATCTGGGCAACAACGCACATTTACCGAGGGACAGCAATGCGCATCAGTTTCCAAGAACGGAAATTGAATTTCTCAAGAACAATTTTTCATTTCCACAGTCAGAACTTTTAATCGTACGAGATATCTGAAGCTTCTTAAATAAACGATCTCTTGTCTTTTTCTGTACTTTTGCAGATAAAAAAACTCTTGACAATACAAGCGTCGATGAAATAATTTGACAAAGCATTTATCGAATGTAATGATTCCGTAAACATATTCTATTAAAATGTAATTTGCTCTACTCTATAATAGTCATTATGTTTGACATTCAATCTATATCCCATGACTGATTACCCCAATAACTCATCGCGCACCGACCAAAGTCTACAAATTACGACAGGAACCAGCCAAGGAATGGGCGAATCCCAGGAGCATCGGCGGACGCGCGTAATCAAAACTCCGATCAGCCAAAGAAAAAAAAGTTTGAGAAGGAGATCTTGGGTGTAATTACAAGGGAAGGCCAGGCACACCCCATGGATGAGACTTGCACGAAATCAAACGATGTACCTCCATTGAACCCTCCCTTCCGCTTTTACCACGAAGATGCTTAACCTCGGCCAGTTCAACTGCACCAACCCCCTCGGCGATCGCTGTCTTCGGAGGTCTAGGAGAAGAGGGCAGGAAGACAGTCTCGATGAGAAACGGGAAAAGCAACGAGAAGGAGAAACGAAGGAAACATGTGATGGCGGGGGGGGAAAGGAGAAACGTAATAGGTGCAGCTGAGTGTTAGGTCCTCTACGAATTCGATCTGTGGTCTAAGCCCTTAATACCTGCTTATTCGCTCGCCTGGAAGAGGATCTCGGAGAGGTATCTAAACTTTCCGAATGTTCCTCCAAAGAGAGCTAAACGGCGAACGATTTTCTAGCTGCGAGGGCGGAGGGAACGTTTCCTTTGATCCATTGACTAAGTCACGGCAATTGCCCGGGCTAGACTACACACTTTTCTCGTATATCGACGGGTGAAGTGTGCATTGAACTGAAAACATAAGTAAAGGACGAAAGTGGTCCTTGTTTGTCCGAATTTCGGAAACTGGAAATCGTGCTTCGAAGTTTCCTAACACTATACCAGTGTACTTAGAAGACGATGATTACACATACGCGAACAGTATCCGTTGTTCCTATCATCTCCACCTTTTTGAAATCAATTATTTCCGTTGCAGGAGTATTTTATGGAGAACGATTACGAGTCGACGCTTTCTGGCGAGGGCAAGAATTCCAAACATTATTCTAACCGCGTGTATTCACGCACGAACGAAAATAATTACGCTTTTCAGTTGTGAACAATGCGTTGCATTTTCCTTTATTTGCCGACCGCTATATCGCGATGGCTCTGGATAACAGTTCAAACAATAAGCCGATTACGGTCGAAAAAGGATCACAGACGTCTCTTCGCTTGTTTTCTACAAAATTTACTCGTGTGGCGTTTGGTTTACAACGGCAGACCGCAAAAATCGCACATTGTTAGATCTGCCAAAAGGACAAACGGCGGGGGAAAAAGCACGAACGACGGCGCGTTCGTTCCGAGTTCGTCCAGCTATCTGATAACGTAGCGACGTAAAACGTTATGGCAAATAAAAAATGAATTTCGTGAAAACTAAAGACGATAGAAAGAACGGCTCGCGAACCCCATTCTCGAGTGGCAAAAAAAAAAGCATCGCACGCATAGCCTATCCTGTACCCTCGTCTGTGGTTTGGATCACCGGGAAAGCAAAATGGGAATAAGCGTTCCGGAAAAACGACAAAAAAGAAAGGAAGAGATTGAAACGGTACTACCGGTGAAAATGCTTTTTGCCCCACGAGCGCGTTTCCTGCTTGCAAAAATATTGCTCTAATTAAAATGCTTTTTACCGAAGGATAGGGAAGCGCTTCCTCTTGTAACGAACGCTGCAAATGAACAACAGGGCTATTTTTGTTCCTTGCATCGGCTGCCTCTAGAAAAATGAAATTTAGAAGAACAACTTTTTTCTTGCAACTGAATCAACCGTGTCTGATAATTCGTTTGCAAGTTTATTCATCCTGTCGGGGCAATCAAAGTTTTTTTGACAACCATGCGAAAGGGGAAGGGAAAACAAATTTGTGCCCTTTGTGCGGAACGAACGCTTCAACGGAATTACCCGTTATCTGCAAGCTCTATAGCGCCCCAATCATCCCTATAGAACTCTCGAACTCCCATCAAACCTTATCACGCTAATCAAGATGAAACAATCAGCGTCCCCCAGAAGTTGGTTACTCTAATCGTTACGCGTACACCCACCTTTCGCCCCATTATCGAGATACTAGGGCGGCCGCGTGTAAGCAAGAAAGATCCAGGTCTGGTTCTACAAACCCTGAAACGACACGTCGATTGCCATTCCTCCCCTTTTTTTTTTATCGGAGATCCGTAGCACGTCGGTGTCCACCCACCCACACACGCGCGGCCACGCTTTGACGTTCGACCGGACGCTTATCGATCGCGGAATTTATTTCTTTCCGTATCTCTCGAGGTTCTACCACCATTGTCCGCCTCTGTCTCTCCCAGCTTTTTCTACATCCCCCTTCTCCCACCCTCTGTCTCTCCGTCATGACACTATAGTTTGTTCCACCCTCTCGTTTTCTCCACCGCGGTGCCGCGTTTCTCTCCGGAACGAGCTCTCATCTAGCCACTATCACCGATCCCTCCTCTTTATCCCGAATCACAGAGAGAGAGAGAGGAAGAGAGCCCACTCGATCTCTCATTCCCATTTTGTTTCCCGCCCCTCCGTGGTTGTACAGATAGGTGAGATTAAGCTCCGGAATGACGCCGCTGCGGTTATCAGGAGATTGCATTTTAGCATAATAGGTACCGGGCTGCATTGTAGCCGTTTCAAGCGACGCGCGTCGCGGCAGAGAATGATGCGCTTTGGACATTTATCATGGTCAGGTATTCCATGCGTTCCCTGCACTCTATTTCTCTCTTTCTTTTCATCCAGCCCGGCTCGTCGTCGGGATAACCGCGACGCGCTCGCGTTTTGTTCGACGCAGGGGTTGGCCGACTCCCATTCATCGCCGATGCATGGCTACTCTCCGTGTTCGATGCATTTGGGGAGCATAATACTTGATGGAACACCGGTGCGCACCTTACTTATGCAAATCGACCGCTGTGACGTGGCCGGGCAAATCTCGCGTTATCTTTGCGGTATCTCTTCGTCTCACTATTTAGAGCCGACTGCACCGAAGCATGCATAGAAATTTCCAATTCACC
Organism: Holcopasites calliopsidis; assembly: GCA_023838395.1. NCBI lineage: Eukaryota > Metazoa > Arthropoda > Insecta > Hymenoptera > Apidae > Holcopasites > Holcopasites calliopsidis. The sequence continues at coordinate 7,191,180 of JALHAQ010000005.1, read as the reverse complement.
CACCTCGATTCGCTTTTGCCTCCTCTGTGAATTATGCTCTGGTCAAAATGGGATTTCTTTTAAAAACGGAAATCCCTTCGTTCTTATTCATGTGACAATTTAATTTTCGTGATTCGCTCGAGTTCTTATCCCCATACCAAAACGCATCTATTCCGCGCGAATGATTAAATAGCGCAACGAGTTTTCATGACGCTCAGGGAAGAGAGTATATCGTTGTCCAACTGTTATTCTTCCCTCGTTTCTCGACTAGTGGCCGGCAATCTTCGATGTATTCAACGCGCGCGACCGCGTTACTCGCTGTCGAAAAATATTTCTACCCAGCGACGATGCGCTGTACATACCCTGGGGTCTAATTAACCCGCACACGTAGACGCCGGCGCACGCTCGCGTTTCGTTCTACGGACATAATAAATTTGTCTCTTCATCTCTTGCAAACACGGGAGGAGCATACTCGGATGAGTGCGTGCCGCACAGAGAGGCGCACACGAATGTGTGTAGCTACACAGGACGAAACAAGAGTCGCCTCCTCGCCTTTGTCTAGCTAAAGTCCCTTTTCTCGCTAGCCAGCATCCACGAGAACTTCGCTTCACCGGTGGAAACAGTCGTGTTTCATCGTTACGCAAGGCTCAACTTGGATTAATATTTCTTCCTTTTAAAGCCCCCATCCCCCAGCCACCCCCCGTCGAGATCCGTGAATTCTCCGGGCCATGAGTAGAGTACGTGACAACGACGTCTTTCGTGCTGTTCGCTCATCTTGATTCACCGAGAGCATCGCGGTGCTCGCATCCGTATTGCGACCACTCGCCATTTACCTCCGTCGCCTTCCAATTTCTTCGGGCAGCCCCTTTCTTCGCGATACACTCTTATTAGCCCGAGGGCGGGAAACTGACGCGTCGCCGGTGAACGGTATGTGCAGTTCGTGACTCGACTTTTCCCTTTGTCCTTTATCGTCGGATATTTTCGAAACCTTGGAACAACGTCGTGTTTTATTACGAGGGCAATGGGTCCATGAGAAGGAGACCCCGCTTGATGATCGCGTAGCATTATTTCCATTTCTATTTTTCTTTCTTTCTAGAGAATGTTGGTACTTTTGTACCATTTTTATTTTGAGTTTTGTAATAAATCTATCGCTGCTGTTTCGCTGTATACTGGTTCAGTCAAAATTAAATGTCGGACAGTAAATTTGCGCTACTGTATTCATGATTACCTTCGAATCAAGCGCAAAACACCACACGTGTAACTTTGTTAACTATGTTAATGAATTCCGTTATTATTGCACTGCGAGAAACTATCATCATCGTTCGACGCGTCACTTATATTTTAGAACGCTGCTCACGTAACGAGCGTGAAAAGTTATTGAAATCGGTATCGGCCGTGGACGAGCTTCGTTTATCTGACTTGCCGTCCGCCGAGTGTTTCTCGCGACGTCGTAATGATCCGCTTAATTGCTATTTAGCGGCCGTTAATCATCTTGGTGGGACTTAACCCAGATTTCGAGTCGACTCCCTTTGAGTTTCAGTGTGACACCCCGCCTCCGTTCGACCAATCGTTTGCCACATTTAATTGCAATGGTTTTAATAAAGAAATTTTACCGCGACTATAGACTGTTAAATATTTATCTTTCCGATGCGCACTATGACTTTTTTCCGTAGAAATACATTGTTGGATTTAGATAGTCGAAAACTAAAACATATAATGATTCAGTTCAATTGATACGTAACTTCCATAAAAAAAAATGCACCGGGATGTTTCGAAAAAGCATCTGCAGCTGCTAAATGGATATTTATTTGTACCTTCATTATTTCCACCATGTATATATTATTTTGCATGTATGTACAATGGGATTTGAATCACTTGTACAAATACAATTATATAATTGCAAAATAACGAACCTATGTATAAAGCAAAGACGTTGCATAAGACACACGGCATGCGAAGAGCTGCGAAGTTAAAAAGCTTGCTTGCTATCACACCAGCCCAGAATATTTATGCAAAAGTGTTGCTCTCGTCTAGAAGTACCATTCCTCAAACGTTACAGAATATCTGCGAGAATAACTCTCTACGCAAGGAAAGTCCAGCAGCAAACGAAACCCCGGGCCGAAACGCTTCAAACTAAGTGGGCGAGGAAAAACGAAATTCTCGAATTCAGTGGGGAAACTAAAGGAATGCGATAAACCGCGTAACCAGTTCTGTATACAAAGAGGAATCGCGCTTCAGACAACGACGCGGCGGACGCTCTTTCTCCGCTTCGCCTGCAATTTCAGCCTCATAGGACTTGTAAAGTAATCCCAGGCCTTTCTTGCCTCGCGCGAAACAATTTCTGGCCCTCGAGGATTTAAAGCGTACCAGGAAACAATCTTTGGTGTGTAAGTATCTCGCGGCTACTTGGCCGAGTGCGATTTCCGAATTTTCTCCGCTGCCGCAGAGAGCAAACGGGACGGAAAATAACAAAAAAGCGACCCATGTACACGGGAGGCGCTCAAATGTAGCAGCTGATTTAACGATAGCCGAGGATCGAGATAAAAGTAGAGCTGTGGGTTAGAGTTTCTCGAGAAGGAGCAAGATTTTTTGGCAGAAATTAAGTTCGAGGACTAATTATTCGGATAATAAGGCCCGAAAATTGAGAATATCGATCGGCCTGCTGCGGAATAGAAAATTGGCAAAATTGATATGTAGAATCGATTCTTCTATAAAGTATGCAGATTAATTGATGAAGTCAATACATTACTATAACGCAGCTCCTTTCAATTTCCTTCATTTTATCTTTCTTTCGTTCTTAAATATGAAAATCGCGTGACAATTAGGTTCCACGGCGATTGCCTGATATCCTTAATCTTCGTAGCTCATTACCACTTTCATTTAGTCCCGGAATTAATTTCCGTCCGAGCCTTTCTTTTCTACGAGGTTTTTTTTCGGGGAACTTCCCGGTCAATAAGGCGTAAAAATTGAAATCTCATTTCCATCGGGGGAATTAAATGCTGCGATCGATTCTTTGATAATTATCAGAACTTTAATTGGAGGCTCATAAGTTTGCTGTTAAAAAATCGCACAGCGAATATAAGTATTAGCTTGAAAAATGTTTATTCTTCGTTAATAATGTCTTAGCATCCGTTCCCATCGTCAAACCGCAGTGGAATTTTTAAATCCAGCACATCAGTATACATCGTAAGCAATATCTTGACTAAACAACAACCATCTGGTGAAAGAATAAACGCGAATAACGCTTTGTTTACGACCGTTTCGCAACGATATTTACCATTTACCATGCCACTCGTTTAATTTCCGAGTCTCCCAAACAAAATATTATAGCAAACATTCGTTTAATCCTGGAACCTCGATGAACGCTAAATATCTTACCCTGGTGGCAGGGTTGCGGCGGGCCCAAAGGGAAGCAAGCGAGACTGCAAACGCAATAAACTAATTACCGCCGGGTCCCGTCGAACTCAGTATCGAAATTAATCCGAGTGCCATGGCGCGGCGGGTAAAGTCAGATATCATCGATAATTATCGGATACGCATTATTCGTTGACATCCTAATTACAACAAACACGGGGGCGTTATAAGCGGCACCGTTCGACGAACGCGCCCCGAATGGACGAAACCAATTACCCTCCGTTGCTCGTTTCGTCCGTTCGCTCGTGCTGGGTTAATCGACGTCGGTGTACGCGTACCCTGTCGGTCCCTGTTCAATAAACAACACGAAATCGACATGATGCCTGTCGTTGAGTTCGCTGGAAAACGCTCACGATCTGCTCGCGATTTTCTCACGAATTGCCATTCGTGGAAATAAGCATCGTTCTAGGATCTGCGACGGATGCGCAGCAACACTCGTCACTTGGCAGACCGTGAATGTGATTCAAGCCATCCTTCGACGAATAGCTAAAGCGTTCCTTTTCGTCATCGTCCCTTTGCTCCCCCGCCCCGGTTGTATATCGTGCCCTATAAAGTCACGGTCGCGTGGTTCCCGGCGAGGGAGCGCGTACGAAAGGGTAGATTGGACAGAAGAGAGAAAGACGACCGGGGAAACGGTGGGTGGAGATGATTCGAGGATATAATATGCCTCGATGGACTCGAAAACGATTCGCGCGAGCGACGGAGAAACGGGGAACGGAAATTAATCGACGGAAATCTCGTCTTCTTCCCCTGGCGACCCTCGGTATTTTGTTCTCGGTGATAGTTCGGGATTCTGATGGAAGAGCATGTGTGCGTATAGGCTGGATGCAGCATTTCGATATTTGAATCGCGGAAAAGTGAGGAGATGCGACTTTCGAAAAAGTATCTGCGAACGTAAACAGTGAAGGCATATTCGAAGGAAAACATTTTAAGATGTGAATCGTTGCGAACGTTTCTCACGTGTTGAATGAAAAGCGACGTACAATGTGTTTTTCACGTTTGCTGACTGCGTTTCGTGAAAGATATAATATAATTAATTGGAAATTCCTACATTGTACAGTGGGAGACTTACACTTTGGTATCTCCTTCCTATTGTCAAGAGAAACTTGCATCGAAACGTGTAAAAGCAGCTCCTATAGTCCAGTATCATCGATACAGTGACGCCATTAGAGATTGAATGCACATTCAGTGCATCGAGGAACAATAATTTGTCGTTGAAAGAAATACAATTATCAGCAAACTGCGGTTTCTTTTAAACAGATGCACGAGTTATCGATACCATTTTTGCTGAAGAAATTCATTTATTTTGGAAACACAATGGAAGCACATGTTTATTCGTTTATTTTCGAACTCATTTTAATCCATCAGAATTTAAATGGAGTTTCCGAGAAATTCGTTTTACTGCACAACGTTTTAACAACTTCCTGCGTTATTTATCAAACGAATTTTAATTGTAACATATTTCAGCGTACTGTTACTGGCATGAAAATCTGGCATATCGGAACAAAGCTCTTTGTTACAAGGAAACAAATATTAAACAAGTCTCTGGAAGAAAATATCTTGTAAAAATATGCTACTCTACTAAGCCTAAAGCAAATTAAAATAATATCCCCCGTCCAAACAGATCCAAAACTACGCGAAAATTCAACACCCATACGGCAAATAAAAAAGTTTTGTGTTTATCTAGACATCTTGAGTAACAACGATTCAATGCCTCGTTTCATAACTACGATCATTAGAGCTCGGAAAGTTTGCGAGTTTCGTGTCAAAGCGACGAGAAGCCAGCTTTCCACGCGTTAATAAGTTATCAAGTGCTAAACAGACAGTTTGCTGAAAGTTGGATCGAACGGAGTGTACAGACATCGATGCCATCATCCTCGATCTAATGCTTAGCCCTTCCCTGTCAGGCGCCGCGAGGACTAGATCCCACAATAATACCTCTATGACGTCAAGAAACGGACGAGGCTGCGATTAAAGCTTGCCGAGGCAATATTTTCGCGAAGAGATTTATCGATTCGTACCACGAACCGCGATAAAATAAAAGTTAATTGCATAATATTTTAATCGAATCGTGGAAAGTATACGAATAATATTTATTATATCAATTTCTTGATTTTCGATCATCAGCGGGCATTTAATAGGGTTTAAGTTAACATAAAATAGGGTGAATTCGTAATATGGATGTAAGAATATTAAATTATACTTTAATAAAAATATATAACATGAGAATCTTCCGAACATGGTTTAGATCAAAAGTTCACAACAATAAGGTCTCTCTAATTTCCTTTAGCCATCCGTTGCTTGAAAGCGCAGGTATTTAACCCTCGCAGGAACTAATAAACCCTTTCAGTGGCTGGAATAATCGCATAAATTACAACATCGTCAATTGTCGCGAGGAAGGAGCTTTAAATATCCGATGATCGGACCGGGTCTTAATAAAGAGTCTCGAATGATTGAATATCGGAGCAGATGGGTCCAGACAAAACGCAATACAGTGCGCGTCCAGGATATAATACGCTCGAACGGCTCCGAAAACAGCCGCGCGCGATTCGCACGAACGAACGACAGGCGAAAGAGAAACGGAAATTAATCGGCGGGAACCTCTCCTTTTTTTCCCCCGTGACGACCCCCGGAGTTTTGTTCCCCGGCTGATGGCCATCGTTTTGAAGAACAACCGCGATGACTAGAAAATGTAGCCGTACGTTATATAACAAAATCGCATCAGAGAACTGCATTTGTTTGCTTTTTTCATTAAAAAAAAAGAACGGGGGCGTGAAATCGCTTATCGCATATACGTACGCCTATCTCGATTTTCCGATCCGAGAAAATCGCGCGCCCCATCGAAACTCTCGCCCAGAGATCGAAGGATTATCCGCGACACGCGATATTCGAAACGTGCCGCGGCTTAATTGCGAATCAATTAACGCGGAACTTCTCGCTTTTGGAGTGTAGCTCGATTTTCGGATCGTTCGAACGCCGAGAAAAACCCGGGCAGGGATGAAGAGTGGGAAATGCGAGAGGGATGAAATTTTTGTCCCCGATTAAGTTAAGCGAATGGGCGAGGGGCATTGGAAAAAATGCAATCGCGTGTGATGGAAAGGTGCGCGAGATATTGGCATCAACGTGATTCTTAATTAATAAGAATAATTATTCTACTGCAAAAATGCGAACCCACTGATTATTCACGAGGTACGAGAAAATAAGAAATGTTAACCAACACCCCAGATAAATAAATTCTCTGCAAAAAAAAGAACAATGTGGAATTCCTCCCAGACGCGCACTGCTAAACAGCCAGCGGCGGGGTTGGAGCGTTAAAGTAATCAGGAGGCGCACGCCAGAGGAGAGGACAAAGAGATAGGCAATAACGAGTCGCGAGTACAGCTCGGTGAATTCGAAAATGAGCGTTTTACGCGAACAATGGCGCACGGGAGAGAACCGGAAATAATGGGCCGGGTTCCCTTTTTATTCCGCGCGTCTCCTATAACGCGTTCCAGCTCGTCGAGATGAAAGTCATCGGAGAAGGGTATCGATGGACCGCCTAACGAGTGCAGTTTACCTGTCGCGCGTATGTGGATACACGTGAATTCGGTCTGCAACGGTGGTATCTATGGTCGCGGTGCCGGTGAGCATAAATTGCATTCGCATCTTGTACCGTATTTTCTAACCGGAGATAGCCGCGCCACGGGCTATGCAGATCGGGGCTATGAATAATATATTCTGAAATTAAACGGATCGCCTAATCCGGCGACTTTTGTAATTCAGATAGGTGACAGGGGGAGTGGAAATCTGAAGAAAGATAACGACGAGGACGGGGTTAACTTGTAACGATTGCTCCGTGACCGAATATGAATGCACTGGGATTCGAGCAAAATTTTTCATTCAATTGTTCGTCGAATGATTTAATTCGGTTATTCGATTAGCCATTGGCTCGGCGATGAGCTATTTAATTCGGAAATTAAACGAATAATCTCCTCCGCGCTGCCTGTATTATAATTCGAGCTGGATTAAATTTGTTCGTTGTTGTATCTCGTTTGCCGGTTGATCTGCTTTCGGCGGCTGTACACTGCGAATGCATAATGAATGGGAATGAATTAATAAACGCTTGTATCGTTGTTGCGACAGTTGGGAAATTCTTGGGACAACTTTTCAACTCGTTATAGAGAGTATAATGAATACATATAGCAAAAAACGTGTGAGAATAGTCGACGGTGCGATTTAGGGTATACAAAGAAGCAATCCGGTGCAATTACGCGTCAAGAGAATGCAGCCGCGATGAACGCGAAAACGGAGGCGAACAGGAGACGACAGGGCGGAGAAAATTAATCCCAGGGAAGTCTGTTCCATTGAGCTTCGACATTTTCCACCGCCGGATGAAAGTCACTAGAAAAGAGATTACGGGGCTTTCGATGGAGACTATGTCGAATAAATTAGACATTCCCCCGGTATAGATTAGATGATTTTCATGGAAAATACCTCTCGTTTGAATATTATGCAAGAGGTAGAATAATTTTGCAAATAGTTTAGACGGGGGGACAAACTAAACTAAGAAACGAAATGATTAAACTCGGTTATCGACTATAAAATATAAATATTCAAATGTTGAAGGTGTTTTTAGTATGTAAAATTATTTAAGCAGATTGATCTTCTTTTCTAATTTTTAACATTTTTGAAAATGGCTAGACGTTCCATTATAGAGGAATTCAATTATCTAGAATTTATGCTACTGCTCTTAGCGTCCCTATTTTAATCATTCAGTTCGATGCATCGGTTTCACTTTATTTCCAAAAATTCCTAATTAAATTAGAAGAAATTATAATATTTTATGCCGAATTTCTTACAATTCTTTCATGCTACATTCCCATAGTATCATTAAACAATTTAAATAGAGCAGTACGTCCTACGTTCGCTCAAAAGATTCTGATTTACACTTTCCACTTGATTCGTATACAACAAAATCATAGACGCGGGAACAATTGATATACAATTATAACTGTAATTACTGCGAACGTGTTCGTGCTTAATCGCACGACAAGCAAGATAAGGAGAAAAAAGGAGCAGCGAGTAGAGCGGACAAACTAGCTTATTACCCCACAAATGTATAAGAGTTAAAAATCTGTAAGTACGCAAAGTACAACGCAAATACGGCCGCGAATTAAGCGCTAATTTACATCGGAATTGCTCGGATGTTGGTTAACCGTCTACTCGTAACGAGGCAAAAAATGCTATAACAATCTTTATTGCCGTCTAAAAGCCTGCGCTCAAAAGACAGTTTAGAAAATGAAAGGGAGTAAAGAGAAGAATCCAAATGCTCTGTCGCATTAAGAAAGTATGACATTATATAATAAAAAGGAAGAGAGATGGTGCACTATATCCATGCGAAATCAGCTTCCGTAAATTCTTCATCATCGAATAAACCGCTGACGACGAGCCGCGATTATAATATAAATGTAAATACGCGCGACCCATAGCCCGGCCAGCCGAGGGACTATTATTCGCGAATTACTCGCGGCAGCGAAATAAAAGTTCGCGAGATGAGGTAAGAGATCGAGTAGACGGAGATAAATCATATTACGTCGCGGGTCGCGGGGAATAGAGAGCGGGTTCCAAGTAGGGAACACGTTTATAAATAATTAATAACTCATAATGCATAATACAAGAGAGAAGCGTTCGAGGGGAGGGAGGAAATGACGCGGCCAAGGATATAATACGCCTCGAAGGATTCAAAAAGAGGATCATCGAGCCCGCGCGCAACCGGCAAAAGAAACGAAGATTAATCGACGTGGAATCGTTGCTTTCGTTTTTCCCTTTTCCGCTCATTCTAAACCGTCCTCCTTTGCCACGAGGTAAAAGCGCTCGTCGAGGAGTTCGCCGTAAAATAGTAAAACTTTCGCCGGGAAAATTGATCGAGATATTGGGGAAATCTACCGTCGCGGTCGGCCGCTTCTGCGAGAAAAAAAGAGCGTCGATGAAAAAAGCGAAAAGCAGAAACCGTCGCGGAAGGACGTGCGTTCGAGGAGGAAAAAATTAATCATAGTGTGAAATATGGTCGAGAGGGTCACGCGTTAGGAAAAAACTAGACTACCCTCCATCCGAGTTCGATATAAAATTTTCCATTATGTACTTTCTTCGATATTGGGCCACCCTTATCGATATTTAAAATTATTGCAAGACGACGTATGGCGCGCAGTGTCCGTCGACGTATCCGATGGTCAGAAGTCAACTTTAACCATCAGATTCTACGACTCGAAATAAAGTTGGGAAGTTCGTAAAGGGCAAAGTTCGGCGGAGGCGTTCCCAGGCATTGACCAGAGGTGTCCCACACGTTCGCGACTGAGAGCAGCCAGCTACGGAACTCGTATTTCTTCAGCGGCGTTTGCAAATCGCTTTATTCGCGAAAGTTTAGAATCTCGGGTGGACATGTCATAGAAGTCGAATTTGAGGAAACGAAGGGAAACGGTAAGATGATATTCAATAAGGATCCGAGCGATGCCTTTTGCTTAGCGCAGCGTCAGTGCGTTGTATTACCTGAGCTTTCTCAGGTAGCTGCGAATGTCCCCATGGTATAATCTATTTGCGAGGTGCGACCCTCGAGAGTATTTGAACAGGTGCCGCTTTTAGCGGACGCTGACGATTGGCATTGATTTACAGTTTGCCATAAAATGTATGTTTTATGCAATTAGATTGAAGTAGCATCCATATCTCGAAGAAGAAGAGTACGAGGAGGAAATAGAAAGATGTACATATTATGAAATGAATACTGCAACAGCGGTTTAAGTAATAAGTATAACGAATAATGCATAAGCATATTGATAACATGCTAATTATTTAACAATATTATCAATTAACCATGTTATAAACGAAGGCAATTTAAAAAATAATTTTGCTCGAGCTGAATTATTTACAGGACAAGAGAATATCGTAGTTGTTTTATTTTTTTTTTTTATCGAGAAACTAAATAGAATCTCGGTGTAATAACGCAAAAATGATTTCACTTGCTTCTTTTTTAAGGGACTCTTTCGTAACGAATGCTAAAGAGCAAATGCAAAATAAAATACATATAAAGTAACGTCAACTATAAATACAAAAATAAATTATAGATATAAAACCGTGATATTTCTATCTGAAATTTCGTAAAAGGTTAGCGCATTCTACAAACATTATTGTCAATCGCTTTTACAAAAGAATCTGTTAAAAAAGAACAAGTTCCTCCATTCTTAATTCTATTTTCTTGATGAATCTTAACACCTATTCCTCTTCCCGAACTTATGTAACATTCCATTTTCTCTACTCGTTATTACAATGTAATTTATAGCACACTCCATCTTGAGCTTTGTGCTCAAATAGAAGAGCAGCTTGCGCCAGACCGATCAAACCATAAATAGCATTTCGAATACCGGACGCTCGACAAGGAGGATTCTATGGTTGCATAGTGCAACTGGTAGGAGCAGTTGTTCGGTTGTGAGGATCCGAGTCCGAAATCTCGTGGCAACAGGCCCAATCGCCCATTTCTTTCCTTTTCCTCTAACAAAAGAGCCTCACAGTGGGCATCAATTTTTCGCCTCGCCTTTGCCCGGACCTCTATTCGTCTCGACAAACGAAAGTGCCGCGCGCCGGGGCAACCTTCGGACGAAATATTTCATTCGACTTATTTAAAAACGTTTCAAGAGGACGCGTTTCCTGGAAATACGAAAGCTGTGCTCCGTTGAAAAATTAGGGGCTGCCTGTGGATGATAGTTCAACACGTTGGGTAAAATTTGTGTCTTACAAGGAGTTTCAGCTTGATCGCGTTCACTCAACTTTCTGTTATAGAAGGATCGTAATACTAACGTTGACGAGTTTTGCAACGATGTGGTAAACGATATCGCACGAGGGTGGCTTCTGTTATGATTTCAACAATACGAAGCCGCAAAATCAATTGTAGTTACTTTTAAATGGGATCAATTTTATCTTAACCACGCAGTAAAGCACGTAACGCGGTAGTAGCGCGATGAAATTTCGAATACATAATCGGAAATTAAACTCCGATGCGAAAGCTGGGTGAAAGGGCCATTGTTGCTAATAAAAGAAAAGCCGCGATAGATAATACAGGTACGCGTTACGAATTCACTGACCCTCCGATAAAAGGTGAACAAATTCACCGATAACTGGAACGTAAAGTTACAAAGCGGCATCTGCCTTCGTTCAGCAGGGTTCCACGACGGATCTATGGATCGGAACGACAGGTAAAGGACGATGAGAAAAATCGGAATGAAATAACTGTACGCTAGACCCAATCCCACCCCTGTTGATTACTCCTTTCCGCCTGTGTATACGTTTTCGATCTCGCGAACTCTCCCGACTACGTTTATCCGATAGATTTGAAAATAGAAGACCCCTAGGACGGTGAAATTGTACCTCGGCGATGATACTCGTTTACAGTTCCGTCGGCGCGGATTCTTTCTTTTTCTTTTAGAAGTTCTCGCTTCATGGGTATACGTCAGGGGGCGAGAATCGCGATGCGACGGGGAATGAAGGTTCGTTCACCGAGCAATAAAAGGGAATTGAAAAATCAAGCATCCCTTGGTATGAAAATCGAGCTGCATGAAACTCGAAGCAAGAATCTCCGAGCGGGCGTAACAAAGTCGCCTAGACTCGAGGGTAAAGAAATCGGAGTGTTCGCGTTTTTAGTCAGAGCGTTGTACTCACCGCGTATCCTATGAAAATCCTTGAATATCCACCGATGCACAGGACACTTATCCAATGATTTCACCGCACACATTATCCGCACTCACTTTTGGAAGCAATCGGACATCGAGGAGGAGGAAAATCTCACGGAACACACTTCACATGGCTGAAGGACGAATAGCATTGTCGCCGCGTTCGCATCTCAATTTGTACATCAATTCACGCCACCGTCCACGAAACGTTTGCTCTATAATGCTCGCAAACAAGAAAACACACGCGACAGATGCCAATGAACTACGTAGAGCGGAGTACCACGTCTAAAGTCCAGTGAAACGGGCGGTTTGTCAGAGAGACAAACAAGCGCGGAGACTCCAACGACCGCGTCTATAGAGTAACTGGGTCCTCGACCGTGCACACCGATCCGTCGCGATCGTCAAGCCACAGCGCCCCCTTTGGAGGCGAAAGATCGCCGCTGATCGGGGCACCTTCAGCCACGCCGATGGACGAGGGGGCAAACAAGCGGACGAAAGCTGTCGCTCCTGCTAAGCGTATACTTGATCGTTAAATTCCACAGTGGAGATCGCTTAAATACGAGGGGCCGATCGATCGTATCGGGACGGCCATATCGCGGACAACCATTGACGTCGTCAGATATCCGACTCCACGGATATCCGGGTACTCGACGTGTGTTCCTTTGCTAGAGCACCGCTCCAGATGATCCGCTACTATTCTCTGCCTAGCGAACGGTGGACAAAAGCGAAGCGGAAGTTAATCGAGCGTTTTGTTTGGCTAGGTAAAATCATACGGGAACGACGTCGCAGGGGACTCGTAATTATCGATAGATTTTGTTTTCCGCCGCGACGAGACAAATTTTGTCCGAGCAGAGCAGTCCTCGATGACCGTGTTCGGAGACTGAATGAAACGGGCCGACCGACCGGTTGTAGAAAGCGAGAGGAGGCGGCAAGGATAGAGGGTCCTGGGGTGGTGGTAAGGGTTCATGGGTAGACTTTAAAAAGGAAGAGCTGGGAAAAATGGAAGGTCGGCGAGATCGATGGGTGGCAGAAAAATGTGCAGCGAAATTTATATAACGAGGAATTTCATTACGCCTAGCTCGGTACCCTTGGCGCTCATCGGTGGTGGCGATGGCACTGGTTGCGAAATATCGAACGGCGTGCTTCATCGACCGAGATAAGATCCGTTTACATTTCGTACCTCTCCCCCGATGATAGCCACTTCCTTCGCCGTCCCGCATGAATCACGCTACTGTCGCAATTTATCTGAGAAGCAATTTTTCGTTTCGCCATCACCCCTCGCAGCAGCCGCGCTTAAAGCGGATCATTTAGCCCGGCGGTGGTGCACTTGGCTCGACGAGCATTTCACGGGATAATGGAGGATAGCCGACGGTCAAGGTAGAACAATGAATAATGCGGCCAAGAACAGATTCGGCGGGCGTAGAGTAACATTCAGAGGCCGATTTCGAGCGAGCTAGAATGGCGAAACTCGAGCCCGTTGTTTTGCCGACGATAGACTAAGGACAATGGTGGTTCACCGGAAATGTACAGTCTCTACGGGATGCTGATGAAAATCCTGGCCGAATGGATGCCGAGGAAAGGAAGACCGTAGTGCTGTACCGAGAAGAGTATTGACAAAATAATTATGGGTCTATCCGAATCTAATGTTCCACGAAATTTCAAATTTTGTACTATAATATAAACCCATCCCTTCCAACTTAAATACCATTTGTTGAACGAAGAAATAAGCATATTAACAATCGCACGCTCGTCGCTAGAATCGTTACGCGAACGACCATCGCTAAATCGTTTTATCAATAACAAAGGGTGAACTATTAAAAACCGAGTGCATAAAGGATTTCAGAAACCTTCACATTATGGGAAATACAGAAACAGAAAGAACAAGAAAAATTGCTTCATAGGTCTATAAAAATCCACCGTGCGAGCGTTAACAAATGAACGAATGCTGTTGTCGACACGGGTATTTGGAGTCGAGCTGACTCGAGCGCGTTGATCTAGGATTGAATAGCGACGGACGCGATAATTGTCGAAAGAAAGGAGCAATTTGGATAAATGAATGTCATTGTAAAGATCGTGGCGGCGTATTAACGAAACAATTAGAATTCGATTGTAAATGGGCGTAGCGCCGGCGCGCGTTTCATCGCCCGACGGATTAAACGTGGAACAACGCGGCCGGTGAATTCAATACCCGTACGATTTCGCTGAATTTTCAATGAGACAGGGAATATTCGGAAATTCTTTCGGAATTTCGTTATCGCGAGGTCGGCGCGATCGGACAGATGCACCGTGAGCATGTAGAAGGTAACGGCGTCAGATTGAATTTTAACTCGAGTCGTCCGCCTGTCGCGCACAGCTCCCCAACCGCCTCCCCGTCTCCGAGGAACCAGTTTTCCGACGGCGCCGAAGACGGGCCAGCTTAAGTCACTTTTAATTAGAAACGATCATCAAACCGCACTTTCGTCCGTCCTTCGCACGCTTGTTCCTTCTCGCGTCGATAAATTTCGTAAAGCACTCCGGACGACCTTTGTAAATGGTTATTCGATTTAAAAAAACGACAGTTTTGAATAACTTTCGTGTCTTGAAAAAGAAAGACGAACGAGCCAAATGTTGAACGTTTTCCCAGAAGACAAAGTGCCGGGTTCATTTTTAGCTTCCTGCTGCTGTTCCATTCCATTTAGGGTGAACTTGCTTAAATCGTACCTCGGCCTTTTTTTTGTTTAAACTATGACAGTTACAAGCACTTCCACTTGTGGAAAGTATAAATAAGAGTTGGAAACGCTTCGTTAATAAACTGCCTCACTATAGAATCGCTCTATGAAAGAATATAAAGAAAATAAGTTTTTGGACTACGTCTCAGTCAAATTTTGACATAATTCATCAGGATTTCGTGCAATTACTATTTGCGAGAGTTGATCAAAGAAATTCCTGTGTGAAACTATAGTTATCCTCAAAGTTATTTCTTGTCAATGATCAGTGCCCCATACTCTACTATGATAACTTTGAATAAAAACTGAGCTATATAACTGTTTTGCACCACCATGTGTACGCTTAAATCGTACTGTTACAGCGACTGAGTATACATATAGCAATGATGCCTGCGTATGGAACTTTGCATTTCATAACAACCAAATCTCATTGGCACCAAGGCACAAAGAGTTAGGGTCTGGAAAATGCTGCATTGTAGCAGCTCAGAAAAGAAAAATTAACCAGAAGATCAACGGCTTCCCAAACATTAATGCTATCGGTGTTTGCGAAATAATTTCAATTATCTACGTAATTTCACGGGAGCCAATCATCAATTACCCGGCGGCTGCTCCCGAATCTATAGTTAACAACCTTACAAATACGATGCCCAAATCATATTTAACAGAGTCGGAATTTTCGATAGAGATTTCCCGTTAATATTCATCGCGCTTAAATTTATATCACGATAATAACCCTCGTCGTATACAATTTTCGTTTGCGTACAGAATTTCACTAGTGGCTGATTTGCGCGGCTGCGGCGGATTCGACTAATTTCAATCTGAAGGAAGATATTTAAACCCCTAGCAATCCCGTTGAGCTGCTATTATATTGCACATTTACAATGTTTGTAACACGGGTCCATAACCGAAATAGCCAAATTCGAAACGGTATATCCAGTTTGTAATACTGAAGCTAAGCAATCTAAATAAATGGTTCGTTATCGCAATCATTTTCACCTTCTAAATAGTGGTAGTTGCAGTAGCACATTCTCCATCGAACTGACAGGAAAACTAATTATAAACAATTCCGGAAACATGAAATTACATTTTGAAAATCATACAGAGGGAAGCATTCACGAAATCACGAAAAAAAATTCGTTCAGAAGCCGAGATCCAGATGTCACGTATGTGATGCAAAATTCCAAAGCCTCGAGATGATTCTTGTACTGACGTGAACAGCCATCCCTCCCGTCAAATCGACGTATGCATGCGCGTGCAAACGTCCCGACGATATTTCCTTCGCGCGGCGGACAATCATCGCGAACACGTTGATTGCGTACAGTGATCGATGAATATCCTTGCGTCCACGATAGTACGGTTCCCGTTTAAACGTTTGTATGCACGCTTCGTCAAGCATTCCACTCGACCGCCGATAAATTTTATAAACGTCGACCGATATAATAATAGAAATTTCTGGCCCGCAAACAGCGGTCCGTCGCGGCATTTCGAAGCGCGAATCGCATTGAACGAAAAACGCTCGGTGACACGCTTTCGGTGCATGCCCGCGTTAATATTAAATAGAGTATGTGCAATCGATGCGTAATGCGTGCACTTGGTCAGCGAGCGTGCAACGTTCGCTCTTCTGGACGATTTCAATAATTCGTATAATATGCGAAAAAAATGGGGAGGCGGATATGGGGGTGGAAAAGCGAGACGCGTATCGCCCCAGCGCTGGGGAAATATTCATAACGTTTAACGCTCGTCCCGCGCTTCCATTCGACACGTTAATCGTGACACCAGGCTGGAGCAAAGCGAATTAAAGTGCCTCGGTTCGCGCGTTTCAGCGCCGTCGCCATCGCGATACGCGCGGGGTGAGCACTCGATCGATGGAAGCAGGAGGAGGATGAAGGAAAAAAGTACGGCCGAGCGAATCATTGAACATATCTCCCTTGGCGAATCAAAGAGCATCAGATTGTGCTCTAACTTGCAGATCGTGGATCTAGATTCTGCGAGTCGCCGCAGATACCACTGGCTTCCTGAACATTTTCGATGTTCCGACGTCGTGCGGCCTGAATGAAGGTTTTCGCGTAGCGCGTCCTACATTTTTCATTCCATGCTCCGCGACGAGTGTCAAATCCGATCCCGCTGAACGGAGAAGGGAGCGAAGGGGTTGAACGGAAGGGGAGGAGGAAGTAGAAAGAATCGGCGTTATATTAAATTTAATTGAGCAGCGGATATTATTCCGGATCGCGTTCGAAATTGAATCGAACGCGATTTCATTTCGCGGCACAACCGGCCTACCGATTTCTGTCACTGAATTCCGTGATTTCATTGGAATAAAGGTTTGGATCAATATTTGTTTGCTGAATACTTGTTTGGAGTAGAATTATAAAAGTGTTAGTATTTTCATTGTACTCATATTTACGCACGTTTAAATATTGATGCTTAAATGTTTTGCAAAAGCAAAGGGTTGACCTACGCAGCTTTGAATACAGTAACCTCTGTGCGGGTATGCAAAACGAGTAGTACGTAGTAGCATTGCTTAATTAAGAATCCCGATTGGTAGCGAAGTAAACAAATTAATTAGATTTTCCCTCTCATACTTAAGTGGTCAATTTCATCGCAATTTACGCTGAACTAGGTTTACCTAGAACCTCTGATACATTTATCTTGGAGAGCATCGTTCCCAGCAGTTGCCTACGTTCTAATTAATGGAGAACGCAATAGAAAGTTACAAACTTGTTTAAGAGCCTTACATCCGAATAATTATTTAGCTTTTTGGTGAATTCCGTTGGGTGAAAGTGACGAATCGATCGAAAAGGAAATATTACGATTCAATTTTCTAATGCGCTAAAGGATTACTAGCAAATTAAGATCTGGCAAGTGGAAGCAAATGATCGCACACATACCAATACAAATTCCAGGAGCTTTCGCCGAAAGATTCCGGTAAAACTGAAGCTTCCAAAATTGAGTTCTGCCCGTTGTCAACGTAATTGCGAAGAAAAGAAAAGAACAGGAAGGACGGTTTCGCGCGAACGCGGCTACGGAAGTGCTTCCGTTTCAAAGCGTGGAACTTTATGTTTAAGAACAAGTTGCGTAATAAAATACGCTTCTCAAGTAATTAGCAGGTACGCAAACGTGACTCTGTCAACCACGTTTCCCCGGTGATTTTTTAACTTAGTTCGTTTACTGCTACCGCTGACGAGTATTTTTCTCTGAGTCTTTTGGCAAGCGCACACACGCGATTACACGCCGTATTTACCGCGAAGTATCTTTAAAGAAGTCGACGCGGGAATCGCGACTAATAATTATGATCATAGATCACACTTTTGTAGGGAGTCGCTTTATACATACGGAAGAGATGGAAGAAAGGTGAAGCAGTAGGTACCAATTTATAGATACGGAGGGATCCATGTGGCTTAGTGCAACTATAGTTAATTGCCACTAATAAAACATTTGAAAATGAACTTTCTACAATTGGAATATCCAGAGATATTCAAAGCAGTTGCACGACTCTATTGCTATCCTCTCGAAAATGATTTTTATATAGTGTACTACTTGTTCAAATAATGACCAAAAACCATCAAATACATCAAAGTAAACCAGTTCATACTATTACACTTCGATTCGCCAACAATTACCTTCCAAGGGGCCGGATTCGCAGCGGAAGATCCCCGGATAAATGAAAACTCGCTTTCCTCGCCTCTTCCACGACTCCGCAGTATCAAAACGTGTGTCATTCTCGCTGACAATGAATCAGTCCCCCCCTAAGGATGACAGTTGCCAGCAACACGAAAATTAATGTTTCCTCGAGGATCGGCGAAAAAAAAACTCTCCCCGTATCGTTGTCCTTTCCGGTGGACGCGTCACCCTAACCGCTTGACACACAGGCCACGAGACAACGTTGACGGGATCGCGCGTGGAACTGCCGACGACAGACACAGACACACAGCGGAGGGTGTGGCACGGGGTTGCACAGAATCGAGTGCCGTGTCCACCGCACGCGGTATATGCTAGCGTAGCCTATGAACTGTGCGCGACACAAGTCTGAAGGGGTGCAACGGCACAGTATGGAAAGTGTAAGGCGATAATAACGCGCTTTAGCGTTCGATCAATCGGATTAGCCGACATATACGGTATACGTATACTCGATGCCCCGACTATTATTACGGCCGCTCTCGTGTGCTCCTCGAAACGCTGTCACGCTGCGTTTTATGGACCGGTATTTTCCGCGGTAGTGCGGGTGCGACGCGTATGTACTCCGCCGATTTTACTCTTCGTCAATGGAAAAGCGGATGCATCCTAGGAATGCACAAAAAAGAAATTAGTCTGTTAGGAGAAAATAAGGTAGCTGAAGGGTTGACAATTTGAGAGCAATGCGAGCTATTTCAATTAGGATTTCATGCACTTTGGCATTTTATAGTTTTTCCTTTTGCTGCATGTTTACGCGTCACGTAAACGTTAGCCGACAAAGTCAATAAATACAGAGGGGGTGCTTTAACGGCGCAATTGCAATAAAAAGGAAACAAGTACGAAACAAGTATACATAGGGACACTTGTGAGCTTTTGGAAACGAGACTTCAAAAGCTGAAACTTGAACAATTTAAACAACGGGAATGAAACTTTTTCGCCATATTTATCACGAGCGTGTGCATCGCATTAATTCAAGTGGAAGATCGTTATAACGACGAGCGCGAGCAAGCGTAACAGTTAACGGCACGCAGCTGGTGCACTTGAAAAAGGTCTGAACAACTGCCTCGCGGAAAAGCGAAATCTACGAAATCCTCGCTGCAAGAAAAGGGGGAGGGGGATAGAATGCAGTCGCGAGATGTCAACGATCTCGAAAAATAAACGCGGCGATGAATGAACAAAATTCCGCCGCGGAACCGTTTCACACTCGTTCCGAGGTTACGCGATTTCGATATTCAGAACGACGAGAGATACCCATGGGAAGCGATGAATTTCGTTTTTGTACGCCTGCACATTCCCGCGCGGCGTAAAAGAGAGGATCGCGCCGCGTGTTTTGAATATTACAGCAACAAAGGAAACGCTACTGTGTAATTGCGGACAAATGTCGGCTAAAAAGCGATGCTCTTGTGCGTGGATCATGAAACAGTGTTCGCAGCGGAGCTTCCGTTTAATTTACGGTGTGGTGCGCGGTATTGAAATTAATGTGCATTCCGGGTGTGGGACTCGTTTGGTTTTTCACGACAGCGAAGACGCGATTGCGAGAATCGAGAATTTTATTGATCCGCAGTCGATTATTGCGAAAATAGATTTTAACGCTTCGGAAGCCGCAAATCGTTCCGACAATTTTAGAATTTTCCCGCATCTGAATCATCGGCCCATGCTATCCTTGTTTGTAGGAATATTTCATACACTCTGTCGGAGATGCGTTATCGTTCATCTCGTGCGTTTCAACTACTTCGCTATTAAAAAATGGATGCGGAAACAGTGAAATGCTCGGTAGAAAAAAAAAGATATATACCTAAATGCTGCGTGGTATAAAAAAGGAATCCGTGTTTTCATAGCATAATGGAGGTTGGTTAATGGCTTTTAACTTATTCCGAGGGAAACAGAAATGCGATGTTTAATTGTATGAAATTGTGGCAACTGTAACGAGGCCCTAAAACATTTTTACATCTCCTGTTCTTATTTGTAAAAGTGGTGTACAATGGACATAGTAATAGAAGTCTGTAGGAAAACGTAAATTAATCGATATCGATTAAAGTAGAGAATTGAAAAGGTTAATCAAATTCAAGCAGCAGTTTATTTGGTTTCCACGGATAAATTACAAAGCTCAACACCGCGTTGATAAGAATAGATAATTAATTTGATTAAAATTGCTTTAATACCGGCACATTTATTTCGAAGTAATGTCCAAAACAGAATCCGGAGTGAAATTATTCCACTTACAAAATAGTGTTTACCATTTCGAGCAGACAGCAACATTCGGCGAATGCTGGTATTTAAACGTGTTACACATTGCAGCGACGGCTGACAAATACCGTCAGAAATGCATAAAGTATGCGTTAATTAACACGAAATCGCAGAACAGTGACCGTTCACTTCAAAGGAATCGAATTTAATTAATATGTTTTGGATATACATGATATAAAGGCATTTCGTAAATTAATTTCGTATAAATAATTCGTTACATCGAAATCATTGGAACATTATTACACGTGTACAGTAAATGTGAAACAGTTATTACCATGTAGATAGGCGTGAATGTGAAGTAGTGCACGCAAACCTGGTTGCTTCCAGCATTGTAACGAAGTTGAAAAATAAGATTAATGTTCCAAATCCACTGGAATAAACGATACCTTTGCCATTTCGCGAAGTGAATTCCCCATGAACGCCGTCGTAAGGTAAGTAATAAAAAAACAATGTCACATTACAGCATCGCGATAGCATTACAATTCAAACTTGAAACGATACCGCGATATTCTCGCAGTCTCAGTTTCCACGACTTCCACGGATTCGCCCCATCAAAGTAATCCCTGTCGTTTTCACGTGGTCCCATTTACCGCTTCGCAAACTGTTCCCTCCCCCGTTTACGAGCGGATTGCCAGTGGGACGGAGGGGTCGATGGCGGTTTAACAATTCCGCTCATATTTCGCGAGTAACGAGCCGCTATCCATCATGCGATCGCGAGTCAATAAATTAATCGCGTGCCGCGTACAAAGACGGTACACACGCGCGTAAACACGGCGATAGCCTCTTATCTTGCGGGATCCACCGCGAAGCCCGTCGATTTTACGTAATTACCACAACCGATGAAATAGTCTCTAGCTCCCTCGCGTCTAACCCTCCACCGTCTCCCTATCCACCCCCTGTCCAGTTGAAACCGAGTTACCTGATGGCGTCGATCGAAGTGTACCCCGCCGACGCGACGATTGTGTGCCCCTTCAAGTCTTACCTGGCTGTTTAACGCGACCAATGAAATTCCAGCGATGTAATTGCTGCGGTAATCAGATAATTCTGTGCCAGACTTTACGATCGTTCGACGCTGAATTCGTAACGAAATAATCGCCCTATAAAAGCCCCCGGTCCCTGTAAATCTATTTACCTGCCAGCGTTCTGGGTGGAGGACGTTTTCTCCTTGCCGAATTGTTCTACATTGCTCCCCTGACAAGTCGTTCGAAACTGACAATGGGTTCCCGACCAGCGGCCCGCGAATTTATCGCTCCGGTGCGATTGATTGAATCTGCTCCGTAAACGGTTGGCCCGGCTAATTTCCGGTAGCTTGTTTTCTTTTTTCTTTTAATTTCTCACTCGCGCCGTTTTAAAGGGTGCCCCGCTTTCAGCCATTGTAATACATCGGCGTTGGTTCGATGGCGATCTTTAGGCGCGTGATCGATTTTTAATCATTATCGTTGGCAGAAATTTTTGTTTTCCGTATTACGGAATACACACTCGAACTGGCATAATAAATTGTTTGGGAAATATTCACGAGCGAGCTCGCAATCTGATCGAGAGTTTTATTCAGCGGCCAGCCACCGACGCGCAATGTTTCTTTGTCGACTGTTTTCCAATCCATCGTCGCGCGATTTCCCCGGCCGCGCATCTTTATGCATTCTGTTTTCAGGATCGAGTAATTTCGTACAGGCTCCATTAATGTCTACCTTCTCGTTTTCGCACAGTCGGGAAACTCCCACAAAGTTCGCCAAGTGCAAAGTTCGAAACTATTTTTCGTGAATCCCAAGAATGCGTGCGGTTCCAATTTGTACGAGACGTTCACCGAGACTCTTCGGTGACCGCACAGATTCAGCGTTACCCATGAAAAGTAAATACGAAAATTGCACAACGACTGAAACGTTTAAAAGAAGCAATCAATAAAGTCTCTCCTTTGACGGCGTTACTTTGGTACCGATGCGATCTAATAAGCTGCCAATAAGTAAAAATGAGATTCTAATAATGCGAAGGAGTTCGGGAAAAACGAAAGTTTTCCTTCCTTAATTGCATCGGTCTTCTTCCAATGCCACTCCCTCTTCGAGTACATCTCTCCACCCTTGCTTCAATTGCCCTGTTTCTTTTTCCAATGGGGGTTCCTTTTCATTAGCTAGAATGCAGCGAGCAAACCACATTCGCAAGATTAACAAGAGCTCGAGATTCCTCGGTACAACATGAAGCTGCTTCAATCTCGCGAATCAACGAAGATCACCGCGGAGGAATCGTTTTGTTTCTCGCCCTGTCAAGTTTCGATTCACATGTCCCGCGAGTACATTCCGAATAAAAGGCAGAAAGAAATTTTTAAACAGATAGAATGATCGACTGGCTGACGGATATCTGATTCCTCGTGAGCTTTATTCTGTCGTTGCTTTTACTCAAACGTCACGTCCGATACTGGAGGAATGAACTAATGTATAGCAGAAAACGTACTTTCCATAAGTGAACTATATGTATACTTCTTACGATTGGAAAAAAATGTATTTCGATTTGTTTCGATAAAGAATAAAAAGGAGCAAGTATAAGGGGGAATCATATTATACTTCAGCTGCTGTATAATAGCACTGCGATAAAAAGGACAGGTGGATACTTTATTGTTTTAAAGCCGGATCCAGGGGAGACGGTTGTTCAAAGCATCTTTGTAAAAAGATTCTGTTGACTGGTATCTATCGGTTCAGTGTTTCTTTGATCTTTCCATCCTTTCACGGCGGAAGGTCTTCCATTTTTCCAACAATGGAGTAATATGAATAACAATTTCAATATTCTGATTGACTAGTATAGAAATATTCTTTCATCTGTCAGAAACAGATACTCCTCCAGAGGCGTAAGTACGTAAGTTGAATTCGCAGAACGCGGCATTTTAATCTTGCAAAGCAGCACACGTCGCAAGCAAATACAATTTTTCCCCCATTCTTCCTTTAGCTCCGAGATTAACCAAGTCTTCGAATGAAGGAAAGGTCCACTTTACAAATGAATACCTTTCAATTGTCGCCGCTATGATCGGTATGGACTACTATTATTCATAACATACGTAAGTACCATTTACAATTTCCGAGCCTGCGTCATCGCCAGGCTAAATCGAAGCAACGAGCCTTATATCAGGATTTCCTCGGGTAATCTTCCTATCAACGAGGCTCCGATCAAAATTCTCCGATCGGATGATCCGCATTATTCCCTGTTCCGCACATTAATCAACCCGACGTGCGCGCGTTCACGGGTACCGCGTAAATACGAAGACGCGCGTAATTAACGTGTCTAGACACCGCCTATAATATCGTGATAACGAATTTCCGAAAAGATCATTCAGAGCAGCGAAGCGGGGGGGGGGGGGGGGGGGGGACGCACAATGGGCGTACTGCGAGAAGAGCGCAAGCTCGCGATCCAAACCGTTCGCGGATCAATACACCTTGGGAACCGGTTGAACATTTTCAAGCACGGACGTGCTAACGAATATGTTTCTTCCCCGGTTGCACCGGACGATCCTGCTCGATGACCTTTCATCCAGATCCTTGACGGTGAAAAATTTCCGTTACCCACGGCCATAATAATGTATGATATAAGATATCTCGTCTTGACCGTTCTGGTAAAAAAATTGGAATTTTCGCAGGCATAAAAGAAATAGTGAAAGTAATCTTTTTAAACCTTTTTATCTGAGCTTATAATGAAAATGTAAAGAGAAAATGCCTTTTATACATAGATCTAAGCAAGATATGTGCACCCTGAAAGTTTCGTCCAAATCGGTTGACGTTGCTCGGAGCTATGAAATCTTGCTTTCTGCTTTTCCAGAGTGATTTGATTATTTTTTCATTTTGGTAACATTTGTAAGTCAATCTGAACTTATCAACCGAGTTGTAGCTAGTTTAATCGTCCATTCTACTAGCGTGATCGCAGTGTTTCAATCTTTAGTACATTTTACGTGATTGTAAATTTGTACACATTATAAAAAATTGTTTGGAAGGGTCAATAGCATTTTAGCGCGAAACCTTGGCTCATGATCCCCCTTCTCGACGTATCCTCTGAGAGCTAATTTCATTTCAGGAATGGGATCCCTATCTTAATTGCAGCGAAGGATAAAAATTTCTGTTTGGTGCGCATTCTCTATCTAGATTGGTTTAAATAGATTACCTAACGAGGCAATGTTTTCTAATGAGAAGCAATCCAATCAGAGAGCTGTGGAGGTTGTCGCGACGCGATTACAATTCGGAAATTTCGGGAGTTGAATGGAAATTACAATTCAACGATACTTAAATTCTATTAACAACCGATTCGATCGAATCGAACAATCAATTCTAATTAACATTCGATTGCCCCGCGCTCGTATCATTTAAAACACGTACTTGACCATTTCTCTACTATTTCCTTAAAGATTGAATTATTCGAACCTTTTCTCACGCGCGAAGGGAAGGAATTATAATCCAATAGAGAAAGAAGTAAAATACCATCGATTTCAATTACGATCCACACGAAGACCCTCCAAAAAGTGAGAAATCCTAATTGGCTTGCGCGCTAATCGTGTAATTTCACGACTAAGATCCTTCGATTCGTTTCATCGTGTCTGATGGAGCAAAGCAAAAAGGGGGAAGGAAGATGACACAGGTGCGTTACCCGTGGCCGTAAACGATCCCGTTTCCTTCTCATACGCGTTACGCGCAATTGCACGCAAGGGTATATCCTAGGCAGTAAGCAGGGGTAAAAAAAATACCCACCCTTGATCTATTTTCTTGTTAACCGATTCACCCTCCACCACTCCGTTTGCCCAGTTTCTATTCTTCCTTGAATTGTCGTCGCGAGACAAAACGACGAAGGAAATTTTCATTTCCTTTTCCCTCTTTTCCTTTAGACTTTAGTCGAGACGAAGGTGGACGAGAAGTGGACGGACTGATACGAGTAATTACGCCATCGATCAGCGCGCGAACGTCTTTGAGGCGCGCTCCCTTTTGTTCTACTTAAAAAATTATGAAGCGATGGAACGTTTCTCGGAAACGGTAAAGAGATCAAGCAAACGGTGCCTTTGCACAGAAAGAAAGGTAAATATTCTGCCGGGTGAAACGATTCCTTTAACATTTGTCCCTTGTTTTATCACTTGCGAGCAGACTTCTGTATCCTGAAAAGTGCAGTGCAATATCGCGGCCACCCTTTGTACACGCAGTTCGATCTTTTTCCCAACTGTTCACCCCGTCATTCCGCATTAGCGTGTCTCTTTTTGATTTCGTATAAAAGTTGTCTTTTCCCTCCACACTTTCTCTGCGCCCTCCTTTCAAGTCCGCTTCATCCCGCCAACCCATTATCTTTTCCTGCTCGTTCCTCTTTCGTTCGTCTCTTCCGAATCGTCCCTTCATATTTGTTTCAGGTTTTTCCACAGCTTCCCCTCGCATTATTTTAATCCGCATTCATCCCTCGCGATCTTCCTCGTCCATTCTGTTTGCTCATCACGCTCAGTTACCGTCTCGCTCTTCCTAATTCTCTTGTTACCATCCCCCCCGTTCCTCACGGAGCATCGCGATCCCGCTTCCTTTCCCACTTTATTATTTTTAACACCATATTAAGCCCCGCGACTTGCCTCGCATTCACTCGCATCCGGAACCATCCACTCTCCAACGAGTCTCTCGTTCCTTCCATCATCTTTTCCGAGCTCCGTACGTCCTCCCCCACTTTTCCCTCCTGTACGCCACGGCTCCCGTAGCACCCCACGATGAGACAGAAAAAAAGCGCATATCGCGTTGTCACCGGGGCTTTTAACGTCCGCGGAACCCGCGCCGCTGTTCGAGGGAGCCAGGGAACGAGCCGGCCTCGCTCGTGGGGGTGGTTTTTAGGGAAGCGTCTCTTTCATCCTTTGCCCAGCCATTCGTATCTATCGAGGTATAAACAGAAACGCACGACCAGCCCCCTATTTCGCGAGTGTAGCAGCGAGTGCCGTCGAGAGACGAGCATTAACGTCGGATGCATCGCCCTCGAAGCGAGACCGCGATCCATAGCGTGCTGAAAATGCGAAAGAGTAGCGGGAGCGAAGAGGAGGGACGAAAACGCATGCGACAGTGCACTAGGGGAGCGCGGATGCACCACCGTTGCATTTGGCTGGTGCGTATAAAATTGCCGATCCTGGATACCATAGTGCCTTCCTTTGTTCAATATGAATATAGAACGATGGAGGACTTAGTCCTTTCTTAATTGATATGGAAGAACAATGCGTGCAAGCATATAATGATCCGTTTCACTAGCTCTGTCATAACTTGTACAAATAATGGAAATAATGATACATTATTGTTAAACATTATTTTACAAGGAGGGCTGGTGAAAATTGCGCGACCCCTTCGCCGCCACTCGAGGCGTGTTTCGCTGGGAATTTTCTAGGACGATGATAAATCGTCAATTTATCGGCCGTTTCCTCGAGAATGCCGCGAACGAACGAGGTCGCGTCGCTTTCGTGGATGCGTGTCTCTCTTGATCACCGCAATCCACTTGTCCAGACGGGCGGCCGATCATTTGTCTTCCGGTCTCGTTGTCCGACGGCCGAACGGCCGTGTTCCGCGGCGCAATCGAGCAACCGTTCGCGTCGATGAAATACGAATCGGCGTAGCGGTGAAGAGAGTTTTACCAAAGGACAGCGGGCTGGACAAATGACTCTTCCGGCATGGCGCGACTGACGCGTGATTTTCGGGTAAACGGATTAAACCCGGGACGATCGATCGACCATTGAAAGTTCGATGTAACCGTGCAGCCACATTAGGACGCGTATGATTCCATTACTCGGCCGTGTAAATTTAGATGAAAGTTTCGGGATTAGTCGACGGTCGGGAGTGGGCTGGTTAATTGAAAATAGACATAATACATTAAATGGAGCGCGTAGGTTCGATGAGGTAGGGTTAAGCGGTCGATTTTTGCTCACGGTTAATTCGCTTAGAGCAGCTATTCAACTACGTTAAAACACTAGCGATCGAATCAACCACGCTGGGTGCCTGTCCAACCTTTCCCGTTCGGATGTTTATTCTCACTGGGGGGAGGGACAGGTTAATGGAGCTGCACCAAGGTACGGACCCCCGCTGCTGCCGCGGCGTTCATAAAATTACGCCCGGGGTTACGCAAAGAAACGGAGGGCATTTCCATTTGTCTTTGGAGAAAACGACGACCTGTAAAGAGCTTTGGTTAGCAGCTGAAATCCCGAGAGGCGCCCGACTGTATTACTTTCTTCGCTCGTCTCCCAGCCGGGCGAAGAGAAACCCTTCGGCGTGCTCGTTCTCATTTGTAGCTCTTACGGCTATTGGAATCAAATACGGATAAATGTAATTGTCACTGTAATCTTTCAAATCTATGCTCAAAATGTTTGCTTTACGGCGACGTAATTTTTTTCAAACCTGGATTTTATTTGATGCCTCTACTGTAGAATATTACTTTTCCATGTGGCATTTAAAATATTTCCCTTTTGCATTTTATCCAACTCGGCTGCGGTTTTTCAATGTTTGCTACCACGATTCATAACAGTTTCATTTGAAAGCTTTTTAATTACAAATTTTTATAAAATTAATTCTGTCCGTAAAAAGAGATCTCTGCACATGTTTTTTTTAAACTGTACGCTTTAGTAATATAAGATGCTGTGCGTGACTTCATCACATTTCATGTTGAAAGTTAAACAACCAATTGATCGTAGTGGATACTTATTATTTAGCTCTTTATCAGTCGTTAAGAGTAAATAGTTGTTTAGTATATAATCTTCTTTTGTGAACAAAATGCACTGCATTCTTATTCCGGATAAGAAAATACCACTTATGACTGTTTCTCTTTTGGTAACGTTCCTAAATATAAAATTCTTTAGCGTCCCCCTTTTCACCAAGTGAAGCTCGTTATTCCGAAACGATTCTCTATTGAGGAACCGCTTTCAACAAGTCAGTTCCAGAGCTGAAATAACAATTCCACGATTAATAATTCTCATCGAGTCCGTGCACTCTATCGATTAATAATATTCATTGAATTTGTGCGCACGCCGAGTCGGCGGAACATAAATTACGCAAATGGCCACGGTTTTCCGTCGGTGTAAACAAACGAAAATCAGAAAATATGGATATTTCGTGTCTCCACGTATTTAGTGGTACGATCCTAATCGTATATTGTTTGGAACTCGATAATTTTTCTCTTTAGCCGTACGATCATTGAAAGAAATGCATTGAAAATGATTGTTGGATTATTCAGTTACACTATGTCATTATCAATAATTTCTTTAAGGGAAATGCAAAACTTTTCAGACGCATTATACACATTTAATACACAAATTTTATCGGAACTAATTATGAACTAAAAACTGTAAAGAAGTTAGGAAGCCGGGGCCAGAAGATTAATGAAAAAATAACTAATCGGTGATAATCCTGCAACACAATGAAAGGAACATAATTATAATATAAAAGAAAAAACTTCTTCGTTTCCCGTCTGATATCAAATCGAGAGTTACTCGTCATTGGACAATATTTCCCGTCAATCCAAAGAGAAACCTATTCACAAGCAAGCGAAAGAACTGCTGACCCTTCCTTATAAATTACTGATTCCCCCCTCGCCGTACGACAAATATCCTCCCCGCGCTGCGGCGGATAGAATCGTTCGCTCCAAAATGGATGAGGAATTTTTGAGAAACGATGCATACCTCTCGAACGAAGGGTGTCCCTATCGCTTATTATCCCGTATCTCCGCGTCTCGATAGCCATCACCCAGCCCCCGATTTCGCGTGAATAAGCGAGATGTAGCGCGCGTACATGCGAGGGGTGAGGGGGCGCGTTGCGGCACGTAGGGTCGAATTCGCTGGTTCCATGTCATTTTTTATTTGCCCGCGACACAATCCGTTCAGCCGATGAATGGCCCCGTGGCTGTTACTGCATGAGCAAAACTCCGACGCTGACAAACGATTTGCGGACGGGAAATGTATTAATATCGGTCCAGTTCCTTGCCGTACCGATAAACTGCGAATTAATAGTCGGTCAAACTTGGAAGCACGAAAGTTTTAATTTGAATGCAATAGTTGACGATTAATTTCCATCGTTTCGCCGCTAGATGGTTAGAAGCGCCAAGTCACAGAGGGTGGAATCCACCGCACCCCAATTTTTCGTTGCAACATTCTCGACTCCTCAGCAGGGTTTCTAACAAACTAGATCTTGAATTAGAGTCTGAATTGTAAGGAAGCATTAAGTACACGAGCTGAACGACTCTATTCTTCATTATCTAAATACGTCGTTCCCTGGACAACTCTTCGTTCCTCCAAGACAATTGTCCGCGCATTCCGAATTGCGCCCTCGACGCTTCGCAACGAAACGACGGTTGCTTCGTTAGCCAAAGGGAACATCACAATTATCTCCGGCGCTAGTTGGAACGCTCGAAATGTCCTAGCTGGGCCCGTTTCCCTGCGTGCGTATCCCGTCGCGGTGTTCCAGGGAACTACGACGGCATCGTTTCTGTTCGTGGCGTGATATATCCGCGTTTAATATGGGAACTCGTGCACGTGGGCCACGCTCGTTCCGATTTCAACGACACACAGACGGGGGGTTGGATTTTGATCGATAGTCGTCCGTTCGCGCGAGGCCGCGCGCTGCCAGAGGAACACACCGCGATTCTTTTCACTCGTCCCTCCTCTCCCGGTTTCACTCTCCGGCTGTTGCGGGGGTCTGGTTCGTTCGACATGCATGCCTTTCTTCCTTCCACGCGTCGCAACGACAGCGTATTACGTTACGACGCGACGGTTGTAATGTCAAGTGTACGAAACGTTAAACCCCGCGGACAGCGTCGAAGGGAAACGGGCTAGACCGCGCGCACTTCCGGCCGCGGTTATTGTCCAGGAGGGACGTGTTTCCACGCGCTCCCTTTTCCTTGTACGGCCCTCGCGAGATCGGGGTAGAGGAATCTCGATGCGGCCACGGCGTTTCATTGAATTCGATCGACGAGCACGAGGGGCAAGTCGCCCCGGGTCCAAGAATTAATTTCCGCCCCTTTGTTCTTGCGGTCCAGTGATTTTTCAAAGCCTTCCGATGCGTAACGCTCCGTAAGAAAATTGTC
The DNA here is from genome assembly GCA_023838395.1 of Holcopasites calliopsidis. Taxonomy (NCBI): domain Eukaryota; kingdom Metazoa; phylum Arthropoda; class Insecta; order Hymenoptera; family Apidae; genus Holcopasites; species Holcopasites calliopsidis. The sequence continues at coordinate 7,160,426 of JALHAQ010000005.1, read as the reverse complement.
GAGCCGAGTTTCTTTGTATTATACATACGTGTGGCCGTGCGCTTCTTGCCAGACCAGTTCTCTTCTCGTGGGCAGTCATCGTTTCACTTTGATATTTCCTTCATTTTTTTCCCACTCAGACACCAGGAGAAGGGAGGAAGAAGCTTTGTTCCCACGAAGGAAAGACTGAACGAGACTCTCTGCGGGAAAATGGAATTGTAGCCGCTGTTTGTAAAATCAATACCCTCATAGCCCGTTCGATTTATACAAAACGGAGCATAAATAACGCCGATGAATTTATCATCGCGAGCGTTCGCGACGTGTCTGAGGCAACGAGCGATTGTTACCGGCCGCTTCACAAAATTAACGCCCTTCATGCAGCCGGACGTTCGAATTTTCTATTACGTCCGTTCCGCGCGATCGCAGCCGCGAAATTGCGCGCGTTCCCGATAAGCCGCTGGTCACCGACACCGCGATTTCGTTTGCGCTCCGATAATCTTATCACCCTGGAGAAACGATGACGTTCCCTCGACCCTGATACGACGTTAAATGGTCTCCGGGAGTCGATGATTATTATGGGAACGAATGACTGCGGCCAAGTCTTTCTTGGAGAAAGCGGAGAAACAGCTGGTTGTTTTGACACGTTTTATTCATGATATCACTTTCCGAATAACAATTTCCGTAACACGTTCATTCGTCAAATCCGTTCCGAACGCTTCTACAAAGTTAAAGTATTCGGTTCAAAAAAAAAAAAAAATCCACGTTTACCTCGTCTTCGTGATAGGAATAAAATATTTCTTAAATATGAATGGTCGTATGTTGTTAATAAGTGAAAGCTGTTTAATTCAATACGTATCATTTTTTCTGTCACAACGCTTTAACCACTTGATGGACGAAGAACCCTCCCGTATAGTACATGGAAGATATATTTGAATACTCTTGTACGCAACCCATTAACAGAATTTTTAGAAAGCTATCTCTGTATCGGAAAATTATAAGAACAGGATACTGCTCTTTTTGGGTAAATATACGATTTCCTGTTCTTTTAAACTCCGCTGCATATCACCGTACACTTCGAATACATCTGCCCACTATCCTCTCCAACAATTGCCTCGCTCCCAATTCCGTTACGATCGTGTCCCTTACAACCCACACGCACATCCGAAAGCGATGTTGCCCAGTCGAATCCAGAGACGAGAAACGGATCCGTAGAAAAATCGTTTATTCCGCCGCGGGTGGCACGCAGGGATGAATCGCATCATCATGAAACGATAACGTCCCGGACGACTGTTATCAATCGCGTCACGGTGTCACGCCCATTAGCGGGACGTCGAATGAATTAATACGAGCGACCGGCCCGCGTTTAATCGGATTCCGTAACCAGACCCTACAGCAAACGGATATATTTAATTATTATCGCGCTCTGCAACCCGCTTCACCTGGATTATCTCGACCACGTAGCGGCGGAATTTTTCATCCGCTGCTCTCCGGAGAAATGGCTTCGGGAGTGCAAATATGAATATCAGATCCTCACGAGGTGAGACAAATTACACCTGCGCAATGTTCTTCTGCCGGTATTTAAAACGAAGCTTTTCAAGATTATTTCTATGTGAAGCGCCATTCTGGAATGCGAAATTATTGAACGTCTCTCCTTGGGGTGGCTAATAGTTCTCCTTGGAGATTGGAGAATTTTTATCGTACAGTTATTACTATTAATGGTGATAATCAAACTTCTATTAAGAGCGCAAAGATGCGTTCCTAGTATTTCCTTTTTTTATTTGCTACTTTATGTTTGAGGTAGGGTTGGAATTTACAAAAGAAAAAAAAAGGAAAAGACAAACATGAATTCGATGTTCAATATTAACTTAACTAGCCTCAGCATTTTTTCGTTCGAAAACTCTTACGAGGTTCTAAAGCCGCGCTTAACAAATTTCCGAGTACCACTTACGCTTATATCTCACGAGTCACAGTAAGTTGGTTGCTGCCGCTTACCTGAAACAAAAGACAAAGTGGCAACATTAATAAGTTATTGACGCCATCACTCGTCGAGTATCGAGGAAGTACTAATATATGAAGCTTGTGTATCGCTGACGAAACTAAATGGAAAAATGAACTGTGCGAAGCTAAACGCTTCGCGCCGTAAACAAATTACGAGTATAAAGCGAGCACGCGCAGATTTTTCTCAATTTAATTTCATGTTTTCCTGCGTGCAGAACGATGTGTGACGCGATCGTACATTTTCGTCGCAGCCCGAAACGCGGCGGGCGAATGTAAAAATCGTGGTCAGAGATAAAGAGCAGCCGAAAATAATTTTCCGCCGACGAACGAGCGGGGTAAAAAAAAAAAAAATTTGCAATCCCTCTTAACAACGACGAGAACGCGTCTCATTTAAAAAGCCGGGAAAATGTTTTTGCTGAAATCCTGAAGTTTCGATCGAATCATCCCAACAGGTAATTTACAAAGCCGGGATATAAATGTTCGTTGAACGATGAATTAATAATCATCGGCGGGGACATCGATCAATCGTAAAAGTAATAAAGAGATATGGTTAGTGTATCTTACGTTTCAATTGCAAAATATATAATAACGCCGCGTTGAAGATTATTTCCGATATAGCCGGGCATGTATCGGCATAAAGCCGATTAATTTCCGCGCACTCGTAGATACCTGATAAACCGATAGCTGTTGTAAATTCAATGTTTGACATCATTGTGCCATCTATGTTACCTTAAATCGAAATTGTTTGCTTTTCGCGGAGCGTACACACGCGCATGCATGACACACGAGAAATTACATTCCACGTTAATCGAGGAATGCAAAGCAGATTAATTTAATTGGCTATTTCAACGTTGAAAATCCATTAAGAATTATTCTAATCCGATTAATATTGTCTCATTTTACGCGATCCTTTGATTAAACTTCCACGATCAGATCGGTCGCGATTATTCGGCACCCCCGTGACGACGAATTGAAAACCGTGAGGCGAAATGAAATTATTTCACTCGCCGAACGAGAATTTCCGAGCTGATAATTATACTGATGTTAAAAATTCTGATAGACATTTGTGTGATAAATTGTAAGCAGGGGAGATCGGTCAATGATGTAGAAAACCTGTACAAAGCAGGAGCACGTCGTAAGCCTCTCGCTGACATATTAAAATGCGCCTCTGATTAACCGAAACACATAAATGAATTATTGGTAAACAACAGTTGCGCATAAAAAGCTACGATACAAAAACTATTCATTATTCTGAATCAACAAGCTCCTCCGAGAAAACATCATTCTACAAAACACTCCGTTCAAACGAACCACTCACTTGCAAACGAAGCAAATAATTACCACTGAAAAACTGAGAGCAACATTCGCTGTTATCCATCACGGCTAAAACGTCTCCTCAAACATCCGCAAACATCAGAAACCTCTCCCGATACGAAAGCGGCCCTCCAGCCGTGATTTCAGACAGGCTTATTCAACGCGAATGCTCGCAGGGCATCGATCGCGCGCCACCGAGCACTTCATCCGACCGTGCACGAAACGTCAAAAGCACCAGGCGCGCTTTCCGCGCGGCCTGCTCGTCAGGATGCAGCCCGACGCAACAAGTTTCGCGGCCGACGACCGGAGAATTCGTTGAAGGGCCGAGCGTCGGGGCACTGGGGGACAATGTCGTGAAACACGCGGCCAACCGTCACGTCCAACTAGCTGTAACAATAAGAACTAACCACGGGGTGTTTGCTACGGGCGAAAGACGTCACGGAAACAGAGTCTGTCAACGAGCGGAATCATTTCACGGTTCATCCGTTCCCGCTTTGCCACGCGTCGCTGTGACTCGCGAACAGGATTCAGACGTTCGCTCGGTCGACAAGTCGCGAAACCGGTTTCGCCCCGCAATCCCGTCGTATGACGCTATTAATTCATGTCGGTGCAACTACGAACAGGCGAGATGAACTTTCACCGAGACGACATTAGCAATATTAATGTTTCCGACCGCGTGGTTCAGCAACGCGTGCCTTGGACAAAAACGATTGATGGACTCTGTTGAATAGTTTCTTAGAGCGGCCGCGGACTGGACTTCAGTTTTAGTTCAGAGTCAGCCCTGGAATCTCTTAGAATGGACATTTTTATTACTTTCATATCAATATGTAATTTAGTTAAAAGCAATTTTCTTTAATACAAAGTTTTATAAAAAGTTTCAGCTTAGTTGAGAGATTGCGGTTGCTATATGTGACAAGTCTGTTGCATGCAAAGGAAAGAAAACGATTGATTAATTCGATCGCGATGCAGTGTTTAATTAATGGGAATTTTGAGTATGGAAGGATATCCTGTAGTTCAATACAGTTGCCTTGAATGTCGCTATGTTTTAGTTTGGAGATTTCTTTTAAAATCATGATCCGTAATCTTTCTATCATTCAAACTTCTGAGTAGCACGCTGTGTTGTGTACCATTGACGATGAAGCGCGCCCTGGCACGATCATGACACTTGTATGATCTACTACGGTGCAGTATTTCTGTTACAAATTAATACAGTAGAGACCAGTTGAGCGTGATGGATGGCTGCGCAGAACCTCCACTGATGTTGCCAGATATATCGGGCGCGAGATCTCGTTTGTTGGTAGTTCTGTTTGTATTGGATGCTGCAGTGGCCGACCGGACAATTTTTACGTCTCGCAATCTCCTTCGCGAATTTCGATTCTTCGTTTACGCGCTTCCGTTTAGACGAAGATAGAAATGCAACTATGTGATTAGGCGACTTCTGTGCACGTTGAAATATTAATTAACTAAGAATGGATTCATTTACAAAATCATTGCTTCGCTTCATAATTCTACTCTTGGAAAAAGAACAAATTTCTCTGCACCGTCGTACTGTTATTACTAATCGAAAGCAATGTACGTACATCCATCCGAAACTTTTCACTGTTACACAAGTCGCTGCCACTTTAAACTAGAAACGTTTGCATCGAAGGTATTCTCCCGTCCGTAGTCACGTGGAGCCCGCTTTCCCAAGATTGCGTCGTTGTCCCGCAACAATTTTCCACCCGTTGATCGTGGAACGTATAAAACTTGCTCGAAAGATAAAAACGGCGAGGAAAAGAGGCGGCGCTATCAAGATAAAAACGGCGTTTCGACGAATTCGCGGCGCACCTTTGCACCCCCGCAAAAAAAAAAAAAATAACGGAAGTGGCGGGAATGACGCAATGAGCCAACTGACGATTCTCATTTCCTACGCGTAAAGAGTCGTCATAAGGGCAACGGGATACAAATTCCTCCATTTAAGTTTCAAATTAGATTTTTCCTTGGCAATCCCGGCCGAGCACTCGGCTTACATTCAAAGCCCTCTCTTTGATCAGAATGGCTGATCGATTTGGCATGGAACGTCCCACTTTACTTCCTCCGTTCTTTCCCTGCTTTCGTTTCCCCGTAAGGCTCTCGTGGCCCATGGCTCTGTCGAATTTCAACGACGCGGGACCTTGCTCGATTTACGTAACGCCGGAAGTATGCTGCTCTTCCCGTGAGGGCGCAAGGAAAAAAGCGAAAATGAATCTGCAATGAATTGTGGAAGCCTCATCGTCGATATGCTTACAGGCGTCGTTACTAGACCGGCATTGGAATAAGGTGGCTATTACCTGTCTACTCGACGAAATGAAGTTCGCTAGACGATAATGCCTGGGATTAAAATTGATTAAATGGATCTGAATATATTAGGCCGCGTTTAACGTTATAGCAGTGATTAACGATAAGAGCGACGATGAGAGCGAAACATATAGAGATACGTGTCTACATATAAACAAAGTACTAACACGTTTTATCGTTGCTTCAACGTAAACGCTCTCTTAGACAATCGAGAGATTGCTACGGTACAATTGTTAAGGAAAAGGATAATTTACCGCGAAAGTATTTAGTACAATAGTTTGTTGTACATTTAGCCTCTGCATCGTCAGTAAGGGTAATTTTACAGAGAGATAAAGTGAGAGAAAATCATATTTGCTTCAGTATGACATATTTTTTTAAAGGGTTAATTGTTTTAAGCTTGCGAACGTTTTTACTTTTAAATACGAAACGTGTAGTTTTATAACCTATCGTAGATGCACAATTTGATTCACATCTCCACCATTTTAATTATAACAGAAGGGGAAATATTGCTCGGTGGCTGCTAATGGAACGATCATACTAAACGAACGATTATTTTTATCAAGACTGAAAAGTTCGAACGACGCAGTTTATGCGAAAGCAAAGCGGTACGAGTAAGAGGCGCATAAACTTATACAATACACCGTGAAATATCGTTATCGTGTAGTTTCTCGTAGCCATTTAAAATACTCCAAGGTGTCATCTTCACGCGTTCAAAGTTTCCGCGAGATAAAAAAACTTTTCGCCCTGGGCAGTGAAAGAAGGCGCATACAGCCTGCAATTATTCCTCGACGACGCATGAGCCGCGATAATTTCTGCGCGGGACCACGCAATGCCGAAAACGAGCCGCCGCCGGTGAACGTCAAAGGGGTGCGCGGAGAGGTGGGTGGCAAGAGGGACAAAACTTTGCACGGCACGCTGCAGATTGGTAAGAAACCACCGGAGCGTATGGCGCCAAGTTTGCGTGACAGATGGTGGCGGCCAAAGTCTGGAATTTACAGCAAACCGTCAGCTGATGTTGCAATTATTTCTACCATCCAGTTTTACCGCGACTTGGACGCCGGTCCGATTGCGCCAATCGCCCGCCAATTGATAACGTAATTCCGATTGTACCGTTCAATTCGCGATTCGTGTCCCGTTTCCCGACTCGCCGCCCCCAAATCAATGATCGTTCAATCGCTTCTGCCCTCGTTAAATGGTGCCCTGGTTAAATGGCAATACAACTGTCATGTTTCTTTCATTATGAACGTTTCATGAGCCAGAAGCATTGATGACGAGCTACCGTTGATGATGCCGGTCCTACATGCGGTCGAAAATTGAATTTCGATGGTGTCTGCCAGTCGATGACCGTTTATATTCGCTATTCCACTCTTGAATCCCGTTGAACGATCTTTGTACGCGATACTTTAACACATTTCTTACGATATTAATTGTCTCGATAGCGCTATGGCGCGATTGTAGCAGTAACGTGTAAGATAACTTAAATGAAAATTTCACTTATATAATTGAAACGTTACCATAGAAATCATAGAATTTTCGAGATAAATCGTGCGATCCCGCGCAGATTTTCATATTATATGAGATATTAACGTCACATTTGTCCAGAGATAGTAGAAGGAATCGTTGGAAGCAAAAGACCTGTAGTCCGCGCCAACTGCTACTACTACCATGTCCAGAAAGACATAATTGATGCGAATAGAAATATATCCGCTTAATCTAATGACTCTGTCTGTCTGGCGGAGTACTTCTGTAAACGATCTATGCGGGTCCAGCTGCGTCGACCGATTCGATACTGTGATTTGCACAGCGGGAGAAATAATAAAATACTTCCTTCGACTGGCAACGCATCATTTTTTATTTACATCTTACAGTTATCACCAATTTGGTCACTCGAGAGTAATATGCTTGCCCTATGGAAAAATATAATTGTGTTTACTGTATGAGAAAAATATGGGGGTCTCTGTTAGATTGGCAAAAGTGTACGTAAAATAATATTTAGGATTATAGGATTATAATATTTTAAGTATTATTTTAGCACCATAAGATATTATAGAAAAATCCGACTTATAAAAGTCTTCCGTAATTCGCTGTTAAAGGAAATAATTGGAACAGTAACCGAATTACATACTTCTCGGTATTCAACTGAGTACACGGTATAAGTAGATCACGGCAATTATGGGGGAGGATTTATACGCGTCCGGCGTTATCAACCGCTTATTAAGGAATCATATGCATGCATAATTGTCTATCGGTTACCACAACTCATGCCGACCCCGTATTATACAATACAACGTACAGGGTGTCATATAACTCAAGCGCAAACTAGAGATATTAAAGAGAAAAGTCAAAGATAAAGAATACATCTTATTCTATCCCTTCCAAAATGAAATAGGGAAACTGTTAGCGCGTATACCATATTTTCCATTTTTCCTTCCTCGCATTGAATAACATTCTTCTCGTTCATGCCACCAGTTACGCGACACCCTGTACGCGCGATAGCAGCGTCGTCGAGGGCCGACTTCTATTAATTTTATCGCGTATCGGTGCGGGGCGAATTCCCAGCCAAGCGTGCACGGCGTCGCCGTTGCCGTCGCCACTACGGGGACAATTATCATGCCTGCCAGCGTTATTAAGCTCTGATTTATAAGCGTCCCTTTATAAAACACCCACCGCGTCGCTGGACTTTGCTCGGCTTGCGGAAAGGGATGCGGGTCTCAGAAAATCCGTGGGTAACATGGATCAAGCTGCGCCAAGATTAGAAGAAACACCATCGGGCATGATTCTTTCCGTGGGATTCACCGAAAATAATCTTGCACGTGATTAAGCTCGTGTCTGAACGTTCAACGGAGAGGAAATATAAAAAAAAAATGTTTCTCGATCCCGGTCGTCTCTCATCGAGGCATCAGACCCTCACCTCTCCATTGGATTAGGGTTAAACGAGAACCATAATGTCTAGCGAGGATAATTCGCGGGACGGTGCTCGGCTGGTTCCCTTGTGTAGGGGCGGCAACATTTAGGGTGACGCCGGTTGGTCATTTTATTCATTGAAACGTCGAGCGTACACACGTTCCGCTGCCTAGCAGTTCGAACGAGCCGCGTGTAAATATCGATTACCGCCGCGATTGAGCGGCCCGGTGAACGCATCGGACCGATTGGTCGCGTGTCTGCCGCTAATTGATTCCCCCGGAATAATGGAATGATTTCGGAAGTGAAGTAATTTACTTTTTTCCACTGCGAACGACTCGAATCGTTTTATCGCACAGCTTTTCCATTCGCGCGATGGCAGATTATATTTGGCTGCTGATTCTTCCAATAGGTCAATAATGCAAACTAATACGAAAGTATAATTTTTCGGAATTTGTACATCTATTTGTTTATTACTATAATAGACATGCGAGACGAAAATTTTTTGATTCTAAAAGTACACTGGCATGCATGCGCGTTGGGCCACGAGGATGATGTATATTTTTTAATTTTTAACAAAATTATGTTGTGCGCAGGATCTAAGCTTTCAGCCAGGTCGTCAGCTTTTAGTCTGTTTTTATGCGATGACACGAATTTTTTATATGGATGATATTTCAATTTCTTTCTATTTTCTGGCAGAGCGCCGAATTGATACATGTATGAAGACAGAATAAATATTCCACTGTACCTTTTAAAAATATATTACATTTAGTTATTCATGTATGTGAAATTTCGAATGCCATAAGATATGTATATCCAAGGTATGGTTCTATATTTATTGAAAGGAATTGAATAAAATTGTCAGTGACACGTATAGAGATACATAGAGTAACCCGCGAATAGAGAACGCTGTTGAAATTCAGAGGGTGGAAAAATGTTTTATTCGAGGACAGTTAAAGGCTTTGCTCGACTGACAGTATAATTGACGACAACGAATTCATGGGAGCAATTGATTCCCGATAAATGGGGGTAAAAATAGGAAAAGACTCGGAGTTCACAAGACAACTGACCCAGGAAATATTCATTGCCCTCGAATGGCCTGTAAGTTATGCGTATGGATTCTGTATAAGTCGATCGTGAAATCCGACGGATTTCGGCTTTTACCATCCTTGGCAAACGGTGGATTTGCTTTCAACCTACATTCGCCAGTATTATTATGCGACTTGCTATTACCCGTTTACACATATACTGCGCTGATTCCTGTTCATATTATCAGCATGCAAATGATCTTCGAGAATGGATAGAAAATTATCAAAGGCAAGCAACGCAAGAGGCGCGATAGCTAAAACAACGAATACCCCAGCACGTAGCAAAACCGCCTGGCGAATTTTCAATTTCCTCGGATAAAGCCAGAGAAATTTCCATATTGATCTAACGTGGTATCGCAAAGGTGCGCGCAAGCATCGGTAACGCGCTCTCTAACGTATCCGAAACGATTTCGAACGGCGATCGTCCCGCGTAATCCCATGATCGCTGTCTTTATCGATTGCCCGCAGAGTCCGACGAATCGATTAAACAAACACACTCGTCCCGCTATTTGCGCGAGCTCAAAGGCCAAAAGCGCGCTCGCGTAAGTATCAAAGCCTTGTTCCACAATCGAACAGGCCCGGCTGGACAAACGGCTGGATGTTCCAGCTCAAAGCGTGGCCGATCAAGATCACATTAGCCGATCGTGTTCCAAGGGGTAGTATGACGATAGTCCCGGAGCAATAACGAAAGAGCGAGCCCGCGCGAATGGGGAACAGCGGAGGAGGGAAGGAGCGTGAAAAGCACTCTGGCCGAAACGAGCGAACAATTTCCACGTCATTCAGCGGGCAGAAAATGATCAATTAAAGGTCTGGCGAGGTCGGCGCGGCGTTCGTTGACGCGTGACTGACTACCCTTTGTTTTGGCCACGGGAAAAACCTCCAGGAGAATTGTCGCGGATAACGTGGCCGTGCGCAGCGACGAATTCGTCAAGCGAGAAAATTCAATTTCCGCATTCGCAAGTCGTCGTTCGCCTCGGACGGAATCTGCTTGTCGGAACCGCCGCGTCGAACGTCAATAATTCCGCCGATCGAACGGCATAATTGGCCACTGCCGCGCGGGGCGAACTCGATTTACTGTTTACACGACGGAACGGAATTATGCATTTACCTCTGATTTCCCATTATTTATCCGTCTCTCTTCTTTCGTTCCACATCCCTAGTTCTCTCTGCCTTTTCCTTGTTGCCCGCGGTCTTTCTTTTTCCCATTGTGCCGCGATTTCGAGCACGCTGCGGAATTGCTGCGCGAGCGTTATTTGCGATTAACTCGCGAGAATTTCCGCGAAAACGGTCTTTCGCCTGGAGTAGCTCGTGGAATGGGAAGACAGAGAGGGAGGCATACGTAAGGCAGAAACGAACCGCGCCCGTTCGACGAAAGAGTTTCTTCCACCCCCAACCCAATGCCGTCCGCTTTTCCCTCGGTTGTTTCTTTCGACTCTCTGTCCTTGGTGTCTTCCAGCTCGCGCTGCTCCTTCCAAGCCGATCCTTTCATCCCCACGGGAGCTCTTAATTCTCGCTCCCCCCCCCCCCCCCCCTTTCGTTTAACACTATTTTTTAGTGCCACGTTCATGTCGCCATCAGCCTTCTTTTTATTAGACTGCTTTCCCTCTGGAATCTATCTTGATTCGTTTTCTACCGTATTCACGTACATTTTTATATGTTCAGTTCCCCCAAGAGTATTTGCAGCATTTTATTATTACATAATTTGTTGTAGAGATTTATTAAAATGCATCTGTAGTGCTGTCTATCTTGTATGTAAATGAATTAAATTCAAATACTGCATAATATATTTCACGAGTGATTTATTGTGTACGGTTAAATTAATCTGCTCTACCGCGATGCGCTTTTCCCGCTTTGACGTAAATAGATTTCAAAGTGCTCCGCTTCTGACTGAAACAAGAACTGTGAGTAACCGTATCACAAAGTGAACAGATTTAGATCACGTCAAACGATTCGCGTACAAAGTATTCTCTGAACAGTCCGCGGAAACGAATTTAAAACAGAGGTAATTGGCGAGATTAGGGGGATTTAAGGATTTGGCAGAATTGAATATGAAACACTGCAGGTACACTGCAACTGTTTAAGTCCTACGTTCGCTTTTACTCTTTATCCCTTATACGATAAAAGTCTCTGGATACTCTCTATTAGAAACATCCTGCGGAGCTCGTTTTCCATCGCGCCTCCGACTATTTTCGAAACTCGTTACCACGGTTTAACCACTTTAATGATCTCGCGCGCATAATTCCGTAGGTTTTTAGATACCCAATTGAGTTTCGGAAATGTAATAATCCAGATCCAAACGAAATTTCTAGCGAATCAGTGTATTATGAGATTGTAATAATCGTCATAAAAATGCGTTACTTGTGATTGACGCTTCTGCATTAGACTTCGGATGTAAATGATTTTAAATAAATTCTAAGAACGTTTACAACTATGCCGAACGCTCCTCTATTTTCCATCTGTTAGATGTTATTATACTACCTTTATTTATATAGACAAAATTGCTAAAAGAATGTTTTTAGCCTGCATTTGTTTATTGCTCACCAGTTTTCACGCGTATCAGACGCGAGTTGCTGCTCCACCTACTACTTCTCTCACGGCTTGACAGAGAATCAAGCAACCCCCCTCTGTCTGTCTTTCTCTCTCGTACACTCTCGGCTGGTCGACGTCGTGCGGTGAAATAATTTAAACTTTCGATAAACCGCTTCTGTAACTGAGAGCAGAGCGAGGCCTCTCGGCTAGGGAATCCAATAAGAGTCGCGGTCGCTAGGAGAGGGAGAGAAGGCTGGAAATGAATTTCCGTCTGGTGCAGTCCCATCGCCGCGTGTTTAAGCGAAATACAAAATTAATCGCCGAGTAAAGCGTCGGCCCCGTGTCTTTGCTCCTTTCTGTGCACTCTGTTTGCATTCCTGTTCTGCCGGTATGCGTCCCACTTTGTCCCCGATCCTCTGTTTCGCTCTTATTCTGTCCCCTTTAGCGCTTGGTGCACAAAAGGTTCACGGTAACGCATATACGACAGTTCCGTACGGCGACGGCCTCGCTAGAGGGTGCAGCAAGTGTCAAATCTCCTTTCTGTGTCTGTCAAGGAAACTACCGGGGTATGTAGCGGTACAGGAAAGGCTAATAACGATGTATTGAAGAGCGCTGTTAAAGGACAATTTTGATCGAAACACGTGCTGGTATCTCGATGCAGTTTATCAAAGTGCTTCGTTTCGTGGAACCCTGTGCGTTTAATTCTTGACGCGAATGTCGATAAAACTGCCGCTACTGCTTTGCGCGAACCCATTCACGACATTCCTGGACTATCCAGCAAATTAAGTGCTTCCCAACTAGCTAGTAATTGTCACGTGGCGATCGATAAAACGGAGGGAAATTAAGAATTCCGCTGGCAGTAACGGCGGTCATAAAACTGCGAGGGAGATTTTCCAGCAATAAAGCGGACAGACGTTCCCCCTGACCATCTTTGATGTACTGCACAACAACCAACACCATTGTACTCCCTCGGCTAGGCCGTTCCGTCTTCACCCCAATATCTGCCACGATCATCTCCCTGCTTCATCCTCGAAACAGGATTTCCACGATCAGTCATCCATTTATCGCCCCCTATTTTTTTTTCTTCCCGCTTCTACATCTGTTACACCAGCAATCGTGGAAATCAAGCGAATCAAGATCCGGAGTCAGAGATTAATAGAGAGAAAACATGAAGGAGTATTTTGAGTATCATCGTTTTGCGGGGGACATTTTTAGATCCTAATTTTATAGCTCTGTATTTTAGTTGTGCAACGAACGAAACCGAATCTAGGAACGAACTGGGCAACGAACTAAATGCTCGTTGTGAGTAATGTCAGAATGTCTTTATTAAAAAAAAAAAAAAAAAAAACACGAGCACAGTAGGATTATAAAAGCTGCTTTACAAAATCAAATTATAAAACTATTTCTGAAAATGTATAATTGTATGAGAATGTGTGCCATCGTTTTCCAGAACCCCAATAATTTTAAGAAAAGTTCGTGGTCCGTTTATTTTTGAGGCGCAACGAGACGTCTTTGAAGGAAAGCGAGAACAGCTTCTAGTAATCCGTGAATAAAGTACAAAGTTATTAAGCGAGACCATCGCAAATAGAAGTCGAAGACGGGCACGATCTTCCAGGAAGGACGCGATATTAATAATCCAAAGAGGCACTCCTCCGGAATTGCTTTCACCCTCTCCGAGCGAATTAGCCTGGGTAGAAAGGCCACTTCGTCTTCGTTGAAGTGAAAGGTGGTACCCCGTCCCTTCCTTTCGTTCGGCCACAGGTCGATCCTGTGCAGAGGAATCACGATTCTTGGCGGCAGGATTACCGAATAGTCCGGCGGACGATTTTTAATGATCCGCGCCGACCGATACCGAAAGTCAAACAGCCCCTTCGTCGACGTATTAAACGCCGTTTAACTTGCTCTCCTCGCGCGAGCCGAATGCCTCTAATTAAGCGCAAAGAAGCGGCGCAGTGGAGGGACAGAGAGTACACAACAATTAACTCGATTAATTCACGCGGCGTTCCAGTCGAAGGCGTTCGCTTAAGTTCACAGAAAGGTCGCGGATCCCTCCGCGTCTGCTACCCTGCGTCGAGTTCCTCTGCCACTCGTCTCACCAGTACTCTTCGCCTTTGCGTGTACGTGCAACGAGTGTGCACGTGGTGGGCGTGTATCGCCCGGAGGAATGTCGCGCGGAGCGGAGGCGACAGCTTGCACGAGCGAACAGGCTGCACTCCAGCCCAGTTAAGAGAGACCCAGTTTCCTCGGCTCTGCAACTAAGAACGACGCGAAGTTCGCCGGGACGACAAGAAGCAACGAGTACAATTAGCTTTCACGGGGAAAGAGACAACGTCAGAATCCGTAGGACACCGCCGCGCCGGTGCGAGGCTCGACTGGAAGCAGGCCGAGAGGCGACTGAACAAGAAACGGGACGAATACGCGAGAAAAGAGGAACAGGGACGGCGCGAGGGAGTCGTAAACGCGAGAGGCAATAAAGACGGAGCGAGAAACGAAACAGAGAGGGGGACAAAGGCAGGGGTTGTCGCCCGACTTGAGAAAAAAAAAAGAGAAGAAGGGTAGAAAGAGGCTGGCTGAGCGAGTACAGGAAACGCGGCGCGGAAGTGCACGGAGTTTGTCGAGGGCGCGAAAGAGGAGGAAACGGCAGGCGGGATATTTTCGAGGCAGCCGATAAATAAAGAAGTTGCCCAGATTCGAGCATTATACAGCTGAGAGGCGTGGGAGAGAAGGCAAGGGAGGACAACAGCGGCGACAACGATTCACCGAGGGACGCGGCGCGTCGCCCCGAAGAGAGGCAGCATCCAAGTTCCCCGAGTTATGGTATCGATAACTTGTACGTCGCTCGAGACACCGGAGTATATATTCCTTCCGTGCCAACCCCTTCGTCGTTCGCGCGAACGCGTCCTTTTTCTTTATTCCATCCCGTGTCCCCCTGCTCGCGTTTTCATCCCCTTGCGAATCGAACGACGTACGTGTCCCCATATTTACAAGAGCAACGGTACACGCTGCAACCATCCGGAGTGCCGGGAGCGTGTCGTTCTCCTGCTTCGCGTTTTCCTTACACTTCTCGGCACCCTCTATTCATAATAGGTACGCTGCTCGCCCTGGGACTTGGAAGAATAAATATTTTCCATGAAAAACATGCAAGTGTCGCCCTGCTGCGCTCCTTTCGATAATAACAAAGCACTCTTCGATCGACCAGAAACGGAAGCTACAGTGGCCATGAGCGGCGAAAGGATTCAACTTGCTTTTACTTTCCTTCGACATTTAATAAATTGTTCCAAAATATCTTTCATACGCTTCACTGTTTTACACACAATTACAATGCAGTTATCGCGAGGCGACACGTTCTCTCATCTTATCTAAATTTGCTTAAATACATACGAATATACGCATAATCACAAAGTCAACCAAAAATTTCCCCACAATTCCCAGGGCTTTTCTATTTGTTAACGCTATAAATCGAGGGGGACACTTAATTCCCATCCGACGGGTAATATCAAGAGCGGCCGGCAGAAATTAATGTCCCCTCTCGTGGTTAACAGCGACCCGCCCAACACTTCCTTCCGTCTAAACTAATTCCACGAGATAATAAAAGGGCGGGGGAGGGGGGCTATGAAAATGAACGATGGCGGATAATCGATACGCGGCGGCAGTGTGCTGTTCGGCGAGTCGTCGATTCCGGCGACCGTGCATGGCGTGTCTAATGAAATGAGCATCGAAATCACCAATTTCGCCACTCTCGGAACGTATCGGCCAATGGTTGAGCTTTCAACAAGGAACACCGCGAGCATCGCTTCCTTTATTCCGATCGCAATTTTCCACGCGCGAGCTTTCCTCTTCTAAAACTAATCTCGTCTGGGAAACTTCTCACCCCCTTCGAAACGCGTGCGTATGCACGTAGGGGCGCCTATTAACACGCGCTGCAGTGTTTTCGTCTCATCTAGGACAAGCATAACCGATGCGCAGCCTTAGAACGATACCAGCTTTTCGTCGTAAGTACACCAAGGGCGCGACGCGTTTTATGAATCTCGTGTCTAGAGACTGGGATCACGGGGAGATGCGTGAACACGACGAGGAGAGAGCGTGTACCTTGTTGCTGTCTTGTCGAAAGGGGGCGGAGAGCAAGGTGATTAAGCGCTTCCGTTGGATATTTCACTTTTAACCGAAGCCAAACGCTGGGATGCTTAACGAAGCAAAGCTGTTGAGCATCGACGAGTGTACAATAATACCGTGGGAACAACACATTGCGCGGATCCGCTGACAGGTGGGAATATTGAATTTTACGAAATTACATAGGCAATGACAAAGTGGACAGACGAGTAATTGCAGTTTTCTGCAGATGGAACATCTTTTCTTTTTTTACAGACCTAACAAATATCTGGGTGGTCATTCCCCCATTGATTTGTTTCTTAAGAGCTTGATATTAATAACATTTACTTGAAGCGTTTCCCTTCATTGTGTGTATAATTAAAGTCGGGGATTTAATTAAGTCAAGAAGTATAAAGAATGTTCATCATTGATGACTAATCAAATATGCTTTGTTACTTTTAATTAGGCAAACGTAGAAACGTTTCGATATCAAGTAAATATAATAAATCTCTGTAAAAAGCCTGATGAAACTATACAAATTTCTACTACGACGTACAATTTTCACCGCTGCCTCGAATTTCGACGAAGCTTACGAGAACTAGAAACCTTCAACGGTTGATTAATTGCCCCGGAAAGAGAAAACAGAAGCCCCTGGCACACAACATGCTTTATAAGCCATAAAAATGAATGCATATCAAAACCCATGGCCACCATAATGCACGTCGTTACGATGGTATGCGTGTGTACAGTAAGTTGGAAGCGTGCCATAAGTCGCACACAATTTTATCCTTCAATTTTCTCTGACCATCGCGCGTCATTCTATCCCAGTCACTCTCGCTCTTCCTCGAGCCCCTCTATCTTCTGCTCCATTTATCCGCGCATCTATCTTTCTCGACTCACCCTCATTCTTCCGCTGCACGTTTCTTCCCTTCCTTCTACCATGCGCCGCCCCGGCCAAGATAATCTATGCGAAACAGCAGCAACCCAATGCAGTGTTCGAACAAAACACTCCCCTTTCTTTAGTTCACCCTCCAAGAGGGTCGCGCGCCTCTGTGTGCCAGGGAAATGGATTCTAACGAATTCAGAAAACAATGACCGCGATCATCGAGCGAGGAAGAGAAAAGCAATAAGGGGGAAGTATAGGTATGTATCTACAAAGGGGGAACGAAAGAAAATTGACTGCCTGTAGTTTTAATTAGCTGGTCGGAAAAGCTGGAGACTCACGGTCCGATAACGAGGCTCGTACGTGTGTGTTTGTAGATACTCCCTTTTCACCACAGCTCGAATGCTCTCGACGTTTACCTGCTTATCTGCTCCAGTAAGCTCGCGATTTTTTAATCGGCCGGAGCTACTTTATACGGAGTACGATTCGGCCAGCATTAGCGGATATATTTGCTAATGTTCGAGAACGGCTTGTTCCGCGGCTGGCCGCGTGCACTTCGGCATAATTAACACCGTTTCCACATGGATTACGCGCATCGAGTGAGCATCGCTCGTGCGCGCCGCATATTCTCGTCGAAGCTGGGAACGGTTAATTCCATCGCGTTCGATGAACACTGGCAGCGTTCGATTGATTCGCCCCCGGAACCCTTCGAGCCTTCTCCACGATCGGAAGGCTGGAGATTGTTTAAAAACTCTATGAACAACGGGCGAACGCATTGGTGAAAATTGTCGGTACGGATAGATCTGTTTTACACGTGGATACACGCGCGCACAATCAACGCGGTCCCGATCTTCCGACTGGCTGATGAGAAGCTTCGAGCCGCTTAACCGCGATACAGCATGAAACGCGACGGCGCGCAACTGTATTTAGCGAACTTGGGCGTTTAATTAAATGTTTTGGCTTCTAATTTGGACACCCTCGTATCGAGCCGTTCAAATCCAAATATTTTAGGGAGGAAAGGAGCTTTGGACGGGTGTGCGCTGCGTTGGACTGGTTAAAAACTCAAACTCAAGTAAATAGTCAGTGTCTCACAACAACAATACGTGTCAAATATCAAAGCTGCATGATCTAATTGATTAATATGATTTTGGCTACCTGAATTGCCACCCAATTTTGAAAAAGCGATTCGTTCATGGTATATTTTTGCACACGAAATGGGCAATTTTTCGCGCGCGTAAAATCTTTCCAAATTTCGTGGTTGAATATGCTGGCAAATGGCGCATACATCAATTTAAAGCCCGATGCTAGGTGAATACAATGTGGATGATGGTTCCTTGATTTTTCTATTTCAAAACAGCTGGTTATGCACCCAAGCTGATCATGAATAAAAATGAAATTCGAGTGCTATTCTTACGTGAGCTTAAACATAAACGTAACGTAGTAGATTTTCATGATGTTAATGTAGCTTGTGGAGAAGGCGTAGGAAATGAGTGCCCAATTCATCCAGTTGTTTCAGAATTTCCTATCAAGAAATAAGAGTCTGAAAAGTAAGTAACAAGTGGGCAAGGAAAAGTACTTTCGAAGATGTTTGAACTCAAAGAACTATACATCTCGTACAACAAAATTGTTTTCATCGATGATACTTGCTTTGATTAATAGATATTATTCTCGACAAGGTAATAGACTTTAAGGATTTGTTAATTCCATTTGTAACAAGCTAACAAAACTAAACCGCGATAGCTTCGCGTATTCAACGTTTCCTTCAATCTCAAAATTCCAGCAGAAAATATTTTAAGAAGGACATCCAAAGCACGCGAGCAGATGGATATTCACAGGATGATAGATCGCGTTGCTCGCACACGTGTGTTCGCGGCAACAAATCAGGAGTTTCGTTGTTTAAAAGTGCGCGATGAAGCTCGCCGTTCCGTAACCAAACTAGAAAAGTTCAGCCCCCTTGCCGGGGAAGAGTGTGCAGTTTAATCCCTTTCTTCCCCAACACGACTACACTTTAATTCCCCCGGCCAGGTTCTTTCATATCTGACCGTATTATTTATTACCGTACGTTGCGCTAAGCGTCGCGAAACTTCCGCCGAGGAACGCACGAAACCGCGGTGAAAAGGTACGATGAAACCACCCTTTGGCACGCGTGCCACGGTTAGCTCGAAAAATTATTAGCTGGAACAATTAAACGATTTCGCAGCCACGTAGTAATCGCAGCCTGGCGATTACTCGCTTCCGTTCAAAGGCGAAACGTTGCGTAACATTGGCGACGGACCGCTTTGCATTGATGAAAGGGGTATAAAGTACGATTCGATCGCCAAATCCGATGGGCATCGAAATCAAAATGTTTAGAATCAAATATATAGCTGATATGTTCATTACATTTCGAATGGAATTTCGTCTCCGTAATAGATAATATTCCAGGGAGATTCACTGTATTTGCAACGATTCCAGACGAAGGCGGGACGCGACTAATTTGGCCGCGGAACGTTGGCCGAAACGCTGCTCGTTTGCCCGTTTGCAATCTTCCGAACGATTCGAGCAGATGGGCAGATATTTTAACCGCAAGCGGATACATTCCGGGGTAGTTTCATTCCCTGCAACAGCGTCGGGAGTTTCGGACTGCGAGGCACGTAGGCTATCGATTGGCGAACGACGAGCTCGTATATCGCGTGTGCGCGAGTGTATCATCGTGGAAGACAGTGAGGCGAACAAAGATAGAAAAACATGGGGCGAGGGTGGCACGCGAGGGACAGGTCTCGATTTGACCCCCGTATGATAATACGTCGCCAGGTAATTTCCGGACTCCGATACACAGCGGGGGTAGAGTAATGGGAAAAACGGTAACCCTTCTGTCATATCCGTTATGGATTCATTCGATTCGTCCGGAGCCTGGACACACGATGCTTGGTATTTACACGCATTGCATCTCCCCCGCGCGACCCTTCTGCGTAAGCGAGTGCACGTGCAATCAACGCCGTGTGTATGCGAAGCTAGGTGGTAATTGCCCCGCGTTTGAGGGGTGAAAAAAACGGGAGCGGTTTAGCGAGTTCAAAGGGCTCGCGTTTCGCTGCGCGTAATAGCGGGCTTTCGTGACAATAAATTAAAGTGAATGGCGTACACGCACGTGCCATTAGGGTGTTTCTTTCAAAGTACTTTGTGATCAATTTCCCTATTGCTTTTAATCGCTATAAATTCACTAATAAATTCACGTGGTAACGCGTGAACTCTTTATGCGGTTCTTCGCGTTACACCAAAGAGATGCCGAAACTTTGTCGCAGGTACATGCACGAAGCAATCGGAAAATTCGTTGAATTCATTCGCGAGAACTGGTTTGAACTAAACGCTGAGTGTTACGAGAGGTGACATTTACAGTAATGGAACTAAATAATAACAGATCCCGTTCCGTTTGATCAGCCAATACGTTGTAATCACAATGTATTTATTTGAATAAAAGGTAATTCTCAATGCTGCCTTCATTCAGCTTTGGTATTGAAATTGGGCTGCTGCTAATTACAATAAACTGTTTTCACAGCCCTTGTACTCTGTTAGCCTGAACGTGTTTTCCTTTTTTATATACAGGTTTTTATAAATGCAATTTTTAGGTTTTATAAACTGCATTTCAGTCTCGGTTATAATTGTTTCTGACGTTCTCGATAAAGGACCGCGATGCATAGGGGCATCTTTTAATTATTCTTCTAATTGTCTTTCTTCATGTATCAAGCAATAAAAAGAAAAAGATTCAAACGAAATCGATGAATTACTTGCTACACAATATTCAATGACTGCAAGTAATTTCTCCACAAATTACATTCGAACATCTAATAGCTGAAGCAACGCGATTTCCAAGTACAGGCATGCTGATCACATGCCGTCCATAATCGTAACAACAAGTTTGATGAAACGCATATATACATAAAGCGACGTGAAAATTTGTACGCCGGGTATTCGCGAATCCAACGTACCTTTGCTTCTCTGATACGCTTCAACGCGCGCAGGAGGCGACGTGAAATTTATATGCGGTAACTCGTTGCGGCCGCAGCAGCCGCAAACGAAAAATCATTGGAGCTGGTTCGCACGTTCACGCAGTGTAAGCGACAACATCAGCGTCGACCGCGGCTAATTTTTCACTGGTCGATGCCGGTGAAATCAAGCTCGAAGCATGAACGTGCATAGAAATTTCAGAACCAAGCCCCTTCTATGTCGCCCCCTTTCCTCGACAGCTCGACTAAAACACCTGCCCGTACACGTTCATCTTTACACGCGCGCGTACGCGAGAGGGTAGACGCGTGTCGAATCGCACGGCACGCGTCGTTCGTTGCGCCTCAATGAAAATCACGTTGCACGTTAAATTCGTGTTGGCCTCCCTGCTCGCCCGTTGCCATTATCGACAGGATAAAGGCGAGGGCTGGCGACGGGGATGGCAATCGGGGCAACCGGACAAACACAATTGAACGGTGGAAAGAAGGAAAGCGGCGGGATGTAACGGAGAACAAAGGGGATGAATCGAAGGCGCGCGAAGAGACACACAGGAAATGCATGAGAAGCCAAGGAACGAGAGAAAGCTAAAGGATGGGTAAATCAAAGACGCGGGGAAATCGAAAGATAACGGTGCAAAGGCGGCGCGGACGGCCGGTGATTGTACGGCCAACACCGATGCAACGGGGGTGGCTAAAAGGGGCTGAAGAGCGTCGGAAGGGCTGCAAAGGCACGGAGGAAACTCTGGGGAACGAGTCCGGCAAGGAGGAGGGGCTTGATGTATACCTACGCATGCAAGAGGGTGAAAAGAAGCAGGGTATAGAGTGGCGGAAGAGGGTGGCAGAGAAGCCGAGGCTAAGTAAGGCGGGAGAAGAAGGCCGGCTTCAAAGGAGATAACGATCTTTGCTTACGTTAATTACCGTCTGACAAGGATGAACGACCGGTCGTAGATCCCGATCAAAATTGATTGTCTCGAGGACGCCGGGACTGGCTGCGAGCGAATCGTTTTGCGACTTCGATAAATCATCGTACCGATAACTCGATGCAGGGGGAGGGGCGGTTCTATTAAAAATAGACTTATAAGATTATTTAAAACGATATCGCAGTTATTAGAGAACAATTTATGCCCTCCTCGAACAAATATAATTCACTTTCCTCGCGAAAACTAAAATATAATATTAAGACGGTAAAGTGTATATTATCCAGCAATTTCTAGCGTTTTGGAAGAGTATACATACTTGCGTAGCGCCACGCGTATAAAGAGAAGAGCAAAATAGGGGGTTGAATTATGCCGATTGCGCCGCGAGGCGAGGTCGATCGCATTGTCCCGGTTGGTTGACAAACTGCTTCCGATAAGGTGACGCGTCTGCCTGCCGAACGGAACGGTAAGTGGAATATCGTTCGTCGCTGCTGGGATCGGACTGATACCATGAACGATTAAACTATTGATATTACGTGTTTCCGCGATAAATTCGTCGTGCACGAAATTCTCGTACGTTACGACCTCGATGCCGGTGAAATGCATTGCGCCGCGCCGTACAGCCAAT
Source organism: Holcopasites calliopsidis (assembly GCA_023838395.1). NCBI lineage: Eukaryota > Metazoa > Arthropoda > Insecta > Hymenoptera > Apidae > Holcopasites > Holcopasites calliopsidis. The sequence continues at coordinate 7,137,804 of JALHAQ010000005.1, read as the reverse complement.
TCATATTTACTGTGCGCCGCTCTGCCAACGGAGATAAATAGCTTTCCGTCCAATAAAATTAATCTTTCGCTGGCTTCTATTAACGTTTAGAGGATAGGCCACAAGTGCGAGGTAGTTGTTGATTGGAATAGAAATGCTGCGGTTTCGTTACCCGCGTTCGCGTAATTATACACAGATGTTTCATGATTTTGTGAATACATTGATTCGGAGGATTTGAAATTTGCTTTCTTATCTATATCTTGGGAAACAATTTGAATATTGCGACAATTCTTTTTCTTGAATTACTGTTTAGATTAAATTTTATTTAGAAAGTTGCATATACTTTTGGTGAAATTTATGAATCAGAATTAGTAATTTGCTAGTATGTCTATACGAAAGTGTACCGTAGTAAGTGTTCGATTGGTAACGGTATACTAGAGAGCCGTGTGCGTTTCAGTTTACACTTTTACAAAACTTGAAGTAAACCTATACAATTATCAGTAACTGCATAAATTTATTGCAGATTTCGTTCTAATCGTATCTTATACCAAATAATACTGATGAAATGTTTTTCAACGTTCCACAAATATTTGTAATACCTTTTACTAACTTATTAATATTTCAACCCCGAGCTTTTTTTTTTAATATAGTGAAAATCTATATCATTCAAAAGTGCTGCATTATTTCACATTTTATACAAAGCGTAGGAAACGCGTTCGAGGCAGTGTAGAAGCTGAGGTGTGTACTGCGAAATGTAAATCAGCATACGCAGTCCGATTTCAACAGCAGCTCTCGATTCTCATTATTACTCACCGATCCGTGAACTTACTTCAAAAGAAACGTAACTCGGCGGGTGGATGAAATATGTATGAAGCGAAGGCGCACAAGAAAATTGCCTTCTTCTTCGGGGTAACAGCTCAGATACGTGGAGCGTGAATCGTGCAGAAATGAATCAGCAACAATGTTACGCGCGCATCGTTTAATTAAGCATTAGTACACCGGCAGGGGTCGTAGGCAGTTTATCAGTTCGTTGACAGCGATCGTGCGGTGTTAAGCAAGCGATTTTCGAAGCTATAAAAATGTTTATTGCATCCTCGCGATATCTTCCCGCCGGTAACCATTGGCCAAGCGGAGGAAGGAAAACGCCGGAGCATCGTAAACGAAAATTAACGACGCAAATCCTTCTCTTCTATCGGGGAACCGTTTAGCCATTCTTGAAACAGAACGGAATTCGCGAACTCGTTTAAATAATTATTGCGCGCGCTGCACTTGAATAGCCACGCCGAGTTCCGAACAAAAGTAACAACCGTGTAATTACTTCAACTCTCCACGCGAACTCTAAATACGAATTAAAGTGAAAGTCGATGCTGCATTGAAACGAGTTAGGGTTCATTTATACATCACCGTGTCGTGTCCGGGTTCTCGGAGAGCGACGTACTATTATAACATAACAAAAAACTATGCGATTTCTGTCGTGTCTGGTGTCATCTTAATTGCAAAAATCTCAGGAGTTCAGTAAAGTTAATTTCGTAAAGATTAAACATTTTACTGAACTCCTGACATTCTTCACCAAACACGACAAAAATCGCATTGTTTCGTGTTATATTATAATAGTACGTCGCTCTGAAAAAAACCCGGACACGGCACAGTGATGTATAAATGGATCCTTAAGGTCGGGTTGTAAAATGCCCTCGGTAAATGCTGCATACAACGTGCTGCTGTGTACGTAAGCCATTTCTAGTCGAGTCGTGGGAAATTCAACGAAAAAATGTTGTTGGAGACATGCGATACCAACCGATAGATACCTGAATCGTTTTATCATTCATCATAAGTTGAAGAGATGGCAAATTTGTCTATAAATGACTGAAATAAAGGAGAAACAAATTCATATTTATTAAAACCTTTTTACCCCAGCATAATTGCTCAATTGTTTTCTTCCAACTCGTACCGGTTATTTGATCTATCTTATTTTATAATTATTTGACTATAGTGTTAATCAAATTGAGGGCTGCGTTACGTGTGTTTTGCACCCCCGCGGGAGGCCCATTAAAGAGCCGTTCGAAGTGTCCGCCTCGAACTGATCACCGTTCTCCTCGAACGAATTACATCGATAAGCCACGCTAATCCGAGAATAGAGGGGACCTCTTACGCGGATAGAAGCGCACGGAAGCAAAAGCAAATCCCGCAGCCTCGGAAAAACAGGAATTGGGTCGATCGACCGGACTCTTTACCCCGGTGAATAATGCCGGCCGCCGCTGTCGCTCAAGGAGCCTCTTCGTTCCTGGGCTTAACCGAAGAACCGGCTTCCTAAAGCCCGTGTAAATAATCGCCGCTTTACATACCTTGGGACGACAATCAAATAGCAGCCACGCGCTAATTGCTGAGCACCGCTAATAACTAGCTTGGAGTACATCTGGCGCGCGTCTCAGATAAATGTTTCACGGCACCCCGGCCGCATCGTGAGCCAGCGAAGAATGCCGCCTGGCCATTACACATCGCGCGATTCTTTCGGCGCAGGCTAGTAAAATATTTACTGCCGCCCACTTTCGAAACGACCAACGCGAGCGGAAACCATCGTTACGAGCTGGACCCGTTGAATCTCAACAGCATCCTGCAGGGACTTCCGCGTGGAACAAACGACGCGAACGACTCCGATTTATGATCTATGCCACTGATTCTTTTGATCGTTCTAGCGCGGAGAGTTGACGCGACACTGTGCTATCAAACTTATATTTCATTGCACTGAACGAAGGAATTCCGTCCGTTTGTTATTCGTTTATATTACAGTATATTCTTCAAAATTGAGTTTCATAGTCGATGTTCAATTATCTATTGATGGAAATATCATTCCGTGTAAAATTTGTTATATATCTAACGCAGCCTGACACTTTTTCATTCTATTAATTTGTGTATTCAGTTTTTGATGTATTTTGTAAAATGCGTCTTACAACGGCAGATAAGGAATATTGCTATTGTGCTAAGTAAATAGCGTTTTGCGTGAAACCACGAACCTATTAAAATCTTGCACGCTTGCTGCGCAAAACACCGAAGCACGTCTGTAACTTCACTTACCTACTTGATAAGACGTTTGAAAGTTGCTTTCCAATCCTGATTAACCACGTGCCATTAGTTTTTCTTCTAGCATAAATTATTAAGGTATCAAATTATTAGAAATATGTAAAGTGTTTCATAGAAAGGCAAACTAAGAAGGACTAATCGTAAGATAGATTATTTATTTTTTGCATAGTGTACTATAGAGTTTATTGATTTTTATATATTGCCCCCTTGGCGCGACGCTTTAATTATGAATTATGATTGTTTTCTGTAAATTTTATCTGATGACGTTAACTCTGAACCACAGGATCGAGCAATAGTCATTTGCTCGACAAGCCGCAATGCATTTACGTGAAATAGGCATTTTACCACGGAGGCCAAAAGCCACTGTTCAGTGCCATGCATTTTTTTTGGATCACACCAGCCAGATATAAACCACGACATTTGTTATTCTTTACTACTTTTTGAGCTCGATCCGCCGGGGCCTCCATAAAATCCACCTCTGTGCTTTACGAGTTAATTCGATATCGTGTAGACGCGTATCTATCTGCTGTTGCACCAGCGAACGCGATAAAACTTGATGAAACTTTCTGCACATACCATGCACACGCGAATACCCAGTTGAGAATATTAATCTTCAATTTGATTAATTCGCTAAAAAGGCCTACAAGTTTTATGTTTCTAACGTACCGTGATACAAAGAGTGATAACTATTAATATTAAAATTTAATCGATTCAGTGAATATGTTTCTATTTCACCTTAGTCTGAAGTTAAATGAAGACACGTGCGATTTAACTCGCGGGATTCCTTTCTGTTATTGTTGAACAGCCGTCCACTCCTCGGAAACCCTCCTCCTTCCGTTCCTTAAGCATTAGATAACATGGGGAACTTCAGTTGCAAAATTCGGCGAGAAGGAAAAAGAAAGAAGGAGAAGCAAGAAAAGAAAGTACAGCTTCGCGGGCAAGTTGGCGAACGCGAAAGGGAACGGCGACCTGCGAAAAAGTCGAAACGACCACGACTCGTTTTTCCGAATGAAACACCGTCCCCCCGATTCTGTTGATAAAACGTCGGACGTGAAATTCTTCATGCGTGCCTCGTGCGTCTTCATCGTGGTTCCCTGCTCTTTGTGCGTTTTCTTCCAACGCGGGACCGAGTCGCGTCGTTCGTGGCCGTAAGAAGGGTAAACAAAGGCGAACCGTAAAGCTTCATGCACGAACAGCTCGTTCCCGCTCGCTCCCCTAATCTACGTCGGATCTTGAACGGGGGAACCACCGCGAGCTGCGGAAGTGACGTCAGGGATCAGCCGCGGCGCTGGTTACAAGTCCTGAAAATACACACACAACCAGCCCACGGACACGCGCCACGTCCCTTAGGGGAGGAAAGTGGCTGAGCCCCTTTGCTTAACGATATATACGGGGTGTTTACCAACCCCCATGTATTTATGCCGGGATTTCGAACTCGACGCTGTTGGATCGAGGAAACGGAAACCCGTCTTTCTTTTCTCCCGCGCTTGCTCCCGTCTGGAACCTTTCATTCATACGCTTTTGCTGTTTCGACATCTTTTTGTGTCTTCGGATTTCTACGAAAGTGTATGTACACAGAGTATTATTAGTACTTGGGTAATTGAAGTTTTTTCAGGCTTCCTTTTAGAATTCTGTGTCAGACATTTTTCTTTCTAAAGCATTGTACATTTGTGTTCGTTCAGTTTCCAGCGGGATTTTCGCAATTCTTTCTCTGAATAAAATCGATCTTTTAGGAGAGTCGAGTCTCTTCTACGTTAACAATTATTCTTCACTGTCTGCGGATATTCGCGAAACGATCTCACCGCGATTCGTCGTGTCTTTGGTCTCTCGTCTAATTTGATAAGCCAGTCCGCTTCTGTCACAGATGGGAATATCGAAATTGGGGACAATCTCGGTCAGCTACGGACATTTGCTAACCATGATTACTATCCTGATGAGGAAGATATTAGGAGGCTATAATTACAAATACGCGATAACCCTCGCTCCAGTACAGGTAATGATCGACTCCGACCCCATGATTAATGGCTGCCGCGGACGCGATAAGGGTAAATATGAACTGTGCCGCGTTCTCCACTCGGTCGACTGCCTCTCAGCTGTAATTACGTTCTTTATATTTACCGAAACATTACCATAATTGGATTCTGAATCCAGCCTTATTTAACGCCGTGAAATGGTTTCACGATGTATAGCCTCGACCGTGTGTTCGCAGCATTGTTATGCGTTACCGTGTCCCGTAAAAGTGAAAATCGATATCGCGGTGAAAGAAAAATTAGCTGCGGATTAAACCAGGGAAAAGTCAATGAGTCACTTGTTAATTATCTGTTCTAATAATGAATTTTGGTTTTGTCAGTGAGAACGATGACAGTTATGTAAATATATGATACAGCTGTTTACCGTAGCAAGATAAAAGAGCGGAAAACACGTGTTTACAAAGGGTTCAATGGATCACTACGTCCCGTCTGTTAATTAAGCGTTATTATATTCGTGAGGCGCGCACGAGATAGGTAAAATAAATAACACGGGCGAATGATATGCGGTCGATACGTGTACGTGCGTTGTCGGCACGGTTCCTGCAATATTCCCTAAGGGAGCAATTGCCTAAACCGTAGCTGGCGGTGTTGCTGTTTATTAAAACACGACGGTGTAATTCTTCATTCGTGTTACGAGAATTGTTCGCAATTTTCCGATTAGCGTAATGCATCTTTCGCATGAGACAGGCCTCGCGTAAGCAGGGCGATGAATCACGGTGCGTTTGAGCGCGGTGATAATGGAATTATTAAAGATACTTTTAGTTCTCTGTGAAAATTATACATTTATTCGCGGAATTCTAAATCGATATCTTTAAACAAATCTGTACTGTGTATTGTCAACCATATCAAATAGGACACTATGGAAACTGTCATGGGAAAAAAGCATTTTCTAGGAAAACACTTTATATGTATAATACTATGGGATAACATTTCTGTACATTTCTCGATAATTGAATGTTTACGGAAATAAACTAGTTCCCTTAACACGATGTTCATCTGAATTATTGCCAGCCGTCACGATCATGTCGATGCGTTAAATTTTTACGAAAGGTACGATTTCCGGCATGTTTCCCTCTCACAATTTACTCTCCTAGATTCGTGGAATGGGTGCAATATATCTTCTGAAGATACGCGCACGCGTGCATTTATACACACGTGTAGAAGCAATAAAGATCTCAAACCCCCCCAAATAATCGAGGGAGTTATCCACCAAGGAACTGTTCCAAATCGAGTCTTATACATATAATTAGACGATATGTGTTTGACACGGACTAAAATTGTTTTCTTCGCAACTTGTGCGTCGTCCTAATTGGTATAGCTACCTCCAAGGAGGTCGCACACTATGGTTTAACAGAAAGCAGATGTACCAGCGACAGTACTAATATTCGTGGCGCCTAAGCATTACTATGATTCACAGCGCCACTGCTTCATTTATCTTCTACACAAACTGCCTCTTGTCGAATTTGCTCTCGTCGCCGGTTACGGCATCTTGTTTGATAAAGACATATCGCCCCATTAAACAAGAAAAATGTCGCCGGCCCTGCGTAGGCGGCGGATATTCGGATGTTAAACACAGAGGGAGAGAGAATCCGTCTGGCCAGTCCGACCGGCTAGAACTGACGAGGGGAACAATTTATTCATTCCTCTTGCTATGACACTACAGAGACCTGGGCGCGCGCGCGCGCGTAACATGGTTTTAATTAGACTCGTTGAAGAAGATGTTTAGCGCATTGTATTGTCATTGAATTGCGTTTCGAATTATTTAGAGCTGCCGATATTGTTCCTGCGCGCGGAGAATAAGGACAGCCGCCCAAGGATATTCATTTAACTATGAATTAAACCTCCGAAAACAATCTCCTCTGCGACGATTTTGTCACGTATGCCGGCTTTTATTAGTTGAATGTAACACCGTTTTTCCATTCATTTCATTCGCTTGATAACCAGAGCAGAAGATTCTGGTTGACAATCAAGCCTGGGTAAAGATTTCGAGAAGGAATATTGTAAGTAATGCTTAAAATATTGGATTTTATGTTGTTCGATTAAGCTGCAATATTAATTTTTCAGTTGCAAGAAGTAATGCCTTTTACTTTTGCACGTACACGCATGATTTAAAAGTAGACTATTTATTATTTACTTCTCACAATAATATTTTACCTACAAAATCATGACTGAATACGCTTTGTGAAAACCTTAAAAGATTAATCTAGAGATACGACATGATTAAATAATTAGATCCTCGTAGGTCAAGTGTGGTATAACGTATGTTTTCTTCCTCAATGCGTTTCTCGTGAGTCCAGAAGCCCTGTTTCGATTAACGAGACACAATCCAATCAATGCTGCACACCCCTAAATCTTCGAAAAGGAATACGCTCCGAATGGGTCTATTTAATTAACAGGCATATTAATCAGTGAAAGGAAACAATTTCTCCGTCGGACGTGCGAAAGGGGGATGGCGAATAGATGGATATTCCGGCTGGTCAGGGTAAATCGAGGGCTCGCGCGTATTGCACAGGTGCGTATACCGATCGCCGGCGTACATTTCCGTCACATGCGCGCACGTTTCAGCCCCGGGGCTAAGGTATCGCGATGATTATCGAGGTCGGGGCTGACTGGCCGGCTGGACAATAAAATCTACCACCTAATGGCACGGCGCGGCGTGCTGGTTATCAACGCCGCTGAATTACAGACGTGCACGCATTGACAGTGACACTGGCGTGACCGCGTCGTCGCGCCCTTAATAACGGCCACTCTTCCGAATCACCCCTCCGCCCTCTCGTTCGCATTAATTATAATTATGGCCGTGAAAGCGTCACGTAATACGTCGATAAAGTAATAAGAGCGAATCACGTAGGCTTTTCCTATTGAACGCACGGCGACGTTATCTTCGTTGCCGCGACGGGCAAATGCAACGAAAGCGAGAAGTTGTTAACTCTTTGTAAATACGCGTATTCACTTGGAAATCGCATAAAGGTGAGCGCAACAGTATCCGGACGCGTTAAGTATTTTACAGGAAATGATATTTCGATAAAAACTTCATCCATTTTTATTATCGATGAGAAGGAAATCTTAATACGCTGATGAAATATTATTATTAATAATATAGTGGATATAACATAACTGAACAATCAGTGCAATGAAATTCCGGAATAGTTTTATTGAGGAAATTTTACTTTTTACTGTACCACTTTGTAATTGCACCAGTCTATTGCGATGTGCTTCGAGCCATCAATTATTGTCAATCCAGAGTAACAAATTTTCTTACGATAAACTATGTATGTATGAACGAGCAGAGCATTTAGACTTTGCAGATGATTACCCAATAAATAATCTTTAGAGGACTTTTCATATCAGAGAGAATGCTTATTAGACACCCTCTGATTTAAGAGATCGACGAGCCCATCCCTTATAGTCGTTCCAGGGTTAACGCGGGTTTAGTCCCCGAAAAGGTATCTATCATAATCCAAAGCTTTCTGACCCAACCATCGATTTACCATTCGCCAAACACCAAAACGAGAGGATCGGTCGCATGCATTAACGCATCGCTATCCCTCCAATGTTCTCCATGACTTTTTCCTCTATCATAACGAAAGATTTACGATCCCATGACACGTTCGCGCACGAGGAACGTGGCACATGTGCATGCATATAACACGGGGCGAGTGCAACGATCCGTGGAACAGGCTTGTCGTGTCTATCAGCTGGCTCAGGCTCGTGAAAAATGTACGCGATATTCCACACCAGCTGATATTATTGCAATCGTACAGAATGGCTGCGAAATTATTAAACCGTGTCTCGCGCGGTAGCCGCGCACTCTTCTATCGAACGAGTCAGGTAAATAACCTTACGACAGCTCGGGACAGAGCTATCTCGATTACTGTACAGGTCATACACCTTTGATGCACGTCTGCGCCGCACCAGTTGAATCAGCGGAACAGAACGAGAGATACGTTAATCGCGTTACCCCGAGACGACGTTTCTGTCGATGCTCCGTACCCTCGCGGCGGTGCACCGGAGGAGCCTCTGTTTCCTCCGATATTTTTTTCCACGATTCTCTTTTTTCCCGTTGCCTTCGTTCCGAAACGATGAACTCCAGTCTCGTTCGAGCAAAGCAAGCAGGAGTCACCGGTGCCGCGCTGATACACCGCAAAGGCTGCTCTCTGCTCGCCAGGGAAATCACATTAGTGATGTTTCGGTAATCGCTTCTATATCCGCCGCTCGTGATTGACAGCGTCGAAACAATCAGTTTTTCCGCCGTGCGTCGGGGAAAAACCGCTGCGCGACGCGGAATCAAACCCTTGTGACCGCGGCACGACGTCATGATACCTGTAACTCGATTTGTCCGTATGACCATTTGCTCGTGAAGCCCGTGCAGTCGTGATTAATTCTTTCACCGCGAGAGATGCGTCCATCGATGCCTACAAAATTCCAGCAATTTCACGAACAGTTTATTTACGGTGTAACGAAACGTTACTTAAAACACGATATTATCCTTCAAATTATTGCCATAAACAGCTGCTGAATGAATTATTTCACTTGTAAAAACAATTAATTTTCATACACAGTTTAGTGTAACTAGAACTTATTATTAATTGTTATCCCCTCGAGGACAAGTTAACAAGGCATATACATGCAATTCTCACGAACCAACAAATGCTAAAGTTTGTATTTAAATATCAAAGGGCGCCAGTGCGAATTATATTTTCTTTTATACATTTCAAGCATATTTTCTCAAGTTTTCTGCTTCGAATACTTCTGAGGTATTCATCGGGATCATATTATGCGTTTCGTATCGTTAATAATAGTTGGTTAGTTAAGAAGAATAAATTGTGTATTCATAAATTAAGTTCGTCTTACACTCCAACATTTTGGAAATTATTTCCGGCCAAATAGTAAACACGTGCGAGATGGATATTAAAGGAGCGGAGCACTTCCAAGCAGCAGATGTTTATTCCACGGCAAATTCTATCTCCGCGAGCTTACGGAAATTATTAGCGTCGGAGAGTTTAACTCGTTTCTCTGCCTATCAATTTTGCGGAAAATTATTTGGATGGCCCATTTCTGAAATGGAAAACGGAAATTCTGCCTGATGAAGAAGTCTCATTAAAATTTAATTACATTGTACACAGTATCCGTGGACCGTTGACGTGCCAAGATACAGAAATATAAATAAAGAAAAAAAACTGCAATCCATTCGTGGGTATTAAGGAAACGTGCCGTGGAAGAACAAAAAAGGATGGCTACTGCTTTTTTTAATTCCCACGCGAAGCTGCATCGCATCTTCTGGCTATTGAATTATTAAAATGTGTGGTGCAATACCTTGCACTGTAGTTATCATAATTATTTAATTTGCAGTCTTAATTATGCCCTTGTTAGCTGGCTTTAATTAATTCTTGCATGGATTAATATTTTCTTTAAAATCTCAGAATTGCATTCATTAATAATTGCGTTAATAAAAATTATAGAGTAAGCTTAGCATCTGCAACGAAATTTTTTTTTTATTTTTCCAAAGAAAATGATTTTCTGGTATTTTTCTGCCAGCATACTAAAAGCCATCGTACAAATTAAAATCAATTATACGGCTGCATATTTTGCTTGTGATCCATAACGGAAATTCGCGAAAACAAAATTGCAACTCAATGTAGCTCGTTTCTATCACTTGAAAGATTGTAGAAAGAGGACATGAGTTTCTATGAAACCTAGACACCACGTTCCTTCATCTTTCCCACTATTGCGCGTATACCCGATCGAGGGATGCATTTAGTCGGCTCGTTCGCTTTATCCCTATCCTTTCACGATAACGGTCCACTATTATCTCCTTTATAGCGGTGCTTTCATTGACGCGTAATTGAAATGCAGATGACGGACGGCTGGGTACCGTGACGCTGAAATTACGTTAGCCAAGTTTCAACAATCGCATTTTTTATCCGACCCCGTATAGCGTGATTGACGGCGTCGATGCAATCGAGTTTTTCACTCTGGCGTTTCGCGTCGACCAAGATATTGCGGACGCGTGGAGAACACTCGAGTACGAATAACAAATCAATCGAATCGATCATGATTAAAACACGGAACTGCGGACTACGACGGTTCTGTTCCGAAAACACCAAAAAAGTAGATTTAAAATTCAGGCGAGTTTTTTCATTGTTCCAGAGATACAATATTTTAATTATGATAATATTTATAATTAATAAATCGATATCGTATATACGAATTTTGATTTATAAAACTTACATACAGAGTGTTTGACGTAAAATTGATTACTCAAATATCTTGTTTATCTGAAATGACACTTCTATAGAAAAAATGATGTTTTATCACCATTATTATTATACTATTCGATACTTTTGGTTGGACCATTTAATGAAGTTACTCCAAAAGCTGCTCGCTCTTCCATAGTGCATCGTAATGTACAATTTATGAGATGCAACATCGTGTGTTGACCCCACGTGTTATTACATCAAGTTATACATAATTAACAACAACATTTCGTCGTACACATATTAAGTTACAAGGAAATATTGTGAGTCAATAAAAGAACGTATTTTGTTGATGGCTGGTTAACTGCGCGGTGTATAAACATTTGCTTATTTGAAATCCATTCCGACAGTTCACAATACGGCTTTCTATTTAAAGTACCTTTTTTCCCATTCTGACGACCCGAGCCAATATTTAACAAGAAAATTTTACCACGAATATCTAACGCAGCGAGAGTGAAGGTGGAGTTTACGTGAGAACGACACGGTATTAAATTCCTGTCTGGCTGAATATTGTAGGTGTGTACGAATTAACGTGAGTGCTGGGTGTGACTGGAACGTTTCAAAAGATAGAGGGTCGAGTAATGTGCATATTTCAAATTGCGCTAATTAACCTCGTCTGTGAGTGGCACTTTTCGAGATCCGATAGTGAAAAATAGCGAAGCGTGAATGAACCGAAGAAGTTAAAAGTTAAGGCGACAATTATTTTCACCTGTTGCAATTATTGTCAGTCGCTACAATCATTGTCATCTGTCACTTACGCAAATAGTACTTTTCTCAATTCTTCTCAAGTAAATCGACTGAAGGCGAATGTACTTTGCAATTGCGCTCTGCAGAATATTTATTTTAATTCTTCTGTCGTTTATATGCTGATAAGTGTTATTTATGATTAAAGTATTCGCCGATTAATAGGATCTATTGCGATTTCATTTACACAGAATAATTGCATACGATTATCGAAATGGTTGTCCCTTTACGTCGTTCGTATTTATCACAAAAGATTATAATCAATGGCTTGTTAATTTAAATTACATTTATCATGCTAATGCTGAATAGAGGTGCCAATAATGCGACCCTCTACAATTGGATTGTACGCTTATTAACCTTTCTCCATTTCTGTATGTAATGTACAACAGAGAAAGATTGATGAGGTGTACTGTACAATACACTCCTATCGAGCTATCAACAAATCTTCAACAAGTTTTAGCAAATTTCTGCCACCGATTCGGATCCGAGGTGTATTCGTGGCTCGACTCCTTTTACCAGTAATAACGTTTCCGTCAGTTTTGTTTCATTTTATCCGCAGCCGTGTAAACGCGCGTCACTGTAATTCTATCGACACCTAAACTTCCCCTAAGAAGCGTTTTTTTCCTTTTATATCCAATACCGTGTCCAACAGGATTACCACTTCCCGCGATCCTCTCCCTTGTTTCCTTTTGGCCCGAAACTGCGTATCGAAGGAACCCAGATTCTTCCATCGATAGGTATGATTAATGGGCAGCGTGGGTACAATCGATTTCTCTATCTACCTGGTTTGTACATTTACTTTTCAGCTATGCAAATCCACGGACACGCGATATCGCTGCATCGCTAGGCTTATCTACATTTAAATGAAACATCAACCTTGCTGGATGTATTTAACTATACCGCTGAAGAGATCCTCAAGAATCTTCTCGTTTCCTGAGCAAAAGTTTCTTCAGCAAATACTTGTCATTAAATTGCACAAGATTCAAGTGAAATACATTCAATATTTGAATTGTACAGACGGAAGCGGGATGCGAGGCCTCTTAATGTTATTTCAAGGCAAACGAATATTAAATATTGGAACCCTGTAATGGAAAATTATGCAATTTCCTTTGAAGCTGGTAATGTGTAGCTGGTACAACGAGGGTTAGTTATTTGTAGACTGTGGATTTTCATGCAAATTCAAATTTTTGGTAATACAATAAAGAAAGCAGAACTTTGGTAGGGAATTATTTCACCCATCAGGTATTATAAAACGCACTATAATTCGAATAATTTGTATACCTATTCATAAGTGTATTGTGTGCTATTTTGCACCTTTGAATTTTCTATAAATGCATAAAAGTCCGCAGTCCAGCTATCTGCATGGATTAACTATTTGCTTTCTAAGTCATCCACCTGTCTCTATCCGATTTTAGAAAACATTAAGCATTTTCCTTATGGAAATAAGACATTAATATTTTTATTTTCTTCATCATCATCGATCCACTCTCCATCGACTTTTCATTAAAAAAAAAACAATGCACCTTTTGAAGCGAATGACAAATCGTCCAGTCCACTATCTGTGATCTGTAATTTATTCACGTGTAATCTATTGTTTCCACGAGTGTATTAATATATGCATCGTTGTGGTAGCAAACAAAACGATAGAAGATTAACCACGGAAACTTTTCCAGTACGATCACGCAAGATCCAGGTTACAATATAGAGTTGCAACGAGCCGTACATGCATGATGGTTGTATGATTTTACAATGATACCTCGCGGTTCGTGCGATTTCTCTTTTCGCTGCCATGCGTGGCTTTTATTTATTTATTTTTTTTTTTACCAGAAATCTGCGTATGGCTATTTTGATCGAATGTCAATAACGATATCCTATCCGTGTTACTCGGGTGATATCCATTCGATACCTCGCATCGTAAAGCGAGTAGAGGGACGTAGCTTGATACCTGGTGCATTTAATAAGACGGTGCTCCTTATTGCCCCCCGGTTCTATTCGCCCAAGCGTCTACGCTCGATCGTGCTACGAAAACTAGAACGAAAGTTAAATGAGGAAAATCTGGAGCGGACGGAAAATTACGCTGGAAATCTTGCGTTTAGTAAATATCATACAAACACACGCGAAATGCTATTGATTTTCATTCAATTTTGCATGGAGATTGAAAGACGTGCACCCGAACACTTTTCGCGAAAACACCTCGTCCTGTTTAACGCCAGTGAGTTAATGGGGGCAAGTGTGTTGGTACACTTTTTTGAAGGCTTTGAAAACTGATTCAAAGGGAATAGTAAAGATGGGAGATATATTCCTGGTATGTTACATCATGGCCAGTTTTACTAGAGAACGTTTTACTATTAAGGTAACGCTGATATTAATATGATTCGAGGTTCTAATTAATCTAGGGAGAATGTGAAATAATTGTAACAGTTGGATTAATAGGAAACCGCTTTGCATTTAAATTCCAAACGCTTTGGGATACGTTTACTGTAATTGGTGCGATCTGATATGCACCGGACGTCATTTTTCATAGAGTGGAATATTCCTGAAAGGTAGAAATAAAAACACGCAAAAATATTTATCAGTATCTGCACGTTCAGCATCGATATTTGTGCGAATAAGAGTACATGTGAATATTACAATTCAATGTGAATATTACTACTCCGAATATTACAATTGCGGTTGTCATACTTCAACGCGATCAGCTTATTCACTTAAGAACTTTGCACAACATTGTCATAGATGGACCAAGGAAAAATTCTTCGAGCAAGATTTCGAACTGGCGAATCGTGATGGTTCTCGCACCGGCGCTATCTTTTCAAATCGGCCGTATTTCACGCGATCGTTCGCATCATTGCAGCCCGCTTCCGGTTTAGTAGCTGCGTGCGGTTATCGCTACAGTGTGCAGGTAGAGGCGAATCCGCCGCACGGCAACCTGCGAGTTTACCGCAACCGCGTACAACAATTAGGCACCTGCGAGTCGGCTCCGCGTCCGTGATTCGAATCATTATCTTCGTCTTCGGGGAAGACTGTGCTCGCGACTGCGGCGGTAAATTCCCAACTGCGAGACGTCCTGTCTTGTGCAATCGAAGCGCAGATAAGATAAAGCGAGGGAGAAGAGAGGATGCGTCCCTTTGGTATCCAGCGAAAATTATCCGGTCTTCCGTTAACACCGTGTCTCTCGGCGATTCGAAAGTTCGACCTTAACCTTCCACCGGAGAGTGTACAATCTGATCCGGCTCTTCCAAGATTAACGAGCCGCGTCTCTTCGATCGCGTGGGATCCCCGGTGCGATAACTTCCATAGTCCGCTAGCAAAAAAGCTATTTAACTTTATCGTACAGGGTGGCTTTCACCGACTATCGGCCGCTGACACGCGGTGACAAACGACGATTCGCCTCGCGATAAGGACCGTCGTCGTATCTAGGCGGCTAGATTAAAGAAAAAATGTGCTGCCGGAATATTACGATCCAAAGAAATGCTGCAGCATCGTCGCGTCTTCGGGAAACGAGTTCACGGTTCATCGAACGTCCGACTGCGAGGGCAGTGGGAAAACGCTATCCGGATAGCCACGATCTTCGTAAACCGAATAGAACTCGGACCGTGCTAGGGTACGGGCGGGATAAAATTGCCCCTACACGAGGAACATCCTCGAGATCGTGACGCACCGGCGAGGGCGGGGGCTGGTATGTTAGCGAGCAATACAACGAATCCCAACGGAGCGGACGAAAAGGGGCAGAGCAGTCTCTCGAAAGCTACTGTTGCCGAAGAGAAAGGAAAGCGGCCGGGATAAATCTGTTTCCAGCCGAAGATATCATCGAAATTCCGTAGACGTACAAGGCGTACGAGGGAACAGCGCGCGTAGGGACGGCGAAACCGAGAGCAGATCGGGATTGATTGGCTCGTGTATCGACGGCGATGCTCGCAAAGGCAGCTCCCGTCCCGAAACCCGGCCGCAAAGGGTCCTATGCACTCGTGCACGCAATCGCGTACACGTCGAACGGCGCGCGACTCCGTGCTTTCGGGTTCAAGTCAGCTTGACTCGCAACACCGTACCAAGTCGCATCGCTGCCTTCTCCCCGTTGTAGCAACCGAGTCGCGCGGATCCCTTGATATGCATAATCCGCGAGGGTGCGCGTGCGGCTTCTATGCAGACGTTTGCGCTAGATATCGCGCGGGCATTCACGCACACGCGCAGGCGACGCTATGCATCGCTCTCGTGTGGGCGCAAGGTACAAGCGTATTAAGAATCCGAACACAAAGCGGGGGAGGACTCTGGGTGAACGCGGGGCAGCAGGCGCAAGTGAGGCCGGCACGAGCTGTATTCGAGCAGCGGCTATTGTTGCGAGTATTATTTGCCGCTAATCGAAATGGTCGAATGTACGTGACGGGAGAGGTGGTGAACGAGGGGTGACGTGGATGCATTCGAGAAGCAAGTTAGGGAAGTTCGTCGAGCCGGCTTGATTGCGGACCGGCTCGCCACCACGCCCTGACCCACCGGAGAGGATCGCCGAGCGCGCGGGGTCAAGCAACTCGACCCCTCGCGAGACGTCGTGTTGCCCGTTTCTTTCCTCGCCTTTCGAAGCCTTTCTCCGGCTACATAGGACTTGTGGGTACCTAAATAGCCGTGGCACGAGAGCGCACCGAAGATCGGAATAGAAACTTACCCGTGTCGAGAGTGCTCGCGAATTGGCCGGCGAATGGCGCTCCGATGAGTCGTGCTGGTGATTCATCTGAAACAAAACCACAGGCGCTTGTTAGATTGATCTGTTGCTTGGGGGATTTCGGAGAACCGCGCGGCGGATGGAGTGGAGCCACTCGAGACGCGGCGCAGGAAACGCTGCAGGAAGTTAGAATTCTAAGTGAATTCGTGCTTTTAACGTAGCCTGTTCATGACGTCATTTTATTAAGCAATTGCGATAGATGCTTTATTCGAGTTTCTACTTGGTCACGTCCGAAAACTAATAACAGTGATTCTCAAGATTAGTAGCTTCATTATCGCATTTCCAGAATGGCTCACAGCTGTTTGCAAACGAGTACTCGACAAACGTTTAAAAGAATAAGCATAATTATGATAAAAGTTGATCAACCCGTTCGACTTGACGCTGCTAGAATCGCGAGTTCTTGCCGCGGTCATAGCTCATTGCTCCAAATCGAGATTCCCCGTGAACGATGGAATTCGGCCACGGGGAAGGTGCAAACGATGACGACGGAGAACGGGCAGAGTCGGATCTAATGGACGGAAGTCGTTTGCAGCCGGAGAGTTCGGAATAGTTGCCGAAGAAAGCTGCAAAACTGACATCGCCGCAGGTATGTCCGAGTAGAGCTGGCGCAATGGAATCGACAACCGGGGGCAAACAGAACGCGGAAATCACCGCAGTTTCACCGTAGATTGTACACACCCGTTCATTCGATAGTTCAGTCGCGGACGTCAAGAATGTTCCGGAAATCTATTCCAAGTATTCGGTGTTCGTATGTATACATATAGGGATTCGGCGTGGCGGGCGATCGCGATCTGAGAATTTTTGCCTGCGGCTGGCCGCCAGTCGTTGACTGGCATCCGATCGATTCCGATTCCCGCAGAATTTACCGAAGCTCTTCGGCTATTAGTATCGAGTCGCTGCCAGAGAGCAACGAGGAGAACCGTCGGCGATACTTCACTCAAAAAGAACATTACTCTCGGACACGGAGCTTTTTCGAAATCGGGCTCCTCCTCTTCTTCTGATTGGATACCTGTAAACGATTTGCTTGATTCATCGGACGATGTGCACCGAATGGTAGATTAAATGATTATTATTTATTCATGCACATATATGTTTCAGTGTAGGTATATTAATGCTATTACATTCTGTGTTCCGCTATTTAATACTGCAAAGGGTATTAGAGGCGATGGATTATATGTTCATACAGGGTATAGCAAATTTAATTAGACACTATTATTATGTTGCAATTGAATAGGAAAATGCAGGCTCCAGAACTTTCTTCAAAATATACAGTGTCGATAAATGGTTAATGACGTAAAAAAGATATAATTTCTTAAAAAAATTATATTTTATCTTTCCAGGAATCCTTTCGGTTTCATTGGCTACGAAATGTCAATGAATTGGCTGCTATGCGTGAATAGCGCAAGGTACAATAAACTCATTTATTGTCTACATGTAAGTTTAGCCTTTGTCAATCAGCATTATTCGAAAATAATGCATTTGCTTCTCTTTGACACGCGACTGATACGTTTGAATGATCCTCCACCTACGCTTCCAATAACCTGTCAATCTATACATGTACGGTGCCTTTGAAATCTTATCAATGATACACTGAATTGTGCGATAAAATTCGATACATTGCATGGCAGTTGATCAGTGATGCTTAACAGCATCTTGTGCAATTGCCCAAATGAAATTCTATCCATTGAAAACTTCCATGTACAAAGATTAAATTACGAACTTGAATATTGCAATTATACACAGTTGATGCTTCTCGTGTTGATTACTGCGTCGTAATTAAAACCTTATCGCAATAAATAAATAGATGAATTCGTAAAAAGGAGCGCTTGAATCACTGACACGTGATCGATTCGTTGAAAAACTATAAAACGGGGTAGCATCGTAATCGGAGATTGAATCGAGAGGACGAGAAGGGAAAGTACAGGAATGAAAACATTCAAGTTCTGTAGATTCCACGAGTCGTATGTTTTCTCGTCGTAATTCGAGCAAGAGGGTGGAAAGTAACAAGAATCTCGTTCTCTTTCACCTGTCGTTGCATCTAAGGTTTCTAGGATAATCTGTTGTTGCAGGATTACGCAGTAACGCGAGTACACTCTGTTTTCTATCGTGCAATGAACGCCGATTAAAGTGTCATCGCGATACAGCTGATTTAAGTACATGTTCAGAATAGACTCCAATTATGAATTAAGGGAATGATATATTTTAACTATCTCGCAACTACTTCCCCTCCATTCTTATATATAAATAAGAATTTTATTATGAAAACAAGTAATGCTATTCATAAATCAGACTTACGAAAAACTTGTCGAATCAGTTTATCGGAATAAGTTGTATCCAGGAAAACATGATGCCTTGGAAACCAGAAACAACGAAAGCGATGCCGCCAGTCGTCGTGCGCCTGAAAGCTACAGGGGTAACCTTGCACCGACCAACCCCCTTTGGCGTCATCGCGCAGTCCGATATATTTCAGCGAGAACGAGTAATAGTAACCTCCAGTCGAGTTCTCCCATCGACAAACGACTGAGGTAATCGTAATGAGATTAAATTCAATGGAACTTCCTATTCTCCGCAGAATTCGACCCATCCCCGTCAGACTGGCTCGGACCCGAAACCACTATGGCGACGCGCAGACGTGAGTTATTCGCGAAACTTCACGCCCCCCTGGTCTATCGTTTTTAGCGGTGCCTTACCTTTTACATAGAAACGCCGGCAAGTGAACACGAAAACTAAACGACGGACAAAGATTCGCAGCCGTATTCGTGGTATGGAACTCGAGGATCGATGGTGCCTAGCTCAGTCCTTTGTGAGTTTTTTTTTTACGAAACTTCCCTTTTTAAAGAATATCTTTGAGACTAGTGTACACGTGGCGCGCGCTATTGTCCATTTTTATGTGCTCGGTAAATGGGTTTACGAATCGATACCGAGCCATCAGCACCTTCTAAAGGCAAATCGAGAGGCTAAGCATTTCTCTCTGTTTCCTAGTAAGGGTAGTAGTTCACTTGCTATACGAAAGGCAAAAATAAAAGCCATTCGTGACTGTTTGTCGAAGCTTTGCAGCGAGCCACGTCGACAGCGATTTGCTTTATATCTAAAAATGCACCTCAACAGGCCAGTTATAGCCCAGCGACGCGCAGATACAAATATACCCTTATCGTAATACCTGCGTGAGCCAAAGTTGGCAAGGTGAGTTACTGCGATCCATGCGGAGCAGCGCATAAAAAAAATCACGACAGCGAGCTCGCGCGCGGCAGTACACATCATCGCCGTGTCCGCGGCTCACAAAAAGAACATACTTTCCCGCCGCTGTAACAAACTACGAACTTTCTCCTTTTTTTTTTTTTTGCTTTTTATTTATGACACTACCCTTTCCGATGCCCAATGCATCACCGACAGACTTTCCGCGCAACAAATCTCCGGCCGTAAATCCACCGAGAACAACTGTTTTGCACTTTCCCATAAATTCCCGCAAGAAAACAGGCGGATAAACCAGGCGGGCGGCGAACGCGAGAGGCCGAGCGCTATTTCGATTCCCCGTGTAATTGCGCTGCGGCCGACCGTGTTCGTTTCGAGCGAACGCGTTGAACGCGCGACGGAAGAAACGGAGAAGGATCTTTCCGCGACGAGATCGAAGGAATCCGAGGGCCGCGGTGTAACGCGAGCTTGGAGAGGGTAGAAGGGAACACGCGACCGGCCGTTTCCGCCGCACGTACGTCTCGATACGTCACCATTTCCAGAAGAAGACGAGGAGCCACGGGGTCGAGCTGGGAGACGATTGCTTTGCACTTCTGTGCACGCCGCCCCCGAGGCAATCGTAAGTTGAAATACCTACTGAGAGAGCCTGCCCTTCCACCTTTCGTTTCTCTCTTACTCCATTTCTCCGGCCCGGTTTCACCCCGTCCTCACCACCCTGGCGTCACTCTCTCCCTCTCTTTTCCACCCTCCGTGCTAGTTGCAAGGTCTCTTTCTATCGCCGTACCCCTTATCCTCTTCCAGAAGCAAGTCGTGCAAGTCCCTCCTGGCGACGTTGAAGCCTGGAACAGCCTCCCCCGAGTGCAACCGGCACCGCGAACCGAAGGAGCCCGGTGCGTTGGTGTAAGACTTGCTTAGAGGGGTGGGCCAGACCGAGAGATCGATCGCTCGAACGTGCTTTCGGCATTCCCGAATATCACCCTCCACCTATAACCGACGTATATCGGCTCGGTGGCTGCACATACGTAATACCGTTGCCTGCGTGTGTGCAAGCTGTGCATGTATGTATTTAAGTAGGCCCGAATATTGGACATATTGATGCCTATATGCGCGACCATCGTCTTCTGTTTGCCCGTATGTATGTATATTATACCGTGCATGTTTCTATAATATTATGTATTATACAACTGGGTTACTATGTTAATGTCTCTATGCACACACACCTATAAACGAGCTTTAGGTACGCTCGGAAGAGTATCGCGTCCGGCGCAGGCCTGTATATGTATAAGCAAGGTGGACTGGAGAATGACCGTCAAACACGGAGCTGTTGGGATGGCTATTACGAAACGCAGTGATTTACAAGCATCGAACCTGTATTCGTTCACTCTGGTTTATTTTCAAGAGTCAGCTCCAACGAGACTGGTTAGTAACAAAACAGACTAATGAATTGCAAATTTAAGCAGATCGCCTCGTTAACATAAATGCATAATATCCAACGTGTTAACTAGCAGTGTCATGCATACGTACATATAGTACAAAACCTAGAAAGAGTGCATTTCCTAATACGATGAATAAAGGAAACTTTGTCAAATATATGATATATATATATATATATATATATATATATATATATATATATATGAGCAACACCAACTATTTCCTCGCAGTGCATTTGCAATGCTTAATATCTACGAAAACACCCGAATATTTTGTTAGGGCTACTACTCCATCATTAAAGTAGGCGATTAGCCACTGTAAGGCCTACATTTTTATTGAATAAACTCCGTATTTTACCGACTGGTGTCTATGAAATACTACCTACTTAGCCGCTGTGATTCAGCGAAAAATTCTAACATTCGCAAAGTTGCTTTTGTCGTCGCATAGGTGGTTCCAGCTCGCGGCGCAAATGGACCACCGTGGTCCATAATTTACATTATTTGATCCGCGCGCATCTACATATGCATGTAATCACCGTCTGCTAAGAGTACATATACACGTGCAGATAAAATATTTGCACTGGCTGCTGCTATACTATTTCATCCTATAGAATATACGTGTGCACCTTAACGCGCGCAAGGAAAGAGAGAAAAAGCCAGGCATTATTGAGCGACAATAGATAGAATGCGCGGGCCATCTGTCCGTCGATAATGCAAAAATTTTGCGGAAAGATCGAAAGCGTTTGTGGAGAGCGGCACCTGGTATATTACATCGTCGACGTCATCGCGAATGCAACCCTCCGATATCGCGGACTTCAAACTTAGGGAAAAGGAGTTTCCGTTCAGCGCGTCGAAGAAAAGCTCTCTCTTCCCGGGTAGAACCGAGTGGAAAATTGGAAAATGGTTTATCGCGAGCCTCACGCGGCAGATTCTCGATGCATTTTCGCGGTCGCCAGATTTCGGCGTGCCTTCGATACGTTCACGGATATTTTAAATAAATTCTCAGGTCGTTTCCATTGCATGCTCGTGATCGGCCGCGTAGAAAGTTCCGCGTAAACGCACTTAATGTTGCATGGTGTGTTTCTATTTCACGTACATACAGCAGCCTGTTATTAAAAAATAAATGGCACACGAAATACGCTCCACTGAGCAAGCAAAAAGTGAATGGAGCTAAAGATTCCAGGAAGCGCATTAATAGATAAGACCAGGGGATGGTGCTTAATTTTCATGGAGATGCGTGACGGTCTGCGGTCAGATCTAAGCCAGAAGCGGTGGCCGGTCCTTTTTTCCCCCGCGGATAACCCACTTGTGCTTTCGCCGATATGATTTTACGTTGAGCCGCGCGCAAGCGGCGGCGCGTTGCAGCCGCTCTCGCAGCTTCCGACTCCGACTATTTAAGCTGGCGAGCTTCTACTAGACGCCGCGGCGCGGTAACTCGGATTGCCACGATAATTGACTTTTTCAACTCGCCCCGATTTTTTTGCCATTCCTCTTCTCGGCAACCGAGAACGCTAACGGTAGACTACTTTTTCCCCACCGCTTCTTTCGCTTCTTCTATCACCGCCGTCGCCACTTCTTCTTCCTCCTCCTGCACTTCTCCTTAGCACGCCTCACTATCCACGCCAGAACTTTATTTTCCCTTCGCGTTGGCTCGGAGAACCCCGGCGCCGCGTTTTTAAGGCAAATGGAACTTTTCGCCAACTCCTCTTATTCGAATCGTCGAGCATCGGTGACGGACGCCGCGGATACGCGAGATCTTCTATGAACAAACGAGACGTCCGTCGCCCCCGCGAAGACGTACGCGAACCCTTCCTGATGACACGCTGCAAAATTCTCCGCAACTAGATCCTCGGTCACACGAAGGAAATATCGGTAGGACGTTTCTTCCTTACGTTCTCGCGGGAAAAGTGGATACCGAACGAGAGACGCCTTTGAAAAATAAGAATTTCAAACGGAGTTCGATGTCTTCATCTTCGAGGGCTTTGAATAAATGTATTAACGTATTATATTAGCCTTAAGCGAACAGATTTGCGTGTCACTGTATGTTTGTCCGTGTTTACGTTAGATCCGCGCACGGGTGTACATATGGTAGGTGATTAAGTGCAACTGGCTGTCGTGTTCGAAGACGTTAACCCATACATCAAACGCCTATTGTCGACACTGCGTCGAAATTAATCAGCGTACATAATAGCATCAGGCATTAAAACATAAATCATGTAAATACGATCATCTGGCATTTTAGAGGATAGAATTGCCATTAGTTATAAAAGATCTACGGTTAGAAAATTGGAAATAAATTGGTGCTAGGTAATATTATTCTGCATATAATTATTTTTCTATTACAGAACTATTTTCTACTTATTATACCCTAAGAAGGGTCGGTGTTAAGTAGCATTTAAGTAATTCAATTTAACAGTGCTTTACTTTGCTTTCTCTCTTCTGAGCTTTAAAACGTTTGAAAGTTTCTTTTCTTAGCAAGAAGGATTCAACAATAATATTACACACGCATTGCCACATTAAGCCTTTCCCAAACAACAGAAATTTCACGATTGTACCCTTAACTGACCAAATACGTAGCAATCGAGTCAATTAGAACAAAAACGTCCGCCTTTCTCCACTCAATCGTTTTCAATTCGCCAAATAGTAGCCGTCAATGCGCCGCTCGTTCCTCGAACGATTTAACGATTCGTGGAACAGAATTGCACATTAGCCCAGAAGAAAAAGCCACTTCGTATGAAAGCCTCGCGAAGGAACAATGGCTGTCCGACCAGCGAAAGATTGTTACTAAAACGAGCGAGTAAAGACAAAGGAAGAGCTGCATCGCCGATGAGAAATCAATCGGCGGAGAAAAATAATGAAAGAAACGCCTGTTCTCTGCGGATCCGTGAAAATTGAAGACTTCCATTATCAACGTGATCCGATGGGAAGTGGCTCAATGAGCGGGAGCTAATACACTTATAAAACGGAAACTGTTCGAGTGACGCATCATTAATAAGTCGGCGTCGATTAGGAAAAAGGAAAGTGATAGCGCTCTTGTCGATTCCATATCGAGCAGCCGAGGATCGTTCGAGCACATTAAGGTTGATCTCTATTCGCAGTCACGACCCGCTTATTCACCGCGCCCTAGTGTTGCGCTTGCAAGCCAAAAGCTTCCTACGTTCTCGAGGCTGGAACCCACGGGCGAAGCAACCCTCGAAGGATGAGTGTCGGTTCAGGCAGAAACACGGCCGTAATTTGCGCACGAGTCGCGACTACGCGCGAGGATCAACGTAAATCCATAGCTTTCGAAGGATCCTAGAATATTCAGGGCGTATCACTGAGAGGAGTAAAAAATGTACAATCAGCATAATACGTGGGTACAAAGATCAACCGTTTCGTTGTAAAATCAATTTTTACGCTCAATTCCTCTGAGAAAGAATTGCTCTGTCGCGCGTCCGTCAACGAATACCCTTCAGACGAAGAACGTTAGATCTCCGAAATAGAACAACCTTAGAGGGCACGCGAGGCGAAATGTAAACTGCGATAATCCCGAAATCATGGTTGGCGGTTTTCGAGGATCTTCGAAGTGTTAATTAGATTTAAGCGGATGGATGCGCTCTCCGTGCAACGTTGGTCATGCAGGGAGCACATGCAGCAGCAGCAGCAGCAGCCGGGAAACTTCAGCGGCCATCGAGGGCTGCTTTGCTCGATTTAAATGCGACCAAACGAGGCTGATAAACGTCGCCGTTCAAACTACTTCGACCATTTCGGGAGCTATTCCGTGGATTGCTCTTCGGGGAACATAATCGAAGATTACCTCGCCCGCCGGCGGAAATACCGAAGGGGTTGTTGTCGAAGTGCATTAAACGTGTAACGGGATTAAATGCCGCGAGAACGTTGCAATGATAGAGGAGCTTGAAACTTGGCGCAACACAGATTTAATAAACGCCCGTTAAAACAGCAGCCGACGATGAAAACAATATTTAAGCCGCGTGAAGATATTTTAATAATCCACAGCACGATTCGAAAAAACTTCAGTCTCGCCTGCAAAGCGATGCAATTAAAAGGATCGCGAGTTGGAAAAAAAATGTACGAGCACGTACGCGGATCTAAAAGCCGAAGCTAGATTCACGGATGCGAACAGAGACGACAATGGGCGAAAGAAAAAAAAATTGCACGTGCAGCGGCGCGAATACAGTTCTGCAGTTTATTCGACTAATTGGACCGTGACCTAAAACTAGCGCGCGTGAGAATTGCCTAGCACTTAAAGAGCGCTAAACGAACAACGGCGGAAAACAGGCTAACGCGCGACGCTTCAGGCTGCGGCCAGCCGGAAACTCGAATCTCGCGAATGGAAAATCATTCGTATACGTCGTTCGCAGAAGCTGCAGCAATCTTCGTTGATACTATTTGACTCGACGGAATCGAAGAACGTCGAGCGACGCGCGCGATACTCTTTCTACTCTCGACGAGCATCGCGTCGACAGTAATTCAATATTTAGGAAACGAAATTACCATATGCAAAAGGTCGCGGAACGTTTTATTGTTACTGATCAATAGTAAATTGCTAATGCTTCTAATATATTCTTTCTGTGTACAACGAAGTACTAAAAAAGCGTGGATCAACTCCATACAGAAAAGTCACCCCGAAAAAGCTGTGCGTGCAAATAATTTCGAGCAGGCAAGCCGCGCTTGCAAAACGTGAAGCGCATTACGGCTCGGAAATCACGCGAACATGAAATTAAACGGCACCATCACTGCCGCTGAAAGGCCAACTGGGGATCTGTGTTGCCGCGACCGTTGTGCCGGCGATTCACCGAACAATCGACTCCGGCTCGCGTCCATGGAATTCTCAAAAACGCAGCGAGTGGCGTGCCCGGATGTCGCGCACGTAGCCGCGATAAACAATAATTAAAGGTTGGGGGAAAAAACGGAGCAGGGGCATGGCGTATGATAAAGAAAAAATAGACGACAGTGTTTGCGGCCACGCGCAATACGTGGGTAAAAATTCCCCGGAATATGTGTATTATTGCGGACTGCGTGTTGAAGTTGGTTAAATTCGCCGTGATTTATCGTCTCGCGGGGGATAAAACATGTTCCGGCGATGCAACCCCGACTGACTCTCGTTTGCCTGCGACAGACATTACGCGTGGACTCGCTGCGACGTGACTGGATTAGCTCATTGGATTGGCTGATAAGTAATGTCGGACTTGTGTAGACAGTGATGTTTATTGCGTATCGATGCGAAGCATTGCTGCTATTATATAAAGTGTAAACATATTCCTATTGTTGATGCATAATTAAAGGTTGATCTTTGACTGCGGATCCACTTCGATCAAACAGCTTTCGCGGAACACGTCACGCATCGGATCTGTGTATCGTGAATCAGCTTGAGATCGTTCCTGCGAATTCCTGGCACTGATTCACCTTTCCGCAGTAACCCGTTGCTGTCGCCCGGAGCTGAAGACACTTTCTTCGCGGGCAAAGTCAGAGAAAAAGGCTCGGCAATTAGTTTATGTCGACAATTTTCTCGAGGCGCCGCTTGGAAAAATAATTTTCTTTCTTATTATTAACTTTGAAAGTTACGGGATAAAGGAACGTTAAATTTATGCAAAAAATGAGAAACGGCCGGTTAAAAAAATAATTCATATCTTCGGAGTAACAGCGGTTCAAAGTTCGGGTAATTGTAATACTTAACACCCAAGTGTTTCTCTGTTTAAATTATAATTGACAGTACTAATTGACGCAATACACGCAGCGATTCCTTTCATCTAACGCTCAGAGATACAAAACTGATTTCGGTACGCCAACATTGCGTCTACACGCTGGCCGCGGCTTGCATTAAGCTCCGTTTCAAGTGGACACCGAAGTGATCCTTAACATCCGGGGGATACGGCGCTGAACGACATTAGCCCTTGAGACACGTTCCACTGTTTCGTGTTTGCACATCGCATGCTTTTCGATCATCACAGTCTCGACAGCAGAGTAATTAATCCATAAAGGCGATACGCACTAAATACATTCATTAATCTTGCGGCTGTTGCGTACATAAATTCAATTTGTGTTTCCCACCGCACGAGAGCATAAAAGATTGCGCTATGAAGCCCCTTGGCATTCCGTTCCACATTATCCTTGAATCCTCCACCGTTTCTTGCGCAAATTCGAGCAACGCGACGTCTTTCACCAGCCCCGACAATAGCCGAAGGAGCGTGCGCCCCACGCGGTATTCGCCTTCCGTCGCGGAATCGCCGTTACTGGGTCAAGTATCGCGCGAAGTAATTGCAATCCGGGCCGCCTGGGTCGTTGCAGCCCGAGAGCGGCACAATTGGGGGTGCCGACCGAGGTCGCTTGCTTATTCACTATGAAAGCACCTTTATCCGCCGCCGACATTCCGACGAATCCGCCGGGGCGCGGAGGCGTGATCGTCTCCATCAGCCGGGCGGGCGACAGTGGCAGGCAGTCAGAACAGGTTTCAGAATTTCGGGAAGGAGCGAAGGTGAGCTCCGACGTGAGCCAGGATGTCGTGGCTCGACGCGATAAGCAGCCAACGACGGAGTGTGTACACTAGAACGCGATCGGGGGGCGTTTCACCACCCCCAGAGTGCTCGTGGAAATCTCGCGTGCCAGTACAATGCCTCCTTTGTCACCCCCGAACTGGCGCGCGCCAGTTACCGCGGGGGGTGGTTTCCTAAGCCAATGCAGACGTCTTTTCTTACGAGTTTGAAGAATTTTTTTTCTTCGCCGGCCAGGCTCGATATTCGGTGGCTCTTTGTCGGCGACACAATGCCGCCAGACGTAGCCCCTCCGCTTCTTTCGCGCACTCGAGCCACGGCGAGGTTTTCAAACCGGCATCGTCGTTAGACCGACGTATTTACCTCGCTGGCAATTCTCTGCGGCTGTTTCGCGATTACCGCGAGGGAAACGCCCTGTGGCTAGAGAATGTTTCCGTACGTATACGTATACACCACGGTGGCGGAGTTCCTCTTCGCGTTCTCGCGTTGGTTCGGATTTATTTAATTCACGAGGAAAAGCCTCCCCTTGACGTATGGCCATTCTGTCGAGATTTCTTTCAGCCATTGGAATAGTCTGTGGCGGAATCAGCGTGCTTGCCGAAAGGATGGATATTGTACTCAGTTTTGATAGCTCCTGACTACATTTGCCTGGTTAGCTTTCGTATCGATGGCGATTCTTGGCTGTGCCATTTAAAATGTTTTATGAAATAAGAAATTTACACGTAAACATCCACCGCCTTGCTACAATTAGTACATTGCCTTATTGCCACCAATTAAAGCCGATTAGATCTTAATTCGCAAAACATCGTTTGTAAAATATAAAACCGGGTCGCGCTGCTAAATATGTGAACACATATTTTATAATTCCATGTAAACCGAAAAAAAAAACAAATTGTAGATACTCTAAAAAATAAATAAAATATACCAAGCGCATGGAAACGTGGAAATTCGTCGGCCCTGATATTTATCCATATTTCGAGTTTACCCGCAATTTAGCGCGGCCATTAAACACCTTTTCGCGGATGTTTAACATTTTTATGGGTTTTTAACGTTTTTACGAGCACTCCGAGAGCGCGGCGTTAAAAGCATAACGCGGTTGTTTGTACCGCTTTAATCCCGTAATAATCCTAATTTCGTACGTGCACGGTCTTCTGCCCGAGGTTAAACGCGAATGAAAACGTGTTGCCTGTTATCGAAACACCCTTCTCTCTCCACCGCGCGAGACACGCCCTTTTTCCTTTTGAGTACAATTACGCCATAGCAGCAATTTGGCAAAAGCGTGCAGTGGTAGCTGCGTGGAAAATTTTTGCATCAACCTCGCACCGTGCCCTCTTAAAGGGCAATATCCTTCCGCGGGACGACCGCGCGGCGTGCGATAAAGGAGTTAAGGGTGGTATCGCGTGGCGTGCGGTAGTTTAGATTGATCAACCACGCGCGAGCCCCATTGACGTTCACGAAGAAAACTAGGGAAAAATGATGGTGGCACGGGTAATTCACGCTACTACCTCACGAGCTCGTTTCGCGGCTACCTAGCCGGTGGCAAGAGAAATCTGCTCCAGATATATCATACACGCGCGAAAAACGTTAATTGCACCCGGGGAAATTATTACGAAGAATGTAAACTTTTCCGGTACAATGGCAGAATCTATGACCTGACAAATTTATTACAAAATGTGATAAAATGTTTTACGATATTACACCACTTTATAATACGACGCCAATAATCAATAAGACTTATTATAGTAGCACAAACAAGTCGAACTAATTAATTACAATCTGCCCAATTAATAGGAATCATTTAGCGTCCCAATCATGAACAGCGGAGAGTTCAACGTTTCCATGCGTAGTCTTCGGAGCAGTCTTCGACTACCCTTACTCCGAAATATTCTACGCGAAACGCGGCCAGAATTTTTCCGACTCCCAGTGGGTGCGATTAAACTTATGAACAATGTCGCCTGCGTGTGCTCGGTGGACACGTGTGTAAGTAGGAAGGCGGTATGCCCTCGGCTATGGCATATAACTGAAGAACCTTTCGAGGGTGGGACCATTCTATTCCCTCGAATTCCATGGTGGTCAGCAGGATCACCAGTGGACGCCTGCATTGGCATTGAGACTTATGAGCGGACGTGTTCGTGCATCAGAATCGATGACTCTTCGACAGTCTGTTCAATTTTCACTGACTTTTTTCTTCTCCTACGTGGTTAGTACACGTGGATTGAAACGAGGACAAACGGCGGTGCGCCACGCCGGGGAGGCAAATGTCACAGAAGTTCGAGAAGAATATCGACAAGCACCTGTCGGCAGCGGGGTGATCGGTAACGAGTGGATCTCCAATGGGATTTTTATGGAGAACTTTTATGATTCGCTGGAGATTCCCAATTTGCTGTATAAACGTAATTCGACACCCCTTTCCTTTAGCGACAGGGTCTGATCGCAGCTAATTACACAACGAGGGGCAAAGTAATTTTACAGAACTGTGGAAAATAGCCAGTACTTTGAACTTGAAACACTGTTTCGCCCATGAACATCATAATAAGTGGAATTAAGTGAAAATGATCGGAGGTGGAAAGTTGATGCAAGTTTGAGTTGATGCGAGATTAGACTGTATGGAAAATGAATCAATAATCTCATGAGACGGTAACTATCTTCAAAATCCGTCCAACAACCACGAGAAAGGCGATTCCGGATTATCCTCAAATATTTGGCGAAACTTTGATGGAACGCATGCACCTTAATACCGAAGCCCGTCGCGCATCCTTTGTGCAAACGTATGAC
The DNA here is from genome assembly GCA_023838395.1 of Holcopasites calliopsidis. NCBI lineage: Eukaryota > Metazoa > Arthropoda > Insecta > Hymenoptera > Apidae > Holcopasites > Holcopasites calliopsidis. The sequence continues at coordinate 7,107,111 of JALHAQ010000005.1, read as the reverse complement.
ATAACGATGCAGGACGTGACCGACTAGTTAACTACTCATACGCGCCTCCCTCTAGCACAGCCTTTGTCTGCACGTAGCCATTTCCAATCCAAGATACGTATAGAATTAGAAACAGCGTTGTGCAAATTCCCAGAGCCCCTGAGATAGTCCTCGAAATTGTTTGCTTGCAGTAATGACACCTACGCAACGAGATTCTGGAAGAGTAAGCAATATTTATCAGCAGAAGACTGTTTTTTTTTCTTATTTCCTTTGTATTTAATCAGCAGCAGCAGCCACGGAACGGATAAATAATGTTGTTCACATGATATCGTCTCCGTTGCAAGACAAATGATAAAGAATGCGTGAACGGAAGCGTCTGCAAGGCTTGGATGAAAGTTATTGCAGCATTATCATTATTTAATCTATCCAACTTTTGTACACCATACGGAGGACTATACGTACATTAGTCTACTTTTATGGGAATACCCAAGTAAACTGTAGATGGTTCCCAACAGTTCTTTCATTTTTAGATTTGTCGCAACGTACACACACAACTTTACTGCACCACATATTCGAACCCCGTAGCCGGTTTTAAACACACGTAGTCAACATAAATCGTGGAGGCACCTCTGCAGGGTTGAAAACGTTTTCGTATTTGTACGTCGCAAACCAGAGACGGTATCGAATCACTTCCTTCGCTTCGATCGCAACCGAGTATTTCGATCAATTCGCAGAGCGAGCATTGAATAACTGCAAGGAAACGACACGGAATTCCCTGAAAAGAGGGAGTTATACGTGTACGCCTTCGGAATCGTCCTAGCCGTCGTATCAGAATAGAAGGGAACGAAGACAAGAAGGAACCGAGAGCAGAGCCATTAAATTGTGCACGGTATCGTTTCCTTTCCAACCAACACTTTGCTCGACCCTCTAATTAATCGATACGATCTCGCAGGAAGCCGTCGGCATCGTCTCCTCGATAGAGGCGGCCACTAAAACCGAGGGGAGGGAACAGAAACGAGCTCGAGGGCAGCGAGAAGTTGCCGCATGCAAGCGTGGACGATGCGAGCCGAGTCGAATATCTTTTAACGCCGCGAAGTCGGCTAAACCGGTCGTTCACGGCAGGGGAACGAAGAAGAAACTGTAATTAGGTAGCTGTCGCTTCACCCGTGAGCCGACGAGAAGGACGACGGTGTGTTGTATTAAATCCGAGGAGACACTGCTTCTCGAAAGAGAATAGGAGGGGTCCGTGCAACCCTCTATCGCTGGTCGCGTGGTGCTCCAATTAGTCGATAAGATCTCTCGATGGCGCGGCCGAACCCTCCACACGCCAGCCAAGGCGAGGCGAAAGTGTAGATTTTCGAAGGAGAAATAGCTTGCGATCCCCTCGTCTAGATCGTAAATAGCCGTTCCACTGATTATATTCGAAACTACCGTTCCATACGATCCACGCGATGATCGTGGGGGTGACAAAGTTATCCTGCGCCTCGATGACGCAAACGTTTTCGGAAAGGACAATGACAGATATTGGTCAGTTTTGGGTCTGGCTGGCGATGAAAAATTTTTTAGCGACAGATTCCGCATGCTTTATGGAAGTGGAAACGCAACAGCGATGATGGGAAAGTCTGAAAAAATATGATTTTATGGTTATTAGATATGCATCACATATGACACCGATCTACGATGGATTTACCAGCCAGCTTCTCGAATCATTATTTTGCTAATGGATTATCATTCGGAGAAGGTAATGGCAATTAAGTAGGTGGGTTTGACTAACAGCAACAAAACGTACAGAATCATGTCCGATAAAAAAAAATGTTCACTGCCAGCCAGGTCCAGAATTATCCAATTGGCTACAGTTCATATAAAATGGAAATAATTTTGACACCATTTTTCGTTACTTTAGAAAAATCCTTTGGCTTCGTCCAAGAAAAATAGTTGCACGCTGGAGCAACATCATTGCTGCGTGATGAGTTAAGATCGATATAAATATTTAAGCGGGCTCGTTGAAAGCACGGGCACGGTGATTATATCTTTTGAGAGCGCTGAGTGTCACGCGTGGTATGCTTTGTTGTAGGAGCAAAATTGTCCAGGAATTGTGTACCGCTTGCGTTGTCGTATCGACCTGGGCATCGATTGTTCATCATGTGAAGGGGAGATTTTGCAATCGTTTAATAATAAAGTGATCAGCGTGCGACTCCTTTACGACAGGAAACGCATGCACTGAAGTTTCGTGTGGTGAACCGTGCAATTACATCTTCGTGAATCCGACACTGAAACGCAAAATGATAAAAATGCACACGGAGGGAAGGGCATATTGGGCAACCGCGCCCTATCCGACCATCTAACGTGCACCAAGCGGAACGAGATAACTGGCCGGATAAGAGAGTGGCCGTATGCAAACGAAGCAACGTCTTTCGCGGAGTAGACGCGAGAGCGTTTCAGGAATGCCGTAACGACACCGTTTTGACATACGGCGATTTCTCGAGGAGGTGGTTGCAGCCGTCTCTGCCGAGAGGGTAACTCCGCCGCGCCGGCACTAGAATTACATTATCGCCAAGCTAACGTGCTTCACATAAGCTCGGTTCGCCAGGCAGCGAAGACGCCGACAGTAGCCGCGCTTCACGACGACGATCGGGTCACCATCTGCCATAAACGTGCATAAGGAGCTGGACACGGTGGTGCACGTGCCTACACGCGAGCTTTCGCCACCAGCTGTTGGCTGGAAACGCAGTCGCAGCTGTCGCTGAACCTGCGACACGAACGACCCGTCGCATTTTTATCACGGGACATTGCACGGGAAAGTACGCGACGGGGAAGAGAGAGAGAGAAAGGAATGATTATCCGCGTTGTTGCCCGCATAATGCCACCTATGCCCCGTGTGATTTCAGCTGTGAATCGGTCGACAGGACTCGCACGGGCTGTCGAACCGGCGAGGAATCGCGGCCACGCTACCAACTGTGACATTTAGTCGATTCGGTACTAGCGGGTCATTTTTGTTAACGCCCTTGCACGCTCGAGCACCCGGGAAAAAAGAGGCCGTATGTTCGTCCGCTGGCGGAATAGTTTTCGCGGTTGATTTACCCGGATAGATAAATCTGCTCTCCACTTTTGCCAAACGTTAACCGATTCGCGAAGTATCGCTATCGAATTAGTGCAAACGCTATGCAATATTAGAACATGCTTATGCTATGTCGCTATGCGATATTAGAACAGCAACACATATGGCATCAATTATTAACATAGATATTTCAGTGATCCTACGACATGTCACCACTACGGTCATTAAATTTATACAATCGCGGCTTCGTTAATTATAAGCTGTTCTCATATTTAGCAAAAAGGTAAGAAATTAGCGAGGAGTACATTACCAGAACGTACAAAACATTGCCCAGTATTTAACGCTATAAATAAGAGATTAAACCCCTATCGCGAAATCGGGGGCCGCACTTATGCAACCTTCGCTTTACAATTAAGCGTGTCATCGCTTTATAACGAGACACAATTTAATTTCGCATGCGATCATTCACCCAGCTGTTGGTCTGGCCGCAGCGGCAGCTGTTCTTAAACTCGAAACGATCCCCGGCATTTCCGTTGACTCCGCTAGCAGAATGACATCTCCCGAAAGAGACTGTATCGGATTCTGGAGGGACAGCCGCTTTGTCCATACTCTGATACGATCACCACGATCGAATTGGAGGGCCATTGTACTCCGGTAAATGGGACGCCGCCAACGGAGAATCAATTAACGCGTCTAACAAGACGGATGATTATCTGAGAAAAATCGGGCCAGCGAGCGGAGCAAATTGAATTCGCATGGACGCTTTGTAGCGCGGCGAAAGCAGATAATTTAGCAGTTGTTAGCTCGGGCTGGAGGAGCAATTGCACCTCGTCCGCCGCCTACGACAATCGATCTTCCGCGCTATCATCGAGAAGCAAAGGAACACGAGCAGCACTGTTGCACGCGCCTACGACATTCACCGCTGCGTGCCGTCCCACTTGGCACGAGTTCCATATTTTAACCTTCGATCGTTAACATAAGCAATTCCACGGTCAGGTGAATAATGGACACGCCTCTGCAAGTGCAGGCCAAGGATTGCGAAGGATTCGAAGTAACACGATGCTTCGAGAGACTCGTTTCATTTTCGACGAGTCGGGTGCTGCATGGAAATAATTCAACTGATGAAACGGTACCTCGGTGGGAACGTAAATTCACTCGAAATGCTCGACCCATTCGCGAGCCAGCACCGACAAGCACCCTGAGACTATTATCTCGAGCTGTCGTTAGTTACTTAGAACGCGTAATTAAGTGGACTCTGGTAGAGATTTGAAGCCTTTTGGCCAAGCCACCAGTGTATGTGAGAATTACCTTGGAAACGAATAGAAAATGTCAATGTTGGAGATGTAATAATAAGGTAAATATTCGTTATGCATAATTTAGAACGTATAAAATGGTTATCGAATGCGTTTGGAACTATAAAATGATTTGAGAGCACAATTATCTGCTTTTACTTGAGAAATTAAGTCGGATTCTCAGCACCATCCTCCTTTGGGGCAAACTGGCCGGATAAAAAGGGAAAAGGCAACGTCATAGTCTGGCAAGCAAAAAGAAAGGGGCTCTTTCATCAAGCGCGCATTATATTAGCCCCGGCCTCAAGATTTCGCATGCGGCTGATTTTGCTTTACTATCCGGGAAAAAGCTTTAGCAGAGAGATTCAAAGGGGAACAAGCGAAGGAACCGAACGATGGACAAGAGAGCCGAAGCGGCGAGAGGAAACGAGAGACAGAAGGGCTGAACAATAATGGCAGAGGTGCGAGTGAAAATTATTCTCACAGAATTTCACTCGACACCCAGAGCTGTGTGACGCGATGCCTATGGAAGAAGAAGAAGAAGAAGAAGAAGAAGAAGCAGTTCGGGGCCTTCCTATCCTTTTTTTCCACTCTCCCCGTTGTGCCCCGACCGCCGCTTCTCTTTTTGTTTTCACGCCAGACGTCCCGAGGGGGTTGCGTTAAAGCCCGCTGTAATCCGGGCGATGCAATCAAGTAGATGAGACGGGACTGGTAACATCCTCTCTATCCACCCGCTCCCACACCTCTTGCTTCTCGCTCTCACCCTGTCGTACCGCCCTCCTCGATGTCACCTTTCTCCTACCTCAATCTGGGGTGCAGCCTCCCTTCTTTGCTTCGAAACCGTCAGATCTCTCTTTTATCGCACACGCTCTCGTTGCTTCTCTCTCGTCGTTCGGAGTTTCGTTCGGTCTCTCCTCCGGCTTGCCTCCTCGACAACACGCTCTACTCCTCCTCTCTCACCCTCGTTCGCAAGCAACCTCCACCCAGGGTGCGCCTCCATTTGCGTCTCCGCGCGGCGTAGAGGAGCCGTGGCGGTAACGAAGCTTAAGCCACCCTCACAAATCATTCGTTTTACTCGCAGCTCGGAGCATTAGTACGCGCCGCGTTTGCCACTCCGATTGCTGTGCACGCGCGCGGAGAACCGGAGGGAAATGGAAAGAAAAAGAGGATGGGGCAAAGTGGGGGGCAATATCACTTGCAGCATCACCCTCGTGTGCCGGCATACGATGTATGTATACATTATATACGCCGTGAAAGAAGACTCGCGACGGGTGTCTGGAGTGCAGCCGCGATAAGACGAACCGTCGTCAAACTCTCAGCAGGAGACACTTCGCGGGAGATTCTTTTTCTCTCTGATTCTCCCTTAGGTTGGCTGATAGGCGACGACCGAGGCGGGGGGAGGAGAGAAGCTTCGGGGTGGAGAAACGAACGAGTCTGGTGAATTGCCTCTCGTTCTTTGAGTGCTCATTGGCGTATAACCAATGAACGCGCGTTTAAAGAAATTTTTTGCACGGCTCCTTCGTGAAAGGGGGGACACGGTGCGCGGGAGGAGGTGCGTTTGTGAGGAGACAGGGTCGATGATAGTGGCGGAACCAAGGGGATGAGTTTCGTAATTGTATCCTCGCTGGTGGAAAGAGGGCGAGACCAGTGAAAGAAGGCATCGGGCAACGTCATAGTTTGCGGAACACCAGGATCGTGGCTGTGGACACTGATTTAAGTTACCCTTAATTAGAGACACTGTTCGCTAATTGCTTCGTTTACAGCGCAGTCCCTTGTTTCTTTTCTTTACGAGATGCCGTTTGAAGGCAAACTATCCAGTCGGACGCGTTCGCAACGCCGGAGAAAAGCGACCCTTTCAAGCTGTTCTTACAATTCTCCTTGAATCGCATAAGTACACACGTAATTGTTGTACGAATTATTAGAACCACAGTACGAAAAATATGTCTAAAATAAGTGACAGGCTGCTTGCCAGCTTTTAAGTACATAATAGTAATAAGAAAACAATAAGAAATTACTATAGCTAGACTTTCATTAAAAAATAAATTCTGTCAATGTAGTATCGTCCGTTTATGAAGTTGGTATTAATAATTTCATCACCCACTTGTACATTAAACAGGGGGAATCAAACTGAAATCCAGATTCGAAAGAAACAAAATCCTTGATGACGAGATCGGAGCGCGTGTTGAAGCGTTCTCAGTACATTAATGACGACCGCGCGAACTTCGATAATTAATTATAAATTCCATGCGTTTTCGAACGGTCTTGCGATAAAAACACGTATCACTTTATAAAAGTTAATAAACGAAGTTCGCCAATTAAGCAGCAGCGGATGAATGCTTTTCGAAACGCTACCACTAGCTGGCAGGCAACTGTTCTGAATTTAAACAAAGGAACTGGCGATCGTAAAACGCTTACGTCGTTGTCTCTGATTTCACTGTCTCCCCTTCGTGTTTTATCCGGACGCGAGCGATGTTATTACGGTGAATCACCGGCATACCGTTTATAGTAATCGCCTACGTGTTTCCAGGTAATGGAATTAGATCGCTATCGAACGATCCGTGTTTCGCGCCGGGACCGGCGAATTCACGGCTAAATAGAGTTCCGTCCGGCCGCGTCTGGCCGGATCGAAAACTCGTGGAAAGAGTTCAATCGAGCGCGACAAAATTGTACACCTACGGTTTGACGACGGGGCGAAATGAAAATAATATCGTCGAACGATGATGCTGAGTCTACGGTACACAGTGTGACAAGCGCAGGCTGTCGATAGCATGCCGACTGCGGTTTTTGGAAATCGAGGCGACGCAATTGTGCTGCAAATAATTGTTATTGCCCGGGTCGACCGCGAGGTCACGTTTAATCGGCTGTTGCGTTTGCATATTACTAATAGAGACGTCCGATGTACGCCTGTACAGATTGAATCGTTGTGCTCGGTCAAATTTTACCGGCGTTCCTACTATTCCGCGCAAATTAAAGAGGCGGCCTTAAAGAATAAGCGGTTGCTCGGGAAGAGGAACGATAAAAGACAACCTGACGGGCTTCGTTCGGCTAAATTCATACAGTCTCGTACAACGGGATTTCGCGAAGCGGAACCCGCTCGACGGGACTCCTGGCTAGATAAACTGACTGGCTTGGGCATAGTGTAGGTTAGGTTAGGTTAGGTTGGCTACGCTATCGTTACGCTACGAGGACCTGGTGAAAGAGAATCAAAGATATACGCGCGTGGACGCTTAAATTCTTTGGGAACAAAGCAGCGGGGGCGCGAATTGTATATCGTTATCAGGAAACGAAAGGATTCTGGACACGGACAGTGGCCATTCGCGTGATAATGGAGCATGGAGACCGCACGATCGTTTTAATACTAGACTTACGGACCTTAATTATGTATATTATGTACAAGCGTTTTAAATTATAAATCCTATGGGGAAAATGAACCAGGATGTGCGTAGATATTATTGCGTCGATGAAAGTTAATATAAGTTGCTTAAATCTAACATTTATGACTTTCGCAACTTAAAACATGAAATCTGAAACCGTGAATCTAGTTTCAATTTCAGGATCGTCGTTAAATAAGTATAGCCCTGACACGTGATACCACGTTCCGCGAGGGCAGTTCTCGGGGCGATTACAAGCACGATCGCGCAGAATTAAAGGAATGTGAAAACCTGGACGTAATCGGCTTACGGTGATGGGAGAGCAGGGGTTGATAGCAGAGTCCGTGTAAAGATGAGACACAGTTTTTTATGTGGCCACTTGCCGCGTTTAAAGACTGTCGTAAAAGGGCGCGAATGCGGAGTGAGCCGAGAGTCGTTCCTTGAAAGTGAAAGTGAGTCCTCGCTTACGCGTGCAAGTATAAGCGTAAGAATTAGCGGGGATGTGATTTTTATAGTGGACTCGTTGCGTAGCAGAGAACGCTATGGATTTAATTTGATCGACACGGAGAAGTGGCGTTCACCCTTTATAATCGAAATCGCGTTGGTTCCGATTGAATCCGACCTGCTTCGACGAGTCTCGATCATTGGACTCTCCGATCGAGACAGAAGATTGAATGGCCAATTGCTGGTCACGGACTCGAGATCGACTAATTAAACGCGGTTATCAAGAAGCTAAGTAATGGAAATTCAAGGGGAAATGGAAACGAAAGGGCAAACGTGAGATTTTCTAAGGGAAAAGTAATCACTACGCCCGTATCGATGGGTTAAGAGTTTAAGTCAAAGTTTAAGATGATTAGGTATTTCGAGGGCTATAATACTCTTTACAATAATCCACAATTTCGCATTAATGAACTCCTGCAGGCTTCTTCGGGCGTGCTTCCGAGCCGAGGTCGTAAATACGTAAAAGTACAAACAGGCAAATTGATCGTAGGAGTTCCAGATAAGTTCCTTCGAGGTCTCTATTATTGGCTAAAAATATAGTAGTCGTTCTATGGAAAGATGCTCGCAAAGGAGGCAATTTAAACGAAATCAGAGATCTCCTCGGGGCACGTGAAAGTAACGAGGATATTGCTTCCCCCCCGTCGAGAGTCCACTGTAATTCTCGCAAATGATACTCCACGCATCAGCCGTAAAAACTCGAACCGCGGACAGGAATCGTCTGGATCTGTTCCAAGGCTTCGTTTACACAAGATCCCGAAGTCTTATCCGCCACTCATCGCCATTCATAGCGTCCTCGTGTACGCCCTCGCGCCGCTGCTCGTCTCCCCCTTAACAGTAGCAATAGCAATAACGGTATCCCATCTTCCCCGGCTTTGCACAGCTTCCAAAGGAGTTTTATGCGTGCGCGTACGTTTTTTTCATCCCGTTGTATTCACCGTTGCTCGTTTAATGCAAACTCAACTGCGCGCGGGGATGAAATAGCCGTATCCCTCCGCTCCGTCCCCATTTAATCCCGTACACCGGAGCGAGACTTAGCGCTTTGCATTAAAATTGAAGGACTTTTCAAACGGCTACGCGTCGCGCAGGGCTCTTTGTGCCAACACGAGCGCGCGTCGTGTACTAACACGCGAGCGTTCGCGCTTGTACCTCGCACTTCCGGGCCGCTCCGGCAGGAAACGCCCTGAGTGCTCTCGCTCTATATCCACTCTCTCTGTGCGTACGAACGTACCCATCGCTGACCACGATCCCTTTTGCTCTCGCCTCGGTACCGCCGCCGACCACTAGTCCTACGGTGCGTTTTGGGGTAACTAAGGGATGAAGGATCCGGTTCTCGCGGTTTCACCCCAATGGATCCAACGAACGCGCATTGACTTCCTCCTCTCTGGTCTCGGGCATCGACGAGCTTTTGTAACAGGGGGCTCGCTAGCTTGCCCGCGGCTACGCTCGCTCTTTATGCGGCACTTTTTCCGAACCAGAGTCTCCTCAGAGGGGCTGGGTCAGGAGGGGAGAGAAAAGTAATTACCTGAATCCATTAAGCTCGATTTCGTTGCATGTAAGTTGGAGCCGTTGATCCCTCTGAGAGGGTCGTCCGGATACGGGAGAAGCTCCTCGACTCTTTATGATTACCAGCTGCCTGAGGATCGATGCAAAAGGAACTCCAGACTATCCTGTCTGCGCCTCTGCTTAAAGTATCCACGTTTCGAAGATGAACAGGAAACGTATCGAGTGCTTTCGGACTCCTCTCGGGGATCGTGGTTTTCCTTCGATCCCTCAGACTTTCGCTTCGATATTTTGCGAACACCCCTCTTGGTGATTCCTTGGCGTTGATATTTTCTTTCAATTCTGGGATTTCACTGGCTTCTTCCACGGCAACGTACTATTTTCCACTCAACACGTAAAAAAATGCAGCCGCAGATCTTTCTCTAAAGATATTATTAACTGTCCAACAGTTAATCGAATCGTGGAGCGAATACTTTACTCCTCGCGCAATTTGATCGATAGAGACCGGAAGCGATCCGTCCACAAGTATCCCCGAGGAAAAGCATTTTCGGTTATCGTGGTAACGTGTTCGCAGATATCCCACATGGGAAACGGCCCCGCGATATTTCAACACCCTATTACGAAATCGCGTCTGCAAGCTCCACGGGATCCTACCCTTATTTCATTCTGAAACTACCCCGCGACGATAACTCGCGGGATCGTAACAACGCTGAAAACTCCCGTCCTCGAGCGCGCGGCTCGCTTTTTTTTTACTGCCAGATCTCCTGGCTATCATCAGTGCGAAAATGATTATTCTCCGCTTTACAGCGTTCTTGCGAGGCCACGAGGTGCTGCTCGCTCTCTATAGCACATCCATGATATGCACGTACACACACGCGCGCGCACACACACCGCATACAGCCATAACCGCTGCATTTCCCACAGGCGCCCTAGTCGCTACGTGAATTGCATTAGGAATTCGGAATATCCGGTGAACTTCCTACGCGCTGATCACTTGAGAATTTCAGCAAAGCGCACGTCGATTCGAAGGAGCTCACACCATAAATTTCGTGGTACGTGTGTAACGCCTACTCCGGGGGTAGCCTCGTATTACGGATGCACTCGGAAGACGTAGGGAGGCTGCCGCTCCTCTCTTGAAATATACTCACGCGACAACTATTTTTCTGGGAATGGTTTCTGTACCTGTCACGAATGCCTGCTCGTTCCCAGACATTTATGGTATAATTATTGGGAGGGTAAATGGAGGTTTGAACGGAAACAATCAACTGTTCCCCTATTTTGGGGGTGTTTGAATATACTCTGTAATGTACATGATTAATGTTAGAACCGACAGGAGGTTCATTTATCGTTGAGGAGGAGATCTGAAATATAGTTTCTGCAAAAAATGTATTTGAAGCCGGTGAGCTATCTTTTAAATTATTGTAGCAAAGCTCGTCGTACGTCGCATCTTTCTCGCTGTCCAAGCGTTTCTGAAAATACTCTTGGTGTTGATTTATGCAGAATTTCGGTACATTTTATTTAATAAAACAGGACAATCTCAGAGGTTTCTTTCGAAAAAGGTAAGATGCAATTATAATTACATATTTCGAGTCTCATACTCAACTTCAGCGGAGGTACGTTTTATTTCACGTTGGATTTCAATGTTCTGCTTTCGGAAGTAGAGCTGTCTGCGAAAGATTAATTAGGACTCACTTTTGAAAAGTTTTCTTGAAAAATTCAATTTCCGAGTGTACGGTAGGAAAGCAGAAGAAACGTCATTTTAATTATCATTTCGTTTCGTGTCCCGTAATTCAACCCTGAATGCTTTCCTTTCTTGGACGTTTTTTAAGCACATTCTGGCCAATTAATAAATTTCTTCCTATAAAATATTTACGCATTTATTTCTCGCAGACCTATCGACTGATGAATGTTTTACTATAATGAATACCTTTCAGGCAATAATGCAATAAAGCTGCTTGTAACAAGTATGTGTTTCGTCTTCCTTACTCAAATATTCCACACTTTGACGTTTGTGATGTAAAAGATTTCTTCTAAATAATGAAAAGATCTTTGCAAACGATAGTACATGCAATAGAGGACTACCTGAGTTAATTTTTTCATCTTCCATCGTATCTAGAAAATCCCTAAAATCCACGGCTTCGTCCATTTTACAATAACTCCGTGAACACTAATTAACAGTTCATTAGCCGTGACCCATCGCATCGATCAAAAAGTTTCTACTCTAGCGTGTGCTAAATCACTTTTATCTTGCGATACGCATCGTCTCAAGTCGACTACGTGACTACTTCTCACAGCTTACCTGCCTCTGGATTTTTCGAGTCAAAAAAAAAAAGGTCGAGTCAAAGCCAAGTGCCCGAAACTCTAATTAGCATTTCATCTGTATATCCTAGATTAGATGGTTGATCAAAATTTCCTAATACAACGACGTTGCGTCTCGTTAACTCGGGACATTCATACGCACATAAAATAAATTATCGACATCGGCGCGGATAAAGTCGAGAGAGCGCGGCACGGCGCGCCGGCAAAGTGTTCGTCAATCGGAACGACCGAACCGGTGGAAAAAGAAGCGATAATGGCATAAATTGAAGCTTCTAGCCGCTCATAGACGCGCGGACACGTAGCGGAATAAGCCGGCCCGCGGCTGTCGCTTTGTCGGACGTGTCGCCATACGCCGCGAGTTAATGATACTCTCCGTGCTCGCCATGGCGGCCCCGGCGAGTGACACGCGTCCATAGAAAATTCCCATTTGAATTGCAGAAGCTGCAGTTGGCCGATCCGGCTGCATGACTGCAGTCGGCTGATTGATTCGTCAAAGCAGCGTGAGCGATGTATTACGCGTTGCCGGGAAGATGCCCCCCGTTTGAAGCACTCGAACTCTCCACTCGCGCGCGGCACCCTCGAATCTATGTATAAGTCCGAAGTGCTGGGGGGGTGGCTCTTTCCTCCAATTAGACGGCGATTGCGTTAGAGGTTCTCCCGCGTTGCTTCTTTTCTTGCAACGCGTAATACATCACCGCAGAAACAGGTGCGCGACGGACCAAAGATTTGCCCGCGGCTCGCAATTTGCCGCACGTTTGCTTGCGGGGGGTCAATTGCGTGCACGACGTTTCTTGCACGCTCCGCCGACACGTTCCAGCAAGAGTTCGCAGGAGCGCAGGCGTTTTGAAACTTGGTCGCGAGAACGGAGTTCACCGGGAAACATCTGCGCGACACGAAATACGACGTACTCGCGTTCTCCGAGGCTCGTGGCCGCTGTGAAATTATGAGTTACGGCACTTCTTGGCGAACTAAAGGCTATCCGTTGATGTAGAGGTAGACGGTAAATTGTTAAAGGGACGAGAGTCTTCGATAGGTGGCTATGGAAGTGTTCGGATCTCCTAAATAGACAGATTGAAGGAAAAGGGGTATTTATGCACGGATCACATGCTGTGTTCATATTCTGGCCTGTGTGCTTTGAAAAAGAAAACCTTGATGCTGTATGTACAAGTAAATTTCTTACTGAATTCTTTATTTTCCGAAGAAAATTTTGAGCAAGTGCCAAGCGAGCAGAAAATAATATAGCACGCCGATAAGTTGATTCGCGTGATATTAAATTGTAAGTTGCCGCCTAATCGTGAATCAAAAACTGGCGCAAAAACGTAATGATAAGTCCGAGTTTCGATCGGAATTGTTCTCCCTGAACCTACACTGAAGTTGAATGCGGCATCGAAATGAAATTTATCACGGGGGCAAACCCTTCTTCCAGCCACTGTTTGTTAGCCCGTTAATTCAGTTTCCAACTTTAATCGAGTACCGTCCGATCGATCGAAATTGACTCGTTCAATCAACGAGCCACGCGCGGCTGTCACTTTCCATTAACCTGCAGAAGATTAAGTTGGTAATCCCATCATGTCACGCATATACTTAGGTCTAAGTGCTCGGCGTTGTATCCGAAATTCCGCATCCTGCATCGTTGCGTATTTCCTCGTGTTAGATCACGTTCTTTCTTTCATCTCGAAACATCTACGCGAAAGAGGAACGATCGAAGGGCTCGGGACACGAACCGGTCAGCCCCATTTTTTAGCAAAATTGGATTTCCACGCAGATGTGACTCTAACTACATACATTCCGCATTTCCAAGTGCAACAATTAAACACCTCCGATCAGCGAGACGTATAACTTTTCAAATGTAAGAATCAGATAACTCCGAAGCTGCACGGTACCGACAGGTTCTTTATCGTTGATACTGCAAAGTTTCCAATAATGAGTTGATCGGTCCTTACTATCTATCTTTACTATCCTAACTTTAATCAAGGTGATACACTTTCCCGATCTCTATCAGGAGGACCTCCAAGATGTGCCTAAGATTCCGGGAAAAATCTATTACGCGCGGAATAGAAAGTTATGGTGGTAGCCATCGAAAGTTTGCGAACCGCCCGCGACAGCTCTTTGCCATTCGACGATTACACACAAATCCCCGTGTCCCATTCAACCCTTTCCACTCGTATATCTTCGCCTAAAGAAACAGTTACTCTGACACATTACTTTCCAATGGGCCAGTCAGAGACGCCGCAAGTCTTCCCGGGGCCAGGACGTCGCTGGCAATAATTCTCGGAAACGGCCGCGCATTGAAAAGGGTTAGGAGTCATTACCAGAAAAGTCGAAGCGCCATTCCGACACGATATAAACGAGCTAGTCTATCTTGACCGCGTTCAAATGGAAAAAGCTACATTTACCGAGCGATCCGCGTCGAAGAACCGAATATTTCTCTCGTTTAAATATCTTTCTTGTAACACTTTCCACCGCCGGCTAGTATTGTTAAAATGAAGGAAGGCACTTTGGGGGCGGAGGTAGCTTTACGACGGACTCCGCGCGCGTAGGTTGTGGAAATATCGGTTCGAAACTGCTGTGTTACTTCGAACCTGCATTGGTTGTGGAGGATTCTACGTTGAAATTGATGCGCCACGTGAAGCGTGCCGCATATACCGATACTGTGGTAAAGCGTAGCGGAGATACCGACGTTGAAAATTAATTTTGGGTGGCCTGTTTGGCGCTACCAACTTCCCTTTGAACCTTAATCTGTTCGCTGTCGTTAAACAGAGCAATTATCAGGAAGAAATTTCCAGTCTTCTTCCAGTCTATGTTAATATAACGAAAACACAATTCGATTTTTGCCCATACATAAAAATGTTTCACTAGTTTACGAAATGCCCATGTCAATTCAATAAGAATTACATTCAATCCACCAAAAAAAAAAAAAAAAAAAGAAAACACTCACTCTCTCTCATAACGAAACCACTGCAAAAAAATCATCCCAATGAAATATTGCACGTATATATATTCCAACCACCCCGCAAATCATACACGCACGTCGCCAAATGACAATTACAATATTCGCACCAACGAGCAATTGAAACTTTTACTATAAGCCAATAACCGAGCCACCCATTTTTGCGCCGAAAGCAAACATCGCGTCGGAACTTTCCCTTTAAATCACGCGAATAACTTTTCCCCCGCCCGTCAGCCCGTAAATCAACGGGATCGATTAAACAAGGGAAACACGGACGCAACGACCGCCCAAAGGAAACAAGAAAAATCTTTCGCAATTGTGACCTGCACACCCTGTCCACATACAATGGCAAAGGTCCGCTATTTCAATTCAACCACGCGTCGACGATTCTTTTTTTTTTATCCCTCCGTGGCAATATTCGAACGCGGGATTTTCGCGTATCGTCGTAATATCCGTTCTCCATCGCCCCCGGCTCCGTTTAATCCTTTCCCACCGCTTAAACTTCGAAACGACTAGGTATTAGACAGCGGCCGGCCAACAACGAGCTTTCAGCTTAATATTTACGGCTCGTTTTTCTTCGTCAGTTCGAATCGCGAGGGCTGAGGAACGGCGTCGGCGTCGCTCCCCGTGCACTCGATGTAATCGGCTGCACGCGCAATTTACGACGGGAATTTTCAAAGTCCTTAAAGCTCGGCACGCTTTTCGTTTAATTACTCGGCCGGCGGTGCCGCTCCTCGATCTCTCAACATAGATACACGTGCATGCCTCCGACGGGTCCAGCAGCGATTGGATCAAGGGACTGTGGGCCACGTAACGAGTCGACGTGACGTGATTACCTTCTTACGTGTTACGAATCGGTATTGTAAATGTATGTACGCGCTTTTATTTTTCGTCGGGCAATGGAGACGAGAAAGAACGTCTTTATGGATATCAACTTATTGAGTGCACGAATCAAGGTAGTACTAATTCAAATAATTGGGAATTGAATTATGAATGAATCAATTACTGAAAGAATCGAGATAGTTTTTTGATAAAACGTCTGTTGCTAAAGAAAACATGGAAAATACACGGTTTTTTTTTAATGCAGAAAGCTTAAGGGAAGAGAAAACTATTTTTTAAATAATTGTCAATCCCATTTTACAAAGTTAAAGTATATCTCTATGTCTTTTAATTACATTACCAAAGGTACCCGTAGTTTCTTACCACTGGCGTAAGCGGAATATGAATAATCATACGACTCAGCATCCGCTAGAGTTGAAATAAAATATTCATCGATACTCGTGCCGAGCTACTCATCGGTTCCTTCGGTAAACCATAGTCATCCCCGAAATCGGGTTCTCGTCCCAAGGGAGCGCGATGTAAAATGGAAACTTATTAAAACACATTACGGTCGAGATTAGAGCCGCGGGGGATGACAATAAGGGATAAGATTAGAAGTTACGAGAATAGGTTGTGCCGCGGGATTGAGAAACGTGGAGTAGAACGATAAGGGCTCTCCGGTTACAATATACCTACGGCGGAGGCCTGTTAGAACGTTGTTAGCGCTCGAAGTCGGGCGAAGAAACGAAGAGAATCGAGGCTTAGCCCGAAAATGATAAGTCACCGAGCCGCGTCGCGCCGAGTTGGAAATTTACGATGGTGAAATTAAGATTCTATTGGGCCACTAATATATCCCTGGGACGACGAATATATTTCAGCCGAACGAAGGCGGGAGTAAAATTCTCTTGATCAAGATGAACGGCGCGTTTCGTAACGCTACTTGTCGCCTTAATAATCGTCGGTAGCTACTGAAAGCAAATTCCTCGCGAGAAAAATTAGAATCCGATCAATCGTGAATTCGAGCTGGCCGAAGATAATGATTCTTTTGAAACGCGAACGGGGCTGAAAGATAGATAAACGGGAGCGTCGATCGACGATGGGTGAAATTAAAATAAATTATTGGAGCGCAATCATGAGTCGCGTCCATTAAAATTTTATCGGCGGAACCGTGTACGCGCGCGCGCGCCATACAAGCCCCCGTTACAGCAAGTAACCGTTCGCAGAATTTCCACAAAGCGATCAAATGAAATTCATATGAGCAGGAATAACTGCGATCTATCAACGTCGAAGCGCATACTGGTATGCTTTCTGTGCCGGCCGTGATAAACGAAGTAATTGTATACTAATGTTAGCGTCAAGCGCTACGAAATAGAATGCAGAAATCGGTAATCGAATGGATAATGAATAAACAACAATCGACAGAGACAGTCCCTTTACTCCAATCGTAAGCTTGGGTATATTTTCGCCCATTGGACGCGGCTGGATTTCCGTATCAAAGCAGGGGAAAAGCGTCTCGTCGCGCCTCTGCGCCCTGCCAGCATAAACATTTGTTCGTGACCTTTCGCCGTTCCGCTCTTATGAAAGATTCAAAGCGCCGTTACGCAAGAATGTTCGATTAGAACGCAACACGTCGCCCGTGAACATCATCCAGTTATCGCGGAACTGCTGTTTCGATCATCGTGCGGGGGAGCGCGAGTCTCGTTAGCGGGCGACGCAAACGATGCGTTTCGCAACAAAGAATCGCGCGTCGCGTCTACCCTTTCCTTACTTAACGAGCGCGCTCTTTATACGTAGAAGGGCTTTAATTGATCGATTCCTCGACAGACAGTGATGGATCTCGCGTCTGGATTTCGCGGAAACGATCGCGGTGCGACGCCGCGCCGTGTCCTTAAACCGCGCTAATGATTCGCATGCCAATTGCATTGCACGAGCTCGCTTTTCGCGCGCGCATAGATAGAGGCGCGAATAGTTGTAGCTACTTCCTGCGACGTTCACGATACGCTTCTTTGTAGGCGAACTTACGGGTGACAAAGCTTAATCACAGTGCGCAGAGGAATGGCGAATGCGCCTTCCAATACATCGGCGGGGACATTAATGAATTAGGAGATCGAATAAGATTTGCGTAATCGTTACGATAACTTCAAGATCAATATTAGATAACTAGGAAAGTTCTGCCTAATAAGCTGGATAGAGATGTAAAATGATGCTTGGACTATACATTTGGCATTTATTCTTCGGAGGATAAATGATCAAAAAGGGCGGTGAAAAATTAGGGGGCCAAAAAGAAAAAGGAGAAAAAGTCGGCCCCTGAAAATGCGGGCGTGGAAGAACGGCTCGTCAAAAGCGTTTCGGCTGCGCGGTCTAATACTAGTCGCATGTATTATGTATACCGTGTGCACAATGACGAAGCACCGGGGTCGTAAGCATCGTCGATTCGACGATCCTTTTTTTTAACCCACCCCTACTGGTACCTTTTCCCATTCTCTCGCAGCGCGGAACAAACGGCGCGACGGCGGAATGCGTTAGCATACTGGCGAGAGAACAAAAGTCGCGGGAGGGGTGTGGGTAAAGGTGCACGCAAATCGATGTAACGAATGCGCAAACAAGCACCCCGCCGCCCGCGACGGGCTATAATGAAGTTAGGAAAAGTACACCGTGAAACCTGCTTGAAAAGCGCGATTCGATGTCGCGAAAGAACGCGGCGGTGGCGGCGTGTACAGCTGTGTATCGCGAGGCGGTGCACGTTTGCACGTCGGGGGTATATCCGTCGCGAGGGTAAATACGGGGGAGACCGAGCGCCGCGACGCGTACTAGTATCACGTGGCCCCCTCGATAGAATGGGCATGCCTAATTATTCACCGAACGAGTTATCGAATTTTGTTTTCCACCAGTCGCGGCTTAGCCTGTAATTTGCCAGCAGCCAACGCTAATACGGATGCAGACGAAGTTAATGGAGGCGAAGATATGGATATCAGAGAGAAAATGAAAGGGAATCATAATTTGCAGGGATAAGAGAGCTTTCTTAATCTGTGTATCGAATAATCGAGTAATACCAATTTGTTTGTAATTTACGATTAATCGTAATTTTTGCCGAACGATAAAATAAAATGAGCGGTATTGCTAACCAAAAGTTTTACATTATTTGCAATTTCTGTTACCTTATCTTTAAGTCCCGCCGTTTGCAATTATTTAGTACGAGGGAAAATAAAAGGAGATATTACGCGCCTTTGTTTGTTCATTAAAGAGAAAAAGATAATCAGATCGCCGGCTAAACTGGGGATTCCTCGTTTTCGTAAGTTAAATAGAAAATGAGATTACGAGGGAGCGGAGGAGTGCGTATATTGGCACAAAAACACACAAATAAGGGCAAGCTGGCGGCCGTACTTAGGGTGGTATAATGAAGTTGGGAAAAGTACACCTCGACGCTGAGGCTTGGTTTCCGGCGTGACTCAAAGACTCGCCTGTGCGCACGCCAGTCTCTCTACTCGTCTACACGGTGATGCATGCTTGTACAGATATCTGCATCTGCACGGTAAATACTGCAGAAACTCAACGTTGTGCCAGAGGTCGTTCCCGAATCTTGCACCGCAACCTTCCACGCGACTTCTCTATTCTGCGCATTTGAATAATTTTCACTAAAGGTCGCTACAAAGGAACTGATTTTTTTCAACTCCATTAAAATGGATAAGGTAATTGTGGCAAGGGCAGGTGTTAACGATCTAGAAAAGGCATGCATATTTGAGAAGTTTTCGGGAACGATTATCGTAACCGGTTCGCCTAAATAATTCCTCCAGAAATAAATATGCCATGAAAACCCTGAATGATTAAACGGTATCGTTGAAAATTTGATCGCATTTCTGCTAACAGAAATGATGACTATTTCCAATAAACCGAACATGTTGCAACGATGAAACAACCAAAACCACAAAATGCCGAATGCAAAAAGTATGGTTCATGCAGTTGAACGTTATTTCCAACTACATACAGAAGAGATGTGATCAATTGCAGAGCTGAAGAAAGCCCAACAGCTTCGTCTTCTACGACGTGCACACGTATGTATGTACATGCAATCAAGAGGAACGAGGTTACATCAAAAACGATGCGGACCACGTAATCAGCAAGAAGGGGTTGCGCGCATACCGGTGAAACGGGAATAGGATAACGAAGTTAGGAAAAGTACACCATGGGGGCTAGTCACCGACCCAGTAATTCCAAGTCTCTCGCATCTATGTATGTACGTGTGTTCTCTGTCGCTGTTTACAGGTTCCGCGTGTTTGCATACGGGTATCTGCATCTCGATGGTAAATACCGAGAGAGCATCCGATGCGGTGCAGTTTGCAACTTGTTCCCCAAGCACCGTGTGTGCCCCTTTAAATCGTACCTACTCTCTAATACCGTTTTGCAGCATATCGTTACACTGTCGAGTAAACAGACACGTGGCCCATGGGTCGTTCGAGGAACACAGTCCCGCATCGAATAATTGTTCTTACCTTTATGCAGCCTCCCTGCGACGTTGGTATACGAACAAACATAATTATTCGTAGGCGCATACGTACACAATTTCCCCGAGAAAACAGCGCGTATCGATAAGAAGATAACGCGGAAGGAAACGGCGTATCGAATTGTACGAAGAAACACAAGGAGGAACAGGCGAGAAACGAGTGCGCGCGGCAAGGGGATGATGCAGTTAGGGAAAATACGCCGCAGGGATGAAGTTGCAGCGTCTTTCCGAGATCCACCTGTATATTTTCTATGTAATGTACATAACGATGTTTTCCGTGCGAATTCCTACGCTATGTGCGACCCCGTGTGCCCGACGAGATGTCTGTATCCTCGCAGGGTAACTATGGCAACTCGTATCGTACACGATTTTCGGCTCACGTTTTCGGGGCACATTTATTTTTTCTCCAGACGCGGCACCGCCAGATACATATTGCATCGGATTCGGACACTTTGATCGATCGCCACCCCCATTACTTTCGTGTCTACCTCGCGACTAAATGTTATAAACGAAAATTTACGAGCTCTTCGACGAACGATCTACTAGCCACTGCTAAGAATGCACCGCGGATACCAATTTCCGTACAGACATATTTCTGTTTGCACTCGCGTGTGTACCGTGGTTGATGTATATTTGCTCGTGAATATCTGCATCTCCACAGTAAATACGGCGAGTTATGCGGCATAAGATTTTCGACTCACGTCCTGCCAGCACCTCTCTTGCCCTCTCTCGTCTCCAGATGCACGTGTGTATACCGTTTCTGAGCTTCGCCGCAAATTGTGCCGCATCTACGAGGACGGTGAAAAAAGATCTGTTGCTAGCTGGACAACAACTGTGGTAACTGCTTGAACGATAACAATTAGCGTTCAGGTGCGGGTGATTCGTGTCACAGCCATTCCCTGTTCGTGTACCGACGTACCTATGTATGTATGTATTGTAGTTTCAGCCAACGCCAATTCTTGTCACGCGGTTACAAACTGTTATCACCGAAACAGTCACCATCGCCGTCGCGTAGAGGCGAGCAGCCGATTTTTCCCCACCTAATACCCGCGTTCAACCCTCTGTGCGTACAGCTAACCGCATTTATCCGTACTTCAGCGCGTGAACGTATGGCGTGACCTGGATATGCAAATTCGGTGCCACCCTATCGCGCGTTTGTTACATACCAGGGAAAAAGTATAATGTTTGTTTGGTAAAACATCGATCATTCATCCCTCGTGTTTCCTGATTATGGACGCAAAAAGGATTCACGCAGATTGTATGCGACCTTCAGGGGTTTCGCTCTAAGATCGCCGGCCAACAATAGAACTACCGCGATGAGCAAAGCGGCCAGCTTATTTATCTTCCGTCTAGTTTCAGTTTTAATTAATAAACCACCTACTTTTAGCCACAAAACAACAGAACAGTTCGATACTATGGCTATCTCTTCGATTGCAATTCATCGACCAAGAGCATAACGTGGTATAGATTTCTGGTCGCCAAGAGTACTGTGAAAAAAAAAAACATTTGATATTGGAAAAGCGCGGACTGCGTTTGACATCGGTGCACCGATAAAGCGCAACGGGAGAGCGGTTTACTCGAGAACAGAGAATTGTCAGGATGAGAGAGCATCACGTCGGACCCATGGAAGCTTGAATTTCTACCACAGAAAGTTTTCGATTTCGGTCTCGCGTCGTAGTTTCACCTTTGTCGTAATTTTGGCAGGGTCGTATCGTTCCCGACCGATTCGGCGCAAGCCGGAGGGTCCGCTCTCTGACATCTCCAACAGAACCGTGGCGTGGCTACTTGTTAACATCGAAGAGACCGAATTAATTAACGGCGTCACCGTTAAATCGAACAAACAAAGCACCGCTGTCGACCTCCGGCCCTTTGATCAGACGCGCAAGCTACGCGCACGCCGGGATATATCATTCTGTAGATTTGTCCGCTTGTCCCCCCTACACGAAAGCCGCGTGATTCGAGAGGCAATAAGCTGAACCAGGGATTTGTCTGAATTAGCACCGACTTAACCCCTTAATCGCATTCTGTATGCCCGCGGATCGCAAAGTCTTATCGTGGCAGTCACGCGATGCGCAGCGAACGAACGAGTAAATGAATGCCCGTTGCCTTGTTAATTGATGCAGCGACGGCCGGTTGTTAGAGATTATTATATATAACAGATTGTAACGCATTGCACAATTCCCTGCAGCGCCAGAATAAATAATGCAATCAGTCACTGCCGTAATCTAATTCCTTGGAATTAGGGCATTCAACAGCATTTATCCGCAAAAGGAGATATATTCACCGGAATGGAAATCAGTGTCTTTTATACAAACACTCGATTGGTTGATTTCACGAAGAAACGAGGACGGTCAACACACAACACAAGTCGTCGCGCTTTCGATAAACGTGCTAACAGGTGCCAATGTTTTCCACCGTCGCGCCTGTTTTCTGTAATACTACTAGCGGGACGGGATTAACAAAAGTAGAGCCCGAAGGCCTGGCCCCGCTAGTTTGAATTACGTATTTGGACGCGGTCGTATTTGTGTATTGTGTAAATGCAAAACTCAACGTCGCGGCTCGTCGCCATCGTCTACGTCGCAGTAGTCGTGTCCGTACAAAGGCAGACAGCTCTTGGCAAGCAGGCAGCTGCGACTACTTCCAGGCCTGATGAAAATACGGTTGCGCCTCCGAAACTTTGCATTCGCCTGTCCCCGCGGAAACGTGTAAATGTTACGAAGCGAGATTCTGCCGCTAATGAATTAGGAATGAAGCGCATTTCATTCCGTAACGGCGGCCGGATACGACAATGGCGAGCACCTCTATTCGCGTGATTCCGTGCTCTGCTTTAACGAGGAAGCATTCGCCTGCATTTTTACACGCTACTAAATTTATTCTTTCGCAATAATATCTGTTTAGGAATTTTGTTGATGTACGTGTGAAGATGCCGTACTTTATCCACTAGATTCCACAATGCGACGGCAATGTCAATTGTATGTCTTCACTTTTTCTTACTTATCAATAATTGTACATATTCCTGAAATATGAACAAATACGTATGCAAAAGCTCAATCCTAAAAAAACTTATACTTTACTCGTAAAAGATTCTTAAAAAAGCCTAAAACTTGACAGCCTAGACTAGAATATCTCCCTAACATAAATATTTCTATGCGGCGAAGAAACGTTTCATACATTCCTCAACTATCAGTAAAATTAATTCGCATCGTTTACACCTGTTATCGACTTCAGGAAGCACGTGTTATACCGTTGCACCTCCGATAAATTCCTCGTGCATATTTCAAACCCTCGCCGCAACTTAATGCTGTTAGCTAGCGGTAGACTCTAATGCTGCTAATCAACGAGGTTCGCGCTCTCCCAGGGCACAGTTGACAGCTTCCAGAACGCGTCCGCGTGTTTAAATGATACGTTATCGCTCGTCGCAACGACGTTATTGTCGCGAACTGCAACTACGTTCGTCGCTCGTGATCCACTTTAAAAGAAACATATTGTGTCGGAACGATGCACACGGAGCAAAGTTAATTTGCAGAGTGTACAACGATTGCGTGCAACAGAGGATTAATGCGTCATATGCAAACAAGTCGGTGCAATCAAAGTTCGAGACTAATTTCAATTTCACGTGTCATTTGCGCGCGATAACACACGAATACACCAGCCGCGGCCGCTAATGCCACAAGGGGGAAGCAAACGTTCAACCCAGGCTCAATGGTTCAAATTCCGATTGTTTTCCCAGCAAACTATCGAATTAAAAAAAAAACACTGTAATTATGTTTTATGAAAGGGATAACACGATTGTCATTAATTGTAATCGTCCTTAATAAAATTTTTGTTGTAACAAATGGTACTACAGGAAGGTAAGCCTCCTGAATTATTGAGTACTTGAAACGCACCCCAACGATTTTCTTTATAAGAGTAATTTGTCATCGGATGCCATTTGCATATCTAGAGTAGCGATTATATTCTGATATTCAATTTCATCGTTAGCGAAGGCGTTTCAATAGTGAAATAATGGAGTATCTTATACAAATTGCAAGCAAGCACTTACTTAATATCTCGTTATCTTACGAAATACTTTGCTAATAACGCCACAATGAAAATGATAGATACAATTTGATTGAGATAAATGTTGCAACTAGCATAAAAGCTTCTGGAAAATATATTTTTCTCCAAACCGTATACGTAAAACGCTAATTCATATCGAAATACAGTCACCTCACAATTAGACATACCTAGTACTTTTAACACTCCTTACATCATAGTACATATTCGCACGATTTCGTACACGAATTTTCCAATGCCTTTTTCATCCCCCTTACTCACACAACGCAGCGCAATTTTCGCACGGTATTCCCTTGCAAATACTTGCTTCTATCTGGAAGCTACACCCCCAAAGATGCAAGCGGAAACAAACAACCCTTATCTTACATAACTGCAGCCAGCAAATCCCTCGTAACCGGCGTAACAAGCGCCAAACCCGCGAACAAACTTCCAAATACATAAATGCAGCGTCAAAAAAGCTATCTCGCCGACGTAACATTTTCATAGCATACCTACGGCGTGCGTTCAACGCCAGCTCGTTTCATTGTTTCCGCGAAGCCCACGCTCGTTATCGGCGACGAAATCGCTCACGATTATCTGGCAAAAGTAAGTCGCGAGTTTCAGCGATGATGCAGCCGGGTACAATTTATCTAGGAGTCTCGGCGGACGGGTAAAATATCCGCGGATAATAAAGCGCGTAGCTAAGTCTCGGCCGAGTCTCCAAAAAGGGGGGCTGCGCGCGTCGCGGCTGAGAGAAAATCAAAAACAAACGAACCGACGACCATCCTCTTGGTTGTCGTTATGGTCGTCGTTGTCGTCGTCGTCGCGATGGCACGACGCGATACAATGCGATAAAAACGCAACCGTGGAAACTCACGGAAGTACCCGGCGAGAGGGAGTAGTCAAGGTAACGGCGGTTTATTTCGTGCCACGGGTAAATTACTGCCGTTAAAGGGGTGAGGGGGAGAAAGTCAGCTTTGTATGGGGATCCGAGACGCCGGGAACGTGAAAAGAAAAAGTAACGAGGATAAAAAAGCGTGTTCCCAAGGAGGAAAGGTATACGACGACCAACAACCACCCCTGCCGACCACCCTCCCTTGAGAGCTCTACACTGCCACTCTCCGCAACTCGTCGACACAATCCAGCGCGAATGTTAATTGCTGGAAGGGATAGCGTATAAGCTATTCAACGGGACGACACAGCGTGCATCGTGCCACGTCGCGGAGTTTTGTCTAGCGAGTAAATTAATGTATTTCCCCGAACTGTCGGTGGTTAAAAGTTTCGGCGTGCCCCGGCTGCCGCGACGCGTGAACCAGGCGAGCTTCGACTAGCGCGAGAATACAGTTAGTCGATAAGGGATGTGCGTGGAGAATCGGGCTGCGTTTCTATTGAAAGTGACTGACAATTTTGAGGAAAATCATTTTCGGATGTAACATCTGTCCATTTCTACCCTTGCCTCTTGTTTCTCTTAATGTTTTTTAATTGCGACATGAAGAGAAGCGTTCAATGCTGTACAAGTGGAAATACTATCTTCCTTAGGTTACCTTCCTTATGAATATAGCGTGAAGTAATATTCATACAACTTGCTAACCCATTATTTTTATTTACGGCAGTTCGCATCGCGGCAAATTTTTTTTTATACCGAATAAATTTGACAAACCGAGAAGCAATGGCTTAATGGAAAATTGCATCTACTCGAGAATATCTCCTTGCGCACGCTGGTTTCCAGCGGTCCGATACAGAAAGTGCGGGGACTGCTTCGTCGAATAAAAAAGAAGGAAGCGAAAAAGCAAAAAGCAAGTACGCGCGAATGGTAGTTGCCGGTACAATTGAAAGCAGCCAGTAAGTCTTCGTCCTGTCGAGTTTTTCCCGTTTCTTATTGATTTCGCGCTACCACGCAAATTACTCAAGCGCACTGTACCGAGAAGCGAAGCAGAGTACGCCAAGAAGAAACCGATACTGCATCCAGGCGGAAGGTCTTTCCTTATTTTATCGGTCGCCTTCCGTATTATCGTCACGTAGCGCGGTGTTACATAACTCGTAAAAAAAGCATTAATATGCATTAGCTTATCAGCGAAAATAATGCGACACGCGATCAAAGTCTTAAGCGGCTACCTTTATTAGCTTTCCTGCAATTCAAATTTTTTTGTTGCCCCAATGGAAGCGGTGGATACGTTAACGGGATGCTTTTAACGAAATAATTTAATAATGTCATTTTCCACATCATGTTTTTCGAAATCATTTTCGTTTTCGACCCAAACTCATTTCTGGGCAATCTATTTTCAAAGTGTTACGCATTGCACCATCTCAAAGGGGAAGCCTGGTGTCAGAGGCTAAAAAACAAACAAAAATTTGGAGGATTTATCGTGGAGAAAGCATTAAACCAATTTCGTTAAAACTTGAAGGATACTTTATTTTACAATTACGCTAAGTAAACAAATTTTTATTACTGCGAAAAGTCCACAAATATTATAGATACGAGGACATATACATATGTAGCTCGTCAAATTTCACATCTGGGAGTGCAACTCAAAAAATATTCAAGTGACCGACTTGGCCTTGCATATACATATTCTTTAACATCCTTCTCACAGCATGGACCTACATGTTTAATTTTATTAGCAATCTTTTATTTAGTATTTTTAATTTGAAAATACTGTTTTTTTAAATGTCAGCATTTTGTCGATCGAGATTAAAGAATGCTTTTTGATTTTTTCATTTCGGAAAAAAGGAGCGGGCGCTGTGTCCCCCAGCGCGAAGCTTAACGGTCTACACGTATGCATCCCCCTATATCTTGAATACTTGTGGACCTTTCAAAGCAACTAAAATCTTTTCAAACAGTGTAATTAGAAGGTAAAGTGTCCTCCAAGTTTTGAAGAAATTGGTTTAGTATTTTCTTCACAATAAATTCCTACAATTCCTTTTATTATTAGCCATTTACGCCAGACTCTCCCCTTAAACTCAAACATCCATCGCAGTGTCCAAAATTTACTTACAATTCAAAACACCAATTAATCTCCTTCTCGCGACACTGAATGCTAATTTTCAACACGCAGGAACTACGCGGCTTACATTAAGCTAATACAAGAAAAGTTTATCCGCTCGGTTGGTATATTTCAAAAGCTAGGCGTATCCTTGTCACCGAAAATACGCAAACATATTATTCGCAACTGTAATCTGTGTCTGCGAAGTAATTTATATTCATGCAGGGAACAGCCAGAGGGAAGCCGGTCTTTTGAGATGTTCGGTGATTTACTACAGTCTTTAGAGCACCGCTGATGTTTGTTCTTAGGTAATTTTACATAGCGCACGAGCTATTTACTCCGCTCCGTGTTACTTTACAGCCACGCGGTCTCGCCGACTAACTAATTTCAGCTTTTAATGCCAGAATGTTTCTAACGACCGCCCGCCTCCTGTTCCTCCCGGAGGAGATGCCTATTCTTACGCAGCTCATGAATATTAATACGGACTAATAACTTTCTGTTTTCTTTCAACGCGACGCACAAGAACTTTGCTTCCTTGCGACTATTGTTCGCCCCAGCTTCGACAAACGAGGAATTCAACTTCCGCAGACAATTTGTTCAACGTTCCTTGCATTTTTAATTGCACGTAAAAACTGCCTTCTCTGAATTACACAAATTCTTCTTCAAATGGTTTTTCCCTAGCGCGAACTTTGTTATAGATGACGCACAAATGTTGCGGATCGCCTCGGCAGATTTCAAGCAACGATTGAACTCTAAAAGACATTGTTTCTTACTAACTCGATACTTTATCGAGCAACAGCTTCGAAGAAGGAATACAGAAGCTTTCGTATACAAAGGTCCAATGCACAAACGTTTTTAGAGCAGATTCACTGCAAAATGAAAATCGCGAGGGCTAAGTAATAGAAATTACCTACTTTTGAACACAAAGGAGCTACGGAACGGCAAGTACACGCGGTTTCCAGCAAACGCTGCACGGAATTGTAATTCCACGTTGAGAGAAGTAGCGGTTAAGTACAAGACGCGCGTACAAATGCCAACTAGCGTGTTCCTTTTTTACACCGTGTTTTACCTGGAAGCTCAGCGATGCTTTGGTTTGCAGCGAGTTCGCAGTCGAACGCGCGTTCGCCACTCATAGAGGATTAAGAATCCGCGTCCACGGCTTGCTCCGTCGCAACGGCCGGGATGAATTCCGTTTTTCGTCGTCTCTTGCGTTTCATTCGACGGAGCAGTCAAAGGCACTACCCGCCGACGGTTTATAGACCTGCACGAGCAAATTACGGGAATGCAGTCGCGCGAATAAAAAAAGAAGAAACAAAAAATTAGAGGAACGTGCATCTCGGAGGGGTTAAAAACAGGGCCGCGTGCTTCTCGCGCTTTCTACCCTCGCGACGAACGCCGGACTCCCCGCTGACTTTAGGCTTTCCGCGCGCGACATCAAAGGAACGCCGGCACGTACTCCCGCGCCGCGAAGTCGCGTGATAAAAATGAAAACTCGCGCACGCGCCACTCTCGTTCTATTATTAGATAATTCGGTCATGCGTTAACACGTTGGGAAGGCTCCGGATAGGAGATTCCTCAGCTTCCACGGGAAACGCTTAAGGATCGGCGATTCGCTGTTAGTCGGGGAGACACCCAGTTGCAAACGACTTGGACGTTCCCTCCCTGCCCCAGTCCCATTTTCCTCCTTCTTGGCAACAAAGGAGCACTCAAACAGACGGCCGGCCGTTTTGTTTCGCATCGTCAAGTTATAAGGAGGCAGCGAAGCGAACGGTGGAAAAGAAAAATGTAAACGAGCGTCGTAAACGAGAATCGTATTTCGAAGAAAAAAGCATGGGGTTGTGGGAGCCACGGCGCTTTGCACCCCTTCCAGCTTTCGCACCCTTTACGTTTCTCTGCGCTCACTGCTGACAGCTCTGCGTAGTGTAGGTACATACGTGTCGTTAATTGCTGGCAGAGAAAGCACAAACTTTTGGATACACCCCCCCTCTCTCTCTCCCTCTTTCTGCGCGGTTATAATTAATGCCGCTTTTCCACAAAGAGCGGCAGCGACGGAAAAAGATGTCGGGAGCTGCAGAGAGTCGTAGAAAGTTCAGCGGCAAAGGAAGAACAGGTGGACCGATGGCGGAGAGTGCGACGAGGCGAGAGGGAAAATGAAAAATGCAAAGAGCACCGCGGACAGGAAAGGAGCAATAGTGCAGGGAGAAAGCGGAAGGAAGGGAGAATCAGTAGGTAATGAGCAAAAGGGACGAGAAACAAGTAACTTGGGGCGGGAAAATAGGGAAACCCGAGGCGGAGAGGACTGCATAGCCGAAAGTTTCAATGCACAACTCGTCGACGATCCGTGGGACCTTGTAGATATAAACCTTGAAACGTACAACTTCGCAGTGGTGCAACAGCATGCACGCAGGTAAAATGGAACACAGTACGAGCCGGTATTAGTTTCGCCGAGGTGCGCGGCTACAACGCCTGCTAACAATGTTAACCGCCCCTGCCTTCTTTGTCGTGTTTCCCTCTTTGCAAAGCTGAGAATGAAATGTGAAAACCTCGCGACGCTTGCTGCAGCTCTTACAAATTGTGAAACTCAATAAGATATGCTACCCAGCAATAGGCAAAAGAATTCTGCCTTAATAAAATATCAACTCCTTGTCCAAACTAAGGGTGCGTGTCCATTTGAAAATAAAACGAGCGCGTTTGCGAGTAATTGTCCAAGAGCATCGTTCCACTATTCTTCGTTCTCAAATGGATACGTGAGCGTACTCTCGACATCGATACTCCCGACTCGATCGGAACCAAATCCTAAAAGTACAACGCACCCATATGCTCATCATGTACTTCTATTCAATAAAGAGAATATTAAATACACTCTAGCACTAACACAACAAATACAAACGGATTTTCTTACCATCGTTTAAACTGCATAAAGCATGAAAAAAACAATGACACCAAGACATAATATCTACCAGACTATCTCCAATTGTCGTCATTTCTCTTTCGAACAGAGAACGCTTTAAGAGTATGAAGGATAAATGCAATATTCGAACGACCAGTTTCCCCATAAAAGCGGAAGGAAATCCGTGTCAGGCAATTTCTCATGGAACTCGAATAATGTTCGTTCGCGAGGGAAAAACCGATCGAATCGTCGAGATACCTCGAGCTTGTTAAGAGTAATGTCGCGAATATTTTCTTGCGCGGCCTGGCCGAGAGATGAAGTCGTTATGCTGGAACAATGCCAGACTCTAATTTCGCGCAGTTTCGACCTAGCTTGGCGGCACGGTAACGCCGAATACATACCATTCGCGGAAAACAAGAGTGTGCATACTACTTGCGCATCAACAGCTGGATAGCGCGGGTTTATCGGAAGATAACCGAGAATCAGTTGCATCTGGTCACGCAGCAACTTTACATCAAACACTGGAGATACAGGTGAAGGTACGTTGCTCTTCCGACTTATCACTGGTCAAGTGAGAGAAAAGTAGAATAACCGATCAAGCCACGAAAAGTGGAATCAGATCATTTTTACACTTGTAGTTATTTATTAGATAAATCTTAGAACATACATTCTTGTCTTCAACTGTCAATGTCTCAACTTGATAAATACTGGCATTGAATCAAACCACAGATGAAACGTCGATGGGAGTATCGCACGCGCGTGAATGATACAAGCAGGAAAACTTCTTTCCAATGCATCCCGATTTATTCATCCCGCTGAAAAGTGGGAAAGTGGATTTTAATGCGAGCTCCCGCGCGAGAAAAACATAATTCCCTTAATTTCATCCGACAATGATGCTCGATCGATCCGATTCCAAACGATAGCTTCGACCCCTTTGCTTACACGTGCATATGATTCTCAATCGACCTGGCAAATCGCTCGTTACTTTTCAAGAATTACTTATCCAGCCTGTCGTGTCAACGAACAGGAGAAGGGACGAAATAAAATCCGGCGTTGTAGCTAGATTCCCAGCACGACAGGGATCGTTAAACAAAATGACTCGATGCTGAAGTTCTCCAAAGCGATCGTCTCGGATACGTACGATTTACTCCTTGCCCGGGTAAGAGCCGGCTAACGTCTCGAAGTTTTAACTAAATTCAACTCTGAACGGGGAGTAAAAAGTTCGGCTGGCATCTATATGGAAAATAACTTTGGTACCGAAGAGTATCAATGGACGGACGTGACGATTTCCAGTGACACTATCCCCGGGAACCACGCACCGACATGAATCAACCACGGAACTTCAGCTGAAGACTGTGATACCACGTTTGACGCCTTGTATTTAATTTCGCGTCTGCAAACACGCGACCGGTTGAACCGCGTTGTTAAAAAGCCGTTCGGGGATAAAAGCATTAGCAACTCGTGTCCATTGTTCCGTTGACTAACTTATAATGCGATCAGGGACTGGATAGCACTCTAATGTGGCTTAATTTCGATGGACTAGAAATATATCTGTGGACTACACAATGCCGAGGACAGGTGTTGAAGCAACGAAGATATCGCGGATACGCCCCAATTATCTTATCGGCTTACACTTACCGCCATTCTGAGCAATCGAACCGTGAACAATTCAGACTATGAATAATCAACGATCGATCAATTCGAACATGCAGTTTCGAAGCACGCATTTTCATCCACCGTTCAAGAATTCGCAGTTGGACTAAAAGGGGATACAGGTAAATGAAATATTACCCTACTAACGAGATATCCGAACACTCCTTGCGATTCGATAGGAACGAGGGTTGCAATCGCGAACGCGTAGCCGCGAAAGCGTTAATAACCACGCTGAAACATGTTTCTCACGTATCGCTCGATATCGTGCGAGAACGGCACACGAAATTACTCCAACCATCCCCTGGCCACCTCGTGAACACCGGAAATATATATATCAAACGTTTTTATTGCTGCTCGAACTTGGGTGCAGCCGGGCCAGACGCCGTGCCGTGCCGGGCTGCAACAGTAGGCGAACGAAACGAAACAAACGAACAAATGAACGAACGGACAAACGAAAAAGGGAGCCCCGGGACGCAACACGAGGGCCGCCGCCTCCAGGGAGTCGTGCCAAAATTGTTAACAGCCGAGACAGCCGTGTTATAGGTGGCATGTGCTTCCAATCAGTCGTCGAACGGATGGGAGCAGGCGAGACGCGGGCAGAGAAAGAAAGGTGGGAGACAGGTGGTCGGCATCCCTGAGATACCGGGGTCACGAAGTCGAACCCGTTTTATTGAACACTCGCGCCCCGATAGAGAAGAAGCGTGCAACGGACGACGCTCGATGCGCTCCCGTATATTTTCTATTTCTATTCGCGGAAATTAGCCAACTTCGTAATATCCGCCTGTTTTCGAACTCGGATATTCGTATCCGTCGCGAGAGTCGCGAAAAGCGAATTGCTCCGAACTGCTTCAAGTGCTGAACAAACGCTCGGTATGTTTCGAATACATATAAGAAGGTTCGATGTGGACGTACAGAGTAGCTCAGCTTACAAAAATAGTTGCTTTACTTATTGTTGAATGAGGCTGCCTTCGGCATCTCGTAAAATAATGATCTGAAAAAGCTCTTCCCAACGTTACATGCGTTCTTTCGAATAAAATAACTTCGCCCCGAGTTTTTTCGGTCAACAATAAGGCAGATATTCAAGTGATTCCATTCGCCTGATTCATCCTACATATATGTATCTAGATGTATGTACATTCTATCTTCAACAGATCGTTGAAACAGTTTATACATATGTATGTACCATGCAGCGAATAACGCTCGACAAGTTATATGCCGATAGTTTCGAACCGCACTTTTGATTAGAACCCACGAATCGGATTAGCAGTACCGCGTTTCGTTGATCGAACATGCACCGATCCGCTACTACTAATCGCAGCCGGGCTTGACCCGTCTCTTTGTCGAGCTACAATAATCAGTAGGACGCATACGATCGCGACGAAAACGTGGCGCTTAAAGCTCGCGCCCAATCTGACGACGCGTCGCAATGGATTGTTGTCGTTGAACGAAAAATCGATCCCGTTCGAGCCACTCGAATAACCCGGATTACGCTTGCATTGTTATCCCCCGCGGAGGAATACGTACGCGGACCGCGCGGTGCACGCGTTTCCAAACGCTTTTATTTCGAGCATGAAAGAAGAAGCGGGGCCGCGACTTCTTTTCAGACACTCTGCGGTTCGGCGTTTACAAGCGTGGCCTAAGAAAGGTAGGAGGAGGCGGAACAACAACCCTGCGGGACATCTGCGGTTGCCGGAGATCGAAATACGAGATACCCCTCGCTGTACGCCCCGTAAATCGGGGTTAGAAAACGAGAGACATTGAGACACACCGGTTGACGAGATATTCGAGAAATTCGTTTGTATACCTGCCTGAAGACACAATTGCAGCGGAGCGTTCGAGGATGCGACCAGTTCCTCCCTACCCCAAGTTTAATATCGGCCGCAAGGAATCTGCACAAATTTGAATCATTCAGAATTTTCGTCGCATTTTCATAGCGCGTTATGTAAAGCACGCCGTTCCCGCCTCGTTCCGCGCATCACCGGGGAGATTGCATTACGAAATGACGCGGAAAAACATGCGTGAAACGCATTCCGATCGTTTTTGGACTGTGCTTCAATTACCGGAAGGACACATCTGTTCCTTTGCATATGGACTCGTCGACGCGGAGCTTGTTCCCTAAGGGCGAACAAACGCGTCCGGTGTGTCTCATGATAACGAGGCACACGGCTTAATTAAGGAAGGAGCATCGGTCGTTAGTAGAATTTTCAGGAGACGCACTCTTCCATTGCGCACGCGGAGGGGTACGAATGCAGCGAGTAGTGTCCTTCAGGGGTTTCAGACGTGCCTCTACTCTTTCCTCCCCTGGCTCCACTCGCTCGCGTTTTGCTTTTTTTCGTCTGTCTGGTCGTTTTCTAAAAGGTCAAAGGGGCCACGTACCCATCTTGAAAGCATTAATGAGCTCCCGGAACGACGTGCATACGCACTGTATGCTCGTACATGCAGTTGCGCCTCGCCTGGGGAAAAAGGTAGAACGGAAGAAGCTGGGAAAAGGAAGGGAAAGAGGGGACCATAGATTTGAGTACCGCGCCGTGTCCAGACGAGAAGACTCGTGACTGGACACACCAATCTTTTTTGGGACTGTCATCGCTCACTTGTCTCTCCTCCCAGCATCGATTCCCGGCTAGACGAGTCATTATAATCTTGGGATCGTAGGACATCTCCTCACTTTCACGACGGTAAGCCTGTTCCTGTTCACGAGGCGCTGACATTCCATTCTAGCCGGCAACCCGTTTGTCAGCGCACAGTTTATCCGAGATTACAACGATCCGTATAGATGCAGGCTCAACAGCAGCAGCAGTTGGCTTCCTGGGCTGTCGCGCGGAAGGATTACCCGAAAGGGTTATAAATATGCTGCGTTTAAAACGACGGAGGGATATGGGGAGGAGTCGGCGTAAATAGGGAAATATTCGTCCGGGAATCTATGTACACGTCCAAAGTGAATACTCTCCGTGATGTCGCGAATGGGATTGCCGAGGGTGGTTGAGGCCTGAAATTTATGTCCCTTCGGCATCGCGTATACGTATAGACGGCAGCGTTATCGAGTATCGCAGGAAATCTATAATAACCGTCCCGGTTTACGGGTGAAATTTATTTTCCGGACAGCGCTGCCGAAGCTCGACAACCCGAGGGAGGTATTGAAAAATTCTTAATCGACCTAGACGTCGTCGCCGGCTATCAATGGAATGATTCATGCAACTTTCCTGAGTGCATGACGTTAGAGTACCGCGAAAGCGAAGTAATTAAAGCGCCCGCAGTTGGAAAGCGATCGTTCGATGTTAAGCAAACGGAAGTTCACCGTTCAAAGGGTTCGCCTGAGTCTAGGCATGATCGACGAAATCATATTTAAACCGGGAAAGTGAACCGATAAAACGGAAGGAGGGAGAATTTCCTTTATCGCGGAATTGTTCCAGATTTACGAGCTCCCGGAGTTCAGCGATTCAAATTTTTCAACTGCGCTTTCTTGCCTAGCCGTTATAAGTTCTTAGCCGAACGAGTCGTGAAAGGCTGAGGAAAGAAGCCACTATAGAAATGGACGGAGGGAAAATGTTCGCGAAGACCGACCGATTCGATATTGATGAAAACTCTGAGAACTTCCATCTGAAATTTTTTTTCCTCAATGAGAATATGCAGCTAACGCAGCGACTCACGTTTGCCAACAATAAATCTTCATTCGATATCGGCTACCCTATTAGAAAAGTTTATCTCGACCGACGTGGAATATAAGAAACATAATTTCTTAGAAAGTTGTTTCGTATTCGACCTCTACAGCAGCTCGCGAAGTCGGGTATTATACATTTACCGGCTTGTTTGACAAGCAATTTTAACTACGATTCTTAAAGTTTGCACCTCGTTAACTGGAAGGGAAAAAGAGGAAAATTAACTGGCTTTCGTCAACGAGGTGAGTAGCAGCACGGAAGTGTAATTTCTCCACTACATTTATTGATCAAGCGAGGGCATCTTTACCACCTTCTACTGTTTAAATGAACCTTCTTTCTAGAACAACTAGAGAAATATTTGTCGACATAAATGGCAACTGAGGGCTTGACGGATTAAGAGTGGTAATGGACTATATTCGCCACAATCACTCCTTAGGTTATAATAAGTCGCTATTGTAAGTATAGTATTATTGCTTACACAAATTAACAATTGTATAACCAGTGTAATAGCTTTAAAGCTGATGCGACATTAAATAAATAAATAAAAAAAGGAGGATGTAGAAATGTTTTAGACAGCGTTAATGCAATTTGTATGCCTTTTGCAGTCGAGTGCAATCGTCAACGTTAGAATGATACGGCAAATACTATTCCTTGACCGATTCGGTTCTTCTGCCGAAGACAAGCGCTTCTGAGAGTTGAATTTTCGCTGAAAATGCAGAACTGTATGAACGCTGATTTTGGTTGTTAGCCATTCGGGAAAAACACGTATTGTTTAAATGGGCTGCAACTGGAGCTGCGAGTTAAAGCTGCGCTAAACAAATCGGTGCCTGTTAATCGTTTAAAAATATGAAACACGATTCGCGAAATGCTTCAGTAACTGCAATCTCTGGCTCAAACCCATTCAAGACCGTGTACATTACAATTATTGGTGTATCGAGCGCGTTCATCAATCGGATACGTCCACGGATACGTAACATGTTTCAACACACCATGCACTGACTACCCGTATCATTAACACCCATGGTGCATTGTTTAACGATAGATCCGAAAATACGAGCTGCACCGATATCTATTTCCGTTGCACTGCGATTAGACTATTACTTGACTCTCAAATTAATCGAGCTTTCGAAAACATGCGAATTGCGATGCGCCTTGCTTTTTGGAAAGTTTTTTTTTATTGAATGTACGCGTGCTCGAAGTAACGAAGGATACAATTCTCACATGAAGTTTTAATTGCATCGTTGCGCGGATTCATCGTTACGCATACGATCGTCGGCCACAAAAGCAAAAAGTTTGCAACAACGATATACCTAGACGGAAGACACAATTGTGAATCGAGAAAGCGTATGCTGTATGTCGGTCGTTCTTACTTGCAACCTACTGCACATTATGCTGCTCCGAGCTAAGAAGCTCGAGCCTAAAACGCGTGATGGGATTCGAGTCACGTTCACAAGAAACACGGTGATAGCATCTTATTGATACTGTGGCCAGAGTGACGCTAAAATTTCCGAGCAGAGCTTGCATCCTTAATATCGCCGGCCTGAATACGGGTCAAAGATACGCCTCGTAGTCGATAAGACGAACTTGGAGCATACAAGCGGGAACGGTATACATACTCTTGACGCTCTCCGCGACAGCAAGAACAACGATATTGGCTGCGCGTGCAGTCAAGTGCATCCAAGATACCAAAGTCATAACTGAGTCGTCGTTCCGCGATAATTATTATGCCCTCGAGGAGTGCAGCAACGTATACGCCGGTATTCTGCTCGAACAGTAGTTTGAGAAAGAGACCAGGTAAGCGAAGAAAGAATGGTCGAGCATTTCTGCTCTTTGCCTGTGCGTGTACAGCTCGCGTTGACTGGAGGGAGAGAAACGTCGAGAGGAGAGAAGAGGAGAAAAAGCGGTAGTACCGGTCTAGCCTGTCCTCGGCGAATGCAACTTGTACTTCGGCACGTAGGTAGACCGTCTTACGCCATACCTGTGCTATAGTGGATGCTAAAAGTATTCCCTCGGCTATTTTCACCTAATTTACAGAGGCCAAATCCGAAATGGAACCCTTTGATCGAGGGATGCTCCGCACGCTATAATTTCCACCCCTCGCAGTGCCATTCTTTCCACGGTGTCTTTAACACCGTTCGTCACACGGTTTCTTTATAGCCCGGTTTAGTTTTTATCATCTATCTTGCTATGAATTTTAGTGGACCGTCTTCGTTCGTGGCCTTACGATATTTACCAGACGTAAAACTTTCATTAAGGAGGTAGAGTATTCTTCTACGCCGGAATAAAAACCAGGAGATGAAGTTATAAAGAGCTTTTAACACTTACTCCCGTTTCCTTCTAAGGGGGATCTGTAGCAGAAATTTTTACCTCATTTTCAGATCGAATAAGAAATTCGAGCTTCGTGTAATAAGACATAGGATGGTCCACTGGCTCCAAAACAAGAACAACTCTTTTAACTACAGCTACACTTTAACGAGCAATCAATAATAATTGTTGACAGTAATAATTTCATTATTCTAATCCGTAATAAACTGTAAGAACCGTAATACTTTCATGTACAAAGTTTTCATGATGAACGACCGCAACCCTATCAGATATCAGTACACGCGCGATATGGACGCTCTCGAATTACCATCGCAAATAATTAAATAACCGGGACATTGTTAGCTATGAACGTCTTTCGCTACGACCAAACATAGGAAGCCGTGTGTCACCTTTGGGCCGAAACTAATCGACTACGTTCGTTTCTTCAAGTTCCTGTAGCAACGGGGTGAAAATATGTCAACCGTGGGTTATTAATCGCGCATTACTAACGCCACGACTACGACGCGGTACAAAAGCGCTGCAAGGGACACAGTCACGGGAACGCCATGTGCGGTCTTAAATATGAACGCTCCTATGCGGAAAGCTTATAAACGACATATGCGCTCGGCGTGTACACGTCCACCCCAGCCTCACGGGGTGCCGTTGGCTGCGTTAATGCAAGATAATGCTCCATCATTTCGTTCCATTTCATTTCGATTTACCCCCGAGGCTCAGGTGTAACTTTTCCCCCAACCGGGAAGTAACGAGGGAGCAGGCCGACTCCCTTCTTCCCTGTTAATTCAATTATCGCTAGGTTGAAGCACGGAGGAATAAAAATTAGTCTCGAGTTAAGGTAATTCACGGTTAAGTACCGGTCCACGGCTTCGACCGCCGATAAGAAAAGGAAACCAAACGAGCCGCGTTATCTCTGATCCGAAAGTAGCATTAGAAGGGACGATGCGACGTATCCCCACTGTTGCACACCAGTGCAACCACGCGAGCAATCTTCATCATTGAACAATAGTTGCAAGCGCGAATTTTCTCACTTATCAACGCAACATTTGTCTCCCGCTTTCACGTTTTTATATGGCATTTGGTATAAAAGCCGTGTGCGTACGAATTCACATGGATCTGACCCGAATACCTCGATGGTGTACCTATTGATTCGCGAAAAACGCGGACCGTGCAAATGGAACGATTCAATCGCGCTATCCAATTATTCATTACCAAACAGGATTTTAAACGTTTCAAGGAAGGCAGCAGATTGCGAGATCGAGAAGTGGTGGCGGTACCTACAAACGAAAGAACAAGGAGAATTAATCATCACGTGATAATTACCCTTGTTCGACGTCGACGCGAGAGGAGCTAACCGAAGCGCGTCTTCGTCCTGCGAGCGCGGAATTCTCTCGAGGTGCCGATAACAGTGTGATGAGGCAATTAATATTGATGTAACACGAGGCGAACCCTTCCCCTATTGTTACCCGAATACCGAACGTCGTCCGGATTAATATTTAATCCGTGGGATCACGGAGTTTCTAGAGGGGCCGGGGCCGGCGAACGTTGTTCCGTGCTCGGCGAATTTTTGACGATCGCGTCGCGGAATTCTCGATGCAGCCTCTCAGCGGTCGAATATTCAACGACCTCGTTCCGCTGGCGTAATAAACTTCTTGATGCTTCGCCGGTGCACGACAACGCAATATGTAATTATTATGCACCGCCGAGGGACCATGCTCTCTCTCTTTTCTTCCCTCTTCTCATTTCGTTCGCGTGCTCTTGCCTTCTCTCTTTTCCCGTTGCGACCGTGTGAGAGAAAAAGCAGATACAGCGACTCGAAAATGCAACCGTATACCGCGAGTACCTGAAGCTATTCGAGATAGTTTGCATGCCTTCTCGCAATCTTGAATCACTTAAAACTATTACGCTTTTTCTACGCTTATTGTCATAGTTTGAAGGGCCGTAGATAGCGAGAAATCCGGGGTACAATTAATAACTGTTACCGGATTTCTTTGATTGAAAGAAACAGGTGTAACTGATAATACTGCGAGAGAAAGAATGGTGGAATGTACGTACGTGGAATCGTACGTCATGATTAATTAAAATAATTGCGGAATGAAAATTCTTGTAAATGAAGTGCAACGATTGTTCATCCGAATTATTTCAGATTAATCTTTCAATTAATTATATGGATATTGGTACGTTACGAGCAATATTGGATTTATTAAACTTGTTTATAGTTTTTTTATAATTAGTAAATTTTGTTTGATTTTCGATGCTGGTGCATAAAATTATGGTACTTCACATTTCAAATATTTAACTGGACAATGTTGTCAACAGCATTTCCTTTGCAGATTAAATTGTGGCGATTTTTCATTGAGGCTACTAAATCACATGCATTTTGATGACCGACATAATTTTCCTTTCTTGAAGCTAATGGCAAAAAGCTAACTGCATATTTAACGATGTCGGAGTGCCTCCTTCAACATGTTTGTTCCGCTTTAAACGTCTACAGAGTTTTTAGCGAAAAGTGGGATGGTGCTTTTAATGATCTATTGTTACTCAAGCACTGCGAAGTCAAATGAATACAATGTGACGATTATATTAAGACTATGATCCAGTTTTTAATGTTAGTTCGTTGAATATTTTTAGAATTC
The DNA here is from genome assembly GCA_023838395.1 of Holcopasites calliopsidis. Lineage (NCBI taxonomy): Eukaryota > Metazoa > Arthropoda > Insecta > Hymenoptera > Apidae > Holcopasites > Holcopasites calliopsidis. The sequence continues at coordinate 7,066,651 of JALHAQ010000005.1, read as the reverse complement.
CAGTTCAATTGGGAATCGAATGCAAATACGAACACGCAATACAGATTATACACTTACTCGTACGACAGCACTTGAATTCCATGACTTAAAAAAAAACTTACATTCGTAGCATCACTTGAAGAAATTTTGTAATTAAAAGTAAATTCACTTGGCGTATCATTCGTCGGCTAATGAAACCACGGCGAGATAAGGCAATTAATATCAACTATTGGTTTTATTAAATTAATATATTACACTATTTTGATGTAACGATTCGATCGAATTTTTTTAATTGCATCATGGATTGCATGTACTTTCTTTGAAGCGGTGATTTAAGGCATCTGGTATCTTTGAATCAGCGATATAGTAAATGGTACAAGTTTGATAATTCTGTACTATAAGAGCCGGCGATAAACGTTCCATTTCTAACATTAAATTGAACCTCTGATAAGGAAACTATTGCCCCATTTCGGTTTGGCGTATCAAATGATACAAAACATCGGATATACGATGCGTAACTATTACCCAATTCGAACCACAGCTTCCGAAATTACCTCAAAAAGAAGTTCCTTAAGCCCTCATTTCTCTACTTGAAATCTAGCCTGCAATTTTGCTTAAAATGCATATAAAATTCCAAATGAAAAATAGAGGAGATGGGTCGAATATGGGCTAGGGTCTAAATATGGACCAGCTGAAGTTTAAGATCATCTCATATAACTGTATAACTACGATTCAAAAACCAATGAAAACTAGGAGAAGCAGATAATGAATTGTATCAATTTAATTCAAAACTTGCCATTTGACTTATTTTACCATCTCCAAAGATTTCACAGGAATGTTTTGTTCATCTTCTTCACAATAATCTGTTGAACTAAGAGCTAATTTGCCAAAAGTACTAAATTTTTGACGTCGCAACTTTTCTTAACATAAATTGTCTACTAAATAAAATTGCATAGCAATAACTGACATCGCTCTAAGCATCGCTGAACAAGTGATCTAAATATGGGCTAGAGGGTGAAATTCATCAGGGGAATTACCCAGACGGGGGGATTTGTGTTGCATATTTCGCAAGGAGTTTTTCTCTGGAGATTTGGAAGAATTTTGTGCAGGTGTTTAGGCGTGTACGTTTGTTACTATCGTAAATTGACTTCATCATTGAACGCTTCTTAGCACCATTTAGGACCATGCCGTTTTCGGTTATTTCAAGGGTAGCCCATATTTGTACCACACGTTTAAACACGAGCATTTTTACTTTTACTCTAAATACATAGTTTCTAACAAATATGATCTTTCTCCAGATTGTTTGAACATCATATTGCATAGCAGACATGCTGTAGATATCCACTGTAGTGTTACATTTCAAAAATCTTCAACTAGTTTGACAATAATGCCCGAAATAAAAGTGCCGGCCCATATTTAGACCACGTCCTCTACATATAAAACTGCAACTTTTATCATTCGCGAGCCTTTCCATAGGCAGCAACTTGGCGGGAATGCGAATGGATTAAGAAGTGTATAGAGTCCCGGTTGGCGAAGGAGTCAAACCGGGACGGGATTCCGATGATCGATGAATCGTCTCGGATTTCCCGAGCACGCCCATCCCACCAGCTGACTTTGACACTTCCCGATCCGTCTTTATCAAGATTCCATTCTCGGTCTCGATTGACAGACAGTTCGATCGCGCCAAAAAGGCGATCCACGTTCGACGGTGGCACGCGCGACTTTAATCTTTCATTCGGATACGTGATTCAATGCCAGCGCAATGCAACGCCTCTCGTCGGGCGTAATAATAATTGAAAATACGCTAGGCATGCACAGTTCGAATTTCCCCGGACTTCGGGCCGCGCCACTTTGCCCCGGACGTTGGGGAAAAAAGCGAGAACGACTGCGGGTTCTCGAACCAGTTCGGAACGGGGCAAAAACGAGATGATAAATAAAGGCGCGCACGAAGTAGACGGAGATGAAGCGCAAACGGGACGCGAGGAAAGAGGTCGCAATGAAAAAGAAAAGAACCACGAAACCACAATAGCTTTTTCTCTCTCTCTCTCTCTCTCTCTCCCTCCCTCTGACACACTGAATTGCCTCTAGCATTGGTCCTTTTCTTGGCCCCCGGCTGAGATACCGTCCTTGCCCTTCCAAGATCGAGTTAGTTTGAAGAAGAGAGTGAAGTTGATGGGAGAATGAATAACATACGCATCGTCAGAGAAACGGAGTAATAAGTGAAATACACTTACCCTAACGAATGGCATAGTATGGTCGATTTTTCCTCTGCACGCGGGTGTATCCTCCACAAACAGGTCACTAACTAGCCCGTACACATCACACATCGGCGCGACTTACGCGAGCAAGTAAACTAACTTTTCCTCTCCTGCTTTTAAAAAACACTTGACTTGACTCCTTCACAGAGAACACACAGCTAATTATACAGCGAACAGAAAACGGCAAGAATCCACGCGTGCTGTAGTCAAACCGGGTAAAATAAACACTCGGGGGATCATCGTGTCGTATGTGGACTGAAAGCGGCGCGTGAACGTGCACGATCGCGCGCGGTCATTCCGCGATTCGTTTCCGATTCCACCTTTCTTCCGGTCCACCTGGCAGCATCAACCGTTTCGTACGCGGAGTTCTGTCACGTACGAGCGATTATCCGCGAGCATCGAACGTATCGCGATGAAATGTCACCTTTCTCTATATCACGCGACACTGCCACGAAAACGTGTAACGCCGTAAGAATGATCGCAATCACGCCCACTCTGCTCAAACACGCAGGGCAAACTGTCGTCTGTTCGCCGCTCGGAAACGACGGCAAGCGAAACTCGATGGCGCCACGACTCTGCGGAGTCTGTGCCGTGAGTGCCCTCGGTCTCGACTGTGGCGCCGCTGCCAGCTGATCCTCGTACTACGCTCCAGGCGCACAATATACACCTCCACCAGAACACATCGGCGCGTTGAGTTATTCAGTGCTGTTCACGTGCGGGGCCATTCGACTTACCTACACACCCAAATCCCCCGAACGTCCCGTGCACGTGCACAGGATCTCACGATGCTGCGTCGCCCGAGTGTGGGGCGTAGTTAACGCTCGGCGTGGGCCCAAGGGGTGAGCTGCACGAGAGGGTAGTTACCCCCCTCCCCCGCGCGAAGAGTGTTCGAGGGCGGCGCAACCGCAATTCGTCGATCGCAACGACTGATTGTGAGCGCGATTTAACGGAAGTCGCGCGCGGCCTGTCTACTTTTAAAACGTGCCTGATACGACACGGAGTTATGTATAGCCACCGCCTAAATTGCTTTGTCCGTACGATTTACTTTCCTTTCATGCAAATCAGCTTACGCGATCCGTTCGGCTCGCGGAAACGTATCTACTTGATACGTTTATACGGCGATGCCACAGCCAAATCCCAACTTTTTTCCAATTGAAATTGGACATTTATGACTACCACCACAGTGGATGATAAAATTAATATGAACACATTGAAATTGCCAATTATTCGGAGTTTGATCAAGCATGGAATTGAAAGAACACTTAAAATGTTACACTTTTTATCGCAAGATATATTGTTATGCTTTTAACAAAATATTGCAACGATTTTAAAGCTTCTATATAAAATAAACATGTACATTTGTCAATATTTGGTCACACTATTATTTTTTAAATACATTTTATATGTTTATCGATATTTTCTTGTATTTCTCAGTCGTTATGCCATAGAGGTGCAGTTTTCTTAATCAATTATTGTTTATTAGTTATTATTTCCGATGGGATGCGACTTTTTAATCATTCCCATGGATGGAATCGGCAATTTTTCCATCCGTTCATATACATATAAGTAGATAAAATGTAATTCATGAAACATACTCGGCGCGACGCTCATTGTCAGTACGTTGAAAGCATTAGACAACCCTTTCTCGCTAACGCGCTACATGCTACTCCATGCTACATATGTACAATAGCATGTGCAGAGTAAGTGTAGCAAGTTAATTAATATGTAGCGACATACATATAAGCAATGACGGTAATCAGAATAAAATGAACAGAGCGGATCGAACGTGGAGCGGTCGAAATTAGCGCGACTGCCGGCTGTACTTTGGTAACGAACGAAAGGCCGGAACGCTGTCCGATCCGTGGCTCATCAAAATTCAAAGCAGCCTCGTTACAACTTCCGAAATTACGAATGCACCTCTGTCCTACAAAAGTTGCAGAAGCCACCCCCCCCCCCCGGGTTAAGCACACGACACGCGGACCCACCCTTAAGCTCTTCTCTACGATTGTCACTGCGATTAGTAACTGACAACAGTCCCCGTTTCTGCATTTGTAGAACGTGCATGCGAAAGGTGAGACACAGGGAGATGAATAGAGTAATATATGGAGAATGGAACGAAAATGCAATTGGAAGTGAACAAAGAATAAAGTAAATATGTAGTTGTTGGCTATCTAAATCCGAACTTACGTAATCCGAAATACGCAAATCCGAATTTAAAAGACAAAACAATCCGAAGTTGAAAGATAAAAACAGTACAAATAATTCTAAAGTAAATAAAATGTGATAAGAAAAGAGAAAAAGAAATCAGAGAATTTTACAGAGAACATGTTTCCTATGAAGAAGCGTAACTATGTTAATAAATACTATTCACTAACTATTTAGCAGGCCAAGACAATTTACTTATGAGTGTGCAGCGAAATATGAAGTGCATGAGAAGCACGAAAATATTATTATTTATTTAAAAAGGCATAGCATAAGCTATCTCTTCATGTTTTATTAAAACAAGACCAATCACTGCCAGGTTGCCAACACCTATTTACCCCTACAAGTTCTGAAGTTAAACGAGATATTTGCTGGAATTTATAACGTCTGACCTAGGCAGTTACGGCTGACACCGCGGAGAACCGTGGAATACTATGGTTAGCAGTGCAAGTGTACACTTTCACGCGATTTTTGCCTGCAGCCCTCCCTCTGTGTGCGCTTCTTTTTCACGAAGCCCTCAAAGACGATGGGGCTATACGTCTGCCGACGATAGCAAGAGATCAGTTCTGCCGGCAACTCTCGACCGCGTCTCCGCCCTCCAGCGTATCTCGACCCCTTTCGTCTTTCTTCTGAACCCCCCGCGGCCACACACCATCGCCGTTCCTCCGCACACGTTTCGGCCCCGACCATGCAACACGGGGTTGCGAGGCCGCCCTACGGAGCAGCCATGCTAGTCTAGCTAAGTCGCCGAAAGCTTGGTCTCTCTGCGGAATTCAGCTCCCGTCATATACCGGCGCGGCGTATTGCGTGGCATCCCTCGGTGTTGGCGATGCACTTCGATCCACTGGGATCGAGCCTCGTGAAATTAGATTTGCCCGGACAGCATGGTACTCCAGCGTAACGCGTACCCTTTGGCGAACAACCGGCGGACCTACATGCTCATTACACGCGATCGTTCTTCTGTCCTCACGGTTCCACACTATCGCCGCGCGCCTCTCCGCTTACATTGTGCTTTTCAATTTTCGATAGGATTAAACGATGTACCAGACTGGAATATTGATCAGAAATGGTATGGAGCTGGGGGATGTAACGTTGTTAAGATTATGTGGAACAGCGTTCGCAGATGCTGCTTCCGTTCAGATATTTGAGCATTCAAATACCCGAGTGCATAATCTTCGAATAGCAATTTTCATGTAATATGTTGCTTCGAAAGATTTGTTGAATGACTATTTAAGAAATCGTGACGCTTGGGCTAACTTTTCTTCAACTTTGACCAATCATTTTGATAGCCTTCATGTAAGCGGAAGTACCAGCAAATCACACAATTACAACTTTAGTACAAACTATTTGAAATATTACGGTACTCTACAATTCAATTACAACACTTCCATCATTTGCTCCTTTTCAAAATATCTGCAACATGCGTCGTCATTACAAAAAGGATACAATTTACTCATCACGGTTGAGTTCCATTAAACCAACGCATTCAAACAAAACATTCGACCATTCCGTTCCATTTCATTCTTGCAGAATGAAATTGTTACACATTCCACCTCGATTTCTCTCCTCGTCTCTCGTGATTAGAAGGGCAACGAAAAAAAATGTACAGCCCAGCCGCGCGACGTACGTCTACGTTTTTCCCCGCATAAACCAGGCGTGTGTGTCGCGCGCGTATCGCGGCGCTTTAATGAAAACGCACGGCATGTTTTAATTAAAATTTGCATGCTTCACCTAAGGCAGCTTACGCGATAGTTCTGATTAGAGGTTTGCAAAAGAAACAGGGCGGCGCAATATCCTCTCTAGTCCCAATCTCGGTGTTTAGTACACGCGTCTTTAATTTTGGCTTCTCTTTTACGTTGCTCGTTATCGCGACCCCGAGTTACAATGCTACCGGGTGTTTACCGACTTGCGGGAGGCGAGAGTTCGATCGATTCCCCATCGCCGAAAAAGCTCTTCCCATGTCTCTCCACGCGTGTCACGTGCAAATGCATTCCCATGCAACGCGTTAAATTTACGCTCGGTTGCGCGAAAATACACCTGTGCATGCCGCGGTAACGACCACTTCTTGTCCTTTGCAACGTGAATTTAAATTGCATCGAAGATCGTTCCGCGAAGATGGCCAGGCTGGGTGATGATTTTTCAGAGTACGTGGAAATCCAATTTCAAGGAACTCGACGAACCGCAGAGCGTACGATGATCATGGCGCAATTTTCTTCGAAAGAAAAGGAAACGAGAGTTTCTCCCATCTTTGGATCATTTCGTGGATACCTCTCGCGGTGTTACAGCACGGATTCTAAAGCTGTGCATCGCGATGATTTATGAAGGACGTTCCATTCGCAGCCGGTCACAATAAAGGTTTGTCCAATGCTGAAATTGATCGAACGAGATTTATCATCGCGCGTACCGTGTACAGTTTCGAGAGAAATGTTTTAATCACTGGCAATCTGCTGCTTTGTCCCGCTCTCCCCCATTGGTACCGCTTCGTCTTGTTCTACCGTTTCTCGGACCGAACCAGGAGAACGGCATGAAAGAGGAATACCCGCTGCGCGAGGGGGAAGGGGGGCGGGAAAACAATTACGTTATCAACGATTGAAAAGCGACTTCGGTTCCCAGTCAATTCCGCGATAACCTCAGACAATAAGCAATGTAGATAATAGCTTAGCGGCGGCTTATCTGCTCACCCTCCCCACCTGGGGGCGAAACGTTTTGGCTGGAATGATAGAAAGTATTTCGCGTGTTTGGCGAAGTTGCCGGGGTGAGAGAAGTTTTCGCGATACCGCGGAGAGAACCGTATCAGATTCCCCGAAAGCAGGCGAGAGAGAGAGGGAGGTTCCCATCGCGACTGGGGGGGTTTAAAGCCCTTCGTGCTTGGTTTTCGCGGCGAGCGAAACTTACCTAAAGCAGATACGGGTCGTCGATCCGCGCCTTCTCCATCCGGTGATGGACAAATCGTCCGGCGGACAGAAATTGAATGTCCAACTAGTATCTAAGTACTATCGAAGCCGAATAGTTTCGCCAAGTCGTCTCCCAGCGAAATCGCGATCGTATTTTTTCCCTTAACTTCTTGCTAGGTCGCCGGGCGAGATTTGTTTCTTAAATCGCCCGTCGGAAAGTTTGCGAAATGATACTCATTAGGTGGGAGAGCCGAGGGAAATTCCTCGCGGCAAATGTGTGTTCCGCGCGTGAAATTATTTTGCGGACGAATTCGATCGCAGTGCACGTCGGATACGTAATTGAGTTCCTCGTGTAGTTCAAGTTGAAGATTCATTTGCTTCTTAACAGTAATTCTTTGTTAGCGTCTGGAAGATTCGCTTCAATCTATATCTTTACGTGTTTATGCCAAGTTATGAAAATGATGAATAATTAACAGATTACTTATTTCCCCTATTAATACTATTCTTGAATATTTTGCAAGAAAAAAGAATTAGAAATACGTTCTACTATCTCGAATAATTCGTTCACCCCTCCGTGCAATCGTTTTCAATATACGGCCAACAGAATTGGGTGCCAAAGAGAAGAAAACAATTTCCTATCCCCCTCATCCTAACATTTCCACAGCCAGCAGGCGACTCCAGAGAGCTTTTTAACCCACTACCGTGTATCACACATCTCTCGACTCCCTGCAGAACAATAGGTATACACGCACGCCCGCCTCGATGAAGCAACATTTCCCTCAGCTTTTTTCCTCCAAAGACGCGTGGCGAAGCGGTTAATTAATTCGCGGGTCGTATCTCACGCTGCGGTCGGTGGGGCGATTCGGCGTATCGTTACAAGCCACAGCATCCGTGCTATCGCGAAATAATCGTATTCCCTTTACGACCGTAAGCCAGGGGCGAGTACGTCTTCTATTTTCGCGGCGAGTTTCGGAGAGTCTGTCCTCCCAGGAGGAATGTCTCGCCTAATTTATGAAACGCGGCGAGCGTTGTACCATTTACGGACGCGTCTTTGAAACGGTTCGGTTGGACCAACTTGGGAGAAGTTTGCAGGCAAGCTTCCGCTTCCGGCTCTAATGTCCCCTCTTGCACGTTACACGACCCACCAGGATTTTCTTGATACGTTATCAGTAGGGCGCTGTAAAAGGGAAATTGTTAGTACTATTAGTGCATCGGCGATCAGAGATCAGAGATTGGTACTTGAGAATGTCGAATATTATATTGCACACATTAAAACATTCTACATATACGAATCTACGGTAATTATTCTGTGTGAAAAAGGAAACTAACGAAATACTATTGTAATATAAATTCTGAATAATACAAATTATAATATAAATAGTACGAAATACTGTTCTCTTGAATTTCTCCATAAGAAGCTGCAATTTCATATGCACCACCTTGATAAATAGCCAGAGGCAGTATTCTGTATTGACCCTACCTAAGATTTCCGTCTTCTTCCACTCCTATGTCTGCCTCATCTTCTTCCCGACGGACGTGTCCCGCGTAAAACCGGCGAGAAAGAAACGCGAGCTCTCTTAGCGAATGCATTTCTTCGTCACTAGAGAGTCGTGCGGGCTCAAGGATGCTGCCGGTCGCAGAAGAAAAATGGACTGTCTTTGCCCGCAGTGCTTCGTGAGATCAACGAAATTAATGAAACGTTTATGTTGCCCGGGATGCATTCAGCGCGGTGTAATTAGTGCCGGTGACCTGGAGCACACTGGTAAGAGTGGATTATGCATAATTACGAATGGCTCCGAGGAAAGATCGTTGCGGTGCCTGCATGGGCGGGCAACTTTCGCAGTGGTAACGCCAATGAACAATCCTTCGTGGAAGTGCTTTTGGCTTCTCTGAATCTAGATATCATAATTCATGCTTGTGTTTTCCATTTTAGGAGAAAAAGGAATTGGAAAGCTAAAGCTTCAACGCGTTTCGGTTTCTTAGCTTTAATGAATAACAGAGGAAAAAAACAATTTAAGGTGAAAAGCGAATCAGTTCTGCGCAGATTATTTTACCAATACCACCGACAAACAAAATGTGTTTGCAAAAAGATGTGTGACCGGAACCACAATCGCTACAGAGAATCGTACGTGGACAATTGCTCCTACGCGCGGATCTGTTCAGAGAATGTAACTCGAGCTAATAGCCAATAGCCGGAAAATTGTCTTTACTCATTCACTGTGCGAAAATTCAATCCGGGAAATGCGACCAACACTTTGCGGTAAACTTTTTCCACGCGTGTCCAAAGGAGGACGGACCGCTGTCGTTTTATTACAAGTGCCACGCATTACGCAGAAGCGGGTATCGGAGTGACGAGAAATGTACAGCGCAGAGGCCACGCGGTCTCTCTGAAAACTTTTAAAGGGATCAGCTCGCGAATCGAGTGACCCGAATAGACGCTCCCACTGTCCAATATTTAACCAGAAAGTTTCAATCGAACCTGCACGATTTCTCGCGCTTCCGCCACGAAAGCTCGGTTCTCCCGACGCGGGATATGCTTTTCAATTCGCCTCCGTGGAGGACCACGACACCCGGCACCTCCTCGATCACCATTAAATACCAAGCAGCCGGTTGTTGAATCATCGTTTAACCGTACGCCGATCTCGAAGCATGAAACACGCGTTCGGAACGCACAATCACCGCAAAGGCGGCCGGAGATACCTGGGGAGTCACAATGGAAATACGCGGAACGGCAAAGGGGACGTCGATTTCTCAGCAATTTCTGTTATCCTGTCCGATCGCACGGGAGTGCTGGATGAGACGGACCGGCTGTAAGAAATGGACCATGGAGAAGCGGTTGGGACGGTCCACGCAGAGGAGTCTGCGAGGCGTGATTTTAGAGCGTCCGGGGAACCCAGGTGCAACTTCCATCCCGCCTCTTTCGTATACCCGTGCCTCCGACAAAGCCTTCCGTTCTTTGGAATCGTCCTCCGCTCTCGGGGCCTTGATGATTTCAGGTATACCGACGAATCGCACCAGATATTTGCCCAAAATAAGTGTCTGAGGCCAATACTGGTAGATATGCCAAGATCAATGATATGCATGGAAGTGCATATAAAATATAGAATAGAATAGAATATAGGATACATTGTAGATTATGTGAAACAGTGCACAGAGTTGGGCATCTTTCAAATGGCAAATAACTTTCAAATAAAAATACAGTAGCGCGTTTAGGAAAAACCTTTATAGAAGCTTGAATTTGGAAAGTTGCGCTGGTTATTTGTTATTCGACAAGTGCCCAGCCCCGATAGTGCAGTAGCATTGTTTAAAACGTAATTACGCCCAAGTTAAGACTTAAAGGAAGTAATGTCTGGAGATTAGGGTAATCACTTGTATGTAATATAGATGTATAATACTTATGTCAACGAATTAAGTGCAATCAAAGTTTCCTACAAATGTCGATAAAGTACTTCACATCTGTTAGTGCATATGTATATTATACTATTAATTAGGAGGTAGGTAAAGCTTTGGAAAATAGGGATTACTAAAGGTCTGTAACTATTCATAATGTTATAAGCGTTGTTATTTTGGGTTGCACTATTGTATTCTGCGAAAAATAAACTACTTTAAAAAGCAGAGACCAACGGTCAGATATTTGCAGCAGGCGAGTCCAAAATGTATAATAAGTTTGGAAAAATTACTAAGTTTGAATTAATTATATGTATAATCGCAAAGACTTTAAAATGACGGTCTGTGAAAAGGGAGAAACATATTGAGCTTCAGTCGTAAGTATTTGCTAAGAATAATTGAAGAATTTATAATTGTAAAGCGCAGGAGTTATTTTTACACTCGATACACTGACTTGGCGTTTAACAAGTGCAAGGTTTGTAATCGTTACAATATCTACAGAACCTTGATCAGTTACGAAAAGAGCTCTGCTACGTCAATGCATTACTTCATCGAGAATCGCTATGGCAATTATCATAAAGCGTGGGCAGATACGAGTATTCGATAATCTGATAAATGGTGGCACTATAACACTGTGCAAAGATCAGCAGCGTTGAATTATTCAGAATTTGTAGCTCTTGAAACGGCTTTACTATGCAATTCGAGTCTATTTTATTATGTAAATGTATTAAATCTTATTACGTAGATGTCGTATTAGAATTTGTATAATCTATAGCTTTAATTGTAAATTAATTTATTAGCACATTTAATAAACTTATAAACAATTACAAACGATTGCCATATGTATGAATATCAAAGTCATTAAATAAATAAATCTGCGATGAAAGAAATTTGGCTCATTATATTTTAACACCTGTCCTACTCCGCAAACTGCGTTCCTAACGTTGCATTGCTGACTTTGTTGCTAACTCTACATTATAAAGCACTTAAACATACAAGAACGCACAAGACTAAATTGTGTAAGGTAAGTATACTGGGAAGTATACAGGTAAGTTATGTATGCAAGCATTTAAAAAATGTTTGCAACTTACTTTGACAAGGGACTCTATAAAATCAAGTTTAGAGAAATTCTTGGAAACGACGTCACAATTCCAGGAATTGGTGAAATTAGAGACCTCCTAGCCTATCATGCTCTCCTAATACAAATTGGCCATTTCGAACACTTGGGATTCCGCAAAATCATGTTCTGCGAAATTCTTGGAAATGACGTCAAGTTCCAGGAATTGGCGAAATGAAAGACCTCCTCGCGTATCATGTTCTCCTGATACAAATTGGCGATTTCGGGCAAAGGAGATTTCGTAGAAGCAGGTTCTCGGATATTCTTGGAAATGACGTCACATTCCAGGAATTCGTGAAGCCGGAGACCTCCTTGCATATTATGTTCTCCCAATACAATTTGGCGATTTTGGGTACAAGGATTTCTTAAAATTCATGATTTTGTATCAGGAGAACATAATATGCGAGGAGGTCTTTCATTTCGCTAATTCTTGGAATGTGACGTCATTTCCAAGAATTTCCCAGAACCTGCTTTTGCGGAATCCCCTTTGCTCGAAATCGCCAATTTGTATCAGGAGAACATAATAGGCCAGGAGGTCTTTCATTTCACCAATTCCTGGAACTTGACGTCATTCCCAAGAATTTCCCAGAACATGATTTTACGGAATCTCTCTTGCTCAAAATCGCCAATTTGTATCAGGAGAACATGATATGCGAGGAGGTATTTCACTTCAGGGATTCAGAAATTTGCTGTCATTTTCTCGCAATGATCTCTAACTTAAACTGTTACGAGTGGGCAGGCGTTAAAAAGATCACACCAGTTGCATTCCTTTGACAAAGATTTATTGAAAAATTGTAATAATATAGAAATTACAAAAATGATAATGTTTAAACTTAAAACTATTTCTTACATATCATTCTTATAAATTAATTTACAATACATCTTATAATTAAACAATAACAAAGATTACATTAATAATAATAATAATAGCATAGAATTATATATGCTATAAAAATGTTTTAGAAACTAAAAACTATTACCTATAGATTATTCTTGTAAAGTAATTTGCAATACATTTCACAATTAAATAATAATGAAGATTACAATAATAGTAATAGCATAGATTTACGTATGCTACAAAAATGTTAATAATGTATTAAATCAGTTGAATTTCGTTTACTGAAGATTTATTGAAACATTTTAATAGTGTACAAATTACAGCAGTGATGATATTTGAACTTAAACGCTAATATTTATAAACTATTTCCTATAAATTCATTTTTCAATACATCTTACGATAATTAAATAACAATTAAAATTACAAGTTGAAGTGATAGCATATAGATTTAAGTATGTAAGTTATAAAAGTGTTTTATGGACTAATATTTACTTGGAATTAGTGCAAGAGATAACGTAGAGGAACATTATCGTAAAACATTTGTCGAATCGTGTATGTGGCGCCACCTCGTGTTTGGCATTGACCGCAAGCTAGGAAATGACATTCTGGGAACACCGTTCAAGAAATTCCGAAAACATGTACGTGGCGCCATCGTGAATTTGGTTTTGGCAAAGCATTAGAAAATTGACATTTTGGGAACGTCGTTGGATATGTTCCGGCACACGACAAGAGATGGCGCCACGACTTGGTAAATCGTTAAACTGCGATCGATAGTTTTCGATAATGGTGACTATCGATAGTTCTCCACCAATACGCTCACCAGTAGAGTGCGCGTTGGTTTCGTTCTTTTCTGTTCATCATGGCGGTGAGTGTACGTTCGTTGCTTCGAAAAGAAGTTTTCTAATCATCAAATATCAGAGACATCAAGCATAGAGGAAACATATTTTATGTACCATTAGAAAACAACACCTTTTCATTAAACAATAATGAATTTCTTTTTCACTAATACGTTACGATTTAATTGTTTTGATGTGACAATTAGACGAGGTTTGTGATCGGCATGTATCACGAATATAACCTAAATTCATGGCATACTGTTTATGATATTTGTAAAAGAAAATTGCTCGCAACACAAATATCAAAAGTTTAAGATAGAGAGAGAGATTGAAGTTCTTCATTTACGATTCCGTGTTGTAAAGTACATAAAATAATTGGAGAGTTTCTCTTAGCTTCACTCGAGGGAAAGACGATGCAGTTTTCATTGAAAGAAGTATGCTAACGAATCGATCTTTCCACAGGATGCAAAGAAGGCCTCAGAGAAAAAGGTCGAGAAGAAAGTGAGGAAGGAGCCAAAAGATCCATCGAAGAATGTTATGCGTGAAGTACGCATTCGCAAACTCTGTTTAAACATTTGTGTGGGTGAATCTGGTGATAGACTCACCCGTGCTGCAAAGGTACTCGATGCACACATTATTTAAATTTTCAATTTATCTTAGATTCTACTTATCATTATTACTATTGCTGCTTTTATTTTTATGAATTTTACGAATATTAAATTTGTGTTGCGATTGTTTACACAGGTGTTGGAACAGTTAACCGGACAGCAGCCCGTTTTCTCAAAAGCCAGATACACTGTTCGTTCTTTTGGTATCCGTCGTAATGAAAAAATTGCTGTGCATTGTACAGTTCGTGGTGCTAAGGCAGAGGAAATTCTAGAACGTGGATTAAAGGTAATTCGTATGTTACGCAAGTATTAATGTACAATGATATTCACGTTTGGATTTTTCTATCTGTTTAAAAGGTACGAGAATACGAATTGAGGAAGGAGAACTTTTCTGGTACTGGTAACTTTGGTTTCGGTATCCAAGAACACATCGATTTAGGAATTAAATACGATCCAAGCATCGGTATTTATGGTTTGGACTTCTACGTTGTACTTGGACGACCAGGTTTGTAGCCATTTTAATTTTATCCCTTTATCATGATATTTGAAAATCGAGCGTATGCACATTTATCTGGTATCATAGATGCTACCGCATTAGGATGCGTCTATATTTGTAAAACATGTGCTAGAGCAATGGCTTCATATTTGCAACCCATGCCCACGCTTTTTACTGGGTGTGTTACTTAATTGGGGCTACAATTAAATACACTACATTTCCTTTAATTGAAGAACTTTGCTGTTAGCGAATAAATATCATTTTACGTACAATTTACACGAGTAATTGTTTTATTTATGCTGCGCAGGTTTTAACGTAGCCCACAGGAGAAGGAAAACTGGAAAAGTCGGATTCCAACACAGACTTACCAAAGAGGACGCGATGAAATGGTTCCAGCAGAAGTACGACGGTATTATTATAGCTGGAAAGAAGTAATATACATGTTTTGTATCTTACAACTCTTTCATAAAAATTTTAAAAATTAATTGCCTGTTTAATAAATTTTTTTCAAAACCTTAATCACATATTCATTCCTTGTTCCTATCCCGATATTATTTTATATCGCTACTATTTACTACTAGCTTACTTTTGAACGTATGTAAACGCATAGAAGTCTAGTATCTTGATATAATCGCTTAAAATACATTTTAAAGTTGCGGGTTTACAAACACTTGCGTTAAGTGCCAGTTCCTCTATGCTACGAAACGGGCAGCAGTTAGTAAATGGATAAATATATTCATGTTCTCACAAATTTTATTAATAATCGCTAGAGCGTTAAACACATAAATAGTATATTTCGATACATTCGAATTTCTATAAAGTAGATAATATAAGATCATTGTACAATCAGTACCATCGTAACTATCCCATTCTGATTTTGCTATAACAGTAAGATTCGCGGATAATTAATTATTAGAACTGTTTATAAAAGAAGACAGTAGTGGCAATAGCACAGTTCGTGAAAATACAAAACGCCCCGTTTCATCGATAATACGATCTTATTACTTTTCGTGTTACTTATGTTTGTCTATTGATTCTTAACGGGTACGCAGATTAATGTGCGAACTGAATCTATCGAATATTCTGAATCAAGCGATTAGGCCTGGGTTTCCGTGATGAAGAGGAGGAACATTATGCATATACCTTGCGTACAAATGTGGACATTTAGTTTTACTCGAAATTAATTTTCTTCGACGCGTTCTCGACGTCGCTAATTTCAAGCTTCGACTTAATGATATGCATGAAATCTGCCATTTGGACTTGCAATAGAAAGCAGAGTTTGATATTCGTTTGATATTGTAGCTTAGCTTCGAAAGCTCGGAATTGACCGTAGACATCGAACAAATAAACCTTCGATAAATTGCACAGTTAAAAGATTCCTAACAAAAGTTGTAATGAAGATTCGATATCTGTCGAAAGAAGAGAGTAACGCCAGTTTTTACATCATCGTGCTGTAATTCTCAAATTAATGTTTGAATAATATTCAATAGCAATATAACAAAGCATACATCCCTTTCTTACAATCTCTAATTTATACTCAACAATTTTTTATTGTTAAATTGTATCTTTGGTATCGATCTAACAGGAAATACAGTGAATCATTTGAAGCACAGAAAATAGAGTTGCAACAGGTAAAATGTAGGAAATGTGCTTCTTCTAATTTCAACGTGACGATCGTAAATAGTTGCATATTATATTACTCTTTCATATCTACTTATTAACATATGACATAAACAGGCAGATACAAAGGCAAGATATTCCTCTCAGTCTCCAAAATTGTTTCTTTATCTGGACGCCATACGCTATTACTCGTATAATTTAACCCCCTATTTCTTCTCACACTTCACAAGATTAAAAACATACAATTGAAAGAACAAAATTGCACGAATTATCAATTGTTTTGGAACGATACAACAGCAGAATGCTGCGACGAATTGCAGTAAAACGAAATGGAACAAGATTTGGCAGTATAGCCGAACATCTGATTTTGAAGTTATACATATTTGGGTTTATAGAGGGTTAATATTTATACATAATATACATTGCTTATAAAGGAACATTAGGGAATACGAAAATTTAACAAATTATGAGACTTTGTTTGCAAGTAGATGTGTTAAAATGCGGCTTTGGTTGATGCAGTCATCTCTTGAATAATTGATTTTAATAATGAACTACAACACATAGAAACCGAGTCACGAGTTTAACAAATATTGAAAAGTATGGATTCCTCAATAATTCTTATGTGCACTTTTTTTTTACTGTATTCAAGATATTCGATAAAGAAGAGTGTTCTACATTTGTTTTTTCAAGAGGCGACTCCACCCCTTACGCTACTCGTACACAAGACTTTGTAATTGTTTAAATTTCAGGATATCCTAACTTTCCTTTGTTAGTAACAGCCAACATTAAAGTTACGCAACCTATATATTTACGGTTGCAAATAGTCTTGTAACTTACGACAAATTAAATACGATATTTAGGCTGTGGCAAATTACAAATATACACATTGTCCTTCCTACTCCCCCCCCCCCCCCATGAAATTACCAAATTTCCATACATATATTGTAAACAGTTAAATGAATTTATTCATTTGCATTGGAATTAATACAGCACGTGTACGCGTTTCCTATAATTGGTCATTTCGTAAGTGCGTGGTGTATTAAACGTTTCAAGTTTATACTGATGCGTGCAAATATTTTAATATCTTCTGTAATGGGAACACAGTCGTTACTGTTACTATTATTTCGTAATGCAATATAAACTGCTACTGTTACGCAATATTATCGACCCCAATGCAAAGAATTAAATCATTTCCTATACTTCAGCCACCTATACATTATGTACATGTACATTTTATATTATTTCGCATTCTTGACAATCGGAGTAAATTCGAAAACTCTAAAAAAAATACAAATTGTTTGTGTATCTTAAAAAAAAAAGAACAAGAGTAAAGCAAATATTGAATATATTTACAAAAACTAGCAATAAATGAATGTTGAAATCTATATAATGTATATTTATTATTTTAATATAACTTGACCAGAAAATTGCCAGTTTTTCAAATATTTCTATTCACATGCGGACTATAGAAAGTAGACAAAAAATGTGATTTACAGATGCTTTTTGTCACTGTATTTACGAGTTACTATGACTTATTAAAGGCTGTATTAAATATACTGCGTGGCAGTAATTTTGTTTGGAAAATTATTAAATCCATCCAATAGAATATCGATAGTAACAATGCTGTAAGACTATAATGTAACCAATTATTGACTGGTGTTGTTATATTAAGCTTTCGAAGTAAAAAAAAAGTAGTAAAAATGATTGCACGCAATCAGATTGTTTTATTTAAACGTTCCTTGACCCTTTGATTTCGATATAAAAATTAGCGAAATACAATGCTGCAATCTCCTATACGCAATTGTAACCGATTAAAAATTGCACAAAGTCAGTGTCAATAAAAGTCCATATAGCAATGCTACATGCTGCTGCATTAATGTGTACCAATTCTAATTAAAATTGATTCCGTTTCTGAACATAGATATTTTCTAATTGTAACGAAAATCAAAGAAAGAGCAGATCGTCTGGAGATCCTGAGTCTGTTTGCATTCAAATAATTCATAAATTAAGAAGCTTCCACATGTGTTACTTTCTTGCCGATCGATATATTTTATCAATATTGTGCCTTTCAGCTTCTGTAAATCCTAAAATGCTCTCGATCGCGTTCAAATGACCGTGATGATTTTCTTTATCAGTCAAGAAGTAATAAATCGCCGATTTTAGGAACTGCAACGTGATTTCTGGATCGAGGGCACCCTGACTACTCCTCGCTTCTATGATACGTCGATACATGGCCTGTTAAAAAAACAGATTACATTCTTAACAAAACAAGTACATGGAAATCAAACATGTGACGTTTCATTGCACTACGTTTAAAATTGTGTATATCTTTGGTGGTGCTATGCTGGCATTAGATCCGTAGTTAAATCATACAGGAAATGAATAAGTAATTGCACTTTCTTTTTATTCAAATGCGAATCATGAATATGTAGAAAATTACTCTGTATGGAATATTATATTAGTGGCTTATTTCTTCTTCTTCCGGATCCAATGTGTATGTGCCGATATAACTTCAACGTGATAGATGTGTGTGGTGTAAGCATGTGACGCTTAAGCACGTGCAAACTTACATCGACCGAAGGCTACTAAGAGGCTGTTTCTTCCAAGTGCACAAAATAGTCCTTTTAAATCTAACAACACCGTACAATAACCATGGACCAACTACACTCGTGCTTAACAACCTGGCATGCAGTCGCTGTGGCGAAGCATTTCACTAGAAGTATCTTCAAGCCCACGTAAAAATATTTCAATGGAGCTTATAAATATAAGCACGTGAAATCAATTCATACCACTATTACGTATTCGAAGGCCATCTTTAATTATTAATTATACCTTTCATATAAATGTTAAAGAATTGCTTCTACATTGCAGCTTTAAAAGAAATATCGTAGGATGGATTCTGTATAATATTTTATGTGGACGAAGTATTCTACAACAGTAAATCGAGTTGTCAGTATACTTTGAAGTAACTGAACGCAATCGAAGAATCCAACATTTTCGGATTGTCATAAGTACTAACATGATGTTGCGAGTGATGAAAAATTATCTGACTATATTATGTATTTTATCTATAAAATTAGTAAACAATTCTTGGTACACTTCCTCTTTAGAACAAATAAAAATGTATACACTTCCTACAAACTATAACGCCACTATGCTTGCACATTTAAATTATACTTCTATTCTCATGCTTGGAAAATGCAGCATATGTACACAGCATATAAAAAATTCGTCGACATTCGCAAAGAAGTAACACATTTTGTATACACATAAAACTGAATCGAACAAATATTGCAAAAATCTTTGCGTGGTACACTTCGACAACAAAAAAGCTATTGAAATAGTAATAATAGTATTCAGGGAGATATCGCGAATAATATATCGTATAAGAAAGTAGAAGTGTTGGGTGGGTACAAGTCATATTAAAGATTATTTAAAAAGACGAAACTCCATCCATCGAATCGAAGAACAGAATGCAGACATTCCGTCGATCAACGGTTCTCATAATGAAAAAAGGATCGCACTATTACGTAAAAAAGAAAACCTTGGGTCGGTATAACTATAAAGACAGGGACGGAGGGGAAAAGTAAAAAAGAAATATCTGTGCATCTGTATGTGAAAAAAAAAAGTTTAACAACGATGATGCTTTGGAAACAGTGGACGAGAAATTGCATCACGTGGCGATTCAGCATAAATACAGACCTTACGTGTGCCAAGGACCCAGAGAGAAACAGCCTCCTGAGCACTTAATAAACTTTGGCTACGATCGGCTGAAATGTGAGGTTCAGGCGAGTAGCTTGTGTCCTGGAGTGTGAGCAGCGACCAAAAAAAGTGGCACGTCATTAGTACAAGAAATTTGTGAGCTACAAGGGTGCACAGAGATAGTGACGGACGGACCATTGTGATTCCAGAAAAAAAAAAAACGAAGGATTGTTCAGTCATTTTTATACGTTCCGATAATTATACTACTCCAGGCAATTTATAGGATCACTAAATTTTCATCGACAAATTGTCCTTCTTCGAACTGCTGCAACAACTTCGTGAAAGAAAATCGGACAACAGTCAGCCTGGCCTCATTTCAAAGGGTGAAATTTCCACTATCGCACTCCCTTCATCGACATTCCTTTAAGATCTCTTTATGAAAGAAAACGGTTGGTTTTCTGTTGTAACAAAAATTTGGGAAATTCAAAGGACTTTGAACGAAAGATCTGTGACTAGCATTAGAATAATCCAAAGTACGGCAGGAGTTGCATGGTCGAATTTATGCCCCGTATGTGCAGTTGAAGGCCTTTTCTTAATAAAAGAAAATACATTTGTCCTAGATCTAACTATTTAACGTGCTTACATTGTTCCAGTCGTTCGCGATCAGTTTCACTATCATTACGTAAATCGTAATCAATTTTTAGTACGATGCATTAAAATGCTGAAATTCGTGCCATTTTCTATGTTCGTAAAAATTAAGCCTCAGGAGTGAGGAACATCATTGTCTCACTTTTAATGTGCATTGCGCATAGAATATTATAATATTACAGCCAGAATAATATAAAGAAATGTATCGACTAGAACAAAAGCGTTTACCTTAATATTTTCCAGTTCTGCCTGTGTAACTGTTAACTGTTGAAGCAGTTCTGCAACAGTAACCTTTGGCGGCGTTTGATGCGCGTGTTCAAGTATCTACAATTGTACATACATACGAAAAACATATTAATGACAGATAGTGTCACCAATTGCTTGGAGAAATGTTAGAACTTAAATTTTAATTAAAATTTCATAAATTTATTTCATCAGGAATATTATGAATAAAGTAATATGTATCGCACCTGGTCGGCTTGTTCGATGCGCGCTGCCTCCTGGCCTTTGGCATACATTTTCAGGTACATTTGTTTATGCCTCTCTTCCTGCTCGTTAAACAAAGTCTTTTGCTCAGCGAGCTCCGCTTTCACAGCCACTAATTCCGTTTCTAATTCACGAACCCGACTTTCCGCGGCATCGACGGAAGGCCTTACCTCGCAGTAACGCGTATTCACTTCGGCCAATTGATTCAGCAAGCTTTCCACCTGCAATTTTAAACGATCCCGGTGCTGTACATTATATTATATGCGTATACATGATATGTGTTCCACTAATAAGAGAGCGATTGGACACACGGTTCTTTAAACCCTCACATTATTCGACACCTCAATAAAATAAATGAAAAATTCTATTCTATATCTTAAACTTATTTTTATACGGAGGAGTCGCCCCCCGTTTTTATTTGCATCGTAGAATTACAAAATATTTGGTTAATTCATCAATATCAGGGCGTGAAATCCCGATAGGCACACACGTACCTTATCATTATGTTTCTGCTTGAGCTCTTGCAGCTCGTCCACATGCTTGCGATGCATCTCTTCGATCCTACTCTCATACAGGTCCACCAATTTGCGTCGCTCTTCATCCCGTTCCGGCGTCTCCGTGACCGATCTGGCGAACGTATCGGACATACTGTCCTGCGCAATCTTAACCGGTGTACTGGTAATGTTAGAGGCATCCGGTTGCACCTCTGGTAGATAGACGGAATCTTTCGAGTGGACGGATCCGTCTTCAAAGTGGCCCGAGTCCGCCAAAGAAGAAGGCAAATCGGAGGAGACGCGTTTCTCCGGAGTTTCCGGGCTCGCGATCTTTTGCAGCGTACCCTCGTCCGGTAAATCCTTGCTGGGGGAGTCCGGTGAGAAAGGATTGTTTTCCCGCACGGTGAGAGCATCGCTGCTATCCGTTCTCTCGTCCGGACTATTCAGGGAAGCTTTATATAATCTCAATTCCACCACCTCCTTTGTTAAACGAAAGATCTCCTGATCCTTCTCCTCGATCTCCTTTCGTGCTTCCTTCAATAAAGCCTGAATAAAATGATCTTGATAACTCGATTGCGTTCATTGCGCGAAAGGGATTGCTATTACGCAGAAAAATGACAATTGTATACTGTGATGTTTCTCTTACATTTTAAACTGTACATTTTATCACACATTCATTAATGACTCTCAGAACAATGAGATATTTCGTCGAACCTGATATTACATTGAAAATAAAAATCAATATTGAGATATCCAATAATTGGCTTCTTACTTGAACTTTCCTAAGTTGCCTGGCTGCCCTTTGCGTAGGCGTGAGATACTGTTCATTGTCACCGGTATGATTCGAACAATGAACAACGTATTTCCGTGATCTACCTGACCACGTTGTACCGTTCAGGGCGAAGGTGGCATGATCACAGGCGCTCGCGGTACTGCAGGCACTTCCGTAACTCTTTACACTTTCCACATCGCTGTCGTCGGCAATCCCAGTAGTTGATCCTCCGGAGGCCGCGTATCCAGGCCGCGGCCTAGCCGGGGTCAATGAAAGGCTCTGAAGCAAATAAACGACTTGATTGCGTTTCAGTAGCTTCATTTTATCGCTCAAATTGCATTCCATTATCGAGGCCGCTTTTTTAAAATTGTGAGTTGGAATTATTACTTTGCTGCTACTTTTTATGATGTACACGATCGTGATATTTAATTGATATTTAATGAAGCATAAAATGGTATTACCGCAATGATTTGTGAAATAAAGAGATCAGGGAAGGAAAGCATTATTTATCAATGCTTCGGCGCTCCAATACAGTGAGAAATGAATGTCAATAGAACATTGATGTAAAACAGTATATCAAACTTTTAAAATACAGGAGGTATACAATTATCATGAGTCCTCATATATTTAAAGTGATACAAAAAAAATAAGAACATTGTGAAATGGTGCGTTTGCGAAGAAGACGTCTGTCCAAAGTACACTTTGTTTCGGCTGATCAAATGATGTTAATTAAAAGTAGAAGTACAGGTATTCCCATTAATCGAAGGGAAAAGGACATTGAATATATCACCAGCCTAATGATTGGCGCTCGTTCGAGGGCAGGTGATTTAAAATGACATTAGGTTTACCGAGAACAAAGCGTCGATAAATTCAGAGTGCAATCGCTTTTCTCCTAGCATTACGATCTAGAAGCTGAGGACTGGTTTTATCTGCGCCGACGCGTGCTCGCAAAAAGGTCAGACTATCTTCTTCCTTATTTCTTCGCCCGTCCCGGACCTAGTCGAACCTACGTACAATTTAATAATTCAAAAACCGTCTACGTAAGCTGTAGACATCTTTTCACGTTGCACGCGTCCCCCTTTCCTGTACGCTTCAAAATTCCGTGCAAACGGCCCGTGTATGTATGCAACGCGATCTTTTTCAATTACTTACTTCCTTTCACTAGGGCGAGAGAAAAGTGGAAAGCCTTTCGTTTAATAATAATAATTCCACTTTTCAATCGCGAGGAGTAGTTGAAGAATCATCGCAAGACGAGATACAGTTTACCGGTTTTGGCAAATTGTCGATATTTTCAATATCGTTCAGAGGATTCGAGCTGTATGAAACTAAAAATGATCGATAAATAATACTGACTAAAGATTAATTAAGTATATTCCAGTTGTGCATGTTTCTCTGAATTCTATCAGGTGTGAATATTACCGGGCATTTAATTATTAATACTTTGTCAAATATATTTATCGTATAAGATACATTATACTAGTTTTTAGTAATGACTGCATTGTATTTATTAAGACGGAATCATCTTCCTTTAATTAGCGAAACCCGCTTTAACAATAGAAAAATACTATTCAATAACAAAAATCAAACGCATAATATTGACCGGGGGAATGCTATCTTCGCCTGTAGTTTCGACGAACAGCACTGACCTATCTCGTCGATATTAAATAAAGCCTGGTCACATGAAAGACAGTAGCCCTCAACGATAACTACGAAAAGGTGTACGAAACCGTTCGACACCAGGATTCAGTAATTCCGATACTCTGGCCAATGCTTTAAGAAGAGAACGTAACTCGGGCGCACAGTCGACAAGGAATACTACGGCGCGTAGGGTAGTATCCCACAATTGAGTCACGGTCTCGGAATGGACCGATTCAAAGGCAGGATATTGTTAACGATACAGAAACGCAGCGAAGCACAGTACTCACGAGAGATCGTTGTCGCGGAGACTCGGTTCCATTCTCCGTGATGACTGGGAAAGTGTGATGGTCCGGGTGATGGTGTTGCTGATGGTGCAGGGGGTTGGAGCGTCGATGATGTCTGCTGGTCAGGACCGCGGTGGCCGCGGTACTGGGTGGCGGTGGTGGATAATTCGGTGAAACTCGTTCACCGCGTATGCGCAAACTGGCCGAGCGTCGCAGGGCCGTGGGCGAGGGACGTGGAATACGAGAGTCAGGCGTAGAGGAGGATGCCGAGGATACCGTGGGTGACGAAACGGTACCAGCTGCACTTCCGCCCGTACTGGCCACGCTGTGCTCGGCATTGACCTTGGTCGTGTTGCTGCTGACGGTGCAAGTTGCTGACTCGAACAGTGCTGATTCCGTGGAGGTTGGTTCGCTCGCACAATCGGCCGAGCCTAGATGCATCGATTCCGACGACCTGTCGCTACCGTGACGAGCCATCCTGTTTCTGGTCCCACCTTTAGATCATCCCTTGCTACAATCCCTGCGCGAGAAAAGTGCCCCAAGCGCTGTTTTTACATAGAAATGAGAACGTCCTGTCGTTTTGGCAATTCAATGGGGGGCATGGATTTATTTGCACGGAGACGGGGTGGATAGTATTTGCATTATTTGGTAGTTCGTTTAACACAGAGTGTCAAGGTACCAAAGATTTCCTGTTGCTTACGTCGTGACTGCACGAATAGTCTGCCCCGTGCAGCTGATGTCACACAGAACCTAATTTACAGTAAAAGACTTTATAAACAAAGTATCAATTAGTACTAACTGGTCCTAAGTTTCGTGAGATAATATACTGTAAATATTTGTATTGCCCTCCATTGAGTCAGATGTCCCGTAACCAGTGTCATCCATGCCCTATGAACCATGCGTCATCTCGATCCTAATGTGCCCTATTGGCCTTAATGTATTACCCCTCACCCTGCATGCAGAACTTTTAAAGCTTGTCATTCTATCGCCAATCTGTCTGCGTCTTCCGCATTGGCTAGCAGCAATTGCAATTGAAAGAACAGCGCTGGGAATTTTACCCTGTGGGGGTGAGTTTACAAAGGGCTGCTATGGACCATATTTATGATACGGCCTAACGGTATTGTTATGCGCTGTCACTGGGCAGGTAAATATTTCTGCGACCGCGCAGGGCGCAGGGTAATTCTGTAAAATTGTGACCATCATCGCGGTACACGATTCGCAAATCCTAATGGCCAGGCTAATACGTTAGCGTTAACCACCCGCTTCTGCATACCTGAGGCGACGGGTTTCTTAAGCCCGTTTCAAGCGAGGCACTCTGTGCCGTCACTTGTGTGTTCAGGGATGAATGTGTAGCAAGTAAAAGCTACTAGGAGTAATTGCCAAAACGAGTACTAATACTAATCCATACAGGCAATTTCATTTATTACATAACTTTGTTTATTACTTAAGGGACCCATGACGAACGAGCAAATAATATCATACGAACCGTAATCCTTTATTAAGTTTCCTAATTTTTAAACCTTTAATGAAAGATACTCTTGTCAGAATGGATATTATCGATATTAAATTACAATTTTCTTTTTGGGTCATAATAGAACTGTTGCACAACTTCAGGATCTATCCAGCTTTCCGACTAGGTGTAAACAGTTGGTTCAATTTACAGATCTCTATTAAAAAACCGGAAATTAACTTTACAGTGCATCAAATTGCCGTTCTGTGAAGAATGATTCAGCGAAGCGAAACTAATCATTCAGCGTAAAATCTAACGGCACTGCTTGCGCAGTCACCGTATTGTTCATCTGCCGTGAGACTTTTAAAAGAATAGAATAAACTTGGCATTCATACAATTTTGGAAGTCACTGTGAAAAGCGGGAGTTCAAGACTCCAGATCTAGTACATCTTGCATTATTAATAAAACAATATTTTAGGAATAAATTTAGTACATGCTTCGAGTTTAATAAAAAAAAAGTAGGTGGTATAATTAAAAAATTGTTCAACTACGAAAATCAAACTAAACAAATTTTGAGAAGTAAAGATTAATAAACAGAATAGTTTTTTAATTGCCTTAACTGTGTATGTTGCATAGATGTGCATCCAGGTCTAAGCATTTTCTTTTTATTGAGTAACCATGCTGTGCAATTTAGGTACAGTGTTATTCGAAGGCTTTGAATACTCCTGCTTCATTGTATTTATGATTAATAAACAGGTAATACAAACGTGGCCTTAGCAAAACTTTGTATGCAATAAAATAAATTCTACAATTTTTTGCGACAAAATTTACACGGCCAAAGGAGTATAGAAATACAAAATGCATAGAACTTTTACTAAAATAGTTACCATTAAACACATGCACTTCTTTTGCAGCAGCGAATCGTTTATTCGACTGTGAAAGGATTGAAGAGAAAGCCCGGAAGTACAAAAATAAAATGTTACACGATGAAAATTATAGAGTGCTAATCGATACTCGGCGAGTAATGCATTGCGAAAGATATGCATTGTATTTATAAGCAGTTAGTAAATATAACTGTTGCTTCTGTTTTTGTTGTATTGAAAGGAGTAAACCAGTTTTTAACATTAACACTGTCGGAATACAATTCGACCGAGTCTCACATTAATGCATAATCTATAATAAACCTGATCTACTTTATCTCGAATATTATAATTAACTTGTTGGCACCGATCATGTAATTCTATATCAATTATTTTGCACATAAGGCATTTGCACATAAGGAAAGCTTGATTGAGCATACAGTGCAGACAATTGTTCATTTGGGTAGCAACGGCCTTGTAACAGAAATGCCTTATTTCCTTGAATAATTCGCTTTAATGGAAGTACTTGCACGAATTGTATGCAGTTTTTCCAATTTCGAAGGTTAAAAAATGAAAACAGGAATATAATGGAAATACTTATTCACTCCTAGGGGCTGAAATTAACCCTCGAAGAAGAGGCTGCGAAATCGTAACCTTCGTTACGTAAAATTTCATTGATCCCTTTGATAACCCTGTGAATCTGACATCCTCACTTATTCCGATTAACCGAACATTGGAGTTTAAAGTATCCAATTTAATCAATAATTGAGAAATACAAGCTAGCAACATGGACAAAGATATTGTATTTCATTACGTAATACATTTTCGCGCAGAATCACGTATAAACAGTACATGATAATTAATCTTGCTAATTTTTTGTATTTATACACACTAGCAATATTACTCTTCGTTATTTGTTTGGTCAATTATTATCAATTGCTATTCTACAATACAATTATGTATTCTAATTATTTATTCTTTCCAATATTTTCAGTTATTTACCCTCAACGCAACATTTTTCTTCGCAGCAAGAAGCTTAATTGCATAACTACACTCTATCATTTGTCCCAACGATTATCAAGTAATTAGGGAAAGATTATTTCTGCGCCTTCATTGCTGACGCTTAAACAAACCTGCGTTATCGCTGTTGTTTTTCGACACATTTTTAATCGAACTAATCTTTTCACAACCGTTCGTGTCCGCTTATCTATCATTTTTTATAATACACGTATTGCATTTTGTTACGGCGGATCTACCTGTAACATTAATGTGAGCGCAGTGAAAGGCGTTTATCAAATATTTTTTACGCAACACGGACGCAAGCAGAGGTAAACAGGGAACGCGGAATTCTGACGTTTGTGATTGCGATAACGCATTACAAGCTTGTGAAATTTTCCCATTGTCATGTTTCGTGCGGTTCTCAGGCGACACGAATTAGAGCGGGGAAAGGCCTATTGGAATAAAGTGATCGATCATTTGGTGTCCTGTTTCAAGAATATGCTGCGGCATTATGCAGCGTCCACATCATCCTTGAAATTGCCCGAATAATATTTTGCTTTAATCGAAAACCAAATGAATGCGTAATGGGCAATACGAATAATGTTCTCGTCAACTTTGAAAATGTAAATTACGCCTTTCTATTGCCGTTTAAAAAATGCCTGGCAATCGTTCGCCGCTGATTATATAATCATTCGCTGAAACAGGTGTTACCGAAATACGAAAAGTGCTTAGAAATTAGATTAAAACGCGCAAGGCTGGTTTGTTAGCAATTAAGCAATTTAAGCGCACACACGAACGAGATGTACGCGGGCTTAACAGCACGCCGATTTCGCAAGTTTCTTATTAAGCGCCATGTGAACCGGAAGTAATTAGCAATTAGAAAGTGCTGATTAGATCAGTGAAGCGAGTGTATTTTACCTTCGAAACATTAACTGACGATCGTAGCAGGTTGCCCCTTCATTGAAATCGTCACAGGCCTCTATCATTTATCACGCAAATTTTGCGATTACTAGTGATTAAGGAACAATCTTGCATAAGGAACATTTGCCGTCACTGTCTATTCGTGCCACGCGGGCTTATCGCGTGTAGAAATTGAACATAGCTGCGAGTACTTTAACACAGCGGTCATAGTTCTCTCGTGTATTAGCGTAAGTTAAGTCACTTGTTAAGTCACAACGTTCATCGCAAATTAAACGAACGCCTGAGATTTATTCACCAAGTATTTGACGAACGTGTCATTGTTCACTAACAATATTTCCACATTTCCAACACTTTTTCGACAACTTTGAAAAGCATCACCACTGTGCGAACATCAATCACCGACGATCCCAACGCTACTCGCGGAAACAAATAGCGTTGCTTTACAGCCTGGAGAAAGTCACGAGATGTCGTATCGGTCACAAAATGTTGTGATTTTGACACGTAAACGCCATCTACTGGTGTCCTTTGGTAACAGGCATCGGTATGTCTGTGCTCTGCAGACGAGGTGCAAGAATCCTATACCTGATCTGCCTGATCCACTGACCAGGTTTCTCCTTATTTCTCATCTGTGCCTGATCTGCGTTCTGAAATGCCGACTCTAAGAAATATCACTGGTTTTCGAGCGCCCTCTACACTATAGAGTGGCGATTGTTCGAAATACATTCATTTTCAACCGATATGAAACATTGGATAAACAAAATAATTGCAATACGGCAATTTTTAATAAAAACTATCATTAAAAAATTAATAGTAACGAAAATATTGTCGTTGACAGGACTTTCAATTCATTAAATGTTTATTAAATCAGTCACACAGAGTTACGGGGTCAGACGAGGGTATACGAACAAAACAGAAGAAGAAATCGATAGATGATTAATAAAATGCCATGGACAAAATGTTTAATTATAAATTAGATATTTCTGTGTGCAAAATATTGTGTACTTGAGGTGTAAAAGTTTCACAGAATTGTTTAAAGAATCATCGATTTGGAACAAAGTGCCATAATATCTAAAACTTTTATTTGAGGAATTAATTTAACATATTTTTCGTATCATTTATTTATATAAAAATTAATTGTCAATATTAATTAGGGGCAATAGTGTCAATACTTTGATGAATAGAATTTTAGTTTTATGCTGTACAGTAAAAACATAAGGAAATCACGTATCGTTATGGCGATTGCATTTTTTTATTACATTAGAAAAGCAGTAAATATAAAAAACTGTCCTTGCCAATCCTATATCGAATCGCTGACTGGTAATATCTCTAAAAATCGAAGGGCCTAAATATATAGCTCCTATGTGCGAAGATATAGATAAAGTGAATTATAGTATATAAAAACAGACGTAAAATTGTTTTTCATAAATACCATAAGCGCAGAGAGTGCGGTATACCCATTGCTTATAAGAGCGCCAGTAGTAAATTCAGTAGTACAGGTGTAGAAGTAGCGCGACGCGCAACGGCTTGCTGCAAGTGTCTTCGCGACGCGCATTAAAATCTTCCTCAAGTACGACTGCCGATACGAAACGCATTGTTCCCTGCCGTTTCGAAAACATAAATCAAGCAATAAAGATGTTTTTAACACTCTTGTGCACAGCGTACAAAGCATTCGAATAAAAATTTCATGCTTTCATCGCGGCCAATTTTGTCTACCATGTTAAATCTCATTCGTTGTGGACTATGCAGTGCGCAACAAGTATTCCATGATGTGTAGATGCATGTACGCTGTCGCATCATTTCCTTACGGCGATGTCCGAAACGATTATCGAGAAATATTCTGGCCAAGCTGACCGCATAATCGTCGTGCTCGGCTTTCACAAAGGACGGTTCTACCCGTACCCTCGGTGTAGTCGGTGATCAAGTAATTCGTTAGCGCTATCATCGTTAATGTTCAATGCACACAGGTGCGAAATCGATCGATTGGTCGGTTCATCAACCGTGTCACCCTCGTACGTTCCACTTCTGTCGTTCGCGTTACCCCGCCGCGGAGTACAGCGATCCTACGCCGCTCCCTGGAGATCCCAACTCTCGCGGCTAATTCCTCTCTCGGTGAGCTTGGACCATGCTTGAGCATCGTCTCTGCGAGTTCCGTTTGCCTCGGGATCAACCGTACGTGCACACGTGTATGCTTAACGCGCGCTTGCACACACGTAGGCCCATGCATATGTAAAAGTAGTTCCCGGAGCCACGCACGAATCCATACACCTCGCGTGCGGAAGGGAGGTGTCACGCACACGCTGAAACTCACACGGTAATACGTCGGTGAGCTATGGGGGTTCGCTAGGTGGTCCAGAGGGAGATGCAAGGACCCGGCATCCGGCCGACGGAGAAAGAGGAGAGACAGGTTTCTCCGGTACAACACGGTGGTGGGCAGAATATTGATCTGTGGGGTGGGCTTCGGGGATGGTGTCCTCGAGCCCTCCACCCCAGGCCACCCACCCTCCTGATCCTTCTTCTCTGTCCCACCAGAGCACCCGGCTGGTAGCCGAAGCCAAAGTGGGGAGGACGCTAGTTGCGTGGTGGTCCAGTCCGCAGCTTCCCGCGAAATCGTGGTGGGACTGAACGCTGGCAGTAGGGGTAGCATGGAGGAAGGGATGGAGAATGATAGGGTGGCGGAGGGAAGGTTGTACCCATCGCGGAAAGCCTTCCTCGCGTCTATATCGCGGCGGTAGCTACGAGTCGCGAGAGCTCGGCCGGCAGCTCGTACACGACCCCGACCGCCTCCTATCTCAGGGTACTTTCAGTTCCGTTTGGGTACCCGATCACAGAACGAGGCGGTTTTCTACCCCTCTCCTCTGTCTTTGTCTATTACTCTCTTGCTCGCTTTTTCACTCGCCCACTCTTACACTTCTCCCCTATCTCTCTCTCTCTCTCTCTCTCTCTTCCTTTCTTTCCCTCTTTCCCCACGCAATCACCTACCGTCTTTCTTGTTTCTTCCTTCTCCCGACCCCCAACTCTTCTTCCCTATCTCCCTCACTCTGTCCACCTAGCTGTTGCCCCCTGGTTCTATCCGCGCACACGCCTCGCCTCTGTCCTCATCACCTTTCTCTCCGCCGCTGCTGTCTCAGTCTACCGCGAGTCGTCTTCGTTTGCTTGTAGACCTCGTTACGTGGCCGCGTGTGACATAGTGCATCAAGGACGGTAGCCCTGTTCCTTAGAACTCGTCGGCCGGGTCGTCGAGCAACACCGACTTGACTTTGCCCAGCCAGCAGCCGGCGCGCGCGAGATGTCCGCTGATCCTCGTACCTTGCGCCTAGCGTAACGCGTTCGAGAAGCAAGTGTAACGTCGAACGACTCGTCGCTGTGGTTTACTGACGGCAGCAAGGGTAATCAGCGCGAGCATCAAAAGGCACTACCTCGAGGAAGTAAGAAACACTAACGATGAGGAGTAGTCCACATTCAGAGCGGACCAAGCGGACGTAACCGAGTCCTGAGCCAGCGAGAATGCGATCTTCGAGTAGCGGCACTGAACAGTGCTAGACGGCAGCATGCTTCTGTACAGGGATAGGCGAGCCGGCCGATATCGTAACGAATGACAAAGGGTAGGTTGGCCGGGTGGATTTGATGCAAGAGCAAGCGAACAGCAAAAGTGGGAGCAGCGCGCTTGGCCAAGTTGCCTAGATACGGCCAACAGCACCGTGTTGCGCTCCGCTCAAGTAGGAGGAATCGAAGGTGGTGCTCGTAGTACACGAAAAGATGGAGGGTGCAGTGGACAGTAGTGGGACGAAGCAGATGATCCACGAGGCCGAAGAGGCTACGAACGCAGGCTCGAGCCGCGTCCAAGAATCCCGATAGCATCATAGCTGGCCTTCCTCGCGGATACGATCGCGCGTGATAATCGTGGGAGGAGCGTTGCTCGCCGAGTGGACAGCGTGTCCGGCTACCGGCAGTCCGCTCTTAAACTGTTGCAGCCCGAAATCCAGTCGATATTCTCAACAGGAATGATAGCTTGCTGACACCTTCGACTAAAGGACCCTCAATCGTTTCCTCCTCTTCACGATTCTTTCTCGATTCTCGTACAGTGTTCCTAATGAGAAGATTGAACGAGAACGGAGGAAATAGAGTCTGCTGGAAGGGAATAATTTAATCTTCCAATTGGTACCTTTAGAAGATTTAGTGCGTTCGTGACAGTGAATCCCTCCTTGGTCGACTAACAAGAACGAGGGTGGCCTTGCGTGCAATTAAAGAGTCATTGGTGAAAGCACGAACCTATGTGAATAAATTCACGTCTCATGAGACTTTCTGTACGCGCGACCAGTTAAGTGAGCCCTTTTCTAAACTACGCGTTCGTTCCATGCGCGAAACGCGGGGCCAGAACGCTGCCGTGCGATTGATAAGGGATCCCAGGCGACAAACGCCGAGCGCAATTGGAGGTACGTCCGTGTCGACAGGACAGGAATTTCCACTGGAACTTCGATTTTTCTTTCGCTCGCGTGAGAATGTACTTAGTGGTGCAGACAGAGAATGTGTTTCCCGTATTCCATGATTTTTCTCCAATCTTGTTTCCACCGGGAACGGATATAATCTCGCAGAATTTACTACCGTTCGACGTTTAAAAACACATGAATTTTTGTTGAAATCGACGTTACCTTCATTCGCCTTAATGAAGCTGGAGTCTTGATCATTTTATTAAATGCACCATGTATGTGCAATTGGTTGCTTCTTTTAAATTCAGATGTAGATTGTTTCAAGATTTCTGCCGCGCATTACTTTTGGAATAGCCAATCTATAAAGTCTCTTGAACTATCAATTTAGTTTATACGTAGAGGAAGTGTTAGGGCGCGCGATAGAAGTCCCTGATGAAACAGCAGCAATCTCTTTATTCGAAGCACGTCCGGCCCTGCCGATGGGAGTACGCGAAATCCCTCTCCACTTATAGCGAAACAGTAAACCAAGAAGCAGAGTGTAAATCAAGAGAATCTTCGATTTCCAGGGCGCTCATAAAGTAGTGGAGGGCGTATTTGTTTTGCAAAAGAAGGAAGAAAGTGATACAGTCAGCTTTAATTTCGTCACTCGAGTAGTTTCAGTGTTGTTAGTGATTGAACGGGACAGCGCGAAAATTGTTGTGAGAATAACGATGATAGTTGATATGTAGTTGTTTACTGAATGTAGGATCGATATAGCTAGCTCTCGAAGATATTAAGATTAATTCTGTTTTTGCGATTGGCAGTCGGTTATACAAGGTGTTGAAGCATTGGATATATAGCATTCTGTAGGTAGAGTAAGAAGAGTTTAATCAACAGGTACGGGAACTTGTGCATCCAGTCGAAGTCAAAAAGATTTTGGGACTACCGGTCATTTCTTAACCTGATGACAACGAAATCGTGGTTCGAAGTAGCTGCGTTTTACTTTCACACGCCTCTTCTGAAGACGCTGGTAGTTATTTAACTCTCTATCTGAACTTCCAACCTCGTGTTTCAACATTGCAGTGAAAAATTTAATCAAAACATTTTTTCCACTAAAGTATATGTTAGCTGTATTTGATATCTATTGTTTATTAATCATTACAAGTTTCTAAGTAAAAGAACTCCACGTATATTGCTACTAAAACGTAGTGAAATTTCTGTGTTAAACGTGGGGAGTAACAATAACAAAAGCAATTAGCAACGTGTTTTTTGTAAATGTGAAACCGATAGGTAGTTGAACAACGTTCTGATAAACACGAGTAGTAATACAAATTTCTAGCAGAATTTTCTTTGGACAATTCCACTGCTACGCTTTTGTTTTCATTTTCGCCATGCTGCAATTACAAGCCCCGCTGCACTCCGTTAACAAAATACGGAGCAGCGTAGTGCGTTTCAATAATACCACAAAAAGTACCTTCTCTCGCGAGGCATAGAATAAGCTTCATTCCAATTGCTTCGAAGTGACATTATGCGGCATCGCTAAATTCATCTTGAACTCCCCCACAAAATTAAAAGAAGAAAGAATCGTTGCTTTTTTTTCTATAAAATACGAGGCTTCCCAATTGTTAACAGCTCATTCATTGTTCAAAGCTGCTTCATTATTGCGAATGCAAAAAGGTGAACACGTTGCGTATCAGCGACAGGTGATAGCGTTAGCGCGATATTAGTCTCCAAACTACCACTCGCACTAACATTACGGAACAATTATATTTGCAGGAGTTTAACGCGAGCATGCTCGAACCCGGGGGAGATCCATCACGAAGCTAGAGAAGCGTTCGCGTGAAGAAGGAAACTGCAGCAAACCGAACATCGGTCCAAGGAAGTGACCTCCTCCTCCTCCTCCTCGGTTCGTGCAGTCTGGAATAGCTACAGAAAAAAAACGATTGGTTATGACGGAAAAATCGGGTGGCATCGGTTCAAGTGCATCGTTGTGACGATCAGTGGGTTCGATCGGTTCGCCTTGCGACGCGATGATTGAAACCAGTGAAATAATTCGCGGCGACGAGTTCCCGGGCGACGTTCGCGACGGCGATCGCAGCTCGTAGAAGTGTGACACGGGGGAAATATAGTGGAGTGCGCGTGCCGGAGGAGAATAGGACAAGTGCAGCAGCCGGCTGTGGAGCGCGAGGGCAGTAGAGCGCGTTCGACGAACTCGGATTGCGAACCCTTGCTAATAGGAGATGTCGAGCTGGCCGAGTCTGCAAAATTCATTCGCCATGGCGAACCAGACTAGAGCTCTGCCACAGATGCGAATAAAGCTTTGTACGGTCAGCGCCAGTCTCCAAATAGTCCTCCTGCTCACCGTCCTACTTCAAGGTAAGCCGTGTGTCTGGCCATTTCCATGGTTCTTCCACTGGTCGTTCGATTTCGTGCTAAATACCGAGTGGAAGGATTTCGCGTTTCAAGAATTTGCTACGCGCAGGGACCATTCCTTACAAGATTGCAATGAAGAGAACGTAGAACAGTATATAATAAAAATATTGTTCCAATAATTTTATTAACTTTTCCTAATTACTCAACTTACTGGGTCGGACATGGTAGTAACGCTGGGAAATGTTCGTGGAAGAGTTACGGAGCTTCGAAAGCATTGATACCGTGAGACAGGGAATTTTTAAGTTGTCGAGGATATTGAAACTGACGATAGTAGAGGAGGTCTTGAGATTTTTTACCATTTTCGATGATATATCGCTCTTTAAGCCTGATTTCTTCAACGCTTCGTTTCAATTACTTGGATTGATGTACGTGGGGAACGTCGGGGGAATACTTTCCCAGTTGGGCCGATATCCGTGATCGATTTTGTCATCTGGCACAATTAATTCGCAGAGATGAGGCTCAGCGATGGTGTTTAACTGAAACTTTTAGCGTCACGTTTGAGTAACCGTTGGAACGTGCAGCTCGCAATATGATATAATCGGAAACGATCGATCGCTAGTACTATGAATGTTTCGTCGCACGATTGGCTCGTGATAATTATGTATTTATATCGGAGTTTTCATATATGGATATTTTACATGCTCGATTATTCTCAAATGTTTGAAGTGGGCCTGCAGGCTGTGTGCTTGTAAAATTGTTTGAATCAAACTTGAAATATATCCTGCTAAATAGATCCCTTCAATTATGCTTTTGGTATTTCAATTAATTCATTATAAAGCTTAAGATGCATTTAAACGCAACAAAGCAAGAGCTATTTTCATTTATTTTATTGTGAATAAGATGTTGAAAGTGAAATCTTAATAAAGGTATACACGAATTTGAAACTAGCAATTTATTTGTTCCAACGATTGTTCCTTTAGCGATTACAAACATTGCCATTCAATGTATTGCTACAAAAGTAATCTGTTAGAAATGTGACTTTAAGGCTAAAGGCACTGAGTATCGTGTAATTAAACACAGCTTTACAAGTCACATTAATATGACAGCGTAAAAAAAGGTAAAAATTCATTTACTCACGTTTTCTACGAATTTCGTGTGTCAGCAGCAGAGAGACAACAGGAAGTATGCTTTTAAGCAAATGAATTTGATTCTAAAATTCTGGAAAGAAATGAGAGAACTAATTTAACAGCACTAAATTTGTTACGAGTCAAAATGATTGCAATAATGAAATTTATTTCAATCCTTTATCGAGATCCATGGGCGTTCACTTTATAAAGTGAACGAATATTAATCTCATTGTAATTTGTCATTTTATATGTAACTAATATTCATTTGCAATGCTAGCAGCTATAATGCATATAAACCGTACATACGAATTAATATAAATCATATTTTTTACAGCGGTTTACACCTTTTGCAACATTAATTTACTAAACATTTCTATATCAATACTGCGTAATATTTAACGTGTTCCGTTAATTGCAATTAAAATTGGCTGCTGTTAATTACCATTATTATCAGTCTAGTGGTACATCGTTATTACCCCTGGTATATTCATAAAACAATTGCATATTCTATGACGTAGAAATAAGTGACGGAGTAACAAAGCTATAGAATAATTCATGCCAGTTTCTATGTTTCGTTATAACAGTTAACGCAGAATAATATAACGCACATCCTTTTGTATTAGCCGATAGAGAAACCAAATGTGAATTCAATGCTATATTATAATCGGAGAAGTACATCTTTGTATAAATATTAAAAATGCACCAAACTATTATACACGAACTACACAAAAGAAATCCATGAAATAAATGATTAAGAATACTCATTATCAACACCTAACTGCAGAGATTAAAACGTAGAACAAATTCCTTTCTAAAAAAAATGCTTTGCATCCTTAATTGTAACCGATAAAGAATTACATAGTCCAAATAGACGCGTAGCTTTAAAGACTAGAACATGTTTGCATAAATCAATGAATTACTCAAATATTCCTGCCGAAATATTTCGAACATTTTGCACTCATCGATGCATCGTATGTCGGTCCATTGGTTCGTTTCGTCGCGAACGGAGCTTTTCGATGTTCTTATCCAGTACCGCGACATTAGGAAAGTTTCGATACCGAAAGAGGCTGTACGACCTCGTTCTCAGTTCTGTCGTGACGGCTCGGTTACCACCTTGGAAATCCAAATTGAACCTTAATTAGAGGTAGTACTCCGACCTTATCGAGACTCACTTTCAAAGCTATACTCTGCATTTCTAACTCCGCATCTCGTCTTTTGCCGCACCATACGTATGTATGTACATCGAAGTGTGCGTTTTCGTTTGTTCCGCGTATCGCGAGTACATAAATTACACTCTCATGCGCATGGTGTCGCGGGTTATTCCTGACAAACTTCTACAATTAATCCTTTAGATGAAAATAACAGAGATTCTTCGACACATTTTTTTTCGTAAACAGAAAATTGTCGATACTTCGATTTCTCCAGAATTTTGCTGAGACAGACGGACATACATCAGAGATTCAGTTTGAAGCAAAACGTGGCGGGTCTGACGCGTTCTACAATTTACATACAACGTGCAGCTCGTTACACCGAAAGTGGCGTGCAAACGTGTATAATACACCGTCTCGTCAATCATGATCACGGTCAGCAAGCTCGGTGACAGTGCAGTCGGTATAATGAAATCAGTCTCACTTTACTTCGTTACACCCGACGGCCAAAATCGATGCATCATCGCGACGAAACCGCGTTCAATTCTCTACCACACGTGATTGATAAGTCACAGATTTTCATTTTGTCACAGCTTGTTTTACGTAAACTGTCCCCCGAGACGACGCGAACCGATGCAGCAGTTGCGAGGGATAATTACGAGATGATTTTTA
Organism: Holcopasites calliopsidis; assembly: GCA_023838395.1. Lineage (NCBI taxonomy): Eukaryota > Metazoa > Arthropoda > Insecta > Hymenoptera > Apidae > Holcopasites > Holcopasites calliopsidis. Next base: position 7,028,436 of record JALHAQ010000005.1, on the reverse strand, counting down.
CACGGAATTCTAAAGTGGAAATCAAAAGAGTAATAAGAGAGAGAGAGAGAGAGAGAGAGAGAGAGCTTGCGTTGCTTTCTTCGTTGCTTTTATTAAGCGTTTCCATTTGTTTAGAAAATTTTTCTGTGGCTCGACATGCAGAAAATATTATTCGAAGTCTTGCAGCTTTCCTAAAAATCTGAGAAACGCATCTGTGCTTGGACGAGGTCTTGAGTGACCCGCAAACAACTTTTGGTGAAATTGAACTGATCCTAGTATCCGCAGGATGAATGATTGTCGATAAAACACGCGCCATAAAACGAGGTCCGGCGATACTCTGGACGGAAAGTGAGGATAGATACGACGCGAGATACCGAATATTTCGTTCAGGCGCAGGAAACGAGGAACAGATTAATGGAGCGGAAAAGATTATCCTTCTGGAAAAATAAGAAAATTTCTGTTGCGTTATTAATTTATGGGAACGAAGGGTTTGAACGAAGAAATGGGACAGAAGGATTTTTATCCAAGTCATTATATGTAGGAGGAAATTAAATTTGCGAAATAAATTGGGGAAATAAAAATGTTTGATAGTTTATAATGTATGCGCTGGCTGAAAGCAATGGTTTGCTATTTATGAAGTTTATTTGAGAATTTGTAGCATAAATTTTTAGATATAGGATATTCTACAAAATGTGTAGTGGAAATATTAATATGTTATCAGTGAGTTAGGAAATATTAGTAATTTCTGCTAATGTCAATGTTGCGTAAGAGAAACTTTCTTCGACATCTGTAGAACAAGAAAAGGTGCTCTCAGTATACGCAAATTATTATAAACATAATACATTAGTTGCACATGAAACTTTCATTGCTAAAGTTTTGGGATTCAAATCCATTAGAACTCGCTATCGTTAGCGTTGATTTTTGTGTTCGGTGTTTAATCATACATTTCTTGTTATTTTACAAGACCAAAAAGCAGAAAACCCTTTTAGTAACCGTGGACAACTTTCAGCCGATAATTCCTACGAATAATAAACGCATTCGTATGTATTATAGTAATGAGAAGATGCCTATTGCTAGTTCACGTAGATCCAATTCATTTTTCAAGAAGACAAGCAATCATCTGCATAATGAAGTTTCAGCAGAACCGTATACTTTCCTTTTTTTTCAACCATCAATCACTTCTTCCGGTAACGATGAAAATGTGGAAATGCGAGGCGAGGAACAACGTTCACAATTGACTCCCTGAAACGTGACTGTTCTTTCTGCCTCGTTTTTCAACTCCCAACACCGCGTCGTGTACTAATTTAATGTACAGGAAGCTCAGTAACCCAATAAGATTTTTTTTTCGTTCTTTGTTTCGCGACAGGATTTGTACGTTTGCTTCAATTTTCAAAACTGTTTACTAGAAAAGCACTTTTATATTTTATATTTAAAGGAACTGTGTTATACTTTTAGTAACTTTTCAATTAACAAGGTGCAATACCTTAAACTAGAAAATTGCTAATTGTAATACATATATTAGGCAAAGCATTATACTTAAAATTGCTATATACCATGGGCTCCAGCTGTCGCTTTACCTTACTAAATTCATAAAATACCTGTTGTATAATATTCCAATCGAATAGCAACTTTATTCCGTATAATCTGCAAAATCGAGTGCCATTATTCTTGCCCGCGTTTCTCCGTCGTTACCCATGATCGGGTACAGAAGAAATGAAAATGGAGATCATGCAAGGAAAGATGCTCTATCACGAACACTTTAGATGTGTACATTACAAAGGATAAGCCGCAGAAGTGATCCTTGCGAGGCGTTAAATATAACAATAGCTTCTCCCGTCGATGAAAGAATGCGCTTTGAAGCTCGCACATATCTTCGTTCGACCCGGAGATTACCGGCGATAATAAGTCATCCGATTTATCTGTGTGGCCCGGTTGAAATATCCTCTCGGAGGGGCCAGATCTCACAGGGGTATCCCGCCCCCCAATGGCGCTTAGCGATCGTGAGTTATTTCCGGCCGCGACGTAGCGCGCAAGAGCTCCCGTGCGAAACTAGCCGAGACACGGTATACTTTTTCTTTTTTAAAGGTTTACGCCGAAGGATCGGTGTTTCTCAATTATTTACGCCCGGCGAAAGGATTCATTGCGCGTTGTACACAGCGATTTTTATCCGGTCACGAGAAGCCCGGGCTCGACGAAATATATTTTTTCACGCGACCATAAAAGGAAAATATAAAAGTAAAAACTGCAATCCTCGCCTTTGTTCACGCTTTTCATTGGAAACGTCTCGAGCCGGCAGATTTATGAGCCGGAGACGAATCGGTTCGGTTCTATTGACGGGGTTGATGTAATTTCGGATAAAACTGAAAGCATTGTTAACTGAGACGGTTATAACAAAGCTTCTAGATGAAGTTTATTCGTGTTCAAGATGTAAACACATTTTTTTATGCTTGAAATATAAACTATAGCACACTTTCATTAATTTTATAAATTGAGTTACTTAAACAATCTCTGGAACGTGCATTGAAGAGCAATTGAAAGTGGTTTCGATAAAACGTTCGTTGATATAAAATTATTCCGACGTGCATTTTTAATGTCGAGAACAATAAAGGTTTCTAAAATTGTCGTGTTTCATGCTAACGAGCCCAGCGTTCTTAATCGTTACCGAAACATATCAATCCTAGATGCAATTAATAAGTAACGTTACTAGCATTTCGCACGAAAGAAAAAACACATTTCTGACAAAACTGAACAGATCCAAAGCTAGAGTACGTCCACGCATCTATAACTTCGCTCGACGGAACAGCGAAAATGATCCTTTCACTTTCGAAAAGCCGGTTCCACGTGGTGATGCAGAACACCGTCTGTTCGGCTTTCAAGGCTGGCGTAGCTCGAGTTCCATCGGTCGGCGCGAGTTCGATTAAATGGGGCGGCTGTCAGATGTCAAGATTTTTACATCGCATTACCGGGAGAGGCTGGAAACACATCTCCCAACGCTCGATATTGATTCGCGCGCGCGCCCTACCCTTTATAGACCGAGCGTGCACTGTGTGCGAGTGCGAACGGGCATTAACTGAGAGCTGTAGCGCTCGAAACGCATTACGAGCGTGACTTCAGCAAGAGGACAAATATCTTTTGTTAATATTTTCTGCCAAATGGTCTAGCCTCTGTCCTCTCTAATTTCCTTCTCGCGTCAGTTTCTCATTTCTACCCCTTGTGCGCCAAATACACAACCTCATAGGTTGTTGCCTCGTTCAGCGATCCAAATTCTTGTACTTGTATTAAATCTAAATTGAATTTCTTGATGCTTTTCCATCATCCAACAAAGGGACTGGGTAAATGTATAAAGCGTTTGCAACCCACTGGTAATAAGCGAGATGAAACATCTGTACGTTCAATCTCATTGTAGCACACGAAATTTGGTGTTCCGCCAATATGTGATTTTTGCAATAACAAAAAATACAGGCGCACACAGCGGTTTACGCGATGTATCGCAGTCAGCTCGCACGGTGCAAATATCTATCAAATTTTTTTATGGCTGCATGTTTGCACAATTTTCATGGAATTCTCGAAGCGCCGATTTATACGACCCCGCATCATGTTTGACACGGATTACGATATGTATGTAGCACGGAATGCAGGTTCATTTTTGCACGCGAGAGGGGTTCCCCTAAACTACTAAATCAGCTCCATCGTATAGATGGGAGAACCGCGCGTGGGGCTCGGGTTGAAATTCAATTCCTTGTTTCTACCAAATCACACCATCGCCCGTGTATCTGATAATGAAAATTGAGCCCCGCGTTTTATGACGAGTTATAGTTTCTACTTTCGCGGGGAGGTCGCCGCGTGCATTCCGCGTAATTGGAAAGCTCTTCATTACGTGCCAGCAAATGGCTATTTACGTTAGCGGCAGAATTCGTTGGATGTTGCGCGAGCAGTGAAAATATCGAACGTATCACGCTCTGTCTTGTAACTATTGTCTTTGGTACAGCGATTTTAACGTGGTTTAAACGAAAATGTAAATGAAGCACGTACAGTGTTCGAATTTTCAATTTAAATTGGGATAAGAATGATTGGTAATAGAATTCTTGGCTTCGCTAAACTGAAATTGGATTTCCCTTCGACTGTGCTTAGCTTAGTTGTCAATTCTGCTGCACTTTGCTGTATTAATTCTTTCGGCTCTGAATACTTGGATAGTTAAACTTTTAATAACATGAATGTGAAAAACGTAGAGTACAATATGTATTTATAATAGTCTAAGCTGCTTCTTCTTCTTATTTTGTTTAACACACAATCTCTGCATTACAATTATGAAACACTAACGTGTGTCTACGATTCCCGAATACCCGAAATAACGAAGGCACAAACAAGCACGATGCGTCTGGCGGAACAAGATCTGAGACGAGCATCGGAGCACAGTTAATTGAAGTTTTAATTAGCAAAAGATCGCATCGGCGCGCGTTTTTATCCAAGCGTACGTTTCAAATACGCGCGTGACTTTCGCAAACGCGTGACACGCAAATTCACACGATACTCTTGTCATTTCTGCGGCCAGATGAGAATCGGGTTCCGTATTAAGCTCGCCGCCTATATGTTACCCGAGCCGACAGTATAAATTTCATTCGAGAAAGTTCTAAACGCGTTCCTTTGGGTGTCGGCCCACTCAAGCGCCGTTGAAATGATTAATAATCTGCCGCGAAGGTAGAAATCCCTACGGGACTGCATGGGTTAGAGAACACCGGCCGGTATCTTCGTCATCTCGCTCTCCGCGGCAGAACTTTCCGAAATTTGCACCGCAGGGAAAACGATGCGGGCCTGGCTCGTCGGTTATCAAGGTTCGTTTGTAGAAACGTTTTACGTCGGAATCGCTACCATTCGTAACGTCGCGTCTCGCGTTTCCTACCTTTTTAATGATGATTTATGTACGACCGCTGCTGGGCCGATTCATTTTTGGAAACTTCGCCGAGAATTGCGTACCCGATGTTGCGTGTAACTCGATGCTTGTTAGCGTGACATTTTCGAATGAAAGTTATGTAATAATTTCGTTTCATTTTCTGTACTTTAATAGTGCTAGGCGTTGATCACAGTATGCCCCATTGTCATTCACTACCCTCTACCTTTTTCTGCTGAGATAATAACTGGGGATGTAACATTCTATAAAGCTACTTTTACTCACCCACATTATATGTATGTACATATACAAATATCTATTTAATACGTATATCATACTACAAGGGTTAGGGAAAAAAGAAGTGCAACGTTATTGGGATTACTTAGTTCAATGGAACTTCTTTTCCTCACTAACTGCCGATTTTGGCATGTAGTATTGTATTCTCTCCCGTTGTAAACCAATTGCTACATTTATCATCGACCTCTTGAGAATGTAAAATGCACAAGAATAGATTACTGTTGCGATGAACAACGAAGGTTTTACATCATCACTAACATCACGGATTCGCTTTGACAAAAAGGAAACTCGATCGCAGCAAAATGTGATTCTCCAATTTTCGCCTGCGTTTCAACAGAGAACTTGCTCGAAGACCGCGGCATCGTTATCACCGCGGCTCGTAAAGTTGCGGCAGAAGTTCCGCAGGGAAAGAGTGTTCGCAGAAGCTTTTGGACTCGATGTTCCCCAAGTTTCGCTCGCATTCAAATTTTTCGACGAGCCCAGTGGTGGTGGTCCCAACGATGTCTCCGCGCTGAAACTTTGCCCACATATTTCAACCCGTGTCGTCCCCTGCTCGAAGCCATTTTGCAGCCCGTTAACTCTAGCCGGTTCGTCGCGTTTCCGCGCGGACTTTCGTAGGGAGGGGTTGCCGCGGCGGATCCGCGGGGGTCGCGGTGTCGCGTGTATATAAACTGCAAGTTTTCCGCTTTTCACCGGAGGAAGTTCTGCCACCCAGATCGCGCGTTTGCGCGTTAAGTCGTACATTTATACCGGCGACGAGGTGATATTTCTTTTGCGGAACGTTTCTACCCTCCGACTTGCCCTGCTGTACGTTCACCTCTCCCGTTTAGGGGTTTGTAAATAAGCCAAACTGCTTGAGAGTCATTGCCAAAATGTTTAGGGAATATCTGAGGAAGGAATTTCTGCGTGGCGCGTGTCTGATGTATTGTTCAGATTCGAAGTCGCGTATTTATTTGGCAAAGAAAGGTTTAAGATGTATATTTTCGTTATTGAATCATTTTCGAACGTAATTGCACAAGTTATTCTGTTATTAGTCGGTTATTACTGCGTGCCTCTGTAGGTACATATGTCTAAACACTATTGCTTAAGTCATAGAGTAATTTATGTATTTTCATTTGGAACCTTTTTCCAATACGCGCAGGTGCTTTCAAATTTGATGCTTTTCATAGCGCGTGGTTCTATTCCTTTCTATTACTAGTAACCCGATTTGCCTTCATGTAATTCGCGCTTATTATTTTGCCAAAGATTGTCCATTTAACTTATTTAATCTCCCCTAGAATTGATAAACCTCAGAATGACTGTAATTCTGTTCAGAAATGATTACCATCACAGGAAGACTGAGTCACGATCTCTCGGTATACTCTTTGATGAATGAAACATTTCTATGGAATAGGTGGATCTCAAAGGGAGATACACGTGGTATTAGAGTTTGAAATTCCTTTACACTACGGAGGATAGGACGAAATAGAGTCTTTCGATTGCAATTCATTTTACATTCAACAGGCTAGCAGCATTTTTACCTGAACATCCTCCAGGTGTTATAAAACTCGAAGCGAGTCTTATAGTTTAAACGTTTGCGAATACCTGCAATTTACACATACGATTCCCTAATTGAACAGCTTCTTCAGGTACACCGTCACTTTGATGTTCAATCTAACTTTCATGATTTCTGTGTCTAGTCGTATAGTCACCCCGGCTCTCGCAACAATCCTCAGCCGTTCCCATTAAACGCGAAGTAGCCAGCCGCGTATGCTGCCCTTTGGAGTGCAGACGATCAAAGCGGTTCCCAGGCAATTTCATGCAAATGCTAAAGAAGCTTAAAGCGAGACGCGACGACAGGTCCGCTTAAATACTTAATCGTATCGCGAATAAAGTTGATCGTAGATTTAGCCCTGCGCTAAATTCACTCCATGTCCGAGTAATTAGATGGAAGGGACTTTTGTATCAAAGCAGCGAAATGCCTTCGCATTTGTCAATTTAATATACGAATGTCAATTGTTTACTATTAGCTAGTAGAATAGAGAAATTTGCCTTCAAATTAAATGCTTTCCTTCCTCCGCCTTTTAAAAAGTTTCAATGCCCTTATCGATATTATTATTAAATGAAATATCATTTCGTCTGCCATGTAGCCCGAGAGAAATTACAAATTATTAAAATTAATCCAAGAAAAGATCGCATTGATCACGTTTGCTCTAATTAACTTTTCCACTATTTTCTTCTCAAAAAAATACCATTGTTCCCAATATATTTATCAGCAAAAAGTTGGTCGCCCTTAAACGATCTTTCACCAGCGATATCCACATTTCGATCGCCAACCCTATTATACTCAAAGTTCATCATGGCGTTACATTATTTACTAAGTGTCCTACAAGCACGCACAGAGGAAGTCCATCAGGGTTAGATGCAGTTTCATGCAACGTTCCGGGTATAATCGTCGAAGATGTCGATACATTATAATCAATAGACGAGAACGTTTGCCACCATTCGCTTTCTCTATGCGGGCCTCGTTTGGCGGATTCTCTTCCTTTCCCTCCTGTCACGACAGCCGAAGCTGCAAAGGGGTAGCTGTAGTGTAAGGAGAGTAGACCGACGAAGAGAGAAACGGGCAGATCCCTTTTATAATTAGGCCCACGGGCGACGCGTTGCTTCTCTAATTACCTGTCCAACAATCCGGCAGCGAATGAGTAAGTGGGCTCCGCCTCGAGACTAGCCACCTTCGTTGTTATGGAGCTTATTCAGTTATACCAGCGGATTCGTAGCAACCCGTTCACGTCTTCCTGCGGCTTTCTATTTCGCCGCGGTTCTCGAGATCGGCCCCTGGCCAGACCTCGATCAGAACGGCTATGGAGATCCGAAGAAACATTGGAACGAACTTGAGGAGAGCTAGGTACAATGTTACTTGCATGATCGATGGTTATTTTGCCTTTAACGCGAATTAGTTTACAGCTTCTCTTATATAATTATTAAATTATTATGCAGTTACTGAACCATTGACGTAGTTAAAGCAATTGATATGAATAACTATTAAATGTGAGGTACTCATGAAATACCAGAACGATAATATTCACGTTTAAAGTAGCGCTTATGTACTTGAATAATTTATCACGAGCAAATCCACCACCTAATTATTTGAATCAATGCAAGAAACAGACTGAACCTAATTGCGAGCTAATTGCTAATGCCTCTTTAAAGCAAGTGCCCTTTCGTACTTGTGTTTTCTCTACATACATCCAACATTTCCAGTCTGTACTCCCTCGTATCAACGTGAACCGATTGAACCTCGTCCTCGATGCATGCAGAATGCTAATTGCACCAATATGCAAATATAGTGCTTAATGCAAAAAATAATGGAGTTAAGCGTTGGGCAGACAACATCTTGACTGCCTTACATTTTCTGCCTTGTCTCCAAGAATCTTGGAAACTCACCCTCGGCTGTATTATGAAAGGCTTGCTGACGAGCAACGGAAGACGAGGACCATCGCTTTTTACATGCTAAGCCAAGTCAAGGCTGCTACGATCATCTGCAAGCTGAAATCATTAATACGGAACAAGGTGTGCATGTTTTCCTTGCGATTTTAACAAGAAGTGCTCGGACTTTCATGAATGGCTGTTCTGTCAAACAAGAACTACCGGAGTGAAAATTCTCATGCGATATGCTGAATGTGCAAAGGACGTGTATGCGGTTACGTTAATGCATAAGGCAGCTTGAGAGGATAAGTTAAATGTAAAGCAGAGTGTGTTCGATTGTTCGCACAGGGGTGTACAGTGTAACTTGGAAAGTGTTGAAGCTTCAATAATCAATATCGGAGCTGAGCACAGTATTATATGGCTGCTGTCCATCCGAATGCAAAGTTTCAAAAATTTGCTCGGATTACGCGGATTAAGTATTCACTTATCGGATCAGTTTTTTTTTAAATTTATGAATAAGGGCGTCTTCAAGGGTTATGCATGTTAAGCGAAATTCTACCGAACGCTTCTGTTGTTGGGAAACATATTCAATCTCGACTCGTGCGATACGAGCATCGAGCAAAGGCGAGTGCAGGGTAAATTGCCTTCTCTATAATAGAAGCATTATGGATAGCACCCGTGTGTCGTCTCCAGAGTTACTCGATGTTCGTCATGACTTTGTAATACAACTACCCTATACACAGGGGTAGCTTGTTAATTTGTGGCCTCTCATCAAATCCGAAGTACATTAGGAATCTAATTACTTCTCTTGACGGGGAACGATTTATCCTAAAATGTTTTATGCCAAAGGATTTAAAAGCTGTTTGTGCTCCGTCTTTTTCTTTTATTTTGGGGGAACGTATCAATTTGTAACTTAAAATTACTAAGCGAGATATGAAAATTTGTGTAGTCCTAGAATTATCCATAAATCAAATTGTTACTTAAAAGGGGCTTTCTTGATAAATCATGAAACGTATTCTCAGGGGAAGTATGTTTATGAAAAATACGTCACGGTCCTCTCATCGACCCCATCGCTCTCGTTATTGGCTCGACGGTCAGAGCTATTGTCTCTTGCTTGCTCTTCTACGATACCGATCAGGGAGACGGTAACAAGACGCTAGAGAATCGATAGGGAAGCATACTGGAAAGCGGTGGTCAAGTGTTTATCCAAGAGCCGTAAGCCTCTATGATTTGAGTAGCCAAGGCTGCCCCGATATCCACGACCTCTTAAACGTCGATGCGCATATACCAGTTGACCTAATAAGGATAGAACCGTTACACGAGCCTCCCAAGCCTTTTCCCTCCGTTTTAGACTATACGAGGCCAGTGTATAGACAGATCAAAATCCTGGAAGAGGCTCCAGCATCAGCAGGGGCCACCCTGAAGCACTCGACCCACGCCTGGCTTAATCCTCCTCGAGCAGCAAAATTACTCGGATGCTAAAACTGTTTCGCCCAAGCCGTGTCCATTCTCGGAGAGACCGCGTTAATAAAGCCGCACGTTTATGTATGTACCATGGCCACCACCACCCCTTCGGGGCAGACAACTTTCTATCGAATAATTCAGGGCAGTCTAATTTTCGGAGCCCATAATTGTAAAAAGATAGTCGAACCTCTTACTGTTGTATACTCGCGGAATTACGGCCAGAGAGGATCGGAGAATGAGCAGCACGATACCCGTGTAACCTTCGTCACAGGGAGAAGCGGGCTGTTGTTTGGCCGCAGTCAGCTTTTCTCACCCTAATGAACCCGATACAACCACCCTTGCATCCACCGCTGCCACTTTTATCGTCGGCTACTCACACATCGATAATCGCCCGGTTGAATCGCACAGTAGCAGCGGCTGGGGGACGAAGGAGACGAGGGAGGGAAAGAAGAGGGTGGTGTATATACCGGTGGGGGGCAGTGGAGCGCAGCGTAGGCTTGTTGCTGGCGCGGCGGCGGAATGTGGAGCAGTGTGTCAGAACGACACCCTTCTGAACCGATCCTCCGCCAGCCGGTCGCTCGGTTCTCCTCTCCGCCCTTTCCATCCACCTTTCACAAAGACTCTCTCACCCCTCGAGAGCGGCGCGCAGGCTAAAGCGCCACAGTAGGATCCCTTCTACATACACGTCCTCCTCGTTCCGTTTCCCACACCGATTCTCGCTCCATCTCTCCCTCTTTGCCTGCGATACAGACACTACTGACTTTCTTACTTCTCCAGCGAATACCGGGCTAGCCATGCTCGATTGTTTTTGCCACTTCCAGTCGTCCCCCTTCATCTAACTCGAACCTGTTCCTTCCGATCCCCTCCGAACTGTTCTCGTCCAACGCAGCCCTCGTCCTTTCCTTTCATCCACCACCCCCGTTCGGTTAACTCCGCGTTATGCCGCTCCGCAGGGTTTTGTTCGACGTGGATATTGTTTCTCGGTTTGACTCGCTGCTGCTTCCCTTTCGACGTTCAGCCAGCCCGTATTCGCTACGAGTCACCCCCGTTTGAGCCAGGGTTGTCGGTTCTTTGCCGGCTTCTTAGGCCAAGCCACTCCATTTCGTTCGCGTTTAATCTTGTACCCTTTCACTAATTTACGATTGCATCCCCTTTCTGCGTTGCCACGCTTCGCTTCGTCTTGTTCACGGTAGTTTTTTGCAGTGTCTCTTGCGGTGCTTTCTGCTTTGGGTATTCGCTTTTCTCCAGATATCCGACTGGTCGTTTCTTCTTTCACAGCGCGGTACATGGCTTTTAGTACATTGGTGGCCCGACGTGACTCGCTTTGAACTACTTACTTGGATTAGGGAGATTGCCGAAATAATGTTTTTTTTTTAATAAAACGCGAACGAGTTATTGCATTCACAGTTAGAATTATGTGTAGCCATCAGCAGTTTCATTTCAAATTGTCGTATACATGCATAGTTCATTCTAGAGAAAATAATGTTAAGGGCAATATTTCTTTATAAAAAGAACTTTATTCTTGGAAGATTAATTTGAGGCGGAAAAAAGTATGGATTAAATAGAATCGGGCAATAATTTCTTGCAAATGCATTTTACCTTTAATTCTTCGGTGGCGGAAATGTTTGAATTTCATGTTATGTAATTTATCCTCGCTCCAATTAAGCGGAGGCACGGCTCCATCGCGGTGAAGCGTACTTAAACTCGAAACTTCTAAGGTAAATCTTTGTGTATGATTAACAGCATAATATGATACATGTTTGTAACTTGGGGAAAATTGAATCCGTTAAAGCCATTTCGTAAGCTACCTAGTATTTTATTAAGCTTGCTAATTTCATGAATTATTAGTTGGTTAACCATAGTTTGTATGCCTTTCATTTATTGGCAATGCAAGCGCAAAGCAATGCCATTGCAAGCGACAAGCACCAACATTCTATTCGCATTAGAATGTTACACCGAACTATACCGTTTCGTTGGAGTTTTATAACGATTAGCAAAAGCATCATTAGTACACGGAATCTCTACGATCAACAAGTGATAGTAACTAAAATCGGTTTTGCCGCTGGTTTTATGAACGAGTAATTAATTTCTGCTTGAAAACACATCTCGCTCGAAACAAATTGTTTTGTGCGGTAATTCTTGAAGCAACTTTCTTTCTTAATCAATATGTTGCAGTGCGCTTAGCACGTAACAAGCGGGATGGTAAATTCGAAGCATGCTAGTGGTAATGTATAAAATAATTTGCATTAAATGTATGTACATATGCATACAATTAAAGCAGATCAAAATGTTCCAACAAATGTTCAAAGGACAAATCACCTTAAAATCTTGCTAGAATCATAAGGAGTAAATGCAGCAGGGAAAACTATAATACAGAGAATCGAAAGACATGCACTTTGTGTCTTTAGTTGTCTGACACTGTTATTAATATTGCTTGCATTAATTACTGTTCATATTTTAATCGCTATTTGATGTGTACAATATTTATGCAAGAAAAATTTAACAGCTGCTTCGGCTAATGGTTATTTCGTGTTTCGTATGTTACAAAATTATTATTGCTGTTTCAATGCTTCTTGAAAAAAAAAACGTGTATTAGTGTTTCACGCTTCTGTTACGAGAACGTCGACGCGTTAAATTAAAAGTTATACGAAAAACGACGATGCATCGAATGCGTCGGACAGCTCGTTGAAAAAGCGTCGCGCGTTCGTTAATTAGAAAACACGATCAGAATTTTACAGGGTTTCTGCTAGAAGGTGTTGGCTTGAAAACGCATCCATAGCGTTCGCGAACAAATGACCGTAACCCTTTTTGCTGTGCACCTAAAGCAAATTACTTTGCCTGTTTCCATGGTGCAACGTAAATAAAAAAACGCAAGTGACAAGTTTCGCAAAATTCCATTAATGAAAACTGTATAATTTGTTTCATCATGCAAACTTCATTGCTCCTGTTATTGTGTCACACTAAATTGAGTGTGAAGAATAAAACTATCGATCAAAAGTTTCGTTGCTTATTATTAGTTTAGATCTTACATCTATTTACTGCGGTCGAAAATACAGTTGAAAGTTAATCGTAGCCTTTTCGTGGGCGAACGAGAGGCTTAAATAATTTCGCTTGCCTTGCACCTGATGCCATTCAACGCACTGTAAAGCAGGATGGGAAAATGAGTTTCTGGAGCAGCAGAGTAAACAGCGATTTAATCATTGACGTTTTCCCTTACGTCCTCTACACTTTGTACTAGAGCTCTATTCACCGGAATCTTGTTAGCGCAAAGCTAAAGGAATATAAAAAGTGATAATTAAAACCTACTTGATTCAGTTCAGTTGTTAAATAAATTCACGATAGCGATGGAATTGAAAAAAAAAACGTTTACGCATCGAAGGTGAAAGTAAGCAAAACCGAACTAATAACGCAAGCAATGTTTTCCTTCGTACAAGAATGTAATAACGTAGGAACGAAACTGACTTGCAACGCACGATAGATCACCAAAGTCTTTTAGAAAGCGTGCTTTTCCCTTCGGTGACGCGGCCGTTTGTTCAAAGCATCCCTTTTAGTTAGATTTATTGCAGAACGGGACACGGTCGTATTTCGGTAAATGGATTTCCGCCCGGTATAGTTGGCGCTACGCATCGTTGGGCGAAGAAAAGCGGGGAAGTGGAAAGAATGACAAGAGAAAAATGAATGTCGGTGGAACGAAAGAAAAAAGAAATAGCAAAGAAAGAGTTTTCGACACTTTCATGGGAGAAAGGGATTGGAAGGTTGATTGCCCACTGGAATAGAACAAGATAGAAGGAAGTAATGTTGTGTCTATTCATGATGCAGTTATTTGATTTAACTTTTTACTTTCAAAGGAAAGGAGGATAAAAAGCATGCCAGTTCTAATTATTATTATAAGGATAACAAAATTTCGTGTTATGTCATTGAATTCTCCAGTCGTCGACACTGTAGAAAATAATTCAGTAATTGGCGAAAAGTTCTATAATTATTTGTCGGTTCGAAACATCCTCGGACCACCCGAAAATTCGGTCTGATCGAGAATATTTCGTTTTGGCGTATTTGGCGTGCGAGGAAAGAGCAAATGACGCTTTAACCAGATGGGTTGAAGTTGGCAAGGGGGTGGTACGTTGGCGGAGAAAGCGGCGGCGGGGAGCAGGCAAAAGAGAAGGAAAAGAAAATAATTCAGCGACACTTGCTGTGACGGAAAAGCAATCGAGGCAATTTCGCTCTCCCTGCAACTGCAGCTGCCTCGCGTATTTCCCGTTGCGCTCGCCTCCAAAGAAAACGTTTTCGCCCGCCTCTGGAGGGTAATTGCTATCTACGGACGGCGAACCTTGTCGCGTAATTACTTGCCGTTTAATCTCGCGTCGCTTTTTCCGTCATCACTGATACTTCTCGCTTTACTTGTTGTCCCGCTGTGCGTGCGCGTGTTCAAAAAGATACATTGCGCGTGGTCACTGCTTTTCGCTGTAATGCTGTTCTTTTAAAGGCGGTGTTCAAAGGGAAAAGTGCGGCGAGTGCATGCAATGTAATAATCCCGAAAGTGACAGCTGTCGAAACTTGTATAAACTTTAATTGTGTAATCGGATTCTCAGCTGTCCAAACTGTATTTCGTCTCGATTTCGTCCTGCAATCAGTATTGTGAAATTGAGATATACATACAATTCAAACGTGTGCAAAAGTTATTGCTATCTTTTTCATTCCGGTTTTATCCAATTTGCAAAAGTATTTATTTAAACCAGGTACAGCGTAATAAACCATATACGAAAAACACAATAGCGCGTACAGTCATCAACTTGTAAATAATTGTGTTGGAATTTATTCTACGTGATTGAGTTTAGGCAAAGAACTTGTCCGTATGCATACTTGAACGTGCAAGAAAATTTCGTTGACGGGAAGTTTTGCGTTGATTGCTTTCGCACGAGATCGTGAGAATTTGAGCGATCGTTGCATTCAGCGTAAACTTATACACGTTCGTTTGGACAGCTTCGATGTGTGCGTATATTTATTATATGTATACCGTTCATATTGTCCCTTATCGATCTTATATCGTCGGGACAGTGGGGGCAAGAGAAAGGGAAGCCAAGGGAGGGACAGGCCATGGAATTTTATTATGTGCTCAGCAGAGTATCTCTTAAGGGCATCGGGCTAAATAACGAGAAGCAAATCGTTGTTTCTTACTGTATTTGATATAATTTGTATATAAGCTAATATTGCGCTACTTATCAGCACCATGAACAATTCGTCCGATCGGAATTAAACATTTATAGGCGGTATCGGAGGAAGAGCTCGGATATTGATTTTATATTCATGATGGATATTAATTGTGGAAGAAATAGTGTCGCTTCGTTAACACGTGTTATTTTTTATGTTATGTAACGCACAAGTTTTTGCTTCCTGAAAATTTTGATTGGACCAATTACCTTGGGGAAGTTCTGTAAGCTAGGCCCGACAACTCTGGTTAAACGTGCTGAGAAATATTGTGGGTATCATTTTCATAAAAGATTGCACTTATAGCCATGAGGAATAATAACTGTATACATATGTATACGCAGGTAGGAGCCCTTTATGGAAGAAGATAATAATCTGATACAGCTGAAAGAAAAAAAAACAGTTGCACCATTCTCTAGAGAAGCTTGTCAAATCTCTGAGAAGAAGACATCTCACTGTGCATCTTGTTTGAAGAGAGGCCACTTTAAAGAGCAAAGTGACGTTCCTAGAAACGTTTCAAAGAATAAATCGCACGCAGTTGTTCGGAGTGTTGTGCTTCCATTTCTGTTCCTATCCAAATTGGATTACAGTTTTCCCTGTGACAATTCTCTGTGACTGCAAGTTGCATGTTGATGTGAAAGTTAGTTTAATCGATTGGAATATTGTCTTTGTTAATCTTAGTTTTTACTGGATTTTGTTAGGAATTTGAAAATTGTGATACTATTCAAAGGGAATTATTATACGAATATTGGAAAACTTTGGGCAACGTATGCAGATAGAATCAAACAATTGTACACGAAGGAAAACTATTTTAATTAGTTCAATATTGTGTTTATTACTAGCTCACTGACGAAGACTCTCCAAATAGATATTAAAGAATTTGAAGCACGCGCGTGATTTAAAGCAGCGAGGAAGTGTAATTAAAGTTTTTCTTCTTCGACAATTCACTTGCTCTCGTCCATCCGATATCTCGGAGCAATGTCACTTGAGAAAGCTCGGCGGGAACGTGAGTAAGCATCGATTTCTGTATTTTCATCGAACAAGATACCTAATGAAACTGGAGAGGAGAGACTCTAGGGAAATTAGGAATCAACGGCCACGATCATTAGATTATCTGCCGGTAAATATCAGCGTTTTCATCGCCTTCAGCTCTGTTAAAGTTCGAACTGTGTAGCACCGCTGGACGATAATGCATCTGACGGCCACGATTTTAGATAATTGGATTTCAGTTCCAGTTTAAAAAGCAGCCCGTAAAAACGGTGTCAACGATACGAGACAGGCGCCCGTTAAATTTTCATAGAACCATCTGCACAGATGTTATAAAGATGAGGGTAATGCTTTTTCGTCAATTATGTATAAAGCGTCAATCGATGTCTCTCAATCAAGACGTTATTTTACGGGTGTTGTCGTTATCCTTGTCAATCATTTCGAGGGCCAATGAATCTTTGTGGTGTTTTGGTGCAACGCAATAAAGGTTTCGGTCGTATAAAAAAAAATCCGACCGAAATAACTCCATAATCGTAAAGTTTTGCGGCACCGCGGCGATCCTAAAATAAAGTCAATCTAGAAAACGTGATTCCTCTATAAACAGTGTGGTCGAATGGGTATCGAGACGCAAAGTGACAGAGATACAGAAAATGAAACGAAATCACGCGAATGGTGAACGGTATTGTCTATCAGGGGATACCGTACCATACGTGTCGTGCGAATTGGAAACAGGTTTCTCGTATCGTTTATGCACCTCCACCCCACCCTCAGTGGCAATAGTACAGGAAGAATATGCTTGGATCGAATGTACGATGATGTAACCTACCTATCCTGTCGAGCAAATAACGCCGTGCGTTCGTGATACAAGTGGCGAGCTTACTGTCATTTGTACGATCAGTTAGGTGTTTGAAAAATAAAAAAAAAGTAGTGTCTACATTGCATTGGATAGCATTATTACGTTATTGGCGAATGTTACATGTACATATGGTATTATTTGTGTCGAACCTGTCCATTCTTTTGGCTGTAAGAAATTTTCGACAAAGATCTTCTTATGGCTTTAAAAATATTGTGCAATTATAACGAGTATTCGGAAACGTGGCTGGGTGAAAGGATGACTAAAGCATTACGTGCAAAATTCATAACACGTTATGATAATAATTGTAATAATAATGAGGGAATTATTTGACATTTGCTTTACCGAATAATGCCCATAAGTTTGTGTAATTATTCCATAAAGTTCTAAGATTGTAGAAACATGAAGCGATTGTTATTATTACGTATTTCGAAACGCAACGCGATATAGGGGTTGATGTGTAAGGTACATAAAGTTAACTTTCATGCACGAGGGGAATACGTTAATGGAACGTGGAATAAGTACCCTGTGCAATGAATAATAACATTTAACATGTGAACAATTTAATGGATAATCGCATTTTTATTTGCGTTACAAGCTAAGTCTAAAGTTTAAAAATCAGCTAAACATATTACTTATTTAATTTATACGCTATATCATACTATTGCAAGACTATAGCCTTCGTATACGTAAATTTCATATGCACTTGAATACAATTGAATCGGAAATAGACATACACAAAATGAAGGGAACATGGACACGTGAATTGTGAAATATTCATCTCGCGCTAGCTTGCACTGGCGAAACACTACCAAGAAAATTTATACTCCCGTATCTTTTTTGTGGCTTCTGGATTTTTCACATTTTACAAGCAAATCGATATTTCAGTCGAAGCTAGCCTTTTGCCATGGAATTTTACAGTTTCTCTTGCTCTGCATTTACATGCTGAGAAATAAAAATTGATTAGTCGAAGTGGAATTGCCATGTAAAACACATAGGCAATATTTAGAATACTTTCTGCTTAAAAAAAATAGTTTGGTCAAAAAATTCAGATTTAACATCCTTAATAAGTTTGAATTTTGATTGATAACCGCATACCTTCATTCCCACATTCCTCATCCTTTGAATTACCTTATGCAGAACATTTTATTGCAAGATTAGTTTCATTTATTTATTCAGCCTATGTAGTCATCAGTTTAATAAATTACAGTTTCCTAATGCATGTTGTTTAGTTTCCACCCCTTTACGTGATTATTCTTCTCCTCTTGATAGCTTGATTAATTGCAAAGCGATTGAGCCACTGCCGAGTACCACTTTGTTGTAAATGCTGTTTTTAAGAAATCGAGAGCACTCGTTCGCCTCGTTGTTCTCCTACATTTATTTGCACCAATTACATGCGCTGGTATTCAATTGGGAAAGCACTCGTACCGCTTTGTCGCCTTTCCCAATCACATTCCTACCATATCACCGTCATCTTCAGCGAAAAACAATTCAAATTCCGTCTTGTTTGTAATTCAGTTTCAGTGATATTAACGAAGAACTAAATATTTTCCAACGACTATGTTGATATTTAAAATAACAATAAGTTACACGTGTGTAACAAGAAATATATATTGTACGTTCACTCGTAACAGCCCAGTAATACACAGAGATTAATCCCCGAATATCGAATTAGCCGAACAGCTTTAGCCCTACTTCGGAATATATGTATAGCCGAGCGCTTTGAAAACAGGTTCACGAATATTAAGAGTGACCCAGTTACGCTTAGGACAGGGGTTAATTAGTTCGAGCAACGAGCTTTATGTCAACGTCGTTTCAATGGGTCTTAGTTCGGCGTGAAAATGAAGTGGACGTCTCTTTCCTGGCGGATTGCATTATTCCGCTCAGGGGAAACGTTCGACTTGCGTTAGTTGTAATCTCGTTTCATGAGCGTTCCTTCCAGCATCGTAATTTGTCCAACTTTCAAAGAGTCGCAACCTTTCCAACTTTCCACCTTGTTAACGTCGCGAAAGTTTTTCCTCTCGCTGCGTATGCATGCAAGGATACGTACACGTATGTTACGTGTATGCGTATCGACAAATATTTACCTCGGAAATAACCGAAACCGACTGCTTCAGGTCGATACCGACCGAAGACGTTCGCTTTTAATCTCAATGTCGACCATTTACAAAGAAGGGAGTTCATGAATTGGCGGCAGGTAAATTGGGATTATCGTGAACACGACCTAAACTCTACAAGAGAACTGGCAGTCTGGTTGAAAGATTAAAACGTCGTTCCTCGACTTCGCTCAGTTGATTTAAACGGTCTTGCCAGCGTGCTTCTTTCCCTTTCCAGCATTATCCCTTTCCTGACGATGAAGTCATGAAGGAGATTGATAAGTTGATGAAAGGAAGGATCGTCGATGATCTGTGGCATGTATCAGAATTTCCAAGCACTATTTATTCGCTCCTGCTTAATGCTTCGGTAGAAACGATACCTATGCATAGTGAGGTGGCAAAATTAGACAGGCTTTAAAAATTACATGTTTAAGCACCAAACATGAAAGTTGAAACATTGTTGGATAAGTAAAGAGCACTGTAAACATGTTTTTGGTCTTTAAACGCTTAGCCTTTATCGCCTGATCAGTTTTACGACATCGCTATACCTCTTCCACTGACAGTACGCAAATTGTTCCCTCGATTTTAATAATTGTATCAAGCATTCTTTTGATATACGAGTCATGTCTTCAAAAGATCAATCCCCTTTCGTTTCTCATTTAAGATAATGGGGAAGTTGAAGTTGCTGGAACGTGGGTAGGGAGCTCGTATGTCTTCTGTCACAATAGATCGCGACCGTTGCTGATGTCCTCAGTAATTTTGCGGTACGCCGGTCAGTCAAGTACCACTTCCGGTTCCAGTGGAATCACTCTGTTACCTCCCCAGTTCGATAACGTGTAGGCGAACGAAGCATCGTGGGCAAGTGCAGCTACCATGACGTTCAAAGAGGAGAAGAGAACCGTATTTTGCTGAACGATGTTGCTGTTCCTGTCCTTCTAGGAGCGCAGCCGAGAGTCCCTCGTTGTTGCTATGACAACGACACGGGGGCGAATGAAAGACTGAAGCTTCCCCCGAACCTGAGAGGACTGATTCTCGAAAATGTAGCACATCGGCCAGGGTAAACTGTTCTTGGGCAATCGATCACACTTCCTATAGTTCCGGTCATATGCCGCTCGCCCTTTCGAAAAATCTATGCCTATGTCTATTTAAGGATGCTTGCGGCAGATAGTATTTCCCGTTGCTATTAACATTGCAACATATGAAACGTAAAAGAGCAGTGTCATTTAAAGAAACGATTTTGTTATGATTGTAAGCACGGTAAATAGCGCAATGTGTCGTGGATAAATTTAATTGCTGATTATTTAAATTGCTCCGAGAAAAATTATAATTATCAATGTTTTAGGAATCGTGGATTACGGGGGAACGTTGAAGGAGATTCCTTTAAATTGATTCACTGAACAGTCATTTCTTAGCGACTTCTGCAAACTCGCCGGTGCCACGTTGCTCTTTATTGGATTCTATTAAAGAGAAAGGTAGTTTAATAATTTCACAGGATATGAAATAATACATCGCAACAGCTTGCGCAAATGTCTAGCAGTAGCGAAGGAACTTATTAGCAGGATGCTTAACTGAAATTTCTGAAATTTTTCTTTCGTATTTTTCTTTTGATCACTTTTAGTTCTCGTTATAATTTTCTAGTATAATCTTCTTTCGTCAAATTCATCTCATCGACAAATTCAAGTTTCTAGAAGACGGTAATTTTCTTCGTGTTTCCAAAGCTATTCTATCTTTTTTCTTAAAACACCGGGACGATAATGAATATTCCCAAAGCCATCTAGCTTCGACGAAAAGATTGTTCTAAAGAAATAAGGGGCGAAAGTAATCCAGGAAACGAGTTCGTGTCCCAGCAAGTTCCCCCGATCATTCCCGTTTGGGAGCGATAAAAGAAGCTTTGTCGCTTGCGCCATAGGGTCGATGCTGCGGTAGCCCGGGATGCTTTTAATCGATAAATTTATTCCACGGGAAACGAAATCTCGCGTCGGAGCAAAGGATCCCGACAGTGTTACCGGTGCGTTGTCGTTAATCAACAACTTGTCCTCGTTGCCCGGTAATCATTCGGACGAGTAAATCATTTCTGCGCGTCCAGCTTTAAGTTCCATTTGAAGATTTCATAAAAATCAGCCGGCGGTAGACTAACGAACTGGCAAACGAATTAACCGAATTTCATTACTTATAGAAAAAAGGAATGCCGGATAATTTTACGTTCGGGAAGCTACGCTGCGAAACTTTCCGCACGGAATCCGTCGGGATGGTGTTCCATGAGAGAAATGGATGAATTAATTAACCGTGAACTGCCTCGGGAATTCCGCTCGCGTGACGCGGAATAAACAAAATCGCGATGGCGATGGCCGAACGGGGCCGCCTCCTCGGAATCATGCCGAAATTCGCAATTTTCCATTTAGAAGTCTCCTCTACCTACTTTCCTATTTCGTTTAAAATACAGAAAATACGAATAAATTACTGTTAACGTGGGTTTAGTATAACTGCGTCGATCTTTGTGTGCGATTTAAGCAGGGCTTTCCAAAGCGAATCAACCGAAAGGGCGGCCGAGTCGAACGATCAACGAGCAAGAACTGTTCCGTGCGGTTGCTCATGCGGCCGTAATGATAACTCGAAGGGTTCTTTCCCGTCGGGAGGTCGTCCGTTGATTGGCCCATAGTTCACCAGAGTTTCACGATTTTACGAAATCGCCAGGTCTCGCTACGGAGGGTTCTAAACTGTCTTCTCTCCCGTGGCAACGAGCGGGCGGGGTCGGATCCGAAGCCAGGGGAGGCCGAGTACAGGACTCAAGCTAAATGAGCTCCAGTGTGTCTCTGATAGAGAGGCCAGAGTCGGTAACGAGAAGGGCTGGCTGAATCGGAGAAGGACGCGAGATCAGTAACGGCAGAAAGGAAGAACCGAAGAAAGGAAGACCTGGTGGTAAAAGTAACTGGATCTCGCCCAGCTGCCTCGAGCAGGACCAAGCCACTCCTTGCTTCTCTCCATTCATTCTAGTGGATCCTTTCTTCTTGTTTCTGTCGCTGTGCCCACCGCTCCCTTCCACGAGGGAGAGCGTCACCAGAGTCACGGACAAATGACGAAGAGTAAAACGGAAGAGGAAAGGTATCGTTAAAGCGTGCCTGCTCTGCGTCTGATGTACCTTGCGAAATTACGGAGGTCTGGCAGGGAGAAATGTTGACACTGGAGGCAAGAATGCACGAGAGCTTCGCGGGTGGACAAAGACATTGAGCAAGTTTAGGGGATGGCAACGCAAAGTCATCGAGGGGGTTGGGGGGAAGGCGCGGCGTCGAGTTCGGGGGATGAAAACGAGAAACGTGAGAGATTACGAAAGAGAGGCACAGGCGGAGAGATAGCTTCGCGCGTTGTGCGCCGACTGAAATCGCGTTGGAGAAGGGCGAACGAAGATAGGGACGGAGAGAATTTTGGGGAATGCTTGTTGCTATGACGACCACCCGGGTCTAAACGGCCGACGATAGGAGGCATCCAGCCATACTTGCTGCGATATCGTTAGCCACGTGTAAAATGTACGCCAGGGAAATCATATTCGATTTCGCGTCATTTCTTCCCGCGGCGTCGGTCTTGGCACCGGTTCGCCAGCCTCTTTTTTTTTTCTCTCTCGACAGCTATTTGGAACGACTACACGTCCGGTCTGGAATCCTGCCATATTTTCGAGCTTTCCTTCCCGCGAAGCGTTTTGCGCTCACCCATTTGCATGAGCTTCATCGAACGTGGCACGTGCGGCGTTAAAGTAAAAGCGTCGATCGGGACACGACGGAATAATTCAGGATTTCACGGGATGCGTTTGGGCTGTTACGATTTTAATGTGTCGATTTTCAACCTCGCGGCGTTTCCCTTTTTCTTATTTTTTTAAATAATCTAGGTAGTTATATTTTTGTTATATTAAATATTTTTAATTCTAATTGTAATAAACAATCTTTAACAGCTGCAAAGAAACTCTAATTTGCAGTTATATTTATTACGTTGTTTTACCAGACATATATCTGAAAAATTATAACAGAAAACGGACAACATTTGATCTACATTGTACTGACACGAGTGGAGCTTGCTCCTCTGTTAACAGCGATGAGAATTTTCTGCCCGTTTATAGATCTTTCGGTTTCACAACTGCGATTTGCACCCCGTTGAAATTATGGCACGCTTCCAAGTGCTTTTACTGGTTCTAAACGTTGACCACTGTGCACTCTTCTACCTATAACGCTTGTATAGCTGCTGTCATGTTATCGACTCTACACTTCCAGCACGTTCAACCCATTGGGAATTGCACAGCGAAATAACATTTACTCCGAACAACACTTTCGCACAAAATTGGGTGAAATGAAACAAAAAGGAGCACGCGATTCGCTGTCTGGATATACTACTTTATTCAAATGATGGCCGTGAAATGGAAATGCTCATTTGAAGTAAATGTGGGTTTTGTTTATTCTATTAATTACGGTGTCATCTGGCAAGAACATTGTTGATGTGAATTGAAAAAAAAAACACACCAAAGGAGTAACGATTTTATTCATGAAATAAAATGTTACCATACACATAACGACGAAGTTCTAATTATTACGGTAAGCTGATAGAAGGGCATTTGTTATTTCATAAAATGGATTTGGTATTTACAAATGTGTATGGTTCCTGAATTTCTACTGGGATAGTGCTATGTAGTTCACGCGCAAGTGGTATAGCCAGTGATAAGTCAGACGAGACTGAAACCTTTTTAAATACGACTGTATTAATACGAATAGCTGATGTAGTGACTAAATCCATGTACTTTTATGAAAACGTTCACATTAATTTTTCAATGAAATTGCAAATTAATAAAATTATCCAGGTGTTCAGCACCGATAAAAATACATTAAATAATTCAAACTTTCTACCCAGAGGAACAATATTTGCATAATACCATAATCCGTATATACACCATAAGACAATTAAATGTTTTTACTATCTGTTTACTGTATCCAGAACTATGCCACCAATAACATCATCACTTTGAAGTGCATTTACGTCCTTATTCACGCATCATAAACTTGGTTCCATAACGCAATGCACTCTGAATCCAGGGAGAAGAGTACTGAGAAATGCTACCTGCGTTTCGTGACGGTCTTTTTTTTTTTTAATGAAAGCAGCGCACACATACACACCTGTCTCCTGTGTGTTTTCCCACTTGTACGAGGCACGCCTACGAAATCATGGCTCGCTTCCAAATACCACCACTTGTGGTTCCGCTTGTCCCCACGGCCGTGGGTGCAATGTCGTCGATGACACTTGTGGCACGATTTAATCTAGCGGCGGTTGCATCGTTCGAGTAATCGCGACGTGGGAAGAAAAAAGAAGAGCAAATGACGTAAAAAAAGGGGGTGGGAAATGGGCATTCTCGGGGGTGTTTTACATTTTAAACGGAGATTCCTTTTTATGAGATTACGAGGCTGCGCTTGGTGGTCGCCAACATTCCAGCAGTCGCTTAAGATGGTTATCATTTCCTTGTTTTGTCTCGCGCTAAATTACTTTTCAGTCCACGTGATTTTAGAATAATTGATTATCCTTTTATTCACGTACTCGTCGTTAAATGTTTCGCAGATATTTAATGATCATATTGCGCATTCGTAAAATGCAGATTAATATCATTTCGCCAAAAATGAATAATGAAGAATATTTCCAAAGCACTCGGAATGTTTAAGAAAACTGCGATGTACAGTTGAAAAGTATGAAATTCATGCATATCGATAGTTCCCCTTTTTATACTTCAAGAGTTGAACTCTGTACTTAGGGCTGAAGGTATCACGCGGTAATGTTCTAACATAATAGCGCACTATAGCAATTCTTCCCCACAGTTTTGTGGCTTGAAGTTTCCATTAGCAAAATTTATGACGTTATGTAACTTCTATGGTCGTGCATTGAATTATTGACAGGGAGGAGGTATTAGGTGAAAGAAGATTTATAGAACAAGAGTCCTTTATGGTAGTATAACTGAAGTTGGTTTTGAAGAAAAGTTTTGCCAGCGATGTAAAAAATTCAGCGTTCTAAACAACGGGAATAATATTTGCGAGAAGGATGTGAGAACACGTGTTTCCCGGGGAACTTCATACTTGAAATTGTAGGAAAGAGCTTAAGAAAAGCCTCTCCTCCCTCGGGAAGCTATGCTCATTCGTTCTCGAGATAAATGAACTTGAAGATCAACTCTATTTTTTTTCACTAGCAGCGACATATTGTAGGGTACTTTCTCTATCATTTTTATTGACTACACTTTCCGGTTCACTTTTAATTTCATATTGTACGTAAAACGGTTCATGGAATAATTGGTTAAACAGCAGACAAAGCAAGACAAGGTAGGCAACGATGTATGCGAATTTACAAATTGTAGAAAATGTAATAATTGTGCGGAAGATTCGTGCCGTTTCGCGGTTTCGATCGTTGTGAAAAGTACTTCACACGAAAACGTATTCTCGGAGAATGAATTTTTTGCGAGACACGAAGTGCAATTAACGGATAGATGCGCAGGGAATCTTCGTTTTAGCATTCTTCGTGGATGTACACCTCGAAGAGCAGAGATCGATTTCCATTAATGAAGTGGGACGAGGGTTCCATCGACTTTGTGAGTGGCTAAAATATTTCCTTACCCTGCCTTGACCCGTTTAAGCGACTCTTCCAAGTTTCTGTTTGTTAGGCTTGATGAGTCCCCCCAGGCCCTAGACAAGCATATATTTCGTTATATATTAACCTAATCCTTTTTTAAAATACAAAATGAAATTTAATCGAAAGCCGTCTAACGATAGATTTGCAATGGCACAGAAATTTAAAAGCATTGTGTGCCTGTTGCAGAGAAATGCAATCTAATCTTGGCATCAGAAGTTCTGAATACTTTGTTATTATTGCGTTCATCATTCCTTTGACGCATGTGTTTCAAATATACCGAGGTGGTATTTAGTTATATTTTATAGAAAGTAAACGCATGAATTTACTTTCGCCCGTTCACCAAAGGGTTTTTAATCTCTGAGGCCAAATATGATTACCACGTAGCAATTTATCAGTTAAGACGTTCCAAAGCCATGGCAACTTAAATGGAATAAATAATTGGCTTCATCAGGTTCGGGAGTTCAATTCGAACAGAGTGTCTACATCTGTGCAATTAATCAGCCCCTAGAAAGGAATACGTAATTATAGGTTTAAACAAGGATGATAAAATTTCTACGAGGAAGTTAAATTTCCTGAGAGGGATTCAAGAGTATTCGCAATTCTGCGAGAAGTTAGACAAATGCGGATGATCAATGGGCTATTGCGCATTCAAGGGGCACAAAAACAGACCACATTTTGAACTGGTGAAATCTATTATTAACAGGAGAAGAGGGATGCATGTAAGAGTATATCGAGAACGAGTGGAGATACGGCGAATACGTGCTTTCATTTCAAATGGGAATTTCTTGAAAACGAGCAGAGGCATTGAACATGTGACGCCACCTAACATATTTCGATTCTGAAGAGAATTTCGGATGCGTGGGGCACGAGTTCGAAGATCATTTCATTGTCAATCACACTTTATCCAGCTGTGCTTGATTCCTTTCGACGTTTACCTTTGCGAATAGTCAGTCACCCCAGGAAGCTCATTAATAGCTGAACACCGCGAAGGAGCAAAGTTTGTTTTCAGGTGGCGATGGTCCACCGAAGTATAACTCACCTAGGAAAACTTGGTTCACATTAATCCAGGTCGATAAAGATATTCGACAGCGTAATTGAAATGATGAATTTGTTCAGTTTGGTTTACCGCGTGGGGACTTGGATCAATTAAAGTCCGATAGAATTAATTGAAAATTAATGAAAAACGTATGTGTACGGGTAAGTGGAAAGTTTCGTAGGTAAATCATGCCAAGTTTCACCGGGGTGAAATTACCGGCCAATGTTTCGTTGGTCTTCCGCCACGTCTCGGTGCGGGGGTGGAACACGCGATAGGAACCGACTATCAATAACAGAAGTCATAAATATTCAATACGCGTCCGGAGCCGACTTAAGGCGATCTATTGAAACGTCGATATTCGATCACGGGGCGGGCTGAGGCTCGTGGAAAAGCTGGTCGGCCTCTGTCGACCCTGCCGCCCCATTCCATCCCTTGGACTCCGGAGTATCAACAAGTCACTGTGCGCTGGCAGAAAACCGATGAAAGGGTTGCAAGGCTGCTTCGATCGGCCCGCGTGGGGGGTCCACGATGGCTCTTGTTTTAAAAGGAGCTCGCTAGTGACCTTTCGCTACGTCCCCTCCTCCCCTGCCACTTTGAGTGCTGGTCTCGAGCATCCTCGTGCAGACAAAATTTCTATGGATCCGACGGTTGAATATTAGAGTGGAAGCACTCTTCACAATGGAGTAATCGTTATTAAAGGGGACGCGATTGCGCCTGTGCTTCACGTTTGTTACTTTTAAATGCAACTGGTTGCGATTGGTGTGGAAATGCTTGTCTCGATATGCTCGAGGGTGAGCAAAGATCTTTGTTTTTGAAAATAATTTTTGACTCAGGACATAATAATTAGGACATAAATAAGTAAGGGATAATTAGTGTTAGTATTGATTGCACGTTTAATGATATATGATACTGTAAAAACAATCTTGGATGGATCGCAGTATCTTTTCTTCACATTCACTAAATGCATGAACAATAAAATGTCAGAGTGACTCGTATACATAGAAAATATACGAAGTTAATGGAACGTTTCAAACATCACAGGAATTTTGCGGAACATAATTAATTGCAAGTTGTTTAACAATTGAAAAATGTACTAGAATAAAGCCAACTACTCTCAGCCTCGGCAACATCAACTTCGAGCTAATGTGTCATTAACAAGACATCCGGTATTCGTCAACATAAACATTTGACCAGTAATCAATCTTGAATTACCAGAAACCTCGTACAATTTATAAATAATAAGAGCTATTAAAAGATCACTGCAGTGTTAATTTAAGCGTAGCTTCAAAATATAAGTAACACGTGCATAGATTATTCTGCCCTGCTCACCGCAACCAAATCGAATGTTTCATTTTCGCCATGGTCTCACCTTTTTTTTTGCATGTCAGAGCTTTCCAAACTCGATGCGTGTGTATCGTTATACGATCGTGCAAAAAAATACCATTGCACACGAACGTGTTACGGATATCCGTCGCACAATTGGTCGAAAAACTTTGATCAAGAATTTCCCTGGCAAAGTTGTGAAACGGAAGTGCTCGTTAAACGCGATGGACGGCTGTATAGAATATCCAGGCATCGTTCAAACGCGATACGGCTCGGGTATCATATTAAAAAGCGTTGAACTCGAAAAGCTTTGAACGCCCGGCAAATTGAGTATTATTCTTCAGCGGCACCGTTGACGCTAAAAATAGGTGTAACTTTTCCTCGGCCAAACAGAAGCGGTGGTAATTAAGGGAGACGGAAGATCCGTGGTTAACGTTAATGAATTTCGTCCAATAGCGGAACTCTTGCTCTCTTATCGCGCCTAGGGTGAGCTCGGGAGTTCTGCCAGCCGCCGCTGAAACCGCTCGTAATTTGCCGCAGATGTCAGAGAATTTGGTCGTTTCTTCTTCGAAACTCTCCGCGGTTGAAGTTCTGACAATTATTCATCGAACGCTTGGATCACTGCTGCAGTTCAAGGTTGGCGTAATTCCTTGGTCCGCAATTAACAGACTGGCCCTAAGACATAGAGTAGTTTTAGCATCTTAGCATTGAGAGAGAAAATTCGCGATTAGAAATAAATACACGGCCAGAGAGCAGCCGCGAGAGCTCGATTTTCAGAACACGAATGCAGAGGCGTAACGAGCGCGCAGAATATCGGTGTATCCTATTTTCCCGGAGCTTCTGGCAGAGTAATTATGCTTTCATTAAGTCCCCTCCCCTCGCAGTCGGTGATAATTAAACTCGGTACATGGCCCTCCCATTATTCACCGACAGGACGCGAACTATAAGGACAGTTCCGGGTTTGAAGTTTCACGGTGGCCGGAGTTTAAACTACGTTCAACGTGATCCTCGACTTCAGGAGTCACGATTCCTTGGTCGGGATATAACGTGTTCGATTCGCCGCTCCTAGTAACGGGGCCACGCCGCGGTAAAAGAGAGTGCGCCTTGTCGGATTCAAGCACGTACAAGCACAATTGTCGACAACCGCACAAGCGAGGGTCAGAGAGAGGATGGGGTAGAAATATTAAGAGGTGGTGGGAGGTCAAGGGACGCCGTGTATTGTTTATGCTGAACGTTGTCAGCGCGTTATCCGGAGGCTACAGCCTCCGCCCTCTTGCATATTTTACCTTACGCTTCTGTCACTAACGACGATGCGCTAACGGGATGATAATAAAATATTTGCCGACCTGTGTCCCCTTTATGGAACGAGGGTTGACACGGTACCAGGCATTCCCGTGGACGGCGAGCACACGTGGGACCCGTTATGAATTAACTGAACGATTGGCACTCGATGCCCATCCATTCTTGTTTATGTAGAGTAAAAGTTTACTTTATGTTTCCTTGGGAAATGGAATGCTATAAAGTTAGAAGAGATCATTTTGGACTCTGATATGAATAATCAACGGAAAAGAAAACGTTACTCTATCTTATTAGTACGTTTTATTACATGCCGGATGACAAGTAGCATATTTCGGTTTTGTTGAATAAATTGACAATTAAACATATTGTTGGCTCTCGCGAAGCTCGTGCTCTCGATTGTTACAGCAAACGAAAGGAATATCTTATTTGTAATAATAAACAAAATGTATGAATGCAGAATAGCATCAAGAAGTATTTAACCTGAATATTGAATTGAGCGATACTGACTTTATGCTGCTAATTGTTTCATAGAACGGTTGCTGTTGTGATATCAACATACGTACGTGGTTTTCAGTGGTAGTAGTCAACGATTGTGCGTCCAGGTGCGTGTACTGACCATGCACAATATACAGTAACGACAGCGTATTATAAAACTACATTGAAACAAATATCGTACATGAATCGAATAGTTTAAATGCCTTTCACCATCCGTAGCTAATTTTATCAAGCTCATTCCCCCAGCTTACCGGAGACAAGTCTTTCTTGTTTATCAAAGATATTCTACCAAACATGCTGGCAAGGTTCATCGGTTTTCTTGTCAAACAACCTGCGCCAGGCAGGCGAGGAATCACGACACTAGGAGACCACTGTAACGCAGATAGGAGAGTTTGATAAGGTAAATTTCGCGTCACTTAATACACGCGTTCATGACGCGGCGTGGTACGTTACGCGACACTAGTCGCTCTCGAGACATCGCTAAACTTCTCGCATGAAATTTCTTGCCTCCGAGAAGACTGCAGTTAACACTCCTGGCGCGTGGGCGAGGAGGCACGCGTGTGTAATTAATGAGGCTAGGGCTACTCTAGCAGGTCATACATTTTCATGAATTTAAAGGCAATCCGTGTCGTCGCCTCGCGGAGAAGAGAATCCTCTTTTATCCAATGAAAGGATTGACACACGAACGATTCCAATGTATTAAATATTCTTCATCGTTGCGCTTGAAATTGCTGTTCCTAATTGAGCAACAAAGTGAACAGAAAGAAAAGAGAACGATAACTCGACCCGAGAAAATTATTACGGTTCAACCTGTCTCAGTGTTCAATGTAAAAAAATATCATCCCAAGAATGAAACAGATACTATCGTAGCCCGATTTACGTGTGCTAGCAATCGGCGCCTCGTTATCTTGAAAAATGGCTAGCGAAAATGTAGAACACTTTGGATTGCAACAAAGTCCGACTGTTCGCAATTTCGGTGGAAGTTCTTGCTTTTATACCGAGTTCGCTGCCCCGAGGCTTTTTCGTGGCAGCTCGCAGATTTAATATCAACAGGATGGATATTCGACAGCCTTGATTGACCCAACCTGTGCACACAGCGGCGGAAGTTCAGCGTGTTTATATCCACGGCCTAGGGAAATCCTGGGAGTGATTACCCACGAGGATTAAATTGCAGATAGATGTACAGGAGAACGATGTCTATCGCGGGACACACGGAAAATCGGCACTGCGTCTAGCGTGAGTCAGGTGCCTGGATTAATAATCTCCCTTCCTAGTTAGCGGATTTCGTTTCCCGATAGCGCTATCATTAGCCTCTTGTACATCTCTGCCTTTAATAACACGTCCTGTTAATCGTGCGGATTTATATTGCAGAGAATGGTTTGGATGTTAATCAAATCAAAGATAAATGCGTTCAGGAAGGAAGGAGGAGAATAATTTTGTGAAATCCATATTAATTATTATTTAATAAACCTTCGTTTCCTGTTGGCAGTTGTAATAAGTGTTATTAACTTTGTTGCCGTTTGATCTTTGTAATTTTATAAGAAATTACCCATTACTAGTATTTATGAGATCGTTAATATTACTACAATCATACCGAGCAAAAAGATCTTCCCATCACAAACTAAATCCTTCAATCATTTTTGCGAAAAGTGATATTCGTTGTAACTAGGAAAGTACCATTAAAAATTTGACCAATCTCTCAATAACCAAGCGTTTTAAAGGAATCAACTCAGCTATCTAGCCACCAAGAATTTCGATGTCTTCGCCGCGCGGAACGCGGAACCGTTCAAACTTAGCCGTTTGTCACAAGTATCGGGAAAAAGGTATCGAGTGATCCGTATCCATAGCGAGTCCCACTCGAGGAACTATCCGGAAGCTGGACGATTTCCAGCTGATCGGCGGCGCGGCGGTGTTCGACCGAGAGGAGTCGTATCTCTTGAATTTATTCCGGAGCAACCAGCTTTTGTTGTAAGCGGATTCACGAGTCCGTCCATTTGCCGGTGGAACTGGCTGCACGGGATAGAATTCATTCTGTTGTGCATACTATCGATTATTCTCGAGTTCCATTCACCGCTCTTACGTGTCGTTTTGACTTTGAAAGCGCTCTGCCTTCTATTCTCTCCTGTGCATCGGCTGGCTTGCTCGTTGATCGGCGCGCATACATCGGTTTCACCAGGCGCGATCAATTGGGATTCGCTTTTATCGTCGTCCACTATGATCATTATTATAAACGACGCTGTTCGCGGGGACCGTATTCGGGGGAACTTCGTGGTCTTTTCTTCCCTCTCTGTACTTGTGACGATTAACCCGAATCGAGAGCACCAGATACGCGCCTGTGAAGAGTGGACGAATTCGGAATTGCACTTATGATTAGGATATAACGATTCTGTTTATCATATTGCAATACGCGCATCATTTATTCTCGAATGAGTACTGCTGGGCATAAACAATTGGTTATCTCGCAATCGAAAAATTACTAATTTACCGTGGAAATGTCTAGGAATTACGAGATCACCCTAATTGAACCTTCTCAACAAGAAAATGCTGATAACTTGCTCGTAATTTACGGGTCACGGTCGCGCAGCGAGGCAATTTCACGCGTATCGTCGCGCGTGTCCCAAATTCCTGACAGCTGT
This sequence comes from Holcopasites calliopsidis, assembly GCA_023838395.1. Lineage (NCBI taxonomy): Eukaryota > Metazoa > Arthropoda > Insecta > Hymenoptera > Apidae > Holcopasites > Holcopasites calliopsidis. The sequence continues at coordinate 6,995,825 of JALHAQ010000005.1, read as the reverse complement.
GGAAACCGATCTAATCACATGAAATTCCAGTGGTGACCGATCTGGCAATGCCCGGCCATCGCTTCGTGTACCTATGTTCATTATTCGTTGCGCCTTCTACTTAACACCACACGCATGTATGTATATTTCCTATTGATCGACGTACCTGAAATTCCTTCGATAAACCCTAATTGCGTTAATGATACACATTTACGAATGTACTACTACGAATGCTGTGTTTAATATGTTCAAAACTTAATGTCTTATGTATTTGAACTGTGACATAATCTTGGTTCACCTCTGACTCCGGCTACAACTTCTTAAAACGAGATTTCATTTCAATTGTGAGTAATTAGAGATTATTTTATCATATAGGGTTGAGCTTTTCTTTGTTGATAGGACGTGATTACGTACTTGAACAAGCATGTGGAGTTCTTGCCGCATTTAATATTATTACGTGCTGTTATATATTTTTGCATTGCAAATAAGCTAAGGCAATATTGAATTTGGTGGAACATAAAGTGCTGAAGAATGTAAATTTGTAAAAATGCTTGATAGACTGCTGAAAGTGAAAGTGTCTAATTGAATATGGTTCTGCGCTTGAAGTTCAAGTGAAATCACTTGATTTAAATGAATAATATTTTATGATTCTATAAGGAAAATTCAATTTAATATCACATGCCGACTAATAAGTTTCGTATTCCTTCCATACTCGTATTCAAAGTCTTCGAATTCATACGTTGCGATAAAATTGAATAGTTCCGACTTAAAATCGCGCGTTCACATTCACAAGAAAGCTCGAGAAATATGATGCGCCCGATGGCTTTTGTTAATTAAATTTATCCCACAAGCAGATCCAATTTCGCCTATGTATTTCGCTGCGTGCGTTTGAAATTTCGTGGCCAACTGGAGCCGAGCAGGTTGTTATCGGCCATCTATCCGATAATCCGGAGAACTTTCTGGAAGTCGTCGATCCTGAACACTTTTCTTCCGGTCGTTTCAGTGCTAAGCGTTTCTAATCAGCTTACACTATCGACTCGCCTTTGCCTCAATTTCAATCGCCGCCGGTGTCTCCTGACGCACGGAAATCCCGTGCACGCTACTACGGAGATACGCGATCTCGTGTACGAAGCAGTAATAAATTGCGGTCATGATAGCGGAAGTTATACCCTGGGATTCATGCAACAAATTGCCCGCTGTACGAATGTATAACGCAAGAGATTGTTCCGCAACCGTGAAATACGTTCCGAGCATGTATAAAAATGATTGCACAGAGATCAATAATCGACCATGCTTTAGCATGTGGCTTTCAAATCTTGAGAATTGAATTATCTTGAGTAAAGATAAGTATTTGAAGGTACCCTTTATCGTGACTGACGCAAGGTAAACAGTGGTTACAATCGCCATCGTAACGTCATTAACCCTTTGTCCGTTCTACTGCACAGTTCTGAAACAGTTATTAATAGTTCGCAAATAGGAACCCCAATTGCAGGACAAAGGATTAGAAGCTACTAATAAAGCCTCCACTCACTGTTGACCAACTGAATTATCAAGAAAGGTACTTTCCACATTTCTACAAAGCAGGGCATCGCAGAGTATACGACAACAAAGGGGATGTCTAATAATTGATCTAAACTTCCCCGGCTGCTGGCGCGACGCCTTCAACCCTCGAATCGCGAAGTTGGCGATCGTATCTCGAAAACTTCACGCGTCTGATTCCGGCTACCATTGTTCCACGATCAACGGAAGTGTACGAAGTAGTTAAGTGTTTCGTTCGTGCTACAGGACGCAGCTCGGAGAATCGCAACGAAATAGCGTCTGGGCGGCTACGATTTCGCTCGCCAGCTCGGTCTCCGCTCGATTCATTCTCTATCAATTAAGGCGTAGACAATACCGCGTACGTCCTCCTTATACCCACTCGTAAACTGGCGAACAAAAGCACAAAGTGTGCGTCTTGTTCGCCAACAAGCGACAGGTAACGTCGTAATCCTTTGTGCGTTGCATAATGTTCGTTGGGGGATGAAGCGCGACGAGGGTAGGCGAAGCTGGGGCAACCAAGTTCGAAGACTCCGACGCGTGGGGCAGGCCTGATAAGGGAAGATCGCGTTTCTAACGTTTTCACCCCGGCCGGAATTAACGTCTGATCATACTGGAAGAGGGGAAGATCTGCGCGCGGGGGTGCGTCGGATCGGATTGCCAATCGAGCTCGCGATCGAAGCTTGGTATTCACTTCGAAATGACGGTCGAAGGATAGCTCGTAACTCGCTGGAGGGAAGAATATTGATCGGGACAAAGTAGAGCAGCCTGATGAGGGCGTAATACCGATAGCACATTTTCTAGTTGCTCGGATCCTCATGGTGGTGAAGGGTGAAATAACGGGGATGCGGAGAGAAAGATAGGAACGATATTAGATGAGCCTCGAAAAACAGAATTTTTCTGTCGCGTTCTGGCAGTTTAATCTGAAGCATGATGTTTCGCAATGCTTCGAGCGATATTGCCATAAATGTATTTAGAACAATTAATACCCTAATGCCTTGTTTATATTCTTGTACATGCAAATGGGTGAATGTAATAATCTACCATACCCAGATGCCAACGTAATTTGTTCATTCATTACGTCGCACGAGTCTGCTATTGTTAATAACATTTGTATGACAAGAAGCTGGAATTCGAAATAGGAGAAAAATTAATTTTCACGAATTTAGCGACATAATTCAGAAGATGCGTTTCGACGAGGATGATGCCATGCAGTTGTTTTCGAAAGATGTTATACTGCGTCTTTTTTTTTAATGTATGAGGGCTTAAATTAATGTTAAAAGAATAGTTGTGAACTTGCAAAAATTGAATCCCTTCTATCTACGCGTACTGAGATGGTGGTTTTAAAAACAAAGTAAATCGCTAATTTGATAAGTTATTTCTGTTGACATTAAACAAGGCTGGGAAGAAAGCAATACAAAATACAAAACGATGAATGGGTTGTTTAAAAAGTTGAACGCGGTCGAGAACTGTAGCAGCAATAAAGCAGTTTGTTTTATAATCCTTCATTTCCTGGTTGTATTTCCTCTTCCTCCGTGGGGAAATAAAGACAATACGGACGAGTCGGTAAGTTGTAGTCCCACATCTTACACCTAAAGTCACAGAGAGCAATAAGCAGCCACAGCCTCCCTGCACACCGAATATGAGTTTCCTGGTTACAAGCGCTTCCATATTCCAGGCAAGGTAATATCTCGTGGAGAGTAACGGAAGTATGTAATAGAAGTGGCAGTGTCGACGTTGTGTAACACCCAGAATGGAAGGTGCGCTCGTATAAACTTTAATAAAACCAATTGTTCGATTTCGGGTGAAGTACAGTAATATCTGTAGTAGTGTATGAAAAAACGGCATGAATGTGAAATTTTGTGATAGCGGAAGATATTTGTCGTTTGCGATCTTACTTTTCTTTCTTCTTCCCCATGATTTACGTATGTATCATCCAGGCATAATGGTTTCATATCAAACTTAATAAAAGTCTATTTTAAGATAAAATGGAGACATTATTTTCTTTCCCAAAGCTTCTTGGGAAAGGGATCATGAATATGACGTGGATAGTAGTAGTGGCATAGATATACTACTCGGCGAGTATGAAATTGCATTGTTCCATCAATTATTCTTAGAAATGTACCGAACGTTAGACCTTTCATTTTCAATAGCGATTGAACAATAAATATATATTACCTGAAAAAGATAAATCGTCAAAGGAATGCTCTAAATAACTATGCAATTACACGCCAGCTTCTTTTTTCTTCACCGATGAAAGATTTCAGCATAATCTTTTGAAACGTGATCTTCCTTGATTCGTGAGTTCGCGATAGAAACAACCCTGGCTGGTTTTGCAATTTTCTTCACGTAACCAATGATCTTTTGATCACCGAATTTGTAATTAAAATTGAAAGAATTGCAGTAAAAAAGGTACATGTTGATCGGTAACATATTCTGTGATGTATCGTACACTTTCTTATCATTAATATTTGTCGAAATATTTATTACTTATTATTATCCATCACTGTTTCACCTTTATTAGAAATTATGCGCATATGAAATGCGTTCATTTATTAAACAGCACGCATTCTCCTCGATTTACATATGAAGCAGTGTACTATTTATAAATTCCATATCTTGCATAAATGTGACGTGCATGGTACGGTGTATTCTGTTTCCGTAACTGAAAATTATATGTATATGTACGTATGTGCTGTAGAGCTGAAATTGACTTACAGTAAAGTCAAGATGAGTTGTAAATCTGAGGTACTATTTATACTGTGAGAGAGGAATAGAATTCGTACTTCTATGCAAAAGTTACATGTTGGAGCGTTTATCATTGACCATTACCACTTCCTTCCAAAAATGAAAACGTCCTACTAAAATTTCACTGCTTACCAGAAAAAAGGCACAAACTTTTCTCGCGTATTTATCTTGTATAATTCTAATGGTCCCTTATCCGTACAGCTTTCAATCCACATTCTTTCCAATCGTTCAAAAACCTTCGATCCACGGCGGAAAGCAAACACGCAAAGCATAGCAGTCCTGCTGAAAATTCTCAACAGCTCAATTTACGATCACGACCGATGCATTTAAGCTTAAGCAGACCCTCCTCGAGCTGCATTCGAGCCACGGTTCCGTAACATTCGGGGCGCAAGGGAGCATCGGTGATAACGGTAGCGCATTATAGACACGACACAAGTTACCAGCATCCGCGACATGCAATTACAAAGGGAAAAGGCGTCTATAGGTTTATCAGACATTACATCTGGATTGGAATCTTCCATATGCGTTTCCACCTACACCACGACGCGCGTGTGTACACACATGCGTGCAGCCCTTTAAGCCGGAACTAGTCTAACTCAAATACCAGCACTGGTTACCGGCTATATTTGACTTAGCCGATATACATATACTCGATTGTTCCGGAATACTTGGGTCACGTTCAATTTGGCAACGAGCTTGTACCTTATTGTTCGGTACGTTTATTAAGAGATCCTCAGATATCTCGGTGCAGGAGGCACTGTTACGTTCTGTTATGTTCTACGCAAGTGTCAAAACAGCGCATTTCGTGTTGGCGCTGGGACCATCTTAAACTTTCCTCGCCACGAGCTTCTCTTCGCTACGAACGCCGAATAATACATATGTATGTATAAGAGCTTCAGCTACGGTTTGTCAAAAACGTCCACGAACGGTCTCGGAATGAATCGAATGAATGATTAGATAAATGATCATACACATAGCTTTTTCGCGTTAATACAAATTGTACCGTCTTGTGTGCTGAGGGCATTTTCAATTTTGGGACTCTCATAGTAAAAGGTTTAAAGGGAGAATGCGCAGAATTGCTTTCCTTATTCATAGACATTAGCTAATCCATAATTTGGATACCTGCATCGAAAGGCGCAATCGAATATGGTTCCATGAATAGAAGACACCGTGCAATCTACGATTCGATCTTGAGCCGCTTCAGAGTGGACCTGTACACCTTCAATCTTCGTATTTTACGAATGCCATAGCGTTGCGGGGACAAATGGAAGTCAGTAAAACGATTTCGATCGCGCTCGGGACAGTCACGTATGTAGATGGAAGGAAAGTATTACCCAGTAAGGCCCTTTGGTACCAGAATGTTGACTGGCTTTGGCTTTCATCTGGATTTAGAAGCGTGCATACGTGCAAAGCAGCGGATCGTATACGGAGCGACCGTCGTAAGGTCTGCGAATCTTACAAGGCAAGCAGTTGCCGTAAAATCTTTTATTATGTCAGCCGCGAGAGCCTGGGCTGGGATAAACGTGTTTAGAAACGCAAAAAAGGGGAAAGCTCGCGTTATTGGATTTTGCTTGGAATAGAATCTTTTCTGTATTCTTTTTTCTTATTGTGTACCGTTGTTTGAATACGTTTGCGCGAGGTAATATTTCTTCTAAAGGAAATGGAGGGATAATTATTTTCGCTTCCGGAAGTATGCTCTCCAGTCGAAGGAGTCAATGTAATTAAGTGAATGTAATTTGATCAGTTGTAGAATGTGTACAGGTAAATCGTACGTACAATCCATATCTATTGCACCGTTCTATCGTAGCGAATTGCTCCTAGTATCTGAAACGAAATTGAGTAAAACTGTATTTTCCTTGGTGAAACGATAATTCGGTCGAGTGATCAGAAGAAGTAGCTAAATGCACGGCAAAGGCTCGACAACTTGATCGATATTTACGTTTACGGAGCACCCATTGGCCGTTACAGCTACGCGATAGGTGCTCGATTTTCCTCCGCAGGAGGTACGAAGGCGTTTAGTTGGCCTTCGTTTTCCCGATCTATCGCTTGAAACGTCAAGAGTGACAAACGATAGCGGCAGCTACTTCTTCTTGGGGGGGGATGCATTGTCGAGGAAACGATCTCGATTTCGAGAACCCTTATCCTGGACTCCATTTGTGAATCGGGTTTCGAGCGATTTCTCGTTACAGACTCGATTACAAACTCATTATCGTGGTTGCTTTGGAAATTTTTCGAACGTTTGAGATAGTTTCCTATGATACTATGAGGGGTAAAGCATTAATAAATTTTCGTAGAAACCGTGTTACACGGATCTTCATACGAATCTTAAATCAAGATTCGATGAAGCATTGATGTAACACATCGACGATTCAAGAATAATATAATAAATAGATTCAAGAATATTTGTTCTAATTTGACTGATTCAGCTGATGCATATTTGACGAGGACGGCAGCAGACCATTTTGTGCCATTGCTATTTGAAATTCATTTTCCACTAGAGATTCCGCCCGGCCGATCTTTTTTCCATATAGTAGCGTGATGGAAACGCAGCTGCTTCTTTTTTATGAAATATTCGTTCGAATTCGGTCAGACCCGCATATCTATGCATCTTCACTATGCAATCACCTTTGTAAATGCATTTATTTCCAAGTCTATTTGTATCGTCAGGTTCTCTTATCATTGTAAAACGGTATAAATTAGGCTAAACAGTTTGTAATGCGCAGCTGGCCTCGCGTACAAATGCGAGTCGAATGGATTATTGCGTGTCAAAGCAGAACTCTACTCCGCCTGGCTGATTTTCTTCACCCCGTTGCTCAATCCACGCAACACATTCGATCAAACGTTTCCTCCTTCAGATTGACCCGGTTTCTGATTCCCAAACACTTCATACGAAAAACTAGGTCACCCTTCGCGAAATATCGGTATCCAACGTAGCGTTACGCGTTTCACCCCGCGAGGAAGCGTTGCGTTCACATGCGCGACCATAAGTTCCAATCGGAAATCGAATATAAAAGATATTAATGGTGCTTCAATCTCCAAAGTACCTGCCCTTAAATAAAAGAAACAATATCCTTTACGTTGCGAAACTAATCAAGTTATTCGTACACCGAATCAATAATTAATACAGTACCTGCGATTCATTTCAGCTCGAATTGTATATTATGCAAATACCTGTAGAAATCAGAGCCCTTCCGTGAAACGCGCCGCATAAAATTTACACCTGTATTAACAATGCTCATATTTGAATAACAATAACCATCTTCCCAATTTGTTCACGCTATACTGCCTCGCACTGCGATTCGTTTAAAATTAAACAATTCGTCCGAATTTTATATCGAAAAGAACGTTTCATTAACGTGGAAAATATGACATTACTTCCCAAAAGATTTGCAAAAAGATTGACATAAGCAAAATGCACAGTAGTCTCCCGTTCGAAAAATATCGAACTGCTGAATAAAACTTTTGGCAGACCATGGTAATTTAAAAGTTGTACAAAAGCGGCCACGTAATGTCTATTCGGTGTTTCTGTCCCGCCTCACTCGTTTAAATGACACTGTTGAGAATTTGTCGTACAGCTTCTCGGACGTGCCTGTCGCGAAGCAGCGAAAAGAGGAAAGTCCGATCGCGGAGCATATGAAAGTCGTAGCTGCACGCGGCTTGTCCTATGGGAAACATTTGAGAGGTAATGGCAGGATTGATCTTCGCAGTGCCGATACGAGGCTGCTTGGTCAACAGACGTCGTCGCAGTATATTGGAATACAAGGGTGGTTCATGATCCTCGCGTGCTGGCACGTTGCCCGTAAATCGGTCTCACCTGGTCGTTGGAGGGCACTGTCCTGCCCCTCGCACCGGTCCGCTGCTTTTCTGCCACCCACACGTGCTTCCAGGCACCTGTAATCCATCTCTGAAGAAGAAATGCACTGGATTCATCGTGACACGCACTCGAATGTTTTTTCTTTCTACTTCGAATCGCACTTGTGCTTATAAACGCTTTGAAGTTTGCCAAGTTTGGGGGCGAGGAGGACTTTAATAATTTGACTCTGAAGGAGCGTACATAAGAGCGTTCTCCAATTTCCTTTTTTTTTTAATTCGTGCACTTTGAATTTTGTGAAATTGGAAAAGGGATGCGGGAAGTGATTTTGAAGGACCTCTTGGGAAGATTTAGAAATTATTGGATTTCTGTAACGTTGGGCATGGCAAGTTAAACTTCAGGCAACGAAACATATGTATTTGTCATTTTCTATTAATAAATGTTTAACAGCCGAACAAGCAAACCTGGAAACGCGTGCTTTCCATGACATCATTAATAGTATCGCCACTATAAATTGAACGTTTAATCTACACTCCTAAGCTTTCTTACTCAATATCGTTCAAAGAGTCTCCTTGTCAAGCGATCTTGTCAAGAATCTGCCTGATTTATCCAACGACCTGTCGAATAAAACAAAATACATTACAATAAAACCATTTTCATGAACAAAAGCCAGTCCACCGTTTTCCATCATTGTTCGATAAATACAGCAAACATTTTTCACCAAATCTAATACCAGATAAAGTACTTATTCCAATGGAGGAAAGGTAAAAAAAGGGCCTTCTTCCTGGGCTGAACAAAATAGAAAAGAGAAACGCAAAAAACACCAACGATGCAGAAGGCGAATGCTTTGTAGCATGCCGGGGGGGCTTTATTCTCGGGATGCTTCAGGTAATAATTCATCGCAGAATTTTCCTTCTCGACGGGGAACGATATCCCGGCAGCGGCACGCGTTCACCGTCCATGCTCTCTCGTCCTATTTATAACGTATCGTTTCCCACGACACGCTTTGCACGGCCACGTTCCGCCGCCACCGCCGTCTCTTTAACGGCTTAAATCCTTCTCGGAAGATGAGGCTCGACGACGAAAGTTTTCACATTTCTTTGCCGGCCTAGAGAGGACGAACACGTTAATCCACCTGCGTTCTACTTGCGTCGGGGGCTTCGTTAATATAAGGTCGGCTAATTAATTTCTTCTCCCTGCGTCGTTCGTGCATCCACGGAGAAAAGTGTGTCACGGAAGGTAACAAAAAGTTGCCGCGATATATGCAGTATGTACCTACGTGCTCACTTTGCGGCTGCAACTCCGACTTCGTTATTGCAGCAACGTGACAGAGCAAAGATTTTTGTTTGGCTAATGGTGTAAGATTTGCTTAGGAGTAAATGCAAGTAAATTTTCTTTTGCGCTTGGGCGGTGCAGCCACGAGCATAGTGGGGAAGAATATCTGGGAATGTAATTAACTAAGGGGCAGTTTCAGCATCGATCATTTCTTTTTTTGCTATTCGGTGTATAATATATGTACGTAATATTAAATAATTATTTGATTTCCTTTCCAATAATTGTAATATGAATTATAGCCATGAAAAAGTGTCTACTTTTGCAGACTCGTTTCAGGGAGAGACTAAAAAGCAAAACTTAAGACGCTGCTGGTCCACTCAGCTATTCACCGCTCATTTCATAAGTTCGTTAATTTACAGCAGACTAATTAACTTTTTCATTCGGCTGCGCAGCTGACTAGGTACCATATAAGGCCAAGGAACGAAAGAATGTTTAAATACGCTGAAATGGTTAGGGATCTGTGATATTATGGAGAAATTTTGGAATACTAAAGGCAATGAAGAAACATCAGGAAAGTAGAATTATTTAATATTAATCGAATAATATTCCTATAGAGGGATAATGTTCTGTTTGCGAGCTTCGTTACAAGATTGATGCGAGATCTTGTGGCGGCCAGATAATTTCCATGAAAAGCTGATAGCTAGCAGAGGAACGCGCTGAAAGCTGCTGAGGAAAGTTAGCAAAATTAATTTTGCAACAGAACCGCAACGAATTTTCAACTTTTCGTTGAAAGCCATTTCGTATATTGGAACTTTTTCAAGAGCGTTAAAAAATCTCATTCGTTCCACTATTTTACGCACAATTTTTAATCGAGTTTTAACACGACCGCCGGTGTCATTTATCGAAATGCTTGTTAGTAACTTTTACATAACTCGCATGAAAGAACACATAATGTTTCTTGTTCCAAGTATTCACTGATTTCCCGAAAAAGGATAGTGAGAAAAGGAGAATGGGAAAATGCGAGGAGTGAACTGCCAAAGAAGAATACGATAACGTTTCAAACATTAATGATGCGATATGTACTTTCAATAATACACGCTTCTTTTTATCCACACGGAATAGAAGTTTAATAACTGCCCTTATTCGATGCAAACGATGCAATAACGTTTGTCGATTGGAAATGAATCTAAATTATAGGATACAGGTGGCAAGCGTTGCCAATAGCGCTTGTCAAATATGCTTTATAATTTCAACAAGCATGAATATCCAATCGCGATTCCCTCGGTCTGAAGCAGCGCGGCCTCGCTTTTTAGACGATATAAATTGCACAATGTTGTAGTTGCAATGCAGCCGCGTTAATATTTATGAGATGCCACGAGGAAATAAGCTTAAAGTGGATGATGCGAGACGTTTGTAATACGTTCTCGACGTTGCCTTTAATCCTTTAAAATGTGGAAGATAAGATGTAGAGAGTTATTCGTGCAAAATGAGGGAACGCCGAGGCCGCCTCTGCTTCATAGTGAAAATCTCGAGAGCTTCATGAAATTCGTCGTTTAATTCGGACGACTTTTTAAGAAATTGTGTACGCATAGGGCTGTAGCTTCAGGGAAGTAAGCTTTCTGTATCAAGATGCAGGTACCTTTTTATGCGTAAGCCTTTGGCATAAACTGTGCGAATACTCTTTTTAACACGCTGTCGTATCAAATTGGCAAAGTGACTGAATATCAGAAAGTAATAGGCAGAATTGTAAGAGTGAAGTGTATTTGTTTTACGCAGCTTCTTGAGTCGATAATTAAATCATTCCAGCTAAGAAATTCATGTAAATGTCTTTGAATAATAAAATTGTGTGAAACAAGCAAACCTTAAGAACGTTTTCAACATTAAAGGACGTAAAGAGTAATGCAACGAATTGAATACGATTTAGTACATGTATTCTCCATACAATGGGGTAATTTTCAAATATCCCGTATAAAGTTTGTTTCATTGAAACGAAGATTTATTTCAATGAAATTTTGGACATTATTGAATATCACACAAATGCCGACCCCGATGCACAATGCGTACGCTGTGTTATATTTAGTAGGCGATTAATGTTGAAATTGTAAAACTATCACTGCCGGAAGAGGGTTTGTAACAATAACATTTCTGTACTGTTGTACGAAGCCTCATCTGTCCCTACACGTAAAACAAAAGACTTACAAATGATAAACCAGGAATTAATTTCAAATATATTTTAATCTTCTGCTTCCTTTGCAACTCGTCAAATGAATCTCAACGAGATGGAGCAAGTAGAAGAGACCATGAATCGAAGGGGATGTTTCGAATGGGTGGGACAGTTTGCTACAAATGAAAAGAGATTTGAAGCGTCGCGACGTGAGCTTGAATAAAGAGTAAAAAGTGCGGAGCGGATCGTGACGGTGTTCCTTCAAGCCAGCTTTGATTTCTTTTGAAACTGATGAATATTCAATTTCATCGCGATACTCGCGGCAGTTCTGTTCCTTCCGCATTTTTCTCGCTTCCTTTTTCCCGTTTCTCTAACTTGCCACCCGATCGCGCCGGTTCCTGTTAGCTGGCTCCTGGCGAAGAAAATCTAATTTAAGTTCGTCGCGCGTGCACACCAGCACCGCTTTCGATTTTCCGGTTGTCAGAAAAGCCGAACAATGGTAGCGCGTCATTGATAATCCGTTCTCGTCCCCGCAAACCAAATTCCGCGGATCTTTAAACTTTTCTCCAGCAAGACGGATCTCTCCCGATTTCAAGCAGCTCTCTCTTCTTAGTTAGTCCACGATTACGTTTTTAACCAGGTTGAAACAGCGAGTAAGTAAATCTCTCATAGTTATGAGATTAAAAAAGGAAGATACCTTGTTTCTTTCTGCATTTGTATGGTTTAAAGAGTCGGACGTATTTAATTGCGCTTGATCGGCATGCTTTTTATGCTTGTGCTTCCGGATTGTCCGACCAGAATTCCTTTAAAGCAAGAACCGCAGGGTTGTAGGCCGCCTAAATCTGTGCCACTTTACGACCACCGGCCCTATAAACCCGGTTGGTCAAGTGCGTTCTTTTTTCAGGAAAATATTGTCACCGGGGAGAACTTTACGGTAGATGCATTAGCAAGTGGATTTTATTACGCGGTCCATTCTAAACAAGCGTAAAATAAATGCATTTCCGGCAGCAGCTAGAGCGTGGAGAAACTTCCAAGATTTTATAATTATATTTATCGCATCGAACATTTTTATTATATAAACCACAGAAACGTTCTTCGCCATGAAAGCTGAAAAATAGCTGAGAACCGTGGAAGCTCCGAAATTGTAATGACCGTATGAAGAGGAGGAATCTGAAACAGATCATCCAGTGCAATCATCAATTTTGCATGGATAAATGTTTGTCAGTCATTGAAACAACGAGCATTATTGACAATTACAGATAATGTACAAACTGCCACGAGGCAATTGGTGATCGGGCATCGAAATAGTGTTCAAGTTTAAATGCCAGTACAGTTGACACGATAATGTATCGCGAATTGTAGTTAATATTGCGCCGGGGAGCATAGAAAATTTCTGCGCTACGAGGCGGATCATCCAATGGGAAATGTCTGTTGAGAGAAACCCAATTAAGGCTTTTGATTAGTCCAAGCTGAAACTTGAACTCACGCTCATCGACTCCCTCCCGGTAGTGGGCAGTTGTATGTATATTGCATCGTGCTGCGAAGCACGACGTACAGGTTGCAAATTATAATAACAATCGCGTAGCAGCTCGGGCTACGGCTTTGCGGATCGCTACAGACTTGATTTATTTGAATACGAGTCGTCCCGCGTAGTCAGCAAATCGACACTGTAGCAAAAGTAGAAAATCCGAGCTTTAAGATTAAAGGGAATCGAAAGTAACTTTCTTGAAAGTGAAAGCTCAACGTGTTTACGGTGTCAGCATATTGCTGTTTTAGAAATTGAGACGTACCTGCAAGGCACTCTGCACTAGATTACTGTCAATGCTAATCATTTAGAAAGTCTCGGAAGTTAATTAAGCGATTTTATATCCTTTCGCCCGACAAGGCATTAGCTTCCTTGTATTTTCCTCAAGACAATTTTATGAAGCTTCTCATTCCTCTATTAGTTACAGCTTTCTCCTTTGTATCTCATCTTTGTAACTTTACCCTTCACTTGAAAGGGGTGTTGTACTATTTGTAAATGGTAATCTTCATTACAGCAGGTAATAAACTTCTACATCCAAGTTTTGTTTTGTGTTTTTTTCTTATTTAACAAATAACGACTGGCATAGGCAAGTGACGCATCCTACTCTAAAAGTAAATAACTATTTTATTCTAACTTAAACTATGTTTAGAGCTGAACTCTTGTCGTTAATCAAATTCAACTGAAATACAATTTAATCATACGCATTGAGGCACGAATGAGAAAACGGCAATTGCTTGAATACTTTGTTTATAAGTTGAAAGCTTCACCGCAACATACCGTAATATAATTAAGTAAACGTGCATATTAAACAGTCGTAAAGGAAGGAACAAAAGGTTTTTCAGTCAATGGTCCGACGCACCTTCGGAATCATAATCGCGCATCCCTACCGAGTCAGAATAATCGATATTTCGATGAAATCGCGGGAATGCCTCGGAAAATCCACGCGTGCACGTAAATGGAAGCCACCGTGTCGGAGCGAAGCTGGCAGAAACCCAATTAAGGCTTTTGATTAGTCGAAAGCTGAACTCTGCCGTGCGCCGCTTCCTTTCCGGTGTCGTATCTCCGTTCTGCAACCGCACAACTACTGTACGCGGTCACTAAGTGGATGGCTGCGAGTAGAAATACACTCTCCCGCCACGTTGGTTCAGCCAAATTTCTCCCAAGTTTTGTGGCCCGCGACGAGGAACATTGCTTGTACACGCTAGAAATTCATTCAACCCTTCCTGCCTTAAGTTCGAGCGTGTCCGTGTCGCGGTTCCAGATTCCGCGCACGAGGACTTCCGGTTTCGCGGGGAAAGATAACGAAACAGTGCACGAGATCTGATGGTTCTCGTCAAACAGACTCGTTCCTGGATACCGTTAAATTTGTTTACTGTGTAGTCAGCTCTGAATCCTTTGTAATAATCAATTGGCTGTGGGCAAAACAGTAAGATCATCTGCCAATGCCGCACATTACTTAAAGCAGTTGTGCTCGATGAAATAAAAGAAATATACGCTACTCGCGATTCAGAAGTCGTACGAGATTCGGTCGTGTATCGAGCAGCTTATTGCAGCGCTCACCATCGTGCTTGTACCAACCTGCAAATAGAGTTCTAAAGAGAGTCAATATTTGCAAGGGGCGCGGACGAGGAGGAACTCTTCGACGCTCACGCACACGCGTCTGTGTATGTACGTGCATATAACATCCTAGGCAAACTGCAACTGTCACCGGCGCAGACAAAAGTTCCGCGAGGCGAGGGTGGATCGGCAGAGTCACCAGGATATTCTGTTTACAGCGCGATCAAAGTTACGATGTAGACGGCGTATATACCTCTGGATCAATGGCGTGCTTCGAGCCACCTCGGCTCCCTCTTGCACTTCCTATTTTTGTCTTCGTCACACCTCGCCTCCTCGCTTCCGTTACCTTTATCCCCTGCTCGTGTTACCCGCTCCTTTCACACGTACCTACAAACTCCGCTCCCTTCTACACGACGGTGCTGAGGTTTGCGCGCAGCAACTTATGCACGTCGTTAACGTCCCACCGTGTTAAAGGGCACGTTTAGAGTATCGTAAATTAAACGACCACAGAGTACTCCAGCACTTTTTACTACTGGAGGACTTGCCGGAGTCGCGACAACGTTATTATTTCAACGGGGTGTTCGACGACGCGGAGAATGAGGAATTACTTTAAAATTAATGCGGGGTTTGTTACGATTCGAGGACAATGCAGGCGTGTTTCAAGTAAACGCTCTCGTCTCTACACCTTACCGTAACATTAACTAGAACTCGTTCACAATAGCGTGCCACTGGCAACGACCGTGGAACTTTAACCCGAATTTCGCGGCAAAGACAGTTCCACGGTGAAGCATTGACGCGAACTTCCTTAGGATTCGGAATTAGGTCCCGCGACAGTCAATTAAGTACAGACCGCGCTCTGTATAGTGACTATACTAGGCCGATAGACGAGATAACACGAACAGTATGCTCGAGCTAAGCCACTGTAAACGCTTGACTCGTGAATCACGAGCTTATAAATGCGATCCCACGAGGCACAGGTGTAAACCTACACGATTCCATGCCGATACAAGCCGATCGACCAACTGCTTTCTATTTACCATGGTCCTTGCTCATAATGAAGACTCCTCGTCTCAATTTGTGCAAATCGATGGATCGAAACCATTCACGAGCAGCGAAATGGGCAGTCTCGGCTAAAGACGTCTTCTAGAAAATTTTATCGATTCTAGAGCCACGTGTTCAATGCTGTACTAACAAGTTTTGAGGGAACTACTTAAAAAGGAACCTTTATATTTCATAAAAAGGTAATAGTAAAATATTTTATGAATATAATATAGTCACTTGTAAGTCCCATCCCATCAATTCTTTTCCTGGATATCTTTTTTAAATTACGATCATTGGAGCTGTGTCAACTGTTTTGCCTATGTTAAGTATAATTGTCAATTAATACGATAGAATATCGACTAAACGAGACAGTTATCAATTAATCCGATCATTAATCACACGTTTTTCCAAGTGGATTAAATAGTTAACGAATTATTTAGTTCCCATATGTATGTGGCACAGTAAAACGAAAGGGCTGGCGAATTTACAATTACTAAGTGATTCGTTTTAGGTACTCTAAGCTTGTCGAAGCGTGCAAACGCATGAGCAATACCCACGCATTAAAATCTACGTGGGCGAGATAACATCCACGCGTTTATGGAAAGAAACGACGCTCACGGCGCCGCGGCCGTTTTCTCTCCGGGATAGGAATACTTTGACGACGGGATAGCTATTAGCTGTGCAGAACGTTAACAACTTTTTTTATTGTCCGCGCGGAAAGATGTTGCTTGTGCTTCCTGTGCTACAATTTTATAGCCCTGTTATGATGCTTCCCTTTTTATTCGCGTAAAGGGGATGTCCTCTTCATGTGTGAGCTGGCAAGACGAATTCGATGCTACATTTCAACGCTAGTTCAACGTCTCTCCCATGATTTGATCAATTTTCATATTCAATTGGTTCAACTTTCAATTTTCATAATTGACACAATCGAATTTCCAACGACCAGAAAAAAGAAAATCCTTCCACCAGTCAATGATTCGTTCTGCGCATAAATGTCACACTTGCAAATATTCGCGAGGGTGCGAACGCCCTGCCATTCATGCTTGCGGTTCCCGTAGGCGCTGCCGCCTGGCTTCTGTAACGAGGAACGTCGTAGCCGCGAAAAAGACAGCGGGCAGCTCATTCACGCCGACACCCGTTATCACACGTGTTTCGTCAAAGGGTGTAGCGCCACGTAGCCAGTCTGTAAGCGCCGTTCCCGTCGCCTCACTATTCACCCTTTCCCCTCCCGCTCTATTCACCGTCCTGCTTCCTTCACTCCATCCATCGTTCGGTACGCCTTTTTCTGGCCGCGCTTCCTGTTCCCTCTGTGCACCCTTCCAGCGACTTTTTCAACCCCCCGTGAAGTCATTCTCGTTAATCTAAATCGACGCTGACAACGTTCGTCTGAATACCCCGCGATCCTCTTTCAGTCGGCCTTTGTGGCTAAATATTCAAAGGCTCATCTACTGTCTGGTTAGAGCAAGGGGGAAATCTGATGCTGCCGGGGATTTGTTAATCTAGTTACGATGAATTTATTAAGAAGCAGTTGCCATTTACAGATGGAAAATGTTGCAAAAAATTCCAATGCCCAACAATAAAAATCGGAGCACGTACCTTCTGTCATTTTTTATTAAACAAAACAACAACAACAAAACCGCGTTATCGGATGCGCTTGGACTCGCTCCTTTCGTGATATCCAGTACATGTACAGCAGAACGCGATGCTCGTCTCTGCGTTCCTTAACCCGGCACCATTTGTTCTCGTCCCGTCTGGCAGTGCACGTAAGTCAAAAAGTTTCTGCAAAAATGGCCTGTTTCACCTGTAATGCTATTTGCGACTCGTCAATTACAGCGATTGTCTTTTAACTGAGATCTATCGTTGATTTAAAACTTTATGCTGGTGCTCAGAGATTCGGGTGTATTTTGAATCGAAGTAACTTCTGGGGGAAGATCGTTTGATACGGCCTAGAATCAATCGATCGTGCTGATATTATTTATAGCTTCAGTTTTGCCTTGACGGAAAATACATAAGACTGGCTTCTCCACCGTGAACGTATTCAGAAAGCATTAATCACGTTCAACCCGAGCGCACTCGATTAATTAATTAATTGTAATTGCGGTTTATTGATTATATTTTACATTTTGGATATATATATATTTTAGTTATAAATTTGTAATCTAACTCGACGCCAGTCAGAACAAATGTCAACGTTAACGATGATTACTCGATGGATTTGATTCATTCCAAGCTCATTATTATCTCACATCGCGAAACAGATTTTAACAAAATTTCTTTGGCAAACAGGAGATAATCTATGGACAGAATAAACTGCATGCTATTTTTCAACGCGAGGTGGGTATTCGGATTCGACTGTTTTTCGACGTCCACCAGTAACAGGTATGGGGATGATCATTCTACGTGTTACGCTCGCGTAATTTCAATAGTGATTAATCAACGCGATGCAATATGTCGGTACTGTATAAACTACAGTTCAACACTGGATCAATAGTACGCGATACATTTGCCTAATCTGATTAACGACGAAGACTCATTTTAACGTGGCCGCGTCAGCTTAATTATCCATGGCGGGCGTAAGTAGACGTAATTAATTGAGGTGCACCTTTACCTGTAATCACGATTTAATTGAGGCCAGGAAATCGTGTCAGCATGACTAAATAAATCGTTCATCAGATCGGTACATAATTAGCAAATCAGGAGAAAGTCTGCGTTACTAAGAACATGGTCTGAATGTACTATTTTACTGAAAGCAAGGGCTGAACCAAGTTCCAGCTTTTCCTCATGCCAGTAATTTTGGAATAAGTATTGCAAATTAATTTGTCGTGCATCTATTGTAAATCAATCAATCATGCCACGCATGGCCTGTCACCGTGATCTCTTCAATTCCTTACATAAAAAAGAGCAAAGGAGAAAAATGGAGATCGCATTTGCTCCTTGACCTATCGCACTCGATTTATCTGGAGTATCGTTCATCCTTCTACGAACTCGATGGCACGTGTACGAGTACATGCAGGTTCGCATTGGTACAAGTCCAACAGAATTGAGTTCTGGTACAGTGATACGAAGCAACTTCAGAATCCGGGCACGGTGCCGTGGCCAAATGCGAAATGCAACAGGATTGTGCTACAGGGAGAATAATGGCTGTATCAAGAGTTCGACCCTCGGTGCCGGGGCAACGAATGAAGACGAACCGAAACTGTATTGCAAACTTACGATAGATAAAAGTGGTCAAAAGAAACGGACTGAAAAGTTTCGAAACAAAGGAGAAGCAGGAATGAAAAATAAAGTCCGTTGCAAAATTAATTTAAAAAATACATGAATCAGTATATTGTATATTATTAAAATATTTCAATCAAACGGATTCCACCGAATTTATTTTTTCGTTCCTGTCCATTCTTAGAAAATTATGCTCCAAATAACTATTTAAATAATTATCGCCGAGGAGCTTTAAATGCAACGATTTCGAAGTGAGAAGCTTCTAAGAAATAATTTAAATTGGAGGAAGTACCTGGAAATTATGCTAAATTCCACGAATCGGTGATGTGAATCAAATTCTAAGGAATCTCTGGAAATGGAAAGGAGATTCCAAGAATTTGCGAAATTTGGATGCCTTTGATATAATTGACTTCATTGACAGAATTCCTCAAATATACTTAACCCAAGCATAATTTGAACAAATAGTTGATTAAGCTAGTTACAACGTACATTTACACACGTTTGTGGCAAACAATTGCCGAACGTCTAAGAACGTAAAGGGTTCATAAGGAAACGAAGGCCCACGGCTGTAATTATGCGCGGAGTATTTAAAGCGCGGGTTCGACCGATTAAAAATTCGCGTAGCTTCAATTCAGGCCAGGCCGTGTGTGTATGTGTGTACCAAGCTTAGCAGGTTTGCCAAGGGATTACAGTGGCTTACTCGCTATCGTTGCCCTGTAATACATATATCGAATCCGTGGCACACAACGCGATCTACGAAGGTCGCCGAGCTGGAAGGAATTTTCGGGCGAGCTGAAAGCGGGGATTTCATGCAAGAACAACGGAACTTAATATCGATCCCGCGAACGGGATTAATATCGCGACTGTCGTTAAGGAGTAAAGCAGAAAAATGCTACACTTCCGACCGGTTCACGCTGACTCGAGAAGTTCTCTCTTAATGGATATACCGATGATTGATGATACGATTCGCCTGATAGCAGGAGGATACGAGCAGTGCGGAAACACTCCGGGATTGTCCAAAGATGTTACTCGATATCATCCTTTGTAACTCGGAATAGTGGAATGCAATGATTGACCTTTATTAAGTGCTATCGATCCATTTAATCGTAAATATACAATGAAACTCAGCATGGTTCCATGAAAAATTGACATCGATACTTTATATGCGATTATTTTGCCGAGTGAAATACTAAAAGTTTCATTTATCAAGACTATTCTTACGAAATAAGTCAGATAGGAGACACCTAGGCGTATTACTTGCACGTGAGTCTCCTCATTTTGCAAAACTGAAGGGAAAAGAGTGCCGGTGGATTTCACTCTTGCGCAGCAGTATGCATATAAATGAAAAATTCTGCTACGTGAACGTAAAGTACATCGGCGCGAATGAAAATTTGAGACGTGCGTGCATACACACCGTAGGAAAAATGTCTGGCGATGCAACACGAGATTGAGGAACGTACGTCGCTTACGAATACTTTCCGTGAAAGCTACAGCTTTCCTGAAAAGCCCTTGGCTGTTTCCCCCCGTAGATTGTATTCAAATTAATGTTAGTTGTCCACAGCCGAAAGTCTAAGTAATCTCTGTGTAATATATCATGCCTATTTAGGTGCGCTATCTTTTGGTTACAGAAAGTCTGTGTGGACGTCACGAGAAACGTTTGTTGAACGAGCTACTGGCCAAATACAACACCCTGGAGCGGCCCGTCGCCAACGAGAGCGAGCCCCTTGAAGTAAGATTTGGCATCACGCTGCAGCAGATCATAGACGTGGTAAGTTGTCTATCTTGAGCTTCCATAGTTGGATATTATCGTCAACTCATGGATGAAAGTATAAAAAGCCTTGGGAACGGTTATGCCATTTAAACAATTGATTTATTGACGCTTCCTAAAAAAATGTGTTTAGTTTATAATTACATGAACCACGTGTAACCGCATTTCTATTGTCAGAGCTATTATCAGTCAAACGTATCTCGCCCCATTGTCTTCCTTCTTTAAAGAAGGTCGCATTAGAGTAGATTTACGTCGAAAGCGTTTTCTCTTCGATTGGAGGCAAACTGCACAATGGTGGCTGGTTCGAATATACGCGGACACACTATGCTATATCGTCCCATCGATGGAGCTACCCTTATGAAAGATTTCCATTATGACCCTCTCTCTCTCTCTCTCTCTTTCCCCGTCCTCATATATGAGGAGTTACTTGAATCGTATACGAATACCGCCTGTAACCATTCGATCGTATTTCTTTCCTCGGTTATTCATAGCATGCTTATTTCTGCTTACCGAAACGTTTCTTCACGCGGAAACGACTTAGCGGCTCCAGAGGACGGCCGCAACGATGCAACGCCGAATATACGCCGAATAATGGCTCGAAAGCGTGATAATAGTTTATTGTCAGCACCGAGAGAAATTTTAAGGATCCTATGGCTGTGTTGGCTTGGAATCCGCGACACTGCAATCCGCGTGATTTTCGCGTTCTGGATAGCATTTAATGCTGCACAATGATTTGCACGATCCATAGAATTTGAGAACGAATTCGCAACTTTTAGTAACTCGACAACAAAGTATGAAATCTTCCCTATCAATAACCCTGTAAACATTCCCGAAGATTACCGCCATAGAAAATTGTGAAAACGGTGTTGGCGGCGTAAGATGCGAACTCACAGAACGGCTGTCCCGCAATCTTCGCCGGCGACCTGCAAAGATAAGGATGAACGAGATTAGCGGCGCGAGCTTTTGCCCATCAAAATATCGGTCTTATCTAAATGAAACTGCGGTTAATGGCACGGCGGAGGTGGCGATGAAACGAACGAAGGGAGGAAGTAGCGAACGAAGCAGATTGCATTACGTTCTTCATCTTGAATGCTCCCGCTTCTACAATTTACTTTATGCAGCCTTCCCTTCAGCCACCATCGCCAGGAACGTTGCACTGCGCGGGCATTGTGTGCGCTGACACTCGGAAACGTTTACGAGAGCTGTGGAAAGTTCTTTGCAAAGAAATGTAACTGTTGCACAATTTCGTTGCCTTTTAAGGTTTATAGATCTGCGATGCAACAGCCACTTAACAGGGGCCTTTGAATTCTCAATTTTTTATTTAAAAAAGATAGGTAGTCATTTTTCTCTTTTAGAGGAGGAGACAATGCGGGGAGAATTAAGAAGGATCAATGTTGAATGCTGTCCGAAAATATGAAGCCGCATACAATCTTAAACGATTCCGTTTTTATCATGAATAAGTTAAGGCTCATTGAACTTCATTCATCGTTCTAGCTTCCAATAACTCATACAAGATTACTGTGCACATCATAGGAACATACATAAACATTTTACATTTGAACATAGGCTGCTGCATTTTAAGCATTTCTTCTCCCTGAAATGCTCAATTGTGGTAGCAATTCAAGGTATACGCGCGTATAAAAGACAATTACACTCAGCAAGCAAATATTTTCCGGTCGAAACAATTTCATCCGGAACAAAGGTGGGCAAAGCTCAGCGCCCGGTCAGTATACAGGTAAAGTATGTATAACAGCAAGTGGCCGTTTGATAAAACGTGAGCATCCGTACACGCCAGCCGCAAAAAGCATGGGAATTGCAACGTAAAACCTGCGAAACGGCCCGTGGTAATTGAATAGAAAGTAACCGGGAACAACGGAGGCGTGAAAAACGAGACGCCAGCGTTGCTAGAGGAAATGCCCTTCTCTCGCAGAGAAAACACAATATCCTTCTGATGAAAGCCCTCAGTTAAGTTTCAGTGCAATCAATCCGTGCTGCTACCATCGCTGTGTATCGCGGTTATTAAATTTTTATCCGTTGTTGCCTCGCAAGTTCTTCGCCTTTGTATCCGTGTCGAACCAGTTACTGAGCAGTACATGCTTTTTGGACATTCGTCCCGATCCGATATCCGATCGTGTTTCAAACTTTGACAAATTCGATTTTGTTCCGCGAATTGTAAAAGACATACTCCGCTATGTTTTTCTTGCAATGTTTTTGGTGCGTGATGTGACGAGGAGGGTATTATATTTTTCTCTCTTTACCTGGACTCTCTCGAAGAATCCTGTTAAGATACTTTTTCATTTAATAAGTTTCGAATAAAGGATATCTTTGCCGCGACCAATTAGTTGTGACCACGAAATATGAATTTAATTACTGTCCCAGCTGTTGCGATAGAATTGTCTTTCCTTCACATTTTGACAAAAAAAGACGCGTAGAGTGTTCTTCATAAAAGATAACATTGTTAAGAAAATGAAGTTTGACGCTTTTAACAGTCCTTCGTTCTTGCAGCAAAGGACAGAAATGCATTATAAAGCCGGAGAGCAGCATGGTGCTACTTATTCCCTCTTGTTTCAATTTCTAAAACGCTAGAAAATTGCGCAGATGACAGTCGTATTGAAACTGAAACTACGTTTAAAAATTTCATGCCCAATTTTCTTATGGCAATGATTTATCATATTCCTGGAAACATGTATGTAAACAGTCCCTTTCTATATGATTCTTCACCCGTCGACAAATTGTATTAAAAGCTTACAATGAAGTTCGTGCATGCATGGACAAAACACGTTGAAATGCATGAGCATTATTTCGAGTGACAATTGTCGGATGATATTAATGTCTGTTAGCACTCTAACAAGTTTTACAAATACGTTCCAAGTAATTATTGACTGATCTCCGTACGCTTTACCATAACGTACTTCCGATAAATCAAGCGCGATCCCTATGTATAATACCGATTATCATGCACGAATGCGTACAATGGTGATCAGTTGCAAACGATCGAAAAAAACAAGTTGCAAAAGCGAAGAGTTTGTTTACGCTTCTGCTATATCGGTAGTGCAGAACAATTTTAATTGGATGTATAGGGATGCAGCAACTAGAGTCAGTCAGCCATACAGTGCATACGTGCTCCCTGGGAAAACTAGTCCAACTCGTGACCAGAACAGATGGTGCGTGGTCGTGAGCGGTGTAACACGGATAGACGATTTCCGTCCGTGATTTGTTCATACAGGGAGGAGATCCATGTATTAGTGGTGGAAAACTATCGATGGTCATTACTATCGAAAACCATGGATAGTTTTCATTTAATTTATGAGTAATTTATGTAGGTACATATCAAAGTTATTACATAAATCTTCAATAGAAAACATTTAACGCATCATTTTTTAACACCTGTCCACTCCTCGGAGAAAGCCTATCCCAATGGCTTAAGTAAGAATACACGTGGAGGAATTCTAATTGCATAATTCCGAAGCTGAACCTTGTAAAGTAAAATAATAATGTAACTAATATATCTACTTGTTAGTTATTGGGATAAATCGAATTGCAGTATACTTTATAGCTATAACTGTGCTAATAAGTTTCGTTTTCCTCTTACCTACAATGAGATGCAGGATCTAGTGTCTATTCCTTGACCAACAAACTTGCACACGCAAAAAAGTATACTAAATAGCCATTTATTCCACACCACCGATCATTTGCAGCTTAAATAATATTATATCTTTATCATTCTTTCTGCTCTTTCATTAGTTATATCACATAGTTTATATAATAGCGTTAAAGAAAGATTGCCTCCTCCCCACAATTACAAACGTATTCTACATACATCACACAATAATAGCGTGCAATGACGAATCGTGAAGCATTCCACGGTATTGCGTGGCCAATAAATGAAAACGGTAAATCTCGTTTCGATGGCCGCATCGTTTGACCGTGAACTACGTGCGCATGTATTTATGGCCGGTATAATGGAAATTGCACTGGGCAATCTCTCATATACATACATATGTATGTGCCTCGTATCCTCGTGGATCTCTGTCAGCTCCTCGTAATCTATCGGGGCGGGCCCCTGTCGATTTTCAGTTTTCCCTTCGCGTTCCTCGTATTCGTTCGCATAGGCCTCTGTTCAAAGGCGCAAAGTGACGAGCTTTCTCATCAGCGCCGCAATTATAAAATGGTAAAGCGAGCTCATCATATTACTCGGCCTCCGTCGTTCCGCGTCGTTGCTTGTAGCTACGTAGTGGCGGAATAAAAGGACTGATCAGCGAAATTTCGCCCCCGCGCGACCTTGTTTCCCTCTTTTGTCGCATTCGCCTCACCATCCATTCCTCCCTGTTCCGCCCTTCGCTTTTCTCCTTCGTGTTTCGAGTTTCTGATGAATTTTTTCTCGGTCCCGCTGGTCGTGCGAGAGGCGACTTTAACGTCGAGGACATCGACGCTGCGTCTGAGCTTGCGCGCATTAATGAGGCTGTACTCGGTGAAATTCTAGTTTATCTCGCAAAAAAAAATTTCTTCCGACCCGCTTCTCCGCCGTGTCACGCGGACTGCGAGCAAATTAAATCTGCCACGCAAATTTCCCTCGGAATGCTTTTCTTCTTCATCGGCTACGGTCTGGCTTGTTACAGTTTTGGACAGGCAACACGATCCGCGTGCAATTAATACTTTTACATATGGAAGAGTTTGTTGAGAACGAGACGCTACTATATCTTCTGATAGTGTTTCTTTACAATATGCTGCAGTAGCAATTTTTGGACAATGTTTTGATTATAAATATAGTTAGAACTGAAATAATAATGCGTATTATGTTATATGAATTTACTTTGTTGCTGCTCTAATCCTCAGTGCATGTAATTAACATGTCATAAATTCTTTGTAACAGCTACGGAATCAGTTCAATATGCATGATGTTTAATGAATAAAGGAACATCATGTTCAATGAAGTAGAAGAATTTCGAACAGTTGGTACATACTGAAATTGTACATACGAACTTGAAAATTTAATATATAAATTGCAACATCACAAATTGCAATATAACCTATTAATATTAAGTCGTCAATACTTTTCTAATTAATCTGCCCCAGCTCAATTCGAAACCAGATTCCTTAAAAACAGAGCAATACTTTTTCTCAAGACCGAGATTCTCCTAATTAATCTTGCGACTAATTAGGCAATTTGAAAAGAGTAAATACGCAAAACGAAATATTATCTGACGTTTCCCATCATCTCTCGTCCGTGCTTATTCAATGCAACCTTTTCCCCGTAAAAACAACATGTTTTGCGGAATTTCATTAGAGCAAGAGATGTTTCTAAATGGAGCAAAACGCGTTCCATTACTCAACTTGCCTCACGTTCCCAGCTCGTTTCCTTAAGTCTCATTACTCAAGCTGCATCCGCTTTTTACCCTCCCTTTCCACGCACTTTGTCGGCGATAGATGCAACGAGAGAATTGCGGGCCGCTATCCAAGCGACATTTTTTATTCAACAGTGGAAAACGCGATTCGCATTTTCCACGGTTGAATGGTCCTTTTTTGGTCATTGGTTATTTCCAAACGCGGCGGCCGAGCTATTTTTCAACGAGCGCCGGTTGCGTCTGCTTTCTGTTCGAAATTGTCCAGTTTAATCACCACCGGTGGGTCGCTTTCCAGCGTGAAATTTCCAAGCAACATTCTTCCCTGTTTGGAAGGCGCACAACAATTATCAATGTTGTATCATTTTTCTTTTCTTTATTATCAAATTAGCGTACCTACTTCTCATCTGGTTCGTTGAACCTTAAGGAAAGAATAATGACGAGAAAAACTTGGTTCGTTTTAAAAGAAAATAATATTACATATAATCTTTTAGAAATTTAATCATTTACAATTTATGGAACCTACCTCAAGGTTGATATTTACAAAATTACAACTTCGTAAATACAAAGGAAGAGCACCGAAACGAGATTCGCGTTCTCGGTTCAAAAGCGACACGAATACCGCGAACAGGCTTGCATATTTTTCGGATGAAAGTTGAAAACAGTAAAGAAACGTTTCCAATGATCTGGCGAACACGTTGGACGACGTGGATATCTCTGGAGACGCTTGTTTACCGATGATTGATCCTGCAATTTGGTCGTTTATTGATTTTCGATAATTCGCCTTTCCCGCTGCGAAACATATTAAACAGTGATTAATCATGGCAACGTCGATCGCGGAATTACATATTTTCCGTAATAAAATGGATACGTGTCGGTGTTCCCCTTGGGCGGATATTTTATTGTACTCGTTAATCACGCTATGGGGCAACGTGTTTTAGATCAATCTTCAGAACGATGGATTAATCAGAATGTAGAAAGTTCACGATATAAAGTTAATATTAAATGACTCGTCTGAGCGGGTGGCCTGCGGCGTAATTTGAACAAAATTACAAGAATTACATTACTTTTTCCATTCGCCCCGCTGGACTTTTCCTTCTGGTGATAAAATGAAGCTATTGAACAAGAAACTGTAGCGAAATAGCCTCCAACCTGCGTAATTACCCTTCTCCGACATTAAGAAAGCATCGCAACACTTTTGATTATCTACTCATTCATTATTCATTTTCAACATTGCGATACCCTTCAACAGACTGTTATATCTGATAACTAGAGAAAGGTGTTCAAGTAACGATTGTAAAATTATGGTGGAAAGTCAAGGGGTGCCTCAACAGTGAATGGTCAGCAATTAATTCGTTGGCTACGATCATTTGGAAAGTGGTTTGCCCGTTGATACTATCGTTGAAGTGCATTCGTTTTATAAATCACTTTGAGGTTCTGGCGAGTCTGTGGCGGAATGCGGTTCCATAGACAGCACTCGGCAAACGAACGATCGCAGCAGCAATTTGTGGCTATTGCCTCTCTATTTTTTGGTGTGAATTTTACGATTGCTTGCATCGCCCCTACCCGCCGTTGATCGCACACCGACTTTTGCTTTCTTCCATATATGCATATGTATTTCATAAAGTACTTCATGGGCGAAACTTAACTGAACAATTTGTTCGATAAGAATTAGAAGGAAACGTACTAAGTTTCGTCTTTCCCTTTTGCAGGACGAGAAGAATCAAATATTGACAACGAATGCGTGGCTGAAATTGGTAAGTGGACTGGCAACAGTATAAATTTCCATAAAGTATTATCATTTGTTCACGCCGTTGAGTATCATAAGTTTCTGTTCAGCTACAGTGTTTTAGAGCCTTATCAACAAGCGTGTTTGTTACGAAGTACTTTAATAATTAGGTAGATATACTAACGTGAAATGTGAATCTAAAGTAATAAGTTTTGGCAAGGAAAATGCTCTCGTTTTTGGATACCACGTATAGCTTATTTTTTTATTAAATTGTAAATTTCCCTAGGCAAGTTACAGTGTCGCTACGAAATGTTTCATTTGCTCCGTTGAATCAAGATTTCAATTTCTTTAAAATATGGATACCTTTAGCAGAAACATGTAGCAACGACCTGGGAGAATATTATTTCCATAATAATGGAACTGCACTTTCCGCTCGAAGGATCATCGCGGTGCAGATTGCAAAAAAATGTTGTCGACTGATAGAATCGATTTTTCATTTACATTCCATTCAGACGAGCCACCGATGAGGCGGAAACGTTGCTCCGGTTGTCGGTGTCAGTTCCTTCGTATCGTGTGCTTACCGTCGCATCGGTTTTCTTGCTATTTCTCCTTAAGGTGCTCCGTGTTGCTAGGTCGTAGAGTGCGGGAAAATGAAAGCTGCCACCCTTTCCGTCTGTATTCGTTCACGGAAAAATGCAAATCGGATTATTTTCTGTTACAACGATGCAGTGAACATAAGACTTGTCTATTATACTTGTTCGCGTTTACGAAGACGTTTTGTAGAAGTTATTTAAAATTTATTATTAAAAATACTTTCTCATACGAAGCATATCACGAATTATACATTCGTCTAATTCGTTCCGGCTCCTATTATGAAGTCTTTCACTTATGCATTAATTCATCTGAATTTCACGATAACAAAGAAAACGTTTATCTCACGTTATTAAGAATCCTCAGAACAATTCTAAATAATTCTGACCAATCTTCACGATTCCCTACGGACAACGCAAACCGTCTTTCGACGGCCACCGACAGCGGTCTATCAAGTAAGGTCGGAAAGATTAATCCCTTTAACGTCGTTGATCGAGGAAACATGACGGTGCACGAATCGCAGTCGATGCAGCTGGATCGAGTCATCCTTCTCCCGTTTGCTTTCCCGCGTGGCAGCTTGATGCTTCACCCGTGGGTGCGAAACGTGTTTCTCGTACTCCGAGAAAACAAGAGACGACTGGCGGCCACGAGGGGAGCGGAAGGTAAGATAAAAGGGAACGGCAAGCTGTCTGTACACCGCGAAGAGGATTCGAGAAAATCGAGAGAGCAGAATCGTGCACCCTCGCGTCTTTCCGCAGCCCCGTCTCGGATCCAGCTGAAAAGGACTGGGAACGTTCCCTGACGCTGCTGCTTCGAATAAAGGGACGAGGACGAGAACCCCGACGACGATGGCCGCGTGTCGCTGACGTTTCAGCTTTCGTGCACGATACGCGACAACTGCCTGGGAATTTTTATTCAGAAATCCGCTGGCCGCCCTCGTAACTCTGCGGAGTGCATCGTCTTTCCATCTTGTATTGTACACTACTACCCAAAATGATGGGCCATTCACGGTATTTGGAATATTGCATTTAAAGAATTGTGCCTGCGAGTCGATAAAATTCGTATCTAATATCCAGTGGTTAAACAATCGAACTAAGTGCGGAATCTTTTAATAAATATGGGCCCAAAATAAAGCTTGGATGCGCAGCTACAGTCTGATATAAAGTTTAAATGACTTTATAACACCTGAATTTTGAAATGCAATTTTCCCGATTCATCAGCAGAACATTTCTAACAAATGAGCCCTCGAACTGAGGTCTGCGAGAGAAGTCCTCTTTTCAATAAGTTCTCATTCAATTGCCCTGCCGAACTATCTCCAAAGTTCGTAAAATTCCTATCGAATTGTCGTCTCACAGTGTTCCATCTCCAATCATAAATTTCCCTTCTGTACGAGCGCTTAATGTTAATTTACGAACATTAACGAGTCGCCACCTTTCTCGTGATCGTTCCTAAGCTTTCACCGATCCTTAAATCACATCGTGCCGATATCATCCGACTTTATAGCTATTTTATTGTCTCGGACGAACCGATTCCCAGTTACGGCTCTCTCCTGCTTTCGTCTCGCCGATTCGTCACATCGTTTCTTGTCCCTTTTCACTTCGACACCCTCCTACGCCTCTCGGACAAGCTTGAAATCCGATTGTGCTCGAATTCCTTTCAACCCTGCCTCTCGTTTGGCTCCGCGTCTCTGGCAATCGACAGGAAAACCTCCAGGGAACTGGCGAATCCCTTCTCGATGTAATATTGACCATAGATCGATCGGATCGGTTGCAAAAGAAACGAAGACGGACTCTTTTCGAGCGGTTAATTAGCCTGCAGATCTCTTTGCGGATTCTCTGGCACGGTCTGTTCGCTATCGGGAACACCGGCTCCATATTTTAATCCATTTTCGTTTGGTGGTGCGGAAGCGACGTCAAAGGATATCGGAAGCGATAAGATTTTTCAGCACTTTGAGCCTCTGTTTGTGCAGCTGATTCTATATGTGCGTGGAATAAGCGTTAATCCGTGTTTTATTATGTTTATTTAGGAAATTATCTGCGGAATCTGGTAGAATCTCGAAGAGCAAAGTGATTTTGTCTATTGAAGGATTTAGCACAGTATTTGGTTCTAAATAGAAATCCCTGCGGAGCTGAACATTATAAACCTTCTCGTGAAAGCGAAAGAAATTTTACTCCAGTACTTTACAACAATTATTTCAAATTGTAGATGAAAGAGAATTTATTCTTTCTGTATTATTATTGAATACGGCTAATCCGATAAATTCTAACCGCAATTACCTCGCTCGATTTTAATTTATTCAATCACACTTAGAGACTACAAATTCACCTCACACATTTTCCCAAATTGCTTCTCCAATTAACGAAAGCATTTCCAGATGCGATAGCGACACGCTCCTCGCCGAAACGAGGATTATTAGCTTCTCTGCTATCAAACCAAAGGAACGGAAACAGATTCGGGAACTCGCAACAGGCAGTTGAAAATTGCTGTCCGAAGTAAATCCTCGTCACGAGATATTAGCAGCGACACAGAACTTGCCACTTCCTTCGAGTCTGTAATTGTCGCGGCAGCGTAACGTCAGCGATTAATAATTCGCCAGAAGTAACCCGTTTCTCGGGACGGCAAACTTAACAGTCGTCCGCGGAATCCTTAATTCTTCCACGGACCGTTTGTGCATTAAGATTGCGACGCGAGATCCTCGGCTAATGACGAAGTTCCAAGGAAGAATTAGTGTCTGTTAATTCCCGCGGCGGCGCAGCTTTGAAGCGGTCCATCGAAACTTCCGAACGTATTAAGCTAAATGGAATTTCGAAGCAGCGCGCGGAAGTAACTGGCCCGATTTGCGAGGCGTTATGAAATAACCAATGCCCCTTGGTTGTACGTTAGAATCGCGAACGAAACGTGTGTGTGTCTCCTTCGCTCCGGGAAGCGGCAACCAGTTGCGGAACTTTGGGACCTGTTGAAACCGTCCGTAGTAATTCATCCTTAGGAGACTGCCACTGAATAGAAGGGTGGGGACAGGTTATTTCTGTCCTTTCAGCGTGGAAAAGGACCGGGGAGTGCTCGGTTAAACGAACGAATTGATGCGAACTTAATCCGAATTCCTCTCGTGCTGAATTTTACGGTGTACCCAGCGGAGCTCCGCATCAGCGGATTGGTCTTTGCACGTGAATACAATACGGTTTCCTTTCATTCCCTCGCGGCACGCGTGTCGCCGCATTTCGATAATTGTACAAATTAATTTTCAGCGGCCAATAATATTAAAACTAGGATGCTCGCGTAAATTTGTCGCAGCACTTTATTTGAGGGACGAACATAAAATAGAACACAGTAGAAACTACAGAGCACTTCTCTAAAGAAAAGTTCTAAGAATCGAACACTGTCCGGCATTCGATAACAAAGTTTATCGTCTCACAGAAAAGAAATGTTCGCAAAAAGCGGATTATTAGCGAAGTAGACGGCGATCTGACGGAAATCGAAGAAATAATAGTGACAACGACGAATTGAGAGGTGCGCCGGAAACGTTGGTGCATCAAGAACGGCTGCTTGTATTCGCGTTTTACGCGGTCAAAAGTGGTAGGCACGTTTCGAGTGAGCACTTGCGCGCGCGAAAGGCGGAAAAATAATTCAAGCCGACGTCTACGCCGGCAGGGAACAAAATGTTGAATACCCTCGCGATGGAAACGTTTGCTCGCAAAGCATTCGAGTGAAAGCTGCAGCAACTGAGATGTGAACGACAAATTGGCGGCAACGACGCGGCGGCCGAACGCAACGGATCGCTACTGAATACGAGCTTTCGACTGTCCCGAAAATTTCTACGGCGAACTCGTCGCCCTTTCAGCTGGCCATTTTTCATGTTCTCCGCTTTCACCCGTCTAGACGTTCGGCAAATGAAGCTTTCGTTGTTCAAACACAACGCAAATATTACACAGACATAACTGTTATGCATTTGTGCGCTTTTGCGAGCGCTCGATCAAATTCTAATGCAACATATATTTTTCATGAAGAATATACAATCACGTGAACATCAACTGTTTTATAATGCTTCTTGTAATTTTCCTAGTTTTCGATTAATGTATACAATTCTTCCTGTTGAAAATATCTTAGCAGTTTAAAATAACATAAAAGGGAGAAATTATTGGGTTACACAGTTTATTCTATAAGAAGAATATTTCCAAAGAATTCATATTGGTAAAAGTTGCAGAAAAGTTTTTACTTTTAACTTTTCTTTTAGTACCTTTTCCTTAAACACGAAATCAAAGAAGCTGCAAAGCGATTGAATTAAATGATCATTTCTTAAAATGACAATATCCCACAATTGTTAATATGTACTATTAAACGTATAAAGAAATAAGAGATTGACCGGTAGATTTAACTCGCACAATTATGTATAATTTACAAAATTGGCACTTGGAGATGTTTCCAGAGTTATTGATTAAAAAGTTTAACATTAAAGTACTAACAACGTCACGGATCGACAATAAATACTGAGCTACTCTCACGAGTATATTGACTGATATATGTAACATTTATTCATTTATTAAATAATTTCAACGAGCAGTTGCATCGAGAATAATGCTGACGGGAGCAATACTCATCTTCCGCGAGTAACAAGTGAAATTTCGAGCAACTTTCGAACGCTCGAGTTGTTTTCTCAGCAAACGCTACTCAAGGCAGGTAGCTCGGGACGTTTCTCGTACCGCGCTTCGTCTACTTCTCCGTCTTTGCTGGAATTCTTCGAGGCATCCGCGCTAAAGTTTATCTTCAGTTATCCGTTCGGCCTGATCCATCGACTTCAAAACGCAAGCGATACCGTGACGCTTGCCAGGAATACCGGAGTGTCCGACTTGAAGCATTCTACGCTACTGAAAGTTACAAGTGCCTCCCTGTCAACATCTGCTTCCTCGCCGAGTGGTCGGATGAAATTTCACGATAAAAATCCTTTAGTCTCGTTTCGCTCTCGCATCATCTATTCTAACGAACGAAACACAGCTAAGATTTTTCTGCTTTGAGTAATCTGCTCGTACGAATGATACGAAGTGAAAGCTTTCTTCGCTTCTGCGTAATGCGCAACATTTCTCTTTGTATAATTGTAAATATTTGGTTTCGTACACGTATTTTTCTACTTTGAATTTTCTTTTTCAGTAAAAGGTAACAAAAGTCAGGTTGGTTAGTAAAATCATAGCAACTGTACTACTGGACACACTCAGAAGGAAAGATAGAATCGATAAATGGTTTATTGTTAAAGATCAAATTATGATTATCAAATATGGATATTGCAGTAAACGAATACTGCGTTAATGATATGAAATTCATTTTGCAGGGTAGTTTAGCGGTACAACTTTTCTAATATGTTCTCTTGTATTTCACTTTTCGCATGGGTTTGCATTGTGGTTGACCTATTCTACTTGCACGGAAATTCTTTTAACAACCAATCAAGGTTCCCTGCCATACCTTGCAAGTCGCAGGGAAAATGGATAGTTTCGTCAGTTTTTGATCGGACCACACACGACTCCCCCGCTCGTTAATCATTTTATCTCTTCGAACATCATAATACAGCTGGCGGCACAACTACGGGGCACTCTTCTGGTCCGACGAGCGAACGAGGACAACCGGAGGTTAGCAGAGCCGTGCCTTTACAGACATCCGCTGTTAGCATCATCACGTAGCGAACATGTCGCACGCGTGTTAGCACAATGTCGCTGCTGAATATATGGAGTGGAGGACGTTGTCGCAACACTCACGTTTCCCTGGCACGAGTGGCTCGAATGACGTGCCCCTAGCGTTCGCATTTTAGATCAGTCGGCGAGCTCCCTTTGCGCAGCGAACGTTTACGACCGACAGGAAACCGTCTCCTCCTCGACGCCAGAACCGGGAAACGAAATCTTTAATGCCGCGCGACGATGCGTTCGTGGCTTCGTTTCACTTATCAAGATCCCCCTTTTTTCCGAGGGAATCCTCGTTCTCCGCGGTATCTGTGCCGGTATCTCGAGTGAAACGGCTGGCGCACTCGGATTTCGGATCAACATCATTGAGGGGAATCGCTGTTCGAGTCATCCGAACGTTTGCCCGAAAATCGCGCGCCGAAGTCGAACAATGTTCGGCGTTAGTCATTTTTTCCCCTATGAAATTGGAGAATAATGAAATACCTCAAGCGAGAGGTATTGTCGATAAGAATTATCTTCCATCGCATTGGCCAATGACAGGGGCACTATTGCTGATCAAAGTGAAATCGATAATCCCCGTTTCCATCGAAAAGAGATATAATTCCCTTACCGTTGCTTCGCTTGATCCTGCAGAGATTAAAAATGAAAGAACTTCCGAACGAGGGATTTCCCTTTGCAAATGATTCTTCGATTTAATCCAAGCGCCGTTTAAAAAGAAATTCATCTGAATTCTAATACGGTGTGCGTAATTACTATCCTGTCGCTGCGCTCCAGAGATTCTCCTAAATGTCCCTCTCAGTATTTTTATTTTACGTGTTCGAAGTAGAAATACAATCATTTCAATTCATTTTGTTCTTCAGTGTGCGGGGTCGTAACTGTATATATTTTTTCACTATATATTTATATTATACAATATAAATGATCTAACGCATAATACATATACGATATGCGTAATGCAATAAACGATACCAAACATAAAATATACAATATGAAGCATGAAATATGCACTATAAAGCATAAAATATATAATATACGATGTAAAGCATGAAACAAGCAATTTGTAGGGACATACATTGCCAGTAGATTTCGTTTTTGTTTAATCTTGTGAAATTATGGCTATTATTAAGACTCGAAAAGTTTCAAACTACACAGTTTTATGTAATAATATACGAAATAGACAAAAGCCGGACGTATAAAAGTATAAGTAAAATTTGACAAGTATAAAAAGTAAGATTGTATTGTACTCAGGATCTCGTTGCTAAGTGCACGCCATACTTATCAACTTATTATCCCAGAAAATAGTTCGAATGAATCTGCTGCTTTGAACTTAATATGTGCCTAAAAGCGATAATTTGGCATTCGAGTAATAGCACTGACTAGTTTAATACCACGATTAATTCCATTCGAAACGATTCGCCGTGGCGCGTCTGGAGCTTGGTGTCTAAGGACATGGATTAATTAAATCGCATGTCACGTTAAACGTTGTTGCCTTTTCGCGTGTAACTAGCAAGTGAATGACGCGTCAGCAGGGTGAACCCAGTGAGCGACAGATGGAGTAGGAATTTCCGTCACTGTGGAATCGTGAGCTCATTCAAGCGATTGAATGAACGATACGCGGCGTAACGAGCACGCAAAGAATTAAAGTGGCCCGAGCGTTGCGTAGGAGGCAGAACATTTCTCTGAAAATGGAAACTTAGAAATTTAAAAAATAAGACAGACTTTATGATAAAAAACGACCACTTTTAGATCTATTTGGTGAGAAAAACGTATACATGTGAAACACGATGAGAAAATTGTAAAAAACGAGTGCAAATCTGAAAATGTAATGATGTCTAACTATATCTGTAATATACTAATCGACATTGATATTAATCAGCAAAGAAATCTGCGAGTAAGTAAAACGAAAATCTGAACCGGGTAAGATGGAAAATACCTTAAAATTATTGCAACGCGATATAGTAATAATTGAAATTCCGATACCAGATTCAATTGCTTAAAAGATATTTTTAAATATCGTGCACGAACCTTACGAATAACTAAACACGCATTAAAATTGAAATTATCTTTACCCTGGGGGAAATTTGTATCCCGCTCGATCTTATTCCGGGCAATATAAAAATAATATGAAGCACAGAACACTGTGCAAGAACAACACGAGCCTTCTCCAAAGTAAACGTTGAATATTCAAACCACTATGGTCTACTTGCGCGCTTAAAATTACTGAAGTCTATGTGAAATTGCCAGCTAAAATTGTTTTAACAAATTTCGACGATTAGGCGAAGACGAAAATCAAATTTAATACTTCATTTACTACCATCTCCCTTTCTTACCCTCGTTAATATCCCACCCAAAGTTCTCTTTGGTTTTAATCTGATCGCGTTTGAGATTCAATTCCTTGCGATTCGTTGCTTGATGACATACGTAAGTCGTAAGACGGAAGAATATCTGCGGATTTAATCATTATCACGAAACGTCATTCCGCTCCCATTGCAGCATTAATCCCTGTTACGATTCCCTTGGCCAATCTCCGTCTATACGACGATCAATTTTAACATCGCGTTAACGATATCGTCCCCCGGTCGTATTATCAAGTATTCCCGCGACGGGTGTCGCGAAATTGCATCGTTACAGCTCCTTCGATAAGCCCGCCCGATTTATGTAATATTCAACGCAATCACGAATTGTTTGTCAACGCTGAAAGTAACGGCAACCTTCATTGCTTTTAATGCTCGTGTCACGGGTGCTATCGCGGTCTCTGGCGCGTGCTGGAATTCGCGCGGACGGTCGAAGGTAATTGAAAAGGGAAACTAACGACTTAAGCTCACTAGTGTGGACATATTTGGGATGTGAAATATTTCCAGCGCGGCATGCGTGCATGCTATGCATACAATGTGTTGAGTTTCGCTGCAAAGTAAGCACATAAAATGATGTGGCAATACAAGAAATAAGCAATAGGAATAAAATATAGAAATACAAGATGACGATGAAGATACATGCGCTCTTAATATGTATATCACAGGAATACAATTAATGCACTGTCTACCAAGATTACGTATGTACATTGTAGCCGCTACTGAAACTTCCTCACTTTTACTGCAAAATTAAATTTTACCGTTTAGTATTACGAATCACTCCGATATGACCTGTTCATTCGTTCATTCATTCTTTCTCATTTCGAGAAAGCGAAACTATAGTGCCTACGTTAATCCTCTTTCAGCAGAAGCTTTTTCCACCGAAAAGATTGTTCGTGTCTTATAAAGGAATCCGCTTATTAATTGCCTAATGAATAAAGTTTGTGCTGCGACTTTACTGTGACTTAGTTTAACATTCGAGGGACACCGGTGCCTCGAGAATGCACTCGCATGCTTTCATTGTCTGCTAAAATCCCAGTCCTTCCCACGATCCGCACTTCCGGATAAAATTACTCCACGATTCGCCAGAGAAATAGAATGAAACGTATCCGCGGCATTTCACCGTCCTCTCGGAGCTTCTTTCTCGCTGCCGCCAAAAATCTAGGATGCAAATCGGGTCCACAAACGAACGTGACCTGGATATCAAAGACCGTTCGCGAACATCTGAGACTGGGAAGAGTTTTCTAGTATGCACGTATGTATGTATCCAAGTGGTGGAAAGTGATGCGCCTCGATTGGCGGACTCCACGCAACAGGTTCGGCTCGAACGTAAATTTGCATCCCTGATTGCGTGAAAAAGAATACGCGCGTGAGTGAAGAAATAAATGAAAGGAGAATATCTCTTTTCGGCAGTAAGATATTTATTATATTCTCGGATTCATACGCGGAATCGATTAAATCGAATTGCATCACGTAGAAGGGAAATGAATAGCTCCGTAGATAATAAACTCGTCTCGTAAACGATTGGCACGCGGAAGCTCGACTGATTGGCTATTGATCGACTACTTCTTCGGCATACAAGTCTATTAGACAAGGAATATTCAGCATGCGATGTACGCCGATTTTGATGAAACTTTGCTAAATTATTCATCGATTCAATTTGCAAACTTTGCCACATTTGGTTGGTGCTCAGATACTCATGAGTGAACTTTTTCTTTATATGCAGAAGATATATGTAGATATCTCGAATTGATAAGCACATTTTTATTCTTTAACATACAATAAAATATTTACATTATTTAAGTTAGTAATTATAATATCAAATGGGCATAACATTTGTGCTTTTTTCTTTTAATTTATCAGATAATATATTAACGTGAAACGCACAATAATTTGACTACAGTATTAATTCATCTACTGTCAGCCATCGTGATTAAAAACATGTAAATAGATTTGCATACAAAAACGTCTCGCATTATTTCAGTCGCGATGTATTTAGAATATGCAACGAATTACAAATGCTGCAACGTTTCGGTAAACGAGTCGGGATTTAAATCAATCCATTCTGAAAATTGCTCTTCCAAATTTCTACACTTCTGTCGTGCAAGAATTAAAGCTTCGCTGCTGCTTTCTGTTTTGTTTTCGAAGCGGAACATTTGATCGTCCTTAATCGAACTCGTGCTTAATTCATAGCTGCGCTAAAGTCGCTACTAGTTTTTTTCGCGGGGGACGGAGGCACTACTATATTCCGAAGGCGCACGATGACCGGAGGCAATAAATCAAAAGTGCAGTAACACGATTTGTTGTTTCTGACAAATTCCGCGCGCTCCACAACTTTATTCCACGATTTTGACTTATCGCTGAATACACAGGCTACGGCTTCTTGCAGACTGCGCCGAAATTCACGAAACATTCTCCAAACAATCGTAAATCAACGATTGCAGTCCGAACTGCCGTTCTTTTTTTTTTCACGCTGCAGCGGATGGTGTACTTTCGAATTCTCTGGACGGACATTCGTAGAATGCACCGTGTCATCGAGCGATTTTCGTAAAATGCTATGCGCAGAGCAGGGAATCGCTGAGAAGAGCTAGATTTGTTTTTGTAATCCTTTGTAAAATCTGTGCTTAATGAAGAAGAAAAATATAACGTCGACAAATCTGGAATTTGTTACTTGTTCGAGATGTTCATTTGTTGCGAGCACATTTATGGAAATTTCAATTGTCGATTACAGTTGATAATCAGGTAAATGCTTAGTTGTTGAAGATCCGTTGAAAGATTTCCAAATACTAAAAACTAGACATGTGGGGGGTGAATCTTTGCTGGTGAATAAATGATACACGTTTGTAAATTGAGGTGTACTACATTGTTGAAATCGCACGTGTTAGTTCATGAAACTGTCGACAATGAGCGACAAAGTCTTGTTTCATCATCAATGCAGTATTTAAGGACCATCCAACGAATAATAATTAAATATTTCAAGATATAAGTAAAAATTCATCAAGTATAAAAAAGTGCATAATGAAGAATAAATTCTGATTCATTTAAATCCTATTCGATTGAACATCAATATAGTCCATCCTGCCGATGTTCAAATTTGATTCGCCCCTCCCAAATCACGAAGTTATTTTCAAAGAGGCGCAATGAGCTACCTGCAGCTATAGAATTGATAAAGATGGCACGTGTTAGTGATAAGTTACGGGGTTGCCCCGGAGGGTCGACAGAAGGGCGTCGACAATAGTTAATCGATATCCGGACAAACGGGCTCGTACGAACATAAATATTTCGTTAACGAGCGAAGTCGTTTCTGCCATTCCTCGTTCAATTTCTACCGACTTAAGGGCTGGCCGAAAAATTCTGGCCTCCACTGGATTTTCTCCAGCCATCGATCTCGCTCGGACAGCGCGTATTACGAAGGAATTTAACGACTCTGTAGCCACGATATTTCAAGTTGGACGATATAACGTATTCCATGGCCGTATCTCACGCGTCTCATACTATTTATGGCCGCGATAGAGGCAGCGTCCGAAGGGAAAAAAAAAGAGAAAAATTGAAGAATACAGAGGGCTCGGGATACGACTACTGCGTGGAAACTATGCTTCATCGTGTCCCGCTCTGTGGTTAACGTTCCATCCACTTGTAACGTACGAAATGATTGTTTCCGGATAATCCTTGAAGATTTGGAGAATGTGGTTTGTGAAATATGTATGTATCCCTCGCGTCCACTTCGAGCTGGAGTTATGTATTTTTAGCGATAGAGAAGTGGAGTGTGACACGACATGCAAATAAAGTAGCTAAATAAATCTGTACTCGTATGTTTAAATAGGGCAAAGTGTGGTTCATGAAATATATCTATATCTTATAATTATATTAGAATATTTTATTAGAAATTATTACAAGTTTAATTAAGAAAGTGCGATCCGCATTTTCGTTCCTGCTCTGCTTAAAAGTCTGTTTATTCTAACATTTCGCGCGACAGCCACCGAATCGCGTGTTTAAGCGACACACCGACGAGCTCGGCAGGGGGTGCAAATCTTCCTTTACAAAGGAATTCGATCCTCTGTGCAACGAGTAACGCACGACTTTCTATACATACATATACGCTTGAGAATACGGAACAGTTGCGATCGACTGATTTACGACTTCCTAAGCGAAACGGTAGAAAGAAGGATTCACCTGGCGATCCCTTGAGAATCAACGCTCTATACCACCATCTACAACGATTTCGTACACTCTAATTCTCTTGTATCGCGTGTTGCTAGTAAGTACGTGTACTTGACAAGCCTAACGACACCCTGTAGATTCCGGTTTTCAAGGTATCAGGGCGATCTTAAATCTCCTCGAGTTAGACGAGGCCATCCCTTGATCTTGTGTCTATTTATATCCTCTTCCGGGAAGATTGAAAATGTCCCGTGGAACGAGACGGCTGCAAATTTATTTCGCATAAAGTACATTGCAAGTTGTTCGGTGTATGGAAATGACGTTTCCGCTGAAATAGTTTACTGAGTTTTGTGTCGAAACGAATTAACTCGAATGGAAGAACCTGATACGTAGAAAATTGTCGTTCCGCGTGATTTCAGAAAGCGTTGCATCGCTATAGAAGAAAAACTGACAAAGATTTATGTGAACGGATAATGGCCGGGGAAGGATTGACGGTATATAAAGATTTACGTATCGTTGGCGACTTCTGATGAAAAAGGATTTCTCGTAAAGCAAATCTTATGTTTGATAATTAATGTGATAATACTTTTACATTCTATTGGCTCGATTTATTGTGCCTCCACACTTAATTGAATTATTCAATTTGTAAAATTAAATTCAATATCAAATATACATATCTCATTTGCTCTTCTTATTGGTTTGAGAAAATTCGAAATCAACGCTTTTTGATTGTATCTAATAAAAAATATGTTTTTGTGTGTAAGTACAAACATTTTATAACAAAACAATTGAAGCCAGTAAATGAATTATAGCCGTACCGTGTGGTTTTATGCACCGTTGCATTATTCTCAGGATCGTGTCCTTGTATTGATGTAATCTGCGCAAAGTGCATTCGCTCGGAGTCCATTATCCTTACATTTCTTAACGCGATTACTTCGCTCGTATCGGATATCCATTGATTTTTTCAAAGGTAATTTACACTATAATCATTGCTGTTTGGCGAGGGCATCCAAAATGTACTTAAAAATATGCACATGATACCTTGTAATGACATTTCAATATTATAACCATAATTGACTGACAAAACAAGCCATGTGTTTTGATTCTATATTTGGAAAAGTTTCAAGAGAGATATTCTTTTCTATCTATTACAAATAGTCTATTAGAAATCATAGGAGATGATACCATTTAAATTACTCTTGAATTAAATAAATGAAGCAGTAAAGTGATTATTCTTCTGTGTATGAGTCCAGAAATTTTTCAATATATACTCCAATAAATAGTTCACTTTAAATTTCACCAAATTTCACATGTATTTTTCTAACCAACGTAAGTAGATTATCAAATCAAATCCTTCGTCTACAATTACTCAAAAGAGTACAATTATTGCAATCGTCTTATCGCAATTCATTCCACTTATTCACACTTCTCGCACCTGCGTCTCTACGCACGAATTTCATTCTCTTTGACAAATTTCAGAAACGCGTTAGAACGGAAGAGAGGGCAGCATCAGGGCGAAAACAGCAGAAGTGAACCATTATGTTGATGATAAATTGTTTTCAACCCAGCTAAGACTGTGCTCGCAGGATCCTTTGTGGACCAATTTATTTTCGTTATTCTGCTTCAGATATTTTTAATTAGTCCAGAGAACCGTGAGGCGCATTATTCTCCGCGCTTTAACCGGGCACAGTAATTAGTACGACATACCGTTCTTGGGATTACTATTGCGATTCACTTTTAGCGAAGACCATTAACGAGCTTCGACAAGAACCGTGTAAAGCTCAAGCGAAACGATGATACGAAAGAATGGAAGGTAATGCTTTGTACGAAGAAAGGTGGAAAAGAAAAGTTTTCAAGACGGTTCATCCTCGGGAGAACTGATTTTGTTTCAATGTTCATTTTCATGATTTTTACAAAAAAAAATCGCAAGGAGAAAATTATTGTTTATCACTAATAAAAGGTTGCAACAACAACGCAAGGAAGATTGAGGCTTCGTCAATTATGATCAATATACTAGCAGCAATTGATAAGCTAATACGCGAGCAGTCGATCAGCTAAATATTAATAATTATTGTTCTCCCCATGCATATTACAAATATGCAATTCTTTCTGTATAAGATACACAGTACAGGGCGAAATTTGTACATGGGATTGCATGGGATAAGAGTTCCAGGCGTTTCTGGAACTCTATTAAGCTTCGCTAATAGTAATTATGCTTCTTGTCCTGTTTCATAAAACAAATTCTCGTTGAAAAGGTAGTAATCCGCAAGTATTAAGCGAAAAAGTGTTTGTACCTGGGTAAATATCACTGCAGGACGCGCTCCTCGCTGCGGAAGTACTTCGCCATCGAGAAGGGATTCGCGAGTGCCACCGCTTCTGTATTGTCCGTGGCGAAAAGTTTTCGACCCTTTTCCCGACGAACGGGAGAAGTCTCAACGAGTCCTTTCCGCGGCAAGGATCGCATTTGTACAGCCGCTGCATAAATTGATTAGCATCAAATTTCGTTGCGACAAGGCTGGGCCCAATGTCCGGCGAATTCAGTTCTTCTTTTTACACGTGGATCTCGGGATGAATTGTTAATGATGATACGCAACATGGTTTTTTATTTTTGGAAAATAGGTGAACACCGATGCGACTTGGTTTCATGTTTTATACCGATCACAGTAAGAGAAACTTGGCGTGCACGCGAAATAGAATTTTAGTTTCATTTCCTCTCACGAGTAATCTGAGAGATTCCCCAGCGAGCGACGTCAAAGGGGTCGTGTGTCGCTTGCACGCGGAAATGAAATTGCCTTTCGATTTCTTTGACGCACTGTGATCGAGGAGCAAAGCGCGTAGTCTCTGTGCCTGTTGAATATTATGGTCTTCGGGTTTTTTTAGTAACTTAAGTACTTAATTAACTGCGCTTTTTAGCGGAGACCTTCGCTCGATTAATAGAGAGCGCTGCGGAGGATGCAATTATGTTGTTACTACGTCGGAAACAACAATTTTGGTATGCTAGATATGTGTGTAAGTAAAGCAATGGAAAACGAGGACGTAGTGATATTAAATGAAAACCTCTGTCAGGTATAAATTAAACATATCAAGAGGGAAATAAATCACCACGTATGATCGGCTATTATACTTTTCGCCTATTTGTAAATAAAATGACGAATTATTAACAAATCACAGGGAAACGGAAATAAACTCCGTTATGCCGCATCCAGCAAAAAAATCTCATTTCAACATCCAGAATGGTTTTACTGTTCCCCACGAAAGAGATCGATATTTCATCGTTCGAGAGGATGTCATTCGGTTTTGAGATTGCATACGTACGCAGGGCAAAGGGTGATTTTGTCCCCGCAACCCTAACAGATCTCTACAAATGTACCAGAGACAGATATGCAGGCTGAAGCTGAGAGGCGTCGCAGTGAGATTTACGTGGCATTCACGCGGTCGGCTTTAAGCGTGACCTGCACTACTACAATAATCTCGATCGTCCCGCGTTTAACGAGCCATCAGATTTACCGTGGACCAGAAGTACAGCGTAACATCGTGCTCGACGATCCCTGCATGTAGCTTCCAATTATCTTGACCGGCCTTCGACGACGGAAATCCTTTGTCAGATGACTTCCGATCGTGCTGAAAAGCCGCAGCCTGCTTTATTCGATGTTCGTAATTTCCCTCTGTGGTCCACTGCGTCTAATAAGATATTGCCACTTCTTTGTCTCCTTTTTAATATGGCGGAGACAGTGTGAATTTGTAGTACAATTTTGAA
This sequence comes from Holcopasites calliopsidis, assembly GCA_023838395.1. Lineage (NCBI taxonomy): Eukaryota > Metazoa > Arthropoda > Insecta > Hymenoptera > Apidae > Holcopasites > Holcopasites calliopsidis. The sequence goes on along the minus strand of JALHAQ010000005.1, from coordinate 6,951,614 downwards.
CAGGTAGCTAATCGTTCGGAGAAATGGTTTCACTTGCCAAACGCTCAAAGGTTTCAATGAAATAATCAAGTAGCATTACCGATTAGCCGAGAATATTCGATAATCTGCCAGCGAAATCTCGTTAGTGTCGGATTATCTAAGTTGTATGCTATAATTGTTTATTCTAAGTCTAGTAGCGTTCCGAACAGTGGAGTAGGCGAGGATTAATGTTGGAGAATTATACGGGAGGTATTATTATCCATGACCTAATACATTTTCATATTATTAAACTACTTTGTTTCAAATTACATTTAGCATTTACCTTCTCTCCGATGATTAGTATTAATTAACGTACCGTTGTTAACGAAGAAATACTTCCGTTGAATATTTTTGTGTAATTTCGTTGATATAGTCAAAGATGACAAAACATCTTAATCGTTTAAACATTTTCAGTTTCTCTGTTGAAAAGCCCTTCCCTATTGTTAACATAATAAAACTGTCTTATGTTTAATGGAACTCAAGGGAGCTTACGGGAAAATTGTATTCTAGTGCTCAACTTTACAGATTCTGCCCTCACCCTAAATGCTACCTACAATTAATCGATCTGAAGATGATCAATATTCATCAGTTGACAAAGTAACTTTCGCTACGTAACTCTTTTCTAAACAACTTTCCCACACTTCGAGCGCAAAGTGCAGTTTTGTTAAAGTATAATACGCGCTGCTTTAATGTAATTGTTGCTAATACTTTCTGTTGTCAATTACCCGAACAGTCAGTCCTTAATTAAAGTTCGCCGAGTCTGTCTCGCTTTATAATTCCGTTCAATTTTCGTTCACTTCGAAACACGAGCAGCGACCACCGAAATTCAAGAGGGTGGAATTCTACCATGACCACGATCCTCTTTATTTGCATAACTTTTAGCGCAAACCCATATCCTTCCTTTAATTTAGTTATTTACGAAATAATGCCACAATTCATTAGCATTTGAAATCGTTTTGCCGCGAACGGACTTCTTGACGAAGATGTGATGTCTGTGACGTCGAAACAGTGCCACGACAGTCACTCAATAAAAAAATACTTGTAAATTTGTAATACTAAAATAATGTAAGATGCCACTCTTGTTCACCCTGTGCTTTTAGCTGATTCATTTTTAACTGCAGAAATAAACTTTCTAGTATATGCTCAGGTAGAGATTTGAAAAGTGCAGAATCGTTCATTATCTGCACCATTGTTTACATAAAATAAATTTTAATTAATCCAGAGAGTGGCGAAATGTTTGTACTTGCCTGTATAAATGAACGCAGTGTTGATATTCACTATGCCTCTAGTTTTAAGAGGCTACTGGTGAAACGATTGAACCTATTAAATTTACATGGAACATGAGTAATTGTTTAATTGAATTGGGAAAGAAATATTCGTACACGGTGCTTATCGCACGCTTTTAAAATAGACAAGCTGCAGGAGAATCTCCGTGTTAATAGTTACAGTTGAACTATTTATTATCGAGTAGAAAGTTCAAACACTGTTTAGCATGAATGTGCACATTAACGCTGGCACAGGATAAAGCTAATGCAGAATTGTACTGGCATTATGGAGAAATTACGCGTGTACGTATGATAATGTGGTTGCTCGAGAATATGGACATCGATTTGCCATGTGCATTATCAAGAATGCTAATCGTTAGTCAGATGGAGCGAGAATGTACATTTTTACTTGTATCTACTGATAGCGAATTGATAATTAATTTTTATTTATTAAATTTTATTAAATTTTTTGCAACTTGAGACACCTCACAGTTGGAAACATATTTTTTATACTTCCAACTATATTCACGATTTCACATTTCCACCCAAATATAAAATAAATTCTGAATGGTCTCTTAATGAGTAACCGCTTTTGGTTAAAAGTACCGGCAATTGAACGTTAATTTCTTTCATTATTACCACGCATCCCCTACGTTAATTACGTCTACCGACGCACCAGGTATGTGACTTGTAATTATATAGTCGTGTGGATGGAGGGGTGTGGATTTTGTTATCAGTTACGAAGCACGTGCATTAGTGCCAGGACGCTACAATCTCGTGATAGCAGAGCAGCGTTCTTGTCCTGATACTATTAACAGATTACAGAAATGGAGATGCTGCTTCACAGCTTATGAACTTCCCATCGCTGATGATTTTCGGGGAGCACAAGCCCTCCTTAAGTGTCGTTACCACTCACTATCTCATTTATCATAGTGTTGTACGTGCATATGGTGCAGCAAAATAATTCTACACGAGAAACACCCAAAATGTTCCAGGAAGTGTATACTAAGAAGCTAGGTAATTGACTCAGTGGAATTAAAATAGTAAACAGCAATATAAGATATTATTCTAATGAAGGTAAAGGTAGAAAACCTTCGAGAGCGAAGAAAGGTTTAAACTATATATTAATTTGTTAAAATTTCATTCTCAGTGCAACTTTGAATGATTCTAGATTTCAGCTGACTACTTTGAACTTATTTCATTTGTTAAAATTTTAGTTACTACTTGCAATGTACCATTATTTACACTCCAATATAAGACAATAAACTTCTACGCATAGTTGCGTGTACCAACAACCCTACAGAAAAGAAGAAAATTTATTAAGGAAACCTTTGGCTCCTCGGTGAAGTTTTCAAAGAGGGTGATGCATCATCATGAATTGTCTATTTGCATGGACAAACACCAGAGATAAGCAGGATCTGTTCCCGGTCTATCAAACTGCGTACTTCCCTAGGAAAATACCGTGGTCGGAGGACGAGAAATTCGTTTTTACTTATACACGGAGGAAAATAATGATCGCTTAAAACGGAGCCCGGGTGAATCCCTCAAATATTTGTTCCGTTGAAGAAGCTGTAATTTACCGCAAGCTATAAGAGGAGGGATACCTATACGTATAGATATCGATAAATCCGTGGCCATCGACGGGAGATTTCTAGGATCACCGTCTGAATTAATACCACCAACGCTGAATTTCACTTACGCCATTCGCACGAATCGTTCAACTTTTTCACCAATCTCAGCAATTCTGCTCCGGGCTTTTACCAAGAGTTATAAAGGCTATTTCACTTCCCACATCATTCTCGCTTTTCTCAAACAATTACGCTTAGTTAGTACGCTCCATCGCGGATACTATCGTTTCTATGAAAACGCATATTCATTACCCCGTTTGACTTTCCTTTAATTCAGAGCACCGTTTGCTCAAACACTGGGTCGTTCTATGCGGGAAGAAAAACAAAAGTTTGACCGGAACGACGTTGGAATGTTTCACATTACATTTCATTGCTAATGTGATGCGCAATATATGAAAATCGTTGTTGATAAAGGAAATATTGTAGAGTTGCAATTATTTTTATAGCATACTGTATATCGTTACAATTAACTGTATGTCTCAATGCAATTTCATTTAATTCTGGAGACTTTTTAATATCCTTGAAAACTTGTTAACAATATATTTATAATTATACATATATTCTGCATCTAACATTAGCAACAACAAGCATACCATAGTTTTCAGTTGTTCCTTCCAATGCTTATAAAACATTAATCAACGACTTGTTCAGCCTGTTCAACTTCGAATGAAATTAATCCATTAAGATTCTGTTATAGACTCTACTTTCTTAAAATAGGACAACACAATTATTTAATTAAGAAACCATTATTCTCATGACAAAGTTATATTTGAAAAGCATCCTTCTTTCTTCCCTTCACGATTGTACCGCGATGATTACTAGGACACTCGGCATGATAACATACACGCCACCAGCAACAGATTACTCGTCGTTTCGTTTTCCCGTGCGCCATGAATTTCTCGCGATCGCGTTACTTTAATAAGGAACGATAGGTATGCGTGTTCAAACCTTAGCCATTTTACCTTTCTCTACGAGGATCACGTTCAAAGAGAACCGGTGTAGGCTGTATTTGGCAAGCACCGACTGCCATTTGTGGATTCAGCTGGATAAATTGCGGGTACATCGACAACGGTGGCAAGCGCGCCGAGCTTAGTACGAGGGTGATATACCGCAGCTTTCATTAAAAATCCATGCAACGCTTAATCGGCCAGCTTGCATCGAATGAATTCCGGTTTTGCACCGAATACCCTATAAATTCCAACTATCACTTACTACTGAATTATCATTAACGAGTGACACATTTGCTAATTATACAATAAATTGGCTTAACAAAGGTCGGCTGGAAATGTGAAACAATAAATAAGAAGGAAGAAACAAATTGGCAACAATTCGTTTTCAGCCAAATTTTTAAATGGGCCAACAAATTTCCCGATGCGAACACTTATCCTTTCTGGTAGAAATAATCAGTTTGCAGCCGCTTCGAAGCGTTCTCTTATCGCAATAAACTTATTCCGGAACAATGAATACCTACTTTCAGAGCATTCGAAAGTTTGCTTCGTCTTCGTGTTGCTTTGTTACTTCAAAGTTAATTAACACTTTGATTCTACAGAGGCGTGATTCCTGGTGGCTCTTTATCTCGCAGCCTGATAATTGGTATTTCTCAATTAGATCATGGTATTTCTGTGCTACTCGAACGGAAGTTTGCTGGCAAAATGAAGTGAGCTTAGGGTGAGAAATAAAGGGGGAGGTTTAGTTTGAAATCATACAGGTATCGATCGTTCAGTGACAAAACAACTTCTATAGATTAAAATAAAGGAACTCTATTATTAATACTAATTCCTGTAACTCGGATACGTGCAAAATGCATTAACCCAATAATAAGGCGACAGTTTTTAATTTATCGAACAACGCCTGTCACGTGGAGTAATTTGAATTATTCTTAATGGACTGCATAAAATGCGGATTACGTTAGACGAAGCCTTAAAAAGGAAACAACAGGGCAAAGACCAAAGGAAGAAAAATATACTTCGCGCTAAAGCGGGGACGTGAGTGCGCATTAAAAAATCTGTGTTTGCATGCCTTCTACGTATTCCACTTTTGCTTTTAGCGGGGCTCACGCAGGCAAAACAGTTTTGAGCTCGGTAGAGCTTCCGCGCTAACGAAAAGTAGTCTCTGCGCTAGTGCATCGGAACGCAATCATTTTTTCACCGCGGGTGCCGTTAAACAGAGAAAAATTTCTGATAGGGAATAACTTTCGAAATGCAGATGCAATATATTTAAACGCGCCTCAATAGTAGCACATAGAAAACGTTTACAGGGTTGAAGGTCAGTTTCCTTTTTTAGCATTCTAATCATCCCTATCACGTTTCCAGATATAATTAAAGACCTTGGTGCAAAAACCAGACTAGTAAATTTATTAATGACATTGCCCAGAAGAATAAATCGCTGATAAGAAAAATTATAAATCAGATTTCTTGTTCCTGTTGTTGATTACACTTTTATTTTCCAATGAGGATACAACACTACACATTCATTAATTAATTCATACATTTTGGTGGAAAAATCAGATAAATCCAAACGTTGCACAGAATTTGCTAGGAATATTTCCAGTAAATATTAGAAGTATTATTTCTTATATGATTTCACACACTAATGCCTTGCTAAATTCAAAATATTAGTGTGATTGCATAAAGAAATTGTATTCAGTTCACTTTTATTCAATTTCCCACACGTTTTAGGACACGTTGAATGCTATACTTACCTTTACTGTCGTCAGACGAAACTCTTATCACTCTCAATAATAGCGCAAGTGCAACGCACTACATGGAAGAAGTTTGTGAAATCCAAAGTAAAATCATTTCGTCGAAAAAACGTGAATTTTGTGTAGCCCTGAATTAAGCTCCATTCATTCCCTCAAATTTTGTTGCTTCCCATTTCTGAAACGCTTTGTATACATGTTCGCAGTCATCCCGCCAAATACTTCTGTTACTCACCATTTCCCAGGATCATCTCCCAAGGCGACCCCATAGACAATTTCCTTTCCTCTCTCCTGGTTCGCTAGGCGGTACACTCGAATTCGCAGTTGCGAGCTGATGTCGGAATGCACGTGTGCACACTGGTACAAGCATGCTAGAAATAAACACAGAACAGTACGACGTCTCTGGGATCAAAGCGTACCCTCCTCTAGAATAATGTAAATCTTCCTGTTTCCGAGTGTAACACTGTTTCCTCCTCTATGTAGGTCACGCCACTTTTTGGGGGTGGAATTCGTAAATGTCACCGTACGCACGCACAACCTTTTTTTTTTATCATCCGTCTTGCATTCGCGACGGAAGACAAAGTTCTCCTTCCACGAATGATGGGAAGTATTGAAATTAATTGACGACCAATGAAAATTTTGGAATTTTTACCCCGAGGCGCAGGTCCGCAGGAAACAGGTGAATCGATCGAAAAATGTTGAACAATGCTTTTATCTAGGGCCCTTTTGCAGCTCAAAAGTTGTTCCTTCGAGACTTATTGTTTATCATCAAAGTTCCTGCATGCAACGGTTGCCCTCTACCAAACATCTCACCCCTTTTCAAATATGCAATTTCTGTATGCACGATGGGATATTGCAGCGGGGCTCATAGCCGCGCAAACGCATCCGCGCGATATCCATTTGCCTCCACGCGAATCTCGCATGCGAGACGGTGACACCGGGATGCTGAATTTTATAGAATCTCTAATGTCGGTTCGAGGGATGTTCGTGAATTTCCTCATCTCGCTGGGACAGTTGTGACACTAATTTTTTTAAAGAGCACCCTTGATCAGCAGATGCGGAAAGTTTTAGCTAATTTTGACCACCCTTTATTATTTAATAATGTTATTTATTTTAATAAGCATCCGTTAACTAATTTGAAAGCTTGGAGGAAAAGCAGAGAAGCCTCTGTCGTAAACTTGAGGCGTCAATGTAAACGTGTTGTGGGCAATGAAGAAAATTTAGTCCAAGCAGTCTTTAGAAAATTGCATTCGTCCTTATTAATATTCTACAATTTATCGTTGATAATATCGACTAATGTTCGGTAATACTACTAATAATATTGCAGAAAAGTGTTCTCCACTATTTTCTCCTGTATTTTCGTGAGCAAGTTTCAACCGGATCAAGATCTCCGCCGAGCATCGAGTAGCAGATAATGCAACAGTACGCGTCCACCATACGTCAGAGTGCACACCGTGATACGTTCAAGAATTCACGGCGCATTAAGTTTGATACCGATGCAATTAGCGTCAGGATTCGCTTTCGCGTGTACCGCCCCGGAGAGATTCAAGCAAGTGCGCCACCGCCAACCCTCTCTATGCTATTAAGGATTAAACATCGGTCACAGTTTCTGTCACATCGTTCCTTGTCGTTTACCGCACGAATGAACACGCAACTTCTCTGCTCTAAGAATCCCTTGCCCTTTCCGAGAAAACTCATTGGCAAGGGATTGAAACTGTTTATTTACCTTTAAATGGATTATGCAATCGCAACGTGCGGTTCTCTGCGAAGTGTGGATTCGCCATTTTATATTGCAAACAATTGAGAGTTGATTCGACTGAAAGGACTCTATCGAGTCGCAATTCGCGAAACAACATCCATCCCCCTTTCTTCCTTCCCGGTCTAAAAGCATTCCAATCTCGTTCCGAATGATAATCACAGCATTCCAACGACACCGTTGTTCCTACTTTCCCGGGCTTTCGAGCGAGACTTCGTCAAACCGAGGGAAACGACCGGTCGAATGTGATGGGAATAATTGAAAAAGCACGAGAATCGCGAAGTTCGAGGGAGAAGCTTCCCGGTGGCTTCAGAATGGCTCGGGGGGAAACGTTTCACCGTGTTAGCCTTGGAACAATGGTATTGCGGGCCCGGTCGTTATCGTTTTCTTTTCAACGACTTTGTTCCGACGAAATGAATCCGGTTATTCCTGCCGGTGCATTACTTTAATTAGACGAAGCTCTAATCTTAGGTCGTTCGACGATATGCCGGTTTAGCTGCAAGACTTCACCGCCATAGAAGAACACAAGAAAAGGAAATCAAATAGGAAAGTTTCCAAACATGGAAAAAGGCTAACACTGATTTTAGCAGTCAATGTAATTCCGAGTGAAAAAGTTAGCGAATGCTGTTTTAAGGTTGTTCTAAAAGCGTATTATTAGGGTGCATTTGGACCAAAGGAACAACGTATTGGCCACTCTGCACAGGCAAACGTAACACGGACAGGGATAGATAAGGGAAATGGGAACGAATTTGAAATGATCTAAATTAATCCCTGTCAACGATTATCGAATTCATTGGAGAATACCTTGATCAGGGCCCCAACGTCGTTTCTGATTTCAATTGGTAATGGGAGTATAACGAGTGAGCAGCCAGGGGATGAATTAAAGCCAATTAACGAGGAATTACATTAACTTTAGAAGAAGACAACTTCTAAAGAAACATTGCACTGCCCACACCTTCCCTTCTCGTCGAATCTGATTGCAGCTAATGTTTTCATTATTACACGCGCGTTATTGCAGAGTGCAAAAACTACTTCGCAAGTGCTCCGTTATTCTCATCTGCATAATATATGTATGTATACCGAGGCGTTCCCTATCCGTGCCGACCGTTTGTCGGAACGTGAGGCCAATAAAGCGCCCGAGCTGCAGCACTGCCAAAACTAAAGGAAACTAATTTTGTCTCGAACAAAATCTATAAGCCGGGCTTCGACTCTGCCGCTCGAATTCCAATAACGTTTCATTGTCATCGACGATGCCGTTCGATGGTATAACGTCCCAGTGAATTCCGTGGCTCGCGAGTGAAGTATCCAGCTGTCCCTCCCTATCTGTGCCTGTCGAATTAACGAACTTCCGAGATCTTTCACGTTCGAATGCGTTTAATCCAGGGCCAGAGGGGCGAACACAATGAGCATGTGTGTGTGCGGGGGTAGGTGTGTAGCAGCGAAGAACGGTGGCGCGCGGCGTGAAATGAACAATTCAAGCGGCATACGACGCGTCCCGACGTTCGAACCCGTTCCCGCAACCCGTCGACCCGTAATATATCCCAGGCAAAAGCTGCACTCGAAGTTGCGCGATGCCGGGACAACCTCCTTCGCCATATAAATCGATACTTCTAATTATCCTAACAAGATTGCTAACTATACTGACGACGCTGGTGCGTGTAGTCACGATGCGTAATCGTTCTTCGGGATCTCTATCGTCACCTCGACTTGTTCGTTGCATTGAACGATTTTCAATGTTAAAGCAAGTTCGTGTTATTCAAGAAAATTGGAGGGAAGAATACATGGATAACTGAGAATATTAAATTTCTTAATGGCGCAGTGATTTTTGGGCAAAATTCGGGATTGAAAATTGGGTTACGATAAAAGGGATGTAATTTAATAAACTGTTTAATCGCATACACACTGCCGCTCGTTAATTATTTTACCATCTTTACACATTATCAAAAATGTTCTTTGATTACTCTGGCCCCCTTTGAACAATTAAAGGTTTCTCCCGGCAAGGATGAAATATTCAATTACAGGTCGCATTTCACCGGCCAAAGCGGGTGTTCGCTGGCCCGCAATTCCCCTTCATTATCGACGCGAGCCTCGTAACTCGAGGAATTGTAATCGTTCTAGGCAATCTGGCCACTATGATGTTTACGTGAACGATTCGTTAACGGCGGACCAGTCAATTTGCTTCTGAATAGCGAAGTGCAAGACAAACGTGCACGAGGTATCGCTGATATTCCTGTTTTTATCTTTCAATTATAGAATAAGGAGTATTTTTTTAGTATTCTTACTTTCCATAGCAGCTAGTTCGGCGGTTCAATCTGAGATGAAATTGTTTTATACTTTTCCTTTAAGGGTTTAACCGTACGTTCAAGTAAAGTTTCAAAAACGTGAAATATGCAGAACGTGAAAAGCGTAAGAAGTTGTAAAGTGTAATATTGATTCGTCGAAAGGAAAGCTGGAAGGTATGAACTTACATTACCACAGCGCGTGAAATGGTAGATAATAAAATAGAAATTGGAGTAAGGCCCGCGAATAAAATTATCAATTTTTCCTTCCACATTGATACGATTTTTCACTCCTCGGATATGCGCGTTTAAAATGAATCATAATTTTGAATAACTCACTGGACGCATCTCGCTCGTAAAATCGGATCTCTTATTTCCTCGCATTCACTGACCTATCTCAACATGGATTCTGCATGCTGGTCAGCAGCGTGCACCGAGTCAGCTTTTTTTGTTACTACTATTTACTACTATTTGCCGCGACGTGCGTATACCGAAGAGAAAAGTAGGTCGCGGCATTTCCGAGAATTTCTACTGCCATTCAACAACCCCGTGCATTTGGAAGAGTAGTACGTACATACGTGCTCTGCATCTCGAGAACTAATTAAAATATCGACTTGGGACAAGTTGCATTCACAAAGGAAAAATTTCCTTTACCCCTTGGCGCCATTTACTTCTTGACTTTCTCATTATTCATACTTTGAATTTGAAGTTACACGGGAATATTTGTAAATCGTTCGCGAACGAGTGGACATTCAGTAAAGCTATGAATTAATGGTGGTAATTTACAATCAGAACGATTTTGTAAGTTTACTTAAACATTAAACACATTCTTATCTATCCAATCTCGCAAAACAGAAAAGTTTGTACAATTATTCCATTTGTCAAATTACAATAATCGATAAACAAAGTTTACATCCCAACTATTTCATTCCCCTGTAATTGCACGCAAAATCCAAATGCCGTATCTCATAGAGGAGTAGAGTTACGATATCGCTGTCTGCATCGATTCTCCGCAATTGAAAAACGAAAGCTGCTCGGCCGGGTTCCTGAGATTAGTACGGTCGAAACGACGTAGATTCAGGCAACGTTGCGGTCCCGCAAGATCGTCATCCGGCCTCGGCCTTAACCGAAAGCACGCGTTGCATTAATGCAGCGAGGGAATCGGTCAAGTGCATACGCCCACTATTGTGGTCATCCGGAGATGGATGCGGCCACTCCCTTGCAGCTCGCATGATGGGCATTTTCAGAGATTAATCCTATTCGAATGCGGCTCTTGGCAAATATTATATACGGGATTTGCTCGAATGCTTGATTTGCATTTAGAATTGGAAACTCCTTTATTCTGATGAAGCTTTCAAGTGTGTCGTGTTGTTACGATGTGAGAATTGGCACATAGCATTTTCACTATTAATGGGAAAATCTGGAAACTTGTAGAAAAATACAAAATAGCCTACCTGATTCTAATATCCCTCCGTTACTATCGCGGCATATCAAATTGTTTTTTCAATGCACTTAATGTTTTACAAAACATACATTATTTCATTAAACAGAATTGCATAGAGTTTATCGAGTTTCTATCAGCCTTTTTTTACAGGAAACCTATAATGTTAAAAGAACTCTCACCAATAAACACTAAAAACAAGACTAGTCTGCATAAAAATTTCGTGAAATTAATACTTTATCTGAGAGTGCTGAATTCAAATACATAAAGAGAGAACAGTTTATTATTAGATCGAAACTAGATTGACTTAGTCATTCAAAACAAATATGTGTTAAAATGAATGTGACTCCACAGATTAATTGTAACAAATGACTTTAATAAAAACAGTGCAAATGAAACACTTGATGAAAGCATTCTCTGTCCTTATGTATAAAGATTCGTCTTTACTCTTCGCTTCTCTTCCCGAATCTTGCCCTCCACATCTTTCTGTCGAGTTATTGCAAAAGTTCGTTTCATTAATGTCCAAAGACCATCGTGCAAGAGAGAAGTTATTGAATTACTTCTCGTCCGTTTCTCAAAATATGAATAAGTCACTTCATTTATATGTATACTGAAACTTTGAGTCGGAGATATCAGGGTTCCTCTGCTGCCGAGCACCGTGGAGAATACATTGAACATTTTCGAAGAAAATGGAGCGAGTACGGAATCCTATGGTCTCTGGGAACGTAGTTTCCCTTGATTGTGACGGAGCGAAAAATAATTATGATGAATATAAAATGATCTTCCTCTGCGGTGGGTATAAAGATAAGGGACAGTGAGTAATGAATGCATTTGCAGTCTTAATGTTTCCTAGAAGCCCGCAGCTGAAGAATGCAGTGGAATTGTTAAGTGAAAAAGTTCAGGTAAAAACTTCTTTACTCTACTTGGGCGAGGATACGAAATTTTCAGAAGAAACAAAACTATTCGTTACTAACCGTTAAATATATAAATGCCAATATGAAACAGTTACGAAACTCAATATCTATAGTGGTGATTGCATAACGTTATTTCCAAGTAATTGACGAAAGTTCAGACTGCGTGGTTCGAGAAAAGAAATAAAAACCTTAGTTCATATATTATAGGTAAAGGAAAAGTGAAACCTTAGTCGTCTACTCATCAAAATGGTTTTTAATGAAAGTAATTAAAGACCACAAAACAAAGTTTTTCTGGGTGTTCTATCAAAACGAATCGGGACATTAAAGAATCCCAATATACCGCCACTGATGAAGCATGAGACAACTAAAAATTGATAAAATAGAAGCGGGCGCACATAAATAAACGAAGTGGAAAAGTAGGCAATTCTTTAATCTCCAAAAAATGCGGAGCTCCTTCCGGTATCTTCAGTTAGCAGCAAATAGAAAGCACTGGGTAGCCTGTTGAGGCGAAATTTTATTTCACCCGTGGAACACGTCGAAGGAGCGTCTGTTCCCCTTGCCTCGTTTCCGTGGCTCACAGGAAGCCATTGAAATCGCTCAGGGAAAGGAACTTGAAAATCTCCGCAGACACGACGCGACGCGACGCGACGCGTTCGTCCCGGTGAACCGGGCAAGGCGAACCTTCACCCCCTGAATTCCTCGTTTGTGCAATTCACCGCGTAATCTAATGAGCAAACGCCGAGACTCCAAGCCTTCCGGTCCTGAAAATTGGAGTATACATTATAAAACGCCGCGCTCTCTATGCGGCTTGCACACCGCCGCGGCCGTCGCCAAAGCCGGATCGCGCATTCCTCGAAAGTCGTTGTGCACTGAAATATACAGCAGCCACTGGTCCCTTCCCTCCCCTTGATCGAGTAACTTTTCATTTTAATGCCATGTCGATATAATGTTCATTTATATCAGGGTTCAGTTAGTCAATTAGAAACAAAAACGGCAGGCTTGTTCTTTCAATGTTCTGTTCATGTGTCCACTTATGAAAATACTAATTACATTAATTTATCAGCCACTGAGCACCATTTAACTTTCGTCTTTCTTGATATACAAACTACTTTGGAAAATATGATACTTTATTTTTCAATCTGAAATGATTCACCTTGCACATACTTACATATACCTATGTAAATTAATCGTCCACGCTATAATTTATTCAGCATTCCCGGATCTACATTGGAAAAATTCAAATCAGACGAGTCGAAATAGGATTTACATGAATATACATATATTTAAATGGATGCAAATAATAATTAAAAAGAAAAAAAGAGGAAATCTGAAAGAAATTTTCATAGTTTTAGCAGAATTCGGATACGTCCCGTTTGGATTCGTTTCGCGTTCAGCCTTTTTCGACTGGTCTTTGGGGAAAAAGGATACTCTCACGAATAATTAATCTTCCTGCAGCGGGAATTAATTAATTTTACCAATTTCATGCCCGAATAAAGTTTCTGTGACTTCTCGTGCTTCATTATCCTCGCCAGAGTGTGGAAGATTGATATTCTTCGCGAATTAAATTATTCACGATAGCATGATTTTAAATTATGAAGGTGTTAATGTTCTTTCGGACAACTTTCTCACGAGGTGTTACATTTATTCTGGAATAAAAGAATGGTGAACAGAATTTTCCATGGGAATTAACTCAATGCTTATCGTAATCCATTCAATGTTTGATATGAATAATATTATGTTAATGTGTTGTAAATAAACAGTATATTTGAAGGAAATTTAAAACTTGAAGTTCGTAAATCAAAAACAATTCACAGCTGTGACATAAAGAAAACCTCGTGAACTTTTTTTTCAATGATTGAATTACTGTAAAATTCTCGCTTCTCCCTAACGATGGAAAATCTGTGCGCTGTTTCAGGAATGGGTGGACTACAATCTCCAATGGAACGAGTCAGAGTACGGAGGCGTGAAGGACCTTCGAATTACACCGAACAAGCTTTGGAAGCCAGACATACTCATGTACAACAGGTAACTCGATCTTGTCGCATTTGCATAGGTAATTTGCTCCCGCGCGATTAATCAATCGGCAAACGTAATTGTCGTGCGCACAATTTAATAATGCATTTAAAGGAATTGAATCGACTCTTTACCGTTAATAGCGCGATCGCCTCTTTTTCGACAACGGAAATTTCGAACGATCCACGGCTAAAGTTTCGCTAAACCATCCACGGTTCGTCGAATGTACGAAATGAAAATAATAATCGGGAAAGAAAATTCTCTACCGTGATAGGACGCGCCAGTTCGGTGTGAGTGAAAAAATTGCGTAAACGATCAAATCAAAGTAACTCGTGCTTCGTACGATACGCCTACGTAATCCGATGCATTCGATTGTGTAGTTGATCGGTCAACCGCAAAGATCGAGTCACTAAACTTTCAAATCTGCAATCCGAATTCGGCTCGTCGATATCGCGCGGTCGAGTCATCCGAATTTGTTTGAAGCATCTGTCGACGGAGGTCACGCGAGAGACCGCTCATCGTAAAACCGCGTGCGGTGTCAAACTATCGGAATAAAAGTTTCAAAAGACGAAACAGCTGAAGGAACGAATCGCGTATCGTTTCATTCGCCCGGATAAATCGGACTAACTGTCAAGACAAGATCGAATGAGAAATCGTAAGCTAATGAAACCAGCAATGCTTCCGGATGAAAAGTGTCGCGCTTTCGGACCAACGCGAACTAAGATTTTGAGAATGTTTCAGAAAGCCACGACGACGAAACGCCGTCGATTGCGTAAAACGAATTTACGTACGTTCCTTTCCCCCATAATTTCACATGACGATTTTTCCGAGTAAACAGATTTAAAACGCCGAGGGTACGTAAACATCATCCCAGTGTTGCTTCGCATCTTAAAATAGTTCTATAATTATACACTCTACCACACACACGTATGTATAGCTCTATACATGATATCAAAGTCCCTAAAGTGCATGCGTTTTCTAGAGCCCCCCAGTAAAGCAGTATCTTTTTCCACCACGTACAACCTGCGTATTGACATTTCTCATTTGTACATATCTATACATTTCTTAGGTAGATCAATCTCTATATATACATATTCTTCCCGTAACAATTTTTCGATCCTAGCCCGTAGACACACACGTTTTCTCCCGCGAGTCGACCGGCTTTTCACCCCTTTCGTTCCGCGGGCAAGAGAGCTGGCTGCCTCGAACTCTTCCGTCTCACGGTTCTCTCAAGCTTGCTTAAAGAATAGGCTCGGTCGGCTCGTGCGGGTTCTTTCGTACATTCTGAAACATGAATTGCGATTTACGCATTTCTCCGAATTCGCGAGGGCCACGGCGTTATGGTAAACCGGTGGTCGAAGAAGAAATATAAATGCATCCCGTCCTAAATCTACCGCGGTCTTCAGCGCGTCTCGCGGAAATGATACCCTCGCATCACACAAGTACCGACAAATTACCCCTCTATTACGCTTGGCTTTCTTAGAAACCCTTCCATTTACGAAATACCGACGTGAAAAGCTTGAACCAAAGTAATCTCCCGAAGACAAACTTCTTCCCTAATTATCATTGCTCGACTACCAGCAGGTATTTACGCGAAGCGAGATGATGCTGAACGATTTTGAGGAAAGTGCCGCCTCAAGATGCGGCGTTTCCTCGGCTAGCTAACGCCGTGGCTTCCTCTCGTTTCTCAGCCACTTTGATGACACAAAGCCTCCTAGATTAATTAGTTTTAGATTACTAATAGACGATGCAGCTGCAACTGTGTGTGTACACAGTTGGCGCGCGCGAGAGCAGGGAATGGAACGAAACGCTCCGCGCTCTGCTCGCGCGCGAGATTCATACGGCCGCTGCTCGACTGCCAGCCGATTCCCATCGCCGCTGAAATCGATCGTCCATACAGCCGCCGTTCCCGCGAATTATCGCGCATTCTCACTGTCACGCCGCGTCACGAGTTTACGATCCGCTTTCCCAATAATGGTTAAACGAGCGAGGCGGCCGCGATCCAAGCCGCTGCGACCACAGTAGGATGACTCGTTTTAAAAGAAAGATGTACTCATCTGATTCCTGCGATCCGACAGTTGGAGTTGAACGGTCGAAGAAAGGTTTCACGTCGCCGTGACATGGTAATGCAAAATATTAGTAGAGTTAAGTTTCCCGGGTGGACGTTGGCTACTGTTTATTATGAAATATTTATTAAGACTTTCAGGGACACTTTTTTCTTCATTTTCAGTACTTTTCATTTTATGTAAAGAGCATTGATTGGGTTATCGATTTAGTAGTAATCGCGAGTATTATATTTGAACATGAAAAAGATTAAATATCAGTTTTTAAACATCAGCCTCCACATTTGAAGCTAATCGTAATAACCCTATGTCTTCTGTTAAATACTCAGTAAATTAAATATTTCTTTCAATCTAAATGAAGACTTTGATTCAAATCGTCCGTGTCGTTCTGTCAGAATCACAATTGAAGCCGAGTGACTATCACACGAACTTACCCAACCGCAAAATACAATCCCACTTTAATTGCCGCAACGCATGAACGAAACTTGGGTTTCTCTTTAAATTTAACTTGACGCAACTTGCTACACGTTTACCCTGTACACGCTTTCCTCTCAGTTCATTTGAAAGATCACTTAATTCTCGTAATCACGTTGATCCTCAGCGGCAAAACAGAAGCGCGGGTAAGGAAGGAGGCAAGTTGGAACCGCGCAGATGTGCTTTAGGTCGCGTCGCGGGGAGTAAAGAGAAAAATGACGGGATCAAATTGTTCGAGGAGAAAGAATGGAACGGGATAGAATACCGAATCCTCTTTCGAGTAACGTCGGATAAAGTTTAACGAGAGCTGAGAATTCCGCACGATTGACTGTGTCCCCGTAAAACGTGCTGAGATCGTTTCAATTAATTGAACTTCCCTAACTGATTATTTGGGTTTCCATTTCGGTTATAGTCTTTAGGTAATCATCTTTAAAGCGGTTCGCTAAATTTATCGCATTTTAAATGGTTTCATGTCTCTTTCGTTGAGCGTACTTACTTGTGTTTGGAAAGGGGTTTAGTCTTTTGATCTCGCAAAACCTTGACACGAGAGCTTAGTTCAAAAATAATTGCCATTCGAATTCGGAGAACTGTTGAAAATACAATCTTTGGCGATGCAGCGAACAATGATAGGTATTAGATTAAAATTGAAAGGAACGAAATGAAAAGTAAACGTATCGATACAATTCCACGTAGTTCCAACTTATTCTATCCCGGAGATCTCGGAGCAGACAGAAATAATAAGGGAGCATGCGGCCATTTAGTAACACACAGTGTACATGCCCCGAGGGAACAGTTACTACGAGTAGTTCGCCCAAAGAGAAAGGTGTTTCCTGCGAAGCCGTAAAGCGAATCCCGAGCATCCCGCTCCGAGGTACTTTTAGGCGGTACTGCTGAATTTAAGCCGCTATAACCTGGAGGTTAAAGCTTTCGGGACTGGCGTGCAGCCCGTAAAATCCGTTTCATCCGAACACCTCTTCGCGGATGTATGTCTGGCTTCACCGCGGAACAACACACGAATGGACCGAATACTTATGAAATTTGTACCAACCGAATTGAACGGAAACACTTTCCTACCACCTTCTTCCCCAAGTTAGATTTCTTAACATGTACGGACGACTGTTGCGTTTAGTTCTAATACATTTTTCAGTCGATTGCTTCTAGGAACAAACCCGCAGACCTGAACTTTTTAATAGGATCAGGCTTTCGTCCTAAGATAAATTGTACCGTACAGTGTCGAATTGAACTCGCCTGACAGTTTATGGGAGCCGCGTGGAAAACGTTATCGCAACGATAACA
The DNA here is from genome assembly GCA_023838395.1 of Holcopasites calliopsidis. Classification (NCBI taxonomy): domain Eukaryota; kingdom Metazoa; phylum Arthropoda; class Insecta; order Hymenoptera; family Apidae; genus Holcopasites; species Holcopasites calliopsidis. The sequence continues at coordinate 6,933,769 of JALHAQ010000005.1, read as the reverse complement.
AGGACACACCCTCTCGATATTCGATCAAACGAATTTCGCTGTCCATATTTGTCGAGGTAAATTTCATTTCTACTGTGTTCCGTTAGGGGATGGATGGGGGATTGTGTAGCGGAATTTGTCTCGCGGCCTTGTTGATTTCGACAATATTTGTTTAATTCCCCCGCACTTAAACGGCAAGGTTGTAACAGGCTTGTTACACGTGACTAAATCCATTTAATATTCTTCGCGTTCGTGCCGTTGCCCCTGCACAATTGGAACGCAAACGTTTAATTGCTATTGCTAATGTTTCTGTTAGCGAACGTATCATGCTGATGCAGTCTGTCGCATTCGACAAGTGCCAGGCAGAATATTAATATTAGTAGTATCGAGATATGCTCGTATTTCCGTTTCTGTTTCATGCGACAGGTCTGAAAGCTGGCTAGAATAGGTCTCTCGATATTACACTAAAATTGCAATTACTTGGTCAATACTCGTTTCGAGAGAAGGGGGAAGTTGGGGGAAGGGATAATTAGGAAGATATTAGACGAAACGGAATGCAGTCAGAATTTTGATATTCGTGTGGCATAAGTTTTGATAAAAATTAAGATCTGCTGAATCGGAGCTTGAAAGTAAAATTCAACAAAAGCGGTGTTTGTTAATAATTCATTTCAATGTACAATACCTTGGAAGACAACATCCTTCTAAAGATCTTGCTACCAAGTTAGCCAAGAATCACCACGAAACAGACCCCAGCCCCAAAAGTTTGTACGCATTGCTTCTCGGTGATCCTTCTGCATTAATTCGTCATAATCGCGTTACAAACTGTACTCACGATAATCACTCGGCTTAATCGGCTTAGACTCGGTCCACGCGAAGCAGACCTTCCCGTGCATTTAATTAGAATACGGAATAATATAAAGGCATTCACCGACAAGCGGTCTCGTTAGAAGATGTATGTGTATAATTGTTGCCAGTAGTCTTCCTGTTCGTATCGACCCTCAACTACGACTGTATCGTTATTATACAATTTAGAATAAAATTACATCGTAATATTTTTTATTTATATCAAAGCAAAAGGTGTATTCTAAAACATCGTTTACTGAAGAAGCACATTGCAGTGGAGATTAATTCCGCAGGAATATTCAATGGGTGACCACTACAGTGGCGCGTAGCATCCAAATTGGTCGCAGCGGTAAACCTGGGGGTCGCCGATCTCAACGTTTCCGGGTTAAAATTCGCGGCAGCTCCGCGCACCGGCCATACACGGGCGCGCACCCCGTGTCAGCGGCCGCACGAATCAACGATACCAGCACCACCCTGACCCCTCCGATGCGTTAATCAGCATGCGGCTCGCGGGCGGAAGTCGCTGGACGCGGCGGCGCCGGCGAATGCGACTCGCAGCGAGTGGCGGCCGTAATGATGTGAATAATTAATAGAGACGCGACGTCAGGCTACCCCGTCACTGCGGGCCACCGCAGCACCGGGCCCGAAACCCGCCCCCTCTAAACACGCGCAACACGTAGCTACGTTTCTCGACATTCTCAACAGAATAGCTACGAATGCAACTACCCCGGCATCGCGACCGAGCCATCTACCCTGCACGCTGGACACGTACGATTCGAGGTGCACGCGCGGGCTTGACTTTGCAAGTTATGTAAACCGTCGGCGCGCGCCGCGAGTCGATCGAGATTATTCGGGGCTTGATTCTCGGTAGGAAGGCGCTTTCGTGCGCAGTTCCTGACAATTTTGGACGAATTCGCCAACGGCTGTTGCTCGATAGAATGGCGTGGAGAACGCAAGGGAAATTACTTTTCGGGGGGCAAAGGGCCGAGTTCAGTGCCTTCCGATGGGTATTTAATATTTTCCTACGAGCGCTTGCTTGACACGATTTTTAAGAATTACGCGCGGGCGTAAAGTGGTTTGTCAGCTGGCGCGCAGAATATCATTGGGAAATGTGTATCTTGGCACTCGTTTCGGAGCGACGCTCACGGCGGATCGGAAATTGTTGACTTTCGAGCACGCTATCCGGAAATGAACGTGCCACGCGAGTATGCATAGGGGCACCCGGTGATTCGGCGCCCTTAACTCTGCCACGGTTCGCCCGACATTTATGAGGGTCGAGTTAGATTGTGGCCCACCACCCCGTTACGCCATCACCGCTGCCTGCTCGCGGGGTTGTGGCATCTCGCGCACCTTCATGGTAACGCTAGGAACAAGCGGTGATATTCTAAGCGGTGGTATTCTAAGGTGATTGTGTTTACAAAAGTGCAGTATCATTTCTACGAACCTGTTGGGTTTTTTTTTAAGACTTCAATCAGGACAATCGCAATGCTATGATCGAGGTTTAGTTGCGTCCAACTTAATTAAGGGCAGAAATAAATGTGCTCGGTGTAGTTGCATGAAAAACGTAAACATGTTTATTAACGCGAAATTAATAAAATACCAATAAAATTCTTATTGAACAAAGTCCTCACTGTGCTATTCGAAACTCTTGTTCAACGAGTTTTCAACCCCGGAATCAACCGAGGACTTGATTTCTTTCAATAGCGATATTTTCTCGGTCGAAATCATTTCGCGGCTCGAATGAAGATCCTCAGATCGAAACACCGGTGAATCTCTGCTTATATTTGCGCTTATATTGTTGATCAGATCAATCGTAAACACCCCTTATTCGCTGAATCGCGTGTCCAGAAGTGTGGCTCGGTGCAGGCGCGTGAATGCGCCAAGGGAAGGTCTTTGAACATTCTTGAATAGTAGCGTGGTGAGGCGCAATGTGAAACAGGGGGAGGGGGTTTCGTGGCTCGGTCGATGAAACCTCAACCGCTCGGATTTCTACGGAAGATGTCTACCTAAAACCCAACGCGTTTCCCGCCGTCGAAGACGAGCTTAATCCCCTTCGATAGGAACGTCTGAGAAAGCCGAGTTAATCCCCAGCCGCGACGTCTAAACTCGCGACAAATCGCGACCATAAACCGGAACGGGCGAGGGAGAGGGTTGATCGAACGCGAATGCAGGAATAATTCCAATTCCGTGGTAAATCTATGTCTAGAAATACGTTCTCGTGAACAGCTGGCATTTGTTAAAGGGTTACATTTGGAAATGAAACAAGCCATTGTTACTGGCACGCCCGTGGTTCAGGCGATATCTTATGAGGCAGATTTTCGAGTTCATACAACTCTGCAGTTTGCGTTGGGGTTGTATGGATTGTAGGGCATCCTGGGTGTTAGGGAAAGTGGAGGAATTGAGATGGAGGAATAATTAACAGTCTCTAACAGTCTCTCTCAAGAGTTCAATGAAAATGAACTTTAAACTGTCAGACGAGTCGTGGGCCACCTCGAATACCACTTTGTTGCCCTAAAGCTTGTTTAACATAGTACGATTTTTGTTAAAAGTACTAGAGAGAATCACATCTTCTCACACCTCGAACTACCCTTCGCTACTCAGTCGCAAAATTAAAATTACACTGAAGACAGAAGCTTGTAAGAAACCACGTCACATAGGGAACATAAATCAAGTTAATGAGTGGCCGCTAGTCGATTGCATTAACCGAACAAGTCAGCACGAAGGAACTAGCGCGTTAAGAAACTGTCGTTAATTTCGAGAATACTTTATTTCTATTCGCAAGAAACGCCTCGCCCAATTATGGATCCGGCGAGTCGATGCTAAGTGGCCGCCGCGATTATACAGTTTAAAGGTGTACAATGTTCACGGATAGGGGAGGGTTGGGTCGGTCGTTACTCGCGAAACAAAAGGGAAGAACGCCTCGCCAAACGCGACTTACTTGTTGCTCGCCGCGGCCCGCCACGCCTTTCCCCATACGAATATTGCCGGCCAAAAGTGCTACGCTTGTATCGTGAAAGGGAGAAGAATCGAGACGGGCGATAGAGGAAACGGGGAGGAGAAGAAAGGGCAAGGTACAAAAGAGTAAAAGGGTAAGGGTCAGTGATCTTGGAGGGCAGGGTTCATCCGAGAGTTAAACAATGCCCGGCATGCACAGGGACCTTCTTTGTGCGAATCGGGACAATCGACGGCAGGTCGTCCCTGAGAATTCATAAGCGGCGCTGTACGCCGCGACGCTTTGTAATCGTGAGCGTCGAACGGAAGTGCCGTCTCCGAACGAGAGACGTAACCAATTTGCTAGTAGCCATTCGTTCTATCTTGCTGATTTATAGCCTCCTTTTCGGTGTTATCGATTTCATCGGTTATTTTGTAACTAATTCGTTGCTTGGTAAATATTTAAGTAGAAAACAAAGGGATTAAGAGATTGGTGAACATTTAAATAAAAGGTATTAACAATATGTGCATTATACTTAGCAATATACCTCCTTGTTTGTCATTTAACCCTTTCCTGAATTGTAAATCAAGCATAGGAGCTTAAAAGAACAATAGATCGGTAGTAGGTATTTCTAAAATCAAGATGTATAAAATAAAACGTTACAAATAAATGTATTTTACGCGACCAAAAATTTTGAGCAAACTAAAAAAGGGACATTGCAAGTCCATTGGCTGTCGATTACCATTTGCCCTTTGACCGATCTCTACATATGCTGGAAGCTACCCTGTAACAGATATCCAGTCTCTCTGATTTCGCATTTTTCTATCTCTCCGTTCGCCTGCCCTTTTGTTCGAAACGCGTGGCGCTCGAAATGAACGCGCGGAGATACACGCGGAGCATCGCGTTTGTTCGGCGGCGCGACGTCGAAGCTAGATTGAACAAAAACGAAGGCGGCATTTATGTAACAGGCGCCGCTATGAAAAACAGTGAAATTCGCCGCTGTCAATTACAGCCGCTTCTGCGTTTCTCCGTCGAATTACACCAATAGGATATATTCTCTCCCCGCCGCGATTCTCAGCATTGCGAGACGGTGGAACTCAGACCGGAAAATTCCTGGGCATTGTCCGTGCTTGGCAACATTTCCTCCGCGATTATACCTACGATCCATTGGATTCCCGACGTCCGACGGAGATGATGATTCGAGTCAGACGGGAAGAATAGAAATGATTAATTTAATGTTAGGGGGGAAGTATTGTATTTTACACATAGTATTTAGCAATACCTCTCTCGTGAGAATAACACACTTGGAAAGTTTAATCGCGTTTGTTCCGTAAGAAAGACCAAGAATTCAATGTAGCAAAAAAATGTTGATACGGGTGTCGAATTACGAAAACACAAAGATAATTAAGAGCTAAAAAAATATCTTAACGGGTCTGTGAATGTAGTGAGTAGGTGTGCAGTGCAGCGGGTAATTATGTCACTTGCTTTCCCTCCGATTCTCTCCCGATGATTCGCGACCCAAGCGATTTGCTAAATAGCCAGACTCTAAACTTTGCAATACGAAAGTACTCGGAAGTACTTAAAACCTGTTCAACGTGCACTTCGTCGGAGAACTTAGGCAACTATTCGGGCGATCGCGAGTATTAAACAGCGAGGAAGGAAACTCGGAAATTTCCGATGACCCGCGAAACAAATAGACGAACGATAGTTTTCAACTTCGACGGGATCCTTTATTTTTCACAATATGTGCAGTTCGCATACATATGATAACGGTAGATTGACAATAATATTCTTGTGTTATTCTATTCAGATGGAAGCACAGCACGTCGCTTCGTGTTGGAATTAAAGCTTTCTATCCAGCTCGGCCGATTATGTTCCATTAATGTTTATTCGTGATTTATTGTGTCTCGTTATTGGATCTTCAGTTAACGTGGCTCGGCGTTTCTTTTTATGAAATTCACAATAATGGGGTAAATTATTGAACAATACGATGCATGTCGGGTATTGTTATTCAGATAATATTTAACATAAAGCTTATGTAGCGCATCCAGAAAGTAATTATCGCAAGCAGGTGGCCCGTAACTCTCATCAATTGCATACCTATAAGTGTCATTACAAGATACTCATTGCTTTTCGAATAAAATCATTTTCAGTATAATAGTAATGTTTTGAGAATGAAGAGATCATTAACAGTACCGTAAGGCAATAAATCCGAAATTAATTTATTAAACGAAATTTTAATACTAAAGCAACATTACTGATTTCGACCTGTAAAAGCAAATTCCAACTAATAACATAATGAACTGTCGCTCATTGACTAATAATAAAAGTATTGCTGTACCAAATTAAAGATGCAATTTATGGCTGATGAAATTGCTAGTACGCTCGTTGCATTAAACTGTTAAACAGATTATATCGTTGCATGAGTTCCTCATACCTGTATTATAAAATAAGATACAGCAATTGATCCTTCAAATGGGTTGTACATGTTTATACAAAACGCAAACTGTAAATTAAAACTATACAATTTGCTTTCGAACACGCGACGGCACTCTATAAATTGTACTTATTACGTCTCACAATTGTTCACTGAAGCCAACCGATCCTTTGCAAGGATCGATTCGAGCTGCTGATAATTACAGGAGAAACCTTTATCTGCGTCTGACTAATTATCCAGGAAAAAAGGGGAAGATGCACTGGGTGGAAAAGTATGAATGTCCCGATAAATCTCGCCTTGTAATATACCGTTGGACATTTATTAGGCTGGTTAGCGGAGTAATCGCGCACAGCTGTTCACAGAGCAACGTGACACGCGGCAACAAAGAAACGAAACGGATAATAATCGACGCATTAAACGAGCACAATGACTCCCGACGAGCGTAATTTCGATATTCTGCGAACCCATTGTCAGGCTGAACAAACGCGGTGCGCGTCGTTTCATGAAACGTGGAAAAATTAAACGTCAAACGCGGTAACCAACCGCGAATCGGTGAAAAATGGATCGTTACTTTTAATGACCTCTCAGGCTTGATATAACAATAATCTTCACTTGGTTCAACTTTTGGGTGGTAAAAAACGGCAAGAACAAGTAGTGCGATGTGATTTGCACGGTCAGCCGAGTCTTCGTTCTTTGTAAAATCAATTAACTAAGTAGTAAAATTGTACTAAGTATTTGATTCTTGCTATTATATTTTTATTGAGTAAAAAGAAAAGATAGAAAAAAATACAGCTGCAGAAAGAGAAATGAGAGAAGAAATCCAGGGGGTGAGAAAAGTGGAAAACACTAATTATTGTAAGAGAAATATTTTGGAAGTGTCTGTGCGCAAAGTTCGAAGCTGTGGTTAACACAGCAATCACAGTATATCTGAAGTTTTAGTTAGGCAGCCATTAACTCAATATCAATGGCTCTGATTTCGACATACCATAAGCAATAATAACTGTCGTATCAAATTGCTAATAGCCCAACGTAATTGTCGTTAATAGAACAATCTCTGACAAGCGTCTACCTGCTTATGCAAATGGTCGTAATGGAAATTTAGTGTAACACTGGCTTGTTCGTCATCAGTATCGTATTCGACTGTGCGCCAATCATTTAAGTGTACCACATTACTGGAATTAGACCATAATTCTATACGCTCACTTTCCATCTCTGAATCTGACCAGGGAATAATAGCAATTTTTTAATTGGGATTTGCAATTGCTGATTCATTTGTTATTCCCAAAAAGAATAATTGTGTACTTAGTGTTAAGGAGAAATGGACAATTTGCGATGTTATAACAGAAAATTATCCTTCTTCCGCAAAGGTTACTATTCCTGTAAGTTCTCTAAAAAATAAAACAGAAAACGAGATTGTGCCAGCACGTTGTTCTTCAACGAAAACAAATCTTGTAATCGACGGGAAATATCTAACATTCCAAACGCATTGTTCTTATCTCCACTCTGTCGAAATGAGAAAGACCCAGTCTATGATACTTCTTCGATAAGAACCCCACGTTCCCCGAACATCTGCGATCAAATCCGCAACGTGATACTCGCACGGTGTATACGACGTATATTTCGGCCAAAATCGTTTCCAATTCTCTGTAAACGACTAGGGCATCATTGTGAGAACATTGTTCCAATATTTCTCATCTCCATTCGACGCGAGGGGTTGTGTCATCGTGGCTGGCATAATATCGAGGCTATTCTCACGAGGTGCACACCAGCTACCAGAAAATAAAACGAGTCGGGATTCTTGGAGGTCCTCAAGGCCACGAGGACACATTCAGCCTACAAAACACTCCCCAGAGCTTTCCTATGAGGTGGAACAGAGTCGTGGTGGTTGAAACGGTCCATTTAGGATTTCATACATCTTTTTTCCTTTTGTTTTCCGAATACTGACATTGAAAATACATCTATTCCGTTTGAAGCTTTGAAGCCTTGTTGTCGCTGACTTTATTAAATGTATCAAGAAAAGTAACGATATAATGATCTGTGGGCAGCATAAGTTATAAATACATCTCAAAGGTATATAAAATTGGGGTCAACCTCCGCCTTTCGCGGGCAACTTAATTATAAAGCCTTGTACAATACGGCCTTATTATCCACGCACACCCTCGAAACTAGTTTCCATGGTAAAATGATGCAAGCCCGTTCGCTGGTGTTTCACAAGCTGGTTTCACCCCAACGAAACCGTATGGAAACTTTAATAAGCGGCTTTTATAGATAAATATGCTGGGAACAAAAATATTCCTCGCTCGCGGAATACGCTCAATCGGCCCTCTTTGCCTTTTCTCGTCGTTTTAAGTGGTTACCTCTAATTAATCCGGTTGGGATTCTGCGGATGAGCCATTCCGACTGATTAGAGCCTTCACAATTTTCGATGGTACATGTTACTAATTGTTTAAAAGTTAGATTTTGTTTCATTCATTTTCATGCCATCTTTGGCATCGCCCTCCGAAATATTAAAAAAAAAGGATAATGCGTTGAACTTGAACGATGCCCTTGCAATTAAAGTTTGCCCGAGTCGAAAATGTATACAAACTTCTCTCAGACAGAAAAGGGCCAAATGTTATTAGAATATTCTCTTAGAATAAAACGACGGTCGCCTGCTTTCTTATATTTTTCTTTTTCTTGCAAATATTACAGAGAGGGAAACTTTTTTACTATCTATGAGGAAGCCTAACAGTCCTAGATACGTCAAAAGTTACTTTTATGTTTAACCTTCCTTCGTGCCTCCAGGAGAAATACTTTTTTCTTTCGTAACAAGTACAACGTCCTACACAGCTTGTAAAAGAGATTAAACGCAAGGGAAATGCAAATATGCCATTCACATGAAAGAGGTAGAATGCAGATCACTCTTGGGTAATCCTTTGTCTTCTCTAGTGACTTACTGAAATCCACCGAGGATTAATTATGATTAATTTAATCCGGAGGATGGCCACGACGGACCATCGTTTCGCATAAGCCCGATGTACGCACTATTAAATTACGTCAGCATGAGCGGGGAAAAGGAAAAGAAATTATTGTGAAAACAGTCTTTTAATCGTTATTAAACGTTTGATATATTTGTCTCCTAAACGAAACAAAGAACGAAGCAGAAATTTACACTTCGACCTGCCTAAGACGTTACTCATCGCCTTGTTCTTGCCAAAAATGCCAAAAAACGAAACGGATGAAAAAACAAATGAATTTTTCCCGGTAAATTGCCAATGTCGATGACGAAAAAAAAAGTCGCGATGCATCGAATGAACGAAAAAACGAAAGTAATCGCCGCGAACAAAGCTGACGATGATTAATAATATAATGTATGAACACGTTAGTGCGGATGAGGGTTTCGACGGGACATTCCAAACAAACGTGGTGGTCACGCATAACGGCAGTTGCCTGTACGTTCCTCCGGGCATCTTCAAGAGCACTTGCAAGATAGACATCACTTGGTTCCCCTTTGACGACCAACACTGTGACATGAAGTTCGGATCCTGGACCTACGACGGCAACCAGGTACACTACTGTCTCCACTACACACTAAACACGCTCAGAATACACACAAAGCACCGAGATACAAAGAAAAAACAATCTCTTTACTAGTCCCAAGTTTATCGACAGCATCGAATTTCCTTCCGTGGACAAACGTGGATTCGAGATTACCGTCAAAAATTGGACTATCCAAACGCGGATCCTTTAAATTCTGACAGCGTCGCCGCGCGGAGGAACGTTTAAGCCCATCGATAAGCAAATTGAATTTTTCCTGTCATTTTGGATAATCGATTTTTCTATAATGAATTTAATGGAAGTGTACGTTTACTTTAATTCTATTAATTGCTCTGGAGTTCCGATTGTAGCAACATTATAATGGATCGTTAATTGACGCGTTTTGAATATTACAAGTGGTAGTCGCGAAATATAATTTTGCTAAAGGAGACGACGTTTTTACGAATGAATTGCTTTAGTATTGAAATTGATTTAAAATAGTCCATTAGCCAATGCCATGTTACGGTAACGAAGCGTGCCGATAATTTCTTTGCTATTACATCACATAAAGAATCGAACTGCCCCTACGATTATTCCACAATGTTTCGACGTTTCGGAAGGGTTTGACTAATCACCGCCAAGGGGTGAAAGAAAGAGTAACGCGCATTGTCAGTGGGTAACGACAGGTCCTCGTAGTTTCGGTCTGACGTAGTAATCCATAACTTCCGGAGCACCGCGTCACGAATCGACGACAACGGCGAGGATACGCGTTCACGTCGGGGGAGTCTCGTTCGTGTCGCGTTGTCTCCGAGAACGGCTCGCGACGATCCTCCTCGCGACGGCGACGCATCGTTAACGGAGACGTTTTTGGAGTACGTACGTTGGCGGCATCGACGAATCCCCGATCGCCACGAATATTCGAGCCCATCCTCCCTCGAAGCTCCCAAGAAAGACACGTCCTCCCGATCCCATGAGCTACCCTCCCGAGGCTTCTTCGTCCGACACGAGAACTCAGCGCAGCACAATAGCAACGCTCCATAGATAGCCGTTCGTTCTCACGCTTCGTAGCTTCAGCTCGGATCTTTATATATTGTATAGGTATATCACGTATAAATATACGATATTCTTTGTTATATTGCCTACGTATATATGATTCGTATACAACAAACTGTATCGACGTGTGTGAAACATCGAGAAGTGTGGGGAGGGATGGCGCCCAGGGTGGATAGAAACTTACGGGGTCCTCTCTCGCTATTCCTCGATTGTTTTCTTTTCATGAAAACGGGGGATGAGAGTTTGGGAGACAATAACACTTTTGGATTTCGATAAAACAATAGAAGGGTTTCAATTGAAATATTTGATTTTTATGCTTGTTTATGTCAAATGCTGTGCCAATAATTGGGAGGATGAAATATGGAGTAGGATGTGATATCCTTGTGCATTTACGATACATTGAAAGTGCATGTCATAACTCCCAAATGTATTCACGTGAGGCTAACATTATATTTTTACCCTTTTAAAAATACAATTGCGTCTACCATTCTTTGAGGCGATTATAATAGCAAACACGATTAAAATATAGTTCAATATACGATTCACGAGGCAGGAAAGCTGTGTGTACAGTGTTCGAGAACTTCCGCTCTAGGTACAGTGATTGCGACTCTAAGCACATCTAATTTTTGGAAATCCAACTGTTTCAACAATATTCTGGAAAGTGTTTGTACGGCAAACGGCAAAAACCTGTCACTGTATTCTTTAACATGAAATAACATTGTACACGTAGATCCTGATTAAACTGTACTTGATCCCGCATCAATTACCAATAGTGCAAAATGATCTTCACAAATGTAGCTTACCATTCGCGCAGCAGCTATTTTCCCGGTTGGTCCCACGAGCAGTAATATCGGGATTCCCGATTGTATGTACCTTGTCGGAGGGATAATTAAATTCGTCGTGTGGCTGGGCGCGAAACAGCCGGCTGTATTATTTAATGCACAAATTTGCCGTCACGCTTCAACGAACGCGCCCCCGTCCGCGTGCAAGAGAGGGCGAGCGTGTTCCTCGGAACACGTGTTCACAAGCGGGGTTCCGTTAATCGTATTCGAGTTTCAGAGCTGGTTACCGCGCGGAAACGCGGCGATAGCGTAAAGCGTCGGCGGATTAGAACTCGTCGCATTCAATTATTTCGAAATTGCGGCAGACTCGAGGTAATCGTCATTAACGGGGACGATCGTTGGCTGTTATTGACGCATCGGCGTTCAGGCTCGTTAATTAGTGGCCGTAATTGGGGCTGTAAGACGTTTGTTCATTATTGCGCTGGTGTAGAGGTAATTAATTGATTCTAGCTGACCCACGATATCTCTAAAATAAGATCAAAGCCTTTAAACGCTTACTGCTTTGACAAATATTTCCCAGAAGTTAGAGTCGAGGAATAGAATTTTATAATGCAGGTAGAATCCTTCCAGTGGAAATCAATAACGCGGTCGGAGTTCCGTGGAATTCGTCATGGTTTATTAATATTCAAAATGGGACAGGCGGATTTATCATTTATTTTTGTCTTTGAGCAGGAGCAATTGTAACCGAAACAGAGTTTAATGAATAGGTAAAAATACTGGAAAACGCATTGGACATTCAGCACAGTGGAAAAATACTACAAAGGTCCGGCATCAGGTTGATTTCTTTCGTTCAATGGTCTTATCGACGACATATTTCAAATACGTCTCTTAAATTCTTTTTCAATGTTATCGTGATTTATTGCCGCCGCGCACGGGCAATTCTTCCACGAGTAGATTCGCGCAATACCACGTTCAGCGTAGCGGGTTTCATCTGACGTTAAATCTCGTTATACGCGCTCCGCTCGGCTATATCCGAACTATGGAGAAGTTGAGATAATCGCCGTTAATGGAACGGCGTCTGCATACTGCAACGCGCGACAGTGTTTCATCGTTAATTACGGTATTATCGTTTGAGATTCGACGGGCACTCGTTAATTTCCAGCCTCGTTCCACCTTCGACTTTGCCCACACCTTCGTGTTGCGTTTCTTGCTCGCACGTTGCTGTCAAACTTTTTCTTTATTCATGAAGCAATATACTTACTGCTTTGATCGACTTATCTCGCATCATTCTTCATATTTTAATCAAACTAGTTTGGTAAAATCGATTAAATTGAACGAAAATGAAGAGGTTTATTCTATTGTAGAGTACATGAAAATTGAATGATAGACTTAATAAATTATGTGCTTATAATGTTTGTTTTTTTAGATCCTAATGAATACTATGTATTTGAGTATGATATATTTTGTTGTCGATAAATTTTGTTTGTCACTTTAGAGCATTCATCATGACGAGACTATTAACGTAGCTGCACCTCGATATGGTTGACCTTCGCTACTTGTTCCTCTTGCTAGCATCGATTTGGATATTCGTGTAACAAATACTGTAAAACTGAATTACTTTCGAAGAATTTCTCCAATAATGATATCGTAGTATTTAAAAGAATTAGACTCTGCCTTATGCAAATTGTAATAGAAAAAGAATAATTATGAGAGCTCAAAAACGTATCAAGACTGATTCATACTAATGATTCAAGAAATTATTCACATGTTCATTACAATTTTAAACATACTGTCCAACATAATGTGAGTACTATTTAACATATTATTCAAAGGTCCCATTAAATTATCAGAAATTATAAAATAAGTACGATATTTTAAACAATTTTTCTGGAAGAATACTTACACAATCTCGTCGTTTATTTTTTTTTTCTCCTGCGTTTACTCGCGATTGTTCACGAAACCGGGCTTTTCATTTTCGCGAACTGGCGTTTCATCAAAGATACGCCCTCGAACCGTCGCTTATATCGTGCAGAAATTCGCGCTAGCACAGTGGTGGTACGTGACAACCAGGTGCTCGGACATGAAATGATAAATTCATTTCGCTTAGCACTTGACCCGGGCAATTTGCTGCGGCTGTCAGGTCTCGCGTTTCAAAGCTCGGGCAAAGAACGACACGCTTCGCGTTCTTCCTACTGAAACATTATTCATATCGACACGCGAATGTAGGGACTGCGAAGTTGCAAAAGAAAATTGAGACGTGCTTTTGCACAAAGACGATACTATTAACGTTCGAAACGTTTTTAAATGTATTGGAAGATATTAATAACGCTTTTTTTTCGTAAACATCATACTTTCTCGATAAACATTCATTCGCCTGAAAATTTCTGTTTCGAATATCATGCAAATTGAAGTTCCAAAATGTCGAGGCCCTTGATAATCATCTACCAGTTAAAATGAACCATTACAAGGATTGCAATTTCATTTGAGAAAAACGACCATCAAGTGGATAACGCGTTATAAAGTTCCGTAATCGGTGAAAGCGACCAAAAAAAATGGGATTCCTGGTGTCGATAGGACGATGAAAGCGGAAGCCACTGCTGCGCAACACGAAATACAGACGATTTATTGTTCGTGACTGAGTTACTTGGTTTCAAGTTACGCGCGATTCGTCGATCCCAGCGGTGTGTGGGATAAAATTTCCATTAAGAACCGTATCGCGTTGTTTGAATCGTGTGAAACGCATGTTTATAGAAAATCGTTTGTTTTTCATTTCTATTTATCACTGCGCGGCCGCTAGCCACTACAACTGAGAGAGCGATTGAAACAAATCGCTGTTGAGCAATGTGAAAAGTGTTGTCCGAAAATATTCAATTATTGGATGCTATAATACCGGATATCGACATTTTGATGAAACTGATTGCGATATTCGTGATAGTAAGTTGTAAAAATAGTTGTAAAAATAGTTGAAATCTTAATATGTTGTGAATAAAAGTTTATTCGGTACACATAAAATTATATTTGTCCGCGGCGAGATTTCTCGTGACCTACATTCAACTAAAAATAGCGAGCGTTTGTGGTCATATGAATCATCGACAAACTGAGTGAAGTATTGAAAACTCTAATGATGAATCAACGTCCCTCGAACCGATCTCCCGGGAAAAGCTGCGCGAGCAAAAACCAATTTTCCACGTTAATTATAATTGGTATCGATCGCATCATTCTTTTAGAACATGAATATGAGTACCACCACTGTCATTCCGTAGATTTGCTGAAGGCATGTGGATTTTTATTAGCATTCCTGCCTCGACGCGGTAGAATACTATTTTCGACGATATTTAAACCGCCAGTTAATTTCTACGATTAGACTGAGCTGGCCTATATTATTTACCGTATAATACTATTATAGCCCTGTATACTGGGAATTGACTAAAGTATTGTTTACTGTGTAGGAAGTGCCTAATAACCTAGTAGGCATCATACTAGGGCAATTTCTTTCAAATTAAATTGCAATGTATGTACAGTACTTGGAAGTAATTAATTTTTATACGAGGAAGGCACATGCTCTTTTTCATACTGAGGGCGGACTTTGCGTACTTAAATTAGTGCTACTATTTCCGTGGGGAAATGTTAGCCTATTTCTCATTGAGTCTTTACTTGGCACATTTTTGAATTGCGAGAGAGGACCGTTAATCGTGCAACATCGATAAAGCACATTATCAAATCGAATGGGGAAGAGATAAAAGTGAAATAAAAGATACTTTATGCTTCGGTACCACCCACTTTTCGAAGGTTTCACGATTGTCTGGACTATAAAGCTCAATAATGTGCACTCGTTTAATCGTGAAGATCGTCTGCTTAAAAGCGATGTCTAGCGGCGTCTCGACGTTTCAAACGATTTGTTATGCGTGCGGACGGCATGCGTCTATGACATAAGAGAATCTGCTACACTCAATGTATCCCAGCATTTTCGTAGTTCTTAATAGTACCATGGCGAAACACTTTCTCAAAGTTTCTCGTACGAACTCAATGCACTCAGAGTTCCTTCGACCCTTTTAAACTCGTCGAGTTATACTGGTCAAGCCGCACTAACTCATAAACGCTGCATTTCCAAAAAGAATCTTAATAAAAATCATATGACGGGGTAACATTTCGCAAACGGCGTAACTAGAAATGGAAGACGGGAGGAGAGAGAGAGAGAGATTGAGAGCACGATGTGTTCAGCTGTTTAGAAATGTACAAGGATTTCGAGGGATCATTATCCGGGGCGTAAGGGAATCGTGGAAAATGGTCGGGCAATCGCGTGTAAAGCGCAGTCTATGTCACTCGTCTGCACCACGAGTCAGTCATACAGAGGATGCACAAAGGATGCACGCATAACGAATCGGTGAACGCAGTCGCTGCACCCGAATTGGCTCTAAATGTGTTTGGACATTGTATGTACATGTACCACATGCTGTCGGCATTATCCCCTCGGATAGAGGCGAGGGTTGCTACGATAGGCTGATGTCGCTTGCCGGTGTTTCTTGCTTTCACGGGCTTCTAACTACGGAACAAATCGAGCGAGCTTTCACTATATTATAATACATGATGGATATTATAATACATACGCGTGCATACACATACAGTATAGACAGTATAAATACTTACCGTGTACGAGAAGCGTGCTTAACAGACGGGAGAAAAAGAATAAAGCACGCTGAGAAAGAGAAAAAAAAAACGAGGAAAGGAGCAAAGTAAAAGGAGGATATCGCGACCCACCTCCGCCCACACCCCCTCGGGAATATACCACACACACGTATATGTACTATTTTCTGACCACCCACCAAAACCACCCGCCCTCCCCCGTGGGGATGAATAAAAAGACCAACACGAATAGCGGACGTAAGGGAACAGGATTACCGAGAACACAGTGACCCAGAATATATACATACTTATACATGTTTCTCACACACAGAAACATCGACGAGTCAAAGCAGGGACCACGTGATTATGTCTGAGCTGAAAATTGCAATTTCGCATGGAACACATGTCACGTCTCTCTTCTATCGACTCCGCACCGATTATCCTTCGTCGATCCTACGACAAACTGTCCTCCGATCAAATCCGATCCTCGATTCCCAGATTTTCTCCTGGTACACCAGTAATATCTGCTTTCGATTTTTTCTTCTTCCTTCCTTCCCTTTTCTTCTTAGCTTAGAGCAGCATAGTCTTGGCCCGTCGCTGCATTTTTCGCGAAATTTAAGATTTTTTTTAAGTGCACGACCCACATGATTTTGCTAATTTATCACCGCTGCGTGCATGAACAAAAACTGCATTCTCATTAGAGGGAGGCGTGCCTTGCATTTCACGTAGTTGCGAATGGTTTTATGGACCAATTGTTCGATGATGAATAAATCCTTTTCCTCTTTCTTGTGATCGTTAAGAGGAAGGAGGATTTCTTTTCGAGCTAAAGTTTTGCATTGGCTGGTACGTAATTACGTAACTGTGGGGAATATTCGAGGATAATTAATGCTCCTATTAACAGACACCAATGCCTAATTCTGTACTTTTTTTTAATAGCATTTATGTACATGTGAATATTGCTCATACATGAAAAAAAAAGAACAATTATTGGGCTTACACTCCGTTTTCTATAAATGGGGCAAATTATATTTCCGCCAATGGGAGATATTTTAAATTAATTTTTTGTAGTATAAAATATCTTGAGAATTTTGTAGTAGCTTCTGAAGTTATCGATAATGTCGGGTGCAGTACTATAGATAACACTGTTGTGTACTAATAATAGTAGTAAGATACCTGAATCTACACCTAAAATGAATGTACTAAAATTCGATAATTTTCTGTGCAAGTGCAAAATAATTTATAAACTTCAATTAATCCAATAGTATGAGCATGATCACGTTTAGTACGATTTGCAAGTACAGAAGGAAAAACTGCACGTTCGCTATTTCCCCATTAACGATAGAAATTGAACAAAATTGTTGCCTCTCTAAATTAATCATGCAGCATGAAGAAAATCTCAGAGTATTATATACACGAAGAGTGAGTAACACTTGCCGAGTGCACATGCCAATTTCAAAGAATTTTCCATTCGTCAACCGGGACAAGTGCGAGGTGTGTTTCCTCCCTCCGAGAAGTGGCTTCGTTTCTTCGGAACGAAGATGCTCGATCGAGGATCGATGAACGATCTTTGTGTCACGCAATTTGTTCGCCAGCTTCGTCGATTTCCTTCCAATTGATTTCGTTTCTAACTAAAGAATTTACAGACACCCATAAACGCAGCCACGGCTGGACTAGCCCGCCTTTAATCACCACGTTTTCGTTCTTCTTTCTTCACTTTCATTTCCATCGTCGTCTATCCAGACGGCGTTATCTCCGTGTCCCTCGACACTGGCGGCAACGGCAACGAGGCAGACACGGGGATCAAGTTATTTGCAATCCGTCGTTCCGTTGCCCAAAACCCAGACGAAGTTTCCATCGCGGAGTCGATAGCTGAGTGACGTTTCCATGCCAGCCAGTAGCGAGCTTTTGCTCTTGAAATTCTCCGGTCTACTAGGCACTCATGAAGCCTAGTTCTACAGATCGATTCCACGCAACGATCCCCCCTTGTCGACTGTTTTTATGAAAATTGACACTTTATAAAACGATAAACGACGTGACTTTTCTTCACCGAATGTTTCTTTTCTTTTATATTACTGATGTTTGTTCAGTTTTGTTCTGTTTAACGAAGAGAATAGTTGAAAGGTTTTATGCTAGAGCCAGGCAGCACCAATTTTTTGGAAATGCAGATTTCATTGTACGTTCGTTGTTTTAATCTGTCAAACAGTTTTCTGGTATTCCTGTAGAATTAGCGGAAATCGGGCCATGTTGTTTTTGCATCGAACTATTCAATTATTCTTCTGGTCTTTCTTTTTAAATAATTATTAGTTTACACATCGTACGTTGTATGATTGAGATGCATCCTAACGAACATAGAAATGTAATACAAAATTGATTGTTTCTTACAAAATACATAATATCTTGCAAATGGCATCGTAAAATTGACTTGTGTAAGACAAGTGAATATCGTTACATCCACAATACTGATTAAAAGTAGCTTATGCAATCTGTCCAGTTTATGCACTTGCATTACGAGTTGTCCCCTTAATAAAACAACGGCTACAATCAATCTCAATACATAACGCACACTTTAATCTTTTGACGACGTTGAAAACCGACAAATAACGTATTTAATAATAAATGATACCAATGAATAGGATACAATTAAGAAGTGAGATTACCTACTAGCCCCTGTGAATGGAAAAGTATTACCAGCAGAATTCGTGCAGAGATTAATTAAATTATTATCATGCACGATCGCTAAGTTGTTAACTAGTTTTAACCAATCTGTTAGCTAAATTGTTAACAGCAGATCATCGATGACAGTCTTGGAAAGTTTTACCAAATTTCATATTGAAATACCAGCCAAACATAATTACAATAATAAATGATTTAAGGTTGCATTGATAAATAGCCGTACCGAGTTGTTTCGACGAAACGCACGCAAATCAACCAGCGAGGATTCGTAAAGTAAATTGATCTTTGCGATCAGAGGAGTAGTTGCTGCGTTAGAAACGAGCAAGCAATTAGCGCTTTACGACAATTCTTTTTCCCGGGCTCGCAGCAGCTTTACGATTGTCGCACGACTACTGATACACAGCTCGTAAATCCGTGAAATTGCGACAGAGATGGCTCATTGTTTGCCAGTTGTATGCGATCGACGTGGCTAATCATAAACTGCAGATCGCGTTTATCCGTGTCCCGATAACAGGCCACCTTCGCACGTGAAATGCAACCTGCAATTTTGATGCTGCGTGCTTGATTAGAGATCGAGATATTTAATGGGTAAGGTCGTGCTTGATCGAGCTAACATTGTAATTTAATGTAGTAGTTTATAGGTGAACTACTTAGTTATTTACAGAAAAGAAAAACATATCTTATTTTTGTGCTCGTTTCATAATTTTGATAATCGGTATCAGGAAAAAATGCTGGGGCGTTGTGAGACGATTTAACAATTTGTTGTGGTGAATTTAGTAGCACCTACGTATTATTTCATTAAGCTAGAGTGCAAAATGTTTAATGAGCATATTCCTATTTAGAGACAATAATATCTGACGTTTTGTGCAATATTTGTGGAAGAATTTCTTAAATAGTCCAGTTTTACCTTTATTCATAACATATATTAAATGTGCCCTCATTATTTAAATAGTACTTTAATGTGAGAATGTGTGTTTATTGTTTTATTATATGGATATATAACTGTTTTTAAATCTTAGACAAATATGTATGTATCCCACGACCTACCAAAAAAAGAAATTGTTTTTATCTATTGACTAGATTTTTAACTTTCCAATGAGTAGTGTACATGTCCCTGGCATAATTTTATCACTCGATGTTATATCCATTTACATTCGACATGTCCACATTTCACAGACCACATTTCAGTTCAATTGTTTTAAGTATTGCGATTTGCTCTGTAAAAAGAAAATATTATATCACATACAAAAAAAAATAGTAATAGCACGTTCTAATTTCTTAAAATGATAAATCTGACTGTACGATGCTCTAGAAATCGATGAGCTGCTGATACAAGTAGATATTTGATCGTATCACGATACATATACCTAAGTATGCATAGATCTTTGAAGAACTCCAGACAAATTGCCTATCAGATCTCTGCCTACGCAGGATCTCTGTCTATTCTAACAAACGATCAGGCTTTATCGCATCGTAATATGTTGCTCGCGAAACTTTCACGAGCACTGGTAATACTTTTCATGACCCTTTTGCACGCGTCTTACTTACTGCAATAAGGGGCGATAAGATTTCGTACATAACTGTTCAAGGTGGTATAAAATAAAGTGGCTGTTAATTTTTTTTATAAAACTATTGTGCACGATAAGATTACTTTCCTTGTGATATACTACACATATAAAAGGTATAAAGAATGGGAATACGTTATTATCGGTGTGTACTTATTAAGATAATTGATTTATTAGTATTTGTTGTTTTTCAAACACTTGACTGTTTCAAGCAGGACGCTTTTGATCATTAAGACAGGAATTTCCGTTTATTTTTAATTTATCGATACCTTTTATTTGACAATCACTTTACTACAGAAATGAAACTAGTTGCATGATCAGATTCCGTCTGTTCAATGTTGTAATTCAAGTATCCCAAGATGTACATTGAATTTGAGATGAAAGTTTGGAGATTTTCAGGAGCAAATGCTCACTGGCTAAGCTTAGGCTAAGTACGTATTTGTTTCGCACACACCTGTCTATATGTCACGATTCTTGCTCCGTTTGCCACAAACGTAGCACTGATATGGAATTGTATGCTACCTCAAATAAGCAAATTAAAACATTCCAAAGTGGATCGTCGAAAGTTATGAAGTTTCACGTCTTACCATTTTTAACCTGGCATTTATAGTGCAAGAACATAAATCATGTTTTTATATCGGTGTGATAATATTATCCCGCCACCGAATTAATAATTATAATTTACACTTTATATTACGTATTTGTTTCGTATTTTAGAATACAACATAAAGTTTAATAACACAATGCAAATAATCAACATCAAGTAACATAATATAGAAGATTACTGTAATAATAAAATCAAATAAACGGCGTAAATAATTCTAACTGTATTGTATTCCACACGGTAAGAAACATTGAAGTATTGAATTTTTCCTACGGGTGTGCATACCTCGCACAACCTTTGACAAAGCATTTACATTTGGTTGAACCGTAGAAACTTTCCTTTTGTGGTCATTGTTAAAGAGATTGCAGTAGAAAGACATTGTCTTTCAGAAAATGTTGGTGGAGTATGAAATGGAGCTCTTATTCTTTACGGATTCATTTTTATTTCAGCTATCAAATTCACAATGAAATTCTTTTGTAGAAAAGTTGAAAAGAAACGGTTCCAAGAAAGTTTCGCGTTTCCGGTGTCTGAAATTCCAGTCATCCATGCCTAATAAGGTGTTCTATAATTGAATTATTGATAATGTTTAATTAATGCCACTGTTGCGCAAATGTCATTCATTCGTATATCCACTGAGTTAATTGAACATTTCCATTAACGTTGGATCTGAAATCAATGCAATGTCGATAATTCGTTAAGACGAATTTCAATTCCTGGCATTCAACCCCCACGTGTCGTCTAGAACACACGTCAGAACCAGTGAACATTCAGACGTCTCTGGCAGGATTTTTCTTCGGCCCGGAGACCAAACGGCGTGAAATAAGCGAGCCATTCGATACCTAACTTTCACCTGTTGCACGTGTGTTCCTACCACGACATTTCCAGATACTTCACCTGCCGTCCCTCCATACCATTCTTTCCCCGTTTGAACGACGCGTCGTTGCCTCCATCATCCCTGCCTCCACCGTCGACCGTCGTTGAGTACCATTCCCTCCGCGACAATTCGTAAGTCCATTAACCGGAAGCCCCCAGGACGTGACCTGAAAGTGCCCGGTGTTAAGATCCGCTTTATCCACCACATTCGTAATCCGTCTAATTGACTCCGAGGCGCTTCTTATACACCCGAGACGTCCAGCACCTACGCAGTTAATTACATACGTGGAACTAACGACGGCCGATATTCTTTATTAATAAAAAGTGTCGTCCGGTATTAAAAACAATGTTACCCGACTGTATAGGATTGACAGTATTTTAGGGTGACGCATTTCTAATTTGAATATCATTTTCAATGATGCAGACTTTAAAAGCTGGCAGTTTTCATGAAAACAACTTTAACAATTTAGAAGTATGGAAAGTGGAAGATTAAATTACTTTTATTCCTTCCGTCTGCATCGTAATATAGATTTTAGTAGAAGCGTAAATACAAATGCTTGAAACCGATAGCGCGGCATGAAAGTACGGTTCCGCATATTTGCGTCCTTCGCAGGCGAACGATTTTATGGCGTTAACAGTTTTCTCATGGATATAGATTTTATTTTTAGACACGAAGAGTATATTGCTTTGATTTGTTTGGGAGATGAAAGCCGCTGCAATGAAAATTGACTTTTTTTCGTGTATCTTCTTTCTCGCGTCGGGCAGTTATGGAGATAGCTCCTGCGTTGAAATGCTTTTGCGTACAGGATTGCAAAAAAGGGGGATGAAAGTGTAGGGCTGTACAGCAGTTTCGGAAACTGACAGATTAGAGTTTAATATTCTCATATGCCTCGTCGCCAATTCATTTTATTACAGTGATATCCAATTACTAACACATTCGAATTGATTAGATATTCTATTCGACGTAAACAAAAATCGTCGTATTCAAAGTATTAAATCCTATCTATTATACATACATAGCTAGGGTTGAACCGCCGTATTTCTCCTAGTACCAAATTACACCAATAAGACAACCATGAAGAAGAAGCGTATTGTCTCCATAAAAATTGCTTACTGCGGTCCAAACACGAAACAATTGCATTAAATTAATATATAATTTTTTATAAATCGCACGACGATCCACTTAATAACTTTTACTCCCGTAGCAAGTTCATAGAAAACAGAAGAAAAAGCAAACATGCCACGAGCTAACCAATTTGCTCGTGTGTGCGAGGCAAATTCATTCCGTTCGGATGCGCTCTTACATGCGTGCCTCGCGAACGAGCCTACTGAGAAGAGAAAAAAGAAACAAGAAGGAAACCGTGTTAGATTCGCAACGATGAAACGAGCAAAAGGAAAAGCACGAGGGCCAAGATAAAACGAGATAAAACGCTCGAGGCGAGGCACTCGCGTAAAAGCTCCACGATTTACCGACCCCTTTCGATAATACATTAAGCATCATGTTCGCCACCACCACCACCCCCCCCCCCCCCCTAGACCTTAAGTGTGTTCAGTGCGAAGAAGTTGGCAAAAGAAAAAACGACGAGAATCGATCGTTTTTTTGTTAATACACTTGACTGTACATTACATACGTCTCTGTTAATGGAAAGTTTGCGCGGGATTCATAATTTGTCTCGTCAATTGATCGAGACGATTGGAATAATAGATTGCATAGATTCCCTGCATCAGCACACGTGTTAAGGGTAGTAATGATAACTGCGTAATTCACTATTCCAATCGAAGTGATTGATTGACACGAAACAAGTGCGCGTTTTTTTAAACAAAATAAAGTGTTAATAAGATAACGCCTTAAACATTTTATTAATACGATGAATTGGATCTCATCAAAGATGGACATTAAAAGCGATCGATCTTTTTTGTGCGTTATGCGCCTCGGACACGCAGTGGCAGCGGCTTTATCTGTTCCTTTTCTTTTCTATGCTTTATTTGTTGATTCTCAGTTTTCAGATTTGATTTCCAGATTTCAGTCTTGATTTAATATTTTAGAGCAAATCGAGAGCATCTGAGGTAATCTTAAATTCAAATACAAAAATTGGTGGTAGTGTCATATTGCAAATACGAATCACCATTGAATCATAAACAAAATTGTATGACTTATCAATTTTTGAAATCCAGATACACAGTTTATTCCGGCAAATAATCTATTTTTCTCAAACTAATTGCTTGGTAAAAGTACAAACAGCTGGACAATGCAACTTTTAAAAAACGTCCAGCATTACTATTTCATTTCTGATAAGTCGAAGCCATTCTGAAATCCAGGGCAACGATCTCAACATTTACTCAAGTAATTTCGACTACTTTAGATTTCATTTTTCCAAGAGGATATAAATGATCACAATTTGCAATTTGATCGGTGTCAGTCAATTTCCTTAGGTTTGACGATGCAAAAGAGCTCGTAGCCAAGTCTTTCCCGAAAGCAACAAGAAACTGACTAGAAGAGAAAGTTCGCTTGCGAGGAAAACAATCGGGCCGCGCGTTTCTCAAGCATTCGACCGGCTGCCACTGCGAAGCCCGTGGAAAATGCAGTCCGAGCGCATCTCATCGATCACTGTGCCGCGCATTACGCGTCCACCCCGACGGTCGCGCAGACTACGTCACCGTCGCTTTCATCGACCAACGAGTTCGTCGAAACGTAGAGAATGCCAGATAGAAACGGAGTTCCCTTTTTCGACACAGCTACTTCACGCGTGCCGCTTAATTCTGGTTGAACTCCGTTCACGACACAACCCTTTGACCCTCAGCCTCACCACCCATGACAGGCTGACGCCACTCCATATATCCGCCACCACCTCTCGTGTACATCACAAAGAATCAACATCAAATCGCGATCAAGCGATTAGAGACATAAGTGTACATCGTGCGCGTGTCGCATGTTACTTGTGTATATGTGTACATGCTTATGTGACGTATATTACGTGTAAATACTCGGTCAATGTGCGATCAACGTCCGTTTGCGACGCGTGCGTAGTTGCATGCGTTCTCCTTGCCCGAACGATTCGTACACCTTCGCTATTATTGCATGCTACGAGTAAGTACTTGTTAACGCGTGTATGCGAGCACCTGCACGCTTCTAGAATACTGCCCAACCCTGTGTGAATCGACTCGAAAGTATAATGGATTTATCGGCCGACCTCCAGAAGTTCCTTTGTACGCAAACGATATCAATGATAGCTTGTGATTAGAATCGATCATGCATAGATACTATTCGCGTCGGGAATAATAGGGGTAAGATGCATACTCCGCTCTCCCCACATTCACCGCCAAAAGCTCAAGCCCGATGGGATCACTTTCATTGTCAATATTCAATCGGTTAAAACTCGGCTCGGAAACATATTTATGCATCGCCAACGAGTGGACTTCCTATTACTTCCACTTATAAGTCCACGCTGTATGGTACAAATATTTCTTTTCTTCACATTTCCTGCCAAACGCGTGCCGTTTTCATATTCACCATCAATATTCTCGAGGAACGTGGCTGATATTCGTGCTCTCCAAACGGTGCCGGCATTCCGTAAATCCGCCAAGTTTATTCGTCGAGTTAACTCGCTGAAACAATATCCAGAAGCCCTGGTAGCCCTGTGCGAATATGTGCGGTCACAATAGTCGATCGACCTGGTCAAAAAGAGCCCTTGGCAATGCTAGCCCAACCGTTTGGACAATGCAAATGCTCTCCGCGATTATGTGTGTGTGTGTGTTACGTTACGTGCACAGGCGAGTACAATTGTACTTGCCTATCGAGCCCCTTTCATTCTTCCACCCACGCAGACTACCGACATTCTACCCGGCGGAAAGATTCTTCCCCTTCGGACGAGAAGTGTTAATCGCGTTTCACGTTTCCGCACGGCGTTCACCCTCGATCGATGGCTCTATTCACTCGTGCTATTCGCTCCGGGGATTTGCTAATTATTGTTCAACGCGATTACATTCGGGCAAGGTTAATTCTCCAGTCGACGAGCGAACGCGTTGATCGATACCAGGGGATAGAGTCGATTAAGTTGACGCAGTTGCTGGAGTTATTGGTTTAATGGATATTCGCTGCGAACAGTGGTGAGTCATGGCGATTTTGTTTCCCTTCTTTTCTTTTTCTACCGTGGAACTTTGTTTATGTTAAGGTAGTTCTTAGCCAGCTATGTTAGTCAAACTAGAGCTCGTCATTGAATGACGATTATGAAGCTGGTGTAACACCATCGAAATAATAATAATAATTTCTAATAGAAAGTATATGCATTTCCCGTTCCAGAACGAAAAGTAAAATTATAACTCCTCTGTTACAATCTTTGCTATATACTACCATATTAAAATGTATCAGCTCTTATTAACCATTTCTCAGTAACTATGTCGTAAATCGGTTCCACATTTTACACAAGAGCTTGTGTACTCCAAATTAGTTTTACTGAAGTTTTGAAAGTAGTCTTGAATTTTATTGTTCGCCGAAAGCGTGCCTTAATCAATATGATGTATCTGGTAGGGAAAACATATTAGGGGGAAGAATAGTCGCGATACGCAACGTGAATTGCGTCGAAGTCGCTTGCCACCAATCGAGGATTGATTGCCAATAGTGCGTGGCCAGATTACATCTTTACATCCACCCAAGCCCGGGCTTTCTTGCTTGTCGAAATGCTGTGACGTTTCTGGGGACTCCTTTAAAGATGCTTCGAAGATGTAAGATCTTCCAGGTACCACTAAAATGTAGTTGGGTAGGAAGAGATAAGATACTGGAGTGTTATTGCAAAGTTATCGTGGAGGAACTTCAATATTGTAGACAAGATTTTATTTAGAGGTGTACAATATCAAAGCTTAGAGTGTCACTTGTGATATTACTCTTCGCTGTTTCCGTTTCTCCAAATTTGTGAATTGGACATTTGCAGATGTTGAGAGAATTCTATTGTTTCATCAATTACATGTTTCGTTTCTCTCGAAAGCCAATGCCCGTATGTAGTATTTCTCCAGACATATTTTACATGTCAGATCTTTTCGTCTACGCTACGAACAATTTATAGACTGAACTGTAAACACGTGTCGTTGATCCAGCAATATTTACGTAACTACGGTTAAGCATAAAATATCAATACTGCTGCCTGCGATTGGTATCCGACGATTAGTCTCCATACCGCAGGGTTAGACTCAGCTACAATCCCTAGGGAATAAACGCTCGAATCGAGCTGCCCCGATGAAATATACGTCTGACGATGAATTATGGGAGGCCAACGTTGGCCACCACGTGCATCCATTCTAATGCTCGACGGATTTCAAGTCTGCGGCGGACGCTATGCGAACCGCGATCCTAAAACTGTCACTGGAAAAAAAGGGGAGAGCTTCCGGCAGTGCGAGAAAAAGAAATAATAATGTATAAGGTGATCTGGAAAATTACAATTTACTTCATTGAATATTGATCTTGCACTTTAGTCAAACGGAATAGCTGAATTTCAATATGAACCAAAAAGGATTGCTGTTGTTCATAAAATTCTATAACAAATAAATATATTGGCACCGAGTGAAGTTTTTTCTTGTGACAATGTAGTAAATTAATAAAAAAGAAGCTCTGATGTTCCACGAAGGGAAATATTGTCTCTTTTCACCTGTACTGCTCTGGAACAAACCCAGCCAATTCTTTTCCATCCGGTCGGCAAAGGATAATTTCTGAAAATGTTCCTCCAGGGTATCGTTCGTTGAAAACTCGAATCCATTCCTACGAGCAGTAAAAACATCATTGTCGTTTCAGCGATCGCCCTATAGAATCCGTCCGGTCTAGCTGAAACGAGAAATCCATTTTTCACGGAAAATAAATAACGTAAAACTCAGACCGGAATTTCTGTCTGCATTCATTTTTCCCGGATCACCGTCAACTTCCATTCGTTCCGGTTGGACTTTCGCAAAAAAAAAAATGTCCAACGCGAAACTCCGAGTATTCGCTGCGTCGGATTTCATCTTTAACATGGTACATTATTAATTTGCTCGTTAAAGCAAAGCTGGAACATCATCCGAAGCGCGCGATCGCTCCGGAGATTCTTCTCGATCGAACCTGCGAAATTTCAATCGAATAATCTCGTCGCCTTCGGAGAATTCGGATCCATCGTCTCGCCGTTTCGTCCTCGACTTCCTTATGCGCGAACTTCTTTCGGCTCGTCGAGCAATTTATTCAATTTCTTCCGTTCCTCCGGCGGAAAAGAAGTTTCCTCCGATCTCATTGAACACCCTCTCCAGTCTCCTGATAAATCAAACCTTTTACTGCCCCGCCCCTCAAGATACGAGACAAACGGAAAACGCGATGTCAAATCGTTTAAACGATCAAGACTTCGGGTAATCCCGTGGAGCACGGTTAAAGCCCGGCGATGACTATGAAAGTGCCGGTCGTAAAAGTTAGAATACGCCGAACCGCATCTCGTTTGGCTCTCGATCAAAGTGCAACAGTTAAGGGGAAACGGGGGGCGGTAACGCGAAGCTTAAAGGGGGCTAGAGAATGGTATAAAAGCGTTTCATGGTAGAGCAAGTGTTCCTTCGGGCTCCCTTTGTACTTTGAGAATTAGTATTCCATCGCTGGCGAGGTAAGAACAATTGAAAAAGGGACGAGTCGAGTGTTGAAATAGAAAATGCAAGATTTTTCAATGCTGTAAATGAATAGAGTTGCGTGTATATGCACATTGTGTGAATCATTCAGACTACTTTTAAAGTTTTGAGGAATACGCTCTGTTGGTTCTTCGCATCAACTGTCCTTTTCTTCGAGTGTTCAGCAAACGACGAATTCCATGCTTGCGCCTGAAGTTCATTATAATTGGCAATGCCCTTTGATTGTATATTCTAAGGACATTTCCTTGGGACATGAGCGTCGCAGCTTCGTCAAACACTCGACGATGAACCGCGACACAGTCTCGGTGTACCTTAACCGATTGGAACGTTAATCAAACACCAAAGTACCGACTCAAAGGAAGCGCTTCCACAGGAGATCAATCCTAAAACGGATGCGACGCAAGCCAACGAAAACTCTAAAAGGGAAACACAGAACGGAAGAAGTTGAGAGTTCTCTGTCCGTCTGAATTTCGTGCAACGGACACAGGTGCGAATGTAACTTTTTGCTCTTCTCAAGGGACAGCGGAACCTAGTGGATTCTTTACAGAAGACGACTATAAGGGGTCCCTGAAACGTCACGAGTCACTATTAATCCAGGTCGTAGTCTGCTCAACCTTCATGTGCTTGCGTCTGCTTTGATTCACTAAACTCTCGTACGAAAAGAACCCTATCGCGAGCCATATCATTATCCCTTGTGTGTGTTTTTCTTGCACGATCGAGTACCACCAACTGTCGCACTCCGTGTAGATGCAAACCAGTTTGTAGATACGCTAGCATAGTGATGCATGTGTGCGCTTTGTGTAACCTAGCGAAATAACCTGCACCTGCCGTGTGCCACTATTAATTGAACTTTGATTTTGTTAGGTCGACCTGGTGCTCAGCTCAGAAAAGGGCGGCGACTTGTCGGATTTTATCACGAATGGAGAATGGTACCTGATAGGTAAGTGTCTGTGGACAAGGTATTTTAAATATATCGATAGTTATACCTATAAATACGCGACAGGATTCAAATACTAACGGTACCGATGCGCGCAAAATTGTTATTATGAGGGGGTTAATATTAGCGTTAATGAAAGGGGTTCGGCAAGTTGCAACGTAAATTGATCTCCACGTAATGGTAATATCGTGTTCTACAGTAAGTAGAACAGATACATCATGTGTCAGACAGCTACTAAAGTTAGCTGGGGCACAAGGAGTACGCGTCAATAACTGTCGGCGAACCAACAAGTAGTTCAAGTCAGCATCAGGTGCGTCCGTTCAGGAGATATACAGATTCGAACGCGTACTTATATTTCAAATATTTTTATTCAAACGCCATCACTTTCGCTGCACATCGTATAGTAAATCAATGTTGGTACATCTTGCATGCACAAAAAAAAAACGCGGTGAGTATTTCAATATAAGTCTGAATATAAATATAAATTCGTACATGCTCCAGCCAATTTCAAGCTCCAACATCTTTCTTTGAAATTCAGTTGTAGTATTCCTGATCTTTCACTTCAATTACCTGTCGACAGGACTTGTGCTGAAATCTTTAGCGCTTTTTTATTCATACTTCGAGCGAAATAAAATGAATTTGGTTGCACGGAATTAAGATGTATTGCAAAAGACGAAGTTTTGCTCGTGCAGTAATCTACGCCTGACGACCAGCGACAGCGCAGTATACGATAATCCTTGCTAATTTTAGAATCCGTTTGTGCTGTACTCTACAAAATTACACAGTTGCATACGGGAATAGGTACAGGATTACGTGTAGAAGGGATTTAGTCGAGTAAAATCGACCGACAGTGGCTGCACCAAAGCATACACACATCGCTGATTTATTTAAATAATTTCGTATAGGTGTTCTCGCATTTCATTATTTATATTTGACACGATTAAATAATGATCCGCCGCATCGTCGCATCGCAGTTATAACATTCCAACCGCTCATGTCCGATTGCTAACGCATTGATAAATCTTTTTTTTTTTGTTATTCATCACTGATCAAGATCCGCATAATTCGATAAATATTCAGCTTAATCCTCTAAAATTATTCCTACACTTTACTAACTATACTCGTCTAAAAACATTCCTTAAAGGCAAGTATAAAAGGATCAAATGTTTCATTCTATGGAACAAATTCGCGCTTCAGACCTCTCACGTGTCTTCATCTCCAAACTATTACCACAGGATAACGCTTCGCCCGAAACCGAGCGAAAACTGTTTGAAATATTTCATCCTTTTCCATATCATCTCCGTGCAATGTGCCTTAATAGTGTTATCCCAAAGGAAAGCCAATTTTCAAGCAGCCAACGGTAAGCTGCATTTTTCGCCGAGCTTCATTTCGGCATAAGACGTCGTCGACGTGTAAAGGAATGCTGATGGAGATCATGATGAAACCAGTTCCGCGCACCCTATCAGCGCAAAAACGTCGGCGCGTAACAAAGATCTCACGGATCTCGGGATATCGCGCTCCATAAACTTTTCAATCCATGCGGCGGTTCGCGAAGCGTCGAATCGCTTTACGAGGCTTCGACTTCGCGAAACCATCTTCGACGCGTTGGCCCGTTACGGTTTTACGGATCTCTCTTTCTAGTTCGGCGGTGACGATGACCCTGGGTCCTTCCTTTTGTACCCTCTTCGACATGTGTTCTTCTATCGATCTCCAAGAAATATTTAAACACAGGAGTAATATATAATAAAAGCGCATTGTTAAATAATTATGAGCAGTACTGTACGTTCCGTCGATGAATGTCTAGACCCGCTCACAAATTTAGAGGAAATTGCGTTTACCAAATGGCAGTTTTACCATCGTTTTGCGTTATCCGATTGATACAATGAAGCGGTCGACAGGCGGGGAACTTTACGGGGCCGTAAACGACGCGGTGAGATCCGTGGCAGATGTAGTCTGCTCGTAAAACCCGCAAATGAGAAATCACGATGCAGCATGGTGGTATGTCCGCGATTACTTCTGTCATAACTACCCCCGGCTATCGCGAAGCTGCGTGCCACGCCGAGTAATTCGAAATTAGTCGGAAAGTGGCTGTCGTGCGTTGCTCTCCAAATTAGGCGAACCCCGCCGCAACTCGTATCGACTGGATTTAATCAAAACTGGGCAAATTGTGAACGTGACTCTGCAATGTGTATTCTCATATGAGATACCTTGAATCACAGAGATGCGAGAGAATTTCCAAAATGTCACTTGCATCCCTTTGGTTCTAAGCGCCTCATATACCTAAATGAATCTTCCATCTTCGAGATCTTCGCGTTCGGTCGGAACAGGCATTTTCCAAAAGGGGTTGAAAAGTCAAAGGCGATCGGTGGTCTGAATTTCACCCCCGTCCGATCGTTCACTAGTTTCCTTTGCCGTCGACGATGTCGCGTGTAACTCAGTCCGGCGCATTTTCGTTGCAGGAATGCCGGGAAAGAAGAACACGATAACGTATCAGTGCTGCCCGGAGCCATACGTCGACGTCACATTCACCATACAGATCCGCCGGAGGACCCTGTACTATTTTTTCAACCTGATCGTGCCGTGCGTGCTAATCTCGAGCATGGCCCTCCTCGGCTTCACCCTGCCGCCGGATTCCGGGGAGAAGCTCACCTTAGGTAACGTAACTCGTAGCATGCCCTGCCTGCCAGTAATCACACCAGCCATACAAAATAATACACTATTGTGTTCCTTTCGGTTTCTCTTCTTCCGTTGGTCTATCTACTGTGACTCACACAAACACCCACCCACACACACACACACACACACACGGGAGATATGTATACTCTGTCTGTCTTAAATCTGTCTATCTCTCTTTCTCTCTATATCTATCTGCCTATCTTACTCTTCATCTATCTATCTCTGTCTCTCCGTATTTGTACGTATGTACACATACGATGTATACTTAAAATCTATGCGACTGTTTTATTCGGTCGGATTATGTTTCTGTGAAAATTTCTATGTTTGACCACCTATCACCACCGACGTCTGACTGCCCCGCGTTTCCGCAAACGACGGGAGGAGTATGTAAAACGCGATCGCACGAACGGCCGGGCGGCATTGCGAATGAAACAACGCTTGGGACGACGTCTTCTATTATTCCTCTGATTCGCGCGAGACAAGCGAGTTTCTTCATCGTTTCCATACCCTGTCCCCTTTTGGTGAACAAATTGCTCGACAGGTCAGGAAAGTCTGGGTCTCCTTCTTGATCTTTCTAAATTGGTATTCTACTCTTGGTAAACAATATCGTAAGTGATATTGAATCTAGAGTGCGGTTTGGATTCTCGCATTCCCCGATCCAGGCTGAGATTCAAATTGATCCACCGATATCACATTTCGCTTCTGGAATATCCGATTCGTTTCATCAAATTCTGTTTCGTTTGGGATTCCGATCGGGTATCGAGCTGCTTCGAGCTGGAACGAATAATTGATATTGCTGCAACAATTAGCTGGAATCGTGAGGATGATTTTATTACTTGCTCGTGAGGAGCTGTTATTAATAAACGTAGTGTAGCATGTTACAATAGGCTTTCGATTTCTCAATTGGTGCGCTAACTTGTTATTATATAATTGTCAATGTAATAAACGTAACTTCAGTTTCCAAGTTAATAAAATCTGAAGAGGATGTTATAGTTTTGATGGTTACAACAGATACGGCTCGATAAATACTTTATTTCGCACATGTGTAAGTTTAGTAACGGCGAGTTGGCAGGTGTTTTCGAGGGGAACAGAACAATAAATGCCGGCGAACGTATTATTTACATATATGAATATTTATGTACAAGATATTTTTCAGCAGTTTTCGGTATTTTCCAAACTCTCAAGGAATCACTCATGCAAAAAGTGAATCGCAAATTCAGAGAAACATTGTTCCACCTTCTCGTTTTCTATTGCGCATCGAATGGGTTTCATTCTCAGCAGTGCTACACCTCGTGGAGAGCACCGTGCGTATTCGTGGAAGCTCCAGGTATCCAAAATTCTTCGTTTACTCCTCGGAACAGCCGTGGCAAACCCCTCGTGTCTTCGACACAAAGAAAGCTTTTATTCTCACTTTTACGCATTCCTCGCGCCTCGACAGCGTGGATTTATTCGCTCGTAAAACGGCGATACCTATGGCGGATCGATCCGTGTTCCCTCAGTACTTCCGGCAGCAGCCTGACATTCGACTGCGAAAGACCGTAGCCGACCACCTCTGGGAGCGTCAGGTGATTTCAATTTTCGATGGACCGCTATCCCGCGGATCACAACGGAGAAAATCTGTCCGCTGCGGCGTGCATTATGCAACGCGGTCGCGATAAACCTGGCCGCAGCCTATCTATGCTTGATGAGGCTTCACCGATCCGCTTTGAGATACATACATGTACGTTTTCTGGGAGGTAAGGTCGGAAATTCTGGCCACGGTGGACTGGTAGTTGTTTATTAACAAGTCACACGAGACACGAAAGGAAAATGTTTTCCGTCAGCGGACACATTCTTTTTTATTTGGGCAATAATTTGTGCGGTTCATAGTTTCAGAATTACGCAGTGAACTGAATTGATGGTTCCGCGTTATCGATTTACGTCTGCAGGAATAAATTGTTCGCCGATCGTCCAGGTACGAAAGTATTAGAATTAACGATCGATAATGCAGCAATACGTCATTGTAATTAATGGAACATTAGTTTTTGTGGTAGAACCATAGATTATGCGAGTTCGGATTGGATTTTTCATGATTTCTCGCTTAGATGAAACAGGATTTTATTGAAGGTATCGATTTTGAAAGACCATGCTTCAAACAAAAGTTTGTTAAAGGTGATATACATTTGTTTCTTTTATATTCTTGTGTCTAATTGTGTTTCTAATTGCGTGTGAAATATGAATTCTCCCGAATTTTAATATACAAGTAACGGGATTATAGCTTGTCATCGAAATAGAATTCACGAATTCTTGAATCTTCAGAGATTAGTAATATATATGACATATATAACATAGATATTTATTCTTTGGTTCGTGCAAATAATTGGATAGGCAGAAGCTTGTCAGGAAAGTTACCCTCGGTTCGAAAGTAAGGATTACCTTACCTTCTAAATTTATTCGTTAATAGGAATATTTTCGTCAAGATCGTGCACCGCCTTGTTGACCATAAATTAGCCGGAACAATGACGAACGTGTGGGTAGCTTCTAACTTCTTCGAGGAGAGAAGCACCGGCTTGCTCTCCGAGTAACGAGTCCTTGAAAAGTGAGACCCCCTCGTTGGTCACGCAAGTTTTGGAAGGTCCATGGTAGACTCTCGCAGAGATCGGGTCAAAGGCTAATTACACGAAGCCAGTGTCCCTTTGCTTCATCTGGAGTAGAAACTTGTCGAGTTGTTTGCAGTTCAACCAGTTCGTATTTATCTTTCCTGCAATTTAGCCGGTTGCGTTGTTCCTCCTCTGCTGAAACGTTTCCACCGTTTCCCGAACGTTTTTCGATAGTAATCGAGAAATAACGTCTTTGGGAAATCGAAAGGGTTAAAATTAATAATTCTCTTTCTTTTTAAATGGTCCTATACATATGTCAAATAAGTACTGCGTACTTGCAATAAGCTAGATCCCATGCTGCGAACACAACAAAGTAGTGCACAAAAATGCTACTCTAGAAAACTGCGAGAATTGCTAAAAAATATAATCGTCATCCTTGCGAGAAGAATACCAAAAGCAAAATGCTGTTCCAGTGCACACAGAAAGTAAAAACTTGTTACCACAACTAACGAAAACAAGCAGGCGAAAGTTCGTTGTCATTGAACAAGTGTCTGCAAATGGATAGCAGAGAATTTTCCACTTCTATAAAACCACCTGCTTCAATTTTCTTTTAAATAAAAAATATACAAAAACGCCATTGTCCCGTAATGTATTAAAAATAATATCCAGTCCGTGAGTCGTGGGACCCTTACTAATTTCAGCGTTACTTTCGAATTAACACTGTCACACATCTGTCTTATCAAATCAAACAATTATTTGCAGATTAATTTCTTAAACTAGACGAAGTCGAATATAAAAGGGAAACCCGCGTGTATAAATTATCGTCAAATAATTAATTCGGCAAAGTGATAACGCGAAAAAAGCGGAGCGGCGCGTTCTGAGGAAGCGGAATCGAGCGGAGAGCGTGAAAATTCAATTTCCATCGGACGCATCGCGGCCAACGACAGGAGAGGATCTATGTTGGCAGAGATTCGAGCTCTCGTCGATGTTGTTCCCAGCGCGTACAATTGCCACTATGCAGACAAGTCTCTGTGTATACGCATATACAAACACGAGCATGGCCTGCATATCGCTTGGTCCCGGGAGCCTGTACAGGTATATAATTTTACGAACACAGTTCCGTGCCGGGAAAGCACCGTGAAAATGCCTCGTCTCTGGCCCACCAACCCCCTTTGGACGCTCGATCTCATTGGTAGCGTGATTTTTGTTCTATCGAGCTCCAGTGTTCCCGTATCAGGTTTGTTAGAGACAAATCTTTCCTGACGAAGTTTCAGTCGACAAACCAATTGCTGCTGCTATACTTAATTTACGTATTCGATACATATGCAGAAAGTTTGATTACGATGTATTCATTATTTATATTCACTATTTATACTAATTTATGCACTCTGGGAACTAAAAAAAAAACGCTCGGATCTCTTCGATACTAAAAATCCTCTGTCTTCGAGAACCAAACGCGATTCTGCTTCAATAATTCGCATTATCCATATCTAAATGCTCCAATGAAATTTCGAAAGTGCCAGTGATTCATCGGATTTCCCGAAACAAGTTGTTAACATCAATTTATTCGGCATATTGCACACCAGCCTGCATTTACTCTCACCCAGTATAATGTTACGGATGGTGGGGCGAGAGTGTACAATATCATAGAAATTCCATTCCAGCCAGAGTTTCATAATCGCCGTGGCCTCAGGTAGTCCCGATGTAGAACGAATTCCGTTCCGAGCCGATTCAGAAATACGATTCCCCTTAGAAATTCCGATTAGTCGAGCTCGGCATGCATCAAGACGCTAGGAAATTTCGACGTTACAACGCTGCCTCCCCTCTCTCTCATTTCTCCGTCGATTTCCGCGACACGATAGACTATGTTGAAGAACGCGACTCAAGATGAACTATGAAACGTATTTCTGCTTAATGGAACATCTTGCAGATTCTAACGCTGGTCAATGTTGCAGAAAGCTGCGATGGAATTCTATGAACTACGATAACAGCTAAGATTTTGCAGCGCTTTCAAATTCCTCCCCTCCTTTCATATTGGCAATTTAAAGTTCCGCTACTCGAATTGAGGAATAAAACATTTCTATTCTTACGACGTTTCCAGAGAAATGGAACACGTGATTTATTATAGCTGAATAAGATTTTATGAACTTTTCATATTTTCTAGTCATTCGTCGATTCGTTAGTTTGCGTAGCTTTGGTTTGAAATTGTGTCAAACCCCTTGAATGGTACTTTGAATGTTTCTTACTTATTTCTAGTATTAATTACATAGAAATTCATCGAAGAACAAATACGAACTCGATAGTGGAATCAACATTCGCCTCGAAATAATTTGCCTCTCGTTTCCCATCAGTCACTCCCAAACTCGATTAGCCCCTGCAGCAAATGCATAGAGTTCGCGACGAACGGAGGGCAAAAATGCAGCGCGCGCGAAAGAGAAACAACGAAGGAAGGAAATCGAGAGCGCGCTCTCATTCCGGAAGCATAGCATATCTGGCACCGGAGATAAATCGTGCCCGTTGAAGCGACGTTGTGATTTATTAAAGAACGCTTCCCCCTATGGCCATGTATGCGTGATTCTCAAAAAGTAAGGGAAGAAAAAAGGCGACGCGACGCGCGGAAAGTGGCCTGAGAGCTTTCCACCCCGGAGTGGAACAAAACGGGGAGCGTTGCATAATCAAATCCCTTTGAGAACCAGCGGGAACGCGTCGGTGTGCCCGCGACGAGGGTTCGTGCCCGTGATTGCGCGATCTGCGTTGGTGAAGACCAAGGCGTGCATATACAGTGCATGTAGAGTCCGGTAAATGGTTGGAACGGCGCAATTAAAACGTAACTGCGGCTCGTTTGTCAGACTACAGTGTGCCAGAACTGCGGTCGTCGGGCCGGAGGACAGGCTTATTAAAAATTGCCCTCGTCTTGTGCAATTTTCACAGAGCACGATCATCTTGGAGATTCTGAAAGCTCGCAGCACGGAGTGAGTTTAAAAATGTATGGTCTTTGGCGTATCTTTGAATTTCGGACACGACATGCCATCTCATCTTTTCGTGCGCTATTTAGAATGGTATTTTATGGCGGCTTATGCCACTGGACACCGATATTACTTTTAATAAAGATTTTTACTTTCGTATATTGGCCACTACAAAACCGCTCACTAGGTATTGCACATTGACGTTACATTTTATTGAAGATCGTGCTCTTTGAAATTCGAGCCGCGTCCTTCTAGCTCGTTAGAAATTCGAGCAACGGAACACCGTTCGACTATCCTTTTTAGAAAGGAAACTTTTTCCATGTTGCACGGTTTCAGCGCTCCCCTTGATTATATATACGATTACATACAAGCACACCAGGCCAATTTCCGGCGGAAACGTAATCGAACTCCGCGAAAATCCTTCTCGAGATACACTTCGGAGAGGAAACATTGAAGTTCGAGTTCTGTTCTGAAACGAGAAGCACGGAAAGAGGGCCGATCACTCGGAGAACCGTGTAGGAATTTACTGATGCTGTACGCAAAGCATCGCGTCCGACTTTCTCCGTTTCTTAGGAAAATTCGAGAGTCGTTCACTTTCGATTACTTTTATTTTCCTGTGTACCCTGGATTCCATTCAATTTTCTCTACAATTATAAAATTGATGTAACGCGATAATTGTTACCTTACTATTTCAGAACTATGTACCAGAAATAATTATTTAAACAAAACCATGCTACATGAATGGTATGTAAAAATGATATTTGATACGTAGAAAAGTTTCAGTAAAAAAGAAACCATAAGAAAGTATCATTGCATACAAATTTTCGTGATTTGAAGGCATTTTAAAGATCCCTTTGCATCTCTAACAATATTCGATGTGCAACAAGCGAATTGGCAATAATGTTTCCGGGCATAAGCAGAAAGTTTGGCAATTTCATCCTAAGCACCAAGTTGTATAAAACGGTGTTCCTAAAATGCTGTGCTATACGAAGACAGTTAAAAATATATGTACACTTAAAAATATTTCATCGAGTACTCTCAAAGATGATAAACGACAGTCTGAGATAGTTCACACTTACTTCCAGCCAGATATTTTTATACTCTGAAGCTTAAAAACGCGTTCCAAGTTTACGTTCACGTTTAAAGTTACAGAAGAAATAAACATTATTACTTTTAGACAATTTATACTAACTTTAATTGATGTAATAATATTTACAGACATCCTAGTTCGCCCCCCTCCAGGACTTCTTTAAAAAAACTCACAAATAGATACAAATAAAGTCGATAAACCTAGTGTTAACTCCCTGCAACTTCCATCCCGAAATTGTTAATCGTAACACGAGTTCAACGAACTATTTCCTTTGAAGGCTTCAAAGCTACGCATAGTTTCCACGATCGTCCCTCATCTCGTGCCTATTCACGTTCGACAAGTAATTACGTATTAGCTTGGCGAATAAAACGGAAGAAGGATTTCCCGCAGAAAATCTGAATAAGAAAGATCGAATCTCGCGGTGTCTCGCACCTCCACCCATTTCTCCGACATTCTAATCGGTCTATCTCCCCTTTGTCCTTTCGCCGTCGCGTTTTACGGCATTGTTGTCGCCTTGCCCGCGGTACCCCGCTCGTCCTCCGCGTCTATCGCTTTAAGCCGGAAATCCGAGCAGACGAGTGGAGAACTCGAGTTTCCCGGGCGGAATCCGTCGGTGTTATTTCGCAGACGGTGAACAGTTTTGGTAACTGTTTTACGAGATCCAGGGAAAACGAACTGCGGAGCTACGTACACTCGAGGCGCACCCCCTGGTCCCTGCGCTGGTAGGACGCGACGCTAGTAGCGGGAACGAAGTTAAGGGAAACAAGCATTCCGCGTCAACTTAAATGGAATTAACGTTCGCGTTGCTCTTGCCTCCTGCAGCATTTCTGAGAGCTTGCTTTATCCTCGACGAAGGGATTTATCTTTATTCTTCGTGTAACCACTTAGCTGCCTCGGCTTTTTATTTCGTCCTTCTTATTCTTTAAATGAGATCACGGGGGAGCCGTTGCGTCAGTGCTGTCATTCTTTAAATACTTCAACAAATCTGTTTGGACGGTAAATAAATAAAAAAATTAGCAGTTTGTTAAATATTGATGCATTGGCAAATTGTTGAAATTAAATTAAGAGGAAAGTAAAGTGGGATAAAGTTACAAATCTTTTCGTTACGTGATTATGCTCTAGTTAATAAATACCTATAGTTTCCCCCAGTCCTTTTTAATTCTTTAGAATTTATCAAGCGCTTCGCTTGTATCAATCTAATATTAACCCAAGCCTTTCCTCCGCATCGACCTCCCATTTCTCCTGAACACCCTCCGGGTGAATCATCGAAAGCGCATGCATTGAAGATAATTCATCCATCGACGAGCATCAGTGTCGAGATCGCTCGTTCTTTCTTCCGTAACGCGAATTCGAATAAGCGGCTGACGGTTGAGTGAACGCAAATCATCGAACCTCCTCTGTAAATGACGATGATTACCACCTGATAATGCAATTCCGGACACGTTAGCCAGCCGCCGCGTAAAGTTATTAACGACTGAGCTGATTCTGTGTTCGCAGCATGGGGAACAAGTACTCGTTCACGCGTGGAATTATGGCCACGCGATCGCGTAAGCCCGTTGCGGAAATTACGAATACCAGCCCCTTTGGTTCACCGATATACTCCAGCTTGCCAGGTTTGCCATAGAGCCACGCATCGAACGCTAATTTAGCACTGTGCGACGAGTGCGCATGCGATAGGCTCTAACAAAATCTGTGCATACATTGTCGAGATCAAAACGTTGATTTCCATTAAATTTTTGCAGACAAGATACAGATACGTGAACTGCAATTTGTTCAGTTCGCTGAAGATAAATGTAGAAAGTTAATCACGAGACGAACCATTTTTATAACCATTAGTTTAATTAAATAACACGCGACGGCAATAGTCTTAAATGTCAAGTGTAATGGAAACTTGCTTATTAAAAAGAACGGAAATATTTTAAGGGACCATAAAGTCTGTATCTCCAATTACTCGCGCAAATATATTAAAAAGCTAGCATTCGATGTAGCAGTATGCTTAAAAGCACCTCGCCACTCAACACTCGAGTTGAATGCGTTCTAGAAAAACAGCTGGACATTTTGCAGGAAAATTTTTCTTCAACCCGCTCCAAGTCTGCCGTTGAACATTCTTCGATGCCTCAATGACGGTGACTGAAGGGTTCCATTCGTGTCGTGTTTCTTTACTGGCTGTCTTCTTCGAGCAACTCGTTTATCATTCAAAGGAGACGGAAATTGTTGAAAAAGATAGGGTTCAACGCTGGCCAGTATGTCTTCCACCGAATAAAGTATGCGATTGAATAATTCCTGGCAAACTGATTACCTGCAGAAATTTTTAATTCATGGTGTGCTCAGAATATTGTATTTCCAACTATGTCATTTTACTACACAACCCCTTCTAATATAGAGAATAATAATGCGGATGCTTGTGGTGGTAACATTATACGACTAAGCCTGTATAATATAGCAGGCATGAAGTAGTACGTATCAATTATTCATGACACACTCTCTCTCTCTCTCTTTCCTCTCTCGCTCTCTTTCTCTCTCTCTCTCTCTCTGCTCGCAGAGATTAAAACGAATCAGTTTTAGAACATCCTCGTGCCAACTATTAGTATTAAAAGGCTCATCCTCTAGTAGAAGAAATTAAATTGAAACGAAAATCTAATACAATTAACGGCGATAAATAAGGAATTGTAACAATAAACAAGAATCAATACTCTAAATCAGGCACGATAGTGGAAGTTCAATAAACTACAAACGTCTAAGCTATTTTTGGGTGAAGTTGTTCATAGTTGACGGATATACATAGATGTGTACATATTCTTGCTAACGTCTGAGACAAATGATAAACTAATTTCGTATGTATACCTCTTATTGTGTACTCTTTCACGTAATAAACAGCCATACATAAAAATTGTTTTATTCACAATCGTTTTATGATTGATTCGCAAAGGTCGTTTCAGACCGATTATCTGAGAAACGGTTTATCCAAAACGGTTTTAT
This sequence comes from Holcopasites calliopsidis, assembly GCA_023838395.1. Classification (NCBI taxonomy): domain Eukaryota; kingdom Metazoa; phylum Arthropoda; class Insecta; order Hymenoptera; family Apidae; genus Holcopasites; species Holcopasites calliopsidis. Next base: position 6,892,035 of record JALHAQ010000005.1, on the reverse strand, counting down.
ATCGGCTATTGAATAAGCTTATCGCGCATATATTTTACAAAGCGTCCCAGCATACTTCAGTTTCGCATTACCAAGAAAAGCTAGCTGTCCAGAAGCATAAATGATGGTGTATAAAATCGCTCCGCTCAACCGTTTCCGTACGCGGCGAGCAAAGTCTAGCACGGCTGTTCAGCATAAAACTTTCCACGCAGCAGCCACAGAGCGGACTTGTTCGATTACTCCCACGTCTCGATTTTCCTTGCCTTAATCAGGTCGTTAAAAGTCAGCATGGAAAATCGCGTAAAGCTCGAACCCGAAATACCAAGCCCCGTCGTGGTAATAGAGAAAAGTTGTCGCTTTTGAATTGTAGACTGTCGAGAAGTTCCCCCGCGAGTCTTGGAAAATTGGCCGGACTTTTTGACAAGGAAACGCCGGATACCGATCGCGACTAGCGGTTGCTTCCGCTTCTAGGTTTTTCCTTTGAAGGAACCTCCGAACGAAATACATCAAAAGGGCCCGAGTTTCTGCGATTGATCGCCGGGGAAAGTTTATAATCAACGGCGAAGAAACAGATTAGTTTGGCGTGAGTACGCCTCAGTTTCGATTTCCTCTTCTTAATCCGGACAGCCCTAGCAAGTTGCTCGTCATTCTACTCGACGCATTCAGATGTGTTTCGATTGAGGAGGAATCGTTTTTCTTCTTCTTGAGGATTGATCATACGTCCTCCTTGAATCGGCGGCGAAGTGAACGATTTCGTTCCGAGAGAGAAATTGGTTTGCACCAGTAAAACCGTAAGACTCCACTTCAAAAAACAGTTTGATTCTATAACCAACGTCTAAGAAACAGATTGGCGTGGGTTACGTCTCAGTTTCGATTTGCTCTTAATCTAGGTAGTCCCAGCAGGTTGCTCCATTCGGTAGTTCTATTCGGCGCATTCAGATGTGCTTTAATTCAGCAGAGATCGTTGTTCCTCCTCTTAACTTTAATACATACGTCCTACCTAAATCGACGTCAAAGTGAATGATTTCGTTTCAAACGCGAAATTCATTTCATCATTCAGGAAGACTGTAGGGCTCCCTTCCAAAAAAAAAACAAACAGCATTCTCTTCGAGTTCTATACATTTTCGATAAGTATTCATCGAGACGCCCAAACGTTTCCGAAAATCTAGCACGTTCTTCTTATGGCAGAAACTCCACGGACAGAGTATAGCATACTTCTTCGAGGAAGCACCGAGCCACTCCAACCGAACGGCGTTCCCAATTCGAAATTTCCTAGCAAAACGATTTGATCGGTAAGACTTATCCCATCCGCCACCCGCTTTTCAAACGTGGCTCACTCGACTTCGAACTTCAGAAACCCTTCACAGACGGACCGAGGAATCGAACTTGATACGTATACGTGTTCTTTCTTTTTTCTCGACTATCACAGGAGTGACGATTCTGCTGTCGCTGACAGTTTTCCTGAACCTCGTGGCGGAAAGCATGCCGACGACCTCGGACGCTGTTCCTCTGATAGGTATCTATGAGTATCAACACGATCGCTGCGCAAGCTCTGTGTTGCAATTTCGCTCACCCCCTTTAGCGCACACCCGTGTAAATATGTGCAAGCGCACCGTGCGTATTTGTGCCTGTCATTGAGCAATCGTGTTTAGGATACACATATGCCTGAAAAGATGATGTGAAAGAAAAATTGGGTAGACTGTGGATAAGGTGCTCGAGGGTCGTTCAGATTGGGTGATTTTGTCGTTTTCCATTTTTGGCAGTATATTTTGTTCGATCCCGAAATGTTATTTCGACAGTTGAAAGAAGGTAAAAATATTTAGGTAAAAAGAAAATTCAGAAGTCACATGTTACACGGTTACTTTCTGTGGAGGGTCAATCTTACTAACCGACGTAACGCGCCGCAATTAGCATTACCTGCCTTGCTTTTGATATATTGCTTTTCGTTCCGGAATGGTTACTACGATTTGGAACTGGGTAGCCGTTTTAACTCTAAAAATCAAAACTTTTTAGAGAATGTCCTGATTGTGATCGCTCTGTTTCTGTTTAGGATAATTATATTTATAAAAGATCCAAAGGGTTGCGAGAATAAAGGGTGATTAAATCGAAACCAAGAGTTTTATACTTAACACGTAAATGTTCATTCTTCTGTGTTTTTTTTTTAAATAAAGATCCCTTAGTTTTTGTACAAAGTTCGTGTACATCTAATTTATTAGCTAATACTATTCATTTGGTTCTGCTTAAATTACATTATTGTAAGCATTCAGATCTCTAAATAATTAAGTTTAGACATTTTGGAGATTTTAACAGATCTCTAAATCGCCGAGTTCTGTAACTGAAATAATATTGATCAAGCTCGACTTGTTTTTCTTCCGTTCTTCCATTTCTCTCGTTTACCACTGACTTTTCCACTTACCAGATATTCATCTCAGCATTGCATTTATTACATATTCGCAACAATTTGGAAATTACTCACGAACATTCGTTTCCCGTTTCCTTTATTAGAAGCACACTAAGAAAAATGTCCCATCCCGTCTTAATTTTTATTTACTAATCTCTTCTAATTTCCCCGCTCATCTAACCGCGAAAACGAAAATTCATCTTCACCAAAGTGGTCGAGCGAGCAGCGAAAGGTCGCGTCTTCCGGGTGGACAGGCTTCTCCTGTACCCTCCCACTTACAGCAGGGTAGAAAATCGCATTTCGTCGAATTATGACCTCTGAACTCAGCCATGAATCACCTATTCGAAGAGTCAGGATGCAGGTACGCGGACAGAACGAAAATGCAAAAGCCGTGTCGTGTCAGTAGTGAAATTGAAATTTGATGGTTACCAAAATGGGTCGAACATTTTTTTTTACCTGTGCCACGCTTTATATATATATATTCCAGCGACTTTTTTTGTATAAATATTTTACGAATTCGTTGCTGAAAAGAAAGTTAAGAAATGTTTTAAATATATAGCAGAGGCAGACGTTTTTTACAATCAGGCCTAAGTTAATCTCTATTAATCATAAATCATTAGAAAACATTTATTTAATACCATCGAACAATTCAGATTACGAATTACAACTAATTCACGTTACGAAGTTCAGAAATTATTTCAAAAGTACTGATTTGTTTTATAAAATTTAAATGTGCCGGTGAATTAATCAATTTTTATTTCAACGTAAAAACCCCAACTGAAAAAAAAGAACAAAATTTCGAAACGAAAATTCCTCTCATGTTCCTCTCATTGTCACTTTTGCTTTGATTTTTAACGCTGCATCAACCGTCAAGGGTTATTAGTAACCATGATAATATCCTGATAGTAAGTTTAAAACAATTGAAGTAAGTTAATATGCTTGAGAAGCACCAAGATGTTCCTGTTGTCCTACAATCCGAAAAAAATTACACATTCAATCCTTCAAACACACCGAAAACCGCCGGCCTCAACGGCAGAAAGGAATAAAATAGCGTTGCATTGTCTGTATAATCGTTCTTTTCCGAAAAAAAGGTGTCGCCGTATCCTGTTCCGTCGACGAAAGCTTGTGCAAGTTTTAAAAGCTATCGAGACGGTCCGGAAGCTGCGTTTAAGTTGTAACGTGTTTACGTCGGAGAACTTTTCTCCTGCCCGCTCGTTACTCGGTGAAAATCCTTTTTGTGGCCCACTGAACGCCACGAACATTTCGAGCTACTGTTCCCAGCCGACAGCACGCGTTCACACAGCGACCAGTCGCACGTGAAAACGACCGGATCGAGCCACTTCTCGAGCTCTTGATCTGTTTGCGATGAGAATCGCGCGCAACAGGATATTTCTAAACGCACCGACGCGCGCTAGATTCGAGGGTGAAGGGGCGCGACCGACAGCCCCATCGAGAGCTTCGCGTCCGCGTCCCTTGTCACGTTTTAATTCTGCGTAATGGAAGAACGTAGCGATATTTCATTTCAAGGATTAGAGTAGAAAGATATATTTTGCGGGGTTGAAACATTGGATTGTCAACCGGAGAATTGATTGATTTGCTATTTGGATCGTGTGTGTTCTGGAAGGAATTGTAATCCGTAAGATACGAAGTTTTCGATATATTCAATCTCCTAACTCGTACAATGGGGAATTTGAAATAGATTGATTTTCACAAATAATTTTGTAAATTCCGGAACGACAAGCAAAGCAGGCGGGGTTAACGTTGGAAACAAGGATTCGATCTTCGGTTTCCTTCGCGTCGACTTTTTTCTTTCTCTGAACGTTTCCTTCTCAGCCCTTGTACAAGAATTACCCCACAGGCTTGTATCGCATTGATGTTTAAATTACTAGCCCATTTTATAATGTGTATCACGGCAAATACCAAATCTCAGCTGTCTAAGAAACTACAATCTTATAGAAAACAAACCTGGACGCAAACAGTACTGTAAAGAATTTTATTCTGAACAAGAAACTCAAACACAACCATTATACAGATCAAATGAATTTTATAATTCATCGATTTGATTCAATCGCATTGTACTCTTCCTCACAGCTTCAATTAGAAAAGTAGAAAGAAAAAAACATTGCAGCAAGTACGAAACATTTGTTTTATATAGACAAAGACTATGTAAATTACAGCTTTGTAATGAACAATCGTGAATATCAAAATCACCATAATCAAGTATCCTCTATTGTTTGTAAAAGAATCTATAACTACATACGACTCTTAATTAATATCATTAACGTTTGCAGTTTCTTAAGCATCTTTGTTATTGGTACTTAATGTCTTACCATCCCCTAAAAAAAAACGTGCACGGTTCTTTTGACACCCCCTCTCCCCCAGCCCTTGGTGTATTGTTTGAATTGCCCTCACTCTGAAGCGAGCAGTTCTTCGTGTGTTTAGAGAAATACGTTAACCAATTTGATTGTCCCTGTGTTCCCGTGTCATACTTTAGAGGATTACTCGTAGCGAGTCGAACTCCTAGGTATATTGCTGTGTTAATTGCCTGTTGAAAGGTCCCATAGTTTAGCTATAGTCTGACGTTTCCTCCCTTGAGGGTTCAGCAAGGGATGTATTCCATCAGTTTACCCGGAAGCTCGGGCAAACAGTAAGTTCAATTTCACGGGCTGATACGCGCTACCACCTTTGCAACGCAAACGAACGTAGCTCCGATATTTCGCGTGAAAAATAATACACACGTCTGCCCGGGCGGGCTTTAATTAACGTTTCAGCTCTGCCGCTATCAATATAATGTACCCATAACGTGAAATGCATGGCCCATTTTTGGATACGCAAAGACTCTTCCGAAGAAGCGAACTATAATTTACCTAATCAAACTTTGTTTGTGGAGGTAGAATTATTAAAACATGTAACAAATTTAGAAGGAAAAATTATTCGCTGTTCTTAATGCGCAATGTATAAATTGGATTGGGCTGGATTGGCAATGAGATTTTATGGGAATGTTTTACATAAGTAAAAGGTATTCGCCTGAGAATGGGAAATTCACGAATCTGATTTGAACGACCTTTGATGAGAGTCCCTAAAAAAGAAGCTAGATTGCGTTACGTAGAAGCATGCCGTACTTGCAGCTCAAAGCTATGGAAATACAAAAGCCCAATCAATACGACTGCAGCTAATTGCCATTGAAAGGTAGGCACTTGAAAGAATGAGATGCTTAGTTATTGAGGGAAGTTCAATGTAGAAATGAACTAAAGTTAATTTTTAAAAAACTTCCGATCAAGCCACTACATTAACAACATAGACATTATAAATTCGTGTGTTCCAAGTGCACTCTATTTGTCGAATGCTAAAAAATCAATTCACGAATCGATCCATCTCCGCATTCCCAACTTGCGTCCGATATCCATTCAGCTGAACAACTGCAAAGAAACAGCGGAGGAAGAAGAACCGAAGAACAATAAAAAAAAGTGTAATATTAAAGCCTTAGAGGTAGAAAAATATTAGCAGGTGCACCCCGAAACAGTATCTCCCAGTTGCAACTTCATTTACATACACATACATACTTATTAAAGTACATTACATACGTATTCCAGGTTTGGAAAAGCGTTCCTTTATTTTCACTGAGAGTCATTTTCCGATCAATGTCCTGGATAGACATCTTCTTTCCCGATGCCTCTGCGGTTGACATTCTGGAACCACACCTGTTAGGTGTTTGTTCTTTTATTCCAATCTCCCCCTGATCGGAACAACCGCCAGAGAAAGCAGCAACCACAATGCGCCTACGTTTCATGAATTGCTCCAAACAACGAGATCTTGTTGTGGAGATCTCTGCCATCTAATCAGAGACGTGTGGGTCTAGAAATTAGTTTCTAACGAGCTATCGATGGATATTAGATTTTATAGAACTTTGGACAAGAAGGAGGGACTCTCATCCCTCATTCAGAAATCTGTCAGCTCTACAATCTTCTTATCCCAATAAATTTTCCCTGCTTTCAACCTGTAGCAACTTACGCCTTTTGAAGCGAGAACAGTAACTTGAACTCGATCGAAACTTAACGAAAGTTGCTGGTTCACAAAAAAACGATTTGCCAGTAATACTCGCCGTAACCGCATCCGAAACGTAGCCACGCTGCGCTTCCGTTGGGTCTCGGATGGAAAGTGTTCTAAATGGTACAACCGGTGAACGGTAATTTTGGTTTCCATTATGCGACAATCGAGTGCCATTATTTTCCCGAATGAGTGTTAGTCCACGCTGAAAGAGCAAACCACAACCGCGTGGCGATGCTCGGAAGATCGAAATGGAAATATGAAAATGACGACAGCGTTTTCGATGCCAGTGGCTCCCGATGGCAGGCGTCACGACGACGATTTCGTCGCTTCGTCAACGAAAAAGCAGAGGAAAAAGTGGAATCTCTCTGGAAGTTGCTTTAAAGCGACATCCAGCTTTTCGGCCCCCATTATGGTCGCTGTCACGTGTCATTAATGTTATCCCGTGGGAAAGCATCGTTCGCGTAACTGCTCGTGTGCAAAACGAAATCTTCTACCGTGAAACGCGCAGGAATTCGCTCGGTTTGGGAATCGATCTCCCATCAAAGCAAACATCCCCATGGACGTTTTCCACCAATTTTCTCTGCTGCCTCTTCTTCACCTTTTTGTCTCTATCCATTTCTGTACAAGCCACATTCGATACTTTTTGCCGAGAGTACGAATTCATTCTGTTAGCTCGAGCATTCCTTTGCTTACGAACGTGGATAAGTAGGAGGAGCGATTTCGAAAATTGCATCGAGGACGTGGGCAAATTAATTGATCTGGCTTTCTTCCGAGTCTGCTTTTATAAATAGTAGTGATTCGTACTACAAGTTCCACCCAGAATGGGATGGAGCAATTTGATTATGGGAATTTGTCTAAAAGAGCACTGATTACGTTTTCAAGTTTATCGATTTATATTTATCCCCTTTCCTTCCAGTATTTGCTACTTGCGCTCGTTTATTAATTAGCAACCAACTCGAGCCTCTCCTTCCAACGTAAACATCAGCGAAAAATTGGAAAATTAACGACGGATATCGGCAAGGAAATATCATCTGAAAAAGCTGATACTTCTGTTACACCTTTGTGTGGATCTTTTTTCCTAAGCAAATGGCTGGACCGATCGCGCGTCTTACAAATTTATGCGAAAATTCACTGCTCGGAAGCGTGGGACGAGTTGACTTTGAAGACAGGCCATCAGTGTCGAGGTGGCGGAGCTTTTGTGCAGTCGAGTGATAGCAAGCCTGTATCATGCATACTGGCGTATATTACATATGTACATCAGCCTGATGTATACGCGACACTTGCAGCGTGTAATAATTATGCTAATGCAGCGGCTCCTTTTGTTTTAAATAAATTTTTAGCTCCCCGACTGGGTAGATTCATGAATTGAGGATAATGCGTTGGGATGCTGCATTTTATCAGCTAAAGGGTGGTAGTGGTAGGGGTTGTTCTTTAAAGCAGATCACAATATGCTTTATTTCTTTGTTTAATTTTGAAGTGAGCGGATAGTGATCATATATTAGTCTATACATACTTATTTCATGTTTCTTTTTTGTATTTTAATATTGGTCAGTTTTTCTTTCAATCATCGTTCAATCCTTTCGCCAAATGAACCGAAACTAGGTAAACTTAAATGCATAGAAAATATTCACATTTTGCAAAGTTTATCAAAAGTAATCTTCGAGGAACCTCATTATATCAAATAATATTAGAAAACTTACGCGATATTCAGTCTGAAAGATGGATCCTGCCAATTGCATTAGTTCGTTTTCGTAATTCGGAAGTTCATTTCAGTTTCCCGGATCTCCTTTAGTATAACGAGGAAACATGGTTTGTGCAGGTCTGAGGTTTTCTTACATTTTCGGGTACTCCAATCGATGTCGCGAGTGCGTGAGCATCATCATCTACCTGCGCATGTGTACACGCTGCTGTGCAATGTCGAAGGTTACAAATTTCAATTTCCATCGACGTTCGAAACCTACCGTATTGAATCCAGCGATTCGAGCTTGGCACACTGAAATCGACGGATAGAAAATCTTTCCGAAAATCTGGAACGCCCGCGATACGCGCGGACGGAAAGTATGTGGATGATGTTGTCCACCTAAATCTACAGAAAAGCAAGAAGCAAAGCTGGAGTTGGTGCACAATTTTTCGGTTACATTCAGGCATAAATTGAATAGAAAAGAAATGCTGCAATGTTCCTATTGTATGACTAAAGAAAGAATTGGAATTCTCCACCATGAATCATATCTTGTAAAAAAATGGGGAAAAAGTCGTGTTTTGTAAAACAATTTTCATTCGAGATTGTTTTAAAGAGTTTCATAAAGTACATCCTGGTGTTTTCCATATTTCGATTGATCTTCTTACAGTTTCTCAATGAGGGCAAATTTGCTATGCAGCTGTTCAAATTCAAATATGTAAAGCGAAATTATTTGCACAATATGGCAGGAAATATTACGCATTGTGTAGATAGAATAACGTACTTCAGTCGTCAAAGTTTAACTCGATATTATATTTAGTATTTTCATGTATCCATATTAATACATAATTACAAAATTCCTAATAAACAAAAATTAACTTTAAATGATAAAAATGAAATCTTCCTTTGCTTCGATTAAAAGGTAAAACGATGGATACCTTCTTTAATCAGACAAAATAGCAATTTTAATATTTCTTTTCTTCCTAAAATATGATAAATAGACTGCGGATTTTTATACAAATTCATATTGTTGAGGACATAGTAAAACAAGTAGAACATGAGTGGAAAATTCTTCCACGTACCAAGCATTATAAAAAGCACTATAATTTGAATACTTTGTATATTTTTTCATATTACCTGCATTCTGTGCAATTTTGCGCCTTTAAATTTCCTGTAAATGCATAAAAATCATCGACTTCCTTCATTTTAACGATCCCCCATCCGAAGCACATCATTCTTACAAACTCCTGTAATAAAATCGAATAAAAACGGAAAATCATTTCACGCTTCTCGCACCCTTTTCGTGTTAACATAATAATACTCGCAATCACATTCCTCTGCACGTGCTCGATGCAGTTTGAGCGTAATTAGAAAATCGTATCCTTAACGGATCGCCGGGAATTCGAGCGCAAAATTGACAGGATTAAGTTTCGCGGCTGTTAGCGAACGGTAGCCAGAAGAAATTTACTTGGAGCGAAAGACTCGGGAGGTAGCGAGAGGCTGGATGTTGGTCCAACGAAAGTGTTACGAGTCGTCCTTCGAGGAAAATATCCAAGAGTTGCTTGCCCGCTTTTCGCTGTTCCATTGGAGCAAAAGTTATTCGATTGTTTCTCGCAGTTTTCAATGACACTCGATCCTTTCGTTTCGCTTTATTTTTTATTTCTCTTGTCAAGTATGTTGAAAATCGAGGGAGTTGAAATTACGTTTCACTGGACTGGCAAATCGTTAAGTTTGATTACCGAAAATATAGATTCAGATGGCCTTGCTAAATAGCGAGGCTCGAAATAATTTGGGTATGCGAGAAATTTGGAGAAGCTAGAAAAATAAGCCGCTGATCGGACAAAACGGTAATAAGATCTTTCTACAAACTTCGACAATTGTGAAACAATTTCTAAATCGAAACCCGCATAATCGTAATAAACGATAAGGAAAGACATTAACCCTGCAAATAAAAAGAACTTCGTAACAGCAAACGCTAAAATAATGAATACGGTCACTGTTGCAACTTATCCGCCAATTCTTTTCTCCGAACGATTATGTTTCTCAATTAATTCGGATTCCAGGTATCCGTTTAACCCGAAATTTGCACTACTTTCTAAGCGAAGTCGAGATAAGACTGACATCTCAACAAATGGTGCCCTGGCCACCGCTTCCCCCTCGATCGTAAACTTCTTCCGTGATCGCGAAACTATTCCTTATCTTCTTCGTAATCCGATTGCCGCGCGATGCTTCTGCCCAACTGCTTGTCGGTTTCGAAGCGTTTCCTGGACAGATCGAGGGGGTTCTCAGCGATAACAGTCGTTCGTGGACGACAAACAATGCTCGTCGAATCGATTCTAATGGCCGCAGAGATGTCAAACCGGTGCATGGGAGCTGCGGCTTGCTATACTTCTGCCGGAGGGGTGAACGAGGATTCAACACTCGTTTCGATCCCCCGGCGATGCCCGGGGTCGTTCTCTGGTTTTATGCCGGTTTTCGAGATCCTCCGAATGGAGGGTACATTCTCTGACCTATATGACCGTGATTTAGATTGAAAAGAATCGTTGAATGTTACGCGACTCGAAAATTCTTAAGTAGAGATGCCAATGGGGAAGAAATAGTACAGTGGTGGAAAAGGAACTATTGTACTATTACAGGAGTTTCAATTAATAGTACAACAGTATATTGGCCAGAATTTTATTTACTCAACGTTCTGTGTAAATCTGTTTGTTTCCTAATAATAAATAATGAAATAGGATTTCTAATTAGTCCGTAGATGCAGACACGCGCAAATCTTCGCCGTTCCTGCATCCACAGTCGTGTGTTTGTCACTCGTAGACATTTGCGGCTCTCCTTCCTCCGTTTCCTCATCCTTTGTTCTGGTTCACGAACAAAGGATAGGTCGTGCTTCACGAATCTTTGAATGACCGACTATTAATCTTGGCATGCTTGCGTTAAAATTTATGAAGAGGGGTAGCGTAGGCGTGCTACAGAGTAATTCGTCGTTACGTTGTGATCAGAATTCTGGATCCGAAGATCCAGAATTTTGTGCAACGCAGTTTTATGATGAATTTTGCATAGCAGATGCTTCGCGTTTCCATTTAGTAACAGGTGATGTTGTTTCTTGGTACTTCCATCGACGAAACTATTCTCATCCTATTGTTCACTGTGCTATCATTCAATTAGCATTTAAATACAGGTGAAACCTCCCAAATCCCCCTGTAATAAATTGTATCCCACTGAGCGGACGAAATTTTGTTGCATTTTACAGCGACCATGCTTCATGACATCAAGGATCGGTGTCGCGTATATGTACAAATTGGAATACGATCCAAGTCTCGGCTCTATAGACCGAGAAATCACGAACGAAGAGTATACAATCGTACATACTAATAAATTTATAATGAATACAGCCCGATTTGAATTGCGTTTTCGATTCAGGGATCGTTTCGAGAAAATTGATACCTATGCCACCATTTGGCAACAGTAAGAGACAGAAACATGAGGCGGAAAGTAAAATACGGGACGCCTGATCGATAAAGGAGGGTGAAAGAGGGGATGATAAACGCCCAGCTCAGGAAAACCTTGGTTCGTTTATCCACGATACTCTGCAAGTAGTTAAAAACTAAGTTAATCCGAGCAATAAGTTCAGGAGGGGGTTGGATTACGTTGAACTTAACCGTTTGCTACTGATTTCCGTCCGAGGACCATTATTAATGGAATTAATAAGCAGGCACTTGTGGTTAATCTGGCACGAGTGCACAATTCCACGGAAAAGTTTTTCTCTTCTGCCTCAGGGCTCTCTGTTTGGCTATCGGATCACGTTTCATCCGGCGAACTGTCATTTCTCACCTTTCCCCTGAGACTTCGCCGTGACTTATTTGCTGTTCCCGATGGAAAGTAGAAACGCTGTCCAAATTGGACTAACCGTTGGATCGCGCGGAGAGCCCAAGAAATCGTTGAACGTTGTTTAATCAGTTTGCGTGTTAAAAGATTCAATGTTTATTCGTCGGTGGCCGCGAGATTTGAACGTCAAGCGATGTTCGACGTTTATTAATTAAATTATAAATTTCAAGGCGATACCAGAAGTAAATCTCCATTGCTGAGAGGAATTCGTAATCCTTCCTTGTACGCAAAATCATCCCGCATAGTGGTATACGTATCGTGCGGAAAACTTTTCCCCGAGTTTTCGTTTCAGCTACGAAATCTCCTTTGGAAACCGAGGGAATCGTTTTAGAACTACTTCCCCGCAAACATACACCACGCGTCATCGGATTACCGAACTCAGCATGAAAATGTCTTTTCTCCTCGCCGCTGAACATGCGCAGTGCCTTTTCTTTCTTCCCCTTTTCCTTTGAAAACTTTTAACGATAACCGTGGACGCTCTTCGTTCGAAGTCGGAAGTTTCCCCGCCTTTTCTTACCTGCTTTCCTTCTTGTTTTTCCCGGGCGATGTAAATGAAATTTTACACTCCACGCAAATGCTGTCCGCCCTGTTCATTGCAAATTCGTAACAGTGCGCTTCCAGTTTCTATCTATCTTCGTTCACAACTGCTGGTGACTACTTCCGTTTTAAGCGAGTACCGGACTACCGGTATGCTTGAACAAGATCACCAAGTAGAGTAAGCAATAACCTTCGAAATCCTGCCTCGGTTGTAGAGTTCAGAACATTACTCTGAGCAATCCGCTGCTTCATTTCCATTTCGTTTCATTACGACATGGTGGAGTAAAACAGATACTCATTGTAACAAGAAAATAACGTATAAATGTGTGTAACACTTTGATTCTTTAATAAAAATGATGGTTTTCTGAATTTTTGCGCTTGTCACCCAACGTGGCGATCTTGTTTATGTAAAAAATTTCTAAACGTTCGGAAGAGACTCTTTCAGTAGCCGAAAGAACACTCCAAGAGTCATTGAGAAAATCATTTTGTTGTCAATTCTAAAACTGAATCCTAGCTCTTTCATTTTATCGTCCCCTTCCTAGTTGTTTCCTCTCATTCTTTATTCATTTACCACTTTGTTTACCTCGTTCCAATTCTATGTTACCCGTTACACTTATTATTCGCCATGTGGTTTTCTTAATCTTTGAATGTAACCCAGTTTCTTGTTCATTTTTACAGTTATTCGTTCCCTTTTTCCTAACTATTTCTTAATTAATTGGGTTAGCATTAATTTTATTTATGTACTCTGTTAATGACTACAGCATTTGATACATCTTCTTCTATTTTTACACCTCATCATTATGCATTATACAATATATTCATATATCATTAACCGATCCGCAGGATTATTGCCTCGTATTCATTTTCCTTTCATGCGCTTTAATACGTTCCCTTTTGTGCTCCGTTTCGAATATTCCACGTTGTTTCTCCAATTCGAGCGCTTTTATTTCCCTCGACACTATTCGCTTCTATCATTCTCCAAACCAATTCACCCCTCTCTCTCTCTCTCTCTCTCTCTCTGTCCACCCCTTTTCTGTCTTTTTCTCCTCTCGTCTCCTCCGTTTACCTCCGCATCCAACGATTTCTTTTCCCTTCCTAAAAATGAGTTTGGTATTTCGAGATGGAAAATTGAATACAAACACTGTTGAAGCAGGAAAAAGGTCGAAGTGCCGCCCCGATTTCTCGGTGCGCACGCAAAAGACACTTTGGTGTCGTCCGCCAAAGCTCGATATTAACGCTTTCTCTGCAGTGTCAACGTGAAAGTTTGAATGGAAATAGGAGTCGGCGGCCGAACAATAGGGGGAAACAATGCGGCACATTTTCGCGCCGGAGTAACTCTGCGATCTTTTTTGCGCTTCTGCGAACCTCCCCAATCCGCTTCGAATGTAAATGCACCAATAATTCTACACCGCACGAAACAACGGTTTGTGAACGATAAACTCGCTTCCCTTCGGCAGCAATTGAGCTTTCTGGTATTCGGCATTTGAATTTTGGAAGAGCATCGACGTGTGTAAAAGTGTGCCGTTTCTATTGGATTCGTTTCGAAGCACAGGTGCAGAATATTAGAAGCTCGTAAATTCGAAATGATCTTCAGCGCAAACTGTCTCGTATTTCTTCCTGTTAGAGAAATTGGGACTTTATTATATTCCTAAAATCGTATTTATATCTAACACAAGCGGCTTCCCTCCAAATTTTAATGAAGCAAATAACTCCCAACTCGTGTCAGGAAAAAAGTGCGGTCAAGAACTTGGGTTTATTCTTTATTCGTGGATAAAACGAAAAATTGAAAGCAAATATTTAAAAAACGTCGGCAGTTTAAAAACGCTTGAAAAATATCCTTCAAACAGACGGGCAACTATTTCAAGAAACGACACATATTTCTATTTAAACAGAAGGTGGATATCCGGCGTTTAATAGATTACACATTCCCCTCTTCCCTCTTTGCAACAGAAAGAAGTGAAATAAGTATTTCCTGAACGCATCAATCTTATTCTTATCGTCAAGCAACTTAGTCTATCGTACCCTGACGTTTTTATTCACCAACCAGACGTCTGTCTGAAATTAAATATAGATTCCCTATTGAGCATCGAACGCTTAATCTCCGAATCGAAGTGCTTTAACGCCGGGGATCCACCTGATTCTTGATCCCCGAACAGTCGGTGGTCTGGGCGATCAGCGGATAAAAGCAAGGAACGACGACGCTCGTGCTAATGCTTGAACACGATCGTCGGGGTTCACTTGCTTCGCCGCGAGGACATAGACATGGATCATTGAACAAGCCGGGCTCTACGACTGTTTCAGGAGTGACCATTTTGTTATCACTGACGGTGTTCCTGAACCTCGTCGCCGAGACCCTGCCCCAGGTCTCCGACGCTATACCACTATTAGGTACATCAAGTTCTGTTTTTTTCTTGCATATGAACATGTGCCAGTGTTGATCTCTGTTTGTAAAGAATGTGGGTTGTCGTATAAGTATAGATCTTTCGCTGTGTATCTGTTGCTCAAGGTGTTACATACTCGTCACTTGTCTAAAATCGCTAATTTTAGACAATTTTTATATGGGCTCCACTAACAGGGATAAAACAAAATGATTATTACGCATGATTTATTAGTCCTTAAACTGTAACAAAAGATTCTATTTGCAATACATTTTGTGTTAAATTGCTCATGATTTTTAAGGTGCCTTAGATCAGTGCAGAAAAAGTTCTGCTTTCATGGTCGGCGTGACGTCTTCCATAAACATCGATGAAACTGGAAAATGAAAAAGCGTTCTTGAAAAATAATGCCGCCATTATAGTCTGTCGAGCTATGCTGTTCATATTTTGTTTAATTCATTTTTATAAGCAATAAAAGAGCAACAGTTTTCATGGAAAGAAAAATGGTGCGACTTTAAAGTGCCACAGTTTGCTTATTTTTATCAAATGAAAATATTTGGCTCGACAGACTGTAATGGTGACATTATTTTACAAGAACCTTATTTTGTTTTCGACATTCATCAATGTTTACAGAAGATATCATGCCGACAGTGCCGTTGCATCTGTTCTCTAGTGGTCTAACGTATCCCCAAAATCGTAAGCAATTTAATACAAAAATTAGTGTCAATGCAATTATTTTTTGTTGAACTTCATACTAATGAATCATGTGTAATGAACATTTTGTTTTATTTCTTTTAATGAAGCCTCTAAGAAAATGTTGTAGAGTTAGTGATTATATAAGAGGTATGTAACTCCTTATATAAAACTGGATTTGACGTTTCGTCTTTTTGTGGCAAAGTTGGTTTGGGTGTTTGTATGATTATCTGTCGTTTGAAGTTGGGAGCTGATTCTTGTTGGAATCTTCTCTGTTTGACAGTGCCGGTTTCAATTGTTTTGGTGTGCCTACGACTTACCGTCGATCTAGCTAGCGAGGCGTAGCTTTTGTTATCTGTTTTCGTACTAGTGCATATCTGTTTCTTTATTGATGATCAGGCTGTACTAATTGATGAGTATGGTGTTGATCCTTATATATTTTTTGCGGTTTACGATGGAACAGCGTACTCGGCGTTTTACTTTCCGTAAAACTGCGACGCTCTAAAGGATTGGAGAACTTGAGCATCGCATATTAAAACAGGTTTAGTTTCTTGCCCGCGGCGTTATGAAAGGAGTGGTGAATAACAAAGGCTTTTGTGAAATGATATACAGAGTGTGCCGATAGTTTCGTTGAAGCAAAAAGCATGTCGGAAAATAATGGTAGGTAAAACTCAATGAAAGAGATGAACTCTGTCCGATTCTCCTTGTTTGAAAAGGAGCCAACTTTTTATTGGATAGCAAGCGTTCTCTGTGAAATTGCAGGGACTGGAGAAAAGTATATAAAGAAGTTTGTAACTGTACCGTCAATCAACAAATCACAGTGATTACTAAATCTGAAGAAAATAATTCAATTACAATCGGATGATCGCACAATAATTTATTCCATATTTGAAACACTATACAAACTGTACGTTTATTTTCCTTAGATCTAGATAATTATTAATTTTTCAAACGGTTGCGCAATTCTTCTCCACCTTTTCAGCAACCCCTAATTCGCACGATCTCTTAATTACCTGCAAATAATAGTTTCTATAGCTTTAATCGAAAATCTCTCCCAGCAAGAATGTTCGTTAACAGCGAAAGGATATTAATTCTTGCAAGTTTCCTTCGGTGACAAACAAAGTGGCGCGCAAAGGAATCTACCTTCAATCGGTTTACAAGGCCCACCCTCGCCGATAGTTCAGAAACTTTCGCGTCAACTTGCGGGATTTAATTGAATAAGTTCGCTTCTGAGGCGGGCTGGCACGGTGTCAGCTTGTGCGTACAGGAAATCCACTGATCCAAGCCAGTTCCTGTATATCTTTGTATACGTGGTCTTATCTTAACCTTTGATACGCGAATCAGCGGCGAATCGCTGTTTCCTGGCCAACGATTTTGCTGGTACAAAATTGTAAATACACATTGTTAATGCTTAACGAAATCTCATTTCTACGTCTCCTTTTGCCGCATCTTTTTTATTTACATATTCTCTTCCGAATTATTATCTTGCAAAGTGAACAGTGTCGCTTCACTATAAAATGTTAATGTTTTGATTTCAAACGCTTCTGCTTGTAGGAAACGTTTTCTTCAATCGGAATCATTTCCCATAACATTTCCACTTCCACTTCCCCATAAATGAAACAAAAACTGAGAAATCCAACATCACTTTCTCCCATCATGCATCGCCTCTGCCTCAGCAAGTTCGAGAGTCAACGGAAGGTCCAAAGCATTCCCGAAAAGAGTTCGCCTTTTTCACATGTCTCCGATTGGAACAAGCTTGTTCGAACTGTCGAAAAAGTTCTTCGATTTCAGATACTGCACAATACAGTCTGTCATTACGTCGAAACTTTATCCGCGGCGCGAAAACTCGCGTTTGCATCGAATTTCAGTGCTTGTCAATTCGTATAGCGTGGCGTCCCTTTTCCTTTTTACACTCGATCCGTTCGCCCATTCGGCTTTTATCGACGATCCAAGTAAATTAAAATGCCCAGGCGATCGTTAGATTCGATGACAACGGCTGCCTTTGCTCCAGTGACGCTTTTCGCTTCCGATTTCGAGCCCGCAGACTCGTCGCGGCGAAAGGAATTGGCGTTTCCTTCGCCACGAATGACACCTGCGCTATCGCAGCACGGAACATTCATTAATAACAAGTGGAAACGGGTAGACTGAAAGAAACGCGAGAGAAGCAAAAGGCGTTTGGTCTTGGTGGTGAAAGGGCAAGTAAAAGGGGTAGTTTATAAACACCGCGAATATTATATTCCAAACTTGACGCATTACAAATCTGTGTATAAATAAATGTACAATGTACGATCAACGATCGTGCGTATCTAAATTAATATGTTTTTAAATCACTCCGAATTTTGTACGAAACGTGAAGTGCTCCAAATTATATTATATCACGAATTATATCACGAATCGTATCACACAAATTACGCAAATAATTATAAGATCATTGTAGGCTAATATGTTGATCATTGCCACAATTTAAATATGAAAATATATGATTTCGTTGTACAGAAATCCTGAGGGAAATAATAATATTGCAATAATTCAGCGGCAGCGAGTAGTCCAGTATGCTGAAACTCGTGCCTGGGCATTTACATTCTCTCGTTTCACTCGGTGCACGCTATAAACAGCAATTTCTCAGCTGCTGTATTACTGTCTCCGTCCCCACGAGTCATACGTCACTCTAGAAATCTTCACCCGTTTTTAGGCCCAAGAACACAAGTTAGCATTGCCTGGTGTTCTGCAATAGGATTCATTTTTCCTTAAACTCCATCGTCCTAAATAAAACCGTACAAGTATTTGTACAATTTTATCAGTTGAATAACTAATCCAAGATTTTGTTTTATTAATTGACAAAGAAAACTATCCTTCAACTGTGAAACAATAGTCAGAGTACAAATCATTACACTTCCCTTCCCCCCCCCCCTTTATTCAATGTTTCCACCATCGCTGTTCAACCCTTGTTTGTTTTATCTCCAGTCATTAAAGCGCGCAGAGATTGTCGCTTGGAGAACCTCCTTTTCTTTTGACACTTTAATTATCGTTCCTTTGCGCCGGAGGTATTATAAAAGCGCGAAACGGTCGCATCCGCGAGGGTTTCAATTATATTCAAAAGGCCATCCCCCTGTTGCCACTTGTCGCGGCCGCGTCCAACCCTTTCAACCGACTTCTCATCGCTTTCGTTCGAGCACCTTGCGACACAATGCGAGCGAAACGTATCTTTTTGTCTTGTTTTTCTCTTTTGTCACCGGAATTGCCGGATGTTTCATGCCACTCGAGAATCCCAGGATGGCAATGTTCGTTGTGATTCAGGCTAATTTCTGCCTGCCTTCTTAAAGCCCGTTTGGACCCCCCACCGCCCACTTAAACAAAAATTCACTTTCGTTTATCCAAACGTATTCTCGTATGTGCACCCTTAAATAAGGTTGAATTTCTTGAAGATCTCAGTGGGGAAAAATTCTCCTTGAATGCGTGCAGGTGATAGTTGCCTTTAATTCAGCTTTCTGTTTGCGTTAATCGAGGGTAGGTCGTCTTATTTTGAGAAGTTTGTAGTTGCAAGGTGGGAAAGTTTTCTACAATCCATTAGCACTTTCAGTTGGAGTTCGCGTTTGTTCCTTAAATGACAAATTAAGGATTGCGATATAATAGAGATAATATTGACAAATCTATCTAATATAAATGCTGGCTGAAGGTACAGTTGTTGTTAACAAATAAGTATTATACAGAAATACATAGGTATATTTAGAATACATGAAAATGTGGAAATGAGAATCTTAAAACTACTATAACTCTTCAAACAATTAAAGTTTTAATAAACTCAAGTTTTTTTTGTTTAGCTCCAATCTTAACCAATAAGCCGGCTGTGTAAACTTTTATTAACTAAATATTATAACGTTATATATATATTGAAAACAGTACAGTTGATATTCTACAATCTTGTGCGCTGTTCCATTCTAAAAACCGACGTCACCTAATTATGAAGTTCAATTAAGACGCTTATCGTAAAAAGCTTTACATCCAATTTCCAATTACTCGTCCGTTACAGTACCCCGTGTGTACGTACAAGTGTGCGTTCAGAAGAGTGTGTGAAAAGAATGCAAATCGTTGGTCAGTCTGTTCAACCGATTCCTTTTTAATAGTCGCGTTTAGAAGGGTGACAATTACCTAAAATATTCGGGAACCTTTCGATGGATTTCCTTGCACGGCCTCGAGTATGAACATCGAGTGCTGGGCGATTGACTGTAGCAGTTTCCATTCGGCCGGCAAATTATTTCGCCGGCGAGCTCGAAGCAATTAAAAGGAATCGCCTCGTGAGGCAAAGCGGCTCGACGAATCGTCGCAGGCCGCTGTTCTCGACAACGAATTCGACCTATCTTTTTCCACCGTTTTCCCGGCATCTTTCCTTCTTCCCCTTTACCCTTGATTCTTCGTATTACTTTTCCTATTACTCGGCGCTCCGTACTACACGAGATTTCCGCTTTCTTATTTCCGCGAGAACGATAATTGCCTGGCTTCGTGCCCCTTCGGGGAGAAACAGCTGTGCGGGGACACGCAACCCCCTGCTTAACGTTGCTTCGAAGTCCCGAGCTCGATCTCGTGAAAATTGTAATTGGCTCTTTGGCAGCCACCCATCAATGGTATCAGCTAGTGAGAAGTGAACAGAGAGATTCAAAAATTTAATCATTAACTTTATTCAGCTAACAGATTATTTTATACTGCCGAAATACTTGATCGCTAAATTAAGCTGCATCCGTTGTACTATTCCTTACATAAACGGTATTCTGAATGTTTTACGGAGGCAAACACGTTATAAAGTTAAATATAACACACCACTGTTGCGAATTCTGCGTGATTCGTACATGAAACGTTTATAACGAATCGTTGAGACCATGTTTCCACTACAATGACGCTGATCTCGAGTTAGGGGTGCTTACATCTTCGGCGGCGCGGCACGAATACGAGATATTCAATTCGTATTCATTCATATTTGCGTGCAAGTAGTATTTCAGTTGCGCGAAAGTGCTTGTTCTCCACCTCTTTTTGAAATCTGAAAACTGTGCAAGCTCGAGCAACGATTTACCAATAATTGACTGCGAATTTCGAAAGAAATAATAAACCGTAAACGTTGTGCTCTTGTAAGAACAAATACTCCGAAGGATATGTAGTACGCGAAAACATTTAATCTACTTCGTATTCAGCGGTAAGTTCAATAACCAATTGCAGAAATTATTCAACTTGGCCATTCTACACACGAAGGCAACTCAATCACTATAAACATCAATGTTTTCCAATCGTCTTATTTGTTGATACTACTATTTATATAATCAAACTAATATGAACCTCGCGTGACTTGCATTTACAATAGAAATAATCAACCTTATCGATCGCGACGCGTAATCCTTCCTTGCCCGACCGAATAAACGTCAGTGGAAAATGAGCAGCGCACCTGGCGAGCGCGATCTCATTGTGCCGCGTTCTATCGTCCCTCGATTGTTAGCCGGTGCAAAGAAATGAGAATACCGGAGAAACAAAAAGTGGGAAGAGAGCGCGGCGAAACACGCGTAACGTGGAAAAGCCGCGGCGGAATAATTTATATCTGAACCGGTTCGCGGCAACGTTCCGTCCCTCCCGTTCTCGACGGTTGGATACGATTCTTCAAATCTGTCTGGATCGATCGTGTTTCCCGTGCCGACGGAATCATTCGACTTAAGTGCGATTGATTTTCCAATAAACCAGGCCGACGCGATTCGTACGCGCGAGAAACGTACGCTGGGGAGTCGTCTGGTTGCATGAAAGACGACGGGAAATCTGTGAAGCACGGCGTGTAAACTGTTTGTTCGGAAACTGCGATAAATATGAAACGAGATGGGGAGGGGGTAGATGAGTTAGAGTCGAACACAGTTTTGCTCAGATGCGTAATGAATGACGAGTAAAGAGGAGAAATATCCAAGTTCTCGTTAATTTCCATCCTCTTTTTTTTTTTAATAAAATATGTGCATGCAACAAGTCACACATTCGCAAAATCGCTTTCGCTAGAGCAAAGCTAGAACGTATAATCAATATTTATTACATATGATATCGTTGATACATAAAATATTTAATAATCTATCCAGATGAGAGTAAATGTAATAGTTGGTAGTTTTAATACATCTTTATTCCCTTCCATTTCATTGTATGTATGTCATTTACTCCATTTAATACAAATACGTCAAATGATAAAACAATATTAAGAAATACTTTCCTGTCAAACAATTAAAAGACGATCCCATTTTACTTAATATCAAATACAGATGATCAATATGTAATAAGATAGGCAGAAATTTATTATTAAGGAGAATAACTTTATAGAAATTCACAGTGAAGATGATATTAATTCACTTTTCGAACTGTGCAAACTAAAAAGTAGCTAAAAGAATGATTCCACTTGTAAATTAAAGAGGCGCACACTATAATAAACATAGTTAAGCTCTGGAAGGTATGTCCATGCGATAGAGTACGGCAACAAAAAGAGTAATAGAACCGCAGACACACTGTTACATGCCAGAGCAATTCATAAGTGCAAAGTCTATTAGCGTTGAAGAGAGCAATATCGTTGTGAGACACGGGCAAACCTTTGTCCCAGCGCTTTTAATCAAACCGTCGTGAATGAAAGTCAAGCAGTACTTGATCGCAAACAACTCTTGCAAGAAGTACCATACATTACATTATACTTAACAATCGTTCGAATGCACAAGTAGCAGTAGTTGGAGTAAGAGGGAAACAGAGGTAGAGTATCGGGTTGAGTCTTAAGCTGAGTAGAATGAATTCATTGTTCGTTTACTAGTCACGTCGAACGGTTTCGCCTCGATGGACGCTAAGAACACTTGACGCTCGCTTTCTTCCCTCGGTTTTCACGTGCTCTACTTCCGGCCCTTGATCCATCGAAAACGAGTGAAGGCATTCGTATTTTACACGTAGCTTGGCCTTAGTCTTTGACGCGAAACGATATAACGAAACGATCGTTAGCCAGGTCATAGATATCAGGTGAATCGCGTTCTTATTTTTGTTCAGTTTTAGTATCGGACATTTCTTTAGTATCGAAAGGCGATTGTTTCGGTTATATCTTGACAGAAAAACGAAAATATCTTTTCAAGCAACATGCGAATGTTTTTGTAAAACTCAATCTTTCATCCAGGAATAATACTGATATTTGCATAAATAAAATATAGCTGTTTAAAAGGCATTACATTGCGCAACTTTCAAATTGTATAGTTCAATGCATATGTAAAAAATGTACAAATTGCGTATTGTAAAAATTAATGCATTACCTTCCGCAACGAGAATTGTTATCAAAATCTACGCCGTATGTTGTACGAGTGTAATACTTTGATAGCGGTTCATCTCTGAACAGCTATGAAAAAAATCGAGCTTGCACAGTCGATCCCCCTGCTCGTCGCCGGAAAAATGAAAAACCGATATTGAGATTGGTATTTCATTTCATTCTCTAAAGGCTGATACCACTTGGATGAGTTTACAACGGAAGTAGGTCTCTCTGCAGCGTTAAAACGATTTCGATTACTCATGAAGTCGAACGAGTACGAAAGCAGGCAAAGCGAAGACAAACAGCGATTCATTTATTGCTGTAACAAATTTCACTTCCTTCTCCTACGATTCAACAGTCACTTCGCTATTCTTTTCTTCTCCCCTCGAGTTAACTGTCCGCCTATTTTGTCTACACGTAGAAAATAAGAAATGACTGATACGCACAGTGCACTTATTTATGTACTTACTTGTGTACTTCATTCTCTACCGTACTCGATAACATTTCGTAGAAGCAAACCCTCCGTATTTATTTTCCAACGGTTTTCCTTTGCAATAAACATGTTTACGGCGAATGAACCAGGATGAAGGATTTAATTCACTAATCTAATCAAAGAAAATAGTCATTAGCCTTCAGTAATAGTCCAGATGACTTAAGAAAGAAATACGGAATTTTATCTGGCTGATTATTGTAAAAAGGCTTTTAAAAAGCAAAAGATCGGCGTGTACAGTGAAAAAGTGCAAAGTAGAACTGGAACAGAATAACAGAGTAAGAAAGGATATCGTTAATAAACGTGAACGTGAATTTGGCAAAATACCATTGCTTTCGCATAAAATTATATTTTCACATCAACATTTCATCCCACTCGATTATTGATATCTCAAGATGGTCCCTTGTTTAGCTTCGATTATTAAACTTTGCACACAAGTTACTTCATTTAAACAGTGTCACTCACGAATAACAAAAAAATGAACAATAAGTATAAATATGTATAACCTCGGATCACTATAATTCAATATCTATTTGCTCGAACATTAAGCAGAAATTGCGGCCCCAGTTATTGAACGTACATTAATACCAACGAGTAACTAGCATTAATAAGTTCCAACGATTCCACTTAATCTGAAACGTCAATAGCAAAAAATTCTGTTAGAGTACAAACATTGCAACTGAAACAATCATTGCTGGTTCAACAGTCGCCCTTCTTCCCTCACCATCAAAATAGAAGTTGCGCTGGAAATGTTCTGCTACACAGTATACCTTTAATTAACCAGTACATATGCAATCGGAGGAAAATAGACACCCATGAAAAATGCACCAACTGAAAACTTGGAAATTATCCAGACGTCGTAACGATATATCCTCGTTGTTCATAAGTTAACGTCTGGTAAAAAAAAAATTCTTCCTCGTTATTGGTCGTGTACAATTAACGCGTGGTCGCGACAACGGACGAGTTCTACTACCTTCCAAGTTAATTCACGAGCAATACATCGAAAACTACACTGAACCTTATTTCGTGTAGAAAATTAATTCATAGAAGTATTATTATACTACTTTACTTTGAAAAGCTTAATACTGGGTTCAATATATTCATCTACAATATTTTTGATTCGGTATTTTCGTTTTTACACGTTGCTTGCGCTTGGAATTGAAAAGTTGGTCCGTTCGTTTTCGTCTTTCAACGCGGACAACTCACTCGAAATTGCAATTGGCAGCAATCGCAGGAAAAAGCTATAACGGCTGAAACAAAGTTATTTACTTAAAACATTTTCAATTATTTGTCGAATACTATGAATCGGGTAACAAATGTGCGCTGGGCAAAGGAGCACATAGAAAAAACAAATTTGCCTTCGAGTGAATTAATTCTGTTTCTTTTCCATTTACAACGGATTGCCGTGGGATTGCAAATTGTTCCAGCGTAATTTATTTCGTTTGTAATGAAGGCGGCGTCGCCGGTGTACCGAACGTTTCCATCGCAACGACAGATCGATTTGTCCATGGTGCTCAAAAATTCATGAGGAAAAGGGAAATACAGTAGAATCTAGCGCGCACTAAACAACGCATTTTTGTTCGCTTTAGAATTATCTATGTCTATTTATCAAATACATGTATTGCTAAAAAAAAAATAACTGCAAATTGAAAGGCAGAGATTGATAGGAGAACTTGAACAACATCAAAAGGGAAGAAAAATTTCAATTTTCAAAGTATTTGATAATTTCAGTGACAATCCTTCTCATGTTACTGTAATATTTAACACGCGCAATTTAATACCATGAATAAAATACTAAGCATCACCTGCGTTCTGTCTATGAAAATATTTATAATAATTAATTTTGCAAAACGGCACGTCTGCGAGCGTGCGTTAGTGCGAATTTTTCTGCCGCCCGTAACCCTTGGAAGCGCTTCAACAGCACAGAATACACGTGTTCAATTTAACGAATCATCCTGAAACGTGAGTGTTCTCCACAAAATCACGTCGTTCTGAATTTCGTTCAAATTATATCTCACCAAATGATTCCCTTCGCCGTCGAATATCATTACGAAACTATCGAGCGACAGTCATCTTTATGATGAATACAATAAAAGCGTGATAAGAAAAAAGGCGAGGCTAACAGCTTTGAATAAAGGAATAAGGCAGAACAAAAATAAACGTTGCGAAATAGAATTTTTCACCGCAATCTTGTCGAGCTTGCCTCGTTTTCCTGATAATATTTTCTCGACCGAAAAGGTTCTGTCGCGTCGATTCGATTATGTAGAGAGCAAGTAGAACTAATCAATAAAAAATTGTACCTCATTTTCATTAACTCATGAAATAGGGAGGATAATAGTACTCGTCATCCAAGTTGCTAATATTTTTTATCGCAGCAACCGATCTTCAAATAAAATTATAAATGATAATAGAGATACAGTTTAATTATTATGATTCGCAATTCATATAATAAAAGTAGCTGTAGATTAAACGAAAGAAGCGGGTCTTGTCAAATTCACGTTAGATGCTTTGAAAGCAAGTAAATTAAATATTTTCGAGCGATCAGAAAATTTGATGAAATGATCTGCGACTAATAATTCGCAAAAATACTTCGAGTCGAAATTCTTTGATCTAGCTCCATGCTTTCACGTGGGAAATAATTACGAGCAAAAAATACATATTATTTTAGCATTTCAACTACAGAAATCAATTGCCGCGTAAAATAATATCTCGAATGCCGCATTTTTTTATCGGGCAAAGAAAAATGGTTCGTGCTGTAAACGTGTGCTCGACAAAAGTACACTGTCCGTAACGTAGTCTATCGACGAGAATTTTGACGAGGGACCTCTCTCTCTCCAGGCCCTACAATCTTCTCGACATTAATTGCAAAGTTTTAACACGTTTAACACAGACACGAGACACGCGCACACGCATACCGCAGGTAAAGTAGAAAATTCGCGATGACGTTCGGCGTAGGAAAGGATCGTTTCTCTTTAATTCATTTCAACGCCACTCTCATCACTCGCTGCAGTATAGTTCTTCCGACGATCTTTGCTCACTTGCATGACGTCGTGCCGTATTACTACTTATTATTACTATTCTGTATATTTCCTTTATTAATCGTTACATTGTTGCTGTTAGTACTATTCTAATTAATGCTGGACACATTAGTGGTTGACGGAAGACACTCACATTTATGAATTCGCTATGCTTTTTTTTTCTTGTTGTTGATTGGTTACACACGAACGGTCACGAGTCTTTCTTGTATCGAAGTTGTCTGATATCGATTTTGTGTGTGTCTGGCGAGCATCTCTCTTCCTTCCTATCTCTTCGTTTCTCGGTCTGCTGCTGCATAATGATTGTCGATAATAAAATATCGAATTATTCTGCAATACTTTTCTATTATCCACCTACTCTTCCTCTCGGCTCCTTTCTTTTTCTTCTCCTCCTCCTATCTTGCTCTGTACCGCTCTATCTTTATTTCTTGTACACGATAATATAGTTCTGGCTCTTCCTTTGGGGAATCTACTTTCTCTGTCTGTCTCTCTCTCTCTCTCTCTCTCTCTCTCTCTCTCTCATTCTCTTTCTCTCGTGCGCTACTTATCTATTCTGATTTTGGTTTCGTCTATGCAAGCTGCTGGCTCATTGGGTTTTCTGAAAATGCCTGTAATACTCGGACATTGCCTGTAACACTATATGCTTTCCACATATCTACGTTAAGTATACACGTGTAATGTCTGTTGATTGATGTTGGTATGTTTCGTACGAGTGATAATATAATACAGTATAATGTATAGTAATAATAATGTCTAATTATAATCATTATATATAGCAGATGATTTATATCGGCCACGTATTTAAAATATATTTAAATGACGTATATATTAAATATGTATATTTAATACAATATACATACGTAAAATAATTAACTCTTTGCTTTGTCGACTTACATATGTACATGCAAGAAGCACCGTGCACGGTATTGCGACATACTTTTCTGAGAAATTCATCGTTCGTCCGCTAAGTACGGTATAAAAAATGAAACAACCAATTAACGGGATCAAGCATTGAATAATTCGTGAATCCCAGCCATGGGGATTATCATTTAATCGGACGCTTGTCGGTTGCACGGTAACGTTTGTATTAAGAACGCATGCAGTACGTATTAACGAGGTTAAAATAAATGTAGAAGACATTTATTATAATTGGTTGAATTGCACAAACATTGCGGCAACGAATTATCACATAACAAAGTCAAAACCGATCTTGTCCGTTTGCGAAATCTGGCCCTCGTAATTATTTCGTTCATTGTATTTCACGGAAACTCCGAATCTGGAGTCCAGAGATCAGACTTCAGTATTGTGCTAAAAAATTATTACACTCTTGCCTAAAGAAATCGGAGCGTATTTTAAACTTAATGGTAGTTTCACCGTCGTTAACTGCAACAACGCAGTGTCAGAAATTTATTTTTACCAGAAACAGAGAGAAATCCTTTTGTTCCACTTCGAACACCGCGTAAGTCGAGGCACAGCATTCTTATACATAAATCCTGCAAATGCAATAAACATAAAACTAGATTATTAGAAGCAGGATACATTTCATCCCTGTTGTTGATATCAACCGCTGACCGATATCGGTCGGTCTCGCTGTGATTCTTCGGCCGATTCTCTATCTCCGAAGAAGAATCGCTCGCTCGGGTGCAGAAACGTTTTCAGAGAACTAGCAAGAAAGTTTCAACTTTACGACGCCCACGATAATAATTACGAGGCCCAGCCGCAATTACGCAGGCGCATTAATTTAAGCTTTATGGACCGTATCTATCTTTCTCCGTGCCGGCAGCGACGTTTAGCGCAATATGCCGCGGCGCCTGCCAGAATTACCGGTGCAGGTAACTGAAATTGGCTCGAGCCTTACCCCTTTCACCCTCCCGCGCAACCATCCTTACTCCGCCATCACCGCCCAACAGTTCCTCGCTTCAGCCTCGATCGCTTTTAATTTGTACATTTCTTCCCGTTTCCTGCAGCACTCTTCTTTTTATACTCCTCAGCTTTCTCTTAACTAGGTGGTGCGCACCGCTTGATGCACTGTTTTCCTTATTGCTTGAATAGCATGAACAGACGAAGGGTGAGATTCTTGTTGAGAAATAATGGGAAGATGCTGATGAAGTAACAATTTGCGTTCATAATTATTGCTTGGGGGAAAAGTAGTATGTAATATCATGATGTTTCAATCGCGAAAGATTCTTGTTGCTCTGAGGTAACGAGGCTAATTAATAAAGCACGAGGAATCCTTTAAAGGAATTATTGGTAAAATTTAGTTGCGAAGAACGTCATTTATTTTTATATTAACAGTGATTATTTACTATGCATAGGAAGAGAAACCCTGCACATTCCCCCCTTCCTTCGAATCTCTCTTCTATTTACTCTCCACAGTCTGTACAAACCAACAACTGGAACAATACCAATAATTTGTCAATGTTTCAGTCCATCCACCGCTTTGAACCTTCCGGTCTTCCACGGTGTCTCGTGGGAAGATTCTATCGTTCCACCCAACAATATTAAATTATCCCCAGCCACGAATTCTGTACTCCCTCCTACCTTCGTTCAACATCCTAGCTATCGTCTCTCCGCCTTTAATTCCATTATCGCATTTCCTCCCTCGCAATTCTGCCCCTCTGGCAACATCCCCTCGCGAACCGACCAGCAAGGCTTCTCTCATTCTATCCCCGCTGACGCTTCATTTCTACATTTCTCTTCCGCCCGATCCACCCCATGGCCCGGTCGTTTTTCCACTTAATCGTAATCTCCTCTCTGCGAGCACTCTTCGGTCCTCTTCGAACAGCGGCGCGCGCGCGCGATCTATTTACCCCCGCGCCATTCTCCGGCGCGCCACCAGCCCTTTTGAAAATGTCCCCTCTGCCCGTCGACGAGCTTCTTTCCCAGCCTCCTACTCTGTCATCTTTAAGGTTCATTTATACAAAACCGTGCCGTGTGCGGGATCGGGCGCGCTCTGGTTACAATTCTCTACTACTATAACAAGTTCCTTTGTTTTGTTTATATCAAGCTTTCGCGAGAGATCGCAGTTACATCGTTAGTTTTCTCGAGGCGCCGCTTGGAAAAAATAATTTTCTTTCTTTCTTATTATTAACTTTGAACAAAAACACAGAAAAAAGGAATGTGAAATTTATTCAAAAAAATATGTCAGGAGATAGCGAGGAGTATACCTTTCAATTTGCCGTTTGGCCCATTCGGATATCTCAATTAGTTTCCGAGATATAAGCGTTTAAAGTTAAGGCATTTAAATATCGCGACATGACCTACCTTCTTTCCTAGAATAGGAAAGAGTTCGTAGAATTGGCGTCTGGTATTGTGTTTACGTTTTCTTCCTGGAATCGGAAAGAATCCGCTGACTCGGCGTCTGTTTTTTGTAGACACCTGCGGGGGACACCCTCGGTCGGTTAGGTCAGTGACGGCGCGAGCGAGAAGGACAGCGATACGAAAACAATAGAAATTACCTATTTCTTTGCACGGCGATATCTCAGGAACCGTAAGTCGTATCGGGTTCAACAAAAAACCATTTCAAAGGGGAAGGAAGCGCGCTTCTAATGACACCCGATCGGATGAAGCATAATTCATATCTTCAGAGTTACAGCGGTTCAAACTCCGTTTAGATTAGAATTGCCAATAATAATTGGTGCAATATACGCAACGATTCTTTTCATCTAACGCACAGAGAAACAAAACCGTTCCGGGCTCGGACACGGCACGGTTGTGTATAAATGGACCCTAAACGTACCTTAACATCGTTAGGCGCTGCTGCTCTTCCCTGTTCACGCACCATTTCTCCTTATCCCGACCGGCGCTGATAAACCGGCCGTCGTCTACCACCCGCTCATTCTCTCGTTCACGCTCTGCATAAAGATAGAACGCGCGCGACGAATAAACGAGAGCGGAGGAGGTACGACATTGAATTGCCTGCGAAATTGACGGTTCTAACGAGCGAACGACGCCTTAGCCTCTTTACAGCGCGCTAGCGTTAGGGGAGAGCATCATGGGAAATTGCGGGGGTGTTAGTTGGGAATCACGATTTCCAGGCTTTAAAGAAACTTGCTGGTCATAGTAAGATACGAATAAAGAGCTCGAATTGAATGCTACACTTTAGCATCGCTCTAATTTTTGTGGGATTAATTTAGAACTTTGATTTAGATAATAATGAGTTCCTCGTGATTGTATTTTTATCTCGCTCTAAGTGAGCAGGAAGGGGTTAAAAAATAGATCTGTGCGAGGTCCCGAGATTTCGGGATAGGGTCGGATCGGGAAAGTAATGTGACTGCATACGCGCGTTTCTACATACGAAAGTACCATGCTTGGAGTTGTTGTTTATAACAGGCTTGAGCATATTTCATTTGCAACAGAAAGAAACAGAGAGAGAGAGAGAGAGAGAGAAGAAGAAGAGCCATGGTATATCAAAGAGGAAGGGCTGCACTCTCAGCCGGTTGCAGACCATCTCAAAACGTTTCGGCCTCTCGAAGTCTTTCGGGATCTCGAAACGTATCGGGATCCCCACTTGTCCCGACCCGACTGGAAATTCGGGATTCCCGAGACTTCGAGATCTCGCACAGGCCTAGTTAAAAAATTATTAAATGAAATATAAAATTATATTGACATGTGAGTTGATTAAAGAAGATATTAATTAGACATCCGATTGATGGATCGCTGCTGTGGGAAAGGGAATCATTTCGTGGAATCATTGTAACAAAGTGACTTTTCTATCGCAACAAAGCTTAAAGTTACAATAGAGAAATAACTTCGCCCACGAATTTATATAAAACGAAGGTCGCGAGAGCCACAAACTCCCCGTTCGTCACCGATCTTTCATACATCCGAGACGGCGTGAGTCCAAAGTCCCGCCGGGAGAACGATTCCATCGAGCTCGGCGGAAGAAGTTAGCGTATTCCCGTGGCTGGCAACGAGAGAACCGTGTCCGTACACAAGACGTATTTTTCCCTTGCGAGTTCGCGCTTCAACGAACAAAAGACAACACAAGAGATGCCGGGGTGGATTGGACGAACCGGAGCAACCGTGCGCAAAGACACGAACGACCATAAAACGAGCCAAGAAGAGAAATTGAATTTTTTTTTAACCCATCCGCGCTACATAAATTTTTTTCCGGGGGTGGAGAACGCCTCCACGGGTTTTCCGAGGGTTGGCTAGAACGGGACGCTGTATCCTCGGAAAGATAAACATGTAAAATGGAAATACGTACGTACGCGAGCGAGCGCAACACGAAGTAGGAAACAACGTAGGCGACGATAACGTTTGGCGCTGTTTAAAAAAGCACGGACGCGACGAGCCGAGTCGAAAGACAACGCTATCGACATCGTGGAAAAAGAACGGAGCGATTTGAACGAGGCGTTTGTTGTTTCCGCGATTTCTTCCCGGCGAACGTTTAGGCACGTAGACGTCCGATTCTTTTGGCCCCAATCGACATTCGTGTCCGTGGCTCTGCCGAAAGCACCGGAGAAAGGGGATTTGAATAGCCGATGAAATTCTGACAATATGGGAATGCGATTGTTGTGGAACGGGAAGTCCGATGATATCCCCTTTTATGTCGATATTAACCCTTTCGGGGTGCCCGTCTTTTAATCGGGATTGAGAGCAGGAGTCTGAGAGTGCTCTAAAAAAAGGATTCATATTGGAAACGTTACCCCTTGGTACGATTGAAATTGTATTTTTTATTTGCCTGGGGAGAATGCATTGGCAGTATCTGACATTGAGGTATTGAAAGTTATAACGTTTGTGTAATATTACTTTTGGGCAAGGCATTGTTCTAGTACGAGTCATTTTTTGAAAGATCGAAAAAGAAAGAATAAATAAAATACTAAATGATACATGTTGTATATCCTTTATGTACATAGTGTGCGTTGAACTTCTTCTTATCGAAACTGCTAATAACATTTTCTACGTAATTAATTATTCAACTATTGAAAGCTTTCAAAAAGAATTAATTTGTATTTCAAACGTTGGATACTCCACTTTTCAATGAAAAGTAAATCGAACATACCGCTCAGTCCATTTCTATTGCGCAAGCCAATAAGTCTATCTCACAATGAAATGAAATTCATTGAAACTTACATTAGCCGACAGACATGTCTACAAAGGAACTGAAGAGATCAAAGAAGTTGCTTCCACCAAAAGGGTTAATACCGTGAGATCTTCATTCCCAACAATGTCATCCCCGAAAGAGGACTAATTACTTCTCTATCGACGACCAGTCATTACCATTTCCGAGCAGACGGAAAGTTAATTACATCGATCAACCGCGCATCGAAAAATGGAGATTACCGAATTGTCCAATTTAAGTATCCCCTCCGCTTGCATATAAGCTGTTTGTCACGAGTGTGCGAAGGGAGGAGTGGGGTCGACAAAGTGATCCGCGACTTTTCGGAAACGAGCAGCTTTCAGGTGGCCCGGTAGCCGAGTTGGCAGACGACGGATCTAATCGGGACACGATCCCCTTTGATCCTCGCGAGATTCAGTTGCTCCGCCGCGGAATTGCACGAGGAACACACGCGCTGGCTCGTGTTCGATAAAGTTTAATCTGGAAACGATCACACACGGGGCTGTCCAATGTCGCCGCCGCGTTTTTACCCTCGGCTCGGCGAACATCTCTTGTCGAAAACGAACGAATTAACGTGGAAATAGTCCTCTGCTCTTGCGAGGGCAATCGTGAAATGGTACTCCTTATTTTTCAGAAATCTAAAAGTATTCCTTGGTTTAAGTGAAAAAGAAACTGCATAAAGTGTTTGTTTTTTTTTAATTTATTTTTAATTAGATGTCCCGCAGACGACGTTCCCGTTTGCAAGAATCGGAAAGCCCCGTTCACGAGATGAAGCAGAAAGTGATTTCAAACGAAAATCAACGATAATGAAATTTTTTAGGATTTCGGGAGTGAAATGAGATCCCATTATGGTAATTAACGTAAGATGTGAAGGGTACAGTTGGGTAGAGTGCTCTGATCTTCGAGTTTTTCATTGCGTTTCTTGATAGACTTTTGCAGGGTTTTTTTATAGTATATTGTTTCCATAAAGATGATCGTACAATATTTTCCTTCATTTAAAGCGAATAATTAACAATTGTGCATAATTGGAATATCTCGTACTTGTATTAAGTAATATTGTCCAACAGCTTGCAATGAGAGATCTCGTTAATCAATTTTCCACCCAGCATTAAACTCGAATATCTAACAAAGTCGAATGGTGTCCAATAAAACAGCATCCAACTGGGTGGCACAAAAAGTCTTCAACAGATTCTAGAGAATCGAAGCTTACAAAAAGAAAATTGATTTAAGATCAAAATCTATCGCATCGCAAGACACCGAACATATGAACCAGCCTCCACCAACCGCCCTCATCACATCTCCAGCCCAAACTCCTGCAGCCAAATCGTTAGATATTCCTTATCCAACCCTAAACGCTGCTCAATAGATCCCTTCGATCCTTTCATCCTCCTCATTCTGTTCTTGCGCCCGCTACGATCGCGGCGCCATTGACGCTCAGCAAGGAGACAACCGAGAGGGTGACAAAGGGGGAGAGGAATCAGGGTGAATGTCGCGAGGAAGTAAAGGACGGACGGAAAACGCTGCGTTGGAAAGCACTCCACTGGAATGCGTATCTACATGGTCGCCGCGAGGGCGAACAGACGACTAGAGCGCAGCCTCGAACAAAAGGACCCTCCACCTTCTCCATTCTTCCGTTTCTCCTGCGACCGTCCCAGAAGCCTTTCACGATGATCCCCAGCAGCTTCGACGGGGAAACCCATTCATCCGAGCGTGTATCGTCACTCGTTGGCCAGAAGCTTCATAATTCCGGGTTCAACGTATTAAGAGCCAAGCAGCGGGATCTGAATTCATTAATAAGACAATCGAACGCGTATCCATTCGCCTGTGTTCATCGTACTCCATCGTGCTGCTTGGTTAACCCTTTGACTCCCATTTGTGCACCGGTGCAACGTTCCTTTTGAAAGCAGAGTTGAGCAGTTGCTCAAATATGGAATACATTCTTTCAGGCGCATATTTTACCTGTTTACAATGCTTTTACGCAAACTTCAATATTATGGTTTTGTAGGAAATTCTATGCTCTTTTGCTAGGTAACAGAGACAAATTTAAAATATGATAATGGTTTAGGCAATATTCATTACTTTTACTGCGGCTCTCATTTCCCATATTCGACTGATGGTGCTCCCACTATGAAATACAAAAATATTTACATGAAGTATGTAATACGAGCTTATTTTTTAGAAAGAAAAATGTAGGATATAAATTAGTAAGTAACGCGTCTGATAATTATCTTTATTCCAAGAGTTGCACCTTAATAATACCTTGCTACGTATAATATTAGTTTAAAGGTTCCTATTCAAAATCTCGGATGGTGAGTTCTGCTTCAACATACGGAAATATCATGAGTGTTTAATATCCTGGCATATCATATTAGACATGTATTCCATATTAGGCCCGCTCACCCTGCAACAAATTCTGGCCCCTGCAGTTTCACTCATAGAAAAGTAGATCTCAACGTTTTAGATTAAGAAACTCAAATACTCCCTCAAGCATTGCCCCCAAAAACTTATTTCGCACCATTACTTCATGTGTTTTTTTTTGTTGCGGTTCGAAATAACGATTTGAGGGTTTACGCTGTGAACCCATCTTTGCGTGATTAATCTCACGAGCGATCGTTGCGATTCGCGTTGGACGCACGAGTGCACATCGTCTACGTTGATCCACAGATCCGCATACCGAGTCAGGCGTGTGAGCGTGTACGATGTTACAGGTGTAACCATCCTGTTGTCGCAGACGGTGTTTTCTCTGCTGGTGGCCCACGTGTTGACGCGAACCTCCGAGGCGGTGCCACTTATAGGTACCGATCCACCTTTCCTACCTGCACACCCTCTTGCAGACGATCTCGGTCGATGTGGGAAGCTTTCTCGAATTTCTCTAGTATTCTGTTTCAAATTTAGTTGAAATTATCGAGAAACTATACGGGTAGTAATTTAACGTCAGCGACATAATGAAATTACCGTATCTGTTAATGCTGCGTTGCTAAATTATATTTAATGTAAAACGGTGCTCCAGACTCTGGATTATTGTAAAACTGTGTTCAAGCATTGAAATTTGCTCGGACAAGAATCTGCCGAAGGTACTCGCGCAAAATGCCATATTTTCTGCCATACTATTTGCACTCGACTGATTTTATCATACGAACACTGCTTCGAAACGGGACAGTGTTGACGTTAATTTTCATTCAGATATGAAAAGTGAAAGAAACGATTATCTACTTCGGAACAGACCAAAATCTCAGGTCCAAAGCGAAACGAAATTGGTTTAACGAAATGAAATCTGTGTGACATTATGTTCGAGAAAGCTTAACGCAAGCTCTATCACTTTCTTTAGAATTATTTAGTGGCCTGTCCTTCATCTCTCAGCGTTTCTCAGAGTAGTCGCTTCCCGCGGCAATGTTTTCCATTGTCGCAGAACACTTTCTAAAATAAGACAATCTTCCTTTCAAATGGTTCGCTCCTGTGGGAATTGTAAAAATCAATGTCTGGGCTGTTCGACACTACTTTGGGACTCTTACAATTTATTCCTGCGCGAACTTTTCTTGCTAGCTATGAAACTAAAGCTTGGTCTACTCCCTTCTTCCACGTCGATCTTACCGAACACGATAAGAACTACTTTTAATTCTACTAGTATAATTATTTAGTAAAGTCTCTCTTAAGATTATTAGAAGTGTATAAATCCTGTAAAGTAATTATTCAATAGATATTTTCAAATATTAAATATTCACGAAACAGCCACCATGAAATACTACATACAATATTTCTAAACAAACATTTGCTCGTACAATGTACTCACAAACTCGTGCTTGCCACAATCCCTTCTCGATCTCACCTTTCGCTTTCGAAAAACCATTAAAAGTGCAACACCCGAATATGAATTCTCTTCTCAACGTTACTAGTAAATCGAACAAATAAAATCTCCACATTGAAGTTTATCTTACACACTGTCGTTGAAATTCTATAAGCAGAAGGGATGTCTGCGGAACATCGCTTAGAAAGCCAGTAACACAAACACAAAGGAAGCTTTCCAACAACGAAACGGACAAAAGCAGTACAGTTGCAATTGCGCGCATCCCCTAATAGCGTGCAAACCCGCATAGCCACCGTTCACCATCAAAACGAAGACAAGAATCCAGGGACAAAACCACGGGGGGTGTGCATCGTATCGTGTTCAGTAAGAAGACGACGAGAAAAGGCGGCGCGAGGAGTGTCGTTTACCCTTTCTCATTTCTAAATGAAAAAAAAAACACCCAGCATGACGGGCTCGGCGTACCGCGAACTAAACCGCGGAAGGCTCTCCTCCTCGTGATATCTAAAGAGAATGAAGGAAATAGCGAATTGAATGGTGCGTTGCGATACGCCCGGACGAGGGTTGTTTGTATCGGCGAGACAGGAGGAGAGAGTACGCGGTGTTTGCGTTACAGGCAATGTCTGTTGAACATGTAATCGCTATACTAACGGTGTTCGTGATGCGAACGCGATTTGTTGCGTTAGCTCTGCTCTCAGGTAAGGACAAGAGCCCCATGATAAGCACGGCATTCATTAGCGATTAAAAGTTCTAGTCGAGATTTCTTCGATCCACCCCCTCTGCCTGTTTCTCTCGTGATCGACACTTGAAGGACGCAATGTGTGTGGTCATGATTGAGGTCGTGAATCAACGATCTCTCTACAGAGATTCTACCATATTTCGTCTGATCTCGATTGGTTCTTCTGTGGAATTGGTCAGAGATTAGTGCATCGTTGCGATTCGTTCATCGAAGTCGAGGAGTTCTTGCGAATTCGCGTTCGAATTTTCTCCCTGCTTCCTCTTCTATGTTCCTCTATACCTCGCTATCTCTTTCTCTCTTTCTATGCCGACTGTTTGTTTGTCTTTCTTTCCGCCAATCGCCGATGCCTATTTTGCGGTCCCTTTTTGAACGCATCACGACATTCCGATAAGGCCGATGTCTTGATGGTCTCGGGAAAGTCGGAGAAAAGTAGCGATGACGCCTCGTGCGATGAAAATCGAGTGGTAGTTCTCTTATCAATCCTTTGGATGACGTATTGCTGATTCATTTTATTTATCTATCATGTTCACTATAATTTGTTATAATTTCGTTGTCCATCCGATGCTGTTCGTTGATCTAAATTGGCAATATAATTTGAAGATTGAGTCACGCGAATTTCCTATATGTCATAACAACGCTTTGAGTTCATAAATAATTAAAAGGATTGTTGTAACGTTACGTTGATTTTATGAAATAACGTTACGTTTATTTCGGCTTGCTTTAACGTTGGGTCGCTTATGGCTTTGAAGCAGTCAATTAGAAACTACCGAAGCATCACTAAGAATTATCAGGAAAATTTCAGTCACGAAATTGTACAACTTGCTTTTGGAGAAACTTTACTGCGCGTTTATTGCATTCTTGTGCACATCCGGCTTTGAAACCATGAGGAATAGAGAAATACTATCTTCCAACTAATTTTTCTTCCATGAAAAGTATAAATTATTTTTATTTACCATCATTCACGTAATAGATCACTCTTCGTTGTATTTCCTATATTCTCTTACAATACATCAAAATACGTATCGCAATAGACGGAGTAACAATAAGCATGAAATGTTTCTACTCTATAAATCACTTAAATAAAAGTTTTAACACATTTACTTTACCGTACCATACGCACTTATATCAACAGAATTCAACAGAATTACTAGCCATAACTCAAACACATAGCAATTTCTGTATGTTACACAATAACGATGAAATAAACATTGCGAAGAAGGTATTAAGAAAAAACCAAACCAACACGATTGTCTCACTTTAAGAAAATACAAAACTGCATTTAAT
Organism: Holcopasites calliopsidis; assembly: GCA_023838395.1. Lineage (NCBI taxonomy): Eukaryota > Metazoa > Arthropoda > Insecta > Hymenoptera > Apidae > Holcopasites > Holcopasites calliopsidis. The sequence goes on along the minus strand of JALHAQ010000005.1, from coordinate 6,853,738 downwards.
TAATTACATTTAACTGACCACATATAATAAACTACACTTCCGGGGACACAAAGCCACTAATAAAACTCAATGGTGCTCTTTGACTTTCCATTGACCGATATTCTGAGATTTGAGAAAAGAAATTTCTTACAGTTTCACGCTTTGCCAACTAGCAGCAAAATAAGACCACAACCGAATGCATACTCCGTACTAGAGAAACAAAAATTTCGTATAAACAAAAATCGTGAACAGCAATTGAGAGTAACTAACATCTTGAAGCAGAACACACGGCTCTGAAATGAAGACGATCGCTTTCAATAGAATAACACTATCGGCAAGGATGAATCAAGGCAAACTTCTAGGGTTCGCCGCTCAGTGCCAGTGGATTTCGATGCGATTCTATTCCCATGCTTGCCGCCCTCAGTTTATTGTAATCAATTGGATGAAATCGGTCTCCTTTCAAATCGCGGTTAATCCTTGAAATTGAATCAGCGTTCCCCGAGCAAACGATCCACTCCACCATGAAGAGGGATCAAGGAGAAAAACCGTACGGTTAAACACGAAGAACGTGGCGTGTAAACGTAAGTCCTATCGCGACCGAGTGTTTCTATTAAATTCTAATCTCCTGTATTTTCCAATTCTTGATTGAAACCAGTAAAGCTTCGTTTATTCAGAACCTCGTCCTCGCGCTGTAAAATGTATATTCAGCCTTCCGATACTGTTAATCTGAACAGAAAGAGGTTCGACAATTGTGTTTAGAAATTTTCAACAAAAGTTTCATGTAGCAAGCAATATAACAGATATTGAAAGAGTTGGTTAAAACAGCTGTATTTTTAATTTTACATGCACTTAGCGGTTCATTCATTCAAGGGATAAGAAGTAACTTTGCTATTTTCTAATTAACCTGATATAATTAGCGTACCCCCTAATATCATTACATTATTAGGTCATTATTATCAATGAACGTGCTCGCGAAACGCGAAACGCAAAATTTTCACGACAGCAAACTCTGTACTGTTGTGCGCAACTTTGTTAGTGCATTTTAATGAAACGCCTGTCAGTTTAATTGTCATTGTGCCGTGTCGAGGTAACTCGCAATTACATTGCACTCGAAAATCCACTGTCACGTTTCCATTGCGATTTTGCTGGTTGCTCGATACATGCGTTAATTTATTTTACGACTGCAGGCTGTGGCGTTGTTGTGATTCGCAATGATTTCGAGGATGTTCCGGATCGTAATTTCTAGGATACATCCTCTATGGAGGGTCTAGCTTTTGGATAATAATTACTATAGGTTTAGTGTTAATAATAATTTTGCGATTTATTTGTGGCAGTGGCATTTTAAATAACTTTCCACCAAGATATAAAAATTCTTGCTTTATTATCCGATGAAGTTTAATAATCATAATTTTCACAGTTATCTTATATTATTAAGTTATAGTATCTGAAAGAAAGTCGGGCAAAATTATGAAAAACAAGATACTTTGTTCTTTGTAAACATTATATGTTTGCAGTTGCAGGATATGAGAAGCTTGGTTTTTTTAAGGAAAAATATAATAATTGTCACCGTATAAAAGAAACCTTTAAACAAATCAGAAATGTTATCCTTTGACAGTGAAAAACGTTTTCGCATATATCGCTGATAATTCCCAGTGTCAAACCAACGCCACTGTTGCCCATGTCCATTCATTTCGGTCACAAAATTACTGCATCAACTTTTTTTTACACATTTCCTGTAACCGTTTGACAATTGTTTTTGAAAAGCAAACGCCGCACAATAGGAGATCACAGTAGTTTCTATCAAGCTGTCCATCACTATATCAATTGCCTTTGCATATTAATAATTCGGCCACTTGAAGATAAAATTACCATCTCTACCCTTCTCAGTGTTTCCATGCAAAATCCAGAATCGTTTGAACGTTTCCAAAGCCCAACAGAGCGGACTCGATGAAAGATCAAACGAACAACGGAACTTTGACGAACACGTTCGGTCCGGATCGTTCACGATCTTCAATCGAGAACGATTTTTGCATATGTGTTTCATGCATATCAACTCGCGAGCATATCGAATTCGACGGAAAGTGAACGCACGTTATTAGAAGACTTCGAGGGAACGAGACTGTGCTTTGTTTTAAAAGGCCGGGGCCTCGGTTTAATTAAGGTGAGATTAAAAGAGATTTTGCTTAACGATTCCGATCGTATCTTCGTTTCGAAATCGTAGATCGTTTATGCGACACTACATATCGGTAAATGGAAAGTCTGACACTTTAACGGTGGCACTTCCAGAATATTCAAAGCAATTAGCCATTTAACTTTGTTTAATAAGTTTGACGATATACGAGGCGTAATAATAATTTAAATTTCCCAACTAAAAATTCGAAGCTCCGGCAATCGTAAATTTCATTATCATCCCGTTTCGTGGTATAATGAGAAATACCGTTGTAGCAATTCGGCACGTAATTACAGAAATGAAATTGGGAAAAAGCGTGAACGCTTGAAAACTGATATAAATTTATAATTTGTCCGATCCACGTTGGATTCGTTACTCTTCCTGGCTGCTGCATCTCGGGATAATTTCAATAGGAAATTAATTCCTCGATACAATTCATTCGAATCGATAATTCCCGCATACAGTCCAGCAAGAATTGCATGATAATCAAAATATTTCATATTGTACCAGATCAGCCGTACTTACAATTTTCATTTTAACTTGCAGTCTTTTAAACGTCGCGCAGGCTTCCTCACAAAAAAGTAAAAATTTATTCCGCGTGACAACGGATAATTGCATAATCTCAACAAACACTTCATCTTATTTCAATTGAATTGTATTACTCGCCATGGAAACATTCTAACACTGTGTGCTTTATTAATTCTAACATTAATATTTGACACGATCTTTCCACTGTTCCAATTCATTGAGAATTATCTGTTAAAATATTTTTAACAATCCCTACAGCAGTTGGATATCCAATACTTTTTACAAAAAGAAAAGGTAACTTTTCATTCAAGTAACGCAAAATGTAAAATATAAAAGATTTCAAAACAGAGGAAAGTAGATTTACTGTACTTCGAGGAAAAACCTACTCGTACGTGCACGAGAACATAGAACACGAGAAGAAAGAAAGGGAGTTTCGGTGGGAATGCACGAGCGACTTTTGTAGCGCGATAACTCCTCGACTGCAGACTTAATGCAATCTTGCGAGAGGGCGAAGGAACGACTGTGCCCCGATGCATTTTGCACACAGCGTTCCCGCGTCATCGCGAACCAACTCTGTTGATTTAGCAATACGAAACTGAGAAAACTTTACAACCGCCGGTCTAAGAAGGATAAATAGAATTCTCGATAGAGGTAAATGTACGGAGACGATATTCACAACAGGCCATCGGTCCATTCTGGCGGTAGAAAATTTTATGGTGAGCTGTATCTTGTGAAACGGAGTGACTCTGAAAGAAGGGAATGACTGGGAATGGGGGAGAAACTAGTATAGAAACGTGTGGAAATGATTTTGTATCAAATGTAGAATACCTTGAATAAGACAATAACTTACACTTAAAATTACCTTCCTTTCTCACGTTTCATTAATTTTACTACATTTCACACATGCCAAATTAATATACCAAATCACATTAAATGGACAAATATGAAACGTGGTCATTGCTCAAGCTTCTCCGAATCAGCTTCATTGGTGTCATTTTTAAATTTTATTTTTATTCCATTCATTGGCGAAACATAAATTATTTATGCAACGCTCGGACATTAAATTTCGATGTACATGAATAGAACTGTCTGAATAAAACGTGTGTATTCAGTAATTATTCGCACTACACGTTCACAGAATTGTCTATCTAAAATCAATCACCTGCACGATATCGATCCAGCAGGGAAAACTGATAGAAACGTAAAAATCACAGGCAAAAGCGCATAGGGTCGAAACTGGTACGAATCTACAATCCATTAGCCAGCAGGACTTTTCCGAAACGCTCGGTTTCGCGCGAAACAGCTTTATCGCCACCGTATAAGGTCGCTCGTGCGCGGAAAACTCGATTCAGGGCCCGTGTCGCGGAGCATCATCGAATCGCTTCGCTTCCGCGGATATTCCTGATTTTCTCCGCACAACCGGCGAGCGGGATGAAGAGAGGCGGGATCTGCTTGAGCGCAAATACGACACGAAGTAAAGACCATCGTTCACGGTCCCGAGCTGCTTCTTAAGTATATTTGGTCAAAGGGTAGCTAGAGATCTCCATTCGGTTCGATGCATACGTAGTAAGGCGATTGATATCCTATAGTGGTACACGTGAGAAAGCGCATACTTATATCGGTACGTTGCACCCTGAAAGCTTTCAAACAGAGAAATTACCTTTTCCAGCACCGTCCACTTGGTTCCTTCTTCTACGCTCGTGTCTGCTACCAGCTATCACTCTTTTCTCTCTCTCTCTCTCTCTCTTCTCCGTAGTTTTGTTTCTCAAACTGTGCTTTAACTCTCAAGTAGTAGATCGAGGACTATCAACTATTGTGGTAGATTGATTAGCATTAAGTACGGTCTTTTTTACGAGTGATGGATAAATGTTTGGAGAAATATTGGGAAAGTCGATGATAATGTAAATTTTAAGAAGAAAGGTCTTTGTATATGTAGGTGCATAAGAATTTTTGGATAGATTCCACGAGCGATGTGGTAATCTGCAATATTTTAAGCAAGGATAATAGGAATATTGGCCCTTACTATCTCCCATAATTATTTTTTTAATATCACCAATAGTTCTGAAAATATCCTTTAATGTCATCCTCGATATGTGTTAAATTATGCAACCACGATTATCTCTACATAAAATTAATTTCTCAAGCACTCGCGTCAGATAAATACATAATAATCTCCATCGAGCAGAGATTACGCCCCATTTTTAATCAATCCATAATAATGAAACACTTGAAAGAGATTCACTTAACTTATAACGCTAGGACACCCCTAGAAGTTTCAAGTATTACATTCAGTGATAAAACAGGATAGGAGGACCGTAAGAAATTTGAATTACACACACGTATCCTTAGGTCATGGAGCATGGAACGTGCAGGTCTTTTCTTCAAACAGAAAACAAAAATTGAACAACAAGAAACAGAGTGCTTGAAGTAACTGGCAATGGATGTTCAGTACCTCAGAAATGAATTATCAGCATCCAAGTCTGCGAATAGAGATCGCAAGTGTGCCCTTAATACCACTCGAGGGTTAATCTATTTCCTGGCTGACCGCTCACTTACTTATACTACTTGTAGTCTGCGTGCTCCTACTATGCAGTGGTGAACGTTGAACTCTCGTAATGGTATAATGATTGAAAACACCATGACAAGGCTGATTACGTCTCTATCCTTATCACTCGATAGTTAATCTCTCTCCTGTCTGACCACTCACATACTTATACTACTTACAGCCTGCGTGCTCTTACTATGCAGCGCGAACATTGAGCTCTCGTAGTCAGGGTTAATCTCTTTCCTGGCTGACCACTCACTTACTTCTGCTATCTGTAGTCTGCGTGCTTTTACTATGCAGTGGCAAACATTGAACTCTTGTAGTGGTATAACGATTGAAACACCGTGGCAAGGCTGATCGAATCTCTATCCTTATCACCAGTACTATGGCTGTTGCTATTCTTATCACTTGCAAGACAATTCTTCCTCTTCGGAGCACTTTGTATACGTCGGGCGATAAATTATACCTCGATAGAGACCTGCGTTGCTCGCTTCTATCAGGTATTCTTCTTCTCTTCTGCCAACCGTACTTCCACTTCTTCCTCCGCTATCGCTGCTGCGCCCTGTAAACCATTTCTTCTCACTAGCCTCTCTCACAGCTTCCACACACGAAGTGGCACCGCTGACCTCGCAGATACCTTTGCCATCGCGAACCCGGGCAAAGGGGAAAATCGTGCGAGCGCGTTCACTTGTGCGTGTATTTCCGCCGAGCGTCTCCCGTCCGACATCCCCGTGCGACAAATAAATAATAATACTATTTAACACCATTTAACCAAACCACGTTAAAGTCTGTTAAAGTGGAGGATTCACATTTGAAGAAAAAGCTCGGATAGATTATCCTACGATTTTTTTTTTTTTTACAAAGTTACAGCAGTTCAATTATCGACTATTTTTTCGGTCGAAATTTAGTTATTTTGGCGTGTCGTACCAGGTGCACCGAAATGGTCAATCCAACGAGATCATCGAGCTAGATCGCAATTCCATTAATTCAACAATCGCAGCGCGTTGCCTTCATCGTATCGCGATATCTTGCCCTCGATAATCACGTTTGATCCAATTGCGGATTAAACAATTCAACGTTTCAATTAAGCTCGTGGTTACGACCAGGCAAAAGTACATACACCGTGTATCGGGTAGATGACTCGGGCATTCTACAATCGTTACGTTTCGTGGGAACCGGTTGCTCGGTCGAAAAGAAACGATCTTGCCATTCCGAGGAACGTAGATCGAAGCTTTCCGCGGTAAAAGCCTGCGTTTCGAATTAATCGCGTTAGAAAATTAATTAAAGAAAAGAAGTGTCCCGAATTGCTGGATCGAGGGTTTTTTCAAGCCCATACCGCGACTCCGCGTATCAGAATTTCAGCGGCAAACCGAATGGCTCATAACGCTCCCCGGTAGCGATTCCAATGCAAACGGATGTCGCGTTACGAGCGCAACGCAATACGAATCCCGCGACCACGCGCTGCATTACGCGGGCTACGCGGCCGAAATGGCAAACCAGAGAGTTCTCCGCGTTCCATTTGGGACAAGATAGAACGAAAATGAAGGAGATCTGACTTGTATGAATAAGTCGCTCTGTACAGGCTGGCTGTGGCATCATTGAAACAGGGTGATATAAAATTTGAAGGTGAAATATCTGAGAGAAAACAAAAGGCTCTGGATATAAACGAATAAGGTCTATTTTATTATCTTAGAATTCTAAAATCTTTCGTTATAATCGAAGAACCAATAAGGTAGCGAAACCGAAAAGAAAGATACTTCCTTAACAACCTAATTTACTTTTGTGCCATAAGTGACCAATAACGTCTAATAGACACATCACTGAAAATCCTAAACATTATATTAAAATGACTATCGTGACGTAAATTTATTGTTATTATATTATACAAGTCATAAGTAGTAGATATTATTTATTTAGGAAAATAATTTGCACAAGTTTTTAGTTGAGTCGATTTGAAAATGTGTCTGCTCGGACAGTACTTGGTTGTTAATTTGCATTAACAAGTTCAGCTACAGTACTCGTGCACGTTAACAAATACAATACATTTTATACGATAATTTTACAAACACTATCTCGAAAGGTAACATGCCTTAATCGACAATAAATATGTCCAGCACGTCTGTGAAGGATAAATAAATGAAGTTTAATGAGAGGCATGTACAAAATGAAGAAGGAATACAATGTGGTAAAAAGGAAGAGGAAAAAGCACGCAAGAGAGTAAATCGGTTGAGTCGAACCAGACATGCAGGGAGAAAATGAGAGCAAACCTGTTAAATTAAGGCTAGGATAAAAAGTATGAATCTATCGTGGTGAAGTATTCAAGGAACAGATTGTGCGCATGAAATCGCGAGTCTCAGAGTGGACACCGAAATCGAAATGGGAAGCTAAGGAGGAGCTGTGAAGGAAGAAAAAGGGAGAACCGGGATTCGAATGGGGGAATGGGATGAACGAGTTGTACGTGACGTTGTAGCCAAGCGATGGTTCGAAGTAACCAAAGGCCAGGCCGAAATAAATCAGTAGCTTTGATGAAAAGGATCGTGGCGCGGGGAGAGTTTTCTCTCGTTGCACGTCGAGGAACTGGAATGGCTGGGCAAATTCGATGGAAATAGGTAAAGGCGAGGAGAAATTGAAAAATGTTGGAAAGATAAATTGTACGTGTTGATAACGAACGCTGTTCTGATGAAAAGGCGTTTTCAATGCTTGAAGGTTCTGGGAAAAAAGGGGAAGATTCAAGACAGTACGCGAGGCGAGATATAAAAGGACATCGATTATCGAGACAAATTGGGAAATCATTTCAGCTCCTTAAATTAACAGCTGCAACGATGTCTTTTCCTTTTATTTTTATTAGAAAAGTTTCAACATTGTTCAGGTACATATTTCGATGCGATTAAAATAATAGGAAACTTTTAAGCTTTCGCGCGGATGGCAACACAACAATTTTCTATTGTTAACAAATTCCTATGTAATTGACAAATTCGTATTCTGTCTCATTTGCGATTTATATATTTGCAAATACTGTGCAGACGCATCGAAACATTATTTTCCCTCCGTGGCACAGATTTAGTAATATTATTTGAATTTTTGAACACTTTTTGTAGCAACTTATTGCATAATTTAAAGACGTGTCTATTAACATTGCGTTCTTCTATTTTTCAAATACGAAATTTATAGTTCGAAGCCACCTCTGTGCAGTCAGTGGCATATTGTGATCGTAGAATGGAATGAAATCTGGAAATTCTCGCGTCAGAAACATTCTTCCGCTGTCATCTCCATTTTCGACACATAAATACGAATTATGGCATGGAAATGGCAAACAGCACCAGCTGCTGTTGGCCATCTCTAAAACAAAACATCAATGTCTCGTATACATGCATACAGGATATCCGAGATATTGTGAAGTCGCATGAAATATGAGATCTATGTACATACAAAAAATTCCATACTTGGAAGTTTGATTTAGAAACTGAATCAAGAAAAATCAGATCTTGACGTACATGTGAAATGAGATGTGTACAGAACGTCAAATAAATAATATTCCTGACAATGTTGTTCGTACAAAAGAAACATTATTAATCAAGATGAAAAACCAAATTACTTTAAATTACTTAAAAAAGATGGACAGCATTGATCCGACTCGCCCATCGAATACTCCACACTTTTTTCAAAAGTGTTCGCTGTTTGATCAATGACAAAGTACGTAACCCGCTGTTTATTCGAAAACGACACAAATACTGGTATTTAACAGCTAATTAAACCCGCCGCTGGGTAACTGAAGCGTGTAATGGAACGATGCAATTATTGACGGTGGAAAAAAATGTTGGAGCCTCCCGATTCAGAACTGGGCATCATCAAACAAGCTAATGGGGCGGAAGTATCCATGAGGCGGTCCAGGAAGCGTCATTTACATCGCGCCAAATGTAGTCAAAATCCCGCAATGGTCTCAATCGTTTTCCATTCCGCTCGTTTGAACTTTTCTTTTAATGTGACCTGTTTGTAACGCATAAAAATACATCTTTGACGTGATTGTGCGTCGAACAGAAAATCAAAATCTAGAAACCTCTTTACAGAGAAAATACAAGATCGCACGATTCATGGCGGCATAAAGAATCATATAAAATACCTCTTTGCAAAAGTTTGTCTGAAACATAAATGGTGGTTGATTTTCATCTAAGTACTCTGTCTCAACAACACTTAACAGCACATTTATTGCAACGGGGTCTTCTTAATTTTTCTACCAACACTCCTGCGGTAATTTCAATTATGATCTAATCCTTCCAAGTAGAAAATTATTAGAATACATTGCGCGATATAAACCGAGTGACTCGCTTTAAAATTCAGCGATACAGAGCAAAGGAAGCAAACCCGCTTCAGTATACAACAATTAATCACACCAGTGATGCTCACGCCAGCTTTTTATGGAGCCATTAAACGCGGCTGTGAAGATAATCTAGACTTTAAAAGCCGCCCCTTTAACATTACTTTTTCACTCGCGCCGCCGCCGACACCGCCGAGATTAACCCTTTCCTATTGTTTCCGTTCCCGCTCCGTTCACCGCTCTCGGTCGTTTGCCATTCGGTCGTTTTCTAGAAAACCACCGTTCGACGATTATTCGGTCGTAACGCAGCGGGTTTGCATGATCAAGGTTCCTCGATTGGCAACGATACAAGGTACACGCGAAACGGGAGATTGATCGATGAACGATATTTTCATTCAGATAATAATCAAAATATTGAGGGCCAAAAATGAAATGGAACTTGGTAGAATATTAAGAACGCGTATGGCACATTAATTGAACTGCATACTGCGATATATCTATTGAAGATAACTGTTACTGAATGTATGAAATATCATATTACAGACAAACCAGGTGTAAATAAGTGGGGGAGTAGGAGGAACATGTATATTGAGTCGTATCACTGTATTTAGGAAAATATAACAATGACACTGGAAATAACGATTTCACAATGAAATTACAGACTGTTAATTTATTAACAACGATTCTATTTTCAGAAAGCTTTCAAAAACACCTTTATAAAGGAGAAGTTAATATTTTATTTCACCAGGCTGCGGATTAAAGTATTTTTAAGAGAAAGGGGACTTGCAATATTTTACAGCAGTACAAATTACAGAATAAGAAACACTGTTTTTATCCCAAACAATTATATCCCACGAAACATTTCTTTACAATTGAATACATTTCCAATACTATAGCAACAACATTTCTCTTTTATACAATACATTGCCAGTGCTTCAAAGATGCAGTTGAATAGTAACACCCCGAAACAATTGTAACACATTTTTACACTGAAATCTATTAGCTAATCTGCAGAAAACAACATCTATCACAAAACGCTGTTCCATTGACGGACACAGTGGCTGTCTCAGTAAGTCTGTCGCATACCAGCACGCGGGTCTCGTTAAAGGAACGAAAAAGTGCAGCATAAATTACTGTGATTACTAATTCCGATGCATGCACTTGAACCTCTGTGCGAATGCTGAGCCTCTATTAACGTGCATCCTGCGCTGATAACGTAACAATATTCGTGCTATAATACCTAGAGTACTTGTGCATTCTCGTGGTAATTGCATTCCGTAGTTGCATGCCAATGTGTGAGATGTTTCCCTTTCAAGATAACAGCCGGGCCAGGGCGATGCGCCATCGCCGCAAACGACTCGAGAGAACTGGTTATTATTAAAGCGTTCCTTGGCACTTCGTTACACGTATGCCGGCCGCGTTAATGCTATGAATATTAGCCGCAGAGCTTAATTAATGCGCTTAATCTGGTATAACACGAATTATACAGGAAACTAGTTTTGCTGCATAGCATAATCGCGTCTACGATTTTATTGATAAAAAAAAAACAGGTTTACAAAGCACAATTAGTTTAAGGTTTGAGTATTGAATGAATTACAAATATTTATTGTACCGAATGCATTTCTGTTTCAATATTTTGCTTTAAAAGGAAACTGTAATTGTTTAGAAACCGACAGATATTAAATGCGATCGTCAGTTTTTACTTTCAGTACAATGTACTTGCGTTTAAAATACAAAAAGTTTACAATAGAATATCCACTGAAAAGCGAAAGAACTTATTGCCAGTTTATTGTCAATTTATTGTCAATCCGTCAATTCTGCATAAATGCGACAGATGGATATTTGCAAAATTTTGAACCAACGTTTTTCATGGCCAAATATCTCGTATACATAAAGAAATCAAGCAACCCTCCAAAGACAACGATTTCGCCCTCCATCCCTCACCCCCCAACATCCAAATAGAAAGACATGCGCAAGCAGCAACCCCTTCATTATCACGTTCGCCATACAAAAGCAAGACTCTGGCGGCCACACGGACCAGCCGGTGTGCTGCAAGATTCAACACAGCGTACAAGAATACACGGCGCAGCGAACGCTCGTTTGAAGGGACACGGTAACAAGTTCTCTCGACGTCGATGGCCAGGGCAGCAGCCTAAATTGAAACGTTTTTGCTAAACCGCTTATTTGCTTTCCGTGACGTGTACACGCGCAACTAAGTACACACGTGTCCTACGTTCGCCTGTTTCGTGTCTGTTACGCGATACAGCCCCGGCTATTTCTTTCCTACCCGAGCGTGATGCGCGCCTCTTTTTACACAGCCTTCCCTTCGTTTCTTTGCTCTAGCCTATATTCTAAACGCTCCCTTTGTCTCCACGTCTCTGTGTGTTTTCTCTGTTTAAAATGGTCCCGCGGAGGATCGGCGAGAACGCGGCCTCCCGCCGCTGGGGATGAATGCGCGAGAGCTGAGGACCGTGTGATCGTGACGAAGTGTGCTCTTCCCTGAGCTAAAGTAAAATCAGAGATCCCGGATCGAGGGGATTTTCTCGTAGATACATGTACATATATGATTACTGCACTTGTCAAACACGGATTATCACGATACCAATTGTATATTAATTTAGAGGTGTGTAAATTTATTATGTAATATGTTATACGGTTCCTGTATGCAAATAGCCATATGGAAAAGCACTCTTGATCCTGGTATCTTTTCAAAAGAATTCTTCGAATGCGTGGGAGAACGAAATTAACAGTAGGATCGAATGAAAGATTACTTGGGATGAAATAGAATGGAAAAGGGGTGAAGGGGGCATTATCTTTACGATTCGATGATAATTCCTGATGTACATGGTTAAGCCACGGAGAGATGCATACTCAATAGTCTTTCATTCCTATCAACCATACGAATAGATCCCCCATCCACTACAGTGACTAATCGCCTTCTTTCTGTGTTTCTTTCTTCGGGGTATCTTCTGGAACACCCCGAATTCAGGGTCGTACTTCAATTGCATCATGTTCATGGTGGCGAGCAGCGTCGTTACGACGGTGCTGGTGCTGAACTTTCATCACAGATCACCCGATAGATACGTAATGTCGTCATTGGTAAGCTACTAATATTATTCACCTCTTTACTTAAATCGGTTGGGCATTAATTATTGACTCACGGTAACTTATGAACTACAGTTATTAATTAAATTACAGGCTGCCTTAACGATTCAAAAATGCAACTTCCATATGCAGCTAATTATCGAATTGCATACTATATCGTTCTCTAAACTTTAGTACTTGCGTTTTCCTTATATTTTTTATGTTACTTTTGTGGTAGGCAGTAATTACATCCATAGCTTCATATTCTGTAACAGAATTTTAAGCTGAATTATTATAAATTTCAGCTCTACATGCATGTCGATCGTCCAAAATTTATTTCTATCTACGATCGCATTTTTCTTTCTTTCAATCGACACCGGATTCGCCTGTAAAGTAAAATTGAATCGAAGCGTCTAAAACCTGTCCGGTTTACCGAGAAAGGAAAGAGCCCTTAACAGATGTATGCAAAGTATAGCCTAGTGCTTTCGTTCGTAAAACTCTGCCCTTGCTCGCAGTGGCCATTACAGCCATTAAAGACAGTGTTTCAGTCGCTGAAAGTTTAAAGTACCTTCGAGGCGTTGGTGCTTCTCCTTGGCTGCTGGTTACTAGAAGTTTCATAAACCAAGGGAAAACGAACTTGAAGTAGAGATGAGAATCCTACGGGCTACGAGAGAAATTACACGCGGTACTCTTCTGTACTGTTATTTCCGAATGGAAACAAGCTTCAATCATTGTGAGACGAAGCATGATAATATTGTTGCGAAAGTACGAAAGCAAAATTGCTTGTATGATAAATTTGGTGTGGATAATTTGCTTAATATAAATATTGGTTGCATATAAATATCGAGGGCAGAAATATCGAGCGAAAGGCACAAGGGAGTCGCTTACACATAGATGTATATGTATAATCTGTAGAGCAACAAATATGGCACTATTAGTAAGAATTAGATGAACATATTCTGGAGAAGGAACAATTTATTATTTAATAATAGAAAAAAGCGTGTTGGTAAAGTATGTAAGTTTCAATCGCGTTGCTTTATGAGATGAAAGGAATGCAGAATCGTATTGTATATAAAAAGGGTTACAATGCACTCTACTTACAGATACGACAATTAAACATTACTTGATGTTAGTACATGCCTTAGACTTAAGAGTAAAATTCCGAAATACAGTTGCAATTAAAATACAAAAAAAAATAGATCACAAGCAATTACAAATAGCACAACGGCAGTTGAACGTACAGATTCGTGGAATAAAAAATAATAACGCAACGTGATCATTTAACATCTAATCACGTCAGGCTTATTCCAGAAAAATTGCAATCGATGTATCTCCTTTTGCACACAGACAAGGACGTTATTTTTACAATGGTTGCCGTGGTTGCTGCGCATGAATCGTCCAGGCAAGAAGAACACAAAGAAGAACATTCTAATAAGCAACCGCATGAAGGATATGGAGTTGCAGGAGAGGAGTAGCAAGAGTTTGCTGGCGAACGTATTAGACATTGACGATGACTTTCGTCACAGGAATAGTGCGCCGAATCCTTCTTCCGGTTATATAAGGTATACTTTCTCAGCATTCCCTTTGAATTTTTTAATCGTACTTAAAAATCCCCTTACTCCTTCGTTGGAAAGATTCATGCAACTATGGAAACTGAAAGTCGAGAAAAGGTGATAAATGAAATAAACAGGAATCATTTAATTTTGTACATTGCTTTATTTACGAGTCATTCAGAGAAATTAATCAATTAATGTAACAAACGTACCGTAATTTTCATGTCATAACGTTCTGGTGAAAAAATTGCGTCCCTCGAATAGGCAACAAGTTTTGCATATGCCAGACATGTAAATGTAGTGCGAGTGAAGGCATCGCCATTCACGCATGCTTTCAAATCAACGTAGTTGGGTAACAATGTAATCCAGCGTGCATACTTACCCTTCCAACATACATTCTGCACCTTAACGTGGTCCCGATACATATGATGGCTTATCTGCCATAATTCTGCCATAAATTATCAAATATTATCGGAACATTATAATCAATGGTTCAACGTAAAGTGCAGAATAACTACTAGTAGTAATAATTGCAATCTACCATACATAGTTTTCAAATAAATGTCGTTCAAAGTAGAAGCTCTTTCGTTATTCAGAATAAGATATGAATATGGGAAGTGGACGAGCAAGATATTCAAAATGGATTCTCTTCTTAATTTCGAATGTGCTAATTTTTCTATCCACTCATTTCGTATTATAACGCATCAGAAATGTAAATTCTGTATTCGTTGACATTTCCAGCCTATCTAGCGGGAACATTTATTTTCTCCTTTCCTTTGATGCATGTCTGCGGTATCTTACTGGAATTCTACCTGGGACATTTCAAATAAAATCATTCCATCTAGACGTACCTGACGGATGCCACTGTCCAGTAGAATTTATTTATGAAACGCTCCAGCGTGAAATGTTTGATGAAATTTAAACTTTAACATGGCCACAATTCTCGAAATCGTTCCAAAATTAACACCAGAAATTATCCAACTCGATCGTCATTTATTATTAAGCTGAAAACTCAATTTACTGTTTAATTCAATTTTATGTGAATTCCGTACTTGAAATTATATTTAAATAAAAACAGATCATGCTAAACTAATAAAAAAAAATGAATTGCAGAGAAATGAAATATGGAAGTATTTTTAAATGTTCCATTGCTGAAATCCACAAATCACTCTTTTACACACTCAACTTTACTATCATGCTCCAAATCTTTTCATATAAGTAAACAGAAATTCCAACTGAATTATTATTCGAACTGAAAATATAGGTCGACGTTTGGTACACCGATATCCACCGGAAGACCGGCGACAGTCGAAGACACGTCGGCGTCCCTACCCCTCAGCGGTATGCAGGAGGAATTGCAAACTATCCTAAAAGAATTGCGGTTCATCACGGACCGTATGAAAAGGGCGGACGAGAACGACGAGATAATTAGCGATTGGAAATTCGCGGCTATGGTGGTGGACAGGTATATTCTTTGATAACATTTCTATTAAAAAAAAATCAAATAAAGGGCATAAATATGTAAGTCTCATGCTATGTGAAAAGTATGAAACTACGTACTTTCTTAATTCACGAGCTTCTATTCGTGTAACTTTGTACTATAAAATGGATGAAAGGTGACTATTAATTTGAAATATTATTCTATGCAATTTTGTTCATTTTATTTACAGGATTTGCTTGTTCATCTTCACGTTGTTCACCGTTCTAACCACGATAGTGATATTATGTCAAGCGCCACACATAATCGTCCAATAAACAGACTGCCCCGGTCAAGTCACCGAAACAATGCACAACAAATGCCAAAGGTATTACCGTTAATAATTACTCAATATTACATAACTTTCAATCGCATTATATTGCGTGCAAACTGCAACTACGGTGTCCATTGTTGCCCTCACTTACGAATTATAATAAATGGACACCTCAAAATAAAGAAGATTCGTACTTGCAGTACCATTGAATTACAATTTCACAGACTAACAAACGGTAATTACACCCCAATGGACAATGCGGTCTAATTATGAGTAATTTAAAAACAAAACTACAAATAAGCCCTATATGCTACACTTTTCCTCTGCTATCCTCAACACTGCTACCTCGAAATTCACAGAAGAAAATCTTCAGAGAGTAACTTCATCATTGCACATAGATCACAGTGGATTTCTTCGAAACGACAACCAACGTTAATGGAGCGTTCAAACGATTAATATGTTTTATTAATATTTCAAGGCTTTCAACGTTCTCGCGATATTGACAATATACATTGATCGTTTTCGCATACGATAATGTTGAATACCTTAAAATGTTAGCAATATACAATTGATTCGAATGACGACGGTCGATTGAACGACAACATTAAACTCAACCTCACGATTCGCTTCTCTCTATGTTCCACAGAAACGACGACTCGTGTGTTTCGAGAAGGCTGGCATGGAAAAAGCGAGCGAGCGAGCGACGGAAGGGCCTCGTTGCTTCGTATTTCCATTCTTCTCGCTCTCCCTCTCCCTACATCTCTGTCTCTGTCCTCCCGTTTTCTTCTCCGTGAAGAAAATCGCGGAGCGGAGATATGTGCACGCGGGGGAAACTCGTACAATGTGCTTCCAGCTTCGACGAAGAAGAAGAAGAAGAAGAAGAAGAAAGCGGGGCCAGCGGAGGAAGAAAGAAGAAAGGAAGGGGCATGGAAGGAAGAAGGGACAAGAAGGTACCGGAAGAGAAAAGGGCTCGCCGCTCGAAAGTCGTCGTTCGGTTCGGTTCTCGCTTCGGAAAATTTCGGAAGGAACGGAAGGAGAATAAGGAAACGAAAGTGGAGGGCGAAGGAAGGCGCCTCGACGCATTATACACTCTGTTGACAATACACGGCCACGATGTGCGTTCACTTCCTTCAGCTAACCCTTTCATCCTGATCGTCCGCTTTCTCAATTTCTCTGTACTATTTTTCCCTTTCCCCATACCTCCCGCTCTCACGGAATAGATAATTGACGCTCAGTCAGTGTCGTGCAACGATCGGTAATTTTAATTATGTAAAGCGCACCCTCGTCTTTCCACCGAGGACAATATCGATTCGTTCGCGCGGCTTCTAGGAGAATTCGAGAAACGGTGCTGAAGAACAAGAAAGGCAACAGACTAATGGTAATAATAACGATAATAATAATAATAATGATAATGATAGCGGTAACGATGATAATCCTAATGATTAATCTAAGGTATCATACGAATGATTAATGTTAATAATTGAGTAATACTAACAATAATACTATTGTGTTAACGATACGATATTATACATATACGAGCATCGCGAGTGAATAATTGTAATGGTAATTGTAATTATTACTACCGCTTTGTGTGACCGCGGGCGTTTTATCTGAATCAAGAGCATTACCGTGCCACCACGGGATCTTTCGTGGAACTACATACGGTCTTTAAATAACTGCCAAGTAAATGAAGAAAATAAGCTATAGACGGGGGTGTCGAACGGTTTCACAAGTAGGAACGCGATGTGCGATTCACGCAGGATTCGCGCCAAGTAAAAGTGCAGCGTCTAAAATGGATTGGCAATTGAAACGACAGGCAAACTTCGAGAACACGAAAATTAGGTAAATTCACAGAAAGCTATATTTCATGACACAAGTTCTCCAAACAATGTCATCCATTAAATTCCCATACGGTTATAAATTTATTACGGGTCTCGAATGATCGTATAAAATAATGTAGTCCGAGAATAAAAATCGATCAAGTGGATAGATGCCGATCTATTAATAAGTATTCGATAATTAACGATCGCGCATAATAAAATTTCATAGGGATTGAGGGAGGCCAAGTGTGGCAGACAAAATTGCCAAGTCTGATGGACCCCTGCTTTCTGTATAGACACGAATCTGATTTCCTGGAAGATCTTCGACGTGTCCGCGTTGTTCTGTATCGAGAAATATTCGAAATGCGGCCGGACAGGATGACCCTGCTTGTAATTTGCGTTCTCCGACCACACACGGAAGTTCTCAATGACTGTACTCTGACCGCGCAAAAACTACTATTCCTCAGGAGAAATTCTTCGACAAAGAGAATTTGATTTGATTGAGTTTCATTCCTTTGATAAATCTGATCATTTGAGCTGTTCGCTTAAGCCTTCAGCGACTACGCTCCGCGCATACTTTCACCATTCGCAAAGTCGTGCATTACTTAATAATAACATTCGAATTTGTACTTGTGTTGTACTCGTGTCAAAAGCACGTGGTTTAAAAAAAAGAGAGAATTCGTGATACGAATGAGGATGAGAATGGGAGGGGTGAATAATTTTTGTCCGATCATAATCGCGTTTTACTACTTGCTACCTGTGTGAGCGATTCATTAAGTGATGATTAACACTAGGTTCACGAATCTTTTTGTGTATCCATTTTTATTAAAGCAGGTACATCATATACATGTGTTTGAAGTTATAAAGTCCTAGGGAGAAATGAACTAGGATGTGCGTAGATATTATTACATCAATTAAAGTTAATGTAAATTTCTTGAAAATAATGTTTACGGCTTCTGCAATTTTAAACATGAAGGCTGGAACGCGTTCTGCAAATCTAATGTTAAAGAAACGATCTAGGTATCTTGTCTTGAAGGTACATCGCGAATTCAGAGTAAAAGTGAAACGGGTATGTTTAATATTCTTTCTCGACGGCAGTATTATCAGTCGTAATAATCCTTTTTTTTATTCTATTATCCTAGTGCGTGTCATCATCGTAGATTATCGTAGGAGAACGAAACTAGAACGATGGAACTGACCTTGACGAAACATATAATAATATTACGGCTACCTTTTTGTAGATAGCAGAGTTTGGACACTGTAGCAAAGAGTTTTGAAATAGATAAAGAAAAAGTGAAAGAGCGATAAGTGTTAAGAGAGTGTTAAAGAGCGAATGCACTCCTCGTATCATACAACGAATGTAGAGTTAACGATATTCACGGGAAACATACTGCGAGAAATAATAATCATCGTAAATACGGAGTCGCTTTTCGCAACTGCGGGAGTTGAGAAAACGGTGTGGCTGAACGATGGGCGTTTAGAAAAATGAGCAGGCAAAGGCTAGCACAGACAGACCACCTTTAAACCCCAAAAGCGGACCGCATGAGCTAAGCCAAAGGGATACAGCAGTACAGTCATTGATCTTCGAATTGCACAAAGAAACGAATACAGGTTTTTATTAAAACAATCGAAACCTACTCTATTTTTCCAATGGCAAGGCTGTACGGAATGAGAGAGAGGGAGAGAGAGCGACGAGTTATTGAAACGAGGCGAAAGAGAAAAATAATAATAATAATAATGAATATTCGAGGTGTTCTGATTAAATACTCAATTGAATCTGTAAATAGAAACATATTTGCATGGCGTGGGACTCAATAATACATTATAGCGAAGTAAGTAGGTATCGCGAACAGTGTCGGTAACTATAAGGGTAAATATAAGTGAGTAAACGTAAGCTACACATACATATATATTTAAATGAAAATTAAAAAGGGAGGAGAGCAAGGTAAAGCTTCTAGAGGGTCGCGTTAAAATTCTCTCGCGGTGGATACATCTAAAATACAAAATGGATGGAATACAAATGGAAATCGTCGACTCCTGTTCGAATCGTTAACACAATAATAAAACGCAGCAACGAGAAAAAAAGGACATCCAATCGCTATGCTGTAAGAAAAAGCGCACGTAGAACCGAGTGGATTTCCCCAAAATTTCGTCTCGAATGGGCTTGATCCAATTAGTAGCTCACGATCGCCGACAATCATTTTCACGTGGCGCAAAGCTGCACGATCTACCAGAAGTGGTGTAACTTTGAGAAGGTCCCTTTTTTTTAAACAAGAACATTCGGAAATGCGTGGCGATGGATCGATGAACAGTTTCGAGAACAACGAAAAGCGCATTTCGTTGGACACTTAATAAAATACGAGCACCGTATCTCGTCTCGATCAGGAGATATCGAACCGGTTTCGACGATTTTGCGAAGATAACAAGAAGTTTGAACCGAGGCGAACGCTAATCCTAGATCTGGAATAATTTTTAAGCCACTAATTAAATAGTAAACGAGAAAAGGTAAACGAGAATCAAAATCCGATCGAATCGTGTCGACAGAAGATTGTAAAAAAAATTCAGACCACAGAAAACAACTAAAAAAATAAAAAGAACTAAAAACAGGGAGGTACCGAAAAAAATGAACGCTGTTGCGGTAAAGGTGATAAGGTCTCAAGCAGTAATACTTAGCGAATAATTTATTCTAACATAATAATAAGGCACAAAAAGATTTTATATTGAAGAAGCGACGTGGGGCGCGCATTTTTAATACGGATGCTCATTAAGTGAACCTAGCAAGTATCAGCTAAGACACGATGATGTTTCTGCCATTTAAGAAGGGATCGGACACGTGTATTGGTTTCGTCTGAAGGGACAAGAATGAATGAAAGAAAATGTAGTCCGCGTAATATTTTACAATATAAGTTGTAAGAAATCGATGTACGAAGATGCTATCGCTTTTTTTTTATGAAGAAACGTCATCGTTAAAATACTATCGCCATTACAATTACTATTACCGTTAATGCTACTGTCTTACGATACTATCAACGCTACTACGAAACATTATTATTATTGTTACTGTTACTGTTGTTACTATTTTTTATCATCATTCTCCTTATCGTTGTGGTCATTATATTATTATTATTATCATCATCGTTGTTACGGACTCGCTGCTCACATCGCCAACATCGTTACTGCTGATATTATCATTATCGCGTGCCCGCGAGAAGGGAATCGTGATTACGCGAAACGAAAGGCGACGCGCGTCTCTAAATTTGGCGACAAACGCTTCCATTTCGGCTCGCGTCGATCGAAATCCGAATTGCGTCGCAACATACGGCCGTTCTTTGATGCGACGTGTTCTAAGTGCAAATAAATTATAGTAGAGAATTTAAAGGAGAAAAGTTTTCCAGGAATTCGCTATCGTGCTAAAAAGAAAAACGCTGTGCGTTCAAATATTACACGGCTAGCAAAGAATACCGCGTAATGCGTCTCGCCCTTTGACAAATATAGTTTGCTCTTTCATCGTTAAAGGCACATTCGTGGAACGAATAAGATTAGACATAAGATTTTTGACAATTACCAATCGACCCTTCACCGTACACGTGTGCATGCTCGAACGATTTAAACAGTAAAACGTTTTCCTGTAACCGAAAGGGGAGAGCAACGCTTCTCTGTCGCAAGCACCGCGCAACAAAAGAATACGGAGAACCCGCTTGCAACGACGACGGACAAATGAACATAAAATAGAAACTAAAAAAGATGGCAAACTTTCTCGAGTCTCTTTCCGATAGGACGGCTAGATTTCTTGTCTCTCTGTGTTTCGAAGAGGAAGGGGGGACGCGCGAGAAATTCTTAACACGTTCGATCGGGCCTCGAACTATTATTAAGTCGTGCCCCGATCCAACGTGGAAGAATCGACCCGAGTATGTGTGCATCGTGTAAATAACTTCTGTGATAAGAATCGATTAATTAATCATTGCCGAACGCGAAACCCCTTGAAATGAACGTTCCGTTGGGATCCGGTGCCATCCGATGAATCGCCTCTACCGAACAAAATCCTTGTATCTCTGCTTGTCGACAAATCACGCACACGCCTAGATATATAAGTAAAACCGTGAGCTCCGTATAATTCAGACTATTATTACATTATACCCTCCCGGCGTAAAGCAATTCGTGGAGCGAATTATCCACACGCATCGTCGACCTGGCGGGTCACCCTTTCGCGATTTCTTTGACCGCGATCGGATACGAGTCACAGAGCGAACGTGCCACATGGATGCATCCGCGTTTCATCGCATCCGCGCAAATGCAAAAATCATCGATGCTATCACGAGCGTGCACCGGTTATGACCGCGAGCGAGTAAATCGATCGCGTCTAATTGATTTTACGAACCGGTCGTTAGGGTGCTCTTCGAACCGGCCAATTGTCGATATAGTTACGAATTCTCGAGCGCGTGCAACGCATATTGTACCGCGCGATTCCGTCGGTCGAATCATTTGATCGGAAAAAAATATATACATATATAAAACGGCACTGTTCGATTTGGCCCGGGCGACCGTTGCAAATGAACGGAGTCGAACGTCTGACCGATGCACGCGGACAGCTGTATTTCCAGTCGGCTGGCCGGCTGACCAAAATCATACGCTTCCACTGCGTGTTTCCTATTTTTCCGCCGAATACGAGTGAAAACGCGTTCCATTCGTTTTTATATGCGCACCCTCAGTCCACGATGTTTTCGGCGCACTTTTTCACAGCGATCACTGTTTGCGGCAGGTGTATTATACGGATGTTTGGATTATTTTTAATGTGGTGGCTTATTTATTTTCCCAGTCTTGGGTGTCGGAAACGTGGTTCATATTTGCGACAAGTTTTTATGCTTGGAGCGATTTTCCAAGAGCGGCTATAGAATCGTGATATTTTGATCTTACATTTGTTTGAGAGTTTCGATGCAGTTTTGCTAGCCTCCGTAATTTATTTCAATCTGCTATTAAAAATTTATTTAACTATCTTCTCTATTAAGTGTCTCATCGACCAGCAATTTGTTCGTAGTTTCCACATAGCTATCTCAGCAAGGATTATTCCCGTAATCGCCGCATATCATGCGCAACACTAGCAATTTTCCCGCGTCCGTTAATTAACGAAATAGACAGATCATAAGAGTGATGGTTTCGCGTTACGTGGCCGAATTTAACGCGCCTTCATTCACGGCTAATTGCTGTCAATTACTGGAAGCTCTGCTTGACGAACGAAGGCCCGGGACAGATGACGGAAATGGCCAGGCTTAACGTGGAAATTGCCAATCGTCGTCTAATTTGCCCGGTTGCTGTGCAATTTCGCGTTGATACCGAAGAACCAGAGCGCGAGCCTCTCGATAATGCACCTTGATACGTACGTGCTCGGAACCCTATCGACAATCGACGAAGCCTCCGTTGTTAAAGTTCCTATCGGGGTTTCTCTTTCGTTAAGATCGGGAAAGAGTCAAATGTTGAATTCGATAATCATGAGTTTTGCTGGCAATGAGAAACGCGACCGAGCCAAGAGGGAGTTGGATCAAATTATTTTTTCAGATACCGTACAAACTGTCTTTCGTTGGATCCTGTAATATCCATTTGTATCTTCTGTAATCTTGGCGATATCGATGTCGGTTTAATGCTCAATACGTCCTCGACACGTTTCGATCTCGAATGGCACCGGAAGTCGACGGCTACCTAATCAATTATCAGCGCGTGATATGGTGAAAAAGGAAACACTTGTTACACGTTTAGCGATTTCGTTTCGGGCAAGCGAAAGACAGAGTTATTATTAAAGCACATCGTGTGTTAATTACATACACGTAATACTACTACAGGTGGACTACGCGAATATACATATACATACGTATAAATATAGGCTGGAGCGGCGTGTATGTATAGATATATTATGTATATTCATTAACGTGTAAATGTACAGGGTGTCCCGGGTTTTTTTCCGGCCAAACTACAGGAGCATATTCTAGAAGTAGAAATGAAAAAGGAATGTTACTTGAAGTTCGGTTAGAAACGCTTTATTACAAAGTTATAAACAAACGAAATCGAATTTGGTAAGGGCCGAATTTCCTGATAATTTTCTTTCATTTCACTGACTGAGTTATTAATTCATAATCCGCGAAGTAAAATCCGCCGTTACCAAATTCAATTTCATTCGTTTATAACTTTGTAACAAAGCGTTTCCAACCGAACTTTGAACAACATTCTTTTCTTGTTTCTACTTCTAGAGTATGCTCCCGTAGCTTGGCCGGAAAACCCCGGGACTCCCTGTATAAATAGGCGCGTGCTTAGGCGATATCGTTATTATAAATATAAATTCTATAAACGACGTATATATAATTTAAGAAATTCACTCATACGCATAAACCTAGCTAAAGAAAGAATTTACGGAGCATCGAAATGGGGATGGTGTCCGTCGGGATACGATACCCACGCGAAGCTCGTAACGTTGAATTATACATATTATATATATATACACGGTTAATAGTGCGAGGTGTTAATAAAATTGTAATAATACTTTAAGGGAATTCATTATACGTATTATAATGAACTAAATACAAAGGAATTGAATTAGGTTACACGGGCAATCAATTAGCGTGTCCCCGATGAATTCGTCTCTGTTCCTATTCTCTGAAACGTACCCACCCCCGTGGTGTACGGCGGGGTGGTTGATTTTGTATCGTTCTTCATCGTTTCTCGATCGTATACGCGCGGGGATCGCGGGACACACGAATTAAACCGCGAACTTACTGTGATCGGTGTCACCGTGGCGTCGATAATCGACTCGCATGGAATTACATTTTATTTCGCAGCCGGAGCCATTACTTGCTGTTCGTTAAAAAAATAAGACGGCCAGGTCCACCGTAGCAGAACGCATTTGTTTACATTTATACCGAGCGTGAATGAGCATGTGCATCGTTTATACGAAACTCGACGGAACTCAGCGGCGCGAGATTTAACGAGAACCAAAAAGAATCTCAAACCCGATCACACCCTTCGTTAAGCTTCCTGGCGAAAGAACGGGAGGAAGAGGGCTGGTGAATTTCATTCTAATCGAGATCGTTTTATTCCCATTTACCTAGCTTGATAGACAAAAAAGAAAAAGTTTCTTTTTCATCGTACTCCCACCTGTTTTCACCCTGCAACTTGGCTCTCTCTCTCTCTCTCTCTCCCTCCCTCTCTCCTTGCGAGAAGATACCTAAGGAAACACGGCGAAGGGATAGGCATAATCTATAAAAGACCGGCGCTTGTTCGCCCTATCGATTTGGGTTCTCACGCGATTCATCGACGCACCGATCATTGCATGCCACACGAAACGACGCACAATGACGTAGGTACGTACTAATCGTTGCACGCGTCGAGCTTATGCATGTGTATCATACACACGCATATGCGCGCAAACAGAGGCCGCAATCGCGAAGCGAAACTGTGCGAATTGATTACTGAATTAATAGCGAGGGCTAAGTTTCGTTCGATCACGCGACTGTTGTGGTGAAAACGTTTTTCCTTACAGAATCGAATCGATTGATCTACTTCCCAATGCTCTTTTCACGCGAGTTTTCGTAACTTTTCTACCGGTTTAAGTGACACGCAGGTGATCGGGACGAAACGTAACCGTTTCCTTGATTAATTCGGTACATATCTTTCGGAACGCTATTTCAGCTCTCATAAACTAGCCGTTGAATCGATCCAGTAATAGGCATTTGAACGTGGTTTTAGATATTATTACGACACCTATTAATAAAGAAGTGTGGCTCGTTCGGGCAGCGTGAAGTCCGCGTGAAATTGGGTTTGGAGCGGATACAAACCAGGGGGGCTACCACATAATAATTAAACAAATAAGATAAATAAGATATAAGAGAAATAAAGCCGCGCGGTATGCTCAAAACGTAGACGGAAAGTTTTATCTCTGTACATGCGCTTAAGAGAATCCTTTACCTAGAAACTATTGCGACTATTACGATGTTTAACGAAAGAAGCAAAACAGAATGAGGGAGAGAAACGATAAAGCGGGTGAAAATGAAGATGGGGAACGAAATGAAACGCGGCGTTCGATGCGGAATAGACGCAACACGTCTAAATAGTTTTTAGCGTTTAAGTCGACTAACGAAGTAACGAATGAACAACCGGCGTGCGACTGGATCACGATTTCGACGATCAGAATCGCCGTTCGCATGGCACAATAATATCCGTTTATATAAATCGCGGCGAGAATCGCATGGAAATGTAAAATAAAGGAATAAATAATAAAAAGGAGAATATTGTGAGGAGAATTCAATGACAGCCAGTATCATGATTTACTGCACACTTTCTCTACCCTCTCTCTAAAGAATTCTCGACGTCCTTTGAAAATCACCGAGGGTGAATCATTGATCGAATTATCCATGTATCTCGGAGCAAAAATTATTCAACAATTATGGAAAATTCGTTGCACCACTGATTTGTAAATCATGAACAATTAAGGTAAGCTAGAGCTCGAAATGTTATATTTGCTACTGACAAGCTTGTTGTTACAAGGGTTACAGCAACGGTGAATTTCATTTCGACAAGTGAAACATTTCAAAGTACCATCTGGAGATATTTTGTGCTACGCGAATCGACGTTCGAGTGAAAAGCGAGGGTGAAATGAAGCGAAAATGTAGAAAAACGGGGGACGTAGATGCGACACAAAAAAGAACAGGAAGATTCGACTACGCGCGGAAGAGCGATGAAATAAACATCCGTATTATCTTCTGAACTAAATATAGGTGTACAAATATGAAGAATTTAAGGATAATGTTATCGATTACCAATACGTATTAAAAATTAAATGGGGCGAGCAGAAGTGGAATATGCCGGATCGAAGGGCATTCAGGATCGATTGGCTTGTTCTTATTTGTTAATTTATTAATTACTTGATTCATTTTGCTGGTATTAGCTGTAGCTTAAACTGTAGCGTAAAATTACTCTTATTTTAGAAGTATTCTATTTTATCAAATTCTATGCGCAACGTACTTTTATTTCCATTAGAAAAATATGAAGAAACCCTTGTTCATAAATCTCTTTCGTTTGTGCACCAATCTTAAAATCTGTAAGCTTTTTATATGACTATTTAAAAAAAAAATTAAATAGTGTTTACTTTACACGAACAGCAAGACTGTCATCTGTCCTGCGAACTTCCAAATCTTCTAATTTCTGTCAAGGTTTTACACAATGGATTTACCGTATTCTTTATGAAAAGGTTTTATTCCACATAATATTGTCTGTTACAATGTACGACACAATGTCGCGTCGCGACGACCCCACATGCGTGTGTGTGAAAGAAGAAAAGTGTATTGTGAAAGCTGTTTAGCGAAGTGAAGATGTTTATCGTTAATTATTATCATCGGTCGACCAGCCGAAAGCAGGATTTCCTGACCGCGTCATTACGAATGATTTCGTTATCAGAGGAAATTCTGTAAACGCGCCGCGTAGCTTGTATTATACGAAAAATAAAATATTACATATAAAATGTTCGACTGCGTTGCAAGGGCAATTTTATTTATACATTGTACATTGTAAATCCGGTGGAATGTGTACCATTAAATTACAGCCAGGCATTGAATGATTTCATGCGCATAATCGCTACACCGCGTTGCATTGCCTTTGAGCGATTCACTTTGAAGCACCAATAATTCTAATGTCGATCGTGACGGATTAATAAACTGCGTTGCACGGGATAAATCAATAGCTTATGTCGGGGCCGTGCGCGCATTTTATTACGATAAGCGTTGAACAAACATTTATTCATTCTGTGCGCCGGTTATTTAAGGGAGATTATTACGCGCGTTTCGCAATTCCACCGAATCGTAAGTAAGGTGTACGTATAACGTTTTTGTACGATTTTATTTCACCGTGTTGCGTCGCATACATATGTACATGTCCCTTTGTAATATCGAGCTGATTTTTCTGTAAATAAACAAACGCGCGCGCCACGCAGTTGTGTGAAACGAAGGGAATAAACTGATGTCTTACTGAATACGGGTTTGTTGAATTAGTAATTATTTATTTTATAATAACGCGATTAAGCGAATGGATTTAGTTATTTCTGTGATCAATTACTCTATCTGCTGCATAATTTGAAGAGGCACGGGTCTCGGCGTGTGATCAATTGGTAGATCATTGATAATTATCGAAATCATTCTCTAGGGCCAGTATGAGTAATAAAGTAGACAATTGCTCGGGTAAAATTTTTCAGGTGAGAAATAGACGTATCTTGGAAGCGTCTTGCGCAATTTGCCGCTTCATACATTAAAAGTATTCGCCAGAAACGAAGGATAAAAAAATAAATCGGCAAAATTGATAAACACGCGATTATGGCATTTTGCACCAATCAATATGATTGTCTCAATATAATGAGGATCACGTCAATGCACAAAGTTCACGTAACATAATAAGTCTATTCTGTACCTCGCCTTTGCTTTCGTTTGAATCACATCTTTATTCAATAGATAATTCACTTAAAAATAAAGTTACAACAAGAAATTTTCTAAAATATAGCATTTACTAACAATTTCAATGGAACGAATAAAATATACGACGTAATTAGTCTTCCTATATCTCTGTACATAATATCTAGGAACATGGTGTCCATAGTGCATTTTATTTCTAACATTTTGTGAAATAAATTTTATGGAACAGTTCTGAAGTTTCCAAGTAAACGAGCAGAACTTCATGTACTATTTATACAGTATGTACCTCCTCTCCTGTGTCATGTGCTATTTTACTTTAATAAGAACTTCAATATTCAACGATTCCAATAATTATTATCTTCATTATGAAAGGATAAATACCCTACAACGTAGCTGTTAAAAATAAATTCTCTGTAACAACTTAGCTGTATACATATTCATATCTCCATAAAAATATAACATATTTGTCGTCAAGTAATAACACGAGAAGGAATATACATGTCGTTGACGTAGGTAATTGAAATTCTGCATAGTTGTTACATTTATGAAATGCTTAAGAAAATAAATAGTATCCTATAATGAAATTTCTAACGTTCAATTAGATTTACATAAGTGCTTGTAAAATATAACACGATCACTCCTCTCACTTACTGGCTATGAAAGAACAATCGGTACTGTTATATAACAGTACGGACCTAAGTTA
The DNA here is from genome assembly GCA_023838395.1 of Holcopasites calliopsidis. Taxonomy (NCBI): domain Eukaryota; kingdom Metazoa; phylum Arthropoda; class Insecta; order Hymenoptera; family Apidae; genus Holcopasites; species Holcopasites calliopsidis. The sequence continues at coordinate 6,824,848 of JALHAQ010000005.1, read as the reverse complement.
ACCTTCTTGCTCATTTGAGACATTAAAAATTGAGATTGATATCGCACTATAGAACCGTAGAATCCTGTTCATCCGTTTGTAATTGGACTGCTGCCCCATAGCAACCTGGAATTTTATTCGTCACCAATTAAAATCTACTTTCGTAGCTTTTCAAACTTTAAAACCTTCTCTACGGTATCTAATCTTCGTCTCTAATTTTTCTACGAATATAAACGCGCCCTGCTTGAAACTTATAGTAGATATTGTATAATATAACTATCGATTGTATGTAGTGCAATGGTCATATAAATGTAATGGTACTAAATAAAAGAAAGGAAAGAAAGGAACGAAATAAAAAAAGAAATATATGCATATACATATATCTATATTATCAAAACTCATCAGATGTAGGCATTTCTTATTAATTCGTAAATGTGATAAATAATAGAATTAACGTTGTAAAAGCATACACAACTACACATTATTTATAAAAATTTTAATAGAAGAACGTGTGAAGGAAATTAATCTTTCATGCTATGACAACATAAGTCATTATTCACAATTTTTAAATAATTGGAAATGCATAAATTTATAATACATAAAAATGCTGTAGAACTTCATATATCTAAAAGATAATGTGATTAAATAATTTGGTTACAGTTTATCTGATGGACACACATTTTATAATAGTGAAAGTTTTGGAAATGTAAAATTTAATATAAGGTAAAAGAAGTGGACAAACCTCCAAAGAAGAGTCATAGAAAAAGGTAAACAGGCAAAATACTCGTATTATCAAAATATATGTTGTCACTTTACGTGCTGCTTAACATCGAAGTACAATATTGAAAGATGATACAAGTATTGTAAGATTTATTAGATAAAGAAGTAGGACGAGTAATTGATAGTAAGTCGCGTGCTAGAATTACAGCCATTAAATTACAGCCACGTAGTCTTCGACATAATGTAACAACATTATAAAACGAGTGCAGGCTATAAGATAAATGTATGTTTATATTGAAAGGCAATTGCGTTATTTTTTCTGTATTTAAGATTTTGGTTTAAAAGTTAAATGCTGTAGAAAGAACGTTAGTATAAAATTGGAAGTTTTTAATGCGCGCAACTGTTGCAAGCAGAATAATATAATTAGCTTAAACATATTTGTAGTGTTAAACTGAACAATGGAGGGCTAGTTTTACTAAAATAAAGAAGATTCAAATGCAGTAATATAAATAAATGGCCATTAACTACAGTGCGAGTCATTTTTCAACTGATTTCAATAAGTCCAATGTCTGCAATTTGCCTAAAATAAAATTAAAAATTTGACCATTATTAAAATATTAAGCAATAAAATTTAATTAAATTCATCTATCAATTTCGTGGCACAGCTATTAATCATTCTTTTTATGCAATAGGTAACTCCATTAATAATAAAGATGGCTATTTTCTCCATAGATCATTTTAAAATTATTAATTCAAGTTAATCGCTTCTAGTAACTTTGTGTGTTAAGATAAAGTCTGCGGCATTTATTCGAACTCTGTATCGAAGTTTGTGTTATCAAAATGCGAACATTGTACGCACTACGTTATTGTGCGCGTTCATTGATACGTAACTTAAATAAACGGCATTGTTCCTTACTTAATGTCATTCAAATATAATAAATACCAGGTAAATCATGCAGTTAACGCCAAAAAAAAATATCAAGTCTTCAGTCACATGCGCGATCGATTTCTTAATCGACACAAACGAGGGGAACTACAAAAGAGGATAATCAAACGCACCGAAGAACTTGCATCTTCTACTAAATATATGTAACTTACACGATATTAATGATTTGTCTCTCGTATAATTATCTTTCTTCGTGCAGTTGCATTCTTATGTTGATTAATTGATTAATTGCGAAATTGATTTGTCTTCTCACATGAATATACTTTTTCGTGCAATTGCACTAGAAACAACAATTATACTATCATACAAAGTTATTGTACAAACTTGACAATTCAGCAAGTTGTACATTCGGTGCATGCTTTCCCTTAGTACGCAATAACTAAAATTACCGCAATTATTACTGCCGTATGCAAACGATAACGTATAAAATTGTAAAGCATATAGGAATTATTAATTTGTCTTTTCCTCGAATGAAATTAATAGTTGTTCGAAAGAATTCTTCGGAAAAAGAGATCGTCTGAAAATCATTTTGTGACGGTACTCTGACGTTCATATCAAAATTTTAAGCGCAGTCGATCAAAATAATAATAATCGTTACGTAAAATCTGTACATAACATTTCCGTTTTAGCGTGAATCATACGCGATCGTGCAGTTTTCCCTTTTATTTTATGTAGAGACTGTTGTTTCGGCACGGTATTTCAAGCGATGCGGATTTCTCTTACTGGTACGGCGAGCTTTTCCGCCAGCCATGAAAACTCTAAGCAACCTGCTCGTACTTGACTTTATTGATGTTACTAGCTAGGCAACACGCTAGGAAGACTCCCACGAGCGGGAAGAAAGCTATCCCGACTGCTATCCCACCGACCAGGCCGATGTTGCCATTAATGAAATCCAAGACACGAGTGTAGCAGCCCTGTGAAATTAAATTTCAATTGTTATATACGTACTTTGACCGCATGGTTTTCTATAAAGTACAAACTGACAATTCTGGTAACGCTCGGGTAACACTTGGAGGAAGATTAAGGTACGACGTTCCTTTTGTACTCCAAAACCTGATTGTTAAATCATCTGGCGCTTGAATGTTTATCTTTAAATGCAACTGGTTTCTTAATAAAGATCAAAATCAATGAAGATGTTTCTAGCAAAGATGCTTCTTCTTGTTTTGTTTTTTCTTAAAGTACAATCTTATCTCTTGTATATAATAAAAATGATTATCACATGCTATTCAAATAGCAAGATTTTGTCAAATAATTGTCTGTTTTATACAAGGATCAGCTGTGCATGTAAATTAATTGCCAGAGATGCATTTCACCGAAAGGATTAAATCAATGAAGAATGTGTTTTGTTAAATTTCAGCGTTTGATACTTTCTGAATATTGTTTCTAACAAAATGCTACTATTAATCGCTACCATTACCCTGCTCAGGGAGTAAAGACCCTTTTCAATTGATTTTCTGTCGTTCCATTCTTATTCCTCGGTTTTACCTTACCTGGGTATAAATGTGATCTACGTCATTAACGTCGCAAGTCTCTTTTGGCACTTTGCAACAAGAGAGGGGTATCTCCTTCGGTGGATACATGTTTAACCAGTCGCTGTACCCTCGATTGCCGCAACACTGTAGCTGTAAAGCAAAACGTATTAAATCGAGATTAAAATAAATAATAAAAATCACTCTGAGTATTAAATATAAATAACGATGATAAATTACAGTCGACTGCGTGGTATCCATATCAGCAGTTTTTCTATCGTCTTGCCCGTACACGGCCATAGTTTCGTTGAGATTCTGATCGAACTTTTCATCTAAGTTGGCCCGATAGGCGTAGATCGATGCACCGGCTGCAAGTACCAGTAATGCGACAACAGCTAGAAATGCACCGTACTGGAAACGAGGACATTTTAATTAGTTCGTAAATTACAAAATTATCATCAAGTTTATTTATTGTTTTGAAAAACGTAAATTTCGAATTTCCCTATACTTACGCATAGCTAAAATATCGAACACAGCGCGACACATTTAAATTGACACATTTAATAGCATTTGGTGGTCCATCGAATATTATTCGAAGTTTGTTATTTTACACCAAAAATAGAATTTCTATCTGAAATAATATCAGCATATAACTCGGCTTACCAAGTACAAAAGGGCTGGATGACCACGAGTTGTGCAACAGCACGCAAGCGTTGCAGCCAATGTTAAAATCGCCCCCAAACTTGCCAGCGCCAATAAAGCAGCCCTGCTCCCTTCCGTGCTTACGTCCATATGATTGGAAAGTTGAATTCGCATTAAAATACCGATGCAGAGCATCAGTATACCGAACACCTGTGACAATTATTCGCACACGTTTAATTTGCATGTTTAATAAACGAAAAAAGAATAGAATTTAGTCTTGCACGTTTTACTAACAAATTAATGTACACACTTTTGCTATATCAAAATTGAATTTTACAATATTATCCCAAGAATAATAGCCTTCATTGAGCAACAATATGGAAAGCTCAGCTAGACAATGAGCAGGGTATTTTTTTTATTATGATATTAAACTACTCTGAATAATTAAAAATGCCTGCTTTTTATACTTTTTCTATACTTCTATACTTTTTTCGGTCTACAAAACCACCCTTTGGTTCCCATTATCTGCCAAAGGAAACTTGGAGTTTTCGTACTCTATTGATCTAAAATGCATGAGGAGTACTGTGATATTTACAAAAAAAAAAATCGTCTCCGGTACGACGACCCTAAAAAATGAGAAGGGTGAAAATGAATTCGATGGAAAAGATATGATAATGGTAGCATGACAGGGATGTTATGAAAATTGTGCAACAGTTGGCCCGAAGCTACTATAGTTTCCCGACACAGGATTTCTCGAATCTACTTGTCGGGGGCAGATTACATAAATAAAATTCTCTCTTACCCAGAAGACACAATTGAACAGCATCAGCAGGGTCTTCATGCAAGCCATCATTGCCACTGTTTCCAATCGTTTCGCCATTATTTCGCTCGACGGATTCCTCTTCCCTTTCGTTCGATGTCCTCACCGCCGATTAAGTTTTTCGAAAGTATCACGCACTACTCTCTTGAAACGAGTGAGAAGCCGATCGATTTGCAGCAGCGTTGCACTGGCTTACGTGTTGCGTGCGTGGCTTCCCCACCAATTTGTGCATGCGCGTTGTGGCATTCGCTTTACCCTTTAACAGATGGTTTTATGGAAAAAAGTTGACGGAAAAAAAAGACATAGGCCAATGAAATAGAAATTATATGACGAAGATTATAATTGAAATAAGATTCATTTACTGTTATGTTACTATTACTTTATTCCGATACTTTTGGTCTGAAACTGAAGACATGAATATTTCGCGAATGAAGATTTACAATATATTAATATACTCATGATGAATGCAATGTTCATTAATGTAGTGACGCTGTTGTGCTCTACACCCCTGATTTGTTTTTGTATTGCCCTTTTAAATTAAGCAGCTTTAATATGTGAAACAATATTACCTGATTATATAATTAACAATTATATTGCATCGATAAACGCTAAACTTACGTTTCTCCATTTTAATACAGATCAACAGAATTGTGATTTTAATTGGAGAAATTTTATACAAGAATGTAATTAATAAAGGTGAACTCGTACTTCTTTACTTATATCACTTGATACAATAAATGTAACAGCGCGGTTTATGTACAAATTTAATATATTTGTCACAATACATAATTGTGGGAGACATGGTTAACAAAATCGCGTGTGGGTAGTAGCTTTGATACAAAATAAAGATATTCAGTTGAATGATAACAATTGAGATAATTTAACTGTATACGTATGCATGTACCGATTAAATTAATTAAAAGTATTACACGATAACAGCAGGAGATTTCATTCATTTCTGTGGTTTGTTGTAACGATGCGGAGAAACGGAGGGGTCGATGTTCCTAGAATAATTCAGCAAAACGCTCGACCAAATCACATCGTTATCGCCTGCAATGGGATGGTGTTTGATCGTTCTGGACCTTCTTTTGGATCTTCGAATATCGACGAGCCTTTTAATGCCGTCCTCAGGCTGGGTTCCTGTGTCGTTTCCATTCAAAATCGCACTGTCTAACTGGGTGTTCTGATTCTTCAGATTCTTATCCGTTACCTCGCACTCCAGATAATTGTTGTTCCTCTCTTCTTCTTCATTCTCAACTACTGTCAAATCGTTCTCGTCCTTCTGCTCATCGGTGGCCGCGCCTTCGTTCAAATCGAGCTTAGATAAATCTACATTGAACCAAGTGACAGAGTCGGACTCATTCGCGTCCAGAATGGGGCTCTCGGCCGTGTCAAAGACACCCTCAACATTCTCATTGTCGAATCCATTCTCCAGCAACTGATTGGCGATGAAATCCGACACCTCGTTGACGTCCCACTCGACCAGCTCCTCGCTGCTAATAGAGATTCTATCCTCTTGCCCGTCCTTAGCCTCGTCAGCTTGCTTCTTCCCGTTCCTGATGTCGCCGATAGTCTTGAAATAAATACTATGGTCGTACCTGTACGTCTCCAGGCAGGTGCTGTCCAGGCTGCTGTTCGATTGATAGCTGAACGTACCGCAGCAGTTGATCTTCGCCTCCTCCGGTCGGGGCTTTCGTCGCGATTTCTTCAGCGTGTGGAAACGCGGACTCCACGAGATATCGTCGACGATGAGCTTGTTCGCGGAGATGCTCCAACGGGGCTCCTGCCCGTCCTGCATGGTCATCCGACCTCGCGACAGCCTCTGCGACCTCAGACGATTGTAGCCCCTGGCGTACGCGGCCCATCTCTCGATCCTCTGGAAAATATACTCCGTCTCCTCGCTCCACCACTCGGACAGACCCTTTTGAAACATCACACCGACGTCTTCCGTCATGGTCGCTGCGGATCGATCGGCCCAAGGGAAAAGGTAGCCCCGCGGACTACATAAGAGCGATTTAAGGGCGGCTACTAAGTGGGAAAGGGCGATTCCGGTAATGGAAGGCGCGAGACAATTGGACTCGGAATGAGACGTCGATGTGATTTATAGGGTTCCGCGGAAGCACTAAAAATACCGAAGCCGTTGCAGAACCGTAGTAATCCGTGACCGTGACTTCGTGCAGACGTTACGTCAAATTCGCTCTCTCGTTTCGATGTCTGCGCGGATTATTCCAATATCCGCAGTGCGCGAGGACATTTTTGCTTTCATCATTTTTTTATGAACTACAGCGCAGAGGGCAATTTTCTTCTTCGTTGTCTGTTTAATATAATTTTGTTTACGCAACTCTCTGCAAATAATAGAAACTTCAGCTAAGGGTAGCTAGTTTAAAAATACAATTTATGAAACTGATTTTTCTGTATAATATTGTTAAACCACTCGAAAACTGTTGAATACCGCTTTAAGATTAGAATAATAATAAACCGCTATATTTTAACATTAAGCATCAGCAAAATTATTTTTCCCGAGAAGGATGTTCGTTATAGAAACATAAAATCATCACTTTAATAATTATATAATTTTTATAATTTTTCACTTTGATTTAATTTAAATATTAAGAATACAAGCTGATTAAGGAATGATCCGAACGGCAACTCATTGGAAACGACTGTGGAGCAATTTATTGACAGTGGTCCGCGAGTTTCTCGAACTATAAGTCGATTTCTACATGAATAAAGTGGCCTCCGCTGTCTTGTAGAGATAAAAGTCGTGTTGAGACGGTAATATGGTTATCCGAGCTGCCAATCATCGGATACCATCGCGGAATAAAGAGTGCTCGATAGAGGAGGCGTAGAAGAGGCGAAGAAAATTGTTTGTCGGAGCACAGGTACGCGAATTAAAATTCAAAGAGCTCAACGTTCGCCCGGGATCCCGGGGACGATGGGGTTCTCGTATAAAAAGGCAAGTGAAAGCCGTGGTCCGTGCATTCTTTCGCCGATTTCCGGTCCCACAACACACTGCTGAAGGAGCTGTTATTTCTGCACGTAATAACTATTTGCTGCACATAGTTTCCCCTTCAAATTACCCTGTACTATTACCCCGTAATTTCACTTGTAGATATGAATTTAACATTTATTGTAAGTTGCGTGATGGCAGTCGTCTGGTTATTTTCTGGGAAATGCGATGCAGCCTCCGAACTTGTTAGCCACGTGCAGCGGGGGCTCCGCAATCGCCCCGTACTGAGAGGGTAATTATGTATTTGTTATTCGTATTACTAAAAATATATACACAATGATATGTTGGACATTATTAGTTTTATAAAACAGCACATATAACAATCTACGCATGCAATGTTACCAATTTTATGTATCTGCAAAACAGTTTAGTTTCGTTTCAAAGTTTATCGCATTTCGCTGGTCAAATAATCGCAGCAATATTTCTCTTTTCCTTTTGCTTAAATGATATCGAATTTGGATTGACACTTTATTAAAAATTCTGCAGGTTTTCGATGGCAAATCTACTTGGGGAGGACGATGATTTTATAGATTTAAATAAGCGGCAACATTTCGATGACTACGGGCACATGAGATTCGGAAAGCGGGAGCAATTTGACGATTACGGTCATATGCGGTTCGGTAGGAGTCACGATGGTACTAAATAATTCATCATACACGCAATCGTGCTGTGTTGTATCACTGTCGTTACGAGAGTCACAGTTTGTTCGAACTCTAGGTAAAATGTATTTTACATGACAAGTACGCATTTCGTTACTTCTCCCTTCCTCTTCCCTGTGAAGTGATATGCAAATTCCATAATTAATTACAAGTACGATTAAGAGTATGATTATTGTTGAAATTAATCATTCAGCTGTAGTGCATCGTTTATTGTCCATAACGTTTGAGTGTATTGATATCGTTGCACGAGATATTATTGTATCAGCAATAAATGAGAAATGATATTAAACCTAATTTTGAAGCAAATAAAAGAATCGTAATTATAATATTATAGAGTGGCAACAAGCTACAAAAATTCTAGAGTTGCACTAATTCACATATACTTAATCAATAAAATAGGTATTTCATAGATAATCGAGATTGTTTAATACAGACTCGTGATTGAATCTTCACAATCAATAATACGTGTTGGAAAAGCTACAAGTATATTTAACTTCCATTTACACTTTTCTTTTAAAGAGTATACTAAACAATTTAAGAAAGTAATTTAGTAAAGGTACATAATGGCATTGTCATTTATTGATAAAATAATGTCAGCGTTCAAAATAAAGAAAAACACCATCATAGGTACGTTTCTCTCTCGCAATAGATTATTTATTACCTAAGAGTCGACAAAATGAATTCCCACGGTTATATATCTCAATTTTCCATCTTGCACTCTTTTATCTTGGAAAAATCGATTTGCTCTGATGGCTGAGACTCGTGCAACTTAAGCGTGTGCAATTTACCCCTCCTTGACTTTAAGTCGGCTATTCGTTGGTGAAGTCCCATATCGTCGTCCAAAAACGTGTACATTCCATCTCGCTTCTCCAATTCCTCGAGACTGTAACCAATTGTTCGTCGATTCAGGAGCCACGGTTCCGGTGGCGGCGGTGGCGGTAATGGTCTTGGCTTAATAGGATGAGGTGACCTGTAATTAATTTCCGTAGTCGTCCGATAATCCATGCAACGTGCTTCTTCACGATCGAATAATATATCCATTAGCGACAGCTCCTTCTCCTCTTCCACCCTGCAATATACCGTGTTTCATTAAATATTCTAATATATTTAGCAGATATCCGTGGAAAATTATTTAAAAAAAAATAATTTATTTGATACGTACCCTGCTGACGCAAAAGCCTTCATATTACGCAAAGTGCGTTGCGGATAAATTGGCTCGTACTGCCGTTTTAATTCTATCTGAGACAGCATAGCTTGTGTCTCTGTAACTCCTGTGCAAGTAACATCCGGGCCTAATCTTTGGTACGATGATTTATGAAGATGGCCCTTCGGTGGAAATATATCAGTGTTGTCTCTGGGTTCCGCCAGTGAGTGCATCTGCCTGGTAAAATGAAATGTCTATCTTTTATCAAAAGGAGTAACATATCAAACGAGTCATTGTGTAAAATTTATGCCGCGTCTGAAATCTAATGAAGCAATTAATGACAAATCATAAAATGTTACTTACAGAGACATATTGCAAAATTCAGAAAGGATAATAATACTTTTATTCGGCTGTTGTCCTTTTTCGTAAATAATCATAGAAGTAGCGTATCATATTAAATACGCAAAAACATTTTTTGCTCTAGAACTACGTGTCCAGTGAATACACTCGTGGTAAAACTTCTTGTAAATATCGATGCGATAGACGTTGCTATTCGCAACAGGAGGGTTCGTTTTACCCTTTCCCGCCTCGCTAATGTGGAAACACTTCTTCCCACGACCCTTATACGTGTAATATTGTCAATTTGAAGTCACACAGATTATATAAATAAAAAGTATGCGATAGCTGACATTGATATTGCACACGATTGTGAAACGGAAATTAAAAACACGTGTAATTGAGAAGCTTGTTAGAAGAGTGATATTAAATTACATTATCATCACTTCGCAAATAAAACAGTATTAATAAACTTCAAACGCTTTACATCGTCGAACGAACAATAATTAGATTGTTTCAAAATATACAATAGAGGGGTAAATATGCATTACGTGTTAAGGGATGAAGAATAGTTCGTTTTATTTATACATACGTATATTATCAATAATATACATATAAGCATTTATGCTTACCAATCGTGGACTTTTACTTTTTCATTATATAAAGCAGGCACATGGAAGACAATTGCTTCCAGATTTTTGCCTTCATCATCACATGTTGGAAGCGCAGCCTGTAAATAACAATTTTGCATTCTTTCTATAAATATCTAATGCTATTGCAAATCTTTTCAAGCAGTATGCGTTGTACATGTTATAATTAAAGCTTTATAGTTAACCGAAATTTACATATAAATAAATTGAACCTTACGCTTCTTGCCTGGCTCATTAACATTTTGTCCGTTTTATATAACACTTGGAAAAATATTTTTTACATCCTTTAATACGTCATAGTAAGAATTGTAAAACAACATTGTCATGAATGTGGCAACGAATGTTCCAAAAATATGCGATTTATGAAAAATACTGTGCTTGAATGTATGATAACTTCGCGTTGCCTGCAATTAAGAACACTAAAAATAATTCGCATAATAAAAGATAATAAAATAGCTAATCAAATCAAGTTGAAACATTGAATTAGTCCTAAACAATTAGACAGAATTAGAGTTTACTTTGAGCTGACTTGCAACAGTATAGAAAATGAATGCTACGTTGCAGGAAATTATTTTGCAAAGATGTAGAAAAAGGGTTATCCCTTTAGAAGCTTACGGGGAAGAAGAAGGAGAAATGTTAGACATTGTAGAAGAAGAAAATGAAATAATAGAAGAGTTACCTTTTGAGGACATTCTTGCTGAGAAGCGAAGAATATATAACGCCAAAGAGGAATTCATTTATCTGCTTTACAATGACATTCTGATGTATTTTCTAAAAGGGTAATTATTATGATTTATTACTAGTAAAATATATAATTCCTAGTGAAACTTTTGCAACTAATTCCCAGACATATTTGTACTATTTGAAAGCGATAGGAAGCACTTTATATGTACATATACAACAGCGAACAGGGATCACTGTGCTTTTTATGCAGTCAATTTTTGTTGGCTTTATGATGGCACGCTGTTAAAGCCTTCCGTTAAAAACAATTTATGTACGGGCATGCACGTTTTAAAAATCATGTTGAATGTGTCAATTATTAACGGGAAAGTAGTAATACTATTTTATGCAGGTGGGATGGAAAATATTTAAGAAAAAAGCCGAGGAGGCAAGTTCATAATTCTGAAGATACATCTGACGAGGATGAATACCATTACGAGGGTAGCGATTACGTAGATAACGTAGACGAACTTAAAGCATCGAACAGTAACAGTGGAGAGTACAGTGACGATGGATCGAAATCGTCCTCTAATCTGCCCTGGAAATTAACATTGCCAGATGAGTTTGCAGATATATGTTTCATTAATAATAACACGTATAGCGGCCGTATTAGCAGGAAAATGATGGAGGGCGAAGGCGTCTATAGATGGTCCAATGGTGCTCGATATAAAGTAATCATAATTTACTATAATTATTTGTCAGCAAAGCGCGCTCAGAACTCTTGTCAGCTCATTAGAAGTACTTGCTTCTGCAAGATATGTATTATTATTCCATCCAAGTATTATATTTCTCTGCTACATTTCCATCCAATAATTGATTTGCACCACACAGTATTGCCACAAATTTTCATTTGGTATCGAGGGAAATGAAAGTAAAATAGTAAACAGCCGTTGCTCGAATTTCCACGTTGCTAAAGATTAAACAGCTCCACAGGGACAGTTCGAGCAAAACCTTATGCACGGAAAGGGTTTATTAGAGTGGAATAGTGCGTGTTGGTACGAAGGCGACTTTGTCAATGGTTATCGGCATGGTAAAGGAATTATGGTGGACGGAGATAGCCGCTACATGTACACCGGTCAGTGGTTCAAAGGTCAAAGACATGGCAAAGGGTGTGTATACGCATATGTTTGCGATTAACGCCAACAATATTGGCGTTCAAATACAAATCCATTAACTCTGCGAAGTAAATGGAAATGGAAAAAACTTTGGCACAAAGATTTAAAGAGTTTCAAAGGGAAGAGTTAATGATACTTTGGCCGCTGAATGGACTCGTATCTTATAAGTCGTGGAATAATCAGCCAGCTGAATGACAATTTTTGTTCAAACGCCAATATGTTTGTTACAAAAGTTACTGTCGTTACGGTGATAACGGGTCGTACGACGGCGATTGGATAATGAACAAAATGAGCGGGGTAGGACTACGAATATATCCGAGCGGTGCACGTTACGTGGGTGATTGGAAGGATGGAATTCGCGACGGTATCGGGACCATGGTTTGGACGAATGGGAACGTTTACCGCGGGGAATGGAAGTGCGGAGAAATGAATGGGTTTGTCACTCTGCCAATTTAGAATAATTCATTGTCGAAGTGCAATCATTGGATGCAGCTGATCGGCGTGGAATAATTCAATGCTTGCAGTTATGGGGAATATATATGGAATGGATTCTTTAATCAAACATTTACCTGGCCCCAAGAGGCATCCTACGTGGGTTACTGGCGTCACGGTATGCGCCACGGCAAAGGTGATTAATTAGAGTCTTTTTCCTGCGCCGCGAAAGAGAGTAGGAGTGGTAACGAGATTATTATCCCAGGCGAGATAAAGTTGAATTCTGTCGGTGGAGCTAGATACTCGGGCTATTGGGAGAATAATCAAAAACACGGCTATGGACTTATAATTGGTAATTAGGATATGTTTTTATTCAATCGACAAACCCTTTGAGTACTCTGGCTGCACATGCATACATAAACAGATACTACATATATTTTGAGATCGCAGGGTAGTTTAAGGAACTTACAGAAACTTTTACAACTGAGAATCTCCGGCTGAAAATGTCAAAGTTTGTTCAAACCGAATAGCATTGAAAATGTTTAAATTGCCACTACTCCCAAAATGTTGATAGATATTCTAGATTACTAAACGACTAGGAGAAAAAAAATTGCAGACACTTTTAGAAGAATTGAAAATTTCAAGTTGAAAGTTTCAGCATTTGTCTAAAGCAAAATGTATTGAAAATACATCAATTAACTCTAGACGTCACAATGTTAATTTCTAATTAACAGACGACTACCAAGAGCTTCAACATTTGTCAAATTAACAATAAGTTTATCATCCTAAGGTTTTTTAATACTGTATGCAGTGCCGTTAACCAGTTGAACAAACTTTATGTTTAACTCTTTTTTTATTCAGAAAGCCAACAAAATGTAATAATATGCTTTCCGGTGTATTTCCAAGTATTCCAAATAATTTAAGATTGTACTTCATTTGTTCAGGAAATAATGGGGAAAGATTTGAGGCTAATCCATTGTTTTTAAATGACACCTTGTGTACTAGCGACGTGGCGAGCGATACTTCTGAAAATGAAGTAGAAACGAAGGAAGAAATAAAATGTGTTCGTGCTGTCACGGAAATGAAGCCAATGTAAGGATTTTAATTTATAGTAGAGTACAAGTAAATGTTCGGGCATTAGGCATAACTAAAATAGCATGGGACAATATTAAGTTAAGTATGAATGAGTAAAATTAAGGAAATTTAAGTATGGCTTAACATGGCTTTCTTAAATAGGTAGTATCAGCTTATAATATTGTCATGTATAATTTAAGTAGTATATATGTATATTTTCTCAATGCAAAACCACGCGTTTGGATTTGATGGTAAATATGTTTGAATAGGAGAAAACCAACTGAATGAATAATCGCGAATTTAACATTTCTAGATTTATCGAGAAACCCGATGAATTAACGGAAACACCGGTGACTCCTATATTAAAACCAGAACAGTTTCCCTGCTTGTCTTATTACATCACTCGATTGCTGGACCCCAAAAGCCTAGAACCATCTTTTGTACCTTCGATTTCATCCGGGAAATGTCATCAATGCGAGAACAAGTCCTGTTCCTGCTTAGCCCGCCCAGCTTCGATCGGTTACGCACTTATACAACCTGCTAGCAATTATTATTTCTATCTCAAATTGCAACTCATGAGGTTCCTTCGAATTTTTGCTTCAAAAGTCTTTGATGTTATTACACGTTATTCATTCAGTTCTTAAAAGCATCCTATTTTTTTTATATTTATCGATGAAGTAATAATTACTTCCTCAATCTTGGAATCTCTTCTTTTTCTCCTCACTTACCGCGAATGAAATGAAAGTAGCATGTCGATGCCTGGTGAAGAAATAAAAAATCGTACAGACTCAGGTACAAGCGAACAAGAAGGTCTCGTGGAAACAAATTCATCGGTAACACGCACGAAAAGTACGATCGAATCTAATTGGAAGTACGAAGAACGCTGGACGTACAATTGTTTAACGCTGCATATGCTTCGCTTGCGCAAAATTTACAATGACTACGCTGCATTATTCGCTGAATCTGTGCCATGTTGCAATCTTTCGATGAGCAGATTATGTTTGTGGCAATTGTGGAGGGATTGTGGAATCCATAGAAAAGGACTCAGTCTCGATGACATCGATAATTATATTGGTAAATGGCAAATAGTTGGCAATGCCAACGTTGCTGAAATTAAACGTACAAAAGCTAAACTATATTTTCTATACAAATATCACGTATAACAATATGAATCTTGCTCTGAAATATTCAAACAATTATTCAATCTTACTTACTGTTGCAAATTTAGTTATTTATATGTATTAATTTTAGCGAAGAATGCGGCCACGTTGATAAAGGATCCACACAACCCGTTCGAAAAAATTGAGATCTGGCAGTATTTGCACGCGTTAATAGAAGTTTCTTGGCATTTGTATACGAAACACAGTGACGTGGACGGCGAGGATATGAATGGGAGAATTGCAGCCGGTTTGCATAAATTTTTGAGATGCGATATATATCCTCACGTTGAAAAGCATGCCGGTATATACTTCACCTAAGTCTGCACTGATTTTCAACCGACGCTTCGGCGAAAGTTTGACTAAATTTCGATTAACAATGAATTCTCTATACTAGGTAATTTATATGACGAGGTCCGGGATTTGTTGCCTATGTACTGTGTCTTCGAATTGTATAAAGAAATTGGATATCCACCTTCTGCACGAGATCTTCTTCGCACGATGTGCGTTCTAAAAGGTAAGCCTGTTGCAAGCAGGACTTTAATGGAAGGAAATTAAATAAAGCGTGCAACTTTAAAGTATTTTATTAGTGGTGAACAATTATTATATTTGTACAATTCACAGGGTGTATGCGAAATCGGCCTTAGACCTAATTCCTATGTTAATCGTAATTTTTACATTCATATGTATAATTATCGTAATGACATAGGTACGACAGAGTTGCAATTGTCTTCGACGACTGCCGAAACTGGCAAGGATTACCCTTATGGGATTAATACTGTGACAATGGGGGGGAAAGTTAGCTATTTACTGAAATTCGATGAAATTTTCACATCATCTCGTTGCACGATTGCTGTGCCAAGGAGAAGTGAGAACGATCAATGTATTATATGTATATGTATAGCACACTCTATAAACGTTTACAAATGCTTCACGCACTGCGGAGCAAAAAATAAAGATCTGAAATTGCAGCTAACGGATTACTGGTATTCAGAGAACTCGGAGCTACAAAAGTAGTACAAATTATAGCACTAATATGTCCTGGAATAAAAGATACAGATAGTGATACAATTACGAACATGGATTACAAGGTATAGCATTTTTATTCGAATTTTGATATACTGGATAAAAATCGAGTTTAATCAACATCTGCATGTTTGAACATCTTACTTGTATTTAAAATGATTGTTAATCTGATCGCACTTTCGTTTTGGATACTATATTAATTTCGATACACGTCATAGTATCATGTTCATCGCCTGGGAATTCGTTCAATTTATAGTTTTTGCTGTAAACAATGCTTTGCTATAAAGTATGCCATATAAGGCAAATAATAATCATGGTAATAAAGGTCGATCGCTTATTACTTCTAGTAATATTATTTATCAATTACTTTCGTGCGTTACGTCCAAGAAAAAAAGGAATGATACTAATAACTATAAACAAAAGTGTGAAATATTATCTACCTGTATTGAACGGTATTTATTATGGCAACATTTATTTATAACTTACGTCCAAGTTAATAAGAATCTGAGATAATGAAACTAAAGATTATTTGAAGACATTATAAAAATCGTACGACCTCTATAACTTAACTATCTTCCGCTTAGATACAGAGTATATTTTACAGACGCATGGTATACGACATTATTGCGTAATTTACAGCGTAGAAATTGACTGTTACAGCTGACCTTTCTGGAATTTTACGAAATAATAGTGGAGGCAACGAAACGATTGCTCTCTTCGAGGAAGAAAGCCGAGGAAGAGTTGCAAGCGAAGAAAATGAAGATGGAAGCGGCATCAGTGAAAACTGCTAATTTACAAGAACGGGGGACTGCTCGAATTAGTGAAGCCTCTTCAACTAAAAAGACTAAACCAAAATACAGACCTTAAAATAATTTCGCGACATGATCAAATTTGTCTAACGTTTTTCTCTTTTATGCGGTACTCGTGTTTAATGTCTAAGTGAACGAAAAGACGCTTTAAGCAATAAAAATAAAGCAACGTTACCGAGTATGCGTCCACTTGTAAAAATAACTGAACAAAATGTAGAATACATATACACGTACGTATATAATGTATGTCTCTTTGCAACAGGTACAAACAACAAATGAATTCAACGAACATCATAGGATTGAAAAAAAAGAACGTTTTTAACAACCACTGTAATGGTGCGATCAGTCTTGAGCGAAGAATAACAGAATCTTTGTTGTAACACGGCGATGCTTCTCCGCGAGTACATTTTATTCAAAGCCCCGGGGCTGAAAAAATCAGAGGAACGAGAATATTCACCTACATAGGTCGCTTACAAGATGTAATCCCTCTATACGATACATAAGGCGGCACTTCTCGACCATCTTTCTTGATTCTCTATAACTGGTACAGAAGTTAAGATATATTAGTAAAAAAGAAGTATTAAGCATTCTGCTGTTCCAAGCAGCGCGCCAGGTAATCTTCGATATTCAGCAAGTTCATTAATTCTTTGAATGTGTCGTTCAATCGGAAGAAAGAAAATTCGATTTTATTTGTTCTGTTCAATGCAGATGCTCATGATGCGTTGTAAAATGCACATATAAAAGTACAAAACTCCACATTCGTTCGCCAAATTGTTACGTATATGTAAGATACGTACATTCAGAGTGAAATGTATGTGAATGAAAGCAAGTCATTGATAAATTGATAAATTGCGCGACCATTGGCTCGGAATGATGGATAGCGAGCTGAAATGTGCAGAAAATCATATACACCTTTGAGGGCAGAGACGCTTCAGTTATGGGTCTAGAAGTGTCGCGATAGTTATGCTTCGGCTTAAGCCGGTTCAACAATAAGTAATTCTAAAATATAAACTATATACCGATGCGTATAACTATAGTACGGTAAAGTACGGGCACAAGAGCGGCACGCTTTCGCGGCCGATACCCTTAGAAACCTCGGTATCAAGTAAACGTTTTATTCGGCCTTTCGATATCGAAATCAAAAATAAACTATAACGCATAGTTCGAAAACAAAATACAACACAGTCATTAAACGCATTTGACTTTTCCTGTGAGTAAAATAATCTATTTTCAGTTTCGATACATGCAAAACATACGAAAACATACGAAACAACATATACCAGGAGAATAATATAACGCGAATATACAGCACGATCGAAATTTAATTCACACCTTAAATTACCTCCATCGTTTCGGTAGCTAAATTCGATACGTCTCGCATTAATAGTTCGATTCGATTCATTTACAAACATGTATTCTTTAAACAGATCCCATTTGCTACGAATTGAAATATAAGAAAGCGGATTATCAATAAATTCACCATAGAAAATATTTCTCGTAGAAATATCTACAACCTGTACTCGAATCTTACATCTCGCATTGTTTAATTGATTATCGAGATACAATGTTGAACGGGCTAACGTTTTCATGATGCAACTAGTACACGAACCGTAAGTCTCTTTGTAAAAGTCGTTCGGATAATTACTGATAGTACAACGATTAGAGTAGATGTAGCGCGTGGCGAGACCCAAGACGTAAAATAGCTCTCACGTGAGTAGCGTATCATCTAGCTCCTCTATTTTGCCCTCGGGCTGAGATAGAACTTTGCGCAGCACTTTGCTGACTACATCCGACAAGGATTCCCTTCCACCGAGCTCCAAGTAGCCCATACAACGCTGCAAAATATGATTGAAAGCATTAAAAGCAAGCGTGCTCCGTTAAAATAATCGGAGGAAAATAATTTCTATTAAAATAGTAAAGCTGTACCTGATATTCTTCCTCGCCCTGTCTCAACCTCAGCACAGCTATAAGCGCAAGTTCGCTGTTGGCTTTCACGTAACCATTTTTCTCTTTCGTTCCATTCACCAACGTTGGCAGGAGCGCTCTAAGGAATTCTCGTGTCATTTTCTCCGGTGGTATGTTACGTGCAAAATGAATGCACACCTTGGCCAATAATTGTTTCACGTCGTTGCTGTTGTGATTCATTGACTAAAATAAGTTACACAGTAAATCAGTTGCCGAAACATGCTGCTGCTGTAAACGCAATGCAGGTTTGCCGAGGTATACGCACCCGAACGAACGGCGATAGAACTTGCGGAGGTACTGGTTGCCCTTCGTTCAAAAGATATTGAAACAGATAACCACAAGATCGTAGACCATTCATGACTATCTGAACACGATCCGCACTTAAGTGCGAAAGTATCACAGCGCAAAGGCGATCCTTCTCTTTACTGTTGCACAATGTCGTCGGACACTCCTTTAAGGCGACAAATAACGCTGCAGAACGGCCATGCCTGAGCATCCAATCGACACTGGTGTCGGTAGCTAGAAGAGAGACAAGCTTTTTCTTTAATAAACATTAAGCACATTTGAATTAAATTTAATGTCAGTTATTTTCTGCTGTCTACATTATTATTAAAAAGCTTCACGATCATTTCAGGCATACAGTAAACTTACATAACAAGTGCTCATTTAATGCAACGTTAAGTTGATCCGGGCTAAGCCACCGTACTAATGCTCCAAAGCAACCAGCCACAGCATTTCTCGTAACATCTTCTGGATGACTAAGCATGCTACTTAATGTAGCGAATACTTGCTTCTTCATGGGATCTGTCATTTTGTCACCAGCAGGTGTGAGAACGCCCCTCAAAGCTTGTAACATGGTTTCCCTAAATGGGCGCGTCATTAAGTTTTCGGCACGAATTTATTAAGAAGCATTCAATTGCCAAGTATTTAATTTTGTTTGTTGCTCACCTGATGGCTGGATCGTCGCCAGTTTTTATGCCAGTATGAAGTTCAGTGAACAACGGATCGACGCGGGTGTGAATTACGATAAGATTGCTTAATGCGTAAGCGGCTTTCAATCTCACTTGTCTGTTGTTGTCGTTCAAGGCTCGCAGGAAAGTAGTTTGCAATTGCGGTAAGAATTGCTTCAACATTACGCCGACCTGGTAAAAAAAGATCAGCTATTAATTTATTGCATCCTCATTAAGAGGGCATTATTGCATTCGTTAACGTATCGCACCTTGCCCAGTAAAATTGCCAATGTTTCTAGAACTGCCGCTTTTACGCTCCAATTGAAACGATCGCCAAGAATTCGAATCAATGGTCCGGTAATGTGCACAACACTCGGTTGCAATGCCGAGGCGCTGGTTAACTTTATCACTTCTCCAAGCCCTTGAGATGCTTGTTCCTTTGCTTCTGGCAAACCATTCAATATGGCTTCCCTGAATATTGGTAGAATAGGAGTGATGCCCTTTGGCAAACAGAATCCCGGCAACAATTCTTGTCCTTTCAAGTCGGATACAGCAAATCGAACAGCTTGCCTAATATCTTGTACATGCGCGATTTGTTGCTCGGATGACAGTGTCTGGAATTAGAATAACAGTTGTTTGACTCGATCGATTTTGTCAGTTTCAGCAAATACGCCTCGGTACCATCGAGTAAAGATGACTTCACCTTAGTAACTGCAGTGAGAGCTTCCCAACTCATCTGTAACACGTCCTTATCGTCATCCGTGAACAAGCGAATGAGTCCCCGTAACAACTGCGGAACATACTGGCTGTAATCCGCCCGTGTATCTCTGCAGAAAGCGCACAACAAAGTTGCGGCGCTCCGACGTCTAGATGGATCGTCCGCTTTTGTAGCTTCCATGAGCTGATCCATCACCGTTCGAATGCCGACCTCGTCGGTAACGGATAAAATAACTGCCTGACAGTATTCTAACTCTTGCACTTCGTTCGGCGTCCCCTGGGCACTGGAGAGAGCGGTCAACAATGCCGGCAAGATTTTGTGTAGAAATCTTGTCAACGCTTCGCCAGCTACACTCGCCAAGATCGACAATGCTTTTGTATTAACAGGGGGAGTTGTTAATTGGGGTACCAAGTACGGTAGAACGACTCGCGATTTGATTGCCATTACTTGACGTAAACCGTCCAGAGTGTTCTCTGCCTCCGCTGGATCCGGTGAATTTAATTGGTTCAACATCGCTGGCAATATGTCGTCCAATGCCCTAACACCGACAGTCGAATGCAAGCCGTCGAACGTTTTGGCCGCTGCCCGCCGAACCTCCGGTAATGGATCGCACAATGCTTTTCTAAAAAAAAAATGTTTAGTAACGTTGAGTAAAGATTGCCATGAGAATTGGCTATAATGCTTAATGGATTTCAAAACAAACTCACCTAACTGTTGGAACTAAACTGATTACAAAAGTGATCACCAAATCCTTGTTCGTGCTGGTCATGATTTCTGACAATCCAATGCATACACCCTGGCGCTGATCAGCTTGGTCGCTTTGCAACCCCTTTTCTAAAATGGGAATGATTTCTGGCAACACCCTCTCGCCCAATTTTCGGACAAGATCGCCCAACGTTCTTGCTGCCACTTGTCTCTTATCGTTACTTGTGCTGGCCAAACAGCCAAGCAGCAACGTGAACAACGTGGGTAATATTTCTTTCAGAGTCTTCGGCGTATTCGTTACGACTACTTTCCATACGTGGAGCGCAGCTTGCCGCACCATTAATGCAACATCCGATCTACCCATGTACAATCCAGCTAGTACACGATTTCGCCTCTCTGCACCAAGCGCGTTGATGATAGCGTAGTGCGACTGTTCGGTGCCAAAATTATCATCTTCGCTGGCTGTTTCTGTGGACATTTTCCCGGAGACGCCGGAGATCCGATACAATAGGTCACCAAGTAATTGTACAGACGAATATCTGATACGCCAGTTATCATCGAAGAGACTCTTCTCTAATTGCGGTAGCAGCAACATGATCGCGGTATCCGCGTAAAGATTAACAATACGCTGACCCGCCCTGAGAGCTGTTTCGCGGACATATTCGTTCTCATCGGCCAAGGCTTTCAATATAGGATTAATGATCTGTCCAATGTAGGGCGTAAACTCTGTAGTAAACGCACTTGGCATGTAAATGAACATCATGATGTAACCATCCTTTACGTGAGGAGCTATATCGGTTCGTTCGGCAGTGCTGATAATCTCGGGCATAAGCTTGTGAAGTTTCTCGACGCCCAATCCTCTGACCACTTCCGAAAGACCCTGAGCGGCGCCCGATCGATCAACGCTACTCGTCTCAGAAGTGAGCGTCTGCATCAGCCAAGGCAGCAGATCCTCGAAGCTTGACTCGCCCATTCCCCTTACCATAGCGCCCAACGCTCTCGCAGACACGCTTCGTACTTCTGGCACAGGATCTAGCAAGCTTGTTTTCAAGCCTGGGATAATAGTCGGCAGATACGGTGTTAGATCCTTCTGATCGGTCAAGGAATACATGTTCCCAATAATTTGCGCGGCCATCTTCCTCGTTTCCGTTGAACGATCCAGAAATGCTCGTTGCACCACAGGCATGATGAGAGCCAATGACGGTGCGTCGATGAAATGTACGAATTGCGTGTCCAAAAGTGTCTGGAGACAGGTGGCCGTTTTATGGGAAGGATCTTGTAAAGCCTTCAAGAGGACTGGCACGATAGCTTGAATCTCAGGATTGCGAATTACGCTTCCGATGACTTTAAGCGCCTCCGCGCCAGCCTCTTGAACCTTTGTGTGTGAATCGCTGAGCACTTCTATGAGTTTTGGAACTATACTTGGCAAACAACTGCTCAATTGTTTCGGCGCGCAATATGCCATTGCACCCAATAGTTCGACGGATCCTTAAAAAAAAAAAGGTAATGAAAGGTTATTAAACACTCTTGGAATTCGATGAATCTATTGGATATTGTTATCAAATTACTTACCGGTCTTGGTGCGCCAGGAGTCCTCCTCCAAGGCTGCCAATAAGCTTGGTAAAACCAGCTTCACTCCGTGAGCAGACAGTTTACTCATAACTACGCGAGCCGTGTCATCGGTAGCTGCCCTCACGTACTGACTCGAGTCCCCGAAACACAGCAGCAAATGTGGTAACACGTGAACGATATACGGTTCGAATAATCTACCAAGCATAGTGCACAACATTTCAAAAGCGAACAACGCTCCTTCACGATGCCTATAATTTTTCTTATCCTGAATAGCATTAGTTAATGTGGTCATAATATCGAGTTGCTTTAGCGCCAGTATCCCCATACCCTTGATTATACCTGCCAAACCATAAGCCGCGCCCTTACGCTCTCCGTATTTATCTGACTTTAACAATTGGTCCATCAATTTGTCCACGATTTTCGGCGCGTCCTCCTTGATAGAAGGTACAAGATGCGGCAGACAATTGGCCACCGCTTCTTGCACTTGCTGCGACGGCGTGGAGAGGGCAGCGATCAGACGCATCACTATCGGTTTAATTCGTGGATCGTCCTTATCCAAATGTCTCGCCAGCGATCCCATGAGAATGACTACGGACTGTTTGATCGAATCGAAGCTGCCAATCTTTGGGGCCTTATCCATGAAGTCTTCGAACACCGGTAATAGAGAAGTGATATTCGCTTTGCCGTGAAGATCAACGACAGCTACAGCGGCGGTTAACATTTCCGTACGAACGGCTTGGTTTCTGTCCCCTAAGCCGGTCGAAACAAAGAATTGCACAAGTTTAAGTACAGTGTCAGCGGTGAGGAGAGGAGCCATTTGAGCCAGCGCAAGCGCTACACCTCGCCTCGGACCCCAGGTATCAATGGGTTGCTCTACTACGCGACCAAAGTCGTTCAACTTTGGCGGTATCATAGCTAACTTCTCCTGATAGAGCTGCAACAATTTATCCAAAATGTCTGGCACTAGACGGGGAACATTGGTCAAACACTGCGCTAAAGCACAAGCGGCTGCTTGCTGTACGGGTTCTACGGGATGTGCAATGTCCTGAATAAGCTCCTCGGAAAGACTATCTGCATGCATCGCTAAATCTGCGGCATTCCATAACTCATTAGCAAGAATCTTATTCTCATCGGAAACATCGAACTTGGCAATCCATATTCTCCTATTAAGACGAGACAGTTGCTCTGGATCTTTCTTGTCGGATGGAAATGATTGTCTGATAACCGTTAAAGCTCTCAGCGCTGCATCCCTTATCGTCGATAAGGAATTCTGCAATGCTCCGATCAGAGACTCTATGTCTTCACCAGTCGCGACCGCGGCACCTGGCTGACCGCTACCGGAATGAGCAACGTCTATCAATGTTGCGACTGCATGCGTCTGTACCCTTCCGGTTGTTATTTCCATTAGTTCTATCAAAAGATCGAACATATGCTTACGCGGAAGTAATTGAGGATGCCTCGGGTCTTTCAAATCGGAAGAGCTTCCTCTTTGCTTCGCATGTTCCTGTATTATTTGCAGCCCTTGAACGATCATATTATCGTCTTTATATGTTAACAAAGTTTTCTTTATAAATGGAAAAATGTAGCAGAAGGCGGGAGCAGTGAACAATCTCTTTTGCTTAATCGCGGTTAAATGCAGAACGTTTAACGTTCTTTTCACTGCAGTGTCAAGACTTTCATCTTCCCAGGCTTGATCCAGATCGCACTGTGGTTGCAGTTGTCTCAGCGTGGTATGCGCTATTACATCGCCTAAAACTGGGTTACTTATTTTCACAGTATCCTTCAAACGTAAATAAAGGTCGGACATTGCTGGAGCAGCTAATGGCGATCCTAGATCTTTCAAAATCGGTGGTAAAAGGTCTTTCAAGTAAAGGGACAATTCTTGAGCGTTGCCTCGCATACAGCAGATGATTAGAGATACAGCGTCATCTATTCTATCTTTCAATTCCTTTAGTCTCTTACGAATCGCCGTTTCCTTTGCCATCTGTGCCTTAAGGGCTTCTTCTTGCTTGGGCGTCAACTTCGGTTCCTTTATCTTTCCCTCTTTCTTTCGTTTCTCGTATAACTCTCGCCTAAGCTGCAATTCCTCCTGCTGTTCCTTAAACGAATACACTTTACTCTCTCTTTTCATGTTCATCGAATTGAGTATATCGTTCTCGTCGTTCGCCGGTAACACGCTTTTATCGTACAGTTCCCCTTCCGGCGTGAGGTAAGTGAAATACTCGTCTTTGGTGACTTTCAAAATCTCTGGGTCATCAAGTTTACTCGTAACGCTCGACATTACGGCTGGTATTATAGCGTCTGGTATAATCGATACCACTTCTGTCAAAGCATTCTCGTAACTAGCAACGGGTTTATAATTTTGTACAAGCATCTTCTTTATTTCATTGTTGAACGAGCATAAAAAGTCTTTTGGTTCGAGACGAAAGTTCCTCGCAATTTTAAACCATAGATTTGGCATCGCCTTGAGAACAGCGGGATGATGAGACGGTATTAACGCGTCTCTCGTCATTTGCATGGCTGGCGATTCAAATAGAAAGGAACCTGAACAAATAGCGAGCAATCCATCCGCTAGAGATCTACCAGTTATTTCATTAACAGTCGAGTCATCTTTGTTCTCTTTATCAAGATCGGGCTTGATTTTTACATTCTCTAAAAATTTATTATACTCCATTAGCAGTTGTTGCGCCGGCTCGTATGTACTTAAACCAGTTAAAACCTTCTTTATCAGTGGAAAGCAACGTTTCCTCGTATTATATTTAGGAGCAGCCGCGCACGCCACGATCGCCCTGTGAACGCCGTTCAAAGTCTTCTCGTTCAACCTATCGGCAAATTCCGAGATTAGCCTCTCGCAGAGTAGCATAAGATGATACAGAATATCGTCTCCGCAGCCGAGCAAAAATTTGTCCGAGAAAAATATTTGATCATCGATTGCGTTCCACAATACGGTCTGCTTGTCATTCTCTACTTCATTTGCGAGCACGAATTTCAGCAACAAGTAGGAAGCCACTAGACCCTCTGTAACCGCAGCCGGTTGTGCAGACTGTTGCATGGCTCTCGCGATAGCCTGTGTCAGCAACGGTGTTATCGTTCCAGCGTAGGAAGTTACTGGCGCGGAAAAGAAGAGTCTAATGTAAGCGGTACGGACTGCGGCGGTCGACGTCTTAGCAGCCATGCCCTTTTTAAATGCATCTATCACACTCTTCGGTACATTGCTCGCAAATTTGTTGGTCCACAAGGCCATCATTTCAAGGGCATGAATCAAAGTTTTCTCGTGAACCTCGGTTTCCAGAACTTTGATAAAATGGTCGCAAGCCGCTTCGGCTAGTCTTTCGACGCTGCTTCCCGAGGCCGCGTTATAGCTAAGGTTGCCAGCACCTTGCAGCACGGAAATCTTATGAGTCGCGACCGTGAGTTTTCCTTCCGATCCGTGAAACACAGCGAATACGGATGACAACAAATTTTCCAAGGCGGTAGAGTCCGAACACTGAAGAGCAAGTCTACGACAAGCTCCGACAGCTTCGTCCCTGACCAAGTCTTCCTTCGAGTGCAGATTCGCAAATAATCCTTTGCTTATGTCCTGACTGTACTGGCTTAAATCGAGACTCAAACCGCTTAGAATATATCCAACGGATTCAATGATAATCTCGGGATTTCGTAACATTGCTTTCTGCATTGCCGGTAATAATTGACTCTTGAATTCATCGTGAGATATTTTCCGAAGAAGGGGCACAGCGTTATGAACCACGTAAAGATCTGGTTTCTTTTTACAACTAATAGTTAGTTTTATAAAGCCATCCATGGTGTTTGTCTGCAAAGAAAAATAAATATTTACTTGTATCCATTTCGAGCAGATGAGAATCATTATCGATTGAAAGACAGATCTTTCAGTATACAAATCTTCCATCTTTCGTTATAGATTCACCTTTAATTTGCCCACTAGATCGCTTTTCTTTGCACTGACTAAATACTTAGTCAGCAAACTAGCAAGAACGATTATGCCATTTCCGACTTCCAACTTTGCCAGAGTCTCCAAATACACAATTTCAATATCCTTCAGGCCCGACCATTGATGCGCCAATAAATCATAAATTTTATCCATCAATTTCTTATCCATGGACGCCACAGCTGCGGCGCTTAAATTTGCTTGCGCTTCAATAAGTTTTGGTAATTCGGTGTTTATATTTAGACTTCTTTTGTATCCATACAAAAGAATTAATGCTGACCACTTCAATGTAAGATACGCAGTTAACGATGTATTCAAGCTGCAAAGTGACACTTCGTTAAGTACTTATGTTTAAGTGTCGCTAAAAAAGAATGTTTAAAAAAGTTACATACGTAGGAACTACATTTTTATGCCATGTAGCTTGTTCTACAATAATATTTGTCATATGTTTTATAGTAGCCTCAGGCTGCTTCTTCAACAATTCCATGATCAAATTTTTTACGTAAGATTGGGAAGCAGTGTCCCTGTATCGGTGTAAGGTAAGAGATATAGTTTTGCAAATCCCATTGACGATCTTTTCGTTGATGCCTACAGGTATGTAATATTTATAATTAATACTAATTATTAAGTACGCGTGGTATAAATATTGTAAATATAATTGCAAGGCAATACAGTAAATTCAATAGAGTTTAAATTACATTGCATACAATGTTATTAAACTCGACGCGTACATTTGTTAACATTCGACACAGGAGGCGATATAATCGTGCTCCCCTATCAAGAAATCTTTCTAATTCAACGATAAACAGTGATAAACTTTTATCGAAAGATTGTTCACTATTTCGTTCCTTACCAGGATTTGACAACACGTTGACGACATTCTGCAGAATCTCCCGCCGTTCATTTTTACTGGCGGTCTGAACTCGGTTTGGCAGATCTTTTAATGCTTTCGTTAACTGAAATAAAATCAATCGTTACTAACTCGTAATTGCAGGACAAAAATGCGGTTTCTGGTCCTCCACGTGACAGACTCACCTCGACATCCGCCATATTTCTTCAAAAACCGGACTACTCGAAGCGCCACCCTGCATCGACTTAAACTGTAGCCGAAATACAATGCTAGTAGTTTGTAGTTATTTTTTCTTTTTTTTAATAATTCGATTAAACAATGAATATATATACGTTTTCTTTGATTACAATTCCTTCATTTATATTCGTGCATGCGCACGTTGTGCTTCGAAGAATTATTATCGCATAGCAATATAGTTTTTTCATATATCTTTACGCACGCATTGCACACTTTTATAGCACACATTTCGACTCATCGGAATGATCTATACATATGTATAAACGTATATTATATGATAATGTGTTCAACTTTTTACTTTTAATAATAACTATCATTACTTTATTCACATAAATTTTCCGAAAATCAAGAATGAAAGAGATGTACGTGGAACTTTAACAACTGTTAAAAGTATCCCTCTCAATAGCGTATCATGAAGTGACTCAAATGCCTGCAATTCCGAAACCTTTCACGATGCAAATGTGCCGTATTTTCATAACCTACACTCTCCCAAAATTAGAAGCATATCTACTATGAATATTTCACTTGGTGTATAATTCGTCATTGCAAATTCACTGGATTCAAAGAATTCTGCGATTTATGCTGCAGCAATGGAACTCCGTGTTTATAAACACTGGAAGATCGAATGACCTTTCACCTTGAGCAGCACATATATACACAACTTTGGTTATTAAAAATGTATTATCAATCGAGAAAAGATGTAGAAGCAGTAGTAAAATGTTAGAGATTTGTCGACTAGAAAAAAAAAGTGATTTCACGAGATGTCTCCATCAAAATTAAGTTTCAGCTGAAACACTTAAATCTGGAATAGTAGGAGGAATGCATAGCAAAAGAAAAATACCTTCCTTTTGGTAAAAGTTTGAGTTTACTAAGCTTCATTGAGAATTCCAGTGTCGGTATCCATAGATACGTAGTGAAATTTGAATACTTTACGCATATGAGACTGATTGATTCGCGCATGTAGTTTTTGCTACGCACCTTCATACTAGAATCGATTATTTTACCGATTATTTCAAGATTCGATTCCCAACAGCTCGATTATTTTCTATTGATATTGATAGTTTTCGATAGTGGGAGCTATCGATAATTTTCGATAGTATTATCGATAGTTCTGTCACTAATAAATGTAAACAACATGGCGAGTAAAAGGAATATACCATTATGTATAAGAAACAGGTTTTAATAAATGTCTACGATAACTATGTATCATTGCGAAATTTGTACAAACAATTAGGCGACTGGTCTCCTGCGTTGCACCATTAAAACGAAAATTTACTTTAAAAAATGTCGAACGAAAAGGTTGGTTACATATCTATATAGGATCAAATAGAAATTTTGATGTCGCCCTTGAATATTGAATTCTAATTAAACGTGTTTAATATTATTATCATCGAACCTTATCGTGCAGGTTCTCTATCAGTTGTATCAGCCGCACGGGTCTGGTACAGCATTTATTTCATGGCGGCCTGGCAATAGCACTCACTTAGCTACTACTGGTTGCGATTCCACAGTTGCCATTTTTGACAGACAAGGAGAACTACAAGAACGTATTCAAATTTCTGGTTTATGTACTGGTTTCGGGTGGGATTCCGATGGAGATGTGCTAGCCGTTATATCGCAAGGATCTTCTGTCATTACATTATGGGATGCAACAACTGGAAAGAAATCCCAGATAGACGCTGGTGTCAGAGATGGACTGACATGTATGATGTGGGCCAAAAGAACTTGCTTATTGGCAATAGGAACGCAAAAAGGAAATTTAGTACTCTACGATCATACAAACGCCAAGTATGATTCTTTACCTCTGCCCATTTTCCATTGCGACATCATATAAAATAATGCTGAGTATTCGATTAACATATAGGCGGATACCAATTTTGGGAAAACATAAAAAGAGAATAACTTGTGGCGCTTGGTCTTACGAAGGTCTTCTTGCTTTAGCGAGCGAAGACAGGGTTTTAACTATTAGTACAAGCGATGGAGACAGTAGACGCGAGATACCGCTTCAAGGTGATCCATCTGATATTCAGTTTAATGAAATGAAGATGGATCACAGAGTCGGGGGTGAAAATACTGTACTATTGCTTTATTGAACATGGGTAACCAATATATACTGGTGTTCGTTTATAGAAAATAACAATTTCTTCTACTACTTCCCAGGTGTCTCTTATAATTAGTAAAACTACTTTATTCCTGTACAACATCTTGGACCCAGAGAATCCTATAGAATTGGCTTTCCAAAAACGTTACGGTCCTATTGTTACTTACAAATGGTAAAGTCTTACATTACCACAGATATACATGCGTAAAACTGCTTGTCCTTACATTGCATTTTATATTGCAGGTATGGAGATGGATACATTTTAGTTGGCTTCGAAACTGGCTATTTCACCGCAATCTCTACGCATATTAAAGAAGTTGGCCAAGAGTTGTTCCAAATTAAGAACCACAAAGATTCTTTAACCGACTTAACGATAAGTCAAGTAATAGGAAAAGTTGCTACATGCGGTGATAATACTATAAAGATACATAATCTGCAAAGTTTAGAAGAAACAGAGAAATTGATTACAATAAGCGGAGAAACTGGTATTAGCACAGTGGAATGGTCAATGGATGGTACAATGCTAGCGGCTGTTACTTATAGTGGCAACATCCTAGTTTATTTAATACAAGTTCCAAGATTATTTAGTGTTTGTGGAAATAGAATTGCCGTGCTTACCAGTTTAACAGAAGTGGCAGTATATCTTTATACTTTAGATAAGGTTGAAACCGAATGTATATGGGAAACATCAGTGTGATATGCTATATGTAAATGTACGGAAATGTTTAAAATTATTTTTCAGGAGAAGCCAGAGCCGATATTAATTAATACAATAATAGAGCCGTCGGTGTTAGCAATAGGTCCTCTGCATGCAGCAGTAGGACTGAATAATAGAGCACTATTTTGGGATATATCTGCAAGTCACTGTAATACTGCAGTACACTTTGAAAGAGATTACTTAGCAACAGTAGACAGTATACGATTAAACGAAACTTACGTGTCTGTTTTGTTTGATGGGAAATTACAGTTACATTCGGTAACAAGTATATTAAAAAGTATAAAAATTGTATGTTAGGATATATAAATTGAATATACGTCAATGCATTATGTTCATAGATTATGATGAATCAAGCACTGAGACAGGAAGGGAAAGATACGAAAATGTTTCCGGATGTAAATACTTCAGACTTTAAAATAACATGTCATGCTCTTAGCGCAGACTTTCTGATCTATGGTAGCGATGTAAGTTATTTGTATAAACATGAAACGCTTTAAATCAGTATAGGGAAAATTAATCTACGTTTATGTTACTTCTAGATGGGCCACATAATCTATTTTTGTTTAGAAGTTTTTAATCAATGTACAGAGTATGTACACGATAATGGCATAAGGGAAATCTATTTGGATGCGAATGGAACGCAATTGTGTTTTGTAGATAATAAGTCCGACGTTTATATGTGTAATCCTGTACAAGAAACTATATTACAAGTTCCCGATTGTCCGGACTGTATTCAAGGTATCATCTGGGATCAGAACATTTTAGAACGTCATATATTTGCAATTTACAACAAAAATATCATTACCACTTACATATTTGTAAAATACTTTATTGAAGGTAAGTGAACATTGAACGTATTGTATGTACATAAAGCGGAATGTTAAATATACTTTGAAAACATTTATAGGGACAAAAATTATAAAAATAAATACAACGAAACTACCATCCGAAACATCTCCGTTATTGATGTATTCTGGAGAATTGACAGCAAGTTCTGCGAATAATAAATTGATGCAAATCACATTATCCTCTCACGAGGATATAGGCAATATCGTGGATACTACAAAAATCAAAGAAGTATTGGATAATCAAATTCTTTGTAGAAGGTAAATGGTTTGTCCACTTTCGTTACGGTCACATTTTTAATACACATGTTTTGTTTCAGATTGCAACAAGCATGGAATACGTGCGAGAAAATTAATGAGAAAGAATCCTGGTTAAAATTGGCAGAGAGCGCAATTGCAAATTTAAATATTGACTTTGGTATGTTTCAAAATATTATGAAAGAAGAAACAAATAAATTATGAAGATACCTAATTTGTACGTTCGCTATCGCAGCAATTCGAATTTATCGACGCATGGAAGATGCTTCAATGGTTTGGGCATTGCAAAATATGGAAACTGTAGATGAATTGTCACTATTATGTGGACACGCGTGTATTTTACTTGGCGATTATAATCAAGCAGAACAATTTTTCTTACAATCATCGGAACCGGTGCAAGCTCTTTATTTGAGAAGAGACTTGATGCAGTGGGAACAAGCATTGAACCTGGCCCAAAAATTGAAAGCCGAGGAAATCCCTTATATTGCTAAAGAATATGCGCAACAACTAGAATTCACGTAAGGAAACGACCCTAATATCGAAACTATTTGTGATGAATAATTGTTGATAAACTGAACGTGTATTTGATTTTTGAAGGGGAAATTATCCAAAAGCCTTAACAAACTACGAACGTGGATTGATAGATTCGAAAAATGTATCTAATGCAACTACACAAAATCCTCATCATCACCGAAGTCAGTGTCTCGCTGGTGTTGCTAGAATGTCTATTAGATGCGGTGACAGTAGAAAAGGTGTAAGCATAGCTATGGACAACGAGAGCTCAAGGCAGTTGCGGAAGGAATGTGCTGAAATATTAGAATCAATGAAGGTACGCATAACTAACTGTACGCACATGCTTTCCGGGTATATACATGAATTTTTTTACTGTCACAGCAATATAACGAGGCTGCTCTGTTATACGAAAAAGCTGAATACTTTGATAAAGCAGCTTCTGCGTACATAAAATTAAGAAATTGGCAAAAAGTAGGTCAACTGTTACCGCAAATAACATCTGCCAAAATTAATATACAATATGCTAAAGCCAAAGAATCCGAAGGCAAGTACGAAGAGGCAGCGAACGCGTACGAGACAGCGAAAGATTATGAAAATATAATTAGAAT
The DNA here is from genome assembly GCA_023838395.1 of Holcopasites calliopsidis. Classification (NCBI taxonomy): domain Eukaryota; kingdom Metazoa; phylum Arthropoda; class Insecta; order Hymenoptera; family Apidae; genus Holcopasites; species Holcopasites calliopsidis. The sequence goes on along the minus strand of JALHAQ010000005.1, from coordinate 6,792,154 downwards.
TAATCTGGAATACTTAAACAATCCTGGTAATGTAATCATTGTTAATGCACGTTATGCGTCATACCAATCGCCATTTGAAAGCAATATTTATTGTTTGATAATTATAGCTCGAAGCGTCGAAGTGGTGCAACAGACTAAGAGTATAGAAGGTGCAAAAATGGTCGCCAAATATTTCCAGAAAATGAATGACTATAATTCAGCAATCAAATTCTTGATTTTATCGAACTGTCATGAAGAAGCTTTTCAATTAGCTAATCAACACGGGAAAATGGAACTATATGGAGAAATATTAATAAATACCATTGATGACAGTAGTGCGCGCAGGGAGGACTTTAGAAGCCTTGCAATGCATTTCGAGTCACAGAAAAATAATTTCTTAGCAGGAAAATATTACTTCCATGCGAAAGAGTACCAAAAGGCATTGCGACATTTATTAAAAGCAGCACAGTTAGTAGCAGATGAGGACAAAGTGCTCACATTGGCAATCGATACAGTTGCTTCTTCAAAGGATGACAAGTTAGCAAATCAACTAATAGATTTCCTGTTGGGTGGAGATGGATTACCAAAGGTAATGGTACTTCTTCTAATAATGTGTTGAAACATTTTTATATCATGTTCAGGAGTCTATATTTCTTACAGGATCCAAAATATTTATTCCGCTTGTATATGGCTAGGAAGCAATATAAAGAAGCTGCTAAGACGGCGATTATAATTGCGAACGAAGAACAAGTTAATGGTATATGATTATAATATGCACCTCTAGATCGCCAAAGGAACTGTTTCTAATATATTATATGTATATTGCTTTCAGGAAATTACAGAAATGCTCACGACGTTTTATTTAGCATGTACCAAGAATTAAAAAGGAATAAAATCAGTATACCTCTAGAGATGCAAAACAACTTAAGACTGTTGCATTCGTACATTCTTGTCAGGCTTCATGTAAAACGTAGTGATCATTTGCGTGGAGCGCGTATGTTGATAAGGGTAGCTAATAATATTTCGAAATTCCCTTCACGTTAGTAAACAAAATATTTCAATCGTTCGAAACAATACAACTGCTACTATGAAATATTTTAACGTGCATATTATTTTAGATATTGTTCCAATATTGACTTCCACTGTCATAGAATGTCAACGAGCTGGTTTGAAATACGCTGCCTTTAACTTTGCTGCCGTGTTAATGCGTCCCGAATACAGAAGCCAAATCGATGCTAAATATAGTAAAAAAATTGAAGCCATTGTAAGAAAGCCGCCAAAATCAAAGGAGAATGAAAATGAAGATGAACCATTAACTCCGTGCCCATACTGTAAGAGTAAACTCCCTGAAACGGAGATTACTTGCGAGAAGTGCAAAAACACGATACCTTTTTGTATAGCAACAGTTAGTACTTATTTTACCATTAACATTTTTATGCTGACACACAATGTATTTCTCATTAACTCATTTTAGGGAAGGCATATAGTCGAAGATGATTTTACAGCATGCCCACAGTGTGACTTTCCAGCTATAAGAAGCGAATTTTTAAGGTATGTTTGCCATCTACATTTGGAAACAATTATATAATCATGTTATCATCCACTTCAATAGGATCATCGAATCTGAGGAGACTTGTCCAATGTGCTCAGAGAAAGTAGACATTAATATGGTTTCAGCTTCTCTTAACATCCGTCTGTATCTTGATTTCCAAGATACGAAAGCTACTATGAAGGCTTAAGTATTACCAGCTACAAATTAGTCGAATTTTAAGAAGTGTATAGTTTGTAGGAAATCGTGCCGTCCAATTTCAGTACAACGAAGTGAAGTACAAGTATTTTATAGTATTATATCATGATATATTTATAAGATTTTGCACAAGTCAAGTAATGCTCGTGCATAGATGCACCAATAATATGCGGATATTATCGTTAATAAACTAGTCCGCAACTATTGCGATTCATTTGATCTCCCCACCGTTATATAAAAATATATCGCTGGTGGCTATTAACGATTCGCTGATAATAATAACCAATAGCCTCTCTGCTGATGCATAGTACTAATTAATATTATTATGATAGCAATAAAGAAATGTAGACTCATTCGACCAGTTTCACTTAGTTTTATATCGTTATAATTTGTCGTGTGCTGTTACGTGGCAAATACGATCGCAATTCATTTATGAAAAAATTAAGTACTAGTAATGGTGGAAAATAAATAATTCTCATCCAACTATCCAGTCCAACTATATGAAATATGTCGTTAGTGCCGTCTATCGATATTAATTACAATGCAATCTCATTGTAATTATTACAATTCAATGCAGAACAAAAGCGACACCTATATAGTGTAGTGCGCTTGAATTAAAGTTCAAGTTATCAAGATCTTGCACACATACGCAACAAATCATATACATATATACAACAGAATGATAGTATGGCATGACTTCGAAGAATTGAACTAAATGACACGCAGATATTCATGTGATATCTAAATCTCAATAAACTGAACCTAAGAAATTCCATCCAAAACCACAGAAAGTTAATGTATGTATGTATGTATATACAATTGCTTTGATTCAGTTGAAATGAGTAATTATCGTAAAAGTACATGTATCTACACTACCGAAAATATCACTATTACAAGAAGTTATAAAAATTATTCAAAAAACTCTGCTGGATTTTTGTATGAAACATTAAAAAAGCGTGTCAATCTTTGTACATTACAATAGAAAAATATTCTGCTTCCCGTATATCAAATAATGGTATAACAATGTCATGAAAAACATCATTCAATAAAAATCTACTTCCACTTCAGATTTATATGTATTGTATGACAAAGTTCTCATTACTTATGGTAAACGGTACTATCAGTACTGAGCTGAAGATGACCATAACCCAGTTTTTACCTATGCATAGCAATGGTAACAGTAAAATTCTGACACTTATCTGATGTTTCTAGTTATAAACTTGCTTTTATATTAAATGCATACGAAATATATACGTAATAAACTGTGCAAGGTACGATATTTTTTAGAAACCACGTTTTATAGTTTTGACTAATATTCTGTTATGCAAATAAAAAATTGTACTGTTCTGTGCAGATAGTAAGTAGTGGGGTAGTATATATCAAAGCACGTAAGCACATCAGAGTGTAGGTGCTAGTGTGGACGGCACCGGTATGTCAGTAGTAGACGATTGAGGTTGTGCGCGAGTTGTCTAGGCGGTATATCCAAAAGATACAAAGTCATCTTTCGTGGGATCATTTCGTGCTTCTTTCCAAAATACTTTGACATATACAAAGCAGGCATATAATCGAAAGGACGAAGGAAATATAGTTTAACTCTCCATTGCTCGAAAGCTGGTGGTCAAAATGGCGGAAAAGAATGACTCGCCGGGTTCTACTTCAAGTTCTACCGGGCAAGAAAACCAGCAACTGTTCTCAAGTTTCATAGGAGAAATAGTGAATTGTCCGATAAATCTTATTTTAATAGCCGTAATCGCACTTTTGGTTTATAAGATCGTTAAAAGCAAAACGAGGACAGAGGAACCCGTAAGTGAAGTAAAGAAACTGCCAAAGTTGCGACGCGATTTTACACTTGAAGAATTAAGTCAGTACGACGGTAAGGGACCAGATGGAAGAATATTAATTGCTATCAATGGTAGCGTTTACGACTGCACTCGGGGTGCACGGTTCTATGGACCTGGTAAGCATATTCAACCACTCCCATGACTTGCTTTACTTTACACGATAATTGAACTGTTTCTACGTCGCGCATAAACCCGCTTCGTAATTACGACTTTTAGTCACCTGTGCAAGTTTTTAGCATTTTTTATTATCTTACATGTAACGACCACCGTGTGTTATCACCGATTTTGGATCGTGTAAAAATAAATTTACCAACATTACGAGAATACGATAACCGAGAAAGTTATACAATAGTAGGTTCAGGACTAGAACATTTCACTAGATATCTGAATTTAACACTAAATTAATTAAAATGTGATATACAATTGTAAATAGTACAAGTATATATAAAAATGCATGATTAAGGTAACATGTTAAAAGTTTTTATACAATAAACTTATAGTGTATATGTTGTTCAAGTATTTAAAACTACAGTTTTCATATGCATAATACAATTTTTAATAATTTGGTTATAGGATCCCCCTATGAAGCTTTAAGTGGTAGAGACGCGAGCAGAGCCTTAGCGACATTTTCAATGGTAACACCAAAGGAGTACGATGATCTAAGCGATCTGCAGACGGCAGAGATGGAGTCTATGCAAGAATGGGAAGAACAATTTAAAGGTAACTATACGTTTAAGTCTATTTCTTGAGTGCTTCCTTTCTAAACATAGAAATAAGATGAAGTTACAAACAAAAATACACGCAGCCAAGAAGTAGAAGACCTTTACTTTCATATTCGTTATTATTTTAGAAAAATACGATTATGTGGGAAAATTATTGAAACCCGGTGAAGCTCCTACAAATTATTCAGACGAGGAAGACGAAGGCAGTCAACAAGAGAACGAAACAAAATCCAAAGGCGATTGACTACTTGAATGTACGTCAAATGCCAAACAGTTTCAAAGGGATATCGCGCACAGCACTAAAGGAACTCTTCAAATCATGGCTCATAAATATATTTACAGACGTTCATCTGGATATTTTACTACATCATAACAATATTAAAATGAAAACTGAAGTGGTATCTTTCGATCAAGTTTAAAGTTGATAACTGTTCCATGCTGGTATTGTATGTGAAGATTTCCTTCGAGTACCGATTTTTCAAATCAACAAGGATACTTGTATAGTATAATGTTTTTATATTATGTACAAAAGGTTTCTTACAGATCCCTAAAAACGAAACTATCAATAAGACAGAGCTTTTGAACTATACGCCATCATTAAATATCTTTGTTCATATTCGTTCACGCTTTTCCGTATAGCATTTGGTACATATTCTTATATGTATTTGGTATCTGTAAACTTTAATAAAATGATGGTATATTTGACAAGCAGCCAAAGCTTAATATTGAGTTAATGCAGTATTCTGCATATTTATATTATGACAGAAAATATTTTTTAACGTAAAAACATTATGCTGTTCGCAAAAAAAAATAATAATGCCATTTTCAACAAAGAAAAAACAATTGAGCTGATACTTGGCTATATCAAAAATTAACTGAAATTGTTTAGAGAGGTATAAGTCAAACATCAGACTCCCTATTGTGAAACATTTTTTTACACATGCTATATTGCAATTGAACATAAAAATTTCCAAAGAGCGACGAAAGTTTACTAGTCTTTATATGTACAGAAATTGGAAGATATTCTGTAAAGAAAATATTATGGATTTTAACGTGTCACAGAAATTGTTATGAAAATGTAGACTTCTCAAAGGTTGCTAATATTTCCAGCACTATTTTTAACGCCACATATACCCTTTGTTATTGTGTACCTATTTGTAAAATTTGTTCAAATTAAAAGAATGAAAAAGTTCTACATGCATAGGGAAAAATATAAATATGTCGTATAATTTTCGTACGTTTGCATTGTTTAAGTAACTCAATTGTCTGTACAATTAATCTTATTTTTTAGCTAATAATTTAATCGGTACCAGTTTTACGAAGGAAAAATATTTGTAATTAATACAGTTTGACTTGAATTATTCGCTCTGACTTTTACAAACTGGTTTTTACCAGTGGTTTGTTAAAAATATGCGATAAATGCGTTGTTAATATAAAAATGTTGCATTTAATTTAAAGAAACTGGTTTGTTTTGTTGTTGCGTTAAAGAAAGATACCCCATTGTTCTCATCGATCTACAAATAATTATAAAAGAGAACGAGTTGTTTAAATTGAAAATATTTGTACAAACTCTCGAAATCTAACGTGTGGATGATACAACAACGATATGTGCTGTATTTATGTTGCAGTGTTAGATTGTGTATCATTCCCACAAAACTTTCATTGTTGATTTTACTAATATTCCACTCTATAAATAATGTTTTATACGTTTGTTATTCTAATATTTGCCTCAGGATAAAATTTTAATGACTGAACCAAAAAACAGAAACATATTTTATTTTATACATGCATACCTTACGCATTTGTATGTTTTATATGTCATTGATTAATAACGAAATGTTTTACTCCTGTTATTGTCTCAAAATAATTTGTTACAAACGTTACTTTATGTCCACGGATGTTATTATAGTTTTTTTTAGTTAAGGAAAGCATTTAAAAAGCGTATGTTCCATTTACTATCTACGTACAAATCTGTCGTATTCTTATTTAAAATCATTTGGTAAAATAATATGTTCTGTTATTGCAATGTACGCAATCATTTTTACGTGGAAGCGGTCGAACCGTTTGTATGGTGCAGGTTTAAATACCTTACTATTATATACGATACTGAAAGATATTAGTTTTTATTTCTATTAAAAAGCACCGCTCCCTTAAAATAAGTTTTTGACTTACTCGTATTTAATTTAACCCGCCCCTTTGCGTGATGTAATTCCTGCGTGTTTTAAAGGCCATCCAAACAATATTGATTTGTTAAATGTGAAAGTAATTAAGAATAAGTAAAATGGAAATTGCGTCAAGTAGAAGTTCCAATTTCACATAAAATGTAGAATGTTGTTTTTATTCCAATAAAGACTCAGTTTTATTTTGTTAACTCTCTCGTAAAATGCTGTTGAACGGAGTCCGCACTATACGCATAGTTCATTTGAAAGGTTCAAATATTATATTTTAATACTTTCATTGTATCTTCGAAACAAGTACCCGAGCAATTTAGGGTTGCTTTCGTTCACATTTGCAACTCGCCTGGACATTTATCTTGTGTTGTGCAAACAAATGATTTGAACACAATTGACCTTGCTTCTCTAACCTATGGCAATCATTGAGTAATTTTGAATAGATATGTATTAGCGCGCAATTTTTTAACATCTTTCTTAGGTGTCGTTATGTTATTCTATTACATTGAAGTTACCGCATGTTAATATTGTAAGGAAAATATATTTGCCCATATTATGCGGCTGGTATTATTTTTCCTCGGTGCAACTATGCATGCGTGTAAAAAGTATCAGTGAACCAATACATAAACAGTGAAAAGGTATGAAATACTAATAATGACAGCTATCGGAATTAGAGGAAGTGGCCTTGTCTGTTCAATCCATTATAATTAATCTGTCGCACGAGTATATATGTATAATCGATAGATTGTCATTGCGCATGTTTCGCATTTTTCACAATGCATAACTCAAATTGCCTTTTCCCATAACTATTAATAATAGCACAGTATAAAATCGCATAGTAGCAACGGTAAGATTGCGAAACCTGCGTTCGTTGTCATGGTAGAAAAGGGTGATTATCAGTGACTCGAAGCTGTGTGAAAATACTTCATTCGATTTGTAATCGAAATGCAGCGTTAGTATCCGTTAAAAGGCATCGCTCCCTTCAGACGAATGTATTTAGCCGATTACTTTGGGGCCCAATATCGGAGATCGTTTAATACACCTTTCATAGATATTTTTATTTCAACTCCGTCATAGACACATGATCGGCACGTAGATAAGAGGGAACACAGTAATATTCATAGTTTCTGGGAAAAATATGATAGAAGAATATAACGACAAACTATATGTTAGCTGGGCTAAGTGGAAAACTAAGTTGCAAAGAAAAAATACGGCGGTATAACACCATTGAACACCAACGCATCTTGTCTAGGCAACAGTTACGTAACACTCATTGTCAGATAAAGACTATCAACAGATCTTCGTGATTTCTTTTTTCCCATCCTAATATGTCCTCACTTTCTTCGAATATTTTATCCTATTGAAGGATTATAGTAGGATAATAACACCTCCAATATAGGCAACAACTGTAAGGGTTTTAATGAACTGGCATCATATTCGGAAGACATGAACTCTCAAGATGCATCTGGTAGCATCTAAACGGATCTTAATTTGAACCCGGGAACAAGTGCTCGATATCGCAAATTTTCCTACGAAAAAAACATCTATCACGTATATACGAATGGTGTTTACAGATTATCGAAGAAAGAATTTAGTTGAAGGAAATCGCGCGGAGTAAGCGAATAACAATACAAAGAACCGCTGTCACTAAGATGGGTGGCTAGGTGGCTGCTGCCACGCCGTCATCCAGTTCCCGTCCCATTTTCGATACTCCCTCTCTTTCTTTACACGATTCTCTATATCTGACACCATCGCTCGCGCAACGCAAGAGACCGAAGGAGCGAGAAGTAGAATACCAGAAAGAAAGGTGGAAGAAAAGGGGGATGGAAGCAAGTTCATGCACAATACTGCGTGCGGCGAGTCGCGTGCCATTCGCACCTCTCCACGAGTCAGATTCTCTTTCCTGGAGTCTGTTCTGCGCAATGCTATCTCCCCACCTTCTAAGCATTCTTCCTTGTAACCTGTCGATCGCGAAGTCCCTGGCCATCTTGTAACATCCCTTTGACAATCCCGACTTTATAAATTCCCGACGATCGCATCTGGCAATTGTAACACTCGAATTTTTCATTACATATTTTCCTAATTTTTAATGCGAATTTTAATTACAGATTATGAACATAATTAAGCAAATATGTTGTTAATTGTACCACTGAAGAGAGAAAGTGATCATTCATATGAATGGTAATACGCGTAGCTTAATAAATTTAGTAGGTGAATCGTAAGCAAATTATAACAATGAGAGTCTCGAATGTTTCTAATGTTGCACTAAACCTTTCAATTCTTCTATAAAAAAAAAATGTAAATATTTAGACACTATTAATTTAATAGTCACGCCATCGATATCATATGATAGATTCAATGATATTAACAATATTTCCATCTGACACATATAGCTTTAGAAGTAAATGTAGTATGAACTGCAAAAAACTCATCCAAGCAAATTGTCATCTATACAGAATTTACGTTTACAAACGTTTTACTTACATTAGGCTACACTATATACATATAGTGATATATACATATATATGAGCTTTCAGATGGATTACAAAGAAGAATAATGTTTCATGTAAATGTGAATTGATATAATTTGCAAGGCTTTGAAACTAACTTATTCTTACACGGGTCAGTGTTTCTCGACAATTGAAAACAATTAGGCTAGTGTCTTTGTCAGTATCTAAAGTTCTAAACACAATTGATGAAGACGACAGCGCAATAGGTTATTAAAAATATCTCATCATGCGAAAAGTATCGCTAAAATTTATTATGAACGCACCGTTGCAGCTGTAGACATTTTAATTCGAAGAACGTCTTGCAAGTTGCAACCACCGTGCAAGACCGGCCTCTATCAAATGGCGGCAGAGGAATAAACGAAATTCTCGCGGCTGTTGGGCCGGCGGCGTGACGCTAACCACGGCGTTGGTGGCCTCGCAGCAATTCGACCAATGACAGCGTACGGTTGGAACACGTGACCGCGCGGACCAATGAAATCGCTGCACTACCGTCACGGCAGGCATACGGAGCCAGTCCGACATTTTCTGACAAGCGTAGAAAAACTTCTCATCAACAGCAGCCGCCATTTTACGTTAGCCGATACTCGTGCGGTGCGGAACTCTCGCGATCGCTTTTCCCGAGCGAATTTCTGTGGCGCGCGGTGGCCGCCCCGGAGCCGACTCATTTGATCGTCTTCGCCTCCTGGCATCCGTGATTGCCTCGAATGTGTGGGGAAAGCGAGCCGCGTCCGCGGTGATTGTTCGCGCACCCCGTGTCGCAGTGTGCCAAGGCGAGAGAAGAGGAGAGGAAGATGGTGCCAGCGGGCCTCGAGAGCGATATCGTTGCTGCGAGGTAGCGCCGTGCGCGCAGACAGTCCGCCACACTCGAGTATCTGACGAGTCGTGTGCGACCGACTAAGCCGAATATAACGTGAGGACTCGCTCGGTGGTGTGTGCATTTAGTCTTAGTGCTGATCCGAAGGATTGCGATTCTGATAGTCCTGGTAACTTCTCGGCCTGTCCCGTCCTCCCGCGAGTGGCCAGTGCGCCCGTCGAAAAATTTACTGTGTGTGTGGGCTTTAGCGCGGGGTTCGACGTACCCCCGACGATGCCCAATGGTTGATCGTGTACCGAAGCGTGCTCGGGGACGCTCCACGCGCCGCGGTTTTTATTGTTATTGTCATGCCTCCGAATACGCTGAAAGCTTGGTGAATTTTCGCGGCTTCACCGAGGAGGAAGAAGCAGCAGAAGCAGTACTAACAGCATCAGTAGCAACGGTCTTCTAGTGGCTTAGTGCAGCGATTCGCCCGTTGTGTACCCGCGTATACGTGCCTGCGTGCGTGCTTGCCTCAGTGCGTGCGTGCGTGCGTGCGGTCGTCCCGACTTGCTGCCGCCGCCGCTTACTTGCTACCGAGAGTAAACAGCCTGAAAGAAGAAATAATTAACCCTGAAAAGAAACCATGGCCGACCACCTGGTGGACGGCCCGCCGAATAAGCGGCCGAAGCTCGGGGATCATTTTCAAGGGACTTCGGACTCCGCGGGTAAGTTTCTGCATTTATTTCATAGCGATAATCTCTCGTTGGATCCAGTCAAGGGTTGTTACGCGACTAACCTTTCAAAGATAAACGTTGCAAGCGGCATATAAGCGTTTCTCTAATGACGCGAGATGTGTACATATCTTTCTTGTCATTTAGAAATATATGTCCGCCGTTTATGAGAGGCATACTGTCAATTCATTGGCGGGTGCAACCTTTGAGCAAAATTACCACATGTAGATGCTTCGGGTTTTCTTACAAAATGCATTCTCTTGTTGACGTTTTCGTTCGTTCTCTTTAACAAAGCGAAACGTATCGAACAGATGCTCTGCCTATCACGACTTTTTTAATATTGTTTTTGATCTTTTAAAAAGGTGCTGTGGTTGTAGCTGATCGTTTCATTTCGAGTCACAAGTGTCACCCTTTGACAGGGCCCTGTATTCAGCATATCCTAAAATCGTCGAAATTTAACTTTCTCCGCCTTTTATTGTCGTGATTGATATTGTATTGAGTTGTTAGTTAAATGTTTACAAACTAACCTAAACTATTTAAGGAATTCCGTTGTGGAAATTACACTATAATGCAAATTGCTTAACTTGCTTTGTGCTGTTGGTGGTGTTCTGTTTTGACAGAATACTCCTATCGATGAAAATCATGAACTGTACTCTTCTGATCTGGTTCCGAACTGGCCCTGTTTTTATTATCTATTATTAAAAGAATATTTTCATTTTCTACAAGATCAATGTTAACGTACTATTTAGACAATTTGCATATAGCGTATGAAATTTTGCTCAGAGGTTATAAAAATATTCCATGTTTGAAAAATAGTTGTTTGTGTCTATATAATCTATAACTTCTGCCTTGTTGCACGTTCTTTCCCTTGTTTGACATAACACAAACAAAATTATTTAGTATTTTGTAAATTCTTTTCATTTATTTTCAATTTAGCCCCTATTTTATTTTTGTAGCGCATGGCAAATGCATGGAAGTTTAAATAATTATTAAGAAACAGATATTAAGCTGGCATGACGATCGACGCTCTAACCATGTCCTAGTTCTTATTTTCTTCAAGCGCTACCCGATCACCTTAACAGTTTCTGAACTCAATAATACTTCATATAATTCCATGTAAAATAAAAATGACTGTGTCATATTAAACACTTGATGTATAAATCACAAAGTCTTAGTCAGGGTACACAAAAGTAAGCGGCAGACACAGTCTTTGCTATCTGAGATTGTACATGCCAATTTGAACTGATGATCAGTTGAAAATTTGAAAGTCGTGCAAGGCTGTTTCTGCTGCTTAAAAGCTGTGATCTAGAAAATATAGACAGTTTCTCCGCAGTCTGAAATAAAAACTGTGATATATATATATATATATGTAGTGGGTATGGCGCCTCTAATGATGCACCATGCTTATACAAACTACGGGGGAGGTGGCAGTGGTAACATGCAACAAATGCAGGGCCCGCCACAACAACTACATCTGCAACAGCATCAGCTGCAGCCACATTGGAACAACCATACCATCCAGAAAAGAAGTAAATATTATTAAGAAACCCAGCAAAAAGTTGAAAAGTATTCAATCCAGCACTATGGAATTTGTTTGTCTGTCCATTCATCTCATTTATTAGTATCATAGAGTTGTAAAATCATTTCAAATGGTTAGAATCAATCACACGTTTTCTCTTTGGAATAATGTAAATAGTTTTGGCATATTGTCACTATGGTTCGATAAAGTCCAATTTGTTCTTATCATATGTAAAACTTTGAATCCATAAGAGGATTCCATTGTTTGCTTGTACAACAAAACATTTAAGGACAAATAAATGTAACAAATACATATTTCTTTACAATCGAATGATATTTGTTTCTTTTATAAGATACTGGAGAAAAATTGGATCACGAAGTATTATAAACATATAAATAGGTCTGTTGCAAGATTTAGATGCATTTGTAAGTGATAAATTTAACAAGGACATGCGACACACATGTACAGAGCTCTAAAACTTTACACCAGGGTGAACACATATAAATTAGTTTATGAAAAATTGTCAAGAAGAACTGGTTATAGTTTTATTGAAATAAAGCTTAAGTAGGTTCTTAGGTAGGTAACAATGACCGTTTGTATATACAACTTTTATACTTCCAAGAAAACTGATACTACAAATCGAAATGTTGATTTACACTATTTGTAAGAGTTTCAGAAATGTATATTTAATGTACAACATTAAAAAGCAACTGTAAATACTCTTTAGAGTAATTATGATTTCTTCGCATGACTGTCTATTCTAAAGTTTGCCATTGGTAGCTTTGCTGCTTCTGTAGTATAGCACGTCTTTATTGTGACGAAAATTTTTATTCTGCTGTAGTGTAAACTCATTTAAGTTATGCTCACACAATGTATGTCTCATGTCTTATTTATTTATGTATCTGTTTGTCTATACTTACATGTAGTTTGTTGTAGATTCTTTTCTTCATTTTATTTATACTATTTTCATTTGTTTTACAATTTGCATTTGACCCCTTTTTTCTCCGTTGTTGTTTAATCAATTATGGATTGTCAAGTAAGTCTAGATAAATTGTTTTATACGATAAACGTATTTCAAGCGCTATAGGTTGATACAATATAAATAGATTCAACTTTTAGTAACGTTGCAACATGAAATGTACATAAATGTCAAAAAAGTATGTGCATGTATGCGTATATGTGCATGTATATTTACATGCAGGTATATTATACAACGTACATCAGGCATTACATGGTAGCATAAAAATATTACTATTAAATCTTTGGATATAAAGCTATGGTGACGGTGCTGAATCTTATCTTCATATTATTACTAATGGTTTTTTGGTCTCTATGGTATATGTTACATTTAATATCATAATAATACAATGTTAACTGTTTAAACTGGTTCTCTAGAAAAGTAATCTTGTATACTTCCGACATCGGTCTTTTTAATAAATTCTTTAGTTGTATAAAGGATACAATGATACAAGATAGATGTCATAAGGGTGCAGTATTTATGGTTTACTTTTGTGGTAACCAATATTTTTTACAGCGGTGCGCTTACCAAGTAACTGTTGCTAATATAAATGTTTATTCTCAGATTACATAACCAACACAGATATGTTTGATCTTGAAAATGATCTGCCCGATGATCTGCTGTCAACGGCGTCTTGGGGTTCTGCAACCGAAAGCGCTAAGCCACCAGCAACAGGCCCGGGTCCGGGGCAGCAAAATGGTGCCCTTGATTCCGAACTCAGACAACATGTACAACAGCAGCAACTCTCGCATCATCTCATACAACAACAAGTCTGTATATAGAGAATATGCCTCTGAGTATATGTATGCGTATGTAGGAAAATATTTTTAACTATTTTCCACCCGTTTCTTTTGTAATAGGGAAACAAGAATTTGGTTGCTAATTCTTTGGTAATGGCTGCTGCAACTTTGGGTAATAAAAGTCCGAATATGCAATCTCCACCAAATGTTTCTGTCTCAAAAGTTGTTGATCCACAAATGGTGGTTAGTCTGGGAAATTTACCAAGTAGTATAGCCAGTTCCTTGGCAAATAATCAAATGTCCATTGCAAATTCGATGGGAGGCCTTCAACCGTCGATGAGCATGGCTGGAAGTAATCCTACCATGTCGATGCCAGGTGGAATAAATTCTAGCCTAGTTATGACCAGCAGTGCTAGTGGAAATAATACCATGGGTGGAATGGCTGGTGGAAGCTTAATTGTAACCAACAGTTTGAATAAACAACCTTTAAATACTGTAAGTCATATAGTAAACCCATTTTAATCTTACGAAAAGATGTAAAGCTTTGATAGAATGAACACGCAAGAATTGTATGCGTTAGGTAACCATGATGGGTCCAAATACTCAAGGGCTTCATCACCCCAGCGGACCGCATGGCGTTGCTCAAATGCCAAATGGACCTGGAATAATGAATACTAGAGCTGTAGCGATGCAACAACAACAACAAGCTCATATGGTTGGTCCAGCGAGGGGTCAGAGTCCACATCAACAGGTTCATCAAGTTGGTATTGTTGGTCCTGGTCAAGCGGGTCCACGAATGCAAGCCCCACCAAACATGACAAACATGTCAAATATGGGGCAGATAGGTGCATCGAGCCCCTATGGTTATGGTAACTATACTAAACTTACATGTCCGTATTATCAGTTTTACAGTGCATTTAAATATACCATTTATAATCAGGATCCCCAGCTGGCGGGCAAGGCCCTGGAGTAGCAGTGTGCACCAATAGTCCTGTCGGAGTTGTCACACCACAACAAAAAGGAGTTGGAACAACTATGTCTGCCATGCAAGCTAACAGATTTGGGGGAGCCGCAGGCCCCATTGGTTCTACAAACGTTGTTGGTGGTCAAGAAGGTGGAATGGCACAACAAGCTCAACCACCTGCGCCGAGTCCAGCTCAACCTCAGTCCGGTGCACCAAGCGGAGGACAACCTGGCCCACAGCAAGCAACTCAGGGACAAATGCCTGGTACCGGTGCTCCGGCTGGTGAGTGTTCATTATTGTTTTGCAGTTAAACGTTGCGTTAGGTGAATGTGGCTGAACGAAATTTGTGTATCGTTAGGTGCTACAAAGTCAACTGCTGATCCAGAGAAACGTAAACTTATTCAACAACAACTAGTTCTCCTTCTTCACGCGCATAAATGTCAAAGACGCGAAAGTCAAGCGAATGGTGATGTCTGGCAGTGTTCGTTGCCAGATTGTAAAACCATGAAAAATGTTTTGACTCATATGACTGCTTGTCAAGCAGGCAAAAACTGTACGGTGCCACACTGTAGCTCTTCGAGGCAAATTATTAGTCATTGGAAGCATTGTAACCGCAACGATTGTCCCGTGTGTTTGCCTTTGAAGCAAGCAAACAAAAATAAAACAACAAATGCTGCCACAGCATCCACAACGCAACCAAATAGTCAACCAAATCCGAGCCCAACCGAAATGAGAAGAGCGTACGACGCGTTGGGTATTCAGTGCCCCACGACGACGCCCGCTTTAGCTGGTCAGTGTGTTACCAGAAGAATGCCAGCGCCAGGCATGCAAGGAGGACCCGGTACTATGGGAAATGCTAGACTATCTCAACCACAAACCCAAACGGCGTCGGGTCAAGCTGTAGTTGGTGCTGGTCAACAAGTAGTTGCTCCGAATGTGTCTCTTCCATTAAATTCTGATCCCAATACTGTCGCGGTAGCTGGTAACCAAGCGGCGCCTACCAGCGGTCCAACGCCTGCAATAGCAGCGACTGCTGGAAACATACAGCAATCTCTAAATATGCAGCAACTGTTTGGTTTAAATGATTCCGGGCAGCTCAGTGCTCCAAATGAAAATAGGCTAGCCAACCTTCAGCTTCCAGCCGGCCTTCAGCCTGGTCAGGTAACAGCGACATCGGTCCAGGAATCTAAGGATTGGCATCAGACTGTAACTCCGGACCTTAGAAATCATCTTGTTCATAAGTTGGTGCAAGCAATATTTCCAACTCCTGATCCGCAAGCTATGCTCGATAGAAGAATGCACAATCTTGTTGCGTATGCGCGAAAAGTTGAAGGGGACATGTACGAAATGGCGAATTCGAGGTCGGAATATTATCATCTGCTTGCGGAAAAGATATACAAAATTCAAAAGGAATTGGAAGAGAAACGGCAGAAGCGAAAAGAACAACAACAACAGCAACTACAAGCCCAACAGCAGCAACAACCTCAACCCGCTGGAACATCTGGCCCTGGTTTAAGGCCGTGTGCACCACCAGGCCCAGGTACTGTCCCTCCATCCCGACCAGTTGGAACAGTTACACCTAGTTTGCGTAGCCATTCGCCAAGTATGGGACAACTTGGTGCTTTACCTGCAATGGCCATCCCGCACAATAGAATGCAATTTTCACAACAACAAACGCAACAACAACAACAAGTGCAGGTTCAGGCACAAACCAATGTGCAAGCCCAAGCTCAGGCTCAAGCCCAAGCTCAAGCCCAAGCTCAAGCCCAGGCGCAAGTTCAAGTTCAGCAGCAAATGCAGCAGCAGCAGGGAATTTTAGTTGGTCCACCTGGTCCTAGTCCGAATGGGCAGACAACTTCTAATCCCAATGTCGTTCCGAATCCTGGGCTTAGTCCGTTCGGCCAACCCCAAATGTCACAAGCAAGTTTAACAACAACAACTACGTCCGCAACAACTAGTCAATTTCCAACCTCGAATGGTACTTCTGGTTTACCTAACAGCTCTCCTGTACAAAATCAACACCAATTTTCTGATCTTATGAAAGTTAGACTGGCTCAAGCTCAAGCCGCGCAGGCAGCGATCGCGCATCAACATCAGCAGCAGTCAGCCCAACCGCAACAACAACCGAATCAATCCCAAGCACAGCAGCCGACAAGCACGTCGAATCAAAGTGCCACGGCGACGTCAGTGCCACAAGCGCCGTCACCGTTCAACGGTATGCAGCAGCAAAGTAATCAACAACAAAATCAATTTAGTAGTAGTCGGCCTCTATCGGTCTCCACACCTAATGACAATGGCATCAGTACCTCGACCCCACAAACGATACCACCTCCCGCTTCGAGCGGGCCTAGTCCCGGTCCGGTAACGACAACGAATGGGCCACAATCTACAACTTCCACACCCAATACACCGCTAGTTCCTTCTCTAATGACTCCGAACCAGACAGTTTCTTCTGCTAATCAGACCCCTCCTCATCCTGCTACAACACCGTCTCCTGCTGGCCTCGCGAGTCTTGGGAAGGGTATGACATCCCAGGAGAGGGCTGCGCTAAATGCACCAAGAACTTCGTCCATGTCTTCGCAAATGGCTGCTATTACAGCCGCCTTAGATCGTGATAATTCTCCTAGTCCACCGATGAATAACAATAAGGGAAAATTGGATTGCATTAAAGAAGAGAATATGAAAATGGAAATTAAGTCAGACGATGGGTCTGAGAATCACAGGATGGATGGTGGTAAAAGCGTGAACAACGATGTGTCCATTGAAACCGAAATCAAGACAGAGCCGATGGAAGAGGGATCCAGCGAGGGTATCGTAAATGAGGAATCTGCTGGCATTAAGGAAGAACCTGTAACGCCGATGTCCAGCCAAGACGCAACGCCGGACATTAAACCATTAGTTCCTGAGCCAATACAGCCGAGCGACACGTCGACGGACAAGAAACGACTATGCTTGTTCAAGCCGGACGAGTTGCGTCAAGCGCTGATGCCTACGTTAGAGAAACTTTATCGTCAAGATCCAGAATCCATACCGTTTAGGCAACCTGTCGATCCTCAGGCTTTGGGAATTCCAGACTACTTCGATATCGTTAAAAAGCCGATGGACCTTTCGACGATCAAAAGAAAATTAGACACGGGTCAATACAGTGATCCATGGGAATACGTGGACGACGTCTGGATGATGTTTGACAATGCGTGGCTTTACAATCGTAAAACCTCGCGCGTTTACAGATATTGTACCAAGGTACATTTACCTAAGCTCACTAATCGTCTCGAATTAGTGCACCATCGATGACAATCGAATTACAAATGCTTCTATTGATTTTAGCTTTCTGAAGTTTTCGAGCAAGAAATAGACCCTGTAATGCAAGCCTTAGGATATTGTTGTGGAAGAAAATACACGTTCAATCCACAAGTTCTATGTTGTTACGGGAAACAGCTTTGCACGATACCAAGGGATGCAAAGTACTACTCCTATCAGAATAGGTCAGTATACGGACAACTTATAGCTGAGATAACTCTGTTGCAGTAAGAGAAGTTACTTAATAATCGAAGGAATAGACTGCATGATGGGAATATGTTAGTAGGTTGTATCTCCATCTTGCCCTTTAGCAGCTACTTAGTCAATTAGATATGTTGTTAATGATTTCCATTACTCCCCGGCTCTCCTTAAATATTACTGATATTAGTTTCAGTTGTTAAAATAGTTGTGAACATTTTAATTACCTTCGGGCGCATTCGTCTTGAGTGGTACATTTTCATTGAAAAAATGTTCTATAACCGAATGCGCCAGATTAATAAATTGGCAGGCTAATTAACTTGTTTCGGCCGCATCAGTCGACACAGGTCAGTCTCCTGACCAACACGACCTTTTACTCTTTTTTCGTTACCGATTATAGAACAAGGATCAATAAATGTATTCTTCCTTAACGTTCACACGTATAAATTAGAAATTTGATGATTGTGCATATACTCACGGGATTATAGTATCGTACAGAAATGTATTAAAATTGGATACCTTCTAAGCGTACAGTACATTATATATAATTTAAAAAATAATACAAAGTAGCTCATAAGAAAAAGGTTTAGTATGTAACTCTTGAGTATATGCAATTAAATAATATATGTATATATTATACGGTGTCTAACTATGACACTCTTCTCTTTGTATGTTACCTTCGCTCTACCCATGGGTTGCGCACGCACACACAAATCCTTGTTTGCTGCTTGCTTCTTTCTGACTCTACTACTTCATGCCACGAAAATTGATACTTGGAAATTGGACGATCGAATTTGGATACCTGACACTAAAACAAAAAAAAAATAATGAAAAATAATGAACATAAAAAAAATACGTATTCAATACACGAAATGATGACTCTCGACAACTTTTGGAACAAAAAATAAAAACGAAACGGATGCAAACATAATTGGCAAAATACTACTTGCATGTGTATAATTGCAAATACAAATATTTGTCAAAATTGGATTCTCAACAATTTGGATACATCGATTGGGGCGTGAAAATGTTGATCCTCGTACGATGCACGCATTTCGTTGACGAATTGAAATTCGTGAAACTATGGGTTGGAACACTAGTCTAAAGGCATATGGTCTTGTTTCCGACAGATACACCTTCTGTCAGAAATGTTTCAACGACATTCCTGGTGACACTGTGACGTTAGGAGACGATCCGACACAGCCACAAACGTAAGTTTCAAAACGATTGCAACAACCATTTTTGTCCTACGTCAGATGTAAATACAGTTATCTTCCTGCTCTGTTACAGTGCCATTAAAAAGGAACAGTTCAAGGAAATGAAGAACGATCATTTGGAATTGGAGCCCTTTGTTGTTTGTACAGATTGCGGTAGGAAGGTGCATCAAATTTGTGTTCTTCATATGGAAGCAATTTGGCCGTCAGGGTGAGTAAAAGTATCGACGAAGTCTTTGTTCACACTAAGGAGATCGATGCTAAATTTGAACTACGCATTGCAGATTTACATGTGATAATTGCTTGAAGAAAAAAGGTCAGAAACGTAAAGAGAATAAGTTTAACGCTAAGCGTCTGCCGGTCACTAAATTGGGTACCTATATCGAAACACGGGTAAACAATTTCTTAAAGAAAAAGGAAGCCGGTGCTGGGGAAGTTGCGATCAGAGTTGTAGCGTCCAGTGATAAAGTGGTGGAAGTGAAACCAGGGATGCGAAGTAGATTTGTAGAAAACGGTGATATGCCCGGCGAATTTCCGTACAGAGCGAAAGCCCTGTTTGCATTCGAAGAAGTTGACGGCACGGACGTATGTTTTTTCGGTATGCATGTGCAAGAATATGGCAGTGAATGTACACCACCCAATACTCGAAGAGTTTACATCGCGTATTTGGATTCGGTGCATTTCTTCCGGCCTAGACAATTTCGAACAGCAGTGTATCACGAAATTCTTCTTGGGTACTTGGACTACGCGAAACAACTAGGGTAGGTTGAAAACCATTCGCGGTACAACTGTAGCACAGTCTCTCGTTCGGGAAATGTACATTATATATTGTTTGCATAGGTATACTATGGCTCATATCTGGGCCTGTCCGCCTTCCGAAGGAGACGACTACATCTTTCACTGCCATCCGCAAGAACAAAAGATTCCAAAACCTAAGAGATTGCAAGAGTGGTATAAGAAGATGTTGGACAAAGGCATGGTCGAGAGGATTGTGCTCGATTACAAAGTTAGTGTTAATCAATCGCTAATCGAATTGCTTTAATACAGTCTCAAGTGTTACCTATGAATGAATGTGTTATTCTTGGGTGTCAGATGAGACTAAAAGCAACGTCTGCGAAGCTAATGTTCCTGTTTAATTCGTAAATTTGAACATAGGATGAACAGACTACATTAAAGATCCCGTGTTTACAGTTACTATTAAAAATAAAGAACCAAAAATCTAGCCACACCATTGATTAATTTCAGGATATTTTGAAACAAGCAATGGAAGATAAACTTTCGTCTGCCGCCGATTTACCGTATTTCGAGGGTGATTTTTGGCCCAATGTTTTAGAAGAAAGTATCAAGGAGTTAGATCAAGAGGAAGAAGAAAAGCGTAAACAGGCAGAGGCGGCGGAAGCTGCTGCTGCTAATGCGGTAAATATTCGACTGATTCGGGCATAAAATTAATATGTGCATGTTATTTGGTAACATATTTGATCGTCGAGTATCTGATTCTGTTACAGATCTTTTCATTATCGGAAGATTCTGAGACTGGACCAGATGGCAAGAAGAAAGGTCAAAAGAAAGCCAAAAAGTCTAACAAATCTAAAGCCAATCAAAGAAAGAATAGTAAAAAATCTAATACACCTCAAACAGGAAATGACCTCTCAGCGAAAATCTTTGCAACTATGGAAAAACATAAAGAAGTATTCTTCGTTATCAGGTTGCACAGTGCTCAAAGTGCAGCCAGCTTAGCAGTGAGTATTTAGAACTGCCTTTTCCTTACTGTTGCGTGATGCCTGAACTTATATTTGACGATCATGTGCGTTTCAGCCTATACAAGATCCTGACCCAGTCATTAATTGTGAACTTATGGACGGTCGTGACGCTTTCCTTACAATGGCTAGAGAACGACATTATGAATTCTCTTCCTTAAGACGTGCGAAATTTAGCTCTATGTCTATGTTACACGAACTGCACAACCAAGGTCAAGACAAGTTTGTTTATACTTGTAATAATTGTAAGAGTCATGTAGAAACGAGATACCACTGTACGGTTTGTGATGTAAGTATGGCAATAATTGGATCAAAGTTGTCTATTAAATATTCTATTATACGTTGGCGTAATGTTATTATTCGTTGAATTCAGGACTTTGACCTATGTATAAGCTGTAAAGAGAAAGATGGTCATCCGCATGCTATGGAGAAGCTTGGTTTAGATTTGGATGATGGTTCATCGCTGGCCGATGCCAAGCAAACTAACCCACAGGTAAAAATTTATTTATCTTGTATGTATATTGGCATACCGAGTATGGATATGTACAGCGAGCATTTTAATTCGACAACAGGAGGCGCGTAAACTCTCGATACAAAGGTGTATTCAGTCACTGGTGCACGCGTGCCAGTGCAGGGATGCAAACTGTCGCCTAACAAGCTGTCAGAAGATGAAGAGAGTAGTGACGCATACAAAGGTTTGCAAACGGAAGACGAACGGTGGCTGTCCAATATGTAAACAGTTGATCGCGCTATGTTGCTACCATGCTAAACACTGCCAAGAAACGAAATGTCTTGTTCCGTTCTGTTCCAACATTAAGCATAAATTGAAGCAACAACAACTTCAGCAAAGGTTACAACAAGCGCAATTGCTAAGGTATGGCCGTTCGACCACGATAATGATAAGCTAAGAATGGGCATAATACTTAAATGGGATCTAAATTGATTTATACTTTCTTACCTTAGGAGACGAATGGCTGTGATGAATACTAGGCCCACGGGTGCTGTTGGAGCAATCCAATCTGGACAGCAGAGTTCGAACGTTGCTATGGCCACTGGTGTCGCCATGAAACCAGGAGTCAGTCCTACCAATTTACCTTCGCCGCATCAACCTGGAATCGGATTAAAGCCTGGCACGCAAACACCCCCTGCTCACGTTCTCCAAGTCGTGAAGCAAGTACAGGAAGAAGCTGCAAGGCAGCAGGCGCCGCACGGCTATGGCAAAGTAACACCAGGTGGTGGGGTCGGTGTCGGTGTTGGAGTAGGAGGACAGGCGGGCGGAGTAATGCCTCCGCCGCAGATGCAGCGACCAATGCCCGTCCAAATGCCAAATCCCAGTGGTACACATCTTATGCCAATGGATCAATGGACGGCAAGGTGAACTATCGGACAATAATGTAGACGGAAGTCGTGTTCGAATGCGAGTCACAAGAAAGAAATAAAAGTAATATTTTGATTTACAGTAGGTACCAGCCTGCAGGTATGCAGCAGAATCCTGGCTTAAGGCAGCAAACCCCGCAGCAGTTGATGCAACAACAGCCACAACATCAAGGCCAGCCAGTGATGGGAATGCCAGGACAAATGGCGAGACAACCAGGAGTTATAGGTGGTCCGGTTAGTCAGGTTGGACCGCAAGCTCAAAGCAATATGCACAAGCATGTGTTGCAGCAACTTATGCAAACGCTTAAGAACCCCCATACACCTGAACAGCAAAACCAAATACTTCAAATACTCAAAAGCAATCCACCGATAATGGCGGCCTTCATTAAGCAACGGGTATGACGATTAGCCTTTATTATACTGACTGCTGTTTTTCACTCTCCGTTTTGACAATTTCTATTACCACATGATTTTTTTAATAA
Organism: Holcopasites calliopsidis; assembly: GCA_023838395.1. Lineage (NCBI taxonomy): Eukaryota > Metazoa > Arthropoda > Insecta > Hymenoptera > Apidae > Holcopasites > Holcopasites calliopsidis. Next base: position 6,769,088 of record JALHAQ010000005.1, on the reverse strand, counting down.
AAAGGCGCTTGCCCTTCAGCAACAAAGTGGTCAATACGGGGGAGGAGTCGGCGGACCTTTGGGTCCTAATCAGCCGCAACAACAACCTGGTTTGCAGCATATGATGTCTCAACAACAACAGCAGCAACAGCATCAACAACAGCAGCAGCAACAACAGCAGCAGCAGCATCAACAGCAAGGCAGAATGCAAATACAGGCGATGCTGAATCAACAACAACAGCAGCCCGTTCAACAGCAGCCAGTTCAACAACAGTCGCAGTGGTATAAGCAGCAAATGCTGGTAATGCAAAGGCAGCAACAAGTTCAACAACAACAGCAGCAAGTTCAACAACAGCAAACTCAACAGACGCAACAGTTTACGCAGCCACCAGCACCACCCTACGGTCAGCAGCGACCCATAAGGCCCTCCCTTCTCGGTAAGAATCACTTAATTATCGAGAGAACGAGTTTCGCCGAGTCGCCGGTTGATTCGTGGTCTAACGCTTGCCACGGTTCCGCGTATTCTTCCCCAGGTTATAGTGGCTTTAGCGAACAAGGCTACGGTCAGCCCGGTTTAAAACCAACACCACCGCCGGTACCTTCCCCGCAAGGTGTGATGGGGCCTCCTGGGATCTCTGTACAGCAACAGTTAATGCAGTCCGTTCGATCTCCGCCGCCGATTCGATCTCCACAGCCGAACCCATCTCCGCGACCGGTTCCGTCGCCGCGCAATCAGCCAGTTCCTTCTCCTCGGTCAGGGCCGGTACCATCGCCGCATCATCATCCACCTCACGGCACGCCCACGCATTCACCAGCTCACGAACTCGGGGGGCCAAGCGAAATGATGCTTTCCCAATTAAGTGGTGGAACAGGTGCACCGAGCGGCCATCCGGGTACAATGCCACATCATCCATCTCCAGCTCCACCGCCTACTAGTGGTACGGACTCCAGTGAAGTGACGCCCATGACGCCGCAAGACCAACTTTCGAAGTTTGTCGAAGGATTGTAGTGACTGTTAGTGAAGTCGGTCGATACGAGTGACTTTGTTAGTCGTGGGCGAACGATGATCTCGCGTCGTATGGCAGCCGTTTGAAGAACGGCCGCTGTACCATCTCTCTGTCATGAGGTAGAGAGAGAGGAAGGGAGAGAGTGAGAGAGAATGAGGGAGAGAAAGAGATGACCTCCATCCGTTCTGCGTTCCTAGCTTCGTGGAGATCAGGTACAACTACTTACGTCCGGTACGCTGACAAAGTGCTGATATTCAGAATCGAGTCAGAGTACCATTGGTGCGACCAAATTAATCCGGATGACGCGCGTTCCCTTATTCTATCTTCGGATTAACCTACTACAGGAGCAATACACAGCGTGACGAGGTGCTAGTTAGATGCTCCGCAAAGATTCTACAGCTGGCTCAATGGACACACGAGAACTTACGTTATTGAATTCTCGTACCTTAACCGCAGCTCCCCGATCGAGCACCGGTGAAACGCCGGGAAAAATTATTTGAAACTATGCACGTGGTAAATCAAGAGAGAGAGAGAGACTATTAATACCTTCTCCCCGTGAACACACACGTACAAAAAGGAAAGCCACACTCTGTGTCCTTGCCCTACCTTTTACTACCCTTACACGCGACCTTTTCACCTATACCATCTTCCCCCGCTGCGGCTCGTGCAGGCTGAGTGAAATCGTACAAATGTGTTGTGTATACTTAATGTTAATTGATAATTAATAGTTCAAATATTATTAGCGTAGCGAATATATGCAGTTATTATATACCACTATTATTATTATCGTGACGAGATGCAAAGTATATAACAAAAGAGGACTGTATGAAACGAAAAGTTATTGAAAATGAAACCAACAACATTGTATGTAAGGAAGGGAGAACAGAATTTAGTGGAAAGTTAAGTAATGTTAACTTAGGCTAATTTGTTACTAAGAGATCGCTACGGTTGCCAAAGGTTGTACCTTAGCGCCATTAAATTTTATGGATCATTCTGAAATTAATTCTCAAATAATATACCGAATCGTTTAATGGGAAGGACGATTCACGACGACAGGGCAGGCGAGACAACGCGGATTAACGGTGTCGCAACCAAAAAGGTAGAAATTCACGACAAGCTGCTATTTACTAGTACGGGAGGATTTATAAATCGTGTTAATCTTGGAAGAAAACAAGTTTTTCAGAACGAGGGTCCCACATGTACAGTTCAATCAAAATATAAATCTACGAAGCGTAATCGAAACGGGCCCTCGCGTGAAAAGCATTCTGTACATACTATACTATTATTACGATAATAATAACGATTATTATTAATTTTCCTGTCTATTATGAATTTATTATTATTAATATTATTGCTATTATAATTATTATTGATTCTTATTAATAATTATTATCATTATTATTATTGCTATTATTATTATTACCATTATTACTATTGGTAACATTATCAGGAAGGAGATCCGAAACGTATAGATATAGTGTGATATCCGAAAAAAAGCGAGAAAGGGATCTATACACGCGTCAACTAAATCCGCTACACCCGTGCACGATTTAACACGCGTAAAGAAACACAACAGGTACACGTACGCGTACATTACCGACCCTACGTGACTATGCCAGTGCTGTATCATAGTAAACTGTAAGTGTAACTTTTCCTCCCTCTTTTTTCTTCGATACCTATTTAAATGACTAGTTAATGGTAATAATGGATTATGCGTGAAGGTGTGCTTTCAAGGGTCCGTGTCGTCGGATATTTTTTAAATACACGGTGTACAATGTAGCCACCATGTAATCGAGTTGTAGCCGATTTAATTGTAATCAGAACTACCGATGTGTAACGTTCAGACGCAAACGTGATGTTTCTGTCGACGAAAGCGCGGTCCGATTCGAGACGTAACTAGAGGAACGATGACCCGCTTGAAAAGTACATTATCCCGAAAATGTATTTAATATGTTTGCCACATTACTAACGAGATATTTACACGTAACGCGCAGCATCGTACACCGTAATACATGTCGGTATATCGTTCATTTCTGAATTCGCTTAAAGAAACAAAAGGATTTTGGTTTGAGGAAAGATTAACAAAGATTGGGACGAACGATTGGCTAAACGTGCTTTGCCTTGAAAATTTTAGTCGCTGGGGCGGGGGGGGGGGGGGGGGGGGGGCAGCTTTAATATACAAGTAAATAATTTTTATAATACTAAAATTATGAAAGAGCAACCAGTCGGTCTTGCTTCACTTTTTATTAGATCTAATGCTTGCAGGATCATTACATAAAATTCATACGATCTTGATACCAAAGTCTTTTTTTTTTATTTTTAAACTCATTCTCTTTTTTTCTTCAATTTGTCTATGAGTCGTATGCGTCGACATCGATAAAACATTCCTTTCGTTATGATACATTCTCTCTCTGTCTCTCGTTTCACACTCTTTCCTTTCTCTATGTTTCTAATTTTCTTTGTCCTTCGTTTCCTCAAAGAAGTTTATGAAATAAACGCCTTAGATTCGAATTTCCATGATCGCGCGTGCACGATTGAGAAAGAAGGAAAATAAAAGACGATTAACGAGTGTTCAATAAGGACAAGTTCGAGCGGGTCAATTCGGTTAGTTGAAAAACGAATCGAATCATGGGCGCGTCTTGTGTATTTATACTATTTCTAAAAGTGAGTTAAACGCAAGGTAACACGAAGAAACAGTAAAAAAAGCTCGAGATGTGGACGGTAATCCAATAGATTTAAATAAACGATTTTACTAGTAAAGGAAGATTAATCGTAACGACGAAAACCCAAAAGTATTTGGCTTAGTATGGCTGTGTTTAGGACAGTGTTGTAAATCTGAAAGTGGTTTATACCTTTTATGGTAGAAAACCTTTGAGTGAGGACGTTCGAACGCTTTGACGTGCCAACTCGACTATCGCGATCTATTTCGTCTATTTCATTGATTGGTATACTAATTTGCGAACGATGAGCAAAGACGGTGTCCCTACGTACAAAGATCGTTGCCGCACGGATCATGAAAACTTGATGCGTGGGTGTATGTGCAATGAATTAGAAGGAGATAATGGAAAAGGAGCATCTTCTTCCTTGGTCCGGTTCGAGGACGATTGCGAGTGTAAAAATGATCTTTTGAATGTCCTCTGAACACCAAGAAAGAAATGACTCTCGGGGCTCGCGGAAAATTGCTTTCGCAAGGAAAGGAAACGAAACGGAAGCAATTTACAAGTCGGATCTGTTGGCACATTAACGTTCGTGGCAATTTATTATTGTAACGAAAAGCGAATGACACAACGCTATATATAAATATATATTATACGATTTGTTTTTTTTTTTTTATATTATCGAACACAATATAGATCGCGGTTGTATCATGATGGACATAAATACTATGAATCTATTATCATTGATTAACTATCCGATAGACGATAACTGCAAACGAAACTAAGGAATATAGTTATTATTCTTATTGCGCTATCATTAGAGAAATACCGGCTGTAGAGTACTACTTTTTATTACGACGGTTCGTAAATAGTGAATTGATTATCCAATTAAATATTAATGAGACGCAAGTGTAACACATTTATCCCGCAAGTGACAAAAGAAGCAAAGTTTTCATCCCAGTCTCGTTATCTTTTCCCCGGGCAGGATCTCGATGAAGAACCCGAATCTCGATCCACCGCTGCACCGGTCACGATAGATACTGTAAAATATTTAACGACACGCGTTCATTAATTTATTTTTTCTCGCTGGGATTTTCATCGTACTCGCTGAGCAAGAGAAACGAATGGATTGAGCGTTGCCGTCATTTAGAAACCTGTTGTATTCCCCCGTTGTAAAGACCGTTCGCAGAGTGACTTAGGAAAAACTTTAGTTAACCGTCTTGATTGTCCCGTGTTCGCTATTTCTTTTGTAAACGCGTTTTGTAAAATATATAACTTCAGTTTAGAAGCGTGCAAACTAGATCCGCTATCCGCTCACAGAGAGGAAAAAGTGAATTTAGGTTTTTTGCTACAGTTTTATACTCTTGGACGTGAAGAAGACTTCGTTTTCCTCTTAACGAGTTGTAACGTAGATAAGGACACTGTATGTTGATGTTCATGAATATTTAACCGAATATTGTTACATTATTATTAAAAAAGAAGTTTTAAAAATACATTCCATTTTGATTTTTCTCTCGGCTCAGGTGATATATACATATATATACACACGTGTATCGAAAGACCAAGATCCTTCTTAAGGAGTATTTCTTATTGATAGTATTTATATGATCGTGCAGAGTTACTAAGAAAGGAATTATTTTTATCTTATCTCTGAAGCAGAGCAGAGCGATCTTTTTATCCGTGTAGGTACATCGATACACTTTGACTCTTTGTTATTGCGCGTGTATCCCTTAATAAAGTTATTAATTATTCACAGTGGAAGAAAACTAAAGTTTTTCTGTGAACTCTGCCACATTGGCGCCTTACTCGTTCTCACTTGCTACTAAACTTATACGCTGTAAAGCTTCACTTCGAATTTCTGTCTTGTAGCCTTATATCAAACTGATCGTTCCCCGCTATGCGTAAAATAGCCCATTACTGTATTCTCTCGATCGTACCTTTTCTTGCGTATCACCAGCGCGTTTCAAACGAATTTGTACATAAGATTGAAAATCGTATGAAGGTACGTTCGAACTCGCGTGTATACCCTTGTCTCGGCCTGTCGGTAAGTTGTACAGATGCACAATTAACGGGGATTTATATTTTGACCGTTTTTATGACAGAAGAATGAGAGAACTACGGAATGGAACAGTTCCCCGACTTCCAAAGAAGAAATCTTGCTTATTCGGCACTCTCGGAGCATAAAACGGGACTAAAAAGAAAAGTATGCAACGAACGTAGCACGGTTTTCCTTCTGTTATTTTCCTATTTATTATTCGTGTTACGTTGAAGAAATCTCCTTTCCTTAGGTGTAAGAACTAATCTTTTATCTGATTGCAGCGCGTAGCGTAAGAACGTAAACGAAATTGGCACGTAAGAATTATACATACATGTATATATATTTATACATACGTACCGCAAACACAATACGAGAAATATGACGAAATAAAGTTTACGTATAATTATTTGAATACTATACGTTGTACCTCTATGCTCTCATATACCTCTTTTTCGATTATTTCTTGCAACCATAATGGATCACGTTTCAAATTTAGGATCCTCTCGTGACATATGGCTGCCCGATTAAACGTACACTTATTTATGTAGCGTTCCGTTTATTTCATAGTCTTTCATGAACGCAGATGTATTGAAATCTATTTCCCGCAGTCGGCAGCTGGCAAGAATTTGCTTGCAATTCTATAAATAGTCAAGGTAATTCGATGATGATCGATCAACTACTCGTAATTTTGTAAGGGCACCAGTCCCTTTCGTTGACCAAAGTTCGGTACTATTGCAACTCGCCCGCTCTTCCGCTTTATCTTTCATTTTCACAGCGACAAATCCTTGTTGGACGATATCGTTGGACGGATAACAAAAAGAGGAAGTTCAGAGTCCTCGTTTTGATCTATACGTACGTTAACACGACGCATTTATGCTAATGCATACATAATATTCTATGTATACACATGCATATTGTACACAGTTCTATTACAGTTTTCGCGGAGGATCGCGCCTCCGCCGACGAAGAAGGCTCAATGTATAGTCGTGTATAGATTATTGTAGCCAATAACGGCAGTGAGAAGTTTTGTAAATACTATACTCATAAGTACGCTTATTGAATTGACAGCGTTACACTTGTGGCGATGGAATGATTGAAGGAATATTTCGAGTGCGAAGCAGCATTCGTCCAGTGGAATAGATTTAGCGAAAGGAGATTGACTAACGAGATCCACGCGTACGCGACCCTTCGTTTTATACCGTATTTGCGAATCGAGTAAATGTACTTGTCCTGTAAAGTGTAACGCGACTCCTTTTGTACAGGAACCGATGCGACTTTGATAGGGAGGCATTCCATGCAAGCATGTATGTTACATTTATCTAAAGTGGACCCTGATTTACTCTGTTCGTATACAAGTTTGTACGACCCCTGTTCGTCTTTCGTTTTAACAGCTGGTTTGCGACACCTGTATTACCCTCGCGACGGAATTGTATAGAAAAAGCGAAATATTTAATAAACAATTTATGGATTATTCGACTTCCAGCTCTTCCTATAAAATTCTCGTACAATATCCGCGTCTCTGTTGTGGCAAATGAATGATTCAAAAAGAAACATTCATTGAGGAGAACAGGTCATTGCTAATCATGAATAAACGTTAGGTTTAAATATCGATCGGCGTCTTCAGCGTTAAGCATTGAATTGCAAATTAGTTCGTTATAAGTCTGCCCTGCGCTCTCAAACATTAACGCAAACAAGCTTCATCGCTAATACGGAAATATACTGTCTTGCCGGACCTTATTGGTATTTATAGAAAGACGCGAGGCGCTCGAAATTTCTGAAGTATACAGCAATTCCGCCATGATCCGGGGAATGCAAATTGCAATTTGTGCGAAGGAATTGGATCGTTTTAGGTAAGATCGGATGGGGTTTGCGAGAGGCTCGAGATTACAATCTTCGTGTACTAATACTGCTATCCTTTAATCGCTATCCCTTTACACATTCAGCTGTGCGTATTAAGGCTACATCAAGTTTAATGTCAATCTTGAAAGGTCCTACATAATTCCTTTGTCGGATCGGAATTAGAACTTTCAACTGGAACGTGCCGCTGCGCCGTTCATTCAGGTCACGAGACATCGATGCGTCAGTAGTTCTGTTAATCAAACGAGTCGAAATTTTCACAATACGGACAACTCATCATCCGTACGGCTAGAGATTCGATATAAAGAGAGAAGTGTCAGTGATTCGGTTGTCGCATCGCGTCGGTAGATACATAGCTCGAGAAAAGCGTGTGTCATCTGGGATGTTTGACAAGGCTCGGCATGCGTGGCCAAGATGGTGGTAGTAATGGAGGCACAACGACGATAGTCGGATTTCTCTGCGTGTCATCGTCTCGCTTTAGTGTTCCTTTTTAATGCTGCACCAGCCAGCTCCTCAGAGGGTGTTTGTCGTCGATGATGCACAATGCACGTCAGTGGTGGGAACCTGGGATGATGTGTTAGTCGTGCATCATCGTGGTAGGATCGCTAGACAGTCGGTATATCTGTGAGATCGCTGCTGCTGCTGCTGCGTCGTCCAAAAATAGATAAATGAACGACGAGCGTGCCATCCTTGTTATCGGTGGTTCCACGCACTCCGCAATAATGCACAATTATTAAAAAGCGTGTGGTGAACGGAAAATAGGAATGGAGGTGCTCAAATCCAGCCAAGAGATTGTGCACGAAGGGTGGCTCATTAAATCGCCACCGACGAAACTCTGGCGAGCGGTTAGTACCTTAGGAAATAATAGCAAATTTTTAATTCTACTCCATGGCGAACTTTCTTTTGTTTACGTTCTTAAATGCTTGTCAAGTCACTGTGCCTGTATTTCACCAGCAGGTTCTTGTGAATCTAACCTTGTAGGCTGAAAAACAGAACTGTGGAATTTTGTAGTATTTTTATGAAACAATACTGATACTGTAGTTCATCTCGTTGTTGTACTTTAATTGGTACAATGAGACATATTGTATACAATGGTTAAAATGAAAATGACACTTTTGATATATGAAACTAGTATCTTTTGAGTAAAACAAACGATTTACGAGCTGCATGTACTTCTTTTCAGCGATGGAGGAAAAGGTGGTTTGCTCTTCGACACAGCGGAGAGTTACCGGGACAATATTTTTTAGAGTATTATACGGATAGACGATGTAGGAAATTAAAGGGTCGTATCGATCTTGATCAGTGCGAGCAGGTAACTTTTTATTTGGAAATATTTTCTATATTTTGTAATCAAACCGGCCCATGTCTTTAAATTTATTTTTACTTATTCGTAGGTGGATGCAGGCTTAAGGTTTGAAAATCGAAAGCAAAAGTACCAATATATGTTCAATGTGAAAACACCAAAAAGGACATATTATTTAGTAGCGGAGAGCGAAGCAGATATGAACAAGTGGGTAGACGCTGTATGTCAAGTATGCGGTTTAAAGGCATATACTCAAGATGAGGAGCAGCAGTGTCAAAGTACTTATCGTTTCAATGTAACACAGTTCTAACTTAGTACTTCCAAAATTTTGTTTGAGACAAGAAAAATTTGCTTGCAGTGTTCCAATTTGAATCGCAAGAATCCCCACCGATTTCACCCACCAGCACTATCTCCGGTCCTTACATTCCTATTAGCGAATGCATTTCTGGAAGACGATTAAACGATACGAGCTCTCTTAATTCGGCTTTGGGACAAGGACCTGAACATTACGATGCCCCAAGACGACTAGCCCCTTCACCTCCAAGGTCTCCTACGACAACCGATGCGGAAAGTGTCTTTACCGACGATGAATGGGCTGCTCCAGTACCTAGCGTTAATTGGGAAACTTTTCCCTCCCCAGGTATAGAAATACCTATTAACACGTACCCCTAATTCTAAGCACGTAATATTGAACTTTCGTTACAGGCGATTCTAAACAACCGCAAGTTTCGAGCGACGCGGAGATCGGCTCTTGGAGTGTTAGAAAGCGATTCGGAAAGCTGCGGATCGTTGATTCTGCTGTACCGCCTGCTGCGGAAAAGTTGCCAGCACCTCCCAGACCGCCGAAACCTCCTCATATGTTACCCGAAAATCCAGGACACAATTATTTAAATTTAGATGGTGCTACTGAAAGCTCGAAACCTACTACACCAGCCACTCCTGCACCATCAACTCCAGCTACTGCAATTGTAACGGACGAATCTTATGATTTTCCACGATCTCACCAACCGGGACAAGCACCCGAGCCAGCCGCGATAGATCAATCCTCTAAACATTTTTATTCGAACGCTGCTCCTAGTAATATCGAAGACACGCGTGTATTCCGCTACGATTTTCAAGAAGAGGAACCTTCGAGTCCCCGATCTGAAAGTTCAACCACTGCTACGTATTCGAACTTGCCGAGCCCTCTTGTTCGAGACAATTCTACTTCTGTATCAACGGCAATGGCGCCTCCGCCGCCAGTTGTTTATCGAGAATTGAAGCCAGGAAGAAAGACTAGCGATTCTACGTCCATCATTAGCAACGAACCTTCTCCAGGTCCGATCGCATCGGTTCTGGAAATGAGCTCCGCCGAGCACTCTCCTGCTGAACCACCGAGTATTAACAGAAAGCTCAAACCTTCGTTAAATAAATCTCCCGTGGAAGGTACAGATAATTGCACTGCACTTTTCAACAGTGAAGCGATCACATTGTAACCGAGATATTTAAAATGATGTGAAACTGTAGGTCCTTTGCAACTAGCCTCTCCACCCGGAAGGGGAAGAATTAGAGCAGCGCCGAGTCCTACACCTCCTACTCATGGGCACTCGAATCGGCACCAATCAACATCGGATGAGGATACTAACACTTTCGATGACAAAGAAGAGGTACGTACAAGTATTTTACGTTTGTGACCGTGTCATTGCGTTTGTATTTTGGAATACATTACTTTTCAGATATACTACTATCAGGATCAAAATACGTTTATTCCTGCCTCGAATCGGCGTCTCGTCGTTTTGCAATACTTAGACCTCGACTTAGAAGCGACGGAAAATTTCACATCCACGAGTTTACCACCGACTCAATCTCCCCCCAACACAACAGTATATAAGACTGTTGACTTTTTGAAAACCGAAGCGTTCAATCGCACTCGACAACGGGTCGAGGAGGAAAGAAAAAAATGCAAAAGTGAACGGGCTTAGCTTCGAATTCTTTCTCAAGTTTTCAGTGCAACGAAGTAGGAAGACAACTCTCTTTTTTAGGTACTGTATAATACTTTCATTATTTACTAGTAATTCGCGATATGATCAAACTGCGGTATATGTGTTGTATTCAGTGGCACTTCAAAAATGATTTTTAAATTATTACGTCTGCTATGAAGTCGAAGATTCTTTCGAAACTTCGTTATCGATAAAACATAATAGTTGGAAACCGAAGAGAGCAATATTAAATGGACCAAAAATGTAAAGTTAAAGTTAAGGGAAAACAACGTGAAGATGAAAACCGCACTTTCGTGGAACTTGTTAGATCAGACATTTTAAACATACTTTTAATTAGGAGTGTAAGTATTACTATATTTAGATGCGAACTGTTTTTGCATAGATTTTATGAATGTCTGACGATGAGTCGAGGAGAATACAATTTTATTGTCAAGCATGCGACAAAGAACTATCGCATGCTATTGCTAAAAAATTTTATATCTTCAAATTTTAGGTATTGGAAAAATGACGTGTAATATATTTTCAAAGTGCCTGAATGTATTTTTTATCGAAGGTGATGAATTGTTTATAATGGCATGGATGATACAATATTATGTTAATGGTTACAGATTTGACGAGTGTATAATATTGCTTGACAAACGATAAGGAAATTTATAGTTTTATTTTTTATATACATATTCTCTTCTGACACTTTCAAACAGCTCTTTCAGAAATATAGTTTGCACCAGGCTTGGGAATTAACTGCACTTTTTGGCCGATTTTCGGAGGCGCTTTTCGCTTCTGAAGATCGGCCGAAGAGTGCAGTTAATTCCCAAGCCTGGTTTACATCATAACTATTAACAGTGTACTCACTGTACCTGCTGACATAAAATTGCGAAACGCGATAGTAGGAGCCCTGGTCATAAAGTTACTATCGAAACATGAAATCGTATGCCATAATGAAACTAAAACTACACGAAAATATATTTTATGTATAAAAAAAATACATATGCAATGTGCTATTTATAGTAGCTGTACTATATCTTTTGTACCAATGAAATTATTATATTAATAAGAAGGTGTTTACGCGTATGAGCAAGAAAGACGCATATCTTTAATTGCCTGGCTTTCAAAGTAATCCGCGACCCCGAAGCAACAAGTGATGAAGCATCAAATTTAAAGATTTATTTTTCAAACTACGTTCACGCCCTAATGCACCTTATTCTTACAATTAGTAATGTATGTCACTCTTGGTTAATATCAAAAGAAATGCAAAAATGCATTATTAACATCTAAATTTTTCAAAAGTTTATATATTGTTGAAAAAATCAATTTAGCTGACTGTATTAAGCCTAAATCGTTTTTCAGGAAGTACTAGCAGTTGATGAGACTTAACTGTAGCACAAGAGCAGGAAATTACAGGTTTTTATACAGTTAACTGACAAATATATCGATTATATTTTTTCGATTTCTTTGCGGTATGTTAATATGACTTTTAAATAAATTGTCGCTGAAATTCGCATTTCTTCAACGATAATTTATAAATATTTTAGTAAAATACGTGGAATAAGAATCTTTACTTACCGTTGCCATTAACGACTAGATTTTTTTAATGATAATAGTTGTTCGCTATACCACAAGCTGGAAATCGCTAGCAATAATATTTCGTGTTGACAAAAAGGATAAAAATTATTTTCGCGAATTTTTTTTTCGGTGAATTTCATCGGTAAAAAGCGGTACGCGCTGCTTGCCGACGCAACGGAGAGGTGTCGCTAGAATGTTGGCGCATACGCCACCAGGTTATTGGCCTGCTTGGCGGTGGGATTGGCGGAAAACGGAGCCTCATTCGCTCACCAACCGTCGAGCGGGCATTATTTGTGTTTCAGGATCGCTGCTTATATTGTTTTCCTTCGCGGTGAAACGGAATTGCATCGTGTAGTACAAAAGTTCCGGGCGTTGCGCCAGACGATACTTGTCGTTGTGCTTCCCTTCTTTCTGTGCTGTATCTGTGAAACGTTGAATCTTTCGTGTTTTAACATTTCGACTGTTTTACTGAAGAGTGTACTGCGCGGCGCGGTTTAGTGCGATCGCCCTGTTTCACTTGGAAATCGAGGTGAACCCGACGAACTGGAAGTGAACACAGCGTGAACAATAGAAGCGGCATTTCAAGCTTTGCTTTCAATGTAAGTACGAAGCACTTTTGTATACGTTGCACTGCATATTATAACCGAGGTTGCACGTGATGATCGACTTGCTGCCACTTGTTGGTTGCCGAGATCCGCATCAGTTGACGTTCACTGGATTTTAACGCGGATGTAATTAAATGTTCCCTTGAAATGAATTGATTGAAAAACAGTAAAAAATCTCCATTTTGTTCAACATAATCTCTTTTATCGAAAAGGGAATCTTTTGAATGTCGCCGAAGCACGATTAAATTGCCTAGATTTCACAATCGGATAATCGCTAGATATCGGACACGTTTTCTGGTATCCTTATTAAACTAGACTTTCTAATTATATGATTAAACAAAATCCGATTCTAAGACGCATGTGGCCAAGGTATACGGCGGCTATTGATTCCATCGGCCACTTGTGGATTTTCCAGCTAACCAGCTGGAAAGATACAATCGCTCGTATTACAGTCCCTCGCGCTTCTCGTCGCTGCTGCATGCTAATCTGCTATTAGTCGAACAAATATATTATCCTTGATTCACCTCTGAAACTACGTCTTAGGCATATTCAGCATCATCTTAGTGCATCCATAAAAACGTAGGACCCACGAGAAGGGTTACCTTGAAATCCCTATTCGAAGCAGCAGCCATTTTATCGGTACATAGTCCAGTGTTTTCTTCATTACATTTAAACTGCCAACGAAAGCTTTCCACGGATTCGATCTGCACCCCGGTTATTATGTAGTTTCAACCATTTCTACATCTGTGTACCTACATATGTATACATATATGTTTATGGTTTCTCTCGTACACGCAACCCCAACTAGTTATGCATCCACATTGTTGTTGCGTTATTGTCGGTTATTGCGATGCGCGTCAAACTGCATACAAGCGAGACATTCTCGTGCACAATAACGATTATGAACTTCGGGCGAACGTACTACGATGCGAATAGTTTTTCCCGGACTTTCGTAATATTCTCTTAATGAAAAACTCCATCCTCGAAGTCGTTCATTATTAATTCCTCCGAGCTTTGTTACATATGTATCGCACAACTCCTATCACTCGCCCTTTCCGCTGGCGTCAAAGGGATTCGGTTGCTTTGAGATAGAAGATGAAACGTGGTTTCTGTGGTAGTCGAATTAAAGATCTGCAGGTGTAGCTATCGGAAGTCTCTTTGAACTCGGTCAATTAGGAAACGAGAATGTATCGGGCGATAAAGGAATCTCTGGAAATAGACACTTGTCGATAGCCACTCCTTTGAGTCCCATTAGCAGTTTGATAGCTCGCCGCTGCTCGAACGAACGAGTGTTTTAACGTTATCCCTAGGTGTATCTCGGACGAAGATGTTACATAACATTTCCCAAAAGGAACAGTTCGAATCAAAATCGTTCGGAACGTCTTCCCACTTTTTCGGGCTTCTTGGAAAAATAGTTTCGCCCACTGTAATTAGGGAAAACGTAACATTCCAAATGGCTCACGACGAGTCGATGCCAGCCTTCCGGCTTTTCCGCTCCCCTTGCCGGCCGACACGTTTCTAAGAACCGAAACCTTTTCCGGCGCATTCCAGCCAGCTCAGTCGCGTTTCCTTAGGACCGGTTTACGCGCGTCTTAAGCGATCACAGGTACTTCTACCTGTAAAAACCGCCACCCACGCTACGAGCAGGATTTATCGTTGGTCGTAACATCCTCGAGCCGCGGAGGATTTCTTAATTTCTAGTAAACACTGGGCGAGACGCAAACGTCTAAGCTGCTGCCACGTTAGTTTCGGTTACTGACAATGAGGATGCACGCCTGACACTGATCGATGGCAGATTACAAATCACCGACAGCGAGAACCTTTCGCGATTACGCTGCCACGAGAACTTTTCGTAGAACGATTAATTGTAAACGCGCGTTTTGCATTCAGCTGGCGGGAATCACGCGTCGATTCACCGCCTTTTTATTCGTTTCTCCCTTTTCCCGGCAGGCGTGTCCCGTATCTGAGAGGACACGCGCGGTTTATTGCGTTGGGCAGGAAAGCGAGAGAGGAGTTACGTACAGCGAGGCGACCTGCTTCCTAAAGGTGTTCGGAGTTAAGAAAAAGGGAATGGTGAGGTTCAACTCCGAAATGTCAGACTCTAATGCTCGGAGAATGGATTCGACATTGACGCGATAATAAAATCGTCGATTACCGCGCACGTTTCGGATTCAGAGATTTCTTCGAGAGCCTACACATTCGTTTTTTCCCGCCCACTCGATCGGTGCTCGACGTATCGGGTCGAGTCGTTCTTGGTATCACTTGCGTTACACGCTAGGTACCTCGGTGATACAATCACCTTGAAGAAACTAGTCCGAGTGGAGTCGTAACCGAAACTTTTCGACTGTCCCGATCGCTAGACGAAAGTACATTAGCAGCGTGTGCAGGTGAAACTATCGCTCATCGTTCAGACATTTGCGTACACGTGCGCGCCACTGGAATGTCGGGAGACGCGTCGATAACAGAAACAGGCAGCAATCAAGGGCAGCTTGTTAGCGTACTTTAGATTTCGACACTGAAGGCGACGAACGTTGATCTGCTGCCAGGCAGGATACTTAGTCGTTAGGTGAGATCGTGAATTTCGGGCATCGTCCACTGACCGACGATAGCAACGTCGAATCGCGTGCTCGACATCTCGCTTGCTCGCGTTTCCGCTGAAATCGTGCCCAGCTAAATACATATTGCGACACGCTCGCGAGGCTCGCTCGCCACCCATTGTTAGCTCCGTTCCGATCGAGCACACGCGGCTCTTGCTCGAAGAAACGTGTCTCCGCGCTGACGATTTTCGATACAGGACAAGCAGCCTCACGAGAAATGCGTAGCCATAACAATTGCTCGGCCCGGTTTCTTCCGTTTGCTTCCAACAGTCGCTGGATCCCATTCAGGAGTTTCTAACGCGGCGGTCAGTTACTCTCACGAGGCTACAATTGCTTTTGCTATTAATAACGAACGCGGCGAAGTTCGAACAATGCCGGTCTTCAATGATCCGATTCGCTCTTATGATTGTTTGCTATCGGGTATCGTCGCCGAGCTGCTGCTAGAAATTGCTGCACACGACGGGAATATTTCAGTACATTCGCCAGCGAGCGTAGTTCCGAGACAACCGATCGGCCTAATTGATAGTACAACCGGTGTTTCGTTTTTCCTCTACCGCTCACGGCTGGGCGATCTGTCATTCTAACGCAAGAGAGAAGCCGACAAGCGCATGCACGCTGGATAAGATCTTTGGTACTTGTTCATCGTGATCTATTATCGTAGCCGCGTTCCAATTTATCAGGCGCGTGTCGTCAAAATCTAGCCAGATTGAACGGCTACAGAGTATTATCGTATTCTCTGGTCAAAATCGTGTTAGCCAGACGATGGAGTTGATCAATTATCGTACACTTAACGTATTCAGTAGCGTGTTTGGACGCTTGATGGAGTCAAAGATGCTTACAATACTAAGCGACGCCGCGTAATTATTGCGAAAGAAACAGCCGAAGCGAGTAGCTCGGGAGCGGACCTCGAGTTTGAAATACGCCTGGTGAAATTCCATAACGCTTGGACGACGGTTCGTTGCGTGGTCACCGAGCAAGAGGATCGTTCAATAAGACAATGCTCGCAACGCGAGCAGACGAGCATCTACGACTTTTCGTGAACGTTTCTCACGCGTCGCGATCGGTTCGGCTGGTTCGATCGCAGGCGAACACCTAGCCGCACAGGGTTCCAGTGTATTTCATTAGCGCATTTCATTAGGCTAATTAGGGGCCCTCGTTACCGGCTTGTCCGTAATTACGGTCGCGGAAACGCTTCGCGAAATCCGCGTAAGCCAGGAAAAGCTCGGCAAACATTCTGATCTCGTGCCGCTCCGCGTTCTAATTTTTTTGTTTCCCTTGGTGTTATCCTTTCCACGAGCTTCGTCGCCTCGAACGCCTGGAGGTTCGTATTTTCCATCGGGCTTTCAATTAGCGATAGGCGGTTGAAATCCCGCGTTAGTAACAAGATGCAAATTGTAAACAGCGCGCGTTGATTAGGTGGGGTTCGGCGGTGTCGATGATTATTATTCTGGGACGGGTCTCTACTTGCGATGCGTCCAGGTGAAACGCGCAGGTGTAAGCGCCGGGCAGGTGCGAAAAGCGCTTCCACTGGTCTGTTCTCCAGCCGGTGGCGTTTTCGCCGTCACTCCGAATTTCCCCCTCGAAGGAGAAATGAGCTGAGGGGGATAAGCGGAGGATGCATCGGAGCTGTTAGCTGACTTGGTCATCGAGAGAGCCATTCGGGTTAGCATCGGAGCAAGGCCCTGTTTCGCGATCTCGTTGGTCGGTGTTTAGAAAGCGACTCGCGTATTCCCCTTCGTTTTCTCTGTGATTGCGAATCGCTCCGGAGAGCCCTCCTCCTCCCTATCCATCCAAGCGCGATTCGCGAGCCGCGAAAACGCTGCAGCAGCGGAGTTTCTATTTAAATATCACTCGAACTCGTTACGCGGCCCGCTGACTACCGGCTTATCGAGCATCGACAAACGAGTTACCCATTAACGGCCGCCGCGTCGTTTCTCGGTCGCTTGCGTGCCGCCCATAAAATCCGAGTAAACGGAACGCATCGTGGAACTGCGCATAGGCGCAACGATACGCGATCTATCTCTTGCCGTTAATAATTTGCCAATTACTCGCTTGAGATTTCACGAATTCGCTTGTTCAGATCGGGAACGAACAAGCGTTGATAACCCCGCGCTTATTCGTCCGTTCGAGCGCGGCTGTATTTTACTCCAACGACTCGTTGCGTTGTTACGGGGAGTGCATAAACGCAACGGAGACGCATCGACGAGATCGCGGACACGAATGCTATGTGCACTGGCCCGCGCGGCCACGCTCTGCTTGTCCTTGCAGACGCGACTCATTACGATGCATATCTCCTCTCTCTCTACGCCTCTCGCGCTTCCTTTTAACCCTTTTCTTCTTTCCCCGTGCTCTCCTTCTCCGCTCATGCTACACCGAGTCGAGGTATTTTTCTCCATCCTTCAGATCGCGAGCTCGATTAAAATAACTCGTGCCGCCCACTGGTAATCTTATTGTACCGATTTTTTCTTTCATTCCCGACAACGATAATACGAATTATTTCCGAGCGACGAATACATTTGCTTTTCAAACGGCTTTACCTCCCAGACGGAGGAGCGTCTTTGAAGCAGCGCGCCACTCGTGCTCAAGTTCCCCCGCAATTTCTTTCGCATTGTAGTTTGTACGAGCGCGTTTAACGAGTTCGAAAACTACATGCTTACCGCTGTCAGCAGCATCGCGGAGAATAAAATATATACGACGTGATTCGAGTAGCGCTCATTGAACAACTTCCGCAACGGAGGCGGGCGGTCATTTTTTTTTCAGTTAGCGCACGTTCGCGAACAAGATCGCGGACGGCAGCGTGGTTCTCTGGTACAAATATAAATGCCGGCGAAGTGTCGGGGATCCTTGCAACTTGAAACCGCCCACATCCTTGCCACGGTGTACTACTAGCTCTCACGTGCGCCCGGTGGAGAAGGGTTCGAAGGGGTTACCTACAACCTCCATGCGTAACTATGCTAAAACTATCGGTCGCGGCCCGTATACGTGCGCGGACGCTTTTGCTTCTGGGTTCCCACGGGGCGTATGAAATTGATCGACACATTTCCAGCGTAGAAATCGCACTTTGTCAACGATCGTTGCATCCGCGAACTGGAGCACCTGTGTCTCGTCGACCGCGACTCGCGGTTTCAAGGCTCGCCGCAAATTCGATCTCGGCCAGGTATCGTTTTTCACAAATGACCGACTAGCAGGAAGGCGATTGCGAAACGGCTTGGATAAATTCGACGTGGCGCGTTCGCGTCCTGTAAAGAACACCAGCCTGCCCCTGGAAAAGTCGTGCTCCGCTCGAGTTTCATCCGATTCCATCGGTACGCGGGGTTAAACTTGGAGTGAAAAATGATCAGAGGAGGACCCCCTTTCGGAAGTTTTCGAATAGTTCAAGCTCTCCGGAGAATCGACGGGTCTGCTTTAAAGCGAGAATGGTTCCAGAAGTACATTAGTCCTCTTTGCCTAGCCCGGGCAAACGATCCATCCTTTCTTTTTATTTTCATTCGAGCCGGGTGTCGTTCGTTTCTGTGACTGCCGCCTATCTCCCTTATAAATCCTAACGCGTGGACGATCGTTAAACGTGTAAGAAGAAACGGGTTTTGTTGGTCCGTAGGAGGAAGCCCGGCAGAGGCTTCCATTACCGTTGTAAGACTACGGCTCAGGGCCGTGTTACGCAAGAGAAGGTCCGACGAACTCGACCAAAAGCGTGTTCTTGTGTCCCCCCCATTGGGTCGTGTCAACTGGAATCCAGACGATCCTTTCTCTCTGCTCGAATGCGTTCCTCAACTAGCCCGAAGGATACGTTGCCCGACACGATCGGGAATGCTTGCACGGCTTCTCGTCTCCTGCAACGCTTTCCGCGGCCACGTCTTCGGGAGCGGAGCTTCGATTACGCGCGACTGTATTCTTGCAATTGCCCATGAGTATGTAATCGTTGCTAGTGAAATTACGCATTGCAATGTACGGAAGCTAGCGAAGCTAGACACCGCCCGAGATCGTATTAACCGCGCTCGAGGATGCGAGCTGTGACGTAACTGGGCCACAATTAACGATACCGCCTCTTGTTGGAACAATGGGCGGAAAGACGAGCGCGATGCCGAAGCGCGAGGGGGCAGCGCGATAATAGGCGAGTTGTGGCGAAAAGAGCGAAAGCGAAGGAGAGAAAAATGAGTAACGCGTATATCAGCCGGTACGTTCGCTTCGTTTCCCGGACAGTGGTAGTCGCGTTCGCCTCTCATGTACCGACGCTGTACGCCCACATTCCATCCTCACCCCTGGGCCCTCCAGTACTTTTGTCCCCCTTCCTCTCCGCTCCGTTAATGTTTACCGAATAATCGACGCATGCATTTCGCGATTACCCGCGTGTACAAAGGTTCGCCCCAAAATAAACGTATCGCGTCGTTTATGCGCTGGTCAACCGCGTTTCACCAGGAAAATTCCCCTCGGCGGTCGGTTATCATCCGATCAATGTAATTTCCAAATGCCAGCGCAAAAAACAGCAAATAGGATCGGCCGATTTCGCCCGTCTAGCGGCTGGATGTTGAATAATTGGAGAGTAGTAGGCGATAGTTTGGAGAAGAGTTGCCTCGCCGCGTTATCGACTTTGTGTGTACCTGGAAAGGACGACGACCTCGAAACACGGACGGCACGCCGGTGTTCAGAAACGATCGATATTTGTCCCGACATCCACCACCTTCGTAATAGCTCTGCCTCCACGTATTTCTACCTTGGAATAGAAATCTTCACCGAGCATTGTTCCGGAATACTTATCGCTGCTCTCGATCCTCTTTACAGGCACGCCTTTCAATTCTAATTTCCTTCGCTTTTAGGAGTAACTGGTCTCTTTGGTTTCCCTTTGTCAATAACTGTAGTCCTCTATGCAGTACACGCTAGTTCCACAGATTCACGATATATGTATACCGCTCCGGCTTCCCGGAAAGAAATGGGTTAAGATTAAGTGCAAGAACCAGTCCAAGAATCATTCGTAACCGCTGGAGGAATCCTAGGAACTACGTGATCTGTCGTCTCTGACGAGCCGGTCGAGTGCATTCTGCGGAGTGCTCGAGGAGGCTGGAAACGAAGGAATTGTCCTATTATCGGTAGTTCGCCTCGTTGGCTTTTCAAATTCCGTGAAAAGTTGTCACGCGAGGAAGCGCATTCCCGTGACTCGGTTCCAGCAAGCTGGCCTTTTCCAAACAGTACCAAGAAACACTGTGATTATTCGCATTCGTGAACAATCGCGCGGCAAGATTGCACGCGAAAACTGGACGCTGGAAGCGAAGTCGCGGTAAACGCGGCAATGAACATAATGGAAAAGCAGTCGGCTGGAATGTCATCCTTCGAGGTAGCCGGGAAGGCGTCGCGATGTGCCGTGGATGCAGCGCCGTAACATCCTTTTGCACGGGCCGAAGATAGCTGCCGCGAGTCACGCTAGATTAATGACTTCCTTATGGCGTGCTCGTTCGTATGCTGCTGCCCAGCGAACACGTGCTCTCTACTGACGCGCGAGGATCAGGAACGAATGGAATTCGGAGCGACGGTGCATCGCGTCTCTCGTTGATAGTCAAGGGAGAGGTATTCAGATTGGGCGTGACTTTTCGCGATTACGGTGATTGTGTCGTAACTTCGCGTCTGCAATATCCTTGGACTCGAAGCCCTTCGGAGGAACATGCAGGGAGGAGTCTCCGTAGGGAACTCATTGTCAATTGTTGCATCGGGCTTGAATCGCGCTGGGCATCCGTTCAATTCTGCAAACAACCCTCTGTGCTACCTGCTCGAACAGACGTGAACGTTACTCTTTTGTTGCTATCGAGAGAGCGAAGGGATATCAATAGAATCCCGATGGATCGTATGTAGATGCAAACTTGAATGGTCCGTCTTAATTGCTACTCGGTATACTCTTGGGACTGGCGCAGCACGCACCTGTACACATTCTACCTGAGATCTCATTAGCTACTAATTATCCCGTCTGGCACAGTGGTTCTGTAACCTGATGCCGTGGAAATTATCGGTCAATGTATTCACGCCCAAGCTTAATAGCTCAACTTCGCTTTACGGCCTCGATAAATTTAGTTTAACATCAACACTCGTGTGTTCGGAACTTTTTCGGCCTGCCACCGCCTCGCGTCGTGAAGCGTCTCGCGCGGAACCGTATCCAGTCGGAGAGTAGCAAGATGAACGGGCTACTCGCGTCGAGGCAATCGCTATCGTTCCCGGATGTGAAGGTGGATATCGGATAAAGGGGCTGTACGTGAACGCGGATTTGCGCTTCAGTTACGGA
Organism: Holcopasites calliopsidis; assembly: GCA_023838395.1. Classification (NCBI taxonomy): domain Eukaryota; kingdom Metazoa; phylum Arthropoda; class Insecta; order Hymenoptera; family Apidae; genus Holcopasites; species Holcopasites calliopsidis. Next base: position 6,747,238 of record JALHAQ010000005.1, on the reverse strand, counting down.
AAATGTAGGAGCGCGAGACCGCGTTCCAATTGAGAGTGTCGGTTACCATTTTACACGGCGAACCGTAATGATCGTGCGTCGCGTCTCTCGTCTAGTGGATACATACGTCGAGAGGACGATAGCGAAACCCGTATTATCCAATCGTCGGGAGTGCTCGCGGATAGCGTTTATAGCGACCCTGAGTCGTGACCGATCCTTCGCTTCGGTGGGAATCCGCCCTGAGATCGACTCTCATACTCCTTAACAAGGAGTTTCCACATCTTTCCCCCTACATCTCCTTCTCTCTCTCCGCGCCTCGTCCTTTCTCCTCGATCTTCTTCCGATGCTTTCTCGCGTCGGAGCACAGTTTCTATTCCTCTCCCTTTCCCTCGGACTCGAGAACCGTCTCGGCCGCTCCTCCCGGTTGTCTTCGTTCCTCGCGATTCCTGTAACCTACTAAATGGCTCGACGATCCCAACTATCGCTTCGTTTCGCTCGCGTGCAGCACGGAATCCGCTGTTTTCGGAACGCTCGTTTCCGATTCGATCGAGTTTAGCCAGCCGGTTACGGCTTTTGTCAGCCGTGAAGCCCGTACATTGCAAGATTCGAGCACAGTAGATAAACCGTGTAGGTGTACGATTTATCGATGGCCTCGGTGTTTCCCGTTATCGAGGAACATCTTCGCAGCGAGGTGCTCTGAAATGGGTTGATCACGGATAGTCTGGTATTCGACCGGCCGGCAGCCGCTGCGTCTCGAGCCGAAAGAACGTCAGCTGGATGGCCGGTTACCCTTTGCAGGAGGGAGGAATTTTCTATTCGCGTCGCTCGCCCCGATGGCACGTTTTCGCGACGCGCGAAGCGATGCTGCGCTATGGCACGTTGCGCCAATTCCCCGTGGAATTTCGAAACGGAGCGCGCCCGACGCTCCACTCTCCGTCTTTCTCGAAATCCGGCCGGGTTCGAGGCCGCAAATCTCGACGGATGAAACCTTCCTAAAATAGCGCTGGGCCGCGCCGCGAAACCGCGAGATCCGATGTCCTCGTGTGGCGCCAGCAATTCGACTGAAATATCGAACTGCTCCACGCGTTGCTCAAGGATCCCTTTGGCCGTGCTGCACCGTAGAAAATGGGCGAGACCGTTATCGGTGCAAGCTTCGCGTGATAACTCTTTACGTCCTGCGCTCGTCGCGTGTCTTCCTGGAAGAAAATGATAACGCCCACGTCGAATCACAGTTTCGCCCTTCTTTGCAGCCTCGTTAGAGGTTGTTCAACTCCCCGTGATAATTAAGCGACAATGTAGCTGGGAAAAGTTCGCTTTGACGAGTATGCCGAGGAGCGTATCACCAGTCCCGCATGAATTGTCGCAGTGCTGTTGCCATAGTCGTGTAAAGGGTTGTCCTTCGGGGTAAATCCAGATCCTGTTACCTGCAGCATTAGTCGCTGACGGAGCGAGAGGCGCGAGCTGGACCATACGCGGAAACAGGGGCTACATGGACGAGAGCAATTACCGTGCCAATTAACCGAGCGAGGGACCGAAGCGTTTGTGGCAATTGATTCGAAATTGAACGCGTCGACGGCACCGGAAGTCACGTCAATTACCGCGTCGGCTCCAGCGATTTCATTGGCTCGTCTCGGCGAGACGTATTTAAAAGATAGATGCTCAAATTCGATTTTATAAATTAATAAATGCTCCTTGGCGCGGCCATCCACAGTGAGAAGTACAAACTCGACAACATTCTTTCTCCTTACGATCCACCTTCGGATGCTGACTCGACCCGAGGATTTCGCGAACGTCGGACGACAAGATCGATTCGATCCTGTATTCGTCTTCGCGCGGCTCCTTTTTTACCGCGAGAAGACCGGCATTTATTGGAACCGCTTGTGGGTGGTGTCGACTCGGATGTACCGGTGTAGAAGGCGTGCAGCCGACGTACCGGTCTTTGATTATCGGCCTACCGGTTTTCTGGATGGTCATAGCCACGTATAACGGTTCGGGCAGACGGAGAAGGCTCATAAGGTTCGGTCGACGAGACCGGTTCGCTGTGTTTCTCGATACATAACTTGCTCGCCGTACCTTTATGGAACAGGGAGCAGGTGCGCTACACCACGCTGTATTTTCCTCATTTTGTACCCTCGCTTTTCCTTTAACGATCACTTTAGAATTTATGTATGAAAGGCCAAGGTTAAGGAAGAAAAGCCCGTCCTATATGAAATATCTTCTCGATTAGTTGATCACGTTACTTTTAGATTTCGAATGCAATAGTGCTGTTTAACCGTTGAAGTGTGAATTTTATTCCACCGATACCGTGCAGGCCAGTCCTTTGCTAGTAGCGAATGTATGCATACCGTAGCCACTTTCGTAGCTTCGTAGCACAGCCCTCGGGAAAACCGCATACTTGCCGGCGGCGTAACAGAACGCCAGCGCATAGAAAGGGACTCGTTGTGCAACAGCATACGTAGGACGGAAGCTCCAATTTTTTAATATTTACATTTAAGTAATACTTAAATCGAATGGATTCGAAACTTAATGGAAAGCTAGAGTTTTGAATTCTAACACTCGATGAAGAACACAACGTCGGAGTCGATCGCGGTACACGAAGCATCGGTGCGTGGAAAAACTTTCGAGGTCGGCGAGCATTTCGTTCGAAAGATATTGCTCGCTCAACCCACATTTTATACGATTAACTTTGCTCCTTAAGTATTCCGCCGCGCCTTCCCCGATGCTCGGTTTCGCTCGGAAAATTTCTCAGAAAAATCGGCTCTGCCCAGCGTCTCTATCGTTCCGATGCCTCTTTCGAGACTTTCCTCTCAGCATTCGCCGGAACGGAAACGAAACGAGCAATCGAACAAAAGAAATGCGAACAATCGAGTGCTGCATCGAGGGAAAAATGTAGTTAACGGATCCAACAGCGAGATTCAGCTGTAAGGGAAACGCGTAGCTTGCGGCGGTCGATGAAAAACGCGGGAAATTGTCAAACCCGCGGAGCTGCAGTTGGGAAAAGGTTTTGTCGGCTCGAACCGTTGGCATTCCTCGTTTAGCGCGTCAGATGGACGATCGTTTGTGGCAAACGAGCATAGAAAAGCTATTTGCGGTTCGCGTCCCGCGGACTAACAGCCGACAGAATAATTTCATGTATTATTTATCGCACATCCCGCGTGACTTTCTGCTCCGGATTTATACCGGGTGTTCCTCGTCGTTTGCATCTCGTTCTGGCTACAGGGAAAACGTTCGCCTCGCTTCTGCGATTTCCGTTCAACCACGGAGCGTGCTAGATGTGCATCCAGGATTCACAGTGCGCTGCTCAATCGCGATGCTCTGCGGCTAGGCGATACTTTGAGTCGATTGTAACTAATAGATAGGTAGGCGGACGTTCCTCTTTATTTCCTTACTAACTTTACCGTCTCACAGTACATAGTAAACATGAAGGATCGCCTTGGTGCTACACTAATTTTATTAAGTGAAACACTGAAACTTTCATCCAAGAAAGATTATATTTGATTGGAGTCTGTCGTGCCTGCAGATCACCCGGTACGATCGACTGGTGTTTCCATAGCGTGGGAATACCAGGTTCCCAGTAGTCGTTTGCCCCGGTTGCACCGACAATTCGTCCCGATGCGCATTTTGACGGTGAGTCTGCAACGGCGGCGGAAGAACAGAAAAATCTGCTGACAGCCGAGATCCTTCGCAATAAAATATTTCAACGGTATTTTCTAGGGCAGCATCGTCTTCGAAAGGCCGTTCGCATTCACGATAGATCTTGGCCTCGGTAAAAGCGATTCTTACCCTCGTCTCTTTCTGTCGATAGACATTCTTCTCTCGGTTACGCTTTTCAAGCCGCACCAAAGTACACGTATGTACAACATGGTCAAAGTAAGCGCATAGCTGAGCTTCAGACGGACAAGCATTTTTAGCGGCAACCTCGGTGGTCCTGCAGCTGTTGATATTCAGGTGAGGCGAGAGTGGCGTCTGAATGTCGTTCACGTCTCCTCTTATCAGAAGTTTTCATCCGCGTAGCTCGCGCCGAACGAGCGAAAACCGTCTCGTTGTCCCTTTAACCAGTGTCATCGACCCTGTGGAAAGGTCAGGGAGCACCGGTGTCGGTCTTTCTCGCGCACCGCGTTTCAGAAAAAAAAACGTGCAACTGCACCGGTCTAGCGTATCGCGCGTGTCTTATCGACTCGCGATCGTTTACCCGACATCGAACGGGCCTCGTGCTTCCTTTCGTTGAACATCTCGCAACGTTTTTATTACGTTGAGAAGAGCGGCGGCCGCGGTGAGTCCTGAATCGCGCACTTTCCTCGCTCGAGCATCCAATCTCGCCGCGACGCGACAGCCTCGTTTTCCATTTTCATCTCGCGTCTGTTCCCCACTGACTCATGATTTGTCGCGCATTTCTGCGAATCTAAGAGACACGTCTCGTTTTAACGGGTAGTCTCATCTTCGGGACGCGAGTCACTCGGAGCGATATTAAGGTGAAGAGAAACGGGGAGATCGATATAGAAGATAATGACAAATCTCTTTTAAAGCGAAAGGATAATTGGAGCGCTCAGTTCATTTTTGTACTAGAATTTTCTCTTAAGAGCATTCGTCTGGGAAGCGAACGGAGCTTACGCGCTACCGGGTACGTTTGCGCGAGCAGATATCCATCTTGCTTCACGAATCTTCATGAATTCATTGCTCGACGACTCGCCTACGAGGAAACAATTTCGCGTCGATGTGTACCGCCAGAGACGACGATTCAATTTTCGCAACCATTTTGTCATTAACTCGAGGAGGCTTGCGCCTCTTGTATAGATCGGCGACGCCGAGTGGGGCGGAGAATCTAATTTTCGTTGATTGATACGAAAGAGACATAGCCAGCCGCGATAACTCGGCTCGAACGTGTGGGGGCAAAGCGAGACAGTGTCACTGAGTCATCGGCCGATTCTCGAGTCAACGAAAATTCCATAGACACCATCTTTCTCGCGAAGCCACCTTCCATTAGAAGCGACCAAACGACGACGACGCTTCTCGGAATTGTTTCTGGAGCATAGCTTAGTCGCGAAAGAGGAATCCAACCTTTTATTTTACCCCTGATGGGTATCTCCTAGGTTTTTTCAATACATTTAGTGTGTTTCGTTTTAAGGAGCGATCGGACTTGTGCGCCGTCTGCACATACGAAGCAGCAGTTAATCCTCTTCTTTGACAACGGAGAGTCTGTTAATATAGACGAAGAAAGGCGTCGTGGATTGCTAAACGACGAACAATAAACGTGACTCACGAGCCGACTGGTCGTTTCCTTTATTCGCGAGCGAACCGTTTCAAGAAGTGAACCCGAGTGCCTGCATACTTGGTCGACTTAAGTCTCGGCTGTTAATTAATTCGACCTTTGGCGCCGTGCTTCTTTCAAGCCGGGATCTTGCGTTAGTCCTGCTTAATCCAATCCGTAGGAATATCGAAACGAGTTTTCAAAGTGCAGAGTCTCGGGACGAGATCCGTACGGATTCACTGTTTAGCTCCGTGGGTGGCTGGGTGATTTACATAAAATCATGGTTCTCGAGAGCGATACGCGTGGGCGGTCTATCCGAGGCTTGAATTCAATCGAAATCGAGGCCGTCCCGATGGACTTTTGATCTACGCGGCGATTCTAAGATTCCCGGAGACACCTCTCGTCCGGCCGAATGCCAGCGTTCCCGAACAATCGAGCGATAAATTTCGCGTATCAGATCGGCGTCGTTTTATTTCGTAAACAACTGTCACATTAGTCGGCCGGCTTTTGAATTTCTAACGGGCGATATTTACTTCGACACGATAATACGGGGTTCGCCGGCGTTACGTTAGAACGGAGTAGTAATCCGAAGATAATTCTTGGCCGTTCGATCGGAGGTCAGTGCACCACCGTGCACCGTGCGTCGCGCCATCCCCGCGTAGAAGTGCGCCGAATGCTTTCCGTTCGAAGGCGATAGGGAGCGGTCTCTAATTTAATTTATCGTTAACGCGGGTTCGCTCTTAGGTCGTCACGGCTCCCCACAGCTCGTATTACTCGGTCGAGGATCAGTCAATTTTCGAAATGACTCTTTTTTTTCAGGCTGCGCGCACACGCTGCATCGAGACAGTGACTCACTTTCCCCCGAACTGCGTGTCACGCGTTTCCGTACACTTTTGAAAAAGGGCCAAGAAGCCGAGCGGCAGCGAGAGGAGGGTCGCCAGGCCTTTGCGATAGCCCTTGTTAAGCAAAGCGCAACTCGGACAGGGTTTAGATCTCTCTCGTTTTTCCGAACGGTCATCGATCCCTCGAAAGCAGAGATGGATTTCAAGCTTCGCTGTGTAAACTGGCTGCCACAGAACCGTCTCTGTGCGAGCGATGGGACACACGCGATCATTGTCCACACCCCGATTAATTCGTCTCGCTTTGGACACAGACGGACACGTTCGTGCGTTACGTAATTAAACCGCGTTTCCAACATATGTGTATCCGAACAATGGCAGAGCCGCGGCGGATGGCTGGCTCCGCTAGACTAGAGAAATAGAAAAAGAATGGATGGGACGCGAGCTAGATTTCTCGTTTCGCTCGTCTCTATACCGGTAAAAGAAAAACGTCAACCTTTCTAGCCAAACGAGAATAGAACGAACGTTGCAGAGAAGCGAATGCACCACTGGGCGCGACGTCGTCCGCCGATATTGCGTACCCTTTTGTTTTCTTCCGGCGAGTAATCACGAGTGCCGGTGCAAAACCATTCGCGAAACGCGGCTGTCTTTCAAAGCGGGGCGGCTGCCTAATATCGTGGTACGAAATACGGAAGAAGGGAACTATCCACGTAGCCGTGACGGGGGGGGTGGAAACAGGAGCCCATCGAACGGTATCCGTCGATCTAATCGAGAGACCCTTCGAACGTAGAGAGACCCGCGCGTCTATTTTCTACTTCCCTTTTATGCCACGGGACGAGAATACACCGAATGGTACTCGTTTCAGAGAAGACGTTTCTTAAATTAGCAGCTAGCTGTTCGGGATGTCAGTTCGGGAAAGAGAAATGCACGGAACGAGTCACACTCATCCGGTACTTCCGGGCGAAGCGGCACGTATCGTCGCCGCTTTTGCTACGCCTCTCGATGTGCGAACTCGCCACGCATCGTTTCGGAGCAGTCGTCCAGTGGCGTATTTATAGTAACAAAAAGCCGATAAAAAAATGAAAGATAGCGATATCGTCCAAGGAGAATGAATTACCGTTTAATCGTCGCCAAGCGAATTAGCGTGCGAATTTTTTTGTCAACGTCTTCCAGCTCCCGCGGTTCACCGATTCGTCAGGGTTTCGCGAACGAGCCGCTCGCTGTTCCAAAGAACAACGAAAGGCGTTAAAGACATTACGTTTCGCTGCAAACTGCCTTTTTCCTCTCCCTCGTCCTTCTTTTTCCCTTTTCGCAGAAGGGTGACGCCGCATCGTGCTTATTTATGGCTCGCGGCGAATATGAAAAGCGCGAAAGGCGAATCACATCGGCGATCCTTTCTTTCCTCCTTCGCTCGTTTTTCCCCATTTCCTGCTCTTCCCTCCACCGCTCCAAAATTAACCGGATCAGAAAGATGTGAACGCATGCGATGACGCGGCTACGCAAGCATCCTGACCCGATGCGTTTCGTGTCGGCTGCGTCCACGCCGTTCCTTCGCTCTTTATAAATAGACGCTTTAAATTCTGTCGCGACCGGGCGTGGCAGCCCGAGATCTATGTGGATCCTAGAGACACGATATAGATCGCTCACCACGATTCATTCATTAGGTACACACTCCTGCTCCTCGGTGTTTCTTCTACGAGCTCTCCATTTGTCCCCCGTTTCATAAACACTTCTCGTCTGCAGTCGTTTTATTGAACGAAACTTCGGGTGTAATTAATTGAAGGCAGGACATTCGCAAAATTTGATGCAGCTTAAAATTTTCAAAGCAGAAGCTTTTTACTCTATCTTACTCTATCTTGATGTTACATATGCGAATCAACCGGGGTTTTTAACGCCCTACTGCAACCTCCGATGACTTTTATCATCGATCAATTCTGGTTGGTTTCTGAGGAAGTGAACAAGGTTTGCGTTATTTTGGCGCATCTCGCAAATAAAACCTATGATTTTCGCAATAAAGTCTGTAGTGTGATAATTTTTTATTTATGCGTAGATAATTGTTGACGCGTCGCTTTCTGCTTGCAGATATTCGGTGCACGGCAACACGAACCATTCCTGTCATGTCGGTCCCTATTTAAGGTGAGTAATGTTCAATTTTTTCCCCTAAGCATTGTCGCATTATCGCATGTAAATTTTATTCAATGCCCCCCAAGCTGGAATGGCATTGAAGTTTATTTTATCGTTGGACATTTGAACCGAACCGACGATAAGATCGCTGCACATCGCGTTATCCGTATGACGTCTGAACTCAAAGTCTTTTAACTTTGCAATTTTCTGAAAGCTTCGAATGCTGTTCAAATCGTTGCGTATTAAATATTTCTGCGCGACATGGCTCAAATCTTCCGCGGCCCCAGCCCAAAGTCCGGGAAGTCACCAGACGAGATCGCACGCTTCGCTGTCTGATTCACAACTGAATTTATACATTATACCGATAGTAATCTAATCTTGTTCGATTCGATAAACCGTATCAGCTGATCTCGATTCCGTATTACGTCAGCGGGAACAATTACAGTTGCCGTGAACACGAACGCCCATCGGGTGTATCGGTTCAGATTTGCACGCGAGATGCACGGCTAACGACACGCCAACTTTTGTCGTCATTTTACTTCGTTAATGGAAGAATCGGAAATGCAAAAAGGGGATAAAAATTGAGGAGGAAAAATTCTATTGGTCTTGGCATCTGTAAAAGGCGTCCGTGGGGTACCGTTCCATCTTTCCTGAATATTTCAGCGATGATATAACAAAATCCAACGGATTCCAGTATCGACTCGTTCATCGCGTACATCATTGGTATAATTCGCTCTAATCGTTGCGAAATTTCGCTAACGAAAAATGCGTCTCATGCGATCAGTCTTCCCTACTAAAGAAAAAAGAAAGGCTGCAAAAGTAAATCCGAGGGTCATCGCGAAAGGATCCGCGTTTCACTTTTAAGCAATTGAGGAGACAATTAAAGCTTGGCATTTATTTAAAATGTGAGCGCTTTCTCCTCGAGCGCAGAGGTCTTCTTCCATTACAGTGGTTATTCGCAGCTAGTCTTATTGTTGGTTCCATCGATCTGGCGCGGTGGGAACTGGCCCCAACAATAATGTTGCCAGCAAAAGTTTAATTCGGATCCTATAGGGTAGAGTAAAAATCTTCGTTCGGATTAATACAAAATTAATAACGAAAAGTTCCTCGACAACTACAATCTAGTGTCTAAAGTACGGAGGGGCAGTTACATCGACCCTGTGACTTTATGCGGCTCATGTTTGAGCGAAGAGTATCGTCATTAGGGCGTGTAACTGGCCGATGAATCAGATGCGAGCAAAAAAGGTCGCTTTGTCGCACCAAATGCCGTGAAGCAAGCCAACCATGAAAAAAAGAGTTCTTTTTTCTCGTGGTGCCGTTGTGCACAAAAATAACGACCGGCAAAAACCCCTTGGAAACTTCAATAAACATCTGCAACCCCTTCCGCTGCGAGGCGCGCGGAGAGGATTATGTCAGTCAGTCGACTGGGGCCTTATTTCCGGGTCACCTTGAGCCTCCCCGCTTGCTACGATTAGGAGAGGTAAAGGAATACGGATGCAACGAGCGTTGCAAGGGCAGCACAGGGGGGTCAAAAAGGTCCGCGGTAAAAAGATGTAACGCGAGCCGCAGCGAGTAACGATACCTTAACGAGAACCGGCAGCGTTAATTTCCCCCCGGCAACCTTGCACATCCCACGGCGCTCGCACGCGGATCCGACGTGGTTGTCAGCTGTGCGAAGGTCAGGGTCATCCAGCAGCCGAGGGTGCAATCGATTCACGATGCCGCTTCTGCACCCCTCGTTTGGCTGCAGTTACCATGGCGACCATCTCCTGACCTATTGCTACGGAACGGGAGGCTGCATCGGTTATCCGTGTCTCGCGGTGAGCAGCGTGCTGTCGAACAGAGAACCTAGGCCTCCGTCGACGTGCATCGTCAGATAGATATAACTGAGGGACACCAGCGTTGACCTTTCTCTCCCCGCCACGCATTCCGGAAAATCAGCCGCAAAGTTGAGCGTTTCGTTCTCGAAGTGTGCTTCGTCGCCGACGAACTTTGCCCAGGTTTTCCAATGAGCTGATCGGCTACGTCGACTGTTTGAATTTTCACCGTTTTTCCATTGAGTATGTACCGTGGAGTTTGGACGCACAGCAAAAAGTGGCAATAATGAAGGAAAGTACATGAAGCTGAGAAGGTGGTGAACTCTGCGAGGGAATTCTTGACCTTAATCATCGAATCGATGCAACGACGTTAGCGAACACCAAGTGCCAATGATTCTATCAATCTTTTGAGCTTCGTGAATTAACCGGTTCATAGTGAATATAAAAAGAAATCCCGCGGGCTGTGAATGGAGCAACGAATTCGGAGTTCCCCGAGGAACCGGTCGACTTGTGCGCGGAGACGAGGTAACGAGGCATTGTGCAAGGTCGGTACCAACGGGGACTAAGGTCAGCTGGTGCGGATCGATATCCACGATTCGTCTCGATACCGTTGCCGCGTACGCGTTCCGGGGTCGAGGAGCGGCGGGAAAGTTAATCGTGTGCGAAACTCGCGTCGAGAATAACGGTGCGACAGAATGGACGGCTGGAAAAGTTGGAAGAGGGCGGAAAATTCTTTTCTTACCGCGTGGTACCAACGTGTCAGAGAATCTTACGTGGCGATATGGATCTTCGGGGTGTTTCAGAGCAGCAGAATGTCGACGAGCACCACCAGCACCGGTGGTGCCCTGACATTGATGGGCTGTGTCAGGGAGGCCTCGCCCCCGCCACAGGATCATCATCAGCATCACCGAAATCTGGGCCTTGGCGAGTTGACCGCGCAGACCAGCGTAGAGCCGCTTCCAAAAGGTTCGTATCTGCTTCGCATATTTGAAAATAAATTATGCTTTCCTTAATACAAATCTCCCTGTAGTTATCGGACGATTCGTGCGATTGAAACACTTTAAGAAGCATGTCCTCCGTTCCAAGTATCCAACTTGGTCGGAACATGGCACGGATATACATACCGCGGAAAGATTGCAGCGAAATCACGTGCCCGTGGCTACGGTCGTCTAGACGCAGCATTGGGAAACGACGTTTCGCTCGAGGATTTCGCATTTTCAAGGTCTCAGACGCGGATTACCAGGCTTCTGTCAAACGAGCCATGCTATGAAAAACGGATTTACGTAAACTGCACGTTCCGCGCGGCGCGTTCGGCTGTCCTATCGATTTCGCAATTTTCAAAGTGCTGCGGCGTAACTATCGCGAGGCATGGAACGCGACCAACTTTTATTCCGACTCCGCCGTCCGTGAACGGATCCGAGATTATCGTGTTCGCGTAATGAATTTGCATGAGTTATCTCGTAGTCGCACTTATCTCGTTGAAGTCTTCAGAGAAGGCACGCGAAACGTTTCCGCAAGAGTTAGGAATTGAGGTGAAAGTTGGAGGGAGGAGCCTCCCGGGTCGGTTTGCCGGTCGCTAGGATAAGAATAATGGACGCGGTGGCAACGAGTTGTAAAGGGCAATCCAGCAGAGTGGCCTTTATTCATTGTCGTCGGAGGAACGTGACTTCGTTGCCGTCGCTCTCGGGGCGCTGCGTTTCCGAGAGGGTCCAACGACCCCTTTATTTTCATTAGCCTCCGCTAGATTACGAGGCTCCGAGCTATATTGGCTCGTAAGTTAATATTCTAATCGGTCGGCTGATTAGCTTAAACTACATTTTACAGACACTCCGGGATTATTGCCCACTGTGGAAATGGCACGTTTTCCTGTTCTCTGCCTGGTATCCGACAGACTCCTCGCCTAAGGCCCTGTTTATGCTGCAGCAACGATAGAAGCGTGGAAATACGATTGTGTTAGTTACTATTTTGTTTATATGTACGCATATGTATTTCTATGTGAGCAGCTTTCGCTTTTATCGTTGCTCCAACATAAACGCGGCCTAACTCGCAAACATTGCTGACCATACAGCATCACTCGTACCGTACTGCGATTTAATTACTTTCAATTAGGTCTTTTCAGTTTCAACGAAGTTGGCCAAGTCGCGATTACATAGAAAAGCGGTGCAAAATCGGTCCTCGCCCGTCAGGAACATAGGCGCAGCTGTTTTTGTCACCTACCGACAAACTGCGTCAAACTATTCGCTCGTGACGTTATTTTTCACAGCTCAGCGGTTCGTCGTAGTTGGTGCGTGAACAAAGTACTGTCGCGAACAATGTCAAGCGTATCTTGCACGCAAAACAGCCGATTTTTCTTTTCACGGTCACTCCTCTTCCTCTGGTATGCTTTTAAAAAAAAAGTTGTCGAATCCCCGCCCAAGCTTTTCTACCTTCTCGTGTGCATCTTGTTTCGCGGCGTAATCGAGTCGAACTTTGGTAAAGCACGCCGGTCCCCGGTCGCGATTGAGCAAGAACGCATAGCTATTTACAGAAACCGCGGAACTAGGCCATGGCCAATCGCTGAATGAATGGCTATTCGAACGCGCGTATTAAGTTACACCACCACGCCAAGGAGCTTGCGAGAGGAATCGCAGGATTTCCAGTTACATACCGCAGATGCTATCTGTTCTCGGCTTTCCTGCCCGACAGAATACATGAAAAATCTTTCTCGCGTGAAAGCGCGCAAAAAAAAGGAGGCGGCTCGGGATCGTAGAGACTCTCGCGAAATTCATTCCACTGGTTCGCTTTGATAACGCCCGTTGTGAACGCTTCGCTGTCGGTCTGCCGGAAATTCGACGCTGATAGATTCGAGAAAATCGAAACTACCCTGTCGAACGTGTGAATATTTCACGGGCCAGACGCGAGACGCGCGGTATTTCGCTAAGTAGAACATAGAGAATCGTGACTCTCGCGTACGTCTGGATACGAGAGATTATTGGAGCCCGTCAGATTTCTACCATAGAAGGAGTGCCAACAGATAGAGTTATCGGTGGTGTAATCTTATCGGCGTCGATGTTCGTTCCTATCATCGAATCGTCAAGTCAGTTGATTCGCGGAGCGATCGTGGAAAACTCATTCGAATGCATCTCTATGTATATGGATTTCGAGGACCTTTTCGGTAATGTGGACAACTCGCGTATTGCGTATTCCGTTTCGCTCCCTTTGTCGGGTGCTCAGATCGCCTGGTGAAAGCATCGTCGCTAACGTATCGCGCATATTTGAGAGTATCTTGCTGAAAAGTGCAACGATTTTTGCGACGTCGGGGAATATTCGAGGCTCGGGGCAAAATTACAAAAAGCGCGTGGGGTATCGAGTAGCGGTGTTCAAAAGAGAAGGAGCTTGCAACCCTTTGCCGAAATGGGGGGCGGAGCTCGATCTTGAAAGAAGAGTCGAAGCGAGCAGTTTCTATGCGTTCCAATAATCCGACTAACGGAGGGCGCCGTTCGCACCCTCTCAATCGCACCCCTCGCCTCTGTTCCCATTCTTTTTGCCATTTCGACGATTCAGCGCGACCCCCTTGTTCCTAGGATTTTTTCTTCCCAGCCCGCACGCCTCTTTGTCGAAGCCCCTTTTTCCGATACCATGCAATTAGAAAGCATCCGTGCGTTAGCGAGTGTCACGCGGCTCTCGAGGACTCGTATTATTTGCTTATCCAGCACTGCTGGTGCCGTGCTCTCCATTCGATAACCTGCCATTGTTGTTCCCTCACCTTGCACTCCGGCGATCGTACGAAAAGAACCGCACTTTTCCTGCAATATTCTTCGTGATTTTTAAACTGGCATTCATTCTCGAACGTACGAAGCGATTTGCAAGAGCACGAGCAAATTTATTTACAGGGGAAAGTAGGCCATCGCATCCTTTTTCGTCTCGCGAAAATCGGATTTTCTACGCTCCCGCCCCAGAGCGTCCGGAAAGTTGGTTTCTCGTCCGACTCATCCGGCGATTGCGCTAAAAAAATATCTTGCCCTTTGTTTAAAGGATAGACTAACCGTGAGATAGATAACGATAGACGACAGTCCGACCGATAAATCCGAATACAACGGATATCGCTCGGGCTCTGCCTCTTTACGATCCGCTTGTTATCTAACTGTGTACGTATATTACCCGTCACCGTCACAGATGTTCAGTCTCTTCTTTTATCCTCTTCCTCGCGTATCGGAGTCGTCCCCCGAGTGAAGGCAAGCAGAACTGTGGTTTCTAATCGAGAGAGAAACGTGCATGAGTCGAGGGCTCGTTTCTCCGGATCGAGCAAGTGAATTTTCACTCCACACCGCTGGCGGGTTCCCTCGGATCCGCTTAAGCCTGTGCGCAAACATCGCGTCGCGCGTTACGCAATTCCGAGAGAAAGTGCACACGAGATCGGCCGGGCCGATTGGCCGGTTCTTTGCAATTGCACGCGTGTACCGTTCGCACGGCTAACTAAAGTTCCGAATCTCTGAAATTCGCAGAGCCGAAGAAGCGTCGCTTTCATCCCCTTCGCGGACTGAGGAAAATCTTCCGACGTAAGAGCCGGGGTGCGGCGGACGCCAGATTGGTCTCCGGTCAAGTCGACCGGGATGGGGATCTCAGCCGACTCCCGAGGGACGACATCACCGACAGACACCCTGCGGGACGTCCCGAGGAGGTACGGAGCAGGAGCGCCAGTGAACTGCTCACGGACTCCTGCGATCGGGAAAAGTGAGTTTTATTCCTTGTCTGCTGTACTTTCTTTCTTTAGTAGGCTAACGGGGTACAAGTGTTAATCCTTTGCGCCCAAAGTTTTAGGCAATTGCAATTTATTTGGCCGGGAATCGTTCGGTCGCACCAGTTAAACGAACTTTGGTTCCCAATTTGTACGATAGTCGAATTGGAGCAAATGGTAAACGACTATGGTGGTCTTCGATATTATGGGATAGCCAAGCCTGGGGTCAGTAGCGCAAAGGGTTAACATGCCCATTTGTCATTCTCTGTTCAAAGCAGCCAGAACGGGGACAAGTAGTCGAGCTCCGAGTTTTATCGTATCGTTATCGTTTCAGCGGGCGAAAAGCGCGTGCATCGAAAAGCTGCGGGCTGCCAGCCTCCTCGAAGTCGCGCCGCTCCTTCAAACAGTAAATACCGATAAATATACCACTGTTCGAATCTTTGACTGCCGCCTTTTATATCGTCGTTCTACGCCTCCGCTACAGCTTTGCCCAATTCTCCCCGAATAGTTTTCTGCTCTCCTCTCGTAAAATAGAGAAACGATGCAAATGAAATCGCCACGTTCGAACAGCAGCGACGAAGTTTCGCGAGCAATTCGGCCAGCAGGGAGAAAAGCTTAACGCGAGTCGCTATCCTTGGCCCGGTTCGACCGTGCCCGAATTTTGCGTTTTTCTCCAACTTAGCAGCAGATCCGTGCCGTGAAATATCGCCCACGCCCGCGCGTGCACCGCATGTCGCGATACCTCGCTGACCTACTGTCCGTTATTTTCGTAACCGGATCGCGTCCATTCGCGGATAAGTCGGCCGATCGTCCCGCACCGGATTAATTTGATCGATCCCCTACGCGCCCGATCGACCCTTCGATCCGAGAGCTCCACTGGACGCCGATAAAAGCAGTTGCCGTTTGCTGCTTATCGCTAGGCTATCCGATAGGCCAGAACGTAGCTTCGCGGGTGAAGCTGCTTGGTCGCGACTAGATGCACCACGCTAGGCAGCTTTCCCCTTTAGCTCGGGTGGCATCTGAGCAAGCCCGGGCCCCGGTCAGTGACACATCCTTGTCTCTGTTTTCCAGTGTGTTTCTCAGGAGGACAGGCATGGAGGATTCGTTCGCAAAGCTACGAGGAGGAACCGGAAAGTTGTCCGTGTCGCACGACAGCGTGTTCCCCGGGGAGGTTCCTCATACTCGAACTCTCTCCTCGCTGGCCAGTCTTGCTACCCTCGAGGTTGGTACATTCTTTGTTTACGAGCCGCCTATAAAGTATCCTCGGGTTATTACCACGGGACGAGCGCGGGTGGATACTGTTCAAACCATTTAGCTGCAGGATCGGAATAAAAAATCGGCGCTGACCGTCCGAGACAATCGCATCGAGAGTTTGATTGACGGTGATCGATGTAATTTTGCGTGACTCGAGCGAAGAATGATAAACAGAGGCGCGAAGGAGGTGTGTTATACGTACTCGTTATCCAATGATCGTATCGCCGAGCCTGGCATTCTAGGCACGCGTGAATCGAGTTAAAGCGGTTACACATGTCCAGGAGCGGCTCGTGACTCGTCTTCCAATTTCTCTGTCCGCGATGTCACGCTGCGACTAACGCTGCCCCTTTAACCCCTCAGCGTCATCCTCTATACGCCGCATCGATCGTCGATCCTTTCCGTAATGTCAACCTCTGTACGCCGTATCGACCCCCATTTCCTTCCCACGTGCCAACCTCTATGCGCTGCATCGACTCGGCTCAATTTTTTTTCACACTAAATCAATCAACATCAGACGATGCAGCTACCGTTTCGAACGTAACCACCGTAGTCTAGATGACGTATCGAGGCTAATCCAGCAATGTTAGTTGACGAAAAGACGAAAGAGTTTGGTACAGATTCGCGTAGAACTCTCGTGGTACAGCGGCAAGAAAACTTCGGCTAGGTCGTCACGCTGAGGGGTTAACGATTTATCGTCTGTCAAATTCCCGTGCTTCTCAACGATTCGTACTAATTAACCTTTCTTGTGAATCTCGTCTCCGTTAAACCGTGAACTTAAACTGAACCTAACGCTAAACCGGGAGGTCGCTGAATTATTTATGAAGGAAGTAGGACGCCGCAGCGCAATGCGCTTGGAAACGCGAAATTTCTCATCGAGTTGGTCGGGAATTCAGGAGCGCCGCGAGCTGTGTGTAAACTTTTCAATCAGGGCTGGGCAGGTTTCTTTGTATCCGTAGCGGCAACAGGAAGCGCACAGGTTTATGCAACTCGACGAACGAGCAATGCATTGTCCACCGGTGCACCGCCGATCGGTCGAGATTCCACAGCCAGCGATTTAATAACGCGCTCGCTCGCGCCTCGTCTGCTAAATTGTCGTCGCGTGCTTGCTTTTGCGCGACTCACGAGACCCTTGTTCGCAAAGCGGACGGTTGGTTCCCTTCGAGCCGATCGACGTTCGAACGGAAACGGAAAGAGAATCGAAACGTAATCAGTTCGGCCCGTTTGACTGCGCTACCCGTGAATCCACGTACCGCGGCCAGAGATTCGTATCTCGTTCGAAAGCGAGGAGCAAACGTTGTGCTCGGAAGCTCTTCGCGACCGAAACGCAGAAACAATTAACCGATCCTTTCTATTCGCGTCGGGCATGCGGAAAAAGCGGTGTCCGCTAACGTTCCGTTCTGATAACCGAGGAAAGTCAGCGATTGTTTTCACGTCTCTGGAAAAGCACGTGACGGCTAGAACGAGCACAGCTTCTCGTGACCACGATGTTCCATTTCTCTCCTTACTTTGCAGCGGCGGCAAACCATCAAGAGCAACGAGATCGAGCACAAGGAGTACAATCAGCACGTGGTGCAGAGGCACAGGATATCTCTACGGGTAAATTCCTTCATGTTCCCTAACGGCCCAAACATTTATAATAAGTTTACCCGCGGGACGAGTAATGAGTATAATGTTAAAAAAAAGAACGGACGAAAGTCCGTTAAAATTTTAGCTGAGACGGCAGCGGTTGGGTCGGGAGAAGATTTTTTTTCAGCTGCGTTTTAATAGAAACGCCAGAGTTGAAATCTAGAACACGCGGTTTACTGAAACGATAATTACGGCTAGCATTGTGGATAATTGTTGAGCGTGTATGCGGTTCGTTTGCAGGTGCTCGAGCAAATAAAGACGGTCATAGAGAACCGGAATCAGCTAGCCTCGGTGACCTCGGTGGATACCACGAACGTTCTGCACGTAAGTTATCGAGAAATCAAATTAAATTTAATTGAAGAAAAAGGACCAACGGAGGCGGGGTTTCGAACTTTTACTCGTTCACTGACCTCGTCCGTGAGAGACACCAATTTTTATCGGGCTTCTTTTATCTAGATATGAAAGTAAAGCAGGAAAGAAAGTTCTCGCGGCAAAAGACAACAGGAGCAATGAAAACAAAAAAGAGTCTACGACTCTTAAAAACGAGACTCTGTTTCTCGCTGGTCCTGATGATCTTTGCGCTTGTTCGAATGACACTTTCCTCTCGCGTATTTTATCGACGACGAAGGCGTGCAAGAATCATGCTCGCGATAAAAACGCGGAGGATGAGTTAGAGAAAGAAGCAGAGGCGATGGAACGCCAGCAGTGAATCGAGTCCGTTCCGTGCTATTTGTCATATCTGATGTCACGTTTCGTTTATGCGTTTCAGACTGTCGGTGAACGTTATCAGCAGGAAACCACCGAGGTAAGATAGCAGCGTCCAACAAGTTCTTGTTCCTAGCATAATTGTAGTCGCGTAACGCTCTGCATTTCGGTGATTAGTCGCGTTCGCGATGCGTGCTCGTCAACTCGCCAACACCGAGCTTGATCCTCTGTTATCGTCGGGTAATTGCGTTTACGTGCCCGATCGTTCTCATGGTGTATCCAGGAGAGGAGGATGCGGCCGGAACTTCGTCCTCGAGTTGGAAGCGTGGAAAATTGAGACTTTCTCTGGTGAAACCGCGGCATAAGAGGAAAAAGATGGATAAAATGACCGATGAAAATCGTAGATCGGTGAGAAAATTGTGCGCCTGGACGTTCGCGTCGATCGTTTCGAGTTTTTGGAGCAAGGAAACCGCGGTAAGGAGGAAGTGACCGATCCGTCGAAGGATAACTTTCCCTCTCTCTGCCAACAGTATCAGAGATATATCCTCGAGCCTGAACTCGTTATTAGCTACTTTCATTCGTTGCGTCATTTCCATTTACGATCGCGGCGCTGATATATTTAGATAACGTCGGCAGAAATGTCGATTCATTCACCTTCTGCTTTCCATTGTCCTCTTCGCGACGGAGCGATACTAATGTTCGCTCTTTCTCGTATTTCAGAACCGTTTCCTCGGCTTCGAGAAGCAGGAGAGGAATCGGGCGGAGAATCAAGTTAAGGTGAGTCCCCTTTATTCCGAGGATCCCCATTGATCTTACCGTTCGTCTTAACGCGTCCTGTCCACACAAAGAGCGACCCCGTACTTAGATAGCTCGCTAGTGGGCCAACGGTAAATCAGTATTAAACGGCGAACTTTTGCGGGCAACAGGTGGCGAACGGTCACCGATAACGACTCCGTGCTTTTTCCACGATCTTACCGCGTATCGATGTTTGTGCCATTCTTCCGACGTCGGAGCACGAAGAAGCTTTTTCAAAACGAGTAAAAGTGTCTCCGCTTCTCATCCGTGGGCGGAATAAAATCACTCTCGTGAACGATGTCCCCGCGCTGACAGAGTGTGTTTTACGTTCGTTTTACGCTCGTTCTCGTTACTTCGCTTCTCTCGCGGCGATCTCGCTCCGCTCATTCACGTGCCATGCTGCTATTATCTCCGGCTGTTCCTCCAACGAGAATCTCTGTTCGCTACTTTTATCGTCTGTCTCGCGACACACGACAACCGCTAGAACAATGCACGGCCACCGTGTCTAAATCGAACCCGCCCGCCACGCCGCGGCATACGCTCCCGCGAATGTGTTCCGCGTTAAAGGAACTGGGTTACGCTTTATCCGATTCAGCCGTTTACCTTTAAGCGTATGCGCTCGCTCGTAAAGGTAGCCTACATCTGGCAACCGTTTCGAGCGTCACAGCGCGTTGCGTTTGACGCGGCGGGGAAAAGCAAAACGGGAACGTGAATCAAGGAAATGTTCAAGGTATGGATCGGCCGCGCTTTCGGTGGCATTAGAAAAGCGCAACGAGTGACTAATGTCGATGCGCTAGAATAACAAATCATACAAACAGTCATTTAGAATGGATGGGGAAAAAAGTTTCGAGAGTGAACGCTCCGCGAATAGGACAGCATACTGTATCAAAGCGACGCGATATACGGCGTTTACCGTTAGTTGGCCCGATAACTCGTTATAGCCGGGGTCGAGCCGTCGAATACATCCAGACTGCTCAAGCTAACTCGCTTTCGGTTCATCGAGGAGACCGAATAGGGTTTAATTCGAACGCGACTTGCAAAGTTATTCCGTTTGCGCCGCGTATGCTATGTACCTGTAAGTGCAGCTGTTGTAACCATGCTCAATTTTGCATTTATATTCTTTCCACGCAGTCCCAGCTGCAATTCCATTTCTGTTATTATAAAATATTCCATGCACGAACTTGCTCGCCTGGGCCGGTTGCTGTCTCTGCGTTGCGCACGAGAAATTAATTATTACGCACCTGTGCGGGGCGCGCTTTAGTTTTGTCAAATTTGAATTCGGTGCAAATCGATTTATTTAGTCGACTCGATGTTCGAGCGACACCTGCGGTCATTTCCTATTTGTACGTCGCGTTAGAGTCGGACAGTAACACCGTGTGCTCGATAAGGGAGATAACTGAGTACAGTCGGTAATGCTGCCGAGCGATTGGTAACTACCTACGTCGGTAAAGTAAATCTGCGAGCAGTTCAATTTACTGTTGCATACTCTCAGGTGTTCGAAACCTTACACCAATATAAGCGGATGATAGAGTTTGTTAACATCACTGGTGACTCCAACGCCCGACAATTTATTATTTACTATTTTATTAAACCGCAAGTAGATTTTTTTTCGTCAGAGGTGAGTCATTGGGTTTTATGAAACGATAGAGCGATTAAATGCATCGTTTCATGCCTCGTACGACGGCGCTCTCTTTGTAATTACGTAAACAGACTTGGAATGCAATCCCGAAAGCTTCGGAAACCCTCGGTTTTGAATTTTCGAAATGCGGTAACACCCTCGTAAGCAGCTGGTGGAAGATTCATGGAACTTCTACCCAAAGTGTTTCGGTGCAAGTCTTTTGACATTAGCATCTGAATCAGTTCAAGAGTCTTAAAGCGACACGGTATTTACTTGGCATTTGTTGTACCGCGTCGCTTTCGTCACGGAATACCAGCAAGGCCGCGCGAATCCTTAGAAATCCTCGCGGAGGATTACGGTACCGTTAGCTCGATGAATAAACTCTTCGGCTCTGTTTATCCAATATATTCGTACGGACGGAAGAGCAACGAAGGAACGATCGTCATCGTTTGGAGCACGTCTCATGGTTCTCCCGAAGTTCTACTTTCCGCGATGCTTGAAAATTCTATTATCGTTCAAGACTTTACGGAGGCGCGTCACGATCCGTGCTTTCCCAGGATATTCCGGATTTCGCGATGGTTTCACCGACGCAACAGGATTACGAAATTCTTGGTCGCCCCTAATCCGAAACTCGATGCGTTCGTCCACGAGGGTCTTCCGGTCGTGCGACGAGAAAAGAAGAGGAAAACCGAAAAGGAAAAACGGAAAGCGTTAGCGTGTTTCAGAGCATTACGATTCGTGACGGTCCGCCGCCGATCGATTACGAAAGGATCAAGGCGCCGCGGAGGGGACGATTGCTATAGGTCAGTGACGACGATAAAGGAGAAGAAGAAATAAGGGACAGAAGAAAATGCACAGACGACGCGCGGCGTTCGCATTCACGCTCGATCGGAGAGAGGTCCATTTTGAAAGCAAGCCGTGCAGTGGTCGGCGAAAAGTACCGGTTACTCTGCTACGTTTTCGCAGTGTCGAAATGTTTTGTCAGACCGAAGTGAATGTCTAGGTAAAAGGACAGCGGAAAGGAAGGGGAGTCGCGATCGCGGCCGCTTTCGTGCCGCGGTTCGCGGTACTCGAACGAACAGCTGGCAAGCAGCAAGATTGGTGGCACCGTTACCACGCTCGCTCGCCCGATTCCTCATAGATCAGTCTCCTCGATCGTAGATCGTCCCTCTTTTACTCTTGTCAGGGGTCATTAGTCTTCAGCGGCGTATCCGTGCAAAACATATGCCTGGCGTCTCGATTTTAGTTATCCTTCGATCTTTGGGCTTGGCCGAATGTATGAGCGCTTGAATTAATTCCGAATGTCACGAAAAGCTGTCTATCTAGCGAACGGATTGACGCGCCCTGCTCGCGGCGATCCGCGAAGTCGCTCTAACAGTATCACGGAAGCCAGAACGACGAATCGCGCTCGGTTTGCCGGATTCCAGCGAGCGTAATGTAGAATGGTACTTGTGGCGCACGATTGCGCGATTACGTCCCTGTCACCTGTACTACCTCCACGACCGGCATTACCACTTCTACCCGGGAGCCGAACCGACGGCCAACGAGCCGAAGAGGAAGAGTCGCCGCGACCGGCCAGTTTGACGACGCGTTTTTCGCGCGCGGCACGCGTGTATCCTTCTCTTCCGCTTTCGCGTCGATCCGCTTCTGCATCGTCGCTTCCTTCTTACCTGGATTCGCACGAAGGGTTTCCCTCATTGTACTACTTTCGTCTAAATAGTTCCCGATCGATCGCGCCGGGCACGAAGGTCGAAAGCAGCGTTTCCGTTGCTCGACACGCGATTGTACTTCGGAGTAAACAGTTGTGGTCTCCTGTGAAACGTTTCATGGTGCTCCTAATCGGTAGGTTTGTTGTGCCAGAGAACCGGTGATCGGTGGTGAAGAACGACAAACGGTATTCGAGCTCTGTGAAAAATTGCTCGGTCAAGTCAAGTGCGTTACTCTTATCGAGCTCGTTTCATTCGCGATGCAATTTGTTGTTCGGGACTATTTTGGAAGCGTTTTCTGTGCTGGAAGACGTCGCGTCGCATCTTTCGATTTCGTGAAAAGGAGATTGACGCGTGGCAAATGACAAATTAATACCATCGACCGATTGCTGACTCTTTCATCCACGAAGTTCCGATAAAGATGTTGGGACGAATTCGTTAGCAAGTTTCTCGAGCACGTACTCCAAAGACGATAAGAAGGTGAAATGGGCAAAGAATTGCAATGGATAAACTTTCCTTCGATCTCGCCGACCCGATTCTTCCGCGACGTAGCTCTTATTTAATATTGTTTAAAAGTCCGCCCCTTAGAGAAACACGTGGCTTAGAGAGCCGAGTACCTAACTCAAAATCGAAACATATAATATCATTTTCAAATACCTTCTCGCGAAACGCGGAGAAGATCTGCATCCGGGGCGAAGGGTGCAACGCGTTCGGTGACTAGATTGTCTATCGATCGGTCAATTACAAGATAGATAGACGACTCTCGGTGTCGGTACCAGCCGACGGTGGAAATTAGCATGCTTCCTCCGTTCGTCGTACTTCCTTTTCCTTCGCTTCAGTAAGCGCACGCAGTGGATGGAACGGCCACTCTTCCTCCTTTTTTGCATTTGTATACGCTCTGCATCGCTTTGTATCATCCACTTTTAATTTCCCCGGGAGGAACGGTGCAAGATAGTAATCCAGAGACATCCGGATAGTTTTCAGGACGATCTTGACTTTTCTCATTCAACTACCTGTCCACTTCGGGTACTGGCAATTGTTATTTGTTCAACGGCTTCGCAAGGCGGCACCAAGTTATTCCCGAAAGGGACCAGCGATGTGTCGAAATATTTCTAAGCTCATGGAATATAGCTTGTTGTTCTCTCGTCCAAAGGATGTCATTCAAACGATAGATCATGCAGGCGTCGTTAGAGGGAAGTTTCAAAGGCGGAACGATTGAAACAAATTTCACCATCTTCAATGGGTAGTCGATAACGATCGTGCTCTATTTACATATTGCAAAAAACGCTGCGTATTTATCAGAAGCAGGGAATCCACCATTATCTCGGAATTTACGCGGCACACGTGTGCATTGGATCGCGATATTTCGTTAAAAGCTCCACGCGCTATGGTTGATAGGTGAAACGGTCGAACAGATTTGCCAAATCGCGTTGGCCTCGATAAAAGCACCCAGTCGACCGTAAGTGCCGCTTTCTTTTTGGAAACACGTGCACGGATTGATCGCTTAGCCTCGACAATTTTAGGAAAGTCTCGCGTTCTTCTAATTAATGCGATCCTAATTGTCAATGGCGCCTAGATCGTAGCATTTTTCTCAGGAGTCGGGGGGAAATCGTAGATTTCACGGGCGCGATGAAAAGGGAAAATGGAGCATGAAAGGAGGAAAACGGGCGGCGAACGTTGAAATCCGCACGCGGGCCACAGTAGCGCGCCTCGGCCGCCGCTCGCTGTGTCGAAACGGCCGTGAGAACTAGGTGAGCTTTTCAAATCGTATTCCTTTCGCGCGTGTCACTGCGTCCAGCGGCTTCTTTTTCTCTTGAAACGACTTCTTGGGGGCGCGCTCACAGCGTGACCGAGGTTGCAGGATGAAAGAAACGAAAAGCCGTAGGTCGTGGTCATCGTAGTACCGCGTAAATGTAAAGCGGTTGTCCTCGATTCTCTCATCTTCTTGCACCTAAGCTCCTGTGTCAACTTTTGCAACGACCAGATATAGTCGTCGTTCTTTGCGTAATAATTTATCGCCTCGCCATAGTACGGCAACACGTAAAACGGCACGAAAGTTGATTGACATTTCTCATTAATCGAATTCGTCTCGTTAGAGCGCAAAGTGCGGAACGCTGCGGTGATTGGTAATCATCGCTCGCTGTCGCTTTCCAACGGCGAAGTCACAAGATAGGGCGCAACTTTTCAGGTACGCTCGCGTTCCCGAGTCGTTGCGGTGGATGCGTTTCCGCGCGAGCCGCGGATCATTTTTCTGCCCCGCTCACCGTCCACCCTGCTTCCGCGTATTTTTTTCTCTCCTCTTGTCTTTGTGTTTTACACACGACAACGGCACTGTTCTATGCTGGGCAGAAACTGCTAATTTCAAAAACATCGTTATTTATGGGCTTGAAGAGCTGCAACTCGTTTGCGACGGATTGAAAAATCAGGATCACACCGCGGAAGGCGAAATGAACTATCTCTCGCGTGTTCTCTAACGAAACGCGCGGTGGTACGGTTCTGAACGTCGTGATTCTACGGTGTCTTCAATTTGCTTTACTTTCCATTTCCGTGAAAGCCGGTGGCACTCGTTTTCTGCCTCGTGCCATCACCAGCCGAACGGCACGGACAATCCGCTCTAGATCTTCACGGTTCAACGGCACGCGCGCAGCCGCAAGGAACCACTAATCCAAGCCGAGGCGTTCGATTTCCATAGTTGAAGAACCACGATCATAGAAACCCGTTCGAAAAAGCGAAACTTTGCTCGTCGCGTGGACTCCGCCGCTCGCGTGAGCAAGAGTAACGGTGCACGCGCAAGCGATAGAAGGAATTGAGAATGATGGCACAATAAGATAGATGGAACGGCTGGGCAGCTACCATAAAAAGCAATAGTCTACATATTATACATCATGAAAATCGAGCTCGTCCGAAGCTCCGCGAGATGTGGATCGTTGACGAGCTCGAAGATCGATTCAATCTCCATTGAATCCAGTCGGGGATCCGCGATCGCGAAACCAGAAATTGATCGCGAAACGCGTTAAACCCGCTGCTGGCAGACAATTTTCATCGACCGATCGCGTGGCGGCGGCTGATAAATAATCGTGGACGCGGGTTTGATCGATAGTCTCCCTGGCAACGAGTGGTAGTGACAACGCTTGGGGGTGGCTTGATTCATCGACAACCCCATACGGTCAGTGAAAGTTACGGGGCTTCCTTCTAATGTCGCGTGTGCAGAGCGTAGACAATGAAACCGCCTTTACATTTATTGTTTGCCACCAGCTTCCGTTGATTGGGCCGCGAGCGTAATAAGGTGTAAGACACAGCTTGCGCTTCCAAAGGTAGACTCCGCTCTCGCGAGTTGCTTAAATGTTAAGAGTCGCGGATACTTGTTGGTTGGCCGTTTAGGGTGCCAGATATCAAACGAAAACGGGACGGCTGATTCATCGTGCGTGCAGAAAAAGGTAACGAGTTTGCGCGCAGTCGATAATCGTCCTATCAGCTGATTCACGATTATCATGAAAGCAACGGGGATTTTCGCAATTGTCTCGCAGCCAGTGAATTCCTCGCTAATTTCCCGTCCGCATAAAAAAATCGATCGTTCGACCCAGTCGCAACGTCGCTGACCGGTGCGTTCGTTAAACGCTTACGCAAGTCGTTCGAGTTTTCCTCGACACGCTGTCCCGACGTCACTTTCTCTTCTCTCGTGGAAAATTATTAGATTCCGCAATTTCCGCCGAAGCAGACGCAACGCGATGCTACGGCGTACCTACGCTGCCCGTATCCGGTTGAAATGCAATCGGTCGCGGACCGTGCAGGTGGTATAGGTGTGACCGAGCAAAGGTGCACCAGTGCTTTCGCAACACGATCGATCGAAGGTGTTGGCAGTCACTGGACCGCGCTCAAAGGCTACAATCTGTCTTCGCTCAATTGGCCGTCCATCTGTCGCGATATTTAGAGAATATTTAAACTGATTTTTGCCGCGATCGCCCGAAGCATCTCCTGGAATTGATGCGTGCCGTAGGTTTTTGCATTCAGATCGGCACGGCCGCCTCGCGGAGGTGGCAATGGGACGTTCGCGCCTCCTAATCGCGATTCGAAGAAAGGTGTTGAGTAAACGTCGTGGGCGCCCGACGTGGGCACGTCTTTGGCCTGGATTTGACGGGTAAACATTCGCTGACTATACTCGCGAGCTCCGATCGAACCAGCTAATTCAATAACCGCGGGAGATCGTATGGAAACCTCTTGACTTTTCAAGTGTGGTGAATTATGCATGAATCTCTTTGGGATCTTTATCTATGGTGTCTTTGGAACAATGCCGAATGCAGAACGTGTATCATCTAGTTCGCGCACGATCGAAAAAGAACGGTCGTTTTCGAGGGGAACGGCAAGATCGAGTAAGGGATCTCGTGGGAAGCGGTCCATATGACTCGGAAAACGAGGACGAGATCGGGAGGCGCGCGTGAAACCCTGAGAAAAGCGACCGGTTAACTGCGAAAACGGGCTAGGCCGTTGGTCGAGAGGTTCGTTAACGCAATTAGGAAGGAGCGCGATTGTTCTGTCGTTGGCTCAGAGAAACATGCTTCCAGCTTAATAGTCGAGGAGAGAATAATCGGCTCGCTTAGCGTTCGAAATTGCATCGGAGGCGGAAGCGTCGGGTCGATAAATCGTTTGGAAAGTTTTTACCTGCTACGCAAAAGTTTCTTTTCATCAATGGTGCAGATACTCTCTCATTGAGGTCGTCTCGACACGATATCGGAATTCATCGTAATTTTGGAGACGGGGCTCGAACGCTCGTGGGCCCGTTGTGAATTTCTTGTGGCACGCTTGCAGAGTCTTCCCGACCGATAACTCGTGCCCTCGGCCTCCTATGACGTTTCCCTCGTGGATACTCCACGGTCGCTGTAGCAGCGGAAGCCGCACCGATCCCCCTGGTCGCGTCGGCGTCGCGTGAGATATCGCGCTAGGATCAACGGATACACGCGAACGCTGAGAAAGGATCCGCCAGCATCATGGTGGTGTCGCACCGCGAGGGCAGCATATCGTCGAACATACGGGCTATAATCGAGCAGCTGAATTTGAATCCCGTGGAAAGGGGTAGGCTGATCGACCGTACAAAGCGGGATGGCTCGCGATGCAAGAAGCTGCAGGGCGTGCAGCCCGCGGCGAAGATCAGCATCGGCGTGTACCGGTGCAAGGAGAAGCTCGAGTACGGGGTACCCGGCTCGATTAGTCGTGTGTGCAAGTCCGAGGATCGGTCGAGACCGAAACAGGAAACCGCTCACCAAAAAGTCTTCGCCCCGATTAAAAGAGTGGCTGCCTCGATAGAGGATGACGCGATCGAGGTAACCGATCAGAAAGATACTACCCTCGATTCGGTCGAGTCTTTACGCTATCTCGGAATATTGTTCGTCGATCCGTGGAAACTCGTTTTGCGTTCAGAATTGGGGCGTAGCGCTTTTCCTTTCAACGTAGTCGCTCATGCTTTTTTTCGTACTCTGGTGCGTAATTGAGAGCTGCGTCATTACGAGGTTCGTACGCATACAGACACGGATCGGCGAATGATTCCCGATATCCCCAGTAACGTAGTAATGTAATACGTAAATTTGAATGCAAGGGCAAGGTCGAGGACAGGGTGTTCGGATTGATAACATCGGCGGGTAGAATGGAAGATCTACCGAGACGGACGAGCCCTCGGGCTAAGAAAGAACGATCGGTTCTACCTATAAACGCGATCGAGGTAACCGATCAGATCCCGCGATATTAATCTTACTACAGCCGCGATAAAATAGTTTAAAAAGTACAAACGATATACATGTACTGATCGAACGGTGTAGGATATGACGGGGGACGAATCGACAGGATCCGTCAGGCCTCCGTACAGAATCGAGGATCATCGACGTTCGAAGCTGGATGAGAGACAGGGGATCCCGGCAGTTATCAAAGACGCATTCTCACGGATAGATCAAACGATCGAGGTAATCGATCGATCATGCAGCACTTATTCTACCCTTCCACTTAAACGAATCTAGTAGACCATCGCATCGTTACGGTAATTAATTCAAATGTGTGCGCGACAGAGAGGCGAAGGAAACAGATAAAAGAGGAATTGAGATTTCGTTTGACGAAACGAGCGTAGATTCGACTGTTTGCCGCGTGAGCACGCGTTCACGGACCTTACATTATTGAAGCTTAGGAAGAACGGCAACACGAGCGAGACATCTTCCCGATGTAGAAGTGTCTCTCGGGGAGAGCCGCGGCACCTGCGACCGGTTTCGAACGATCACGGTTAACTGGTCGCACTTGCTCCTCGCTCCCGATAGTAGCGGATACCGTTATATGTATGTATAGCCGCCGTATTGCGCGCCCGGCACCGATGCACCGAGCCGAAACACCGGGAACCACGTCACCAATGATTCGTCTACGCTAGATGGTCATTCTATTAAATGCATGCGTTAAATGTACGTTCACTTTTCTTTGCAGAGTTCAAAATCGCCAAAGGACACGGTCGATCGTGTTATCCCTGTGGCCAAAGAAGACTTACGTAAGTCCCAATTCTGTTGTGCGAACAAAATTTTGTTCGCGCGACGCGATAACAATTTCCACCGAAAGGCGGAGGAAGCGTTACTGAATTTTTCGTTCTGTTTGTCCAATAGCGCAACTGGAAAGCGCCAGCTTGAATCACACAGCAGCGCATCACCGTATTTCGGTTCGACCTAAAAACCGGAGGCCTCCGAGGCGCTCGGGATCTCAAGCTGCCAACACATCCTCCTCGACCATCACGACTATCGCGGAGGATTCGTTCGACAGCCTGGACCAGCAAGCGGTCAGCGTAAATAGCAACGCGTCCTCGCCGACGGAGCCGAAGAATGTGTCGATCACGAGGAAGTCCTCCAGCCGATTGTCGCGTACCTCGGACATTTTCGAGGAACTGGAGGCTAAATTACCATGGAAGCCGCCGAGCATGGCTTCCTTGTCGCCCGACAGTTTGGACGCTGCGACATTGTCCGGGGCGAACGTGGAGGTATGCGAGGGACTGACGGAGATCCGATCGGTCGTCAGAAAACCGTCGAATCGAGTACCAAAGAGTGCAGAGATGTTCGAGGAGCTGGAATTGAAGCTGCCCCGAAGAAGGTCCTCAAACAGGTTGTCCAAATCGCCGGACAGTTTAGAAGCGCCTTCCTGCTGGTTCTCCAAATCAACGGAAGGCTTCGATAAGTTGACAGAGTACGAGGAAACGAAGCCGGTTGCCAGAAGACTGTTGAACCCGATCTCGAAATCGACGGATCGCGTCTCCAAATCTTCCGATAGTTTGGAAGCCATCGAAGCGCTCACCAGTGACGAGTCCATCGAACGTAGGAGGAGCAGCTTCGAGCTTCGCGCCCGCGGATCCTCCAAGAACATATCGAAGTCATCGGAGAGCTTCGACATCCTCGAACAAACGCAAAGTACAACGGAGACTATTCCGGAACTCCAGAAGAGGAGCAGTATCTCGGATATCAATCTGAGTCGGGGAAGAAGACTGTCGAAGAGCATCTCCAAGTCATCGGAAAGCTTCGAACCGAACGAGACGAAGGACGAGGAAGAAAGCGGTGGCAGGGACAGCTTCGGGAAATGTTGCAGAAGGCCCTCTAAGAGAATGTCGTCGGAAAGCTCCGACAACTTGGAGCTGGACGACAGATTGGAGAACAGGAGGGTCAGGAGGGCGCCGAAGAGAATACCCAGCACCAGTTACGTGGACATCGTTCCAGCGGATGATCAGGAAGAGGAAATGGGGCAGGTTCCATGCCGGAAGCCATCCAGGCTTCAGAAATCATCCGAGAGCTCGGAACTCGGCAGCACGGACACTCTAGATTCGGAAAGGAGGAACAAGTCGTCGGAAAGCACCGAGACGTTGGACAGTTTGGAGAGAGATGTGGACCAGGATAGAAAGCAGGAGGATCTTTCGGACGCTGTTGCGGACAGACGCGAAAAGAACGTGAGTTCCCGAACGATAATCAAGCTTTGCTGTACTGGAAAAGTGACCAGCTAGTAACCTGCATCTTGCTTTTCAGGACTCTTGGACCAACAAGAACATAGTGACGTCGCATTCGGATGAAATCTCTGTGGCGGATGGTACGGAGGACTCAAAGTCGTTGATCTCACCGGACAAATTCTACTGGCGACAGTCGTCAGAATCGAAAGAGAACATCGACATTCATCAGCTGCTAGCCATCACTATAGTTACCAGAATGACCGATAACGGCAACAATCAACGAAGCTCTGTGATTTATCCTAAGAAGAAGCAGCAGGTCGCTACGTCGCAGCCTACCTCGCCCGTCGCTAAGCAGGAGGACAACAAAATTCTCTTCGACAACCTCCTCGTCAGCAAGAACGACGAGGATCTGCAGAATATGTTGAACGGCAATATATCGGAGGTGTCCACGGACACGAAGAGTTTTAAGGAAAAACTAATCATGTTCGAGAAACTCGGCAAATGAACACCGTACGCCGAATGGGAAATGGCCTAAGCGCGAGCATCGATCAAAACCGATAAGACGCCCTTTTTCCTAAAAGCTTTTATATATAAATTTCATTTACAGTTCGAGCAGGCTGGAGTGAATGGGAGCAAGCGGACGCAAATGTTCGATTAATTATTGAAATTCGAAAAGGGACTACAACCTGGAATTATTCGGTTCAATTTTGTACTACACTTTTTCATAAAATGTTTCTTTGTTTCGCATGCTAAATACCAGAGAAGGAAGGAAAGTAAAAGCGGGATGGAGTCATAAAGAGAATCCAAGTTAGCTTCCCGCAAAAAGTATTCGATAGCGAACGTGTTTGAACTTAACTATTATTCGTCAACCGTGTGTAATTTAACTTCCTCCGTTGCAATCGTTCTTTCCATCTTTTTTCTACCTACTTGCAAGAAAAGTCGCTTATTCGATAAGATTACCGGTCATGTTCGGATCCAGTATTAGGTGACGTACGATATCGCAAAACAACATGACCGTATGTCGTTGCTTATAAATTCTTCACGTTAGGAACTTAGTGTTTCTTGTTGTACAGTAGCATAGACTGCTAATAAATGTCGTGTTTCGTTCCACTGTGTATATAGAAGGAATAAAATCCACGTTGTGGAATTAGCCACGTTCGCGAACGAAAGAGCACGAATGAAAAAACGAGGGGCGAAGGAAGATAGCTAGTTAAGTCGATCCGGAATGCGTTTAATTCAATGACCGGAAGAACCGTGAAACATGCACAGGGTACACTGTTAACGAAAACGTAATTGAGAATAAGTCATATCTAGAAACGTTATGGTAATTTTTGAAATATGTTGCTAAGGCTACGAACGTGAAAGATTACTGTACGCTGTTCGATATTCGGTTCGCCCTTTTCATCATTGGAAAAAGCATGAACGCTTACTATTTCGTTCTTTTTCCTTGTACAACTGTACGATACACGAAATATATATATATATATATATATACACTTTTGTTTTTCAACTATGAATGTATGTTTGGGATGATGATACACATTCCATAGTGAGATCAAACGAATTACTACTCTTTGTCGTGTACGTTTAAAGAGGGAGAAAACTGGAATAATCGTGGGGTGAAAAAGACGTTAGAGCGTATCGTCTCTGTCACGCAGCATTGCGTGAAAGACAAGATACTTCCTTGCAGTCTTTTAAGTGCCTTAACGAAGTATCGAGAAATCGAGTGGTTGTATACGCGTTGGAGAAGTAGCGTGAAACGTTTATCACCCCCTTGGACCCCGCCCTTGCCCGTTTTAATTTTCTAGCTCATTACAAACGTCTCGGACTTGGAACAATACGTATATATTGTTAGACTAACGAGATATAAATAGAGAATTGAATTAACCATCACTACACAACGTATAAGAGATCGGCATAGTTGGAAGATATATAAATATATATATACATACATATACGTAATGTATATGTATACGTAATACAAAGGGAGTAAATTGCTCGTTATATTGTAAATAAAGCTGCCATCGTAATTACAGTTCGACAACAAAGGTTTTTCTCTTTATTGAACCCGCATTCCAATGCGCCGAACACACCGACGCATATTTAAAAAGTTACAAAATAGTTCACTTAGCAATGAACGACACATTAAATACAATTTCTACGTTACACGTGACACTTAAAAAATTTGGATAACGCTGTGATTTTTTCTTCTTTTCATAATACCCCTGTATGTGTATACGCGTGGTGTTGCAGTTCATCTATTTCGATAAGAGATGTGCCGATCTTGACGAAGTTTTATGATCGTTAAGTAATCTAACGACGTGTGAAACGGTTCGTAGAAATTCTCGTACAAAAAGAGGAATGTATAACAGTGACACAGTATTGGCAATGACCGGTAACAACGATTTTTCATTCACGTATCGTGGATAGTAAAATATCTCCCAACGAACTCTTCTATCATTCAAGCAAACCGAGCCCGCCGATAACTCGCAATAGCGTTATCGATTACACATTCCGTTTGTTTAATACATAAGGACGAGGAATTTCTATTGCAAGAACAAATAATCAATCACGGATTCACTGTTGAATTAAATTATTGCGCAACGTGCAAGGGTTGACTAGGCTCTCTCACCACGACTTTACTTATCTTTGTTAGTAAAAAATATGCAAATTACGACTGTCATAATTCTTCATGCTAACCGCGATGCGTTGAACGTGCGAAATACGGAACCACTACCAAACAAACTGACACAGTCAGTACTTATCCTTGCAATTTTTATACGTATGCTTGAAAACTGCACGATCGTGTATATTTTATTCAGTCGTACGCATTTATTCGCCGCTAGATTTATAGTTCGTCATGTGTATTAGCCGAGCCTAGGCTAGGATTGCACAGAGCTGGTGTGGCAAATTCCATGGCGTATTCGCATCGGCTAGGTTCCATTACCGAGATTAGTTTATTCTCTTTACCACAGATTAGATTAATGATCGTAGAACGCGCGGGCCCGTTCCAACAAGTAAGGCCTCGGTCGTACTTCATCTTAGAATATTTTTTACCTTCTGGCCCGACCCAGTCGTTCCAGTGACCCAAACTAATGTCGCTACCGCCAGACTTCGATCTCTGTGTTGCTTTCTCGAAAATGCACAAGGTGTAAATGTACTCGAGGTCCGTGTACTCGAAACATTCACCATCCAGCGAAGCGAATTCATGTTCGGCGCCGTAGTCTCGATCCAATTTTTCCTCGAGTTTTCTAATTTCCAATTGCAGCTCATTTGCGGATCTCTCTGCCGTTTGGTAATTCTCACGTGCAATTGTTGCTTCATCGATAATAGCTTGGGTCTCTTCATCGTACTGCACCTGAGCATCCTCTCCCTTCTCCTGCTCGTCCACTGCTGCATCCTCTCCTTCGTTACCATCCTCCTCTTCTTTCTCGTGTTCGGATTCTTCCTCCACAGGCTCGTGAGGTCCATCCCCTCTTTCCCCTTCACGCTCCGCTGGTTTGAACACTCCTGAAACAAGATGTTGATGAAGCGCATGGATCGAAATGCAAATGCGGTAACTATATTATTAATAATAACCAACCTTGTTCCAACATCACAAATGCCTTAACATTTGCCCATGCTACATCTATAAATTCTTGAAGATTCATCTCCTTCTGATTGTTCAAGAAATACATCGCCTCCTCCTCGGTTACGACACCATCTCGATCCTTGTCGAACGTCACTCTAGTTTGGAGCTCTACGATCGTTACGGTACCACTACTGTCAGAGTCTAATAGTTTAAAATAGTCCTCAGCATCCGATTCGTGCAATTCCTCCTCCTCCTCCCCTTCTCCTGCTACAGGTTGTTCTGGTTCGGTCTGTTTGTACTTCTCAAGCGCCGCTGTTTCACGTTCCTCTGCTTGACTTTTCAACAATTCTTTCTCCTTTTTCATGAGATCAGCTTCTTCGTAGTCTGCCCGTAGCTTCACCAAACGGGCCTGATAATCCGTCTTTAACTGTTTGCCTTTGGTGATCAGATCCATTCTTATCTTGTTACCTTCTCTGATCAGTTCTTCCGCCTTCTGTTGCTCCAATCTAGCCTCTCGGCCAAGTTCATGACAATTGTTTGGACATTCCTTACCCGAGGCATACTCGTCGCTGGCATCGCAGCAATCGCAAACACCGTCGTTCACCCAAGTGGAGGGTACGTAGCGGGATTTGTGACCAGAATTTTCGCAATAGAACGAGCCGTTGGTACAAGCGGGTGTACCTGGCTCATCACTGCCATCCGCGCAATCACAGTAATTATCGTTAACATGTGAAAATGGTATTATTAAGCTTCCATCGAGGCACTGGAAGTCGCGATCCGACGGATAAAGTGGATTTTTCGCGACTGGAATGCCACGAATTTGTAACATCTTAGAGCCGGCTACGTGGCTCAATAAGATCGACAGATTCACTGATACAAGCACTAAGCATACTCTCCAATCGTTCATCGCTGTTTCTTTGATTCTTTTACCTACTGTGCGAGAATTTTTCCAGCCGCGACAATGCAGAAAAACCTTTTCGGCGAAACGGATAAATTTTTGAGGTATAAACGGTCGCCAACACGAGAGACACGCACACCCGTGCACGCCTACTACACCAGCATGACACGCGTCTCGCGTTTCAGCAAGGTAAGTAGATGAACCACAATGCCGAAGAAGCGATAACCTGTGGCGCTACATTTGCACGCAAGTCGGTGCAAGTTAGTAAATCAACTTGAAGGGCGGCACATTCAGTTGCGCAGTTATCTAACTCTTCAAATAAGAGCCGATCAATGAACAACGATGAATTATCCATTGCTAGTGTATGTGTATATGAAACTTAATTATTTCATACGCAAGTCGATATACTCCGTTTCAGGATATCGAGAAAACAAAGTCATTGCAACCTTTGTAAGGCACGATAACCGCAATAGATTGAAATGCTGAACAACTCGATATTCAATATATCGAAATCATTTCGCAGTACAATTACAAACAGTGCAAGTGAGACAGCAGCGCGATGGCCACATAAGGTTTAGCCAGTCGCTGAAGTAGCTTTTCTACATAATTATTCCTTTAAAGTGATGTATATTTGTGTGGATGTATATATTCAAGGTTATAAAGCATACTAAGTAGCGACGTGGTATTAAGAGATAAGCTGCAGCACAGAAGGTTTTCTTTTACTTCAAAATTGGCTGCGTTACCATGATTGCATCAACCTGCCCACTAGTGGGCTGATGTACTACTGCGTAAATAACAACAGTACACACATATGCCCCTCGCGGCTTGACATGTGATCGGTTTAAAGTTTCACAGCGACTTCCGCGCGCAACAATAATAATTCCTTTCTCGCCCTCCTACTAGTCAGTTCCGGGGCTGCGTGCTCTAGGTTATGTTGTGTTTATGTCACCGCCCGTTCAGATTCGCAGTCGTTTTCATACATTTTTAAGTTTTGGCATCGATACGAACACTGTGGTGCACAGTATGAGAGAGTATACGAACAGCCAGTGCATTTTAGACCAATTACAATACCACTTAATAATATTGTACCACTACGCTCCAGTGCACTAATTCGATATACAGGCCAAGGTTTGTATTTTTTAAGTAATCGAATCCGAGATGCATATATATATGTGTGTGTATATATATATGCAGATGCAAACATAGTGATACGTGCAGTCATGCATATACATTTACTCACTTTCAGTATTTCGTAACAGGAAATTAGTGCTTTTTCATTTCTCGCAAATTAATAATTCCTGCTTATGTTTATTTACAATTAAATTTATTATCTATATAATAATACCATGTTAGCTTTAATGGAACCATCAACATTGCCTTGTCTATTTTTGTTAACCAGTGTATACTTACCACTTTTTATATATCGTGTACAGCCATGTAACTGTTGTATTTTGTCCGTGAATTCTTATTCTGATATTCATTTTTCATTCTTATGATTATAAACAAAAATTTCTATTCAATATATTGCTCTGCAGGTGCGATAAATCAGTGTAATGAACGTAGAACTATCTACGTACGATGGTTTGGAGAAAGGGTCAAGTACAAATAATGCATTGGAAAGCGAAGGAGGGGCTACGAAGAAGCTTGCAAGGGGCATATCACGAGCAACTGAAAATGCAGCCATTGTTTCTCATGCTCGTTCTCAGTTGACTAGTATAGGATCTTTAGATACCCCGGAATTCACATTTTCACTCCCTGACCTAACAGTATACCCAGGTACTTGATCCATGCTATGATACAATGGTAAATAAATACTTTCTCCATTGCTCTCTACTAATAACGCATTACATTTAGATTCGTTTCGCCAATTTTTGGAAAAGGATCTAATAGAAGGTGGATGTCTGACCTCCCTGGAGGCTGCCGGTCGTTTAAATTGGTGGTGTGGAGGTAAAAATGGAAGTAACAGAGTTTTATGGCCATTGGCAACATCCGGAGATGGCAACTGTCTCCTACACGCAGCCTCCTTAGGCATGTGGGGCTTTCACGATAGACTTCTTACATTAAGAGAAGCACTGCATAATACCTTAGCTAAAGGAGAGTACAAACATGCTTTGTTCAGAAGGTGGAAATGGCGACAGATGGGTTTGAACGCAGCTGCAGGATTGTCTTATACAGAAGCAGAATGGTTGACAGAATGGCAAACTATCGTAGATATGGCGTCGCCTATTTTCAGAAATCAAACCGCTACTTCTTATCAAAGTCTCGAAGAAGTACGTGACACTTTTCTTATTACTTTTCTCTATAATTTTAGTTTCTTGAAATGTTTACGATGGCGAAACTTTATAGGTACACGTATTAGCTTTGGCACATGCTTTGAAGAGACCCATAATAGTTATAGCGGAAACTATGTTAAAAGATGCGGAAGGCGTAGCTATAGCACCAATCCCATTCGGCGGCGTGTATCTACCATTAGAAGTGTCACCATCGCGTTGTCACAGAACCCCGTTGCTTTTAGCATACCATTCGGCCCATTTTTCACCTCTCGTTACCGTGGATGGAGCGAGCGATTTCGGAGATGGTTGTAACGAAGGCGTTAGCATACCTCTCGTAGATCCAGATACAGGACAATTACTACCAGTTCTCTTCGCTGTGGATCCGGGACCCGATTGGGATTGGGAAGAAGGATCTCGAGACTTATTAACTTGTCAGCAGGATACGGTAGTTAATTTTAATAGTGGCCTGAAGTGTAGGTGTAATTTGCGCTTTTATATAATCGGACAATATTTGAGTTTAGATGGAAATTTTACTAAGACAATATTTAGATTGTGAATATCAAAATTTCACACCGGAAGATATCGAAAGATTATCCGATACGGATGGTTCACTTTCGAAAACGGCAAAGCAATTACTTGGCGTTGCTAAACAATTTGGATCCATTGGAAAATCGGTCAGCAAGAGACTGTGGTCTATCACGAAGAGACCAAAAAGTCCGTCTACAACCGCGGCCGGGCTTTCTACGGACGGTTTATTATGCGTAAGGATAAGAAGTAGGCGTCATCAATACGTGGATCAAATGCTTCAGAATTACCTTCAATGTGCTCACACAAGGTTTTGTATTTTGCCCTCTTTCTTACTATGTTTGCATTATTCTACTTGTGTCATTGTATAATATTGTATAGGTACCTACACGATCATAAGGTGAAAGAAACCAGCATTGAAATGAATTATGGTGCTGGGAAATCGAAATTTTATGCCGCCAGTGATCGGGATAGCCATGCGAGCGTTAGTAAATTGTTGCCCACCAATCCGAATAAAGATCGCACTCTTTATCTTTCAAGGTATTAAACGACATCTATTTTAGTAAATTTTCACATCATTGTTTTGTATGTACACTTATCTGTTTATACAAATTACTTTAATCATCTTTTTTCAGATCTACCTTTTACAATGACCAACCATTATCTGACAAACCAGGACCAGATTCATGGAGTAATAGCAATGGGGTATGTATTGGTATATCTGTTTTAATCATAGAATTATATATGATTACAATTTGTTTTAGGCAGCTGTAAAACAATGTCGCAATGCAGAATGTTCATTTTTCGGATCTGCGGAAAATGATTACTATTGTTCACAGTGTTGGGCAGATCGGCGGTACCGCTAATCAAATGGTCTCGACGATAAATGACAATAATTAACTTATGAATATCGTTCGAATCAAGTTAATTAGACTCGAATTTAGATCTAACACTAGCCATTTCAAATTACTGTTTGGAAAAAGGAACCAATGATTACCGCTATTCTGCCTATTATGTTAATTTATTATACTTCGTCCTTGATTTGGTATTGATGAAGTGTTGGTAAGATTCGAGTCCAACGACAATAAAATTGCTTCCTACGTTTGGTCAGCAGAAACACTAATGGATACGTTTGTACTGATGTCGCAATGTGAAAGTGTAAGTGAAGTATACATGTAGTACTGTGGCCGAAACTCAAATCAGATCGCTAATGATTAGGCTGAGAAAGAACGATCTGCTTTTGCAAATTGCACGTGTGTAATCTTATTGCACTTATCGTTCAAGGTATCGTTACTTGTTTTTTTCGTTTCTACTAATTGATACTCATCTCTTTTAAAAAAACATATCAGATGTGCAGGGTTCAACTGTTTCTACATATACAGCAACACACATATAACAACATCCTTTCACGTTTATCTCATAGATCAGATCTCTTCTGAAGAAAAAGTTATTGTTGATTTCTATTTTCACTTATTTGCACGTGTCTTCTGCCGCGCGTAATTAATACAAAAAGAAACAGGCGCGATAAGAAATACTCGATCTTTTTATGTCATAATCGTAAAAACAGTTTTCATTTGCAATTATCT
Source organism: Holcopasites calliopsidis (assembly GCA_023838395.1). Classification (NCBI taxonomy): domain Eukaryota; kingdom Metazoa; phylum Arthropoda; class Insecta; order Hymenoptera; family Apidae; genus Holcopasites; species Holcopasites calliopsidis. Next base: position 6,708,009 of record JALHAQ010000005.1, on the reverse strand, counting down.
CTATCCCTCTTACTAGAATAGTTTTTACAGCTCGTCAGGTGATAGTCCTGAAGAAACCGCGTGAGTTGATGCAAAAATGATATGAAATCGAGCATTATATTTAATCCCGTTGCCTATCGACAAATGTCATGTAAAACTGTGTGAAAAATAAAACATATTTTTATATCTTGTGTATCCATTTTCTCCTCATGAGATTATAATTTCATAGATAACTCATTGATAAAGCTCATTTGTGTGGTGCTTAAAGCGGTCCGATACAGCATTCAGTTTGTCAGCCTGCTTGGCGCTTCGATATTCGATAGTAATAGTGGAGATATATCGATAGTTGGCATTATCTATAGTTTTCCATAGCTAGACTATCGATAGTTGTCGATATCGCTGAAAATACATTTATGCAAGTATTAATTATTTATTGTGTACGGCAAGTTTTACAGTTTGTCAGCCTGACTGACACTTCGATACTATCGATGATAGTGCTGGAGAAATATCGATAGTTTCCCATAGCTGGACCACCGAACATCGATAGTTAACGATTGTGACGAAAATCAATTTATGCAAGTATTTATTATTTATTACACACTAATAACTTACAACTTTCAAAACCAACAACTATTGATAGCTTTTGACAGTGGTGAGTATCGATCTTTATCGATAGTACCATCGATAACCTCCACCATTCTTCAAGATGGCGTCGACCATTTAACGTAGGTATTTTGTACCAGTAGTAATTAAAATGTTGTTATGTTAATTTAGTGCTTGTCCTTTAAAAATATCTACATGAACTTGTTCTTTGTGAATGCCCAAACGTATGAAGTGATGTAATATTAAAGGTGAAGGACAGTATATTTGGAAAATTTTCTCTGACATATAGATAACCTCAATTGTGCATTCGACCAGTGCTGATATTTTCTGTTTTGCATTTTAAATTATGCGCGAGAACATACCACATTACAACAACTGCAGAAATTCTGGTTTTACTTGCAACAATTCTGTAGTTATTCCTTCTAAAATTTGTATGAATTTAAAGTATGAAATGGGTAAGTCAATCTATAAAGATAGCTTTCAAGAATTAACTCTTGCCCAGTGGATACCACGTCCATTCGCACCCAGGTCTCTGCTGTTTGGTAAAGGCTTCTTTCGTTCCTTTGAAATTGTATATTTGTGAATAATAAATTAATAATTGTTTATTTCAGGTCTGCACAGTGAGGTGCTCCTTCAAGCAGCGTTTCTGGCTCTCCCGAGCAGTATTTCCAGCTCCCGCAGCAGTGTTTCGCATTTTATCGACGGTTTTGGCTCCCACCAGTAAAAGCGCAGCTACAAGCTCCAGCTGTGCCTCCTCGAACATCGGTAACTGTGTGTGTGATCTATTCATAATGTATTGGTATTGGTAGAGTAACAGCATAATGCCGTAATATTAAATTATACTTATATTAATTATATTTATATTCGTTTAATCAATTTATATGTGTTAATTATATCATATATTATAAACAAATTTATAAGAACAGTCAATAGGTCAAAGTTTCTAGTTTCTAACACATTTTTATAGCATATATAAGATGTATTGTAATTTAATTTATAAGAATGATATGTAAGAAATAGTTTTAAGTTTAAACATTATCATTTTTGTAATTTCTATATTATTACAATTTTTCAATAAATCTTTGTCAAAGGAATGCAACTGGTGTCATTTTTTTAACGCCTGTCCACTCGTAATACTTTAAGTTAGAGGAGATTTACGGGAAAATGACAGCAAATTTCTGAATCCCCGATAGTATTGAAGTTCCCGGAATTTCCTGGAAAATAACGTCACATTCCGGGAATTGATGAAATGAAAGATGTCCTCGCATATCGTGTTCTGATACAAATTGGCGATTTCGAGCACTTGGGACTCCGTACAATCATGTTCTGGAAAATTCTCGTAAAGAACGTCACACTCCAGGCATTGGTGAAATGAAAGACCTCCTCGTATATCATGTTCTCCTGATACAAATTGGCGATTTCGAGCGAAAGGGATTCCGTAAAAGGAAGTTCTGGGAAATTCTTGGAAATGACGTCACATTCCAGGAATTGGTCAAATGAACGACCTCCTCGCATATCATGTTCTCCTGATACAAATTGGCGATTTCGAGCACTTGGGATTCCGTAAAAGCAAGTTCTGGGAAATTCTTGGAAATGACGTCACATTCCAAGAATTGGTGAAATGAAACACCTCCTCGCATATCATGTTCTCCTGATACAAAATCGTGAATTTTGAACAGTCCCTTTGCTGAAAATCGCCAACTTGTATCAGGAGAACATGATATGCGAGGAGGTGTTTCATTTCACCAATTCTTGGAATGTGACGTCATTTCCAAGAATTTCCTAGGACCTCCTTTTACGGAATCCCCTTTGCTCGAAATCGCCAATTTGTATCAGGAGAACATGATATGCAAGGAGGTGTTTCATTTCACCAATTCTTGGAATGTGACGTCATTTCCAAGAATTTCCCAGAACTTGCTTTTACGGAATCCCAAGTGCTCGAAATCGCCAATTTGTATCAGGAGAACATGATATGCGAGGAGGTCGTTCATTTCACCAATTCTTGGAATGTGACGTCATTTCCAAGAATTTCCCAGAACTTGCTTTTACGGAATCCCAAGTGCTCGAAATCGCCAATTTGTATCAGGAGAACATGATATGCGAGGAGGTCGTTCATTTGACCAATTCCTGGAATGTGACGTCATTTCCAAGAATTTCCCAGAACTTCCTTTTACGGAATCCCTTTCGCTCGAAATCGCCAATTTGTATCAGGAGAACATGATATACGAGGAGGTCTTTCATTTCACCAATGCCTGGAGTGTGACGTTCTTTACGAGAATTTTCCAGAACATGATTGTACGGAGTCCCAAGTGCTCGAAATCGCCAATTTGTATCAGAACACGATATGCGAGGACATCTTTCATTTCATCAATTCCCGGAATGTGACGTTATTTTCCAGGAAATTCCGGGAACTTCAATACTATCGGGGATTCAGAAATTTGCTGTCATTTTCCCGTAAATCTCCTCTAACTTAAAGTATTACGAGTGGACAGGCGTTAAAAAAATGACACCAGTTGCATTCCTTTGACAAAGATTTATTGAAAAATTGTAATAATATAGAAATTACAAAAATGATAATGTTTAAACTTAAAACTATTTCTTACATATCATTCTTATAAATTAAATTACAATACATCTTATATATGCTATAAAAATGTGTTAGAAACTAGAAACTTTGACCTATTGACTGTTCTTATAAATTTGTTTATAATATATGATATAATTAACACATATAAATTGATTAAACGAATATAAATATAATTAATATAAGTATAATTTAATATTACGGCATTATGCTGTTACTCTACCAATACCAATACATTATGAATAGATCACACACACAGTTACCGATGTTCGAGGAGGCACAGCTGGAGCTTGTAGCTGCGCTTTTACTGGTGGGAGCCAAAACCGTCGATAAAATGCGAAACACTGCTGCGGGAGCTGGAAATACTGCTCGGGAGAGCCAGAAACGCTGCTTGAAGGAGCACCTCACTGTGCAGACCTGAAATAAACAATTATTAATTTATTATTCACAAATATACAATTTCAAAGGAACGAAAGAAGCCTTTACCAAACAGCAGAGACCTGGGTGCGAATGGACGTGGTATCCACTGGGCAAGAGTTAATTCTTGAAAGCTATCTTTATAGATTGACTTACCCATTTCATACTTTAAATTCATACAAATTTTAGAAGGAATAACTACAGAATTGTTGCAAGTAAAACCAGAATTTCTGCAGTTGTTGTAATGTGGTATGTTCTCGCGCATAATTTAAAATGCAAAACAGAAAATATCAGCACTGGTCGAATGCACAATTGAGGTTATCTATATGTCAGAGAAAATTTTCCAAATATACTGTCCTTCACCTTTAATATTACATCACTTCATACGTTTGGGCATTCACAAAGAACAAGTTCATGTAGATATTTTTAAAGGACAAGCACTAAATTAACATAACAACATTTTAATTACTACTGGTACAAAATACCTACGTTAAATGGTCGACGCCATCTTGAAGAATGGTGGAGGTTATCGATGGTACTATCGATAAAGATCGATACTCACCACTGTCAAAAGCTATCAATAGTTGTTGGTTTTGAAAGTTGTAAGTTATTAGTGTGTAATAAATAATAAATACTTGCATAAATTGATTTTCGTCACAATCGTTAACTATCGATGTTCGGTGGTCCAGCTATGGGAAACTATCGATATTTCTCCAGCACTATCATCGATAGTATCGAAGTGTCAGTCAGGCTGACAAACTGTAAAACTTGCCGTACACAATAAATAATTAATACTTGTATAAATGTATTTTCAGCGATATCGACAACTATCGATAGTCTAGCTATGGAAAGCTATAGATAGTGCCAACTATCGATATATCTCCGCTATTACTGTAACAGTGGACACGCTACATCTCTAGCTTATGATCGATACAATAAACTATCGATAGTTGGCAGTAGTGGTGACCATCGATAATTATCAATAGTACCATCGATAGTTCCGCCTTTTTCGTAGTGCTACAGTTTTATTTTTGTAAAATTTGAGTTTTATTTAATGTTCACATGAATCGCATAACTTGACAGGGTACGGAGAGTTCGATGAAACAGTGCGCATCGAAATGATTGAATCATGCACAAAAAAACGAATGTTAATTGGTATTATATTATTAGGAGGGTTAGTTTTGTTTATTATTTTATTTTATAATAAGGCTGTGGCGAATGAAAACAACTCTGTTGAGTGTATATATTACTAACCTATTTGGAACATTATTAATAACAATTGTACTTTCTATCATAGCTTAACAGTATTAGTACTCATTGTTGAAAGTCATTGGACCGATAACTCTAGTAAGCTGTATTTGGAAAGCTATGAGAATAATACAAGATGCATCTCTGGAGACCAATACGAAATTATATCTGAATGCCACCCATGCTCTGCTTTCGAAATAGCAAGTAAAAGCATCGATATATGTATTCGTGCCAGATATAAGGAAGTACTGAAATGTAAAAGTGGAGAAACAATAACAAGAAGGTAATTAGTTTTGCTAATTTATCATACATGTACAAAAAATTATGAAAATTTTATAATAATGACATACATGCTTTAGTTGTGACAGGGTAGCTTGGTTGGAAGAAAGAGCATTTTGGAAGTTTCAAGCATTTATGTTCCTCTTGGCGTTAACTTCGTGCAGCAGTGTATATTGGAGAGAAAATGTTTTAAGGAAAAGAATTATTAGAAAAGTAGCCAGGCAATTGAGGGCTAGCGTGTAGCTAATTCATAGTGAATACTCTTTTCCTTTTAAATATTTCGACCGATTTCTTCACAGTTGCCAGGATAGCTTCAAAAATGGATGAAGCTTATCTAGAAGTATATTCTTTGGCAGAATCCTGTGTAGCTCCGATAGAAACGATAATAACATTGTTTGCTGTAAAATATTGCAAGTCTGACATTAATATTAAGCTTGTACCAAGCAAACTAAAGCCTCTTGAGAGAGCATACATGATAGATATTTCTAGTTTTGTATACGAAGTTGTCCCTCTAAATAAGATGCCGTGCTCGGCGAGTTCGTGCGAGTTACCAATTGTGGTTGTAAATAAACTTAGCTGCATCGCAGGTCTTTGTGCGATATTACGGCAAATAATCAAGGAAATAACTTCGGAATGTCCGACACATTATTGCCGGAAGTTGTTAGGGTTTAAAGACTCTTGTCTAACTGCTTGCTCGGAAGCAAGCATTTGGACGAAGTTTTGTGAAGTAGATTTGATTCTATCTGTAAAGTTTCTGCACGTGGATGACGCGGTGCAAAATGAATTGCCCGTCAGTATGGCAAGATTTGAACATCACATGTCGCAACCAGTCAGGTTGCACAATCTGTATAAATACACTATGTCCAAAAAGTTTTCGGACGAGAAAATAGTTTCGCGAGACGGAACACCGGAACACACATACGCGGAAGGCTCGTACGTGACACTGGCAGATATAATTATATTTGTCTGTACCCATATGTTCCTAACGGTATTTCCGAGCGAGACAACAATGAACTTACTTCCATTGACTGCTAAATGGTACAAAAGAATGATCGAAGATCAACTTATACTTGACTGTCTCGGGTGTTTGCCACTCTTGAGGAGCTCCGTTATGACTAAATTCAATTACACGCTCCCTGATGTACAAAACGAAAGTCTGTACAAAAGCGCTGCAGCCAGGTATAAACCAAGAAGTCGCACTTATACAAGGCAGGAAGATGTGGAGCAATCGTTAGAATTATTTAAGACTTTGCATATCCGGGCGAAGCTTGAGCTGGAACCATTTGGCGTGGAATTAAGTCTCGATTGGTCTACGATACCCTACGATGCTACCCCCGAAGGGGGTTCTTTACCACCAGCGCGTTTAAAAAGGAAGCAAGAACAATTGCAAAATATGTGCAAGCCTGTAATGAAATTGGCCAAAGCGGGGGATGTAATCGTCGACTTCTGTTCTGGTAGCGGCCACTTGGGCATTTTGGTCGCATACCTTCTGCCTTACTGCACTGTCGTACTTTTGGAGAATAAAGAAGAGTCACTGAACAGGGCCAAAGAAAGAGTAAAAAGATTGAAGCTGACGAACATAAAATTTTATCAGTGTAATTTAGATTATTTCAAAGGACACTTCGACATCGGCGTGTCCTTGCACGCGTGTGGAGTCGCAACTGATTTAGTCATACAGCAATGCATTAGAACACGGGCTATTTTTGTAAGTTGTCCTTGCTGCTACGGGTCGTTACACGATTGTCATCATTTAACATACCCGAGGAGTAACATGTTAAAAAATCAACTGGACCAAGCGAAATATATCATTCTTTGCCATGCTGCGGACCAGACGCACGATGAAAAAAATGTCAAAACGAAGCAGGGGTACGAATGTATGGAGATTATAGATACCGATAGGAAGTTACAAGCTGAACAATTTGGTTACAGAGTGTACCTTTCAAAATTCATACCGGATACCTGTACGCCTAAAAATCACATATTAGTAGGTATCCCTGGAAAAGAAACTGCAAACGAGGAGCATATATGTTGAGACATCTAATCACGATTTATATACCCATCATGATCTTGGTCACGATCGATGTGAAACTATTCTTGTTATCAGATAAACGATTTTTCAATAAAAATACGCTTGGATAGCTGAAGAACTAAATTTTTGCTTTTTTTTTACCTCCTAATTGTATTAACATAACGTTTCATTACTAACAAAGCACGTAATATTGTTGCACTAGTTTTATTATATTGTACGTTAAAAATTGTACGAAGAGATTTTATTGGTATGTACAAAAAAAAGGGAGAATTACGTGTATACAAATTATTAGTGTTACGTCACTGTCTTACAATTTTATCTACCGTTAAGTAGCTAAGGATAACATGAAACAACAAAAGGTTTTACATTCTATCAAGGAACTAGGGAATATTTACTTGTTTAACTATTCCACTACAAGCGCTGAATATATGCTTCTTTTAGACAATATTGAAATTTAAATATTCTGTTGCATTTATTCGACCGTTTAACATCTTTCATCAACATTTTGGTCTTTTAATAAAACGACTAATGAAGAACGAAGATAGGCGTACCATATACACATTTCATGTCTTTAAGATTGGATTTCATGTACTATTTACAATTTCAGTCGTACGATCACAGATACGCTACCACAGAGTATCTTAGCTGTATCTGGTATTCCTTTCACTTCAGTAATAAGCTTACGTTTACTCAATTTCACCTACAAAGCTTTATCCCCGTGTGAAAGATAATACTTAACATCAAGAGATCTTAATAGTTGTTATAAAGCTAAATTAACTTTGTGGATGTAGCGCAATGCGCGTAGAAGTTCGTAAACGCATTTCAGTACTTTCCTCGAAAGTTTTTGCAATGTTAATGTCAAATTATCGGAATTTAAGGTATATCGTAGATAGCAATAATTATAATTTAGGTCTAGAAAACCATGAACAAACAAGCTGTCCAAAGACGCGCCCTAAAATGTTGTACTATACTTCGTAAGGGACAATCCTCGTAGCTTCGACCTAAGCAGGAGGTACCAACCAGCGTCTATCGTAATACCTAAATGTATAGAAACTTTCGTGTACACAAGAAAATGGATAATGCTGATTCAATTCTAATCGAAAGTAAAATTAATGTTAAACCGTTTGCGAACGGCATGCCCCTCTTAAATTTTACGTCTACGAAGAATGCTCAACAGGTCGGCCTTGGCAGTTTGTCTTTCCTCTCGCTTGTACATCAAATATCTTTTCCAACTTTTGGCTCCGTAGCATAAAGAATCACGCGAGACGCAGAAATTTTATTTAATGCAACTTTGATCGAAAATTCGAAATGCAGGATCAATTGATGTACCCACTGATTACTTCGAATACGACACGGACAAAGAAGACTTGAGCCAGCCCAATCATTGTACTTTTCGTTACGATTAATTTTATCGAGCGTTGAACGCGGCAAGGTAAATCAATTGGTCCTTCTTCCTTTTTACCTAGTTAAAAGATTGACGTGCCAGCCACAACACAATAAGGACAGTGCTCCTAACGAAGTACTTATGTTCACACCGTATACTGCTTAAGTTAAAGAGCTTGTAAACACGACATTCCCGGCAATTTGGTATCCCCTGTGAAAAATCCCGATCATAGAATTTTCATTTTATTGTTTGGGGAACTTGCAAAGTAAATATTACTCCACGATGCGTATGGTTCTAGTGAAATCTCGTTGTATTCCTTTCACGTCGAACTAAATCAAACTATTCATCGCAAATTACACGATCTCGTACAATTACGATGAATATAAAATAGACGTGGCAGATAAACAGACTCGATATTGACTTTGTCTAAAGTATCGTGAAAATAGTAAGACTGTAATTGACGTTATTCTAACGAGACCGAGTTCCTTGAATCGCGTACTCGAATTTTAGGTTGCACGTCTAAAAAGAGAGAGCGTCCGCCGGTTTAGAAGCCCGTTAATTTATTAATCTATACAGAACTGATAATAATTATTAGCGTTTTCGAGTTTATTTAGTCGTTTTAGGAAATGGATCACGACTCTCCGTTGCCACTATCGTCACCGTCTTCGTAGTCACTGGCGCTCATCTGTTCATCGTCGTCGTCGTCGTCCAGCTCGTACTCGTCATCATAGAAGTCCGTCATGTCTAACTGCTGTTCAGCTGGCCTCGCGTGAGTCTTGATGCAGTAATCTTCCAGGGTTACCGGTACGACGATGCCTTCCTTTTCGGCTTCCATTTTTGCTGCTTGCGCTTGTTTCCTACAACGCGCAAGAGTATTACTTTTATGGGCGCGCACGCACGTGCGATACCTTGCCCGATCTCCGTGTCTTTCTCCGAAAATTGCATCCTTGTCATTCACCAATTTGGATCAATTCATATTTACACCGTAAACAGCCTTATATTCAATGTGTATAAAGTCGTAGTACGCATTGTATTTGCTCTTCTCTCAGTGGACGCGAGTCAGAAGGAAAAGGCGACACGCAGAGGGCAATGGCAAGTGAAAAGCCAAGAGATGCTGAATAAATATTACTTTACCTTATGATATTTTCATACTCTTTGTCTTTACCCTTGGAGTCACGCCAGCGCCTATACATCACGGAGGCATCCACATTGGCAGGACTATATGTGTTGGGCTCGTTCAGCAGTGAAATCACCGATAGCAGGATCGTCCTGTTCCAAAAGCAACATTTCTTTTTATCATTCCTCTGCACCATTATCTGTCGCATACGATAATGCGTGGCGGGGGGAGCTCGACATCATATATTTTCATAAAGATATTTGACTCCTGTGGAGTTTTTAGCATACTTGGCCAATTTTTACTTCATCCACGCTCACCTGACATTTTGCGTTGGATTCCACCTCTCGCACGGCAATTCGCCACTCTGTGGATCGTCTATAGGTGGGTGAAGGATCGATATGCACAGATCTCCGTTCTGCATGAAAGAAAAAGAGAGTTAATGAGCTGGATTCTATATGCTGACTAAAACGAAACCTCAAGGGCAGCGGTCAACTATGGCAAGGTGTGAATTATTCGATCGACACAGGGAGAAGGAGTACGGAGTAGTTCCGCGTTACACGTCCCTGAAGGCGCATTGCCCATCAGCGAAACGAGCTTCATCTGGGTCGAAGGATAAAACCTTGGGGGCGAATGTTAAAGTCCTTGTCCGGAAAACTTTACACGCCGTATCCGAAGTCCGAGCCACGAACATAGGTCATGTTCTTTAAAACGATCTCGAACCTTCTACTTGCTCCTTTTTCTCTCGGCCTCGCCGAACGAAATGGTGAATCCGGTAGTGAAACCAGTTAACCGATTCGTGGACGCAGTTTTGCATTAGAATATTTGTTTCGTTAGGCACAATGTTTGCCACATATGTTTTTACGAATGCAGATTTTGTAACGCAAAGAGACCTATGCTCTCGAAAGTTGAGCAATAACGACTCTCTTGTCTCTCTAGTAAAGTGATTCGCTCGATCGAACCGCCTCACCAATTTTAAGTTGTTGATGCGATCCCGATTGTAGGGCGTACAGGACAGTTCGTCCTGTGAACAAAAAGCGTGGCGAAAACGGAAATGCGACGGTTAATTAAACTAAATCAACTGGATACGATTGCAATGGATACAATAGACGAGATGACGCGAAGGTGTGGACGGTGGTTACCGAAGGGAAGTCCTGTGCAACCGTTAGGCAAGCAACCACTTCCGCACCGAGGCGGTCGAAATGTCTATGTACTAATCTAAGTGGTGATCGTGATTAGCATTTACACCAGTCATTTCTGGCACCGTACGTCTTCGTGAAACCCTTGTTTTGGTTCATCGGAGCGTTTAAATCTGATCGGGCGGCATAATAAACGACCGCATAAAAGCCAACAGCGACGTTCTTTGCTCTTGGCTATTAAGTGGTCGCGCGATTCAAGTACGTCGAGTTCGCCCGTACTTTCTGCACGGGAAGAATGCTGTTCGGCGTATTAGTCACAGCCATAAAGACTTCGCTTGCGAAAAAGTCAGACTTCCGGAGGATCGCACTGTCTAAACTTTCACCGTCGTTGCTTTTTCTCACGCGTGGCTATTGTTCTCTCTAATTTAGCACAGCGCACGCCGTCATTCTTTCGATCTACGCGTTTGAAACGAGCAATGGAAAAGTGCGATTGAAACGAAAGCAAACGGAGCATGGAAATTTGTGTTCGACGAAAATAGTTACAGTCGAGGAGCGAGCCGTGCTATGCTTTCAGGGATCGTAAAAAGATGGAAGTGGGTCGGCCGATTTTCCCGTAGATCGGACCTTGTGAAATCGCTGTTTCGCGTTGAGTTTTACGCTGCCAGATCAAGATCGACCGTCACACCAATAAGGGGCTGAACGTGTACAATTTTTTTTTTTCTTGGTTTTCCATCGACCTCGAGTGCTTGGAACGGGAACGGGAGCGATTCAGAAAGAAGGATGGACGAGAATATATATATATTCCTGTGGTAAGCACGTTCTTCGCGGACAAAAGCATGGCATACTGCAGTGGCGTTGGCGAATAGCCAGAGAAGACCTGTTCTTGTTCTCAGCCTACCGAGATTCCCGAAAATTCGTCAACGTTTCTGATACCAGGAAATCCTCCTCGGTAGGTATGCATATCTATTAAAGATACCTGTGTAAGTATCGACCCAGATCAACGAAACAGCATCGCAGCGATGCAAAAATTCCAGAAAAAGGGAGATACGAATCCGTTGTCCGCTCTTCGCGTGGAATAAATTCATTGATACCACGTGTGCGCTGTTGCTAATAGGAACAGATACATAACGTTTGCAGGATAGATGCGACCGTGGCCCGTGAGAACCCGGAGAAACGCGGTTGACAGGAAAAAGCGGTGATACGTCGAGACACGGATGCGCGTTCTGCAACGGATCGTGGCGATTTCTTGCCGGATTATGGCTCGAATGCACGAGAAACCTTTGTCTTTAAAGCGGCCACGCGAGTATAAAGCTGGGCTCGGTGCTCGTACGCTTCTACGACGCGGCTAAGCGAAAATAAATCTTTACATGCGCGACACCCGAAAATACCTGCTTTAATTAAGCCAGGAGAATTTAGATATAATAGATATTAATCGCTAATCGTTCTTGTTTAATGGGTAAGACATTTGTGGAACAATTCGAATGATAAGATAACATCGTAGAAACGTCGGTGTGCTGCGACATTTTCAACGCTTGGGTCAACGACGTTTTCGTCAGTCGTGGGCCAACAAAATATCCAAGATTTTTAAAATTAGCGACGCTAATTAGAGTGGGGAGTTGCTGTTTGAACGACAGAACTTTGCCGATCGCTGGTCAGCTTCGAAAATAGATCAAGCTGTCATGAGAGCTACATACGTGCACCCATTCCCTTGGACTCTCGAAAACTCAGGAAGTAATATCTATGCCAATACAATTTCGCAGTGGCGAAGTAACAAATACATTTTCTCGAATTCCACGTTAAAAGCAGACTTTTTATACAAATCAAAGATGCGCAGTTGGACAAGAATCGAATCAAAGATAGATACTTGTATATATGTATACTCTGCAAGGTGAGTGAACCATTTTTGCGCTTTGAATGACGATGAATCACGTCGAAACGCGTGGGTTCGGAGGAGAAATTCTGGCCGATCTAAGTAGGAAGCATCGCGGGACGATCAAGGTTTCTAAATATCCTACTAGAACTCGTGGACGTTCGCGCGACCTCTGCGCATTTTCGAATTACATATCTTCACCATTATTATCCAGAGGGCAAATGTCCAATTCTATCCACAGTCTAACTTTACCATGCATTCCTCCACGAACTCTACAGCTATCATAAATTTCTACCCAAGGAAAAAGAAAGAAGACGGAAACCCATGGAATACGTGTCTTGTACGAGCTCCCGGGTCGACGTGACGATTTCTTGAATAGCGAATGCGCTCCCCCGACAGGTAGCAACGTCTTTGCTCGATTCTCACGCGGCTCCAAGAAGATCCTGTCCCGTTAACGATGGCTGCAGGCCCCGAGCGCGACCTTATCTCCGAGAGTGTTTCCACCTTACGAGTCGCTCGTAAACGGAACCACCTATACACGCGTAATTCATGTCGATGCACCAGCAGCAGCCACTGGTGCACTCGAAGGATCCGCGGCACAAGTAAACCCACCTTTACACATGGAACGTAGCTCAGGCAAGCTGGAACAGGGAGAGGTGCACGTACAGCCGGTCGGGCGGTTTACGGTTCGTCGAATCCTAAGGCCTACGACCTCTTCTCCGAAAGAAAAGTAGCCTGTACACGTTTTGTAACGACCTCACCCTCGTGAGAAGCAAAACGAATTCACGCTAAACTCAATCATTATTACGATACGTATTAAAGTGGACTGTACTAACCTAATAAAACAGAGAAACTGATATGCTTCGTATTTCGACCATTTCTTTTTTGGTTTTAAAGGGGAACGATGTATTATCTAGATTTCTGCGAAGAAACTCCAACTCGTCATTCGACCAATATTTTCGCGAGAACAATAGCGTTTCGCAGCCGAGCGGGGGAAAATTGTAACGGGTAAGCTATTATCGCCTGGCCGTGTCCCGTGTTTGCAGCGCGTCGTATGATCCCACGTAGAGCAAAGTGTCTCTCGCACACGTGACTCACGTGTGGAGACGATCGCGGGACAAAGAGACTTCACGGAAAGTCATTTGGTCGTCATTGAACGCGGCATGATTACGTCGAATTCCTCAACAACGTTCGCATGCCAATTGTGCATGAAATGTTCGTAAGAATCTTGCTAGTGCAACCCTCTTACATTTAACAGGCAAGCCGCGCTGGACGGGCAGGTTGACGACGCGTTGGATGTCGTGCAAAGAAACCGAGCAAAAAGTAAATGCTTCGATTGACTGATAATCGCGGAGCACCGATCGTTCACAGAGCGCGGTGAGGTAACAGGTCCGCCTTGCCCGTTACATACTCATTAAACAAATTAATTTATTCTCTATTCCGGCGCCACGCTTCTACGGTGAATTAGTCTTTCGAAGGACAAAGAGGAAAAACGAAGAAAGAAAGGGAGGCTCGAGACGATGGTAGGTGGAAGTGCATTGGCCTCGGCCCGAGCGCATAGAAAGACGTTACGTATGAAAACTATTCGCCACACGGAAAACAGTATATGCGTGCGCAACGCTCGACCATATATTCGCACGTTATAACGGAATGAAAGTTTCATTGGGAAAAGTTGTCCGGGGTCGAGTAGCGAAATAGAGCTTGCCCCGTTACCCGTTGACGATTATGGCCAAGTGAAAATGTTGTGTACTGTCGCTGAAGGGAAAGACTTCGTCTGAACGTTCTGGATTTTAAGAATGGAATCCATTCCTTGCAGTAATCCAACTTACTGTATAACAATCGATCATTGTATAATTAACGCATGCCACTTGACGTATGAAATTTACGTGGGTTTATTCCCGTTAGACGCGACGAGTTCGTCTAGTCTCATCCCTTCCAGCAAGTTACTGGTCACGGATGTCCAACGAGCTTTGGACGGTCATTGACTCTTTGTTAGTCCCCGAAGGGTCACGCGAAGAGCGCGCAAGAGATGCGCCCGGGGTCGATAAGCTTTGGAAACGTCGCTTTCGACCAACAAAATTCTCACTTACTTTTCATAATGTTGTTTCGGAAAAATTCAGTGCGATTAACTGCATAGAAGCTAAGTATGGGAGAATTTTAGTCACTGGTTTCTCGTGTCGTACCAGCTACTACTCAAGGGCTGTAACTCGGGGAGAGGAGAAGACTGAGGGAAAATTGGAGAAAGTGGAATGGACGTATGAAAGAAAAAGAGAGTAAGGGGATGTCGTAGGGGGAAGAATATTCAGCGACAGCCGGGAGACTGAAAAGGAACAGGACGCTGGCCGAGGGTAAAAGAGCGAGAAAGAAGTAGAGGGATGAAAGCTGGAGGTATGGGAGATCGATAATTCGTGTATTTACTCACCTCGTATACGTTCGGATGCCAAACTTTCGTCATAAACCGAATGCTCGGTGGACTGTACGGATAATCTGGTGGGAACTTCATGTGTGCCTGCAACACAGGAGCATACAAACGATGGCTTACAAGATAATTATTATATTGTGTAATATTAATTGTAATATTATGTCCATTTAACATATTTTCGTAAGCAAAAACTGTACGCAAAGATGACGATACGCGGTAATGGATGATGACCGGACATCTTAAAGTCGACAGTAACACACACACACACAGAGAAAGAGAGAGAGAGAGATTAACGATCGTTAAAAACCCGAATCGTGGCTGAGGGTAGGGACGCACTCTTTCCTAGCGCGGTTCACGCACTTGCGTTGGCATGGGATAAATTCACGGGGTGTACATGAGGGTTGTCCCGACGCTGCTGCTAGACTTTCATCGATGTATCGCCGACGGGATGCTATATTGATCGCAACCTGGTCATGGCCTAAATATCCACCTCGTCCTCCGGGATACCGCGTCCTAGAACTAACTTATTTTTCCATCCAACTTCTGTTTATGTTCCTCCGACGGAATTATGCCTACCGCATCGGCTAGCGCGACCAATTGGTTATTGAATAACGTTCCAATGTTTCCTGATTCAACTGTGTTTGAATCAGTCCAAAGACAACATCAACCAGATCATTTACTATTTTCTTTTTTCGTTTTAACGGGCTTCGAAGGAGCGCTTACGAAACCTTTCGTCGAAGCAGTGACATGTAGCGTGTCGTTGTGAGAGAACAGACAATGCATGATTTCGTTAGAATCGTGAGAGAACAGCCAGATCGTTAAAATTGAAATCGGTGTTTGTCTCTCCGTTAGAAGGATCGTCGCTTGTGTCGTGCTTCTTGATGCGACACACGGGAAAATCGACCACGCTTATCGGTAATCAGTAATCTCGTATAACGCATTTGCAGAACTGCAATTGACTAATTATTCATGTGACTACACGAGCCTTTCAACGTTTCCGGAAACGAAACGAAGATAATGCGGGCTGCAATTGCGGCCGCATCAAAATTCAGAACACATTTCATTTTGATTGCAACAACGAAAAATATGAATCGGAGGGAAAACGCAAGGCAAAGCGAAGATAAATGATAAAATTGCTGCGATACGTTGGTTGGAAGCAGAGAGCGCGTGCGTTACGATCTCTCGATAATGCAATGCTCTCGGCACGTGACAGAGATACCTCCAGTTACCTTGACAATACCGTAATGGAAGCAAAAAGCGTTATCCGTGATAGTTTATAGACACGTTTGGTAATCAGGAAAAGAAGTTCATTCGAACGTGATCCCGCTAATATCCGGGAGCGCGACACGCTGAAATATAAGCCACTTTTCATTAGGCACTTCAAAAGGGACTACCTTATTCGTTGTGCTCTTGCTACTCGACACGGCTGCGTCTAGTAAGTTGTAATAAATTTTCACAAGTTGCTGCGACGATAGGCACTTGACGGTCACCCCTTAGATGACACGACATAACGAGACTTACTATCTTGGCCGATTCTGATGAACCGGGGAACGACCCAAATCGAAAAGAGCGCTATCACCACGATACGTTCAAGGCCTCTCTCGAAGAACGAGGTCGTGCAATATTGTCCGTCGAAAGAATTCTCCGGCGGAAGTTTGCAAATTGCAATGCCTAAGTAGTTACGAGATCGTTGTTAACGCATCGCGTGTCGTTTCCTACCAACGCGACGAACTGCAGCTGCGATCGTGTCGAATGTGCAATAATTTAGTATCGCTGACAATGATGCGCGAATTCAGTGTGCAAAGAAGTAATCGAGTCCTGCGCTACTTGCAGGACTCGTATCGCGCACGTGTCACGGCCGAGGGAAAACGCGAGCAACGAGAGATCTGAAGCATGAGCGTTTCGAAATTCGCGATCGATCACGCGCTTCGTTATCGCACAAAAGAGGAAGACAGAAAGCAGCGCGCACGCATGATTACCGCATCTGCGGAAAGGCTTGCTCAAAAACGCAGAACGAAAGCGTAGTAAAGCCTACGCAGCCTGTTCTGATAGTAATATGGAACGCAGCAAGGACCGACCTTCACGATTCGGGCTTTTGCGAAATACATGTCCGAGGCGGTTGTTATTCCTGTTAAGAATTATTCATCTCCATTATTCATTGCCCAAGTGCTACGTGAAATGGAAGTAGTACGTGTATTCGTCCCTTGCGTTTGACGCTCGAAATAAACTTCATTTTCCTCCCTCTCGAGGGGACCCGCGTATCCCGGTCGTCTCTCGATCGCTTTCGAACGCTTCGACCCGATCGATGGCCAAGATATTTGCATTACGGTGGATTTTTCTCCAACGCCCTCATTCGAAAGTGCCCCATCGCGATTATACTTTTATTCAAATTCTCTGTTCTGTTAATCGAAATGATCAATGGTATCAGCGATGCGGACGTATTTAACGTTGCACGAGTCAACTACAAGCGACTGTACGCGGACGCAAAGATTAAAGCAAAGATGCTATACTACAAGGGAGTACCGATTCAGTGGTAATTCGACGGTTTTTATGCGCATAGGTAGAGCGAGTCGCATATCGATTCGTACGGTAACAGTTTCACGGAGAAGGCGTACTATGGCCCAGCCGCGTTGAAGTCTGTCGATGGCCATCTCGGCCGACTGAAGTGAAAGGATCAAATGGGCTAAAATCGAAGCGGAGAGGGTTCTCGATGGTAGAGCATTACTCGACCCGTACACACGGCGAAGACCTATTATTTATCGGCATTCGTCGAGCTTGTCCCCTTTGCGGGAATCGCTTTTCCTCGGGGAGAAAAATCCGGCCTGTTCATCCGAACCGAGCTGATACATACTGGGTGAAAGTCGTTCAGGTGATTCGAGGGATACCCACCGGCCAAAGATAGACGCGGGAGACAATGCCTGATGGCGTTTTATGTAACTTGGCAACACACGTTGCGCCTCGATTTCACTGGGTCGATCGTGAGGCAGTCGCAAAGAAAGTAACGGCTTATGACAAATCGTACGCGGGAATCGCCAGCCGCTGGGTCACGATAATTGGCGAACATGCATAATTGTTGCAGCATTTGATGTGTAGCTGAGCAGACGGACAAGGGTTTCGCGTCGATTATTCTTCAGCACGGAAAGCGTTCAAGCAAGTACATTCGAATGGAACGATTCGAGCTCGAGAACTTGAAATATCCTCGCCGAAATCGGAGCAATAATTGCCAATGCGCGAGAGGTCCGTTCACGGTGCGATTCACGATTTAGCGTGACAATAAGGTTTCCCGATGACGCTTACACATCATCGATACTCGTATGTAAATGCGTATCGCATAATCGCGACGATGCTTTGCAACAAAGATTACTACGTAATAACGCGCATAGACACTGTTTACGATTCATGCCCAGCATTACGATTACGAAGATAAAATCTTGTGGAACAGGACAAGAGACACCCATGGATCACGTGTACGGAACGATACGATTCGCAAATAACGGTGTTGTGTTGTCGACCGTGCTCGTGCGGCCAGTTACACGGTGGGAAGATAGGTACATACTATGGTTGTGTTATGTAAAATAAGCGTTCGTAAATTCATAACGAAGTAAAGAGTGGTTTAGAAAGCGGACGCGGGCTGCACAAAAAACTTGATAACTGTGCGGCAACGGTAGAGTTCATTTTCTACTCGCGGAGCAACCCAGCCACGCGTAATACTATCGCAACTACTCTCAGAAATTGATTAAAACAAAAAAGTAACACGATAATCGAAGTAATAGAGGAAATATAGTGTAGAGAATATACGAAGGATTTTCCGTAAGAAATGAATGTATATCATCGTCTATAAGTAACAAGATATTTCAATATCGTTAGCGTCGGGGAAAACATTTGCTTAGCGGGAAGAACAGCGATACATACCGCGTCCCGAGGTCTATTATCGATTACACGATACAGACGAAAAAGATCTGATAGGAAGAGCTTTATATCGCAGGGGGAATTCAAAATCAGCGTGAAACGTTGTCGACTATTTAGACCGCGTGAAGTAATCTCCCGTTTTCAGCATTACTCAACGCTACTTGGAATCCGTCATTTCATTTGTACACGCGTAAACATTCGTCGAATCGTAACGCAAGTAGGAAACTCGACTGTGTAAGTCCGTGGCAATAAGGCCTACATTACTATTATCGAGAAAATCAAAGATCAGTCACGGGCAAAATCGACATTCGCATTCTCACTTTTTCTGGTCAAGATAATTGTAATGCTGCTCGTGTCGTCGTTGGCGGACAAACAGAGCAGTCGATACACGTGCAGATTTATTAATGTAAAATGATTAGAAAAAAGACCCGGAAAGACACGAAGGTGCAGTTTCTAAGCGACAAAGTGCAGTACTCGCAATAACGAATTTAAGAAGTGACGAATGATTTGATAAAAGATTAATCATAGCGGACATATCGATAATAAAATGTTTAGGCAAGGCGAATTTTCAATTGTGTCTGGCGACGTTGAAATAGTCATAATAACCTTAGACGAAACGAGCAAACGTCATTTAAACTTGCACTAACTGAAGAAGCAGGAACATAACCAACAAAAGAAAAAGCATACCCTACTCTGATATTTAAACGATAAAAAAAGATGCGAGTGGAATTATTTTTAGTTCGGCGAGCCTCTGAAGTGAACGAAATCCAAGAATAATTATGATAATTACCTTGAAGTATCCTCCTTGGTAAAGCGTATCCGGAGGCCCGAAGATAGCCACTTCCCACTCAAACATGTTGTCCTCGTTAACGAGCTTCACGCGAAATCCCTCGACAGGTTCCTCTTGAAGGCTTTTGTATTCGAGGGCAAGTGCCCTTAGAGCGCTACTCGTTTGTGCCATATTTCTTTTCTGGAATTACAGCCGCAGTTTGTTCCAGAAAGCGGAACGTCCCAAACCTCCTGGAGTGGTAGCACAGAACACTACAGTCGGACGGACGCCTGTGCAAACAGTGCTCCTTGAAAGAATCAATTTCCAACGGATTTCCAGACAATGGAGCCCTCCGCTTCGATTTTCTTGGCCGTTCCTCGACACGCCGTGATGCCACACTCGCGGCCGGACGTTTTATACGACGATAGTACTATTCTGCACACTAAATAAACAAAGAAATGTGATCAGACCAAGGAACTGCGAAGTGACTCTGGGATCAACAATACACCATTCCCGATGCACGCACCTCTGACAAAACAGCTGACGTACCTTCTGCGTCAGCGTTGCTTTGTCGCGCATGCGCACTATCTATTCCCTATATTACTCCACCGTACCAATAATCTTTAATTTTGAAACAAATTTCTCGTAATGGTTGTTCCATTAGTACAGTATTCTTTTAAAATACTTCAATAAGCGGCGGCAAAAATCTTTAAGCAATTTACCATTCAGCTGCAAACATGTCTAAACTTCCTGTTTGCTGATTGGAAAGTATGACCCAATCACGTGACGCGCAAAGAAGCAATAAGTGCATGTATACCTGTAGTTCAAAAAATTCTCGTAGTGGCAGCACCGAGTGGATACATTTTTTTAAAGAATGAAAGAAATAACCAATCAGAGAATAATTAAAGAAAACGCACTTCGATTGGACACTATTGGACAAGAATTTGAATATGCATATAAGTTCTATATAATAATCTGTAGTCGAGTGTAAATCTTTCTATCTTGCATACATATACATTCGCGTGCTTATCATTCGTATATTACATTTTTAATTTTAATGATAAATATGAAAAAATTAATCTGCGACGTTTTTTTGTTCACCTTATCATATTATGGTTTATGCGTGTCATTATAGGAACGTGTGACGTCGGATGACGACCAGATTCTTCTCCACTTAATTACTACTTCTGTTTTTTTTTCTCGCACTTCTCAGATGTATATATAAGCGACTGCAGAATCATAAGCGCGACATTCTCTCGACAGTTCCAGTGAATTATTTCGCAATTTACGTACGTACAGAACATAATGACGACTCTAAGCACGCTTCCTATAGACCCCAAACTTTGGAGCCTCTTCGCATTTTGGGGTAGCATACTTGCCATAAAGTTATTTGCAGTAGTGCTGCTAACTGCACGTTACAGATTCCAAAAAAAGGTATACAATTGATCAGTTTGTAATACTAGTTTTATTACTTGCCGACAAAGAGAAAGAATTTAATATCAATATTTGTTGCAGATATTCCTAAATCCTGATGATTTAAAATTTGTATCAGGAGGAAAGGTGGCTTATAATGATTCTGATATTGAACGTGTGCGCAGAGCACATTTGAATGATTTAGAAAATATACCGATATGGTATATCGTCACATTTCTTTGGTTAACCACAGGACCTTCCACCTGGTTAGCTGGTGTTTTAATAAGAACTTTTGTCATCGCTAGAATAGTACACACATTATCATATGCGGTTTATCCTATGCAACCTAACAGAGCGATAGCCTTTTTCATTGCATTCAACATTAACATCTATGTAGCAGTTAGTACTTTGTTACATTACCTTTAACCCTATTGTTAAACACATCCATCTCGACTATAAATAGAAATGTAATATTTGTATAACATTTCATATGGGAACTTTGTATGTTAAATATGTACTTGTATAGATGTGAATAAAGTTTATTCAATCTGTTAAGCGCTATGTGTTTTCAGAACCGTTTGAATAATGGAAATAGTTTTGTAATTCGATCTTCTTGGTTTATTATCAATTGCACATTACATTCATGTTGCAATGAAGAATTTTTGTAGCCATGTAACATGCATATTGGAAAACAATATTTTTAACTCTTTCAATGCAAAATTTCTTTAACATAAATGCTAAAAAATAGAGACATTTGCGAACAAAATTCAGCACAATGTATAACATTAATCCGGTTTGCGAACTTGCAAGATGCATGATATGAGCAAGGAAGGTTATGCAAGATCTTAATGCAAATGCATGTGGAGGGCACTTAACATGTAAAGCACTAGTGAATACGACATATTTGTTATTAAATAGGTGATAGATTAATAGGTTGATTAACATATACATAAGACTTGCGAGTTAAATGTATGTTTGCTTATAAACACGTTTCATGAGAGAAGCAGATCCTACATAAAAATTTAATGTTCACGGAAATGTTAAGGAAATATTGAACTATTTACCTTTTTTAGAAGGACTCAGGGCTTACGTGAATTTGTTTGTAACAACGATTCGTCGTCTCTGCATTTGTTTCTGTCATGTCTTACACTGCGAGCAAACGGTTTGGCCAAATGCGGTCGTAATTAGGTTTTGCTACAGTCCTAAAGAACTTCCAAGCTTTCTGTTTGCACTAATGCAGATATACCACGGGGAATGTATTGCTGTATTACCGAAATACTTCGATACTCCGTATATTGCCGCGAAAATGAGATGCAGTGCATACGAAATGCGCGCGTGCAATGATTGTTATGCGCGGTCGTCAAGACGACGCGAATTCGACGCCAATGTGCGCGGGAACGTCAGACGTCGCGATGCATCTGTGAGGTGCAAATCGCCGTCGGTGCAACGGCGTTTCGCCGTTACCGAATATGCGTCAAATGTTCGACTTCGTCGAATAATAATGTGTGATTGAATGGTGTCCTTCGACATGATTAACGCTGCCGTATCCTAACTTGGACATGATCAAAGAAGCATTATCGTTTTTCATCAGCGCGATGATACGTTATGTTGAAACGTCGCTAGAATGCTATAAGTGAAGGTAAGCCCTTTTTTAATTTCCTCGGAACTTGACTGTTTAATGCTTTCAATGTATTTGGAGGAGAGAGAGAGAGAGAGAGAGAGAGAGAGAGAGAGAGAGAGAGAGAGAGAGAGAATTAAAATATTTTCATTTAACATTGGGTATCTTGTTTGATCTGTCTATCAGAGAGTGCAATTCTTATGGTATTTTCCGTTTCAAAATTATAAGTAAAACTGCAGGAATAGCTTTTTAAGCTGGACAATATTTCGATATGCAAAATTTAAATACTTCGAAGATTGCTAGGGATACTGTGTGCTGGGCATCGGTGTAGTAGCGGTTGCCGTTCTCCGGGGGCACTAAACATGATTTTCCTATAAACGCAGCACTCGCTCTGACCATCTGAACTTTCGCTAAAGCTTCGATCAATCATAGATTACTTATTCTTTACAGAAAGCGAAAGAGAAAGCAAAGCGGGTGACTTTATAAATATTCGAATATCGCGTAATTCCTACGTTATGCTTCCGCGTTTTCGGTTATATCAAAGTTTGAAGACGATGTACATTCATGTGACAATTGCTATCGATTTTCATTCCACTTACTCCTACCATACACTGCATTCCAGGCGCATGTGGATCGCGATGTACCCTGTTCTTTCAGTACCGCGGTCATACTCTTGTTTCATCAATAGTCCCTCTGGTTACCGCATCTGCAGTGCCAGAGAGATATACATACATATATCGATACGCGTGCATACGTTCTTGCACGGGTGCGATGCACGTTGCTCCGTTAGCCCCGGCAAAATGCTCTGCAAACAAGATGGACTTGGCGTGTAAACGTACCCGAGCAATAGGTAGGTTAACGGGTCGATGCCTCGAAATACCTTTGCGGAAAATGTTAATATTGGGGCACAGTCAATATGGTTACACGTAAAGCGTGGATGGTACGTGTTTCGTAGCATCTGTTTCCTTGATAGAGGACCCGTTCTTGCGTCCCACCGTGGCCTATCGGGCTGTTTCTCTATCTCGACTCTCGATTGTCTTAACATTTTTACATTTTGAACGCGTACTAGCATTTTCTCTCATGTTAAACTTTTCCCTGGACGGTGCTGAATCTTGCCACTCCTTTCATTCACGCGAAAACGATGGAATAATTTAGGTCTGGGCAGTCAGGTTTCTCAAGTACACGATGTACGAAAAAAAAAATGATTAACCGCGGCGCGTCGCGCATATACGGTACGATCGTACTTGTAAATGCAGATTGACAACCACTGAATAAGTCGGTAATTTAGTGTCATGGTCGTATACGAAGAAACGCGATCTCTCGTTTACTTATGCATCTCGATGGACCCCGTAAGCACTTTTTCGTATTAAAGATTGTCCGTCGAGACTAACCCTTTAAGCAGGCCGAACGAAACGGTTCATGACATCACGACCAGCAAATGCATTCGTATCATCCCCCTACCATTGCATCTCACAGCGATGTTAAATTCGCGTGTCCGCATATGGACCGCTTGCCTCGAACGCAACGAGAAGGGAACCTTCTCTCGGCATTTTTATTCGCGTCCCTATTGTGTTGCGGTGTCGGGATATCAACTTCCTTTAACGCAAATCAATGAGACGCGTCCTTATTCAGAACCGTCAGAATAAATCTATCGACGTTTATGCGCGTTTATCTTTACGATCGATTCGCTGGAGAACTTTATCATTATAGGCCGGAGGTCAGAGCATTTCGCTCCATTTCGAAGCGGTATTGTAAAAGTTTCTCCTTTAACGTTAACGAATAATACGCTTCATTGTAAAAGGAAGTTGGGCCACCTGTCAAGTTAAGCAAGCTTTCGACTCCCCAGAGAGGGACATTGAAAAGGATAGCCTGATTAACGCGATGCGATTGACTTTTTCTTCATATATACTTAACCCTGTTAACCATAAAGATCGACGGGTGCCCGTGAGAAACGATCGATTTGCGATACCAACCAGCTGGCTTCTCGAAAGCCGTTTGATTAAGGCCTCCTGTCTTAACAGCATACTGGAATTCAATCGCGCCTTTTTTTCGTGAGCAAACGCGAGTGGATCCCGCGAATCTATCAAGGAGAGACCCATTGTTTCGTCCTCTCCATACTCGGTGTCCGTGTTAATGAATCGATCCAATAGCCATCGTCATTCCTCATGACTTAAAACACCTGTTTTCGTCGGCATCGAAGCAACAATCGTGGACGCAATCGTTATCGCGAATGGGCGAGAAACGTTTGAGAGGAATGAGTCACTGATCGATGGACGTCTGTGGGAAAGTTGATCCTCCGCGGAGACGAGGTCGAAAGGTGCAGACTGTTGAACACGTAACGTTCGTTCGAGGGTGTCTCCACGCGAAAATGGTGTCTCGGCTCGTCTCTGCGCTCGCTGTGTGGTTCCCGGATGACGCAGCCGACCGGTTACTGGTTCGCCTACGGATTTCAGCGCATTCACCAAATACGGAGCACCGAAGTTGATCTCGCGAGGCAAGCGTTTGCACGGTCCAAACCCACGCCACGGCCTGACGACACTTTTTATGGGGAACGCGCTAAGACAGGCGTGGCGCTTTCGCTCCTTAAGCGAACTCGATCGTTGAAATTCAGATCAATCGTATGCACCGCGCGGCATCGATTTTTTGATGGCTCGACCATCCCAGGCTGCATCGCGTGATGGATTCTTACAAGTTTTCTGTAGTATTTCCTTATTAGGATTTTACGTCTTTTTTTCCTGCGAGAGCGCGGTATGTCATCGACGCATATACAGATCTCGTAAAAATAGGTCTGAGGTGGTGCTCGATGCGAAATTGCTTCCCTCTCGGACTTTTGTAATCCTGCGTATAATAAAACCTGCAGTAAATAACTTAGAGATCTCGTCGATATAATGTATGGCGTATCTCTGGACGGAAGAACGCGCGGTCGCGATCGGCGCGCAATCTTATGTTTCATTTAGATGTACCTACGTCGCATTTTTAATTGCATCATTGGCTTATTCTTCTAGCCGAGGTCGGACACATTCTTACTCATTTCGTGTAATCCCTAACGGTGAACGGGGCAGTGACGTTGCCATGCGCATCGACGATATTAAACGTATCGCCGCGCGATACCTGAAAACTATCCCGCTTACGTAACAACGATACTTTGAAAATCATCGGGATTTAATTTCCGGTTTTGTTCGGGGGCAATGGAGCGTCGACCCTCAAACAGCTTTCGGACAATTTTGGGATTCGTGCGAAGGCGGCATCGACGCTGGTGATAAGTCTCCCCGCAGGCAGGTCGATTCCTGTGCCATAAATTTCGGCGTACTGGGCCAATCTAACGATAGCTCCTTCGAGTGCGTCAGCTCGTTAACGACACTGCCGCTGCTGTGATCAGCAACTACATCTGCGATACTGCACGCGAAAGTAATAGGCACCTCGGGAGGAACGACGCCGATGCCGGTCGCCGCGGTTCTCCGCGGTCTACGTCATCGCCCGGTTTACATCGAGACATCACGAGAGACCGGTTCCTCGAAAGTGCCCCCACCTGCCGTTTCTTCTCCGGACGCGATCGTTTCGTACCCGCGGACGTCCGCGAGACCTTCCTTCGATGGAGCAAAGAAATTGCAATATTTTAATGCTCAGCTTGATGTTCCAGTCAAGGGGACGTCGAGAGATTCGCGCGTACTCTTTGCATCGTGCAGCGAACGTGCCCCGCATACGTATGTAATCTCCTAGGATAAAAAACGGAATCCCTAAATGTCGAGCACGCACGGATGTGCTTTGGACTGCGGTACATTTTACCGCGAAAGAAGCGCACGCGAGAACACATTAAAGAGAGTTATGTTCTTCGGTACGTGTTCCGCGTAACGTACCCGGTAGCCTTCAAGTGAAAGAGAAAGCCGTATTTGCTTTTGGTAGTGGAACGCAGCGCGCAAAAATAGAGATGCGCATCGTATTTGGCGTCAATGAAACGACGCGGCTGTCTCAGCCGACGGAATTTCATAAAATTGGAGCAGGGCACCATTGACCTGGCTAACGTTGATATGCAAATGCGCCCGGAACAGACTGGCAGCAACGGACCTTCGGTTTTAACTACCGCGGAAGCAATGGAAACACGAAATATCGTCAGATGGAACGGCGTTACACAATAGCGATGAACTTGTACCGTGAATGGATCCGTAATTATCGCCGCGCGCATCCAAAACATGATACGCGAACGCGGGAATTTTTGCGCATCGATATGCTATACAGGTGTAACGGCACCGGTTGAGCGGACGTTAAAGTTCGCGTAAATGGGGGCAAGAATTAATGCTGTACACGGGCTAAGCTGCGGCTTGTAATTGGAAATAGGGAAATTGCCGTGAAGCGTAACGGAACGACGATAGACACGTGGCGCTTCGTGACTAGGCTGTTGCGCTATCTTGTTGATCCAGTATATGTACTCTTCTAACGAATACACGTACATACGTATGCTGTGTATGTTAGAGCTTGTCCAAAATTTGTACGAAACGAGCGCCTCTCTGGCGGAGGGCGTCATCGGAAGAGAAGAATCGGAAATGAGATCACTGCGGGTAGCCGTGAAGCGAGGGAAAAAAGATAAACACACGATTCCTCTTAAATCATGCTTGAAGAAGGTAAATCCGCGGGAAGCGCGCGAAGAGGAGCGAGGGCAAAGCGGGAGATCCGATTCCTTGGGAAGGGACACAGAGGAAGAGCGTATCTCGTCGACCCACGCGAAAACGGTGCACAACAAGAAGCAGGTAAAAGGATTGTGTGCACGTCGCACGCACACACCAGCGCGAAACGCGTGTTTAATAAGCGATGGCGGTAACATCCCACACCGGGCGACACGCGAGAGAAAAGTAGGGAGGCCGGATCGGCGTTCTCCAGGCAAAAGAGTGGTTCGCGTACGTCGAGTCAATGGTAGCGACGGAGAGCAACGGTGAACCGTCTGGTCACTAGGGCCAGCCAGCCATCGTCGATGCCACATCGACTCGCGGTACCGAACCGAGAACATCGCGGTCACAACGAACCATTACTTTCCGCGCTTCGTACTTCCGACACGTTTTACTCTCACAGAGAAGAAGTAAATAGAACGAGAATACATCGCTAGTGTACACGCGTAAGGGAGCCGGTTCCTCGAGGGCGAAGAGAAAAGAAAAAGTTCGCGAACGGGGATAGTCGCGGCTAGACACGATCGCCGGTTAACGATTCGCGTATTCGCCGATGTGACGGCTAGTAAACATACGGATAGTTTGCTGTTTTTCAGCTTTCGTTCGGTTCTAGTGCAGAACGATCGGCGACGCTGTGTGTCGCCTACTCGCATGAGAGAACAATATAAGGCTGTGTTAGCGAACAAAAGTGTTGCAAAATGACTATACGCAAGAAGGGAAGTGAAAAAAACAAAGGGGCTGCGAGGGAAGTCGCTACGACTTCCTCCGGTTCACCGGACACGACCACCGTAGAAACGATCGAGGTGGTATCGTCGACCAGCGTTGTCGAGGAGGCGAAGCAGATCATAGAAAGCGAATCGAGGAGCAGCGTCGTTGAAGTTACCAGCGCTAGTCGCGAGGTAATCATGGATTCGAAGGGTAACGTGATCAAAGTCGTAGAGGCTCCCCCGCATACCACGGGGCAGGCTACGTCCACCTACAGAATCGGAAAAAGTTCTCAGGACTTTGTAACGCAAGAACAGTTGCAATCTATCAAGCATGGTAAAACTATAGATGATAGTTCACGGACCACAAAGGATCTCGACATTTATTCGGACACGCATGGACGAGAGGGCACACTGGAGCAGATCAGCGGGTCGACCGCAAGTCGCAGCGAATCCCGGACGGAAACTATTCAAAAATCAATGTCCTCGACCACGATCGTGGAGGCGTCCTCGTCTATGGAGGACCATCGCGATCATCTCTCGAAACGGATGGCGGCCGACGGAGCAATGAACGACGACCAAGTTCCGCGAGTCCAAACGTCCTCGAGATCGTACGAAAGTAGTCAGGCCAGCGAGGAGACGTACGAGGAGAGATCGATAAACGGAGAAACGGTCGTGAGGTCAACGAAGATCCACGAATCGGCTGAGAAGAACGACGAGAATGGCAGAGTAACAGCCTCGCAGACGCACAGCATCGACGACGAGACCACGGTCGTACCTTCGAGCTTGGGTCGAGTAAAACATACGGATGATGTCAGAATCCGCGGCAACAAGGTCAGCCTTGATTCATCTTCCGCTGCCAACGTTAGCGAAAGCACCGTAAAGAGCAGTCAAGTAACCGCGCGTTGCAACAAACCCGGCCAGTCTACGTGGGATGGCACGTTTATTAGCGAAAGTCCGCCACCGGTCAGAGATACGGGTGTCTCGAGAAACGCCGAAACATCCCGAACGAACAGGAGGAACAGTCTCGACAAGACGAAAGTAGATCGATCAGTTTCAAAAGTTGATACCGGTTCGAGGCAAGGCAGCGCGTCGAGCATCGAAATCACCGAGCAGAGTTCGACCGTCGATCAGCGGGCGTCGTTTACGTCGACGGTAATTCATGATTCGAAAGTAGTAATCGACGAGAGCG
This sequence comes from Holcopasites calliopsidis, assembly GCA_023838395.1. Lineage (NCBI taxonomy): Eukaryota > Metazoa > Arthropoda > Insecta > Hymenoptera > Apidae > Holcopasites > Holcopasites calliopsidis. The sequence continues at coordinate 6,678,678 of JALHAQ010000005.1, read as the reverse complement.
GTACCTCTACGACCAACGTCGAGGGTTTCGATCGAAACGTTGACAATCCCGAACGTATTACCGTCGACACGACCGACTTTTCCACCACACATGCCTCAACGGAAGTGCATCCGAAGGGCAGCGTTTGCCACGCGAAACCCGGAGACTCTTCGTGGGACGGCACTTTTGTTACAGAGAAAAAACCAGAGCCCAGGAGGAGAAACGTTTCTGACGCTTCCGTGTTTCGCCATCCAAGCGCAGACAACATTGTGGAGTCGACTCAAAGGACGAGTTTCACGGAGAGAAGCTTGGGTGGGAGCTACGAGAAGAAGTCAGCGAACATTGTCCACGTGGTGCAGGGAGCCACGGATTCCTCGATGTTCGTATCAGAGGAACGAAAAGACGTCACAGAGGAGACTTGCATAGATGGAGAACCGATCCGCAAAACCGCCACCTCCAACGACGAGAGCCCGTCGACTCGAAAAGTGGCGAGACCCGGAGAGTCTTCATGGAACGGCCAATTCGTCTACGAAAAATCGCCGAGCGAGAAAACGATCGTCAGAACGAGCGAGAAAAGACACGACTCCGTGGACGTGCAAGACGTTACGGAAGAGCAGAACATCTCGACGACGTCGGAATCCGTCTCGTCCTCGTACGTTATCGAGTACGCGAGTTCCAGCGGCGAAACGAAGAAAGCCACCGAAAAACTGACCTCCGTCTCCGAGACGATACTGGAAGAAGACTGCGGAGAAATCGACTCCCCTCGCCGGTCAACGAGTCCTGACAAGTCCATTAAAAGAGAAGCTGCACCGCGTAGTAACAGACCTGGTCAATCGTCGTGGGATGGGAGTTTCGTTTACGAAAAGCCACAGGCTCCTGAACGTCACCGGAAGTCGGATATCGTCGTGATCCGCGACGTTACAGAGGACAACTCGATCAACGAGGCGGACATTTCGACGTCTTCTTACGTCGTCGAACATTCGTCCAGCCAGCACAATTTCACCGACGTCAAGGACTCCAGTCTATCTTCTGTGCACGAGACGGTAATTTTCGACGTGCAACCAGTAGTTCGGGATGGTCCGTCGAGCAGACCAGGAAGTCCAGAAAAGACGCCTAAAGGTAGGGATACGAGAAGCAAGCCAGGTTCGTCGACTTGGGATGGAACTTTCGTCATCGAGAAAACATCAGAGAAGCAGAGACCGGCCAGCAGGGAATCTATATCCAGGGAGAGTCCTGTACCAAAAAGCAGAACGCACGTAAGCGATGCCACCTTGAATATTCGCGATACGGTTCAAGAAGTGTCCAGCAGCTCGGAAGTTAGTAGCAACTCCATCGTTGTGGAGCGATCGAAGACGCGCGACAGTTACTCCGATTCGTCGAATCTGGATTACTCCACCAGTTCCGTAGAGACAGTAATTATTCGGAACGGTGTACCGACCACCGCGCGGAAGGCTGTGACCACCGAAGAAGGACCCAAGAGTCCGCAGAAGAGGGTTTCGGAACACAAAGGTCTGGAACCGTATCCGGAAGATACGGAGTCACCCGAGAAGCAACCTCGGAGCTCGGACAAGACCGATAGGTCTGTTCGGCCCTCGAAGCCTGGCGCCTCCACGTGGGATGGCTCGTTCGTCTACGAAAAGCCCGCGGAGAAGCCGACTGATAAGACACCGTCTACGTCTACAGACGTTGGAAAGCTACCGGAAGACAAGCAACCGACTTATGTCACCGAAAAGTCGATTACCTTCGCGGATACCTCTAAGGAGACTTCCGAATTCGTTTCTTCGACCACCGTCGAGCGTACGCTTGTCGCGGACACAGAGGTTTCCGATACATCCAAAGTTTCTACGACGATCGTTCATGAAATTGACGACGATAAACGTTCTACGAAAGAATGGAGGCCTCGGCAAGAAACTCCTTGCTCACCTATTAAGGAACAACCGGAAGCGGATAAAAAGACACTAGAAAATCGATTCAAGGGTTCAGAAAAGAGTCCAACGGATAGGTCCGTGAGGCCAACTAAACCAGGAGCCTCTACTTGGGACGGTTCGTTTGTATACGAAAAGCCGCAAGACCTGAAGAGGAAACCGGATGATCAGGAAAAGGGACCAAGGAAACCTTCTGAGCGAGACGAACCCAAGGAGGATAAGACTTCCTCCTTGACTCCAAGAGACGATACCAAGAAAACTTCGATTGTCAAACACAATGTCGGTGATGTACGAGACGCGAAGGATACGACGGAAATCGAAGTGATCGAACGGTCTTCCTACGTGATCGATCAGTCGTCTAGTTTTACTTCGGTGCAAGACGTACGCAACGTGGTGGAGGAGAGTTTCATTAGCGAATTTACAACGGACAGGCGTAAAGACGTGGTAAGTAACGAGAAGCTATTAGCCAATCTGTTCGTATATAGTTGGTGATGGGAGAGGAGGAAGCATTCACAGTAGTAACGTTCTCTAAGGTTATCGCATCCCGTTTGAACAACCTTCTTTAACAAGCCGTACACCTCGCGGAAGAGGCTCGGTTAGTACTTTCACTTCCAAACCAGGCGAAGGCCGTAGTCGTAGGTTCTTTAGCGTTAGTCGGTTAAAAATAAAGTCGGCGTAATCCAGCGATCCCACGAGACGAAGAAACGAAACGTCGAGATCGGGGGCGAGATTCCCGGTGCAAGAATGATCTTCAGAAAGCGCGACAAATCCGCGTTTCGTAGCGCTATGTCGCTTAGCGGCTCTTTAGCATCCTTAGCATCGGTGGCAAATTACGTACACGGTTTAATGGCCCTGAGCTCGACGAGGGTAAATAAATGACTGGCTCGAAGAGAAACCAATCCGCCAGTGGCGTGAATCGCGTGCACGCAACTGCCATCATTCGCGATGTACTTCGATCGAGCCTACGTAACGTAATGATAATTGTATCGAGCACGACCAAGTTCGGTAGTGATCTCATCCCGATTTCTGCTGCGTTCTAGACTTCGACCGACCGAGTTCCAAGTGCGCCAGCCTCGATCTGCCGATCAATTTAGCGCGATGCGCCAACCTTTGATCCGGTTCCTAGCATTCGTACTATGCTCCGTTCGCACAGTGCCACGAATAGACGAAACACTGATTAGGCGGTGAGGTCAGATCGCTCGAAGCTGTATCATTTGTGAATGCATCTCGGACGATACGAACAATTTCCGCGGCACATCGCGTATGGAAGTGACGTCACCGGTCGTTGAGACTACTTGACGCGGAGTCAATTAAATTTCACGCCCGATTTCGCGGTCTCTCTTTTTACTCGACTCCTATACCGGCTCATCCGTGACGCGACTCAGCGATTTAAGCCTTAGCCCACGCGTTCGTTCGCGATCGATGGAAACAATTCTCTCCGACTAGCAATAAGGTGAATTGTCAATGCCCAAACTCGTCAGTGATGTCATCGCTTACGAGGCTGTAGTCCGCGCACGGCTAATGGAATTCCAAGAACACATACGTACCTGTTCGAGTTACCTTGGACAGGTTGATAGTGCAAAGCGTTATGCATCGTGTTACAAATCGACAAATTTATCTGCAGAATTTATGGACGTTCCCGGCACGAAACGCGAACGGTGTATCATTTTATTCGCGCGCTAGAACCCGGGCCGCATCGTCGCACTCGGCACGCGCAGAAGTCGTTCAAGGGATCGATTAAAATTACATGCCCACGTTCGATTAGTTTCTGTTTTTCACCGTAATATAGTTTTACTTTTGATGCGAGCCGCGTATGTTATCGTTGTTACGTGTAAAAACGCAGTTCTGATACGCTCCGGGACGCGTGTCCTTCAAATTATACTCCACTCTAAAAGCCATTTCATTAAAGTACGATCACATCCACGATGCAGCGAAAAGAAAACGATACCGCGGTATCTTTGGTGATAGCGCGATGATCCAACGAAAGCTGCAGCGTGCTGTGGACAATCGGATCGACTGCTCCGAATAAATGACACGGAACGATCGAATCGGTCGATCAAGAAGCACGCTTTTACGAAGCTTCATCTATTTTGTTGCTACGAAATTCAGCCGCAAGCTGTCCTCCTTCCCTTTCGTTCTGACTTTTCTTTCGGATCGTAATGGAACGTTCCACTTTTCATCGCTGAACGTTCACTACTATTCTCGAAAGGCCAAACGTATGTTTCCTCGTGGATCGCATGCAGATCAATAGAGGAACACTGTTAAGCTCGAATGTATTCCATCATTAAGCGACTGTACACTCTTGTAATCGCGACGTAGGTCGAGGTCTCGCGGTGGTCGATGAAACATTACTTGCGGTGGATTCTCACGGATGCGCGCCCTGTACGAATATCAATTCCTTCCGTCGACGTGAGTTCAACAGGTATTCCGGGCGAAATTCAGCCGGCTCATGTCGCTTCAATTAACGTAGCGATCAAGAGGGAGAGGGAGCAATCTCCACAAAAGCGTCTCCGATCAAATCGCATGCACGCGCTCCGATCTGATCAACTTGATGGCTCCAATTCGATTCTTTTTTCTTTCGAAGCGTGCATCCGATCCCTACATGTGCGTGGCTCTTCAGCTGTTCTAAGGACACTCTCGGCGAGGAAACTGAATTCTGGGCGAGTTGGTGCAGGGTGTGAGAGAAACTCGGGATACCCGATACGTTGCTGACGCCGTGCATAAACGTGCATCCGCGTCGATCTCGCGTTACCTGTATTCCGTCGAGCAAAGCGCGGCCGTCATTTTTAGTCCGGGAAGCTGTGCTACTCGGTGTACCGCGATTGTTCTGCCGGTAATTAACGAAGAAGAAAAACGAGCCAGTCCCGGCGTCGTCGATTTCTAATGAAATACGTTACTTCGAGCAAGAAGATCAACTGGTCGAGAACCAAAATATGAACTAGCTCGCTCGGATATAACGTTCAAGTACGGCTCGTTGAACGCATCGGAAGCCATCGGTGCGAGGCGGAAGTCGAACAAAAGGTCGCATTTCAGTGGATACAAACGATTTCGTGCCCTGGCTGAGAGTTGAATCGCTCGTACCTCACGAGTAAGGCGCGCTTCGTGCCGCGTCTTTTAATCGTAGCACCAGTAGCGGCACTTTTCCAGATACGAGCGAGAGTTCGTTTCCTTCTTCCGCTTGTACCCGCGTTCATTCGCAAGGAGAGAAGCAGATTATTGAATTGTTAATTAGCGCCAACTCGATTCAGCTAAACGCAACAACGTGCTAAAGATGTTCGATGACTTCGAAAGTATTGCTTTACGCACATATTCTTGCATTTCGTAGAAATACAATTAGCCTGCCCGTTAAACAATTTAGGTCTGATGCATTTTTAATGCCGGCGGATAGCCGGCTTTTACACGGAACGATCTATAGTTATATCAACTGCACACGGCCACTCGGATTAATTGAATTCAACTCGCCAACTCGTGCTGACAACATTTCGAACTTCATCGACCTCTCTGCTCCAACTCTCCTCGAAGGTCCACGAAGGCGACGATTCGACTTCCTTCTTTGCCCAACTCTCGAATGATCGATGTCCGGTGTGTTTGCAGGAAGATGTCAGAAAATCAACGAGCGAATTCATCGATAAAGAGCAGGTGACTAGTATGGTAACGCGGGATGCCATCGACGATGGATTCACCAGCTCGACTCCCACGCCTCCGGGCGATTCTTCGCAGAAAGCCTCGCCAGATCGTCCCGGTTATCCGCGAGGCATCCCTGGACTGCGGGAGGACGATCGACCGAAACCGATTCCAGCCGCTGGAAAACCGAGCCGACCTCCGCAACGAGAACAGAGTCCCGGGGAGACGAAAAGGTAGGACGAGCACGCGAACACACTAATAATTCGAAAGCGTGTGAGAAATATAAAAGTTGTTAAAATGTTGAGCGTATCTCACTGAACGTTTGAAATGTTACGTTTTGCGCAGACCTCACGGCGGCAAGCCACAGGCACCGGAAAAATTACGCGACTATGTTTCTCCGGCCGAGAAGCCTGCAGCGGGAAGACCGAGTCGTCCCGAGGATACGACGCCAGGGAAACCCACTGGACACGATGGCAAGCCGAGAGGTCCCGGCGAGAGACCGGCTGCTGGAAAACCGAGTCGACCGGAGGACAAGCCGAACAGAGGAGATCAAACGCCCGACTCTCTCGACGAGGAGGACGTTCGACCCGGGAAATTACCCGAAATACTGTCGAAGATTCCTTTGAAGGAGCAGTGCATCTGCGAGCTCTGTACCTGCGGGTAAGAACATCTTTAAATTGAGCTCGCAATTCCAATTTCATGGCATGCGCCGCATTAGATTAGATCAAACTTTCGTCATCGTGACCATGCAGTCTCCAGTTACTGTACAGGTTACACATGCCTGCTCTCTGACACCGTAACGAACCTATTGGGCGCTTCAAATTACACGAGATCCGTTTCACCTTTCGTTACAATAGAGATTTCAAAACCGCTAACGTAATCTCGTTTACTTGTTTATGAAGATAGTCAGAAGATAGATGGAAGCTAAGAACTGGAAACGAAAGGAATTCATGGTTTCGTCCGCAATATGTAATAGATTAACGTAACTGTGTTTCCCAAGTTGCACGTCTTATTTAGATCACAGCTGTCATTTCTGTGAGATCCGTTTTCTGAATCTGGCAGCGTTCGAGCGCCCGTCGAGCACGGCCTCGGAGCCCTCGACGGTCTTATGAAACAGTTCGTATGCATACGAAGGGAACGAGCGCCGCTCGGAAAAGTAGGACACCGGGCAAGCCCTTTTACGGGAGCTTGTTTCCAGCCAATCGTGTCCGGCTGCTCAAGTTTGCTCCTTATTCGAACGGAGGCCGGTGTCCCCTCGAGACAAGGTGATCGCGGCGGCTCAAATATAAGGCGACCCGCCTCGATGTTCGTCACGATTTGCGAAGGATAGTCATTGTTCGGCGAGAAACCAAGGATATGGACGCATAAGCTCGGCGAATCGAATTTACCCTACACGGAGTTTGTCCAAGGTTACGGTGTCCGCATTACGATAAGATCGAAAGAGACCTCTCGCAATTTTGCTTTTAACAATTCATTTCATTGTGGGACGAACGATTTATTACCGAATCTCGAGGCACGAATTACTTTAACATTTCTACTACTGAAACGTGAACGTTTGGATTCGCGACAAGTTCCACGGATAAATGTAATCCAGCTTCTGTCTAAATTGAAATCCTTGACCCGACTCGAGCCTCGAACGAACGAGATCCAGAGATCGTGGAAAATTGGTTCCACGCCTATAATCGATAAAATAGATTGGTCCACGAGAGTCTTCTGTAGCGTGAATTTCTTGCGCCTGATATTGCCCGTGGAATATCGTAGATACCAAGGGTGTCAGTTACACGTTGAAAAATGTTTGATTAAAAGAATAGGACAATCTCGATAGAGCAGCTCCGTTTCGATTCAATTGAAATTCAAACTTCTAAATATTTAAATTTCAGTTCGAACGCATTGTCAACATTGAACTCGTGTTCGTCGCCTTTCGACTTTTCATTTCTTAACGTCGCTTGCCTTTTCCATTGAAATTCTTCAGGCGACATCGTTGTCCTCACAATCTACTGCAAGATCATCTGGACATTCCGAGAGACGAGCCTGTACAGGCGGTTACCTCCTATCGCGAGGAATTTGACGAGAAACGCGTCGATAGACAGATCATATATCAGCATGAGGACCACCTTCGGATGGAGGGAGAGTTCATCGGCGAGAGACGAACCGATTACGTATCGACGAAGGGTGAGAGGGCACCGGTGAGAAAGCCGCAGGATCATCTGAAACCCGAGGGCGAATTTATCGGAAGACCCAAGGAGGATGCTCCGACGCATGGAGACCGGGCCCCGGTTAAGAGACCGCGGGATAATCTTAGACCAGAAGGAGAATTCGATAGTGAGTGTTTCTCTGAAAAGGAGATGGTGGCATTTCGAGCGTTCATTTTTCCACTTTCACGCCTTTGTTAACCTCCTGTCTGCAGGCACGACGACCACGGAGCTGGTATTCACCGGAACACCCGGCGAACGTCCGAGCCCGATACGTCGCAACACTTACACGAAGGTCGAGGGTGAATTCATCGATGCGACAACCACGAGATCCGAGTACGTCGATCATCGGACCGTTCAGCGTGCCGAGATCATCAAACGTACGGACAACCTCACGGTGGGAGAGGGTGAATTCACGGTAGGCGAACGAGCACGACGTCGGCCTTAACACAGTCGCTTCTACCCGCCGGTAATCGCTTATCAAAAAACGAAATCTGTTACAGGGTACCTCTCATCTCAAGGAGGATTTCCACACGTACGACATCGTTGAGAGAGAGCCTCGACGGCGACTCACTTACACCGACGAGGATGACCGCTTCTACAATAAGACCGACATCGTGGAAAGCACCACGACCACCCAGGAAGAGTATCGGAGCTTCGATCAGATCGATTATCGAACAACTGCTATTATCAGACGCGACGACAACTTGAAACCCGAAGGACCGTTCGAGGGTGTGCCCCATACGAAAGAGGACTACGCCGTGCCTGCGATAACCAGGAGACCGGAACCGCAGAAACCAAAGGACAATTTACACCCGGAAGGGCCGTTCGAGGCGAAGCCAAGGGACGATTATAAACCGACCAGAGGAGAGAGGGCGGACGTGAAGAGACCGCGGGACAACTTGAAACCCGAGGGGCCGTTCGAAGGACGTCCGAAGGACGATTACTCCCCTAAACGAGGTGAACGAGCCGAGGTGAAGAGGCCCGAAGACAATTTGAGACCGGAAGGACCGTTCGAAGGTCGCCCTAAGGATGACTACAAACCAACGAAAGGAGAAAGGGCTGACGTGAGACGTCCGGAGGATAATTTGAAACCGGAGGGACCGTTCGAAGGACGACCAAAGGACGACTTTACTCCGAAAACCGCGGAACGACCGGAGGTGAGGAAGCCGCAAGACAATCTCCGGCCAGAAGGAGAATTCGAAACTCGACCTAGAGACCAGTACACCCCCGCTGAGAAACGTACACCTATCAGACACCCGGATAATTTGTATCCTGATGGAGATTTCGAGAGGCCAACCCCTATTCCTTATGGTCCTGGTGAAAGGGCACCGATCGTGCGTCACCCCGATAACTTGTTCCCCGAGGGAGAATTTCCGGACCGGGAACGAACTCCGTTCACACCCGCGGAACGTAGAACGCCTATCAAGCATGACGATAATCTTCGTCCCGAAGGACCGTTCGAGGGCCGTCCGAAGGACGACTATTCGCCGAAGCGTGCAGAGCGACCGGAGGTGAGACGTCCGGAGGATAATTTGAGACCAGAGGGGCCGTTCGAAGGGAGACCAAAAGATGATTTCACTCCGAAGAGAGCAGAGAGACCGGAAGTTCGGAGACCGGAGGACAATTTGAAGCCCGAAGGTCCCTTCGAAGCACGGCCGAAGGACGACTATTCGCCGAAGCGCGGAGAACGACCGGAGGTGAGACGTCCGGAGGATAATTTGAGACCCGAGGGACCGTTCGAAGGCCGTCCAAAGGACGATTATAAGCCAACGAAGGGTGAACGCGCCGATGTCAGGCGACCAGAGGACAATTTGAAACCGGAGGGTCCGTTCGAAGGAAGGCCAAAGGATGACTTCTCACCGAAGAAAGCTGAGCGTCCAGAAGTACGAAGACCACAAGACAACTTGTATCCCGAGGGTGAGTTCGAGAGACCGGAAAAGCCTACGATCGGGCCTGCGGAGAGGCGCACTCCGATTAAACATCCGGATAATCTGAGACCTGAAGGAGATTTCGAGCGACCTCAGCAGGAAAATTATCGTCCAGCCGAGAAACCCGAGGTCAAGAAACCCCAGGACAATTTGAAACCGGAGGGTGACTTTGAACGCCCACGCCCGGAGAACTTCGGTCCAGCGGAGAGACGCACTCCAATTAAACATCCGGATAATCTGAAACCTGAAGGAGATTTCGAGAGACCCCAGCACCAAGATTATCGTCCAGCTGAAAAGCCCGAGGTCAAGAAACCCCAGGACAATTTGAAACCGGAGGGCGACTTTGAACGCCCACGCCCGGAGAACTTCGGTCCAGCGGAGAGACGCACTCCGATTAAACATCCGGACAATCTGAAACCTGAAGGAGATTTCGAGAGACCCCAGCACCAAGATTATCGTCCAGCCGAAAAGCCCGAGGTCAAGAAACCCCAGGACAATTTGAAACCGGAGGGCGACTTTGAACGCCCACGCCCGGAGAACTTCGGTCCAGCGGAGAGACGCACTCCGATTAAACATCCGGACAATCTGAAACCTGAAGGAGATTTCGAGAGACCCCAGCACCAAGATTATCGTCCAGCCGAAAAGCCCGAGGTCAAGAAACCCCAGGACAATTTGAAACCGGAGGGCGACTTTGAACGCCCACGCCCGGAGAACTTCGGTCCAGCGGAGAGGAGAACACCGATTAAACATCCGGATAATCTGAAACCTGAAGGTGAATTCGTTGGAAAGCCCAAAGCAGATTTTACTCCTACCAAAGGAGACAGAGCGATCGTGAAGAGGCCGCAAGATAATTTACGACCGGAAGGTCCGTTCGAAGGTCGTCCGAAGGACGATTATCAACCTGTTCGCGGTGAGCGGGTGGAAATTGTCAAACGCACCGACAATCTTCGAATGGAAGGAGATATAGAGACCTATAGATCTCGAGACGAGTACACTGATTTCCTTATTCGCGAAAGAGCCGAAGTTACCAGGTATCAAGATAATTTACGCATGGAGGGCGAGTTTATAGATACGAGGACGAGGGATGATTTTAAGGTCGTCAAAGGTGAAAGAGTCGACATCGTGAAGCATCCCGATAATTTGAGACCCGAAGGCCCCTTCGAGGGACGTCCAAAGGACGATTACTCTCCTAAAAGAGCGGAGAGACCGGAATCAAAGAGGCCGGAAGACAATCTGAAGCCCGAAGGAGAGTTCATTGGCAGGCCCAAAGAAGAAGCGCCCAAGCAGGGTGAAAGAGCTCCAATTAAGAAACCCAAGGACAATTTGAAACCCGAAGGGGAATTCGTGAGACCCGTGGAAAAGCCTGTTGGTCCGGCTGAGAAGAGAACTCCTATCAAGCATGCAGACAATTTGAAGCCGGAAGGAGAGTTTGAAAGACCAAAACCGGAAGAGTTCAGACCTGCTGAGAGGCCCACCGTCAAGAAACCGGTAGACAATCTAAAGCCGGAAGGTGACTTCGTTGGTCGCCCTAAGGAAGAAGCGCCACGAAAAGGTGAACGAGCAGATGTGAAAAAGCCTAAGGACAATCTATATCCGGAAGGCGAAATCGAAATTCCGGAAAGGAAGCCGGTTAGCCCAGCCGAGAGAAGATCACCGATCAAGCACGCCGACAATTTGCGTCCGGAAGGAGATTTCGAACGGCCGAAGCCGGAAGAGTTCAGGCCCGCCGAAAGGCCAATCGCGAAGAGGCCGCGGGACAATTTGAAACCCGAAGGAGAATTCGTTGGACGTCCACAGGAAGAAGCTCCGACTAGGGGAGAAAGGGCGGACGTTAAGAGACCGGAGGACAATTTGAAGCCGGAAGGACCGTTCGAGAGACCGGAAAAGAAACCGCTGGGACCGGCTGAGAAGCGCACACCGATAAAGCACCCTGATAATCTGAAACCGGAAGGCGAATTCGAACGCCCTGAACACGAAGAATACAGACCAGCAGAGAGGCCCGAAGTTAAGAAACCTAAGGACAATTTGAAACCGGAAGGCGAGTTCGAGAGACCTCAGCCGAAAGAGATTGGACCAGCAGAGAAGAGGACGCCGATCAAGCATCCGGATAACTTGAAACCCGAGGGTGATTTTATTGGAAAACCGAAGGAAGAAGCGCCTAAACGCGGAGACCGCGCTGACGTGAAGAGGCCGCAGGACAATCTGCGTCCAGAGGGCGACTTTGAACGACCAGAAAAATCTCCCGTTAAACCCGCGGAGAAACGAACTCCTATTAAACACCCTGACAATCTGAAACCCGAGGGAGCGTTCGTCGGGCGGCCAAAGGATGATTACAAACCAACCAGGGGAGAACGTGCGGAGGTTAAGAGACCAGAGGATAATCTCAAACCCGAAGGGCCCTTCGAGGGCCGACCCAAGGACGATTACGTTCCTGTCCGCGGTGAACGAGTGGATATCGTGAAGCGTACGGATAATTTACGAATGGAAGGGGACATCGAGACGTACAGGTCCAGAGACGAGTACACGGACTTCCTTATTCGTGAAAGGGCAGAGGTTACGAGGTATCACGACAATTTGCGTATGGAGGGCGAGTTCACGGATGTAAGGACGAGGGACGATTTCAAGGTAGTGAGAGGGGAGCGCGTGGAAGTTGTGAAACACGAGGACAACCTGAAACCGGAAGGTCCGTTCGAGGCCCGCCCCAAGGACGATTATTCGCCCAAGAAAGCGGAGAGGCCGAAGATGAAGAAACCTCAGGACAATTTGAAACCAGAGGGCGAGTTTGAAAGGCCCGAGAGGAAACCGATCGGTCCGGCCGAAAAACGCTCTCCGATTAAGCACGATGATAATTTGAAACCCGAGGGCGAATTTATCGGCCGTCCAAAGGAGCAGGCGCCGAAGAAAGGGGAAAGGGCAGACGTCAAGAAGCCTAAAGATAATTTAAGACCAGAAGGCACTTTTGATAGACCGGAGAAGAAACCAGTCGGTCCCGCGGAGAAGAGGAGTCCGATCAAACATCCGGACAATTTGCGGCCAGAAGGAGAATTCGCTGTTCGCCCCAAAGAGGAAGCGCCTCTCAGAGGGGAACGTGCAGACGTGACAAGGCCGAAGGACAATTTGCGTCCCGAGGGAGAATTCCAGAGGCCGCAGAAGTCTCCCGTTGCTCCGGCAGAGAAGAGGACACCTATACGTCACGAGGACAACCTTCACCCCGAAGGTGAGTTCGTCGCGCTTCCCAAAGACGATTTCACACCGAAGCGCGCTGATAAGCCCGTACAGAGGAAACCCAAAGACAATCTGAAGCCAGAGGGTGAATTTACTGGCAAGCCCAAGGACGACTACAAGCCTGCGAAGGGCGAGAGGACGGAGATAGTGGTCCATAGGGATAATTTAAGGATGGAAGGTGACATCGATGTTCGTCGATCGAGAGACGATTACAAGACTGTTACGAAAGTCGAACGCGTCGACGTGGTTCGTCGAGAAGATAACTTAAGGATGGAAGGAGAGTTCGTGGATATCAGGAGACGCGACGATTACAGAGTGACCCGCGGTGAACGTAGCGAAATCATCAGGCACGAGGACAATCTCCGACCCGAGGGAGAGTTCGAAAGACCGGAGAAGTCTCCGGTTGGCCCGGCGGAAAGAAGAAGCCCGATCAAGCATCCGGATAATTTGAAGCCCGAAGGCCAATTTGCCCAGCGTCCTAAAACGCCCACGCCTACCAAGGGCGATAGGGCTGCGGTTAAGAAACCCAAGGATAATCTGAAACCCGAGGGTGACTTCGAGAGACCGGAGAAGGCGCCGGTCGGCCCGGCGGAGAGGCGCACGCCAATCAAACACCCGGACAATTTGCATCCAGAGGGAGAATTCGTTGGAAGGCCACGCCAGGAAACACCCGTCAAAGGAGAACGCGCCGACGTGAAAAAGCCCAAGGACAATCTACACCCTGAAGGCGAGTTCGCCAAACGAACACCTCAGAAGGTGAGTCCGGCCGAAAAGCGAACTCCGATTCGTCACGAGGATAACCTTCATCCCGAGGGAGATTTCTATATCGCACCTAAGGATGATTTCACTGCCAAGCGGGGCGATCGGGCACCGGTTAGGAAGCCGCAAGATAATTTGAGACCGGAAGGAGACATGAATATCTCGCCGTCTTCCAAGGAAGATTACAGACCCGTCAACGGAGAACGGGCGGACGCGCGTCGTTACGAGGACCATCTCAGAATGGAAGGGGAAATAGATGTCCGTAGATCGCGGGACGACTACAAGACGTTCACCAAGATCGAACGAGTGGACGTTAGAAAGCGCGAGGATAATTTGAAGATCGAAGGAGAGTTCATCGATGTTCGCCGCAAGGATGATTACACTCGCGTGACCGTAGAAGGCCCTTCGGTTAAGAGGCATCCGGATAATCCGCGGCCCGAGAAATCTCCTCTAGGTCCCGGGGAAAGGAGGTCGCCTATCAAGCATCCGGACAATTTGAAACCGGAAGGCGACTTCGCGCGCAGAACGCCGGAACAGGTGGGCCCGGTCGAACGCCGATCTCCCATTCGCCACGCGGACAACTTGAAACCGGAGGGAGAGTTCGCTGGAAGACCTCGGGACGATTTTGCACCGAAGAGGGGCGAGAGGTTCGAGGTTGTCCGCCGGGAAGATCATTTGAAACTGACCGGCGAATTCCAAGATGCCACGTCGCAGAGATTGGACACCACTTACACAGTGGTTCGCGGCGAACGTGCGGAGATCAAGCGTCGCGAGGACAACCTGAAGATCAGTACCGACACGATGGAAACGAGGACGACCAACGGAGACGCGTTTACTCCAATGAAGAAGGCCGATTCTCCAACCGACAAGACCGTCAGTCGTAGACGTCACATGGAATCCTCGATCACTTTGGGAGACGACAATACGGCAATGTCCACTACCACGCAAACGAATTATAATACATTCACTAAACGCACTGCCAAGGAAGTAGCGGCCAGGATTAACGTGATGGAATCGGATAGCAGAAGAAACGTTTCCACGGAGTCGAAGACCTTGGAGAACGGAACGATGACGACCACTGTGAGGAAAACTACTGGAGAGAAAATATCGTCCGTTCAGAATATTCAACAGCAGTCTCAACGCGTGTTGAACGATCACCGTGCCGTACAACCTACCGACGGATCGGGACCTCAGCCAGATTCCCGAAAATTGCTAACGAATAATCAACAATACGTAAACGAGCATCATCAGAGGCTACACTCGAGCGAGCAGAGGCAAGTTGAAAGACATCAGCAAGAAACTAGCAGACGAGACTACGTGAACACTCAACGTATCGAGTCGCGGCATGTAGCAAACAGACAGAAGCAGCACCACACAGTCTCCAGTCAAGCCCGTTACAATTCCAGTCAGGCGAGCAGCGCAGAGTTCAGACAAGCCATCAGCGGACACTCCAGCGAAAAATCGCAAGCGGACACTGCCGTCGCTAAGACCAGTCATCACAGGAAGAACGTGATCTCTTGTTCGTCAGCGGACGTGACCAACTCTGTTCTCCACAGACGCGGCACCGCCTCCTCCACGGAAGCGCTTCACACGATCTCCTCCACGGCCGCGGACCAGAAGAAGAGTATCTCGAATTTGGCGGAAAGCGGCCAGTACATCAGTAATTCGAGCCAGAGCAACGATCGGCGTAGCTTCACCTCTCTGCACCGTAGCACCAAGGAAGGTAATCCTTGGGCGTCCTCTACCTACGAACGCCCTCAGAGGATCGTTCGGCAAGACAATTTGACAGTCGGCGGGAAATTCTACTCGCACAGCGAGGCGAAGAGCTACGGGAATTTTGCTAGCCAGAAAGTGGAACGAGTGCAAAGGCAGGCGAACGTTTCTCATATCAATTTAGGGGATGGAAGCACGGTCACTTCGAGCATGTACAAGAAGGAGTACGCGCCAAAGCACAAGGGGCCGTGTCCCGCGGCGCTTATCGAGGGTAAACAGGCGCCGTTCAAGCACACGAGGGACACGCAGAAGCACAAATTTTATATGCCAGTGGTTTCCAACTAAAATCATGAATTCATACCCTTGTCGACGAATCAGGGACGCCCGGGAAATAATTGTTGCTTTTTCTAATTTCCTCGAAAGTCTTGTGCCGTCTTGTTTTCTTCAATTTTCGTATCCTGGGCCCCAAAGGCCACACGAGATTAGGTCTAATCAGAAACTAAATAGTCGGCTGTGATGAACTCGCGTCGTTCGATGTTTATTTCAAGATTATTCACTTCGTTTCTTACACGTCGGCACACCGATCTTTGCAAATGCTACATACACATTCTGCTACATACATATAAGCGGATAGTTGCATATGTACGTAGGTACACGATACGTATACACGAGTAATTGATGCAACGTCGATACACGTTGATTCTGAACACTTTGCCGGCCGCACACTTATCGAACCGCCGTTACGCTGCCGTCGGCGAGTTCACGCGGATTCCACTGCTTGCCGTCGGCAAGATTCACGCGGATCCCACTGCTCGCCGTCGGCGAAATTCACGCGGCTTCCACTGCTCGCCGTCGGCGAGATTCCACTGCTCGCCGACGGTGATATTCGCGCAATCGTTCGTAACATAATTATTATTTAAAAAGGCATTAGGATAACTTGCAATTGAAACCAGGGCTCCCTGTTCGTCAATTGTTCCCCTGCAACAATATGTTTATGTATACAAACATTGGAATGAAGCATCACCGCTGGCGGAAAGAAGTCACGCGTACGTGACAGCGGCCGGCAAAGTGTTAAGCAGAATGCAAAAAAGTTTATGGAGGCCTTCGTCGATACGTAAACGATTACCTATCAGTGGTGTATCGCGCTTGAAAAGTGTGCAGATGATATTCAAGTTAACATTTGTTTCCACCTTAAGGCACGTGTATTACAAAGCAATAACTAGAGCTTAAATTCGTGATACGGCGAGCCCGAGCCTGGGATCGGGTTCGACCCACAATTAGAATAGATGTAACGCCATCGGAGTCACACGTAGCGTCTACTTTCATCGGTATCATTTTATTTATATTTAACCCCCGTTTCTTATGTTTCCCTAATACCGTATATGTAATCCCGCTCCTTATGTTTCATTTAACGCCCCACGATTTATAGTAACCGCAGTATGGTTCGAATAAGCGAGGCGTATTTGTTTCGGCGTTAATATATTCAGCAGAGCGTTACCGGTTTTGTTAAGACCGTTCGACAGTATAACCTATGTTTCTCCTATTCATGCAACAGATTATCGCTTTTTTTTCTTTATCTTTACTTTAGTTCGTTTATACGACGTACAATGTTTCTCTCGATCGAATAAAGATGTTTTGCAATTTCTATTCGCGTCGTTTTTCCCCTTCTCCCTCAAAACCTGGAGAAATCTAAATTTCCCAAAGCACACGAGGAAAAGATAAAAGCTCATCGGCTTTCTTTTTGCGACAGGAAGAAAGCAGGTTCTCGATCGAACTCGATTCGTCGCCGCTCCATTCAGACAGCAGCAACGCCGTCCGATACATTTCCCCAAAAGCAATCATCCAAATATGAAAGTAGCCCGCACGTCCAGCCGTTCGTAGAGATCTGCGTTACGATGTCCCCTTTCTAACACCATGAACGAACAATTCCGGCTGAACTGTGCGTACATTCTCGTCCTGTCGATTCTGCTTCACCCGTTCGCGACCAATTGCTATCCAGAGCTTTCCAAAGACACGCCCAGGTATCGAAACGATATCTCTTCTATTCTTCTCCTCGTAACTTTTGTTCTGGCTGACATTTTTATCGCCAGCACTCACTATCCCGTGCGATTTCGCGAATCATAGTCCCTTTCTCTGTTCCACGTGTCCATTTGTCTCCAGTAACGCGGAAGATAGCATCAATGCCTTCGAGGAGCAACGGAATAAAGTAGATCCCTCCATTGAGCAAATTTTCCGCGGACCTAGCGACGGTAAAAACGATGCAGCTAATCCCAAGCGGAACGTCGAAGCTGAACGCCGGAAGGCTTCCGCGCAGTCCGACGAAATCGACAAGCATGTACGAGTTAAACGCGAAAGTGCTTCGAAGAGGAGCGACGAGAAGGGTTTGAAGGAAGCAACGAAGAATAATGAGAAGCGCTCACCGTCCAAGCTAAGCAAAGCCCCTTCGAGAAACGGTCGCTCCTCGAAAAATCTTGCCGCGCTTCCGGACAAGGATTACGACCAGGAGAAATCCGAGTACCTGGACGAGCCGGAACACGAGCCCGCGCTCCCCTCAAAGGGTACAGATAACAAATACGTGGGTAGCGAGTTCCGTGTTGGCGAAGACTCCGAACGGTTCATCGACCAAGAAGAAAGGTCCAGCCTGTACGATGATTTCGAAGCGAAGGACGTAGTTAAGAGAGGTATCTCGGGGGCGGAGGATTACGAAGAGATGGACGAGGAAAGCGTGGGATACGCGGATGACACTGCAGCGTTAGACGAAAGCGGAACGTCTGACGAGGAAGTCGATAAGCGAAAAGTCCACGGGGATGTTAGAGTTAAAAGGGAGCACGAGAGTTCGAAGGGGGCGGACGGTTCAGAGTCCGCTGGGAAACTGGAGAATTCTGGGGCGTCGAGTGAGTCGTCCAGTGATCAGAAAGCGGCAGAGGGGCTCGCCAAGAGAGAAACTACGAATGAAAAGGATAGCAAGATGGCGGAAAGTCCGGAGAGTAAAGCGGAAAAGGAGACTAACGAACTGGGAGACCAACAATCGAAGAGAAACGTTGACGAAAAGATCGAGAACAGCATTTCCAAAGTGAATCTCGATACTGCGATTGATCTTTCTAAGCAGTATCCGACGGGTAACGATCAGACGCAAGTCGAAAACATCGAAAGCGCGAAATCACAGAATGAAGAAAGTCAGGAGTCAGTAGGGGATAGAAGGACGCAGGAAGTTAGCATGTCTAGCAACGAGAAGGCGTCCAACGACTTGCTCGGGGAGTCCTCGGATCTTAAAGGACGTTCCAAGCCCGACGAATCGAAGATCGCTGACGTTTCCAATTCAGAAGCGACTAGGTCGGAGATCACCGTCAACGGTTTGGACAACGCGCCATCGGAGGATACAGCGAAAGTGGGGAGCGCCAAGAGCGATACTGCGATGGGAAAACAGGTGGACGGGGATTACGAGAAACGCGTGGAAGAGCAAATTCAGAGAAAGATCGACTCGATCAAGGAAGAGATCAAGAGGGAAATCGCGGAGAATCAGCGGTTCAGGGAGATCGAGGAGAACAATGCAAAGTTCGACGAGCTGCTTGATCAAGAAGAGGACGACGAGGAGGCGATCGAGGCTGATCCCCCCGCGAAACGCGACAACCAATCCAAGCGATCTCTTCGGAGTTCAGGCAAGTCTCGAGCTCGGGTCAATTCCGAGAAGCGATCGATAAGGCGGAAGAAGAGGCAGGGTGAAATTGCCGAGGAGAAAGGCACGAGTGAATCGGATTCGAGGAAGAAAGCTCGCCAAGCGACGGTGAAGAAACGATCGGTGGTGTCGAGATCGGAAGCACAAACGTCTTTGTACGAATTGCCGAAGAGGCGCGCGTATCCGCGGCAAATTTTTTTGGTGAAACGCGATCGCAATGCGGGAAAGGGAAAGAGGAAAAGACGGTCTAAGAACGCTAAGCTGGAGAACAGTTTGCCAGCGGATTACGCGTCGGACTCGAGGGGAGAATCCAACGGCGGAAAGGTGAAGGCTTGAAATTAATCTGGGCTTGCGGACGGTTAGCTGTACGGGTTGTATTAAACGAATCGTTCTACCAGCAGTCGTGCTCGTCGAGAACGACTGGAGACGAAAAAGCGGGACAGGAGCGCTTGTGGGAAAAGAAACTGAATTCCGTGGCATCGTTGACAGGGGAAGAAATGGGACCACTGGCCACGGAGTACGGAGAAGCGTTCGGCGCTTTGCACGGAGAACCTGGAATGGCGTTGGCCAGATTTAAAAGGATCAAACGAGTCCTCCGGCCGTCAGCTTCCAAGTCTTAGCATTCAATCCAAACTATCTCGCGAATTTTTATATCGAGTTCACGCTTGAAATGTATGAATTACGCTAACGAAAGATATTAATGAGGAATAGGTAGATTAACTTAGCTGTACAGGTTCGCGCATAGAACACTTTACGAGCAGATCATTTTTCCTTGGAAAAAAAACGGATGTTAATTGGTGGAGAAATATACCGATTTCTAAACCGTTTGTACACTTTTAACTTTCATCCATCTCGATGGAAAAGGGCTGTAGAGTTGTCGCAGCGGCGATGAGTCGACGCTACTTTCTCTCCCGTAGAATCCTGTCGATGATACGAACAAATATCATAAGTCGGTCGATGTACGATAGAATTATTACAAAATGCCCCGGAGAACGAGCAAAGAGTAACAATAAAATGAAAGTTTATACATCAAAAGAAATTGTTGTAATAAAATGTTCGTTACCTGGATTTGGTCCATGGGCATGGGTGGATCGACGATGTCCCTAAGGAAAGATAAGACAGGTGCCTAGGCAAATACACAGACACGCATTCGTAGACGTTCAAGATTTAATAACAAAGATACGATTAAACACGAAGAAGACACATAGATCGTTAACTCTCGTTTTGTGCGCTTACATTACGGGGAGGGGGGAGGCATTGAACTTTCGCCATTCCGAGTCTCGCCGTCCCCTATTTGTATGATCCAGCTCTCCTTATCACCCTTCTAATTTATAACAATATGAAACAATTATTTACACGTCGATGGCCAGAAGGAGCACGGTATCACGGTGATAACCGAAACGCCGAACCTGGCATTTTCTTCCATCTCTCTCTGTCCTCTTAATCTCGTATGCGCGTCGCGTCGACGTCCATCGTGTACAGTGATACAGGATGAGCGCAGCGTATCGGCTCGGCCAAGCGAGATCGAAATTTCGCTATAAGCATACTGAATCGCGAGACTTCGATCTCGACTCGCCTCCTCCACTGCCTCGGGAATGATAATTCAATCGATCGCAGTTAAATTCGCGCGAACGTGTCTCAATAGTTCTCTCATTTTCTGGGGAAAATGCTGAAGGGAGGCCATCCCTTTGGATACTCAGCGGGTAGGCTCTACGAAAGGGACTCGACATCGGCCACCGTCCAAAAGGGTAAGGGGAAGAGAAGGTACAGCGGTTCGTTCGCGAGAATTTAAATGCAGCTTTGAACGCGCATCCTGACAAAAGTGCCTCCGTCGCGTCTCTGATCGCGGACCGACTTGGTGTATTGGTCGTGCAATATTGTGTACAGCGCGCCTATCGTGCTATCGATCGTTAAGTAGATAGATTTACGACGAATATCAGTCTGATAAGAAGGCTCGTTGGTGTAACATTCAGGCACCGATCTTTAAAAAAATCAACGCGCCACAGTTTGCTCGTTCCTCGACTTCGGCTGCGTCGCAGAGGGAGGGAATTGACGGTTTCTTTCCATACGTTTCGGGAGGTCGATGTATGCGTTACATTCAGCGAAGCGGAAGTCGAGGAAGGACGTGACGTGCGCACCCGGGTAGTTAAAATCCGAGCGTGATAACGCTAGAACGTGAGCGTACAATGGTGACGCGAGGTCGTGGCGAGACGAGACGATGCGGAAGAACCGCGGCTTGTAAGATGAAAGTCGGATCGTTCGATGCGCTGGATTTTGCGACGGATACTCTGCTTGATACTTGGTGCATGTCGATAGAGACTTTCTTTTTATTTAAAAAAATCGATGTCTGAGAAATGGTGTTCACAATAGTATGGTACAACAACGTAACGGCATTACAGGACTGAATGCGTGTTTGTGTGTGTGTGTATGTGTTGCGTACATATACGTACACGATATACATGTATACATACATACGCGTAATATTTATAATAGTATAAGTAATTTTCTTTACCACAGTAACATAGCTATATACAAATATTACAATGTTTTTCGTTTTTCCGTACCCCTTCCCTAAACCGTTGTCTGATGCGACGATTTATCGGACTCTCGAGCAGAATTTTCCAATTTTCCCTTTCCGGTGTTACCTCTTCTTTTCCCCTATCTTTAATCGCGAATTGAGCCACTTTTTTCTCGGCGCAGGAGAGAGGGAGAGAGAGGGAGAGAGCGCAGGAGAAATTACTCATTTCACGTATGCATTCGTGCATGTATGTTGGGAGGAGGAAAATCGCGAGGATGCAGAGTGCTAGTCAGCGTAAGGGAAAATTTGTGAAACTTTACGTAGGTCTCTGTCAAATATCGTAGTCACAAACGAAAATGATTCGCGTGATAATTTCTAGCTGATTTATCGATCTCCTCGAAATCGGAAATTCCGACTCAACTTGCGTGGACAATAATCGTGATCATAGACTCTGAAATTTCCTAACAAAACGTAGAACAGCTGTTGCTGAATCCGAAATTCCCGAATTTCTCGGATTTTTGTATTGTTATAAATTGCCTTTTCCACGCTCTTTCGTGATCGCCGATTCAGAATTACAAAGGTCGCTTTAAGCACTACAATGTTCAAGTAACAGAACGCGGTGCGCTTTTTAAACCGACACCAAAAATTGACATGGTCGAGCTTACGATCTAGAGCGACGAATACGATTGCGTTTTGGCACCGACTCGCTGTTAAGGGGGACTTTTCTTCTTGGAAAAGGTTCGACCCTTTTCTCGTCTGTATTGATCTTCCAACGTTACTCGGATATTAAAAATGTATTTGCCAAACACGAACCATTTGCCTACGAATTTGCGAGTGATATGAATTATCGAATCGTTTTGGTTTATCGTCCAGTCAAATTCTTTGTCGCATTCGAATAAGTCTGATAATACTTGTGGCTAAAGAAAATTGAATGTTGAACATCCCATATCGAAATTGCACATAGACGCGAGGTAGGAGAACGAGTTAAACGTGCAGAAATTCTTAAAATCCTATTTATCGAGACTGACAACGAGGGGGAAATGATGGAAAATAGGGCGGCGAGGCTTACATGCGAAAGTCGGATGCGTCGTTGCGACAGAATCGGTGACTCGGTACAGAGATCGAGGGCCGAATGAAAAATTCCTTGACGCCCATGACTGTTCGATCGATGCACGAGTTTATCGCCACTTTTGCGGGCTTCTGAATAATTTTGAGACGATCGGGCTAGTGCTGAAACATAATAACAAGGTGCAACCGATTGCCGTGAACCGCTCCTAATCACCGAGAACAACGCACACATAGTAGACTTCGAATGCTACACGGTAAACAAATAAACTTTTGGTAATTATCAACAAACCTTAATTCTCCGTGAAATTCAATTCGATAGAACTCTATTAGAAACTTTCAATAGCCTCGTCGAGAACTTTCGATCGGGCGTCGTTTATTCGAGCAACCGCGCCGTTTGGCAGATTTTTCTCTCTCTTTACGATGATCGCGAGCATACGAATCGATTCGATACGGTCGGTAGACCTCCACCGGCCGATACCTTCGGCACGTGTTTCTCTTTCCGTGGACGACGAGGCCGGCCACGATCGTCACGACTCCCATGTAATTATGCATAGCGTAACAAATACTCGTATACGCGCTAATAATAAAAATTCTTAAGATACAAAAGATTGCGATTAGTCCGCGAATAGTTCTTTTAGCACCTTCGAATGTGCGGCAATACTGATTCTTTCGTATAGTCTGCCGCTACATTTATCACCGTGTTCCTCCTCTTCTTCGCATGTGCGCGATTTCCTCTCTTCAATCACACACACTATACTTTAGACGAATAATTCGAAGAGAAACGGCACGGTTGCGCGATCATTTCTTTACTCGACGTGTATACAAAGTACAGCGCGTACTACTTTCAGAAAACAATTGACCACCGTTGAGTGTACGCAGCAAGGCACACTCGTCTCCACCATCCTTTCGTTTTCTTGTTCATTTAAAGTCCGTAGCGTGGAGCGATTCTACCAACGACGAAAACAACGATTCAACGAAGGGCACCAATTGACAATTGGTTAAAAGTGTCCCGATTCGTTTAATGCTTACGCATGATGCAAAAGCGGAATCTCGAAACGTTCATGAACGATCTCGCGGACTTGGCCAAGGTAGGCAACGAAAGAAAGGTCAACAAAGTATTGAAGCCAGAGTCCAAATTCTCGATCCTTTTCGACGTCTCCCTCCCCTCTCGGTCTGTATGTTTTTATGCGTTTAACATGCTCTACAATTTTCTGCCCGCACGACGATGAAGACCGTAACCGACCCACCTATTCCACATTCTCCTTTTCTTCCGTTTCTTTTCTAAAAGTTAATTTCACCTAAACAGTAGTATCTCGTTTATCTCATTAGGATCGTATATGACAAAAGCATGTATAAATCAGTAGACGCTTCGTTTTGTGCTTCTTAGAGATCATACATGATACAATGTACAAAGTAGTATAAAATAAAAAAAGGGTTAATAAAGATTTGTATTACTTAATCTTCGATTAACGGTTTATCACGAACGGGAGAGCAGCGTTGCCGGACAATGGACGATGTTTCCAACGCGGACCACCCATCGATCTTTAATCTTGGTTGGTGTACGGTGGAAAAGAACGATTACCCGTTGGAAACGCGTCGGAGACCGTCGGCAAAACTTGTCCCGTTTGTCAAAGTGTCCCAAGAGTGAATCGCGACACCAGGTCAGATAAGAATTCGTATATCCTACGTAATATAGTCAGCGCATAATCGAAAATGAGTAAAATGTCTCGCCTTAAAGTCGATCTCGCCTAAAGTGGGCTTCCGCGCTGGGATCGGATATGACCATCGTCGGGTCGGTGAGCATTTGTAGACCATCCATGTCGATGGGATCGAGGCCTTGCCTCAGAGCGTCGTCCGATGGAAAGAGATCCGGATCGAAGTCGCCCATCATCGCGCTCCCGAGATCCTTCACGAACTCTGGATTCGTCAGATCGTCCGCCCCCGAAAAATCTGCGAAGAAGTCGTTAAGACCATCGCCGGTTGATATTGCTCTTCTACCTTGGGGGGGGGGGGGGGGGTATCTTAGGAGAACTCACCGGTGAGAATGATCGTCGGGGTGTTTGGCGTCTGCGGCGTGAGTTGCTGAGTGGTCGTGGTATTATTGGTAGAGGTGGTCGTAGACGTAGGCTGATACGGTATTTGCGGACTCGTGCTGAAATAACCAGCGTCTCCGCTTCCCAATTCACCCCCGACATTTATCGTGTCGTTCTGCAAAGAAATTCCAGCGAATTGTACTCTATGTACCTTCGAAGGAATACAGTTTCCCGATTAAGAGACAGTTTTCCAACAGTGCCAGCAGCTTGTTATACTTTAAAGCATTCTCACGGTGTCTATTGTTCGATCGTCTTACAATTAATGCGACCAAAACGAGGTGGTAGGTCAAACTTTAAATAAGTACTGCCGAAAAATGGCCCGCCTCGAAAACCTTCCCACCTGTGTCGTAGACAGAATAGAGCCGCTCACCTGCGCGAAATTCGTCGTGTGGTTCGGCGAGCCGATATACGTTCCAATCATATTCGTCGGCACAGGCGTGTCCATCTGAAGCGAAAAATAGAACAAGAACGAGTGAATCTTCCTGCATCTATGCGGGAAAGAAAAGTATCATCGATGTGCGCACTTCCAACGGATGGGTAAGGATCTCTTAGGTGCGGCAACGAATCCGGAAGATGCGGAGCTTCATTTGCTCGATCGTTCCTGTATTAATTGCGATCGTGGACTTGTTGTTGCTTCTCTGTTCGATCTGCTCGGGGGCGGTTTCACGGGAGGATGCAACGATAAAAGAAGGGTCGCGGGGGAAGGGGGGGCATTAACGGCGGATGGGTAGAAGGACGAGCGCAAAGCATAAACAAAAAAAAAGAGCGAGAGAAACGGAGAGAAACAAAAGGCGGATCGAACAGTAAGCGCATCTATTCGTCACGTGGATACATTCGTGATTTCTATGGTGGGATTGGATTTTACCGTTTTCGACCACCTCCGACCGTCTTCGTCCTAATGCTTTTATCAGCCTCTCAATCTCTCCCGATAAAAGAATTCCGATGGACATTTCTCCAGGGGGCATAAAACACGTTTGGAACGTGCCGGGTTCAGATGTTTGCTCTTTCCCTCGCATTCGGATTGATCAGCGTTCGAATTTCGTTCTCTCTCGAGTCGTTTCCACGAAATCTTGAACGTGCAGAAAAAAAACACCGGCCTGTCGTCTACAGCCGTGTCGCTATATTTTCCGGGTTAAGCGAACGAGAACACCCTGTCGTCGATCCGCTATTAGCTCTACGTCCGTCGTAAATCGTGTCGCAAAGCATGCTTTGCAAATTTTCCAACGCGAATCCTGCCACCGGGGCGTTCAACGGCCAGGGTCGACGGCTGTAGCGGACGTCGAAGTCGGAATTTTGACGTGTCGAAGGGGTGTGAGAAAAGGGGGGCAAAATTTTCGTATAGTTTGGCAAGGGCGTTGTTTCACCTCTATCTGCGTGCTCCAGGTGCAACCAAGTTCCATGAGCTGCTGCGCGAATTTCGGCCAATCCTGACGGATGCGGGCAACAGATAAACATCAAGGCTTAACATTTCAATCGTATCGCAGAACGAGACAGTTAAAAGAAAGGACAGTTTCGAAAGAGTGACGCGCCAAGGTTTAGAAGGGAAGCCGTTTTCTAATCAGAGCTGGTGCTGTCCGTATGAAAGAGAAGCTTCGACACTGCGTTCATCGATCGCATGCAGAAATCAAGAGAAAGTAAAGTGAAGCCGGAGGAGCGTGATTCTCCCGTCTACTCCCGATGCGCGAGTTTATAAAACACAGATCGTTCAACGTTCGCAGACGTATCGTGGAGGTAAAAAAAAATGGATGGCTAAGAAGAATGCGCGCTGCTACCACACGGACAGCTCATGGTTTATTAAGCCGTATAATTAGCCGGCCTTTTTAATCGACGGAATGCCCGTTGGCCAAAACAAGATGCATGCCAAAAGCGAGAGTGACGGAATAATTCGTGCTAACTCGTGCGCGTGGAATAATTCATATCGCTTAGGCGCCTGAAGGTCAGTCACCGCGAGCAAGTAGTCGAAAAGTATGCACGAAATCCATGAGCCATGTTCCAAGGGGAATAGCAATCGTCATGTAAGGAAAGACGAAAAAGGAAAGAAAACGTTACGCGCAATGAACGCGCAACCGTATGATTTATAAACCGCTCCGACGACGCCAAAGAAATCTCGCAGCCTAACGCTCGGTGTACAAATAAAGAGGAGAGGTCGACCAAGCCCGAAAAAAATGTAGCGCATCATCCGCGTGGTAAACATGGCGAGCCTTACGAGGATATCTCTTCTACGCAAAGAACATCCAAAATCATACATACCGAACGGAATCCGCATGTTACGCAAACGAAACGACAGGAATTGCTCGCGTACTTACCACTCCCTTTCGTGTGCACAAACAGACAAGTATAATTCGATTAAAACGCGCTGCTCCTCGAATCTCTCGTATCGTTCGATGCTGAAATTTCTAAACCACGGTACATTCGATTGCTGCTTGTAACGAACGATAAAAGAATGCCGATAAAGTCAGAGGGTATCCTTGGACAACCTTTCCGGGATATGGGAACGATTGAAAATGCTCCTAAAACTAGCGACACGTCAAGATAATTTGTTGTCTGAAAGCGAGCGAATCGACGGCCCCTCTACTAGCCAAGGAATCAGGACGATGTCTGAAAACGCGAACGTGTCGCGCCAATCGAAAACGGACACGTCTTACTAACCATCGTGAACTGCTCGAAGTCTTGCTGAAGCGCCGCTGCCTGCGCCTGACTCAGGAAGTAATTGCTCTGGTCTATATTGTCCGATGCCAGGTTCGGTGGACCTGGGTGCCCCGTGGGACTAGGAGGCGCCGATGGATTGTTGCTGTAACTCAGCGGGCTGCCCTGCGCGATAAACAAGAGGAGAACGATTACTTTCCGAGCTTTAATAGTCGCGATAAAAGGTCTTGCTCCGACCCTTTGGAAGCGAGTCCAGGGAACGGTTTTAAAATGGCACACGTACGACGTCCATGTATGCTTATATTATACATATGTACATACTTGAATCGTTAGCCCGGGCGACGATTGCGGGGATGGCCGATTCGCCTGCTGCGAGGTCCTGTACGAGCCTAAGGAATTGAGCTGCTGCGCTTGCTGCGACTGCGACGTCTTCTATGAGGAGACAGAATTATTGTCAGAGAGAGAGAGAGAGAGAGAGAGAGAGAGAGAGAGAGAGAGAGAGAGATGTAGACAAGTACGGAAAGCGATTAAAAAACTTGTCCAATTCGGTGTACTAACCGGACTTTGCGATGGCACAGGACTATGTGGTTGCTGATAAATGTAGTGGCCAGTTGGACTGTGGCACGTCGCTGTCGGTGGCTGAGGCACCGGTTGGTGCGAATAGCTTTGAAGATCCTGTTGCGAAGTGCTTGTGCTATTTTCCAATGTCATACCCTATTTCATAGGCAAAACAGGTATTAACGATCGGTGGACGATCTTTTCCCCTTCGCTTTTGTTAGCTAGTTCTGGCTACGAGATCGCACGATCGGTTTCTACCTCGATTTCGAACGTGCAAATGTACACGGGTTTACCGCGACGGAGGTGCACGCAGGTTGGCGAAAGTCGGCGTCGTCCGTGGCAGATGTAACTTATTTGAATTGTTCGGCAGTTTCAAATAAACGAACGTATTCCAGTAAGTGCAAAGTTTATTCACCCGCGATGGCCGTTGCCATCCAAAGCGGACAATTAACGTTTATCCGCGGCTGACTGGCTCGGCGAATGAAAGTTCTTTTTGCCATGGTCCTCGCAAATGCAAACAAGATGATTCGCGGAGATATCGAATTCGTTTGGCCGGCAAAGTTCTTGAGCCGGCCTGATACGGAACTTTCAGCCATCGCGCCGGGGCGAAATAATCCTCCGCACCGGCTAACCGCGGCTGGGTAACAGCCGCCCCAAGAAAACGAGTTCAAAACTGGACGACAAACATTTTCCATTTACGCGGCGCTGAATGGCGAAGCAAACTTCCGATCGACGTTCCACCTCCGACTCCGACCAACTCGGGAAAAACTTGGCGAATTCTGTGTTCGCGCTTTTGTATCGAAGAACGCACGAAAACGATTCGCTATCATGCGTCGACGCTCCTGCAAGTTTTACCTTTCGTTAAGCTTTTCACAATTTCCGCGTTCGACACGTGTGCCGTTAAAGATCGCCAACGTTCGTGTCTTGCGCACCGCGGTAAACCGTGACTTTTATCGCGATATGCATACTACTAAAATGCCAAGCGATACGATTACTAACAAGCGAACCGATATCGAAAGAGCAAAAGAAAAATGGTAAATGCAGAACGAAAGTTGCTACTAACCTTACACGTGTGAAGGAACCTAGAGTTAACAGGCACTGATAAATGGTTCTGCAAAATATTGAACACAAACAAACACTACAACAAAGGCGAAATAAAAGTAAAGTAATAATTAATGCCGATCGCTAAGCGGTCATGGTTCGTTTGAAGGGAACGCGTAACCGGCCGCGATTGAAGTTTTCGCAATCCAAAGTCACTTTTTAGAGCAACCGTGTGTATAGGTATGTCGAAACGAGGGGTCACACGTTCGGCGTTTTGCTGCTCTGCCACGGTGCATTAACGTTTTACAGCCACGGTGCTGGATAAAATCGATGTTCAGTCAGGCTGCGGCTAATCTGGATAGTGATTAACAAGCCGTGTCCGAGATTGCTCCATCGACGAATAATAATAATGCCGGTCTATCGAAATTCGTACGCGAGCGCGGCGAGCCACGGCAATTACGCTTAAAGTTGAAATTAAATCATGTTATCGGGCGATTTAAAAATTTCATAACCGTGCGCGACGATAACGACCGCAGGGGAAAACAGAGTAGCTGCTTGCTGTACACGTCGATTTCATTATTTTCGGAATCATTAAGAAATATCGCTTGTATTTTTTAACGACAGCAGTGCGATATCGTAATTGAAATACGTATGTGGTTACGAAGCACAAAGAAGCACGGAACATCTTTTCCCATGCAACACTACGCACGCAGCAGGTGCTACGTTCTATTTCCTACGAATATAGCTATGGCTTCGTGGTGGATCCCAGGCATCTCTATGTTGTCTAAACGTTGAAAATATTCTAATCTACTATCGGAGATCACGGACACTTGGTTCGTACGAGAAATGCTTCGACTTGCTGATGAAAAACATCTATTTCTAGTAGATACAGAATAAAAGCAACCATACCGCGTCTTTCCATTATGCAAACTCCAAAAATCCTGCGGTCGACAAAGACCTTAACGGCGGGGTGAAGAGTGGCCCGGAAAGACGCGATATCGTCGGCTAACTAGGCAGGCGTGGTAACATTTTCCGAGAATGTAGAATAACGGATCGCAGAAGAATATTTACTTGGGTGCTGGCCTGATCCTGCGAAAAGGATAGCCTACCAGCTTGGGGCAAACTGGTCGGCGACAGGTTTGTGGGACTACTCGTTTCACGATTCTAGAATACACCAGCAACACGACTGTTTCAAATTTTCAGATTCCTGTTTCGGGGAGCAGTTACCAAAGACTATTGTGCTACTCGAACGAAACGGTCCCTGTATCCGATATGGCACGGTAACGGGCTGACAGAGAAGCAAGAGAAAGAGAGAAAAGGATAATGGGCACAGACGGACAAGAGAGCAGGCTGGAAATAGGACGGAGCAACGCCACGCGCGATTAATCCCGATATCGACATGCACGACTGCATTTCGCGTGCATTTTTGCACGAAGTTCGTGCCGCGGTATCGCTCGTGATGTTATGTATCTCGAATTGAACGCAGCCGTCCACCTGTCTTTCTTTTTCTCTAGAAAGCTATTCGCAAGACCGTTCGAATCGTGTGTCGCTGATGGAAAAGGTCTGCTGCGTTCGATCGGGAGGCCAATTCGATTGGTAAATACAGGATGTCCCGTAACTGGCGGTACAACCGGAAAAGGGGTAATTCTACGTGAATAAACCGAGTCGAAAATGTAGAATAACATTTTGTCATTTCACGCGTCGTTTCCAAGAACTGCGATTTCAAGCATTTGCATAGTCCGCACACGTTAGCAATTAAAGCAGAAAATTTGTCTGCCGTTTAATAAAGTAAGGCACCAGAACACAACAGAAAATACAGCAGAATCATGTTTCCGATACGATGACAAACACCTTGAACCATTTCTCAAATAATGAAGTTTACAAAGTTGTTATCTACAGGTTAAATGACATTATCGTGGCTATCGACAATTGTGGAATTGACAATCATCTAGTGCGAGCAGCAGTAAAAATACATATTAGCCAAACTGTACGCGAACCAAGCAAATGTTTAATGTCGATTTTCTCGGAAACGACATCTCCAATGAATAAACGTTATTCTACATTTTCGACTTACTTTTTCACATAGAATTATCCCCTGTTCGGTTGTACCACCAGTTACGGGACACCCTTGGACGAGGGACTGCGGTTCTCCTTCGTAGACGAGTAAAAAAGAAAGGGACATATTTATGAGGAAAAAAGTTTGACGCAAAGTCGCAGCTTCTTAAATGTGCATATACATGTACGTAACGTATGCGATAGAAAAGGGGGAATTGCCGCGGGTGGGCCTAAATAAATGGGCGGACTTACGTTGCTGAACGGCGTGCTGCTCGGATGATCCTCTTGGTCCGACGGGAAGTGCACCAGATCGGGCAGCGATCGCGTGTTGCCTATGGGAATTTGCTGTCCTGGCGGCTGAGAGCTCGGATCTATGCTGCAAGACGAACACGATGGAAAAAAAGCAATGCACTTGCGTGCAAACGTCCGGGAACCTTTGGAAACCGATCGCGATCGCAAGATTATCGCGCGAAATTGGCGATAAACGAAAAGTCATACTTCGATCGGTATCGTACGATGCCTAGTCAAAGTTATTGTACATATAAACCCCGTGCACGAATGCATTTGTATGTGCGATATAATATGCATCGCGAATGCAATGGAACTCCGTACAATAGCTACGGCGTATAAATAATGCATGCACCGATGCGGCGCGACGCGCAACAATAAACGGTGCGCGCTATCAAGGGGAGATATTCTGCGAAATCCGTGAAACTTCAGTAACTTTTTCCTCCGTGGAGGTTAATAGAGATCGATACGGAATTGGCACGGGCGTTCAAGTGAAAGAGAGTCTTACTTGATTCCAGGGACTCTGGGTATTTCGCAAGACGATCTTGGCCGTTCGATGAATCCGTAATGCAAGTCTCTGTTATCGCTCCCAGATCCGGTCATGGTGTGCTGATCTGTGTAGACGAACGTACAGAATGAAACAATGTGGCAGAGCTGGAAAAAGTTACAGTTTCTTCCAGATTGAAAAATCAGACAGGTTTCATTAATACGAAGTTCATTTCTGCGGGGTACTCTCAGAGGTGTATTACCGAGGTAGAGCGTCCAATTTCGCTGAAGCAACGTAACACCGCGTAATGCTACTTGCTAACGTTACTACGGGTATAACGTTTCAGTTCCGATCCCCTCGCGTCGTCGGTTCGTGCCAGATTAAAGGGGAATCATCGGACCAGCGTATCCGAGCAAGTGGAATCGGAAAGCTTGCCGTGGTCAACGACCCCCCATCCTTGTGCAAGAATATGTCAAACGATCCTACTGCTTTTAGTTCGGCTAATGAACGTATCAAGATGCCCGATCAATTAAGCGGACAGCTTCCAATCGTAATTTCATCGGCGTGACGTCTCAAAGGAAAGAGGGTCATAATAATTCCTTGGTCAGACATGTAACAGCTAAAAGCTGGATATGCTCGCGGAAACTCGCGGGCAGGCTCTCGGGGCCGACTGGTGCCGTGTAACGAGGTAATATGATAATGAGACAATTTCTAAGACGAGATGCAACGATGATGATTTTTTAAACGGTGCACGCCGCTGCGACAGTGGCGGACCTTTTACGCAGCAGGAAATCAAGAAGCGTTTACTATAGGTACAAGGTGTTCCCTAGGTGCGACAGATCCCAAGAACGATGCGAGAACGAATTTAATGGTGCCAAGATTGCTTCCTATTATTTATACCAACCGAGATGCCGAGCTCCACAAACTGAACTGATATGCGTAATGTCGCATATGTACAACAAAATACATATGATGCATAGGGGTTTCACTTCTATCTCGATTTTTCCGTTTCACTGCTGCGTCACGCGGCAGTTTAGGGGGTGACACAGACCCAACCAATACATAATGACAGTCCGTGTTACTGCAAGTGGGGCCCGTAATTTGATTGGACGGCATCTGGTTTGGTGCAAATAATAGATTAGCCACGGACTTTTTCGGACGAAAAAAATACAATCGACGGCTATGACATGGAACTGGTAGGGATGGGGATAGTGAAGATCCCAGGATATTCGCGGGTAATTTCGAAGGACGGGAAAAGTTCGGCGCAGTACACGACTCACGACCAGTTCAATCGTAGCAGGCATCGAATCGACTTTCCAGCGGATTGTGAGTGGCGCATGAATGAAATGAAAGAACTTGACGTATCATGCGACACCACTCACCGGCGAGCGGATCCACTTAGGTCCGATGTGCGACGATGAACTTTGCGCGTATTCCCGTGTTAGCATTCTCTCGAGCTACCCGCGCACAGTCGTGCCATCGATCTTGTGGTTATTAAGAAGAATGTCGAAGCTGATAGATCGCAAGAGGTTGGATGATAGCTCGAAAAAAAAAGAAGAAAAGGGGACATGCAAGTGTATACCTCGCCGATGGGTGATGGTCGTGGCCGACTGACAGGCTTCGTTGGCGCTCTGATGCAGAGCCGAATCAGAATTCGTCCTTCTCCACGTGTCCGGCGGCGGTGGCGAGAGATACGGGACCCCGCTGTACGGCGAAGTGTCGTGTCTCTTCTCCATCGGTCGCGACCGCATCGGTCCAACCCCCATACTCCTGCCCCTTTCGTTGTTGCGATACGCCATAGAATTGTGCTGCATTTCCTCCAAATTATTGAGGGCCGTCTGCAAACGCAAAACCGTCTTTCATCCCGAGTGTCGGTGACTGCGCGGATTACATTCATATAGAAGCAAGTTTCTTCGAACAATTTTCTAACGATTGCGTCTGTTGTCTCCACTAGCGTTGACGAGCAAAGAAAAGTGCCCTCGAAAACAGATATCACGTATATGAGGAAACATCAAAAGAAAAATGGGAAAAAGAGGAAATGGCGTATTAAGATCGAAGCAAATTGCGTCTCCGTTCGAGTATGGCGCACCAGAGGCTAAAGGGGTAAGGGTTCTTTGCTCGTGAATCAGTAGCAAGTTGTGTAGCGTAGATCCAGACGAAATAATTCACTTTTATTTTCGTATCGTTCGCTGGACTTCCGCTGCGCCGTTGCATGATTCTCCCTCCATAAATCAACTCATCCATTTTATGAGCGGATAAAAAAGAAAACGGCGAGAAGCGACTTAACGTGGCGGATCATGCCGTAGATAAATCCTAGGTGATACGGTTCTCTTCGAGAAATATGAGTTCCTCCTCCATCGACGAGCGACCAAGCAAATTCGCAAAGCTTGGCGATCTCGGCTTCCCTCCAAGATAGATGACGGATTCGAAGTAGAAAGATATCGACCTTCCGGTAATAGCAATGATAAATGGCATATGGGATATGCTGCGATTCTCTTTCTTTTGAATTTTTCATCGCAGCCAGAAACGATTGCAAAACACGCCTAGACATTCCCGCGTGCTCACACGAGAGCAGCATTCTAATCGTGGTTATTTGGAAGTGGCTCTTTGGTTCGTGATCGAAAATTGTCCTGCTCGTTCGCATGGACGGGAGGCGAAATCGCGATTAATGCGACGCCCGGCGCAATAATCGTTTTCATTACCATCGACGTTGCGTATTGCATAGTGCGCGAACGCTCGATACCCCGATGCGAACTTGAGAGATCCGTGTAAACAGGTAGCGTTAATTGTCGGTCCTCCAGAAAGGCGGAGGGGGGCGTACGGGGAACAGGTACATTTGAAATATATGGCGTGGCGGCGGCTAAGACAATCGATGATGATACTATAATTAAAATATCCTTCGATATTTCAACGGAGCGGAGCAGCACGACGCGCCGCCGATGCAAAACGAGCTTTCGCCGCGAATCGACGGAACGTAACGAAAGGGAGTGAGAGACGATGCGACGTTTTATAGTGCAATGAGATAAAAACGAAGCGACCGTGAACGTGTGCGAGGAATCGCCGCGAGTGTCGCTTCTGATATAGCTGTTGTCGTTTTCGCGCGCGTCTAGCGCGGATGCACGCTTTCAGCTTTGGGCCCAGGCCGAGGATTCGCTTGACCCCAATTTAGAGTTTAAATCGCGGCGTCGTTGGTATCCCGGAAACACGGAGCCGGTGCTCAACGCTTCTTCCAAGCGCAGTCGGCTTTGCGACCGATCTATTGTCGATAGAAAGCGTCGGACGCCAAGCGTATCGTCGCTCCGAGTGGTCGCAACGTGCGCGGCAAATTATTAATTATAACATGACGATTGATACACCAGTGGACGAGCGTGGCTGACGCGGTGCAAGGTTCAAGGAAAACCACATTCTCCATACGGCGGAAAGAGAATCTTGCTTGTACACGCTACGCGGCGGCGACGCGCAACGGCAAGTCGTGTCGATTTTAGGCTCAACGTAAATACATGTCCGTGGGAGAAGTGCAAGAAAATTGTCATTGTCGGTATCGAGACATCTAGGTACTCGGGGATGGTACATCGTAGATAATGGAAACTGAAAACCACCGCGCCGTCGAGGGCGTCAATTTGTCGAGGCCTCGCCAATCAGGTCTGCCGCGCCTTTCCAATTTTAGCGTCGTAAGAATTGTATGGCATAACGATATATTTTTAGTCGGTACACGGCACACGGTACATTGCGCGTAGCCCCTTCCGCGCGTTGCTCTCGCGGCCACGTTCAAGGGTCACGGCGTAAACACACGTGAACGGAGAGAACCGCCACGATATGGTCCCGGGGCGACGGCACGTGCCCAGCTCTCGGCCCAGATAGAATCGTTAATCTAGTATCGAGTTATGCTTTCTTGTATCGCAACCGAATTACGATTCGGTGGACGAATTTGATGAACGCTGCGGAGATCCCGCGCCGCGCCACGCCGATCGGACGGAGTAGCATCGATTAACCGCGACCGGAAGGAAAAACAACGTAATCGTGATCGATTTCCGTTACGAAGCATGCTGTCACCGCATGCTCTGCCGAATTAAAGTGCGTACTCTCGTCGCAATAACTTCGTATAAACCGATACCGTCAACGAGCAGCAGATTTATAGCTTGATACACTAAAAAACGATAATGCCTATAACATTACGTCTTTTGCGGTAAAGAATCTTTACGGCGACTTATCAACGGTCTCTTTCCAAAAGGCTACAGGGCTGCACTATCGAGAACAATTGCAGCATCCTACCGCCTCGAATCGAAAAGCTTTTTCTTCAAACATTCCATCCACGTGACCTCAAAATCTAGAAATAATCCCTCCGATCATTTTACATGAATCATGTGCAGCGAGCAACTTTTCTAGAATCCGATAAGAATCGCTACCGATTCTGATCGCGCGCATTCGATGCGACAATACAATTACGATATGATAGCGATTTTCGTGCGCACGTCGCTCAGCCTGGACATTCTAATGAAAGAATCGAGTTATCGGCCGACCACGACAAAGAAGTTAATAAGCTGTCGACCAGTACGAACTGGTATGAACCGCGGGTTAACGAATCGTCTCACTCGATCGTCACAATTAACAACCATTCTTCGGTTGTGGGCGCTGTCGGGTATCGGCGAAATCCGGTCGACGCGACGCCACACGCCGATTCGTTTCCTGTCGCGTGCATTCATCGATACCAGCCGATCAAGGTGACCCGTCCTACTTTGCAACGCATCATAGCTTCGCTTCTCTGCAAGCGCGACAATTCGTCGAGCTACCTTTACGATCGTGATCGCTGATTACGATTACGCGTGCTCGCGATTCAACTCCGTTGAGCGTAACTGCTCGGGCAACGGCAGACGTCTCGAGAGCGAACGTAAGCCTCGCGAAAGCAAACTTCCCAATGAGAGAATGACTGGACGCGATGCTAAAAATAACAATTTCATCGGTTGCACGGCTACGAGGAAGAATAAACCGAAGCGCGATTCGCCGGTGTTTGGGAGTCGGGAGCAACGCTTTCTCGGGTCGGTGTGGCTTCTGGGGTGCTTCGTAGGATTTCCCGTGGGCGATGCTCGCGGAGAAATTCGTCATCGTCGCTGCTCGCCATGTGTCGTGCCATCCCAGTTCACACGGCTATTACCTAATATCTGTTGAATTATGCTGTAAACAGGGAACACGCTTCTCCCACGGTTTGCTTTATGGGCGATCCCGCGCCTGTGTTATCTCGGTTACAGCGTTTTCAGGAATTCGCTCAGAAGATCGAGTTTTCTATGGAGCGGGCGCGATCGCGTGCCGCCGCGCCGTGATAATCTGTAAATCGTTTGGCGGCGACGATTGGACAACGTCCAACGCGATAATTCACGGCGTCCACTAGTGGGATAGCTGTAACGCGTGGGGCACATCGTTGTGCTTCATAATTATCCGCACTGCACTTTGAAAAAAAAAAAAGGAAGAAAAGACAAAACTATAATCGACGTTCCGTCCCCACTGAAAAATGTAAAAGAGAACCTCGATGATAACTTGGAGGTATCGTCGATATCCAAGCAAATGCGACGTACGTGTAGGCCGTTCGCCACCGAGTAGGCTGTGGGAGACGGGGCGCATCTTCCTGGCGACCACGCGAATTTAACTGCACCCGTAGGAGTGTAACGCAATTATCTATAGCACGCTGATGCATTTTGGGTTCAATTGGGAAAGGGGCGACGGGGCGTGTACGCGCGTGAGCGAAAGCTTGTGCTTCTAGTATTATGTTAGAACGCGCGGCGGTATGTATCTACCACGTACAGCAGCACATATAAATTACGAGGTAAATTATTAAGGTCACCGTAAATGCGAGCACAGTTTTCCGAAGCGACGTGGTAAAGTATTATTTGCTGCATCGCGACGTTGTTAACCAGTTTCCACGATTACATGTCTCTCGAACCTCGATGGTTGAACGTTCGGTGGAACTGCCCACTTTTAGAGGAAAAAGCGTTGCACACCGAACAGTCGGGACAGATTAATTCACGCCGAATATTTTGGGATGCTATTGCTCCACACATTCGAGCGTTATATTCCAGGAACGAAAAAGAGATGCGCGTACAATAGCAGAACTTTCTTCGATAAGTGCCGTGATTTCCTTGCATCGTTTATGTACCTGTTGGCAACTTGCCGTTGCACGCGATCCACGAAAATAGTGGCGTGTTTGTCCACGAAGTCTCCTTTGATCCAACGAGCCGAGAGGATAGGGGCGGAATGTTGGAAAGCAACGCGGTTCCGAAATCGAAAAAGGACCAAAGGATACGCGGACGTTTTTGCCATTGGAAAATGAAACCTTTTTTCAGCGACTTTTGACGACTATACGCAGTCAGAACGAAAAACCGAACAGCGAGGAGAAAAGACTGCGATTAGTGGCGGTCAATGAACCGATTACGCGTACTCGCCGTTGGCCGCATTAAGCCTTATGGCGACCAGTTGTTAAATTCAAAATCATTATTATTAACGTATTTACCGAAAATGACATTCAATGGCATTTAAGATCGCCGCGTCCAGCAGCGCTGCAACCATGATGGACACTCGTCCCATGTATCCTTCGACTTTGCAAATGATATTCAAGGCCAGCAGAACCGATCGAACATCGACCACACTTTGTAATTTTATCCTCTTCCTACCCCTTATGCGCAACGACCGTTCGACAAGTCCGCAACGGTGCAGTGGAACGAGAAATTATAGGATCAGCTACAGTCCCTTGCGCGCGGACCGATGGCGTACCACTCTTCCCATAGGAAAATCAGCAACCCTCGGCATTACTCGCGGATGTTAATGCGCACGAAAAAAATATACCTTACCATAAAATCCACCGGGCGAGAATTGGCAAGTCGTAAAGTTTAAAGACGCTCCAAATTCTCGCGAGTTTTCATTTTACAATATCTACCGATCGATACAATAACACTAGCCAACGTTGTACAATGCGCGGCTGTAGTTCCGGCCCATAAAAATTGTTTCTATCGGAAAAGGAATTCAACGCGTGTTGTTTGCGTAAAAGGTGTAGAGTTTCTTTACCCACGAAAGAATTGGTAAAGTTCAAGCTGCGCGTAGCAAATAATGAACAACGAGACGAAGTTTTCGCGTAGCATGCGAGTCCTTATGCAAAATACGACGAAAAGCGAAACGGACAAAGAAAGCTGCAAGTTCACGCCGCGCGTTCTCCATTATGGATAATAAAATAGTTCTCCAAGTTACAGGTTTACCGAGGGGAAACTCGAGGTTACAAGCTATACAAAACCGTATCCTTGGTACGCGGTACTCGAATGAATGGCGAGAAACGCGGAAGGTGTTGGAGAGGTCGGGAACCGATTGGTGACGACCGAGAACCTCCCCTTGCCGCTCGTGCGACCCTTCCTTGCGTTTTGCTCCTGGCTATAGTCCTTTCGGAACGACTTCGTCCCACCCACGCAGCGGCTTCGGGACACTCGCAACCGTCTGCCGTCTCCCGGCGCCGCGGCCGGTTGACCTACTTTACAGAGGATACCCATTCAAAGCTGCACGATGCGAGACCGCGTCGAATAGCCTCTCGTGTACAAACCACTTCATCTTCGAATATGTTTACGCATAAAAAGAATCGCTTCTCGATACAACTGTTATTATTATAGCCAGGGCTAATCTGTGTAAAGGCGATCGATAAAGACTGTGCTAGAAGGGAAAAGTGGAGTATTTAGGCTCGGAGTTTCCAAACTATTTCACATACGAGTCGCTGAATTTTACAACGGTACCCTCTATTTTTCGAGCAGGCAAATAGTCTTCGACGTTTCATTTCCAAGAGAAGAAAGAATATTCCGACGAATGCCTACGCGTCGGTGTTTCTCCTCGTTATCCACTATCATACGACCGTCTCACGATTGGCAGGATTTCTTGAATGACTCTCGTGCCACGTATGTATACACGTGCCCATGAAACGCACGAGCAACTCGTCGGCAAATGTTAACGTTAACGTTCGTCTAGTTTCATTTATATCTTTCGACGAGCCTTGTGTTGTCCACGAAATTGCCCTCGATGCAAACTCGTTCTACCACTCGACAAGTTCGAGGGGGACCGTAGCTGAAAATCGATCGGAGAAGCTTGATCGGCAATTTTTTATCGGACTCTGAGGCGGCGCGACGCGTCGTAGAAGCAGCAATCGCGATCGCAAGGAGCATCCCGGAATATCCGAGCTATCGCCGGCCGTGGAGTGCAACGAGTACAAGGTATATCGCGATATAATCATTCTCGGAAATGGCAGGTGAACAGCCGTTGAATTTGCATAGTCTCGAGTGGCCGAAATCTATTCGCAAGAACAAGACCCGATGGAGCAGCAAAGACCGAACACCATGACTTCCACACGTCCAACAGAAAAAATGACGCCAGTACAAACGCAAACGCTGTGCGTTATGCATAAGACAAATCCAATTATAGCTGGGCGCAAAGACGGTAGACCGTGGTAGAGGCTACGTCCCCTGCAGTCTCAGGAAATCGAAAGCCCGTAGAACCGCATCGACTACAGAGGATACAAGGAGGATCCGTAAAGATGCTTCGATTTCCGTCGGAACGGCGATCGGACAACCGGACGGGGATCATCGATATTTCCATGACCGACGACGTCGTATAGATTGGAACGGAAATACGAGCGTCCCTGGTCCAGTATCGTTCGACTTCGAAAGCGAAATTTTAATACGCCACGCCGCGTCGAGCCGCGGGGAAGAACTTTGCCCACGACCACCTGTAAATAAGTAGCGGCTAGTCAATTGCATCCGTGCCAACGGCACACGGCTCTCGCTTGACGCCCTGCTGAACGAGAAGCGGAGGAGGGACGAAGAATGGCACGTGGATTCGCCGGATGCCCGATCAGTACGGATTATGTAAAAAGGGTCTGGTGCACGCGACGATTTAGCCTTAGACCGACGAGAGCGACTGGCCGCGACAGTACTATGTATATCCTGACGAGACAATTGAATTTATCATTTTCAATTATGCTTTACCAAGAATAGGTAGCAATCGGGCGCGCCAACAGAGATTCGTTTCAAAGTAGAGCTTTCGAAGAGCACGAGCCCAAGCGTGGTGGCCTGCCGGGGTTAACGGAACGGGGAAGCTGTAGCTGCAGTCGGGGCAGCGGTGGTAGTCATCGCTTCGCCGCTAACGAAACAGGCAAAAGAGTACCTGCGGCACGCGATCAATACTCCATGTACGAATGCATGTTGGTCAGAACACGTGTTCCCGTTTGTTTTCTTCCTTATCCCTGCAGTTCCAGCGCCGTGCTTACTACGGCAACCTTACCGTACCATCGTAGGATTAAATGAGAAATATTTCAGCAGCTCGGAGCAGTCACCGAGACTGTCTCGCGCCGATACTCGAACCGTTTAATCGTTAAGCATAAGTTAACGCGGCAAATTGTCTGTTTAGCATGAAAATGTTCATCCAATTGTTCGACCGAGCGATATACGCGAGCCATTGTCTGCTCGCCGACCTAATCGTAATTATACAGTGTTAAGCCAACCGAAATCTCGTGTACGAACGGAGAATCGTAGATATCAAAACTTGCACGGTACGCGCACCCAGGATGCATCGACCTCTCCATTCTCCTGAAACGTGTTTCTTTCAACGGAAATAGCCTGGAAATGCAGTTCATGATCCTCTGCCTCTGTAAAAAAAAAAAGAAAGAAACTACTGCCTATATCCTATCGGGATAGAGCGATCACTCGAGGAAGACAGTAGTCGAGAACGCGGCAAATGCTCGCCGCGCCGAATCTAGAGCAACCGTATCGATGCTCGGCATCACTCGTTTTGGGCTCCAAGGGGTTAAGTCGAGTTTGCACGGCAACGTAAACTCGGGCGCACGCTAGGTGGGCCACTGCACGTGCGCGCGGGCAGCAGAAATCCGGCAAATTCGATCGATTCCCACAGGAAAGGAGAAAGGTTCGACGAACATTTGGCTGTAATCGAGTCGGCCGCGCCGCCCTAGAATCGGCCAGGAAGTCGAGTGCTCTCTTGACCCCGATATTGCCTGAGGTGCGTTTCTTTGCGCGATCAGAACACACGACCTTGGCTCCGAGACCGATGCGTCCACCCGAAGTTCGTCTCTCCTTCTCACCCTTTTCGCTCGGACAAAGAACCCGCCCCAATCCGCCGCCCACGACAAAATGTCGTGCAAACTGCAATGCAAACCAGAGCGATCGAATTGAGTTCAAGAGGCACGGTTAATTAATAAAAAGACCGGGAAATTCGCCCTAACTCGTGTCAACTCGTTCTGCCTGCTTCGAGCATCGTCTCGTCTCTCTCTCCCTCCCTCTCGCAGCTAATCGGTTCCGTTCGCGAGAGTAAGTGAAAAATACAATTACCGCAGCCAGAGGAACCACCGACACGAGGAACACGCGAATCCCTGCTAAAACATACGAGTACACGGCAAAGGATGCTCGGGCTTTGTTACGTGTAATTTCGTTTGAATGACAAACACCGGCCTCCTAGCAATGAAGAAAAGATCATAGTGAACGCAACGTTGCAAATTGCCATGCGTGCAATAGCTACGCTCGACATAGTCACGGATACGAGGAAGTTGACACGAGCAAACGTGAATTTTTGTATGACATAATCCAGCGACAGCGTAACCTTTCTATAGTAATTATCTAAATTAATTTGTAATTATTTTGTCCACTTATTATCTGTTTGTTGTCCACTTTAATGTGTAATCGAGTACACAAAATTGGCGGTCTCGGTTCAAGCCGTGGAAAGAAGACGCCCAAGTTGTGCAACTTTGTAGTCGATACGACCGTACCTACTTTGAAACAACCTTTGCGTATGACTACTTACGCCGCCGGACCTTGCCATTACACTAAATAAATGATACATCATTAACCCGCTAGTGGATGGAGGGAGCGGTGCTTGATCGTAATTCGGAATCGCACAAGCTGGCAAATCAAATTTTCGGCGCAGCTAGGGATCGTTCGTAATAAATGAAAGGGGTAACTCTATGGGCTAAAATAAGACGAAAAATTAGAATCAGGTTTTTTTCGTTTGGAGTTTCGTTTTCGAGAAACTTGAGTTTGCAAATTCATTGAGCGCATGTATACTAATAAACTTACAATCCGGTACAACCGAAAATTGTGGTAAACCTTGAAAGAAGATAATTCTTTGTGTCAAAATGCGTCGAAAACAAAGAATTCGATTTTTTTTATACCACGATTCGTTTTCGAGAAAATCGATTTTCAAAATTCGTTAAGTATGCGTGTACGTAAGTAGCTGCAATCTGCTAAAACTGGCTTCATTCAAACTCAATTTTCTTGAGAACGAAGCATCGTATGAAAACATTTTATTATAGATTTTCAACTTATTTTGACACAATTTTTCGTTGTACCAGGTTGTAGCCCTTTAATTACGCGTACACTCGACGAATTTTTCAATATCCGTGAAAACAGAGCGTGGTATGAAAACATATTATTC
This sequence comes from Holcopasites calliopsidis, assembly GCA_023838395.1. Classification (NCBI taxonomy): domain Eukaryota; kingdom Metazoa; phylum Arthropoda; class Insecta; order Hymenoptera; family Apidae; genus Holcopasites; species Holcopasites calliopsidis. The sequence continues at coordinate 6,635,440 of JALHAQ010000005.1, read as the reverse complement.
TTTATTTTTGACGCATTCAGACATAAATAAATACGTGGAATAGAGTAGAATAGAGAGGAATAAAGTTGAACGTGGAATAAGGAATTTTGATCGTGGATGTTAGACAGTCGGCTGCCAACCTTTTGCTTGAACTCGTCGTACAGTATTATGTAAGCGGGCACTTTAAAACTCTAACAAACTGAAACTTGTCCCGCCGCTTCTGGTAAGCAACGAATGATTAAAGGAAACGCATACGTTGTAATTTCAGGAGTTACAGCACGCCGCACATGTGCCAGCTTATTTACAGGCAGTTACGTGCATCATGGGTGCTGTCAGCTATCAGCTGACACTAAAAATTTCTATTTCATAACCGAAAAACGATGGGGTATTCCTTTGTGGGGCGATGAAAAATATCATCGACGACGGACTCGGACGTTGGTAGCATACAATATTTTATCGGACTTTTAAGATATACCTGCCTGTTTGTCCGAAGGGAAACTATGTTCTCCAACTTCCACGAGCAAACGGACCGATCAATTTGGATTCAAACAGGATCTGAACTCGATCTCGGAGAGTAGAAAACAGATGAGAGGATACTCTCAAGGTCGCGGTCAAGGGGGCACATGTAATCTAAACCGCACTTCCGTTATGCAGCTGAAAATTAGCCGCGGCCCAATCAATTACCGAACGCCGGAGAACTTCAATCAACGAACGAAGGATGCAACCGTGCTCTTAAGTACGCCCACATCCCGTGCATCCCCACGTCTCAACGAATCGTGGCGTTATAAAAACACCGCCACTCTCGAATCGCGGCATTATCGTATTCGAAGGAGCGCGACAGAAACATTGTTGAACAGTGGCGTGCATTCCTACTACGATGGATCCCAAACAGGCCCTGCTGTTGCTCGTTCTAGTGTGCTCGGAGACGGTGGTTTTCGTGCGTGCCGCGGTAAGCTATCAGGGCAGCTTATACCCTTCTTTCAATGGAACCGGCCACGAAATATAGTACGAATCTCGGTCGCGCTCGAATATCGTGAACAGTGAAAACGGACGGTACACGCGAGAGGGTGGCCGATCATCGATTTGTCGGGCGCGAATTTATTAGAGACATCAGCGAGTCAACGCGCGGAAATAATGGCGATACGAAATGCTCGTGCGACCGGCCAATCGATAACAGGCCAAGTGGACTCGAGATTACAGAGAAAACCTAATTGGTGCATACAAACTTTCCCTGAACGCGATTGCGCTCTAAACGTTCGTTATTGATATCTTCTTATTTTACTATTATTTGCTCTTAGCTCTTTCATTTTTCTTTCTGGAAATATTTACCTATCACGAGGAAAATGTAGGATCGTTACGTAAATGACACGAACAATCGACGCAACGACTGCTTCCAGTTCGAAAGCTCGAATAAGTCCATCCTCCAATTCTTCAGCCTGAATCGATCGCCCGTCGCCGTTTTAGTCCTTTAAATATCGAGTCCGCAGAATAATAAATTCCATCGGCCGATCGTGCACCTGACGCTAATTGCGACCGTTTCAAAGGGACAAAACGCATTAAGGACACAAATAAATGATTTTCCTAATCAAGACTGTATGGCAGTGGATAAGATAACCAGATCCTCTATGAGTTCTCCCCCAGAGCGATACGAAACTGCCATACAAACGTTTGAAGGGAAGAGGGAAAAATTTCAAGTGATCGGTTCGATCTGATTTCAGCCAGACTGGGTACCTCCCGAGGTATTCGAGATGGTGCAAGAGGACAAAGCCCGATGCATGAGCGAGCACGGTACCACGCAAGGTTAGTATCGCGAGGATACGGTTAATCTAATACGGTTAATCAATTAAAAATAATTGGTCGATTCGAAACGTAGCGTTGATCGATGAAGTTGACAAGGGGCACCTGACGGATGATCCGGCGATCACCTGCTACATGTACTGCTTGCTGGAAGCGTTCAGTTTGGTAAGCTTAATCACAACCAACGAATGCTCCATTCGAAGCAACGATTGTTCGAGGAATCGTTTCGTTTAGGTCGACGACGAGGCCAATGTAGACGAAGATATGATGATGGGTATACTGCCGGAGAGTCTTCAAGAGAGGGCGCAAGCAATTATGTCCAAATGTCTCCCAGCATGTACGTTTCTAGCTATTACAGATCCGAAACTTCCACTTTCAAATTCAGTATCGGAAAGTGCAAGCTTGAAATTTCTCTAACCTTTACCGCGGTTCGATTTTACAGCGGGCACCGACAACTGCAATAAAATGTACAACCTCGCCAAATGCGTCCAAGCCGCTGCACCGGACGTAAGTGCCTTTCGTGTACTTTACAATATAGCGTCTTAAGTTTTCATTATGATAGTACACCGATAGCAAGTCGTTAACTCGCGTGAAAGTAGACCACGTATAGGTATAATATTACCTGACAGCCACTCAATTGCGCGAAGAAAACATTTTGATTTTTAAATGGCATGCACGCTGATGCGATCAATCTCTATCATTTTAATAATATGGACACACCGAAGCGAACGTAAAGAAATTGTGCGTAAAACGGCATGCAAACGGTTTCTCGCCGTCCAAGCAAAGTTGTAACGCCATTTCGACGGGTGCTGTAATTCGCAGATCATCTTCTTTCAGATATGGTTCATCGTCTAAGGCCGGGACAATAAAGTTTCATCGTGGAGCGACGGAACGATATTTCTTCGACGCTCAAAGACCGAGGTGTTAGAAACAGCAGTGAAAAATGAAACAGCGACAGAAAACAATTCAGAAACAAGCAACACGTATGGACGAAAAAAATTGAAGAATCGGACGACCCGTATAGAGGTGGTACAATATTAATAAGAGGAACAATAATCGAAACTGTAATCCGGGTCCGTAACGAAAGAATGGAATTGTTGTTCAGATCAAATATATTCGGCCAGCGTACAAAAAGCAAAAAAAGAAATAGAAACATCGGTTGGTCGACTTCATTTTCGGATTCGTAACGAAGGCAAAATTCCAATGAATTTTTTCTGACTCGAACTCTGTCGGCTTGTCTGAAAATGATACGTATCCCGTGTGTAACGGTGTTACGTAATCAACGATCGGAGCATTGGTGGTCCCACTGATACTGTATAATCTGCGCGACAACCTAATTCGTGAATGTCTTCGAACACGGTGTAATTACATGCTTGTGCACGGAACACCGAATAACCGCTTCCTCGATCCTTAAACCATGCGCAAAATGCAACGCGACGTCGTTAAGCGGTATCCTGAACGTCTCGGGGATGGTTCGATAACTTTGCCGATACAACTGAGCGTTACGCAATATCGTTCGCAGCTTAGTTCTGTTTCCACACAACAACTGAAGAAACTCGACAATTTTTGGAACTTTTTGGTATTTCGTGGCGCCTGATTTGAAATGTACTCGGTCCACGCGTTTGAAACGTAATCCACTCGGTCGACGCTTTGCCGACGAAAGCGTTTACGAGTCACAACGGTTGCTAAATATTCTAGGACTGCGAACGGCTCGTATAATTATTCATACATACATATCGTTTCCATCGAAAGGTACATCGACGTCATATGGAAAGTCGTTATAGCGTGTCGGCGGAAAAGTTTGCGATAGGTCTTGCAAGTTTTGCCGATGTTCGACCAATCTTACTTTCACCAGAACACATGTGTTAGACAAATGAAGAGAAAATGCCGTTTACACTGCTGCAACGATTTATCATTCGAACAACTAATGTTCCTACACTATTATAATACAGACACTAAACGTCTACTGTCAAACAAAATTCTCATGCATCCTCGTGCGTAAATAACGTAAAGGAGGATAATGAAGGAGGGGAGTGAATATTGGCGAGAACGAGATTGAACCGCGCGTCGCGTAACGAAAATTCGAATTGGGCCAAGAGTAACGCGAACGTTTCACCAACGGTTCCAGATGCAATGGAAATACATAGCGCGTCGACGCGATACGTACGATTTTGACCGATGTTCGTTCCGTTTCGCCCGCAAAACAGAGTTAGAGTGGCTAAATGTATCGAAACGTTGCCCTGATTACGGGGAAAGAGTCTTGAAACGTCTATTTTCAGTCGGATACTGGAAATAGTGTTTTTAATGAAAGGAGGCACGCGATCGGTCGGACGTTGCTCCAGTCAGGAGTCACGCTTCGAACGCGAGAACTCGCAACAAGTAGAGATCCCCCGTAATGTCCGTGTAATTGATCGAACCAACACTGATGTAACTTCGATATGTACCGTGCGAATTGTCGTGCATCCGCGGGCCAGCGTGGATAAGACGACGAGCGCGGACGGGACGGCGCGGTGGACGGAAGAAAATCAAAAGGCAATCAAGTGCGATACAATATGTATGTACAGAAAACAGGACAGGCGAAAAGACTAGGCTGACTCGGTGGTTACATGACCAATACCTTGAGGTCGATCGAGTGGATAGCGGTGTTGTGCGACGATGCGTGTTCGTTCGCGTCGTTTCCGCAATTCGCATTGTTGTTAACATTCGGCAGAGAGCCACCCGGCCTGAACTGATTTCCCAGGTTAATGTGCAGGTGTTTGCCGGTGGACTGGGGTGGGCTGGCGCCGGCACTCTTCACGGATAGCGGGGTTTCCATTACCCCGGATCCCGTGGGACTGGCGCACACCGAGCTGCTCGCCGAGGCAACCTAAGCAGGTCCATCGTTCAATATACTTCACCACCAGCTTTGCTCGCTTGCTGCATCGACTAACCGATGCCTCTCTTGCCTTTTCATCACGGCTTGTGCTATGTGTATTATGCTATCCACCGCCAGAACTATCTCCTGCCTAAACGCAGCTGTTTTTCTAAGTCGTATCTAGTTTCGCGATTCACCCTTAGCTCGCATTAAAACAAATCTGCGCGGCAAGACTATTTGCGAGCTCAGACTCGAAAGCTCCCATAAGGGGATGCACGTAGGTAAATGGGCAAGATTATCGAGACGCTGCAGCACAGTCCGCTCCCGACAGCCACCCGAAGTTTTTCAGAACTGCGCAAGGGCCAACGGTTATTAAGAAAACCCCCAACTCGGTGAATAAACGGTGAATAAACCGTAACGGGATTCGAGCGTGAGAACGCTTCAATACGTTCTAGCCGGAAATCAATAACATTCAGAAGCTCCAACAGTTGGTTACGTTACGAGGAACGCGTTTCACGTGAACGTTGAAACGACGCGATCGCCAAGGGCCGTCTTTCCCTCCGCGGGACGTTACCTTCTCCTTCGATCTTGATCGTTAAAAGACCACGGGTAGCTTCTATGCATTTTATACCGTGGTCAGTGGCATTCTTGACCAAATCTTTATACCATAAACAGTCACCCCATCTCTCTCCCCTATCATTCTTTTCATGGTTTCATAATCGATTGGATCCAATTCCTTGCTCGTCCTTCGAGTCAAACGCAGAACGAGAAAAGCTTGAATGAGTTGTAAGAAAACATCTTGAGACGGTGTAACAGACCCGATGGGCATGAATTTCGTATCTCTGCGACACGGTGGAAAACGGAGGAAAAGTCGGGCTACGTAAAGCTGCATTCACAGCTCGCGGTGCAATTACACAATTTCTCGCGGTGAAAGTATCCTTTTTTATTTAAGGGCAACCAGTTTTGCATCGGCCAAAGATCGACAGACAGTGCGTTAGAAACTGCGTTCGATGACTTTTAAATACATGTTCGTCCTATTAGCAATTCCTTTCCGATGGGGATCGATCTACCGGTAGTAATGTCAATATTAACAATACCAAATGGAAATGATTATTTATGAAAAACAGAGAGACTTGCTCGGTGAGTAAATCCAATCTCCACCCACGATCGCGGATTTTCGAGGGGATCAGAGATCATTTGAAAACATGAAATATTCTCGCCCACGAAAGCCAAGTTTCTGTACGCGGAATGTTTTTACGCGCAAGCGCGCTTACGCATGCACACCGTTTTTCCGACTCTCTTTCTCTCTCCCAGTCTCTCCTATTCCTTTCATCGATCATTGTTCTATTTTATGCGGCTCGCAGAGATCACTCGTACTATCCCCTCTATATCTTCCATCCCTCGAAGGTTTTCAGTCGAAAGCATGCAATACCACCGTGATTAATCTTCTACGATGACCGATAAAAAAAAACTTGGTCATTGTAAACAATATTTTCGATGCCATACGCAAGAGTATACTGAGACCGTTTTTCCCATTCGACTCGAGTTTATTAAGGCACGCACGGCTGGCACACTCTGGCTCTTAAGATTCGACCAATTAATAGTCGCGGTCGCAATCGTTATCAAGGCTGTTAATGGCACAGTGATTCAGAGACGTACAGTTCGCTCGTTCGATGAAAAATCACCGACCGGATCAAAGATCGTGCTCCAAACGCAAAAAATGAACATTGAATCGTCGCGCATGGAAAGCGATCGCGCTTCTCAATTAACACTTGTTTCGATATATGTATACCAAATTATCGATAATGTCCATGTGGAGAAACATGAAAAAAAAAGAAAAGAATACATTTTTTTTTCGTTTGAGTCAAAATTGAGTTGAAAATTCATCGAGAGAGGGTGATTCTTTATGTTAAAAGGTGTCAAAAACAAAGAATAATGCTTGTTCAAAACACGCTCCGTTCTCAAGAAAATACGTCCAGTGTACGCGTAATTAAGGCTGTACATATACGAGCTACCGGTCGCACGTGGTGCGTTGTGGCTTGATAGCGTACGCGGAAGTAAACGACTACGAATTCATGACTTTTCACTTGCTGTTAGCCACGAAACCGCCCATGCTCCAAAAAGCTGAGAAATAATAAGCGCGTGAGACATCCGACGGACTCCGGAAAATGCACGTGTAACAGCGCGCGCGAATAATGGTTAGCGCATTGTAAATAACGCCGCGATATCGGTTCATCGAATACGGAACTTTAACGTAGCAACGCAACTTCCGCAATTGGTACAATGCCGGTGTTATGTAATCACGGTATATGGTTATCGGTCCCTGACGCTGAAAAAAAGCGGCAATTTCACACGACTCCCGCGACCTGCCGGTTGCTCTGGAATGTAAACGAAAGAGGACGCTACTTTCGAGCAACAGAAAAACGCGATCCGTGTTTCGCCAAAATATCACCGCTCTTCTTTGCGACCGGCAACAAAAATCACATGCTGTATGGGTGTGAAGAGACGGCAGAAAACATCGCGGGTACTTCCGGTTTCATCGTGCTAAAGCATGAACACCGAGGCAATTCGCGCAAAAGCGGGACGATAGATTGCTTTCAAGTCCTGAACCAAAAGTATCATTCCTAGCACCGAGCTTGCAAAAAATTAGGCCGTCGACCGACTACTTGGCATACTTCAAAACCCGGTCACACTTCGCTAGAAGATACCATTAACGTTTCCTCTTCATACAACAGACCGAAATGCACTTTGAATGGGGGCTCCGTTCCGAATCGGACCCGAACGGACGCGGTTCTCATACTTGTAAGTCAACTGTGCCAATCGAGCTAATCCAACCGTCGTGACGTTTGGGTCCCGAGAAATGTTTGAAAGCCGGTGAATGAACAGGAATGACCAGGCAACATATGTACTTTAAGGAACGATAAACTATCGGGAAAGTTCATTCGGTCACGATCGATCGCGAATAAAAGTATGGCGCGTAAATAGAGGCACAAATATGATGATCGTAGGGATGGCTTTAGAGGCTTCTAACTTGGCTTGGACGACGAACATGTACACAAACGAAGAGTTTTGTGAATAACAAACGCAGTTGCGATGCATTCACCTGATCGTACGTGGCTACATTCGAAGAAGAAAACGAGATATTGGCGAGTTATCAGCACGGATGCGATCGTCGATCGCGCGCGTATGCGTTTATCAAAAATTTAGAGGATGGACGGTGGCGACGGACGCACAATACGTTTAGCACAAAACACCGGAGAGCGTATACCCGTTTCTCACACATACGCGTATTCATACATTCTCGCACACGCAACCAACGGAGACGTATACGCATCCGTTCGCAAAGCCATGCCAACGAATAGGAAAGAGAAACAGAGTACCAACACGGATGAGTACATGTAGTTTTGCGCATTAAGCCAAATACTGATAGTGGCTGGTGGTAACACTAGTAGTATACACACGACCGTGTGCGAGACGAATATTCGTATAGAGACATACACATAGTCGACACGGCGCAACGAGGAGAGTGGAGAACACTTTGTTGTTTACGTTCTACATATGAGCCGAAGGAGGTGCACGAAATTATCAAGATATGTCCCTCAATGGCAAGGACCTACTGGGATTTTCTTACTCTGCTTGTGACATCCGAAACCTCTCGCATGATCGCCTCGAACGCCGCTCTTTCCTGCGCCTCCTTCTGTTTGTGTAGCGCGATCTTGTCACTGAATTTCCGTGGATTCGCCATGATGGCTGGTCACTAGATCTCTCGACACTCGCGAATATCGTACACTGTACACTTATCGTTATATGCCCTCTGACCCCTCGCACGTTTCCCTTTTCACCGATCCCACGAATAAGGACTCCTTAGGTTTCACCACGTTAAAACCCGTAACCCACTGCCTCCTGGATGGCACTGCCGATCACTGATACGTAAGATTATGCGGCGCAGCGCGCCACGCGCATCGCGCAGGAGCCGTATTTCGCGGGCTCATTGGTCACACTGAACTCCCACCATACTGACGTACCCGCAATAAAAAATTGGCGACACTTTTCCGGAGTGTTCCGAAAAGAACAACTCGCTCTTTCATTTTCTGATCTTTTAACGCTGTCGATAAAGCAGATTAGCTTGCACATTTTATTATAACGATTCCGTGGTCATGAAAAAGCCATGCATCATTTGCTTGCTAATGCGTGCTAAAAATGCATTATACTACATTTTCTGCTTTTGGCTCTTACAAAATACTAATTTGCTTCTACTTCTCTGCGGCAATTGTTTGTATATATCATAAAATTATATCCTAATACTTTCTGTTAAAAGGCAATGATGCTTTATTCTGTAATTTCAACATAATGGAAAAAGTGCCTTAATCATGAAAGAATTGCTTCTACCATATCGATCGAAAACAAAGCGGATTCATCATTGATATATCTGGAAAAATCTCAAAGCGCCACTATGGTTTGGAATAGTTTATATTTTTCTTAGAAAGGAAAAAATTGTTGAATACTGGCAAAAGTATTCTAAAACGTACCAAAATTTTAATGCAGTTTATAATATTCGTGTTTTCAATCCTTAAGGGACAGATATGTTACTGTTGCGCCTATTATAAATAATTTTACATATTTGCAAAACATTTGCTCTCGCACTAAGCTTTTTGTTACGGGATGTCAATCCAAATGACACATTTCGATAAAGATATGTTCGTTGAATATTTACCGGTAAATGTGTACAAGGAATTAGTTAATGCTTTGGATAAAGACGCAACTTGGATCACATTAGCGAATCATGTAGCGGAACAGCTTCAGTATCCATGGTAAGAGTAGAAGTAACGTTTCAGAGAAGTGGAAAAATTCCCATTGAATAACAATAGCATCGGTTAGTCAATTAAAGTTCATAAATTTGTATGCAGCGCATTATGGATAGAGTCTCTGAAGGAGAGCAAGTATCCAGGAGATTCTCCGGGGCAAAAGCTACTTTCTGAACTAAATATTAAAATGTGCACTGTAGAAATTTTACGGATGTTGTTGGATGACTGCAAACTTTATAAAACACTGTCCATTATATCCGATCCAGGTATAAAGAGCTTTATTAGAATTATTCTCTCAATATATTATAAGCCTAATGTTTCATAAATATGATTTTAGAACCATTAAACATTATCATGCATCCGACGGAACAATTGCAAACAGACATCTTAGACGTACCATTCGGACATCGTCTTCGTTTATGTTGTAAAGCAATTGGAATGCCACCACCGAGTTATGAATGGTACCATGGCGATAAGCAATTGCAACATTGTACTTTCAGCGAGCTGGATATTATTATTTCTAGGTATATATTTACTAAAAATGTGCACAATATTTTGCACCTTTATGAATCTCTGATACTGTAAAACTTGTTTTATATACATGTATATATTCAAAGTGCCACTCAAGCAGGTCAATACAGATGTAAAGTATGCCAAATAAAAAATGATGGCACCCTTGTATCGGCTTTGACTTCAAATGCTGTAACGGTATATGTCTCTTCTATACCTGTTATGATAGAAGAACAGCCACAACCTTTAATGGAAATGAAAAATGGAGAATACTTTATGATTTCTTGCAAAGCAAAGGGCTACCCAGAACCACGGTATCAATGGTTCCATGATAATACCAAACTAGACGGCCAAACATCTAACATCTTGCGCGTATGTGAATAATTATTCCTCTCTTTCCTATACTACCATTGAATAATACTTTGATATTTATAACTTTAGATAAAACGCTTCAGTTCCAAGCATGAAGGAAAATATTACTGTCGCATCCATAACGACTTCAGCGAAGCGTACACGCAAAACTCTCATGTCATGGTAAAAGTTCATAGTAACAGTTTCATTTACACTATTATACCATATCATACTTTTGCAAATATTTTAATCATATTTGAAATTAAATTGTTCTATAGATGGATCTACCAAGATTAAAAGCAGTTGCAAAAATAGCTTTAATTATAGCGAACGAACAGTACGATTGTCACGAGAGTCTGTTAACGCCTAAAAATGATGCTGCAAGGATTGGAAATCTTCTTAAAGAGATGGGATTTGAAGTTATTTGTCTAATCAATTTAACTATTACCCAAATGAAAAATGTGATAAAAGTATTTAGCAAGGCTTTAGTAGAAGGAGTATATGGTAAGATGCAATATACAGAAAAGAAGATACATTACTAAACAAAATGACATGTCTTTTGTAGGTTTATTTTACTTTGCTGGTCATGGTTTTAAAATGCAAGAAAGTTATATGCTTGCAATAGATGCTCCAGAAGTATATCTAAGAAAGGACGCAATATGCGAAAGTGAATTGTTATCTGCATTTCTTGAAAATGACCCGGAATTATTAATTGTTATCTTAGACATGTGCCAAACTTTGCCCTCAAAGCAAGTTCTTGATCATTCCTTTTTGCTTTCTTTATATTTACCGATATTAAACTAGAATGCTTGCTTTTAGAGAATTTAACCCTGATATTTACCATGAGGTGCCAACAGTGAACGAATACAAAAGTAAAAAGAATCTTAGAAATTTAATTCAAGCGTATTCTACATCCAGTCACCGACCGAGTTATGAAAGAGCAGACAGCAAATATGGTTTATACATGACACATTTGAGTAAATATATTAATAAGGACATAACAGTCGCAAAATTATTCGAGGAAGTGGGAAAGTGTAAGTCCCTGGAGGTATACATACATATACATATGTACATGTTTAACAAATACAAATGTATCGAGCAAACTTTATTTTCGCTGCAGCTATTGATAGTTGTTTCAAAGGCAAGGAGCGCAATCAAATTCCGATGTTTGCATCTTCCGTTACAAAACCGTTCCGCCTGACCGATGCTATTTATACAAGTAATTCAATTTTTACTGATATACGTTTCTGCTAATTCTTTTTTCTAATATTCTTTTAACGATGTTGTAGGAAGACGTCCAGCTTCCGTTGATCATTTAAGTAAAATTGCATCATTTTCAACACAAACAGTGGATATAGTTTTTAAACAAGCGGATGTACATAGCACAGTTACGATATCGCTGTTCATGGAACCGTACTTGAATTTAATAAGAGTGAAAGGGCTCGATTTGCAATATGCAGAAATCAATTTTTTCAATTCGGTCCCAGCAAAGCGCAATAATTTGTATCAGTACCAACATAGCAAAGAGTGTTGGGTTCACAACCCGCAGGATAACGAGGTATATACTTTGTTCTTATTATCAAAAATATTTCGCTAATGGAAAACGGTTTATTGGTATATACAGGTGTGTTACTATCATACTGATTTATGTTACAGGGACCACTAGTTGTAACTTTGTCAAAAAATGGAACTCCTGTTGGTGCAACATTATTGCACATAAAAAATTACATACCCCCTTTATTAAATATTATAACTACCTGAAAGCATTATATCTATTTATATGTATAGTTGGAAAGCAGAACACAAATAATTACATGTCAGGAAGATATCGACGAGATATATTTCTATTTCTTTTAGTGCATAAATATTGTTTGCTTAATGATTCTGCCATATAGAATTCAAATGCTGAGAACATTATACACATTCATGTATACAATTGATATATATATACACAAGTGCAAAGCCGATAATGAATTTGTAAGTAAAAAATTGTATTTAGATTAGTCATAATAAAGTGTGAAATGATTTGCTAGCTTTACTATCCAAGGTCCTCCTACACCATCTATATATTTCCTTTGAAATACATAACTAAAAAATATGTTCTCTTCAATCGAATCATCGTTATCTTTTCTACACACCCCAAGTAAAATTATTTCAAGAACTTTGTCATCCTTGCCTATAATAAAATCACGGCGCATTAAAGTAAAGATAAGTAAACCCAATACTACTTTACTATGAAGTTACCTTTATACTTTTTTATACTAATCTTCCATGGGATACACGCAAAATGTCCAGAGTTTAAATTAATCAATTCTCGCTGACTCGGTGTTAACCGACTAACTCTGTGCTTAAGTAGTTTTCCTGCTCTTTCTTTTACAATACCATCTAACGCATCATAGTTCTGTGTAGCTAGTGCATTAGATATTATTAGGATTGCCTAGAAATATATTTATTTACACTTTTATCATTATCAAGTGTATATATATATGTATATACTATTTATATAGAACTGCGAGGTTGATGAATGAAAGGCACAGCTATAGCTAACGTAAAATTCAGTGATTTATATTTAACATTCAATCAGACATATGTATACATATGCTATTTACATTACACTACAGGTAATGCAGCATTTAACATACAATACCTGTTTAGCTCCTTTTTTGAACTCTCTTAACCTAAAATCTTTGTCGATCTTTCGACGAATAGTCCAGTACGAAATAAGAAAACGTATTCTCGATGCAGCAAAAGTTGTTCTTGATTGCCACATTAACGGTGGCAAGCGACACTTTGCAGCTTTCCGTTCAGGATTAGTATTAAGAAACCTGTGTATAGTTAGATTTGAACTTGTCAAATTCGGGTTTCTCATCAATTCTGTCCAACAATATATTATTTGTTCTTTCACTTGAGTTCTACTGTATGTACGAAATGTTGCAAATTGTCGCATTGGCACATGATATACACATTTTGTCATTGTCGGCAATAACATTCTTATATTATCTTTCTTCTCTTGTCTCAGAACTAAGAATAAATCTTATAAGGTATTTCTCTAACTTATACGAACGATAATGCCAAGAAACTGCATATGAAATACACATTTTGCCATTGTCCTGCAACAATATCCTTATATTATCCTTCTCCTCTTGTTTCAGAACTAAGAACAAACCTTATAAGGTATTTCTCTAACCTATACGAACGATAATGCCAAGAAACTGGCTGTCTTTCTAATTTCAGGTATAATTCAATACGAATTTATGTTACAATTTTCGCCTATCAAATAAACATGTATTCCGATATTGTATATTCATTTGAATATTCAGTTTAATATCTTTCAAAGAGTGGCGCTTTTGGACGTGCATGTATACATACGTGAATCGTAATTCAAAAATAAAATTACATGTAGGATTCCTTTCACCTGAAGGTATTTTGGAAATAAAAGAAGTAGAAAATGAGGGATATCCAAGTTAATATAATTGGTACCACTTAGCAATATGTGTTTAACAATAACAACACTCGATATGTAAATCGAGAAGAAATAAGAAACTATCATCGACTATCATAGATATAATAAATACTTTTAACATCCTTTTATCCAATAGTGTAAAACTGTGAAAGGATTTAATTAGGAAGCAGTAGTGACGGAGAGTTATTGAGGATACGTACCATCGATAATAAACAATGGTCAGTACTATCGAAAACTGTCATCCTAAAATCATGTTCGTGGCGCCATCTCGTGTTTGCTGTTGGCCGAAGCATCGAAAAATAACATTTTGGGAACGTCGTTCATGAAATGCCGAAATCGTGTACATGGTGCCATCTTGTATGCGGTGTTGATAGTAACCAACGGCCTCTCCAAACAGGTGGATTTTCGCCGTTTAGGTTGACAGCAAACACGAGATGGCGCCACGATCATGATTTTGGAATATGTTTAACGACTAATAGTCTATAGTTGCCTATCATTGACTTCTGCAACCTGCAACAGTCTGGTTGGTTAACCTCTGTACAACAACTGTGTAATGTTATTAGCTATGTTTTGAAAATATTTGAAAGATCAATTATACATTCGAATTGGTTAATTTTTAATGATAAGCAATGAGGCTTACAAGTAGCTTGTTGGCAAAAATAGGTGAATGGTCCAAGAAATATGCGAATTTACCAGACCGCTACATAGAGCGGGTCACGGAATGTGTACGTAACTGCGTGCTTCGAAGGCTCTTTAATCATATTTTATTTACCACCGTCTATATCGTGTTTGTACTTTACAATAACAATCTACAGGTATACTGGAAACCACCACCTGGTAAACCACAATATCTTCAACGCAAAATAGTAGCAAGGAAAAAGTTACACTTCTCCATACATCGACCATGGACAACAAACTTCCAAACCGAAAATTTTATATCAAAACGTCGTGAATATATTCCGATAGAGCCCATTAAGAATTGGAGCTTCTTTCGAGGGGATCGTGTACGTATTTTGTACGCGTTATACAAATATTGTATAAATATAATGCATGATATTACTTTACAGGTGGAAGTGCTAGTTGGTGATGACAAAGGGAAGCAAGGAATAGTGAAAGACATTATGCAAGAAAGGAACTGGATTATTGTACAGGGACTTAATACAAAAGTTCATATACAAGGCAGGACAAAAGATTTTCCTGGCATCTGTGTGCGTATTGAACAACCGTTGCTGGTTACTTGCCAAGTTCAATTAGTAGATCCGTCAGATTTGTAAGTGGAACAATATCTGTTTAATAGAGTTTTATAAACAGGCTTACCCTGTGAATTTATTTTAGGAAGGCAACTCCGATAGAATGGAGGTACACGGAGGAAGGTGAACATGTTAGAGTATCTACAAGAACTGGTAGAATTATTCCAGTTCCAATATCGAGTAAAGAAACTATAGATTATAAGTCTTCGGAAGTGTATAATGAGCAATCTAAAGATACTCCTGCAGATGACGTAAAGGAACTAACATTTGAGGTACGTAAAAGTTGCGGTCCGTTAGAATTATATTATTTGTCATGGCGATCGAACGCTATCAATGGTATTATTGACCTGCAGGTAGGGTTGAAGACTTTTGAAATGGATATCATGGATAAAATGGGTATCAAAGAGGACCGTATACCAAAGAAATATTATTGGTATTAATTTTGCCGAGTTCATAATGTAATTGCAAGGCAAATTGTTTATATAAGCAACAGTCGGAATTGTAACAATAAACGTTCCAACAATCTTATACATTAACACCTCTGCTATTTAATTCTGCACCAAAAAGAAAAAAAAGTTTACAACAAGAGCAGAGTACACAACAATAGTACATAACAAAATATTTATTTTGTTGAAAAATATTTTTTATATCTCCATTGTTTATTGGATAATTCGTCGTGAATAAGCCGTTTTAATTAATGCTTATTATGATTATATTAACATACATATATATCACAGCATGATTTTTAACAAACGGCAGCCTAAAAACGAATGTCAGTCTACGTTTAAGTATGTAGTTCAGTGAGGCATTATATTAACATTTCTTCATTATATTATATAAGCCATTTTTCTAAATCAATTGCATCGCGGAGTTTTGCATGCTCTCCTTATTTACAAATTTTCCTCATTGTTTATTTCATACCTTTGCATTAATCGGAGTTGTAAGGTAGTATATAAGAATACACATTGCACCTTGGATAGAATTTACAGCGAAAACTAATAGCAGGTACCGAGGAAAAGCGTTTCGTTTTTTACAGCGATCAAGTCTATTCTAAAATCTAAAAGCTAATTGTAGCTGATGGATACAACGCAAAAATTAAAAGAAAAAGGAAAGATTTCCCTGTAGGGAGATCTTTATGAAGACCGAACTGTTCGCGCAATCGCTTAGCAGTATTATGTTCATATGCGTGTAAGCGTGATATAAACAATTGAACACTTTGCCGGCCGCAAACTTATCGAACCGCCGTTACGCTGCCGTCGGCGAGATTCCACTGCTCGCCGTCGGCAAGATTCACGCAGATCTCACTGCTTGCCGTCGGCCAGATTCATGCGGATTCCACTGCTCGCCGTCGGCGATATTCACACAGATTTCACTGCCTGCCGTCGGCGAGATTCCATTGCTCGCCGTCGGCAAGAGTCACGCAGATCTCACTGCTTGCCGTCGGCCAGATTCATGCGGATTCCACTGCTCGCCGTCGGCGATATTCACACAGATTTCACTGCCTGCCGTCGGCGAGATTCACGCAGATCTCACTGCTTGCCGTCGGCCAGATTCATGCGGATTCCACTGCTCGCCGTCGGCGAGATTCACACAGATTTCACTGCCTGCCGTCGGCGAGATTCACGCAGATCGCACTGCTTGCCGTCGGCCAGATTCATGCGGATTCCACTGCTCGCCGTCGGCGAGATTCTCGCGGACTCCACTGCTCGCTGTCGGCAAGATTCACGCAGATTTCACTGCTCGCCGTCGGCGAGATTCCACTGCTTGCCGTCGGCGAGATTCCACTACTTGCCGTCGGCGAGATTCCACTGCTTGCCGTCGGCGAGATTCCACTGCTCGCCGTCGGCGAGATTCCACTGCTCGCCGTCGGCAAGATTCCACTGCTCGCCGTCGGCTAGCTTCACGCAGATTCCACTGCTCGCCGACGGTGATATTCGCGCAGTCGTTCGTAACATAATTATTATTAAAAAAGGCATTAAGATAACTGTTAGAATTGAAATCAGGTTTCCCTGTCCGCCAATTGTTCCTCTGCAACGATATGTTTATCTATACAAACATCGAAACGAAGCATCACCGCTGGCGAAAAGAAGTGACGCGTACGTGACAGCGACCGGCAAAGTGTTAAGTAGCTTTTTAACAAAATATTCATTATTATTTTTTTTTTTAAATAAAAAACAAACATGATCCAAGTACTCGCGATAGTACAAAGTCATTGCATTTTCCAAGCTCGAATTTCAATGTATCGTCCCAAGCATTTTATAGCAAAGCATCGCTTAGAAATAAATGCATTCGATGATTATGAATCGTTCGAAATTTAAAACGCTGCGTTCCATTTGTATCGTCGTGACGTTCCTACGACGCGTTCGCTTGAATCGTCTATCATTCACGACGACTTGGTGGCAGGATGCCTGACTAGGAGGTTTACTTCGCCGTCGTGTAATTTCTTCATTAGGGACCAGGCTTCGATTCTCGACATTTTTGTTACATCGTAACCATTCACTTGTAATAGTTGGTCCCCTGCTTTTAAGGCACCCGTTTTTTCGGCGGCACCTCCTGCATTCAGAAATGAATTGGTACCATTGTTACTGCTTTCACGTATTGAAACGCTAGATAATCGACGAGACGTACCGGTGAATATTTTCTTGATTATCAGCGGTCTGTCGCCAAGCGGGCTGTCTCTCCCTCCTTCGAGACTGAATCCCAAACCAGCTCCGTCCTTGTACACCGCGACGACCGAGGGTGGACCCCACGCAGTGCCTTCTGTTGTATCATTCGTCTCGAATCCTGCGAACCGATCAGAAAAAAAACTCTCCTCAGTTATTCCGATTAAAGAAACTTTCGATCATTCGACTGTAAAAAAAGAAAAGAAAAAGAGGGAAACATTCAATACTACATCGAATAATCACCTTCGATAATAGTTTCGACGCTTGCTGTACGCGATTTCAATTTGCAGCCTTCTTCCGTTCTCGCTCGAGAGACAACCAACACTACCTCCGTTCTAGGTTGCTTGAGCACCGCGATGCTCTCCCTGTGCGTGAGACCTTGCGTGCTTCTGCCGTTTATACTAAGAATCCTGTCTCCTCTCTGCACACGGCCATCCTTGTCCGCTATCGAATGAGCGAGCACTCGATGGACCGTAATTTCCTTGATCTCGCAGTCCGCTCCTCCGGCTAGGGCGATGCCGACGCTACCAGTTGGATTCTCCTTGTGGAGCAACACCACGATTACGTCGTGAGCGCCCCGAGCTTCGTCCAGACTTGCTTCTTCGACCAACTGCGCCAGCTCTTGTTGCGATATCAAACTGGTACTACTGGCCAACGAGCTGATACTTCCAAACTGCTCGCTACAACATCTGTCCGCGTCCATGTCCGTTCCAATCGGGGACACGTTCTCGTCCACGCTGCTGTCCAAGCTGGGAAACCTGTTATGACACGTCCCAGCGGTTTGACGCGGACAGTTTGCTTCCAGGGCCCTCTTCATATCGGTCACGCTGATGCTTCTTCGACCAAGGTTCCTCGCGGTGGTTGGAATCTTCGATATCACCGATTTCGTCCTTTCGACTTCCGTCATCTCGTCACCGCTACTGTCGGCGTGTCTGAATCTTCGCGAGCTCGGCACCACCTTGGAGTGCACCTCGTTCCACGGTTCGTGCAACGCGGACGAACTTCTTCTCGCGTATCTGGTGTCCCTCGATTCCCAGAAAGATCTACTTTGAGCGTTGGCTGTCACGCTGTTCCTCTCTGTTCGCGTTTCGCCGGTCTGAGACCTCGATATCATTGTGTCCCCTTTCGCGGTTAGCATGTCCTCCAAGCTCATCTGGCTCTTGGACCGGCCGAAACTATCGTCGTTCACATGTATCGCCGATCTAGATCTGCTTTTCGTCGTGAGGATCGTTAGGAGATCGTTTTGGCCGTCCGAATGCGATACGCATATTCGTTTCGACCCTTCGATTTCGCCTCCCGAGTTTCTCGTCGTCGGCGACAAACCGATGGAAGCTTGCCGGCCGTCGATTACCGTCGATTTCTTGCTGTTCAATGCGCTACTCGCGTCCGGAGATTTCTTCTCGCCGCTAGCAGCCACTGCCTTTTCCCCCGCGAATCTGGCCAGAGCTTTAGCCTCCGTGCGCACCCACTGCTTCAGATCGTTCGAAGGTTCCATCGTCTCGATGTTGGAAGTTTTCACGCTCGGCGAGCTCGACGTTCTTTTCGGGGACCCCATCTTACACTGGCCGTTCTCCTTCCTCGAAGAATCGTCGTCCTCCGCCAAGAAATCCGTCACCTCGATGTAAGCAATTTTCACCTGTTGCGCGTTCGAGACAGTATCCTTGACACGGCTCCCCTGACAGCCATCGTTGCAATTGTCAGTGGCGGTCGATCGGCGCTCGTCATCGAGGAGCTTTCTCTGGATCAAAGGCGAACCATTGAGATCTCTGCCGCTTCTGCATCTGGCACTTGCCAGTATATTCTTCCGATTAATAGCCTCCACGCTTTGGGGCTTCAGTACTCGCCTGGACAGAGATTCCGCGCTCGCCTGCGAACCAGAAGTGAGGGTCGAAGAGGTGCTGCAGTTCGTATCTGTACTATTGGATCGTTTTAGCTGTCTCTGAGGTATCTGAGAGCTTCTGGGACTCGATTCGACCGTCGGCGGTCTGAAGTCGGAGCTGCTGCTGCTGCTGCTGCTCGACGACGATGCTCTCCCGGAAACGAACGTCCTGTCGCCTAGAATGTTCGACTTGCCGGCGAGCTCGGATTCTCTGCTATAGGCCTTGGTCGGACTGTCCATAATAATCGATCGTCGCTGGTAGGTTTCCGTAGAAACGTACGATCTTTCCGACGAAACTGTGGATCTTTCGGATGGGACCGGTGACATCGGCGGGCTGAATCCTCGGGAGATGCTACTCTGCGAGCTGCTAACCGCGGAGTCGTTGTCAGAGTCGTCGTAGTCCATCCTGGTTTTCCTCCTCCTCGCCGCTTGCGGCCTGTTCCGCGATCCTTCCGGCGAGCTGGCGCTCGACGCGAATTCAAAGCTGTAATCGCTTCTGGTCGGACTGCAGATGCTTTCCAAACTTTTTGGCGGGTCGGAATTTGTTGTCGCGGTCGGAAATGACTTTGCGCTGTTACTATTTACGGGGCTGTTCGTGGACGAGGAGCCGTAGACAGCCAGGCTCTTCCTTTTGAACGCTGGCGAATACTTGGAGTGAATCTGAGGCGCCGGCATCTTGAACAGCGTGGTAGCCTTCACGGGAATGCTGGCTGTGCTCGCGTTGCTCGCTAGAGAGCTTTGGGAGCCCCATTTGTCCTGAATGCTGGCTCTTGTTAGCTGCAAAGAAATGATTTGAAACTATTCGAAGATAGTGAACGACACGCGCGGAAGTGTTATGGATTACGGGAATACGTTTACCTGATGAAGCAGGATAGAGTCCCGCGATTTGATTTCAGGCAAATCAACGATGGGCGCGTCGATGGATATAGTTTCTTTTTCTGGAATAACCAATCCTCTCAATCTCGATATGGACCTCCTTCTTTGCTCGATCAGCTGATCCAGGCTGGTCCTTCTAATGTCCTCGGCGGGCCTCTTAAAAGTAGATGCTAACGAGCTGGTTCTGACGATCTGCGACCCCGTCGCGGGGTCCATCGTCGTGATCGAAGTCCGATCCTGCCCGTGAACGGTAGATCCGGAGAAGCTCGTGGCACGGGACAAGGCGGTCGTCGTGATAGGTTTTAAAGAAACGCTAGGGGACGCACCCTGACGCGTGGTCATCGAAGAGTAATTCTTTGCCACCGAGGAAGTCTCGAACGAGCTTATCAACGGCATTGTCGTCGTGCTGGCCGGTTTCTGTGGAACGATCGGGAATGTCTTCGACGCGTGGATAGGTGGCGATGCCAAAGGGAAATTGTTCTGCGTAATCGGCGAGCGTTGGCCGTACTTTTTCCCAGGATCTTCACCTTTACCGGAATCGGTCAGATCGAACGAGCTCTGCGTTCTATCCGCGAAGAAGGAGGCCCTGTCTTTCTGCCCGCCGCTCTTCTCGTCGCTGCAAACATCCTCCGTGGACTTGTATTTAGATAGCCGCCTGCCGTTGTTCGTCGCAGCAGCGACCGTCACCGAGTTAGGAAACAGCGGTCCGTCCAAGCTGCTCTGCGACGAGAACATCGCAATTTTATCCCTCACAGATCGCTCGGACTTGTCGTCCTGCCTCCACGATTCCCCGTTCAAGGAGTACTTCCGCGGCGACGATTCCAGAATAGGAACGCTTCTCGTGTACGCTGAGCAGTTTGCCTCGATCACCGGTGGTCCTGAAACGGTAACGAGCAAGCAATGTTTGCATCATGTCCACGATAGTTAAGAGTACAGCAATAAAGAGCGAAAGGATGGTTTACCCGTGAGCGGCAGGGGAGGAGGCGTGTCCGGGGCGCCTTTCCCGCCGCGATCCTTCGACTCCTCGATCGCTGCCGCGTCTTTGTGATAGTATCCTGTGATTTCGATCTTCTTCTCCGACAGCAGAATGTTACCGTTACTCTGATTCCCGTAGCTGGAATAGTTGCTCGCGGACGTGGACTTTTTAACAAAGTCGTCCGAGAAGTACGCGTTCGCGTCGCTGTTCGTCCCCTGACAGACATTTTCGACGCTCGTCTTGCCGTTTACCTCGATGCTCGGCAGGGCGATGCTGTTCACCACCTGGCAGACGTTCTCCACGCTCGTCAGACCGGCCGCTGCGACCCGACTGTCGGCCAGAACAATACCGCTCCCGCTGACCACGTTGCTCTCGAGCAGCTTGTAGTCCTCGCTCCTTATAAACGGCTCGGCCTCGCTGCAACCGAACCGTCCGCTCGCGATCATCGTCGACGTTTTCGCCGTCGCGGTGCTCGCCGTCACGAAACGGTACTGCTGGCCGCTGTCGCCAAACTCTCGGTAAGCCGTTGGAAACTCGTCCCCGTCCGGGGGCAGGCGCTGACCGCCTCCGCAGTTGTCCATCCTACCATTTACCGTCTCTGAAATCACACGCGAGACGGGGGGCTGGTTATCGGCAGCGCTCTCTCTCTCTCTCTCTCCAGAATTGGAAATCTACTGGAAACAATACCGTCGTTCTCGGTGAGCCTTGGAATTGTCTTTGCGTCGCGAAGCTCTTAAACACGCGTTCGGTCCAAGACTGACTCGAACGGACGTAGCTACTACACCTGGGCCGGCATTCGAATGCTTAAGGACAACACAACTTACGGTTGGAAGACTCCGATTGCGTTAAAATCCTAGTTTCCGTCGCTGAAACCGCGAATCTTTTTCTCCCGGCGCACGTTGAACCCACTTATGAATCCTTGACACGCGTTCTCGCGGCTTGCGCAACGTTCCATTATACTTTGTCGTTAATTAAACGTTAGGAATTTGCGTGTACGCGTAATCAATCGTGTACGTCCGTTCACCGTTCGTGACGAGTCCTGTTTTCGTGCAGCGCGAGCAAGTCGATGCAACCGAAAGATTTCATTCCGTTCCAAGCAAGATTCGGAACTCGTGCGTAAAAGTTGCTCTCGCGCATTCGACGGAGAGAGGCCGGTGTCGCAATCCCGCGCTCTTTCGATCCGTACGCATCGTTGCTCTCGCGAACGGGAAATGTCGCTTAGCTCGTGCATGTCGAATATGCGAGATTCCAGTCGCTGCAGGAATGTTTAATCAAATCTGGCCACCACCATTCGCCGATAAGCCTTGCAAGCTATTCGATGGATAGTTTCTTAAACATCC
Source organism: Holcopasites calliopsidis (assembly GCA_023838395.1). Taxonomy (NCBI): domain Eukaryota; kingdom Metazoa; phylum Arthropoda; class Insecta; order Hymenoptera; family Apidae; genus Holcopasites; species Holcopasites calliopsidis. The sequence goes on along the minus strand of JALHAQ010000005.1, from coordinate 6,612,697 downwards.
ATTTCCCGTTCATCGTTTGTACAGGGAGAGCCGTGATACACCAGGAATTTCAATGTACGCGATCCAGATATTCCCGTTGCGCACGGCATAATTTAGTTGTGATTTGCATTTAGAATATAACTCTTTCTTGGTTGGCGTTTCAAAGGTTTCCGATAGGAAAATTCAGAGAGGACTTTTGCAATACTTAAACGCGAAAGATTCTTCGTGAATTTCCATTGTCCACGAAACAGTTGCGTCGACCTTTCTTAATGATCTACTTACAATTAGCTAATCGGTGTTCGCGAGGGAATCGCATGGCTTTCCGATCCCGAACGCGATCGCTCGGTTCCAAGGATTTCAACATTCTAACGTACTCACGGTAAACCGCGTACACGCGACTAGCGTTCGTGGGCTTGTTCGCTCGAAATCATGGGGAGTATGTATCTCGTACGCAGGTGCCGCCTCGGCCTACCAAAGTTTTACATAATTCGCTGGAATCGCTGTGCAAATAGAATATTTTTTCTGTAGCCACTTCCATTGACTGCCAGGGCATTATGCGATTCGTGGACAAGCTGCACTTACGAGTGGCCTATTTCCAGCCACGAATTTCTAACGATATCAGGGATGAGAGCGGTGGAGAACGGAAACTCGTTCTCGCTTGTAAGAAAGCTCTGACACGACGAAGAACGATATTGCTGATGATCGAGAGACCAGCTTCCGCGGTCAGCGACGGACATTATGCGCTCGCACGAGAGGACTCCTCGGACTGAGCCCTCGGCATCTCTGGACCGTGTACAGCTTACGAAATCCTACCCATCTCCGATCTGCCGGCTAGAAAGCCGTGCTCTCCCAAACAAGTAGGTTGCCGGCAGTCGATTCGGTGGATGGGTGTTGCATAGAAATTTCGAATCAATAATTGCGTAAATCTTTCATCGGAAATTGTTTCGCAGAATAATTAATGACTGGACAGATCGAGGCACTTACTTACAGTTTATGCCACGCGTCGTCGTTCCCAGCGAAATGACTTATGGCACAAAATCGAGGCGAGAAGAAAGCCACGTCACGCGATGGTTAAGAACTATTAATCGCGGTTTCGACGCGCGCTATTCACGAATTAATCTCCCCGACGTGTGTCAACCGTGCGAAGCGTCCGCGATTAAAACCGCGCGCGAGCCGCGACGATATTGGTCTGAAGGGTTGCGTGCCACGGGCGCAGGAGCAGGAAGCACTCTGCGCGTTCCATTATTGCGACCACTCGATATCGCCGGACCAATCTTTTAACCCGTGCACTTATCGCCGCGATCGTGAGATAGCTCTGATTGGATTTCGAGGTAAAATTTATGGATCGAATTATCGATACGAGATACGAGCGTCGCCGGTGCAATCGTGGATGCGATCCGCGTTCTAATGGGAGAACGTATTCGATCTGTCACCGCGGAAGGAATTTGCGGAGAGTCGACGCAGAAACCTAGATTTTTATTTGGATGCAAAGTGCAGGCTAAGGTGTCCTGAAACGGCGAGGACGTCTTTGCTTGTTATAGGATTCCTCTAGCACATTTGTACGATCCAAGATGCGCCAGGATCTAGCGATCGCAGCCGTAAATTGTATCCGCTATGATCATGCGAGTCGAGTTGAATGCAAAGTTATGTTTCCCGTTACGGATAATATGATACAGATGACGGTACTCTTAGTAGGGAGTTAATACTCGCTTGTCCTTGCCACCGCGAGATCCGAATCGCGACTCGCGTCAACGTGTCTCGAAAGTGTAGAACCTTGTACGCAGATTATTAATTATTACTTTTATCTTTTACAACGTCCGTGACGTGCCTTTGTTGCGTGACGAGCAGCGTCGTCGCAATGGTCGCTCAAACTACGGGTCCACCAGCACCGTTGCTTCGACTCACCATCTCCCATCCTTCATAATTTCTAACTAAATTTGTTTAATAATTCACATACTACTCGGTTTTCTCCTCCCCGAGTGCTTAGATTCATTTCGAAAGGTAGAACGCAACTTTGGTACATCATGCATCGATGCGCGTCAAAGGGTAGTCCATTGCGTTGCAGATCTACGTTCCACGTCTTTCAGCCGGATTTTCGCGCATTCATCGCGTCGGGATGTCGAAATCGATCTCGCCGGCTGGGTGACGAATCGGAAAGGTTACTTTCGTGGCAATCGTTGCGGTCACTGTTACTACATACTCCGTTTCGGCACACCCAAACGCGAAGGATCGCGTAATCGCGCGCTCTTCCCACATTATTCTCGATGTTCACGCGCGGGTTAAAGGGCCTGACCTTTGGGGAACGCGGTATTTTTAGGGCTGCATGCGTCACATTTTCCCACAATTTCTTGCGGTTACTTGACGTACCGCTGAACGCTTAACTTTATCGATGCTCGACCAACACTTTTCAAGCCAGAAATAAAAATGAAGAATAGGGAAACATGCGCCGTTGAAGCTGGCGAGCGCTGTACGTGCTCCGATGACGCCGACATCGGCCGTCCTCTCTCGTGGGAGCGACTCGCGGAAGAACTAAGAAGTGAATCACACCTTAAGAATCTTATCCAATTAAGTTTTTTCCAACCAGCATCGCTGCGACGGTGGCAGTCGGGGAAAAAAGGAGTATCGTAGTTAAGGGGAATAATTTGATTCGCGGACAGCGAGCGACGAGCTCTGCGTGCCCCGATATCGAATCGACGAGCTCCGATCGCCCGGCGCTTGTTCCTCGTATCGCCTAGCACTGATCGTACGAAACGAGAACGCGAGTTGCTGATCCTTTTCTCGAAAGCGGCGAGCTTCGGCTATCCTTTCTGGAAATTTCGGGGCGTTCGATCCAAATTACTGTTCGTGGCCCACTTGCGCATCAAACTGTTGCGCCTACAAAGTGACGCTGTATCGGCCGATAAAATTTCGTTCGATAACTGTGGTGACCGTTGACATCAACCTCGAGTGACACGCGTTGCGTTTCACTTTATCCGCTTATCGGTAGGGTTTGCTTCTCCGTTCCACATATGGCGAATTAAAAACGCCAGATAAGAGAACGGTGTAACGCTCGAACTCGGTAAAGCGCGAGGAACTCGGAACGAATCGCCGTAGTCGTAGAAACGAGAATCGTGACTCTGCGGCGTACAATAGATTGGTTCGGCTTCGGTCCTCGGAGCCGGCACGAGGTGTACATTGGCGGTTCTGAACGAGTTCGTGACACATCACGAGCTATCTCAATGTGAAGTTCGCAGGCACGATCGGGGGCGAATTCTTGCCAACTTTCACCGACCGAAGGACGGACGGCCCGTCGATTCGCAAGCATCCGCGGCTTAGCATCGTTGCTGCGTCGCGTTCGCGATCATCTCGCCTTTCTCAGCTTTGAAAAAGAAGCGGTGTCTCGCGAACGGAACGTCCATTTGACGGGAGGATCCTCGGAAACGTTTCTAGAGCTATCCAGGTGTTCGCTTACCTGCCCGCAGATTTTCTGCAATGGCCTCGGCTAAGTTCACGGTTCGAGTCGAGCGCATTCCGCGCTGAAAGCAAGAAACACGTGACGATGAGTGGACCTCCGACCGCCGTCTCAGAACTCGTCGTCACTCGACCGCGTTTTCACCACTTTTCCAGCCGCGATCGCCGTCGCGCCGTTGCTGGGGGTATATATCGTAGATGACGTTTCAATTAAGGAAAATTAGGTACGCAGCGTCGATCGCGAAACGGAAAACGCGTGCACGCAAACGATACGATCTAATGATAATGAATCGAGGTAATAGTTGACTGCTAACGGACACACAGCTGCACGATTAACACCAGTTGACCCAAAGTTTATTAAACATCGGATACACACATAGACGAACGAGAAGACACGCGTCTACTGTGCGCGTGTGCCGCGATCAAGCTCGACGAGAGCGAGCTTTCGGTTTCCCGGGCGAGCAACGCGAATCGAATGGTACAACAGCGTTTCGGTAAGCGAGACACCATTATGCGCGTTCAGCGATAATTGCGATACGCGGAAGACTAAAGATTGCTCTTTCGTTCCCGGAGACCTTGATCGTTTAATGAACGCTGCTCGCGTAGATCGGTATCTCTAGCAAACCTTTCAATGGATGCTAACAAACCTTTCGACTCGATCGCAATCTCGATCGGTGGCTGCTCTCATCTCGGAGCAGACCGACAGAAAAGTGAATTAGATTGCTATAATCTTCGTCCGCACTGTTCGATCCGAACCACCGGCGATCTCCAGCTTCTAGGGGTTCGGGGCTGCGATTAACGAGCGTTCCGGCTACGAAATTGAGAACCCCACGACGGTGGAATGCGACCAACGCGATCCCGCCATCGCGTCGCGTTTGCTTCCGAATCGAACGTGTATTCTCGTTAAGCTGGAATTCAATTTATCGAGCCGTCCGCTTGACCCGACTTCTTCCTCTTGCTGTTCGCTTTCTACGGTACTCGTTTTAAACACGAGGCAGCGTAACTCGGCCGCAAGTAAAACGAACAAGAAAAAAGAAACTCGAAAAACCCTACTGGCGAGGACGGGGTAAACGAGACGGCGCAGCATTTCCCGACACCGAACTCTACTTCTGCATCGCTGGAAGATTAAGGTGAGCGATATCAGCCGTTTTTACGAGTTGCATCGTAAACGCCATCGCCCGTCGTGGAAGCCTAATCGACCGTTAAAATCGACCGCGTCCGTTCCAATTTTACAGACGGTTTAGTCCCGGCCGCAGGATGCTGTCTTTGCGAATTTGTAAAAATTTGAATAATGCAAAGGAGGAGGATGCTATCTCGTGTATACCTGTCGCGCCCGGCGCGGTGATTAAGACGAGCATTTCTCAAAGGACATCTCTCAGCGGCGCGGAACGGGAAGAGAAGCCCGACGAAAGGGTCGGCGGGAAGTTGACATTAAGGGTTCCGACCAAGGGAACGGCCAGCAGGGCATAAAAAGAGAAACGGAGAGAACTAACCAGTCCAGAAACGGCGAACAGGAAAGGGACAAGACCGGCGGGAAAGGGAGCGAGCGAGAAGGTGGCGGAAGGAAGGAGGGAGTTCTCGGAGATGTGGAAAGAGAGCAATGAAAAATAAGAAGAGTGGTTCTCCTCTCCGGCCTGAGAGGTTGGGAGCGGGTGGCCTTGAGCAGGTCATCACCTCCGGCTGCGCTGTGCTGCCGATGCTGGACCATCTTAACTTCTTCTTCTACTTACTACTTGAATCCTCCGTTCCTCCTCTTCCGACTGCTCCTTCACCGCCAGTCCCCTTTACATCGTTCCTCCTTCCTACAGGCCTTCTTTGCCTCTTCAGCTTTTCTTCTTCATCTTGGACCGCTCCTCCGTCCTTCCTCCTGTGCACGTTCCCCGCACTTTTCCATGGATCTCCGGTATGCGGCATACAGAACGACCCGTCCGAGCCAACTCCGCGGAGGGCTAGCGGATTCACGAGCAGTCGACGTTCCTTCCGGTGATACGAAAAGCGATCACTCTGCTCGTTCGGGTTCGCCGAGAAAGTCCCTTCGAACCGCATTTCCTCTCTCCCTGACACAATTTCGGCCACTTTGAATGGGGAGCATATCGTGCTTGTCGTCGTTTACTTCGAGAAGTAGCAATCTCGTTCCGGCTCGTGTCACGACAGCTCGCGTCGACTAATTGACCGGGCAAGATTTCGAAACCGACCGGCCGAACGGGAAGGGAATCACGCGATCGATGCACGCCGGTGTCAGCTTTCGCGGGTACAACGCTCGAACGAAAGCGTCTCGGTCAAATCGACGGGTGAACGCGACCGGTGCCCCACCGGCTTAAGTGAATAACAAAGATAAACATAATAATTATGGGAAATTACGGGCTGCTGTTGAAAACGGCATTGCGCCGAACGGGCCGATGCGATGCACGAAGGAACAGGAGAGAACACGTCGCCAAGCATCAACACCTGAAATCGACAGTTGTGACTTCTTTCGATTATCCAGATACATACGACGAAACGGCAATATTACTTTCGCGCGTCTATACTTTACACGCGACACATCCAACCTACGATTCCAGTGGTGCAGCGAACGCTCTCACGATCGTTCGTCTCACAGAGCAACGAATAGTTGGCGCCTGCTCGATAATCTGACCAACCTCACCCCCGACACGTACTTCCCATCGTGTCGTGCAGAAATTGAATACACGTATACACGCGAGCGTACGCACGCACGTGGCAATGTGTCCGATCAATGAGCTAATTGTGCGGTCCGCGCCGTGAGTTCTATCCATCTTATTCGCGATCGCGACTCGGTTACGGCGCGATGCGAATTGCGAAATCGGCCGATGGAAAACATTCGAGATCAATGCGTTGATCATGCGTGAAACCCGAACGGTGACACGTCGCTTTCGCAGACAGATGTGTTCTTGGTACGCCAGGGGAGCTGTCGGGAGGAATTTCTCGCAACGCGTGGACAGAGAAATCGCAGAGGACAACATTAAAGAATTCGGAGTGGCAGCAGCCGTCGAGCGTATGCCTGATTTCTCGCAGAAACAACAACGGAATGGGCAGGTGAAGCCCATCTGCGGTATCAGCTGCCAGTGTCCGAAGCATAATCTATTCTCGAGATTCGAATAATATCCTGCATGCAGAGGAGCGAACAGCAGCTGTTGCGCGCTTTCCTGTAGGCGGTGAGTGAAAGTGCAGCCTCGAGGTCAGCGCTGGCGACAAATTGAATTTTTTCACAGAATCCTTTGGTAAATCGACTTAACCGAAATCGAGACCGATGCACGGATTCGCCCTCTTCCAATCGAGTGACTCCGAGAATGATCGCGGTTCATCTCGTTTTCCCTCGATCGGTTTACGCGAAGACCGCTGGATGGGATTTAAATAAGAAAGCTAGCCGATTCAGAGATCTAAGACAGGGGGGAAAAGATTTGGAGCAGCTCGAAAAAGGCTTGGTGAGACCTCCGTCGTCTCGTCTGACAGAATTACTTCCCCTTTGCGGACGGAAACGCACGGTCCGGGGGGGAATCTGTTTTTAATCTTCAAGATGCAGGCAACGTCCTACACCCTACTACCGAAGACGTGTTCCTGCATCGCGTCGTGAACGACCGAATTGGTCTTTAACCGAGGCACTCGCTTGCGGTTTTTTTAACGGCGTTCCAGTTGGTGTGGTATCGCGGTGACGCAATCGATTCGTGAGTCAAGCTAGAATTATCCGTCGATGTTTAATGAATCAGCCCCGATTACGCGAAACGCTTCGAGTAGCGTGTTTCTCGCATTCCAACTCGTCGTTGAATTTCATCGTTAGTAGTCGCGCGGGCAGATTTGCTCGCGAAAAATCATCTCTATATTTGCCGATCGCGACTTCGCCGCGAACAAGACCGCATCATCGTGCTAATTGTGCTTCTCTATTCAAGACCTACCATACGCAGGGCAACAGTTGCCGGTACGATGCCTCTGTTAGCGCGTCAGCGCGAGTTGGCAAACGTAATTCGCGCGAAACGACTTTGGCGTACCACTTGTAAAGGTAAATGAAAAACATGGCGCAGACGAGGTAAATATTTGAATACCTTTTCAGTCACGAATCAAGCCTGTTCCCATGGATCGTCGGATAGCTGCGATTAGCCTCTCTCGCCTCCCCAGTTGTTTTCGTTGTCTTTCGGCTTGAGCGCACGGTTTTCGGCAGAGAACAGCACCAATTGTCATTGACGAACCGAGCACTGTGTCAGCCGAGCGCACGACGATTCGCGACTCATCAGGATTCCCAACTTTTCGAATACGATCCGTTTACGATCCAAAAATCGTTGAATTTGGACACTAAGGCACTGGCGAACACTCGACGAGACGATGGATCGTCGATTTCCTCTTCAGGAAGCGCAGGATAAAAATCCAAGGAAACGAGGCCGGAACAGGGGTAAACACGCGAAGGCTGCAACTCTTTTGGGGTAAAGTCGGTGGAAAAATATTTTGACAAGCGCAAGCAAGATGAAACGGCCGTGTAACGTTTTGACTCGGAGCGTCGAGAGTAGACTGGCGAACGCCTTTCTGCCTCTGCCCGGGACATCGCTGGCCATCCCTTTCCACCAATGACGAGGCTTCCTTGTACTGGTCCCACGGCGAGAACGATCGGAGAGGCGATCTTGATCGGTTACCTTCGAGTTAACTCGATAGGATCGTAAACGTGCGCATGCATATAAATCACTCTCTCGATCTCGAAAATTGCAAGGATTTTTTGGCCACTTCCCCCGTGTGCAGAGGTGAACGAGATCCCTTGACGGGTAATCCAGGAAGCGCGTGGAGCGTAGTCGATTGAAACATTTCGCTTGGCGATTCGAAAAACGATTATGCCAAATGTTACTTTAGTTTCGCGTTGAACTCGATGCAAGACCGTAGGGGCGCAAACCAGACGCGGGATAGATATCGATGTTTTCGATACGAGCGACGACGAGTTTGATGCGCGCCGATTGTCATTTGTCAGATCTCATTGCTGCCCCATTGAAAAAGCACAATCCGTTTCTGCGGCAACCGTTAAAACGCGGTCCGGGCACGAGAGAGTCCACTATATATTTCTATATTTTCCATCTGGTCTATATCTAATTCGTTCTCTAATCGCGCGTGGCTTTTCTATTCGCGATGTCACCTTATCGTCATCCAGTGCCGCGACATACCTGTACATCTTTTGCCACGAGTCTCGGCCGCACATGTCCCGCGACGGGGCACGGGCTTCAGACGCGAACGAGGCTACAACGTCCACGACCGACGTTAACGTTCAAGCATTCGGAGCGATGTTTCCGTGAAAATTTGTCTGCGGCGTGATGCAGGTTTTTTTTTTGTTTATACTTCCTTGCTGCACGGAGAGCATGGTCGTTTAATCTTGCACGGCGAGGAAAAGCCGAAGCATAAGCACGACGGCGGAAGGACGGAGAATTTGAAAACGATATTCCCGCGCCGGACCCTACGGTGGATTAGCTGCTCCCATGCGAAAGGCTATCGATGATGTATTATTCAACGCCTATCATTCTTGACCACGCGAACGAGGAATTTCGAAGACCTACATGCGCAACGCTGTTACCAGGCTGCCGTTGCATCGCGGAATGCTTTGGAGGTACGTACCTACATGTAATACATTAAAACGTTGCATGCATCTCGAGTTAGAATTTTACATTGTCGACGCGCGGTTCATACATGTTTCATGACCGAATAGAACCGTCTCGCGACTGCTGCGCTCCGCAAAATCATAAGCGCGTGTTCGTACATGTCCATTAGCATAGAGCTGTTCGAATAAGCAAGTTTGAATACTTTTTTTTTTTTCACTTCTACGCGGTACATAATATTTGTCCACGAATTCGGTCTCTAAACTCGACACTCGCGTTTTTCACAAATTTCTATTCCCGGCATCGCTCCGAAAGTTGTCCAACAACGTCGAAGAATTTGGAGCAAACGAAGCGTCCCGCTTCCGTTGCCAATGAAGCAAGTGTGCCACGTAACTTTGCGCGAAACGTGTTGATGTAATTAAGCGAGCGAGAACGAGCAACCTTGCCCGACAAGATCTCGTCCGTTCCCTTTTCGCGCGCGGATCCCTCGAAGGCCGTGAAAAGAATTCTCCCGCTTCGGGGAGGAACAGCGTGGATACCGAAACACCCTCGGCTGGATTTCAGCGTCGCTGTCGAGCGTTTCGCCATAAGGCGACTGGAGTCGAGGAGGCGGTAAAAAGGAAGTCGGTCAGCCCTTGAGAGCTCGAATTTCCTGCGAGTTCGAATGCGCCCTTGGCAAAGTTTTGCCCACCTTCCATTCTTCCTGCAGCCTTTATTTTGTCCTCGGCGTTGCGTTACTTTTCAATAACCGCGCGCCTCACGGTACAGTGTTTGGGGATGAAACGCAAAGTGCTTATCCGTGTTCCCCTCCCTCTCGAACCGTCGGGGGGGCTTTGTGCACGCTTACGACAGAGATTGGGATTGGCCGCGATTGGGTTTCCACGTTGTTCGGTAACGCGTGTAACGTGCGCGAATTACCGCTAGCCGGGATGCATTTGCATGCAAGACGCGGCGCGTGCCCCAATATCCCCGACAATGACGAACGTGACGCTAATGGCAGATGCATACTCGTAAAGGCCGACTCATTGTCACGCAACGTGTGCGAGCCTGCAAATTGTATCCAGAAATCCGACGACGGATTCGCGAATACGAATTGACCGTTCTGTAAGATTCCCGTTGGGAATTTCCATGCGCATCCGCACGTTCGCGGTAGCTGGCCGGGGAATGAAAAGAACTTTGAACCATGATCGCGTGAATCGCCTAAAATGAAAGTCGGCAGGCAAAAGAGTATCGAGGCAACGGTAACTCTCGAAGGATGATTACGCGCGCTCGATTGGTTAGCGCAAGAATGGTGACTGTGCAAAGCCGCGCGTGGGAAACCGGAGCAAGCTTGTCGAAAGAGCGTTCGCAGAGAAAAACGCTGAAAATGAAAGTCCTTGCGATATTGTTCCCCTCGATATGCAGGCGGATGTACAGCTCGAAACTGCTGTCCCTCGCCTTGCAAGTGGTATGCGTATTTTCTGACGGCGAGCAGCCGTCAGGGTCCGCAAGGTGGTCGCCGCGTTCTACGATGGTGCGAGCGCCGGTCGCAACAAAAAAAGAAACCGGTTGAGCTTCTTCCGTTTCGCGAACGAGGGGGCATCGGGAAGACTCTGGAGAGTTGAAACTTGGCGCGAGCGGCTCTACAAATGCAGAAAGAGAGAGCGAAGCCGGAGCTTTGGTATCGGCGTGGAATGCGAGAGATTTCGCGCTCTGCCTATGCACGAGTTCCCTGCGCGGCCAAAGACCCAACAGACCTTCCAATTAGAACCGGCCCAGGCTCGAAACGCTTCGTTTTCGAGATAATACAAGCTGAGCTGTATAGGCGCGAAACAATTGCGATCCCTCCGCGCCGCGTTTCCATCGATCGGAGAACCTCCAGCAACGAAGCGTCGCGCAACTTTTTCGTCGATTGTACGTCCTGAACGACCGAGTCGAAGGTTATCGCCGATGACTCGCCGTCCTCGCGGCAAGGATCGGAAGACACCGATCTCTTCGCACTGTATAAATGGCATGCGAGCAATGCCGCCGGTCGTAGCAGCGGTCGACGCCGCTGATCGGCCGGCGTTCATTGCGCAACGTGCGCGATAGGCTCGTGCCGGTTTTCCCGACAATAGTTCAATACCTTCAAGAGACAATTCAATCCAACCGCGATCTATGGTCGAGGGGGAGAGAGTGTTAACTGTAAAGGACCGATCGTCTCGGATCGCGGGAGTTGCCAGGCTGCTAAAAACCGTTTACTCTTGCGCCGAAAATTTGCACGAGCCGCATCCGGTTTCGAAGCACGCAATTCGTGATCCAAAATAATGATGCGCACGTAGCATCGACTCGGTGTGCATATTCTCTATCAACCGGATTACCATAGAGTTGAAGCGACGACGGTGAATTTGCTCGATGCAATCCGTTCCCTTCGCTGCACTTTTCGAATTTCTCGAAGCAGCAGGGCAAAGCGCGTATCTGCTCGAGTTCAAGTATGACTTACCGACGCTAACTGACTTGTTGTCGCATTGGAATGTGGTCGCTTCAATCGTATATAGTAGGTATGCATATTGGTCGCACGTAGGCGCGGAGCAGATCCTTAAGGACTGTGTCACCCTTGGCTTCTCTTGTGCTTTCGCAACGTTCAATGTTACTTATCCACGCGCGACACACTCGAAAATTCACGTGCGCGTTTCCAGGCCGGAGCGGGATCTCTCTTTCCTCGATCATCGTTCGCCAGAGGAAAAAGGAACAGCGACGACTGGTGATTATCGAGCAATAAGGCGATCGCAAGTTGGGCCGGCTACCTTTAGGTCAGCATATGTGTTAGCAGTGTAAGCAAGCACATTGAGCAGAGATCGCGGTGTCTTCGATTGGGAATGAAGCAAAGTGAAAGATCTCGAAATGGAAGGCGATTAAGGGGGAATGGGACCTTGAGCGCGGTCAGCCACTGCGAGAACTCGAGACCAGACGGCTAACCCTGGACCCGAGTATGCTCGATCGCCATATTGTTGTGGCTACTATGCCCTGGACAGAGGCTAACCAGCCACCCACACTCGCACCGTTCGCCGAAGGGCTAGAAAGCCGTATCCGATGGAGCGCGGTGACACCGCCGCGGCCGTCCGAGAATACTTTCCTCGCGAACCGTTTATCATGTCCTATCCGTCGACTATCCGTTGCTTCACGTAACCGGATCAGCTTTTCTTTTTCGGAAGAAAAACGCGTTACCCGAAACACCCGAGAACGGAATTAACAGGGAACTGCTCTTAGGCTCACGTCTGCGTTTCTGACAGGCGATTCGGAGACTCAAACATTGAAATTCAAGTATTCGCATCGGCGACGTATAGGTGGTTCTATTTAAGGTTCGAAACGAAGAAATCGGTACGATGAACGGAAGAATGTGAACAATTTCGTTCTGGAAATACGGCGAAAAGTGAAGCATCGCTTTGCTCGGAAGTAACGCAAGGAACATTTACTCTTGCATCGTAAAAGAGCCTAGAACGTTGGTGCTTCGTTAGCTACGCGAACTGGTTACTACTAGGCCAACGCGGCTTGCTTGCCCCGTACTTCTTCAATTATCCTTAACGGTTTCCTTCTCGCACCCACCGACCGTGATCGAGCATCCACTTCCGAGGAGAGTGGTACCATCCGGATTACCGATCGAAAGGAGTTTCCTTCTTTCCATTTCCATTCAAGCGGTAGATCTTTCGCCTTAGATTTTAGAACGCTGCTTTCGTGCGCGCGTTCTCAGTGATAAGAACGGAGCCGCATCCCTAAAGAAATTTGCCGAACACGGGCGCAGCGGCAATTATAAATGAATCGTCGGGATCCATATTTAGAAGCGGCAGAAGACTGAATCTTTCCTGCTAACATCTCTTTGCGGTAACGCGCGACTAAGATACGAGACGTATGGGCAGGCGGCGGTTTCGCTAGTAACCAGGGGTACCGAGGAAAATCGAGCAAGCTTTTTAAACGATATCGTTAATAGTCTTCTTCCCAAGCGAGCGTCGTATCTTTTGTGCGAGCAGAATCGTGATACGAGTTATTCTCGACAGGTTCGGAAGCGGTTGTTCTCTGGCCTTCGATTTCCCGCATAGGTGAGAAGCGATCCATCTTTGGCGGACAATGAGTATCGGCACATATCGGTCTGAACAGGAATTCCTCGCGTCGAAGGTGCGCCGTGCAAGCACGACCTCGCCTCTTGCTCCGCTTCGAATGCTCGTTGGCGAACACGCGTGCGAAACCGAGGAACCTTACCGGCAAGCAACGTACCGAGATTCATGCGTAACCTTTATGAGGCTCAACGCAAGGCGGAGGGATGCCGTGCGTGTCCCTCCACTGCATTAGAATTCCTTTGCTTTTGTCGCGCTAGCTCGCGGATTCCACTTCTTCTGCATCGATTTCAATGATTTGTCGAGAGATTCGGCAATCGAAGGGAATGCGGATCGACGCGGGCGGCGCTAACATTTTTGCGCAGCAACGTTTTAATAGGCATAAACCAGTTAGTTCTCCATGCAAGCTTAACAGGCTTTGCGAAGCCGGGAGCTTAATCGCACCCCATTAACTTGGAACGCGCGTTTCAATTCGGTCAACGACAATAAATAAATAATAACAAAAATGCCGCTGTACGCGTACTCACCGCTTGCGACAAAAGCGTCCTTCCTGATCGGCGACTCCTGGCGTTCCGTTTTTTCCGGCGCGGTAGGCTCGCGATCGCTCACCTCCTTGTTGCTGTCAAGCGAAAAACAGCTGCATTAACTTTACAATCTTGCGATTCTGTCAAATGTCGCGCCATCAAAGTCGGCCAACGGCTATCGCGCGTTTCGAACCGACCGGCGAAAGGCGGCAGAATCGAGTAAAAAAGCAGCGCAGGCTCGGAAACGATTAATACCCGATAGGATAATCGGCGGAGGATCGAATAAATACAGGCAGCGTTTTATACATTGTATATCGTTGCGGGTATCTCAATGAAGCTTCTTACAATTGAGACACACGACGAACGGTTGATCGCCACGCTCGATAGGCATAAATTAGCCTATAGGTGAACTTCGCTGGTTTCCTATACAGATTTAAACGTAGTCGACGCGATTGATAGGAGGCGGTCTAGCATCGAGGAAAGCTTGTCACCGTGAAATCGTCTCGATGGTACACCACGACGCTTTCATGTATTCGCGAGGGACTAGTTTCGAATGGTCGGACAATGCGTTTTTACGCACAAGCAGCAGCTTAGAGGCAATTGCAGCTAAAGCTGATGGAAACTTACGCGTCCGTGTATTCCAGGGAGTTTGTTTCCTCTTCCTCGCCGATCGTTGCTAAATTACTCTGCCAGTAGTAATCTCCGTCGTCGCTCTCGTCGCTCGACTCGTCATCGTCGAGTATCCGTCTATCGTCACGGTCGCGATTCGTCGGGCAATTAGGAAGATTTTGTTCCCCCTCGCGTCTACCGTCCGTCGCGTACGGTGATCCAATTTCCTTGGACTGCTTCGAATCCTCGTCTCTAGCGCATCCCGCATCTTCCGATTCGTCTATAGGTTCGTTAAATTTCGTAACCTGTTCGTTCTCGTCTTCCGAATCTTCTTCCGTTTCCGTCGAGATGGTAAGTGCAGTCCTAAGCTCGGGCTTACACCTTTCCGACGTCTGATTACCGCTGGCAATCGATTTCCCGTTAATTCTCTCGCTGTTACCGTTCTCAACCTTACCATTCGTGGTCTCATCCTCGTTGCGCGGCACCGAATTCGCGTTTCGAGGAGAAAACGCTTTGGCCTTTCTAATTTCAATGATCTCAAGCACCTTGTTCGTCCTGTATCTTTCGTTCTTTCGAGGATCATGGGACTCGGAGTCGTCCGTCTCCCCGTTCCCTTTCTTCTCTGTATCGTGAAACTCGCCGTGCGTGGAATTCCCTAGAAAATTTCGTTTGTCCGGAGTATTTGATCCCTCTTGCAGCCTCGTCGCCTTGGCAACCGCCTCCTCGAGCTTGCTCGAAGCGACGTCAGAGTTTAAACGCGACGGTTCGTCGGCCTCCTCGAAACTCGTTTGCCTGGACTCGGGTGACGAGGAGGGCTTTGCCCCGGTCGGGGCTGCGATTTTAGGTACCGGCGGGGGCGGCGGTGGCCTCTTCCGCCTGACCTTCACGTCCCTCCTGGGCAGCGGTTTCGGTGGTAGAACAGGTGCATCCTGACTGTCTGGTGGTTTTTGAGAATGTGTCTCGAAGGTGCGATCGTTGACCGATCGATCGACGCTCACTCTGTTCACGTGATTCCTGGGGGGCGGAGGCGGAGGCGGAGGCGTCCTGCCCTCGAGCCTCTTCGACTCGGGAAATTCCTCGTGGACACCGTTTACGCGCTCGACGACCTCGACGTCGTCCTTAATTGGTCTGAAATGCGTGGTCGAGTCGGCGGCTAGATCGGCGGTGTAAAAGAGATCAGGCCTCGCTTCGTGGCCGTAGCTAAGAGGAGCGTCCTGGAAGCTCAACGGTGGTTGAAAGGTGATCGTTTCCTCGATCAGTACCGTGTTGGGTGCGACCACCGCGGTGATCTTTTCGACCTCTCCTCGGGACTCGACGTGAGTGACCGCTTCGGAGCTGGCCAGCCGACGCAGCAAATAGTCGGGCGGGTTCGACGAATAATCGTTGTCGAAATTATCCAGGGGGCAAATCGCCTTGGATAGATGCGCGTCGCGGTCCGACGGACGATCCGAGTCTTGTTCGTTGGGCTGCTCGGAAGCGGTGGAAGCGGTCGAGGCGGTGGAGATCGTGGACACCCGATCGGACGTTGAAAATCGGTCTATCACGGTGGACATCGAGCTTCCGGTATCGTCCGACGTACTCCCGTGCGTCGATCCGCACTGAGACCTAGCGTCCATGTACACCATTGCTTCCGGAGGTTCCTAGGAATGTACGAACGTTAGCGTTTTGCAAATCACGATATCTCGCGAGCGTTCATTTTTATTCGATTCCCAACCTGTTTCGATTTCAAGAGCTCGGGGGAACGTTCCTTCGACGAACCCTTCGGGCTTTCCGAAACGGTGCTGTTGACACTTTTCGGGGAGGACTCGCAGCTCTCGAAGGAAGTCGACTTGCTGTCGGATCGACTGGCCGGCAGCGAGCTAGGAGAGCCATTCTGTGAACCGGCCTGCGAGTTAGCCCGCGACCTGGACCCGTTCCAGGACTTGTTGACCGGGCCGGGGTTCGCCTCGCCATCGGCCGAGCCCCGAGCTTGCCTCAATTTCCGCGGCGGCACGGGCGGAGGTTGCGAGGGCAGTTCCGGTGGCACCTTGCTCCTCTCCGGGAGATTCTTTTTCTCAGCGCTCACCACTTCAGGCCCGAGCGCTCCCCTGCACCTGACCATTAGCTTGATAATCAGCTGCGACTCCTGCAATCTCCGCACGCAATCCAGTCGTGTCATGTGTGTCACCGGTACACCGTCTATCGAGAGTACCTGGAAAAGAGACAAGATCGTTTCTTGCTCGGTTTCTGCGCTCTAAACGGCTCGCTTCACCTGGGAATCGTTACGCGGCAACCGGATCATGAAAATGATAAACGTTCCTCCCGTCACAAGGAGAGATCCGTCTTTGCTCCGATTGAAGCGTTCTCGAGGTAGGTAAATTCGTCAGGGAAAAAACAAGATTTTCTTACCTCGTCACCTTCCCCCAAGGTGCCCCAAGAGCATTTAGCTCTGCTCGCCGGACTCTGTTCCGCGCAGCTCTGAACGAATAGCCTCCGGACTCTTTCGGAACTCTTATTTCCGCCCTCGAACTTCAGTCCGAATCCCAGCCGCTCCCCCGGAAGTCTGTAAACCTCGACTTCCTCCTCGAGCGGCCCATCCGCTCCGCTCTTCTGACGTTTCGAGGCAGGCTCGTCCGCCTTCTTCGCGTTGCCAATTGACAGCACCGTGACGAAATTCTCCGAAGGGGGTTGCCCCTCGACGCTGACCACCGTCACAAAATTATCCGTGGTATTCTTGGGGACATCCATTTTCCGGGGATCGTTTTTAAAGCGTCTCATTCATCGCAAGCCCGCTGATCTTTACGGTCCGGAATGCTGGCCGCTCCCTGAAAGCAGATCCGCACCATTACAGGCCGCCTATGTCGTAATCAATGGGCAAGAACCTTGTCGCGCTTATTATTGCAGCCCGAAATTGTTACCGCTTTCCCCGTTAATACAATTACACCTGGATGAGACGGCTGTCCTCGCGTGCGATTCGGCTAGCGCGCCTTTTTAAGCAGGGAAGGAGCGATTATGGCGATTAGGAAGTGTATTCCTTCGGAAGGAGTACGAAACTGGTTGGCCGACAGAGATTGGAATGCGCAGGCAGAAATCTCGAGGATCGTCGCTAACTGTGTCACGTAGCACGAAGATCTTCTCTGACGGTCATTAAGCGATCGCGACTGCATGCCGGTGCGCTCTCGCGTGACCAACTTCGTGCGGAACTTTCATGTGTCCCCCGCTGTAAATGCTCGTTGCCCCGGCTGTCTGTGTACTGTTACGATACGATTACGCTGCAAATTGAGCAAGAAATAGAAGAGACGCGTCTGTACATGTAAATCTTCCGGGCGACGCGCGGTCGTTTCGCCGTTTCGCGTCGGCTAGCCGAGATTCTATTTTACATTTCCACTAGGAAAATGAATGCACGACGTACGCCAGCCGAGAACGTATCCTCGCGTGTTTCAATAGAAATCTCTTCTCACGATGGAGAAAACGTTTTTCCACGGAGTCGAGAGATTCCCGGGTCGCGACGTCGAGCCGCCACGGTACCAATAGCCAGTCGAAGGCGACTCTTTATTCACCGCCTCCGCGCGTTTTCACTCATCGGTATCTCCCGATAGCCTAACGACACGTACATATATCGCGCTTCCCATCGCGAGAAAGTATGCGCGCCTCCAACCAAGAGTTCTCAATGCTTTCCGTACAACTACGAGAAGTAGAAAGTAGATTATTGACCCGAGGTCACTGTCGGGCAATCAGCTGATGGCCAGCCGCCCCTCTCCTCGAACTACGCTCGTCATTTTTCATATTTCCACGTTTCTCGCGACTCGCCGGAATGGAAAGCTCTTTCGGTGCGCCTCATCGGCTATTGAAGAATGACATCGATCGCTACGATGGAAAGCTTGAAGAACTTTCCAAAGACACGCGTGTGTAGGGTCGGGGGATAGGGCCATGGGAAGCTAATCGTACGAGACGATCGCTGGAGAATCGTGGATCCAGCCGTGCATCTCGGCCAGGGCCCGGGGCCGGCCGTAGGATAAAAAAATGTATCCGTGGGCAGCGCGAGCACGGGGCAGGACGGAGGAAGTCGAAGAGAAGAACCCATACAAGTTGCGCGTAACGGAATTCGTAGCCCCAGGGCTGACCGGCACATTCTCGGTATGCCAGTTTTCTCGCCACTCGTAACACCAGCGCCTCGCAAAAATATTACAAAACCGTGTTCCGATTCGTGACACAGAAATCGTTTACTCGGGACCGAGAGCAAGAAAATGCAAATGGGATGTAAGATCTGTAAGATATGTATGTACATATATCCATAGAAATGGTAAATTCCATTGACACGTATACAATTCTCATGGGGTCCTTGTAATTGAATGCAGCTTTCCGCGTGGAACTGCGTTTAATGGCAACACTTGTCCGACTAGGAATGCCAGCGATTAGGAATAACGAGGTATCTTTGTCTCGTCTTAATTGAATTTCTTCGAGGGAACTCGATGCGCAAAAACGCTCGCGAAGCACTAGGTTTTCGAAGAAGGAAACTTAACCCCTGGGCCTGTCCTCTAGCTGCGAGGGGAACCCTCTAACTGCTCACCCACCTTGACACCTAAAACTGTGCCGCACCCTAATAAATGCATGGCTCGATTACGGCCAGGTAATCGGTTTGTCAAACAACCGGGACAGCTGAACCTGCTTCGAATTAATAAGCCGCTCGAAACTGACCTACAACTCGTCTCTCCGTTCTACTCGCGCTTCTGCTCGAACGCGGACATATTCTACTTTTAATGCCGTCCGATCGCTACAGCTTCGGACGTTCGGCGCGTCGATGGTTGTTACACAATAATTCCGGTGGTGACGTGTTTCCGCATGGAAAAGTTCACAAACCGAAGGCCCGCGACCCCCTGCAATTTTACATTTTCCCAGACGCTACGGCACGGCAAAATTGCGTAACGACGGCACTCTCCGTGTTACGCTTGGCGAATTTGGACACAGCGTGCTCCATTCATTGCTCGAATCTCCGTGTATTTATCGCGTCGAGGAAAACAGCCTTTTAAATTCGTCCCATTTTATTGCAACGCGTGCGCCAGCCGGAAAGAAAAGATTATGTCGCGCAACTACATAATTCCGTTAGTCGTTTGCCGGGTTGACTTGAAAATTCAAACATTTGGAATTCGAGTCCGAGGAAAATGGAAATTTCGAACTCGTCGTCCTTCGACCGTCGTTCCTACCGCGTCTTCGGTTCACTTTACGATTAGTCTACGGCCGAATTTCAATGCACCGCTGCTCCTAGCTGCCAAATTTATTTCATTCGATTTAAATGCTCATCTTTATGGCACAGCCGTGCTGGACACTCCCAGAATATTCCACGCGTTCACGGATTGTCACGATTCATCGGGCTCGTACGCAAAAGTACATGCGACTTCCCATCGTTGTCGCGCCGTTACTCGCGTTCCAATTTACTCGTACTTGCCATTCTGCAGATTAATCTCTTCTAATTCTACAGATCAATAGAGCGTCGACAAAAACGGCCTATAAACGCGGAAGCATTGTGTAACCCCGAATGAAAGAAGAATCGTGTTCGATGCTGCAAAAGGAGTGCCGTTAGAGCGTTAAAGGAATAGTGCTGGTCGTTTATTTGGTCGGCTTGCTCCAGACTTTCACGTGGACTTGCAATAATTATCCATGCACTAGCTCAGGAATACCTAGCGAGGATAGATAATCATGCCGAGCTGCCGCGGTTCGTTCGCGAGCCGAGGGAAAAATGCCAAATACCATCGGTTTTCGGACGGCCTGCGCGATTCGGTGCTACGAAAACTGGTTTCGCCAAAGAGATTTCTCGTCGATCCGTGGAAACGTCGTACCGTCCCGCACGAAACAGGAACCTTTTATATCCGCTATGTGGATATGAATCCAGAAGAGATTCGCTCCAAACGGAGCGCACTTCTTACACCTGAATGGCTTTGAAAATTTTGGCCACGGGAAACGAAAGGATTAACGTTAAAGTTACTTTGATTCCCCTATGTGATTCCATATCGTCGTGTAACGTTCATCGAAGCCGTAGAAACGCTGTTTCCTTAAACGAATTAAGCAAATGATTTTTCACTAGCCAATATGCCTGCTGACTGCTCGCGTACACGTATACGTCGTATACCGATTCTTCCACCCGTCGAGACAATTTTTCGACCACCTACATTCTTTTTGCAATTATAATCGCGGGGTCATCCGCGTGTCGACGATTATCCAATCGTTACGCTTTCGTGCGACAACCATCGAATGGTACCTGTCCGCGGTCTCTTTTTCATTTGTCGCGAACCCATAGAACACTGCTCCGCTTTCCCCAATAACCATCACCTTCATTCATCCTTCGTTTACCGATCATTTCATCGTCGGAAGAGCGGCAAACCCAGCCGGATCTGTACCCCCGTGATCGGTGATCGAACGTAGGATCTGTTACCAGGCGGTTCGGCTCGGAGTTACTTCGCGTAACCCAGCAGCTGCGTTATGCCGTTAGAGTTTCGATGGTATCACTGATCGATGCTTACACGATTTCTTCGATATTGCACGTTCGGAAAGCAGAAACGGCGGCGAGCCGACAAAGTCGGTAGCAGCGGATACCGGAAGAGATGCGTGACGATGAGGCGCGATCACGTGGCCAAGACACGCGGAATTCGACGGATCGACGTGCATTCGGGAGAACGCGCCGTGCCGGACTGGCTCACCGACTCCGACTTTCTTCCACGCCACGCCGCGGTTCACCCCTTTGATTACAAACACCGTCCCCCGGCCCCGTTCTCTTTGCCCCTCTCTCCTTTCCTCTTTCCCTCTTTGCGGCTGCTCCTCCGTTCACTCAACCTCCATTCCTGTAGCGCGAATCGGTCCATCCGCGTCCATCGCGAATTGAACATTTCGCCAACGAGTCGGCGAATTTGACCGATGCGCGCCTACTGGCTGTGCGTTCGGCGATGCGACCTACCTGTCGATCCGATCCAACGAGATTCCTGCGGCGTGAAGAGCAACGCGTAATTCCTGCTCGAGTTATGCGGCTATCGGTCGCGGATACACACCTGTCCAAACTTTGCTTCGCGATATTTCGAGCAATCGGATTATCCGATCACAGATACGACAAATATGTATACTTCGTCGATTCAGAGTTTGTTCAGCATTAATTATCTGTGATATTCGTTCTCGCAACGAAACAGCAGCTACGTGAACATCCTACGAGATGCTGCGCTGTGCCGACCACCCGTACTACTCTCGGACTTTCCACGACGATTAAGCAAAGAGAAAAGCGCCAGAGGCGTGCTTCACGGCACTTAGACGCAACGAACATGTTTCTTCGACTAGTCCTCGTGGATCGGTCAGAGAGTTATTCGTTTTTAACGGGTCGAGCATTCGGAGGCTACGGCCGAAGATGCGGAGAGTTCGTGCAAGCAATTCCAATTGCAAATATTTCAACAGAAATGATCGAAAGCGCGTAGGTGTGTAACATGCGAAGAAAGGAACGCGTACGAAAGCATTGGGACTCGAATGGGAAAGGGTTGGATTTCGGTATCCCAGAAGACGCGAGATTATCAAGGGAGATTCGATTCTCACAGATATAGGTGCTCGCTGGGCAATCTCGTGAAACGTGTCCGACATACCACCGCACCGGCCCCCTTTTGCAAGACCACAAACGCTCGCTCGTGTTCGCGGATATGATTCTTCCCTTCGATCGTTCCTTGCCGATCACATGCCGTTAAAAGGCACTTTCGCCGGTAAAACCGTGCCGCTCGGTGGCTACGCGGGCGAAAACGGAATGCCGGAAGTGGAATTATGCAAAAGCTGCAACAATGCACCGAGACGCACAAGTTTGAAAGCGGCGACGGCCGTGAGAATGTTGCGCTGTCGTTTATCGAGATCGCTCTGATTCGAGAGACGCTCGTTTTCGGTTCAAGTTTCGGTGCGACTTGCCGAGGGACCATCTTCGCGTGAAAACTAGTATCAGTAGAGGCTTTGCGGGGCGATGGTATACGCCGAAAGGGAAAAGAGAGTTTAAACGAGCATAGTCGTTGGTGTGGGGAAGACCGGGGCTAAGAAACATAGAAAATAAGCAGAAAATAATAATCCGAACGTGCGAGATCGGGACGAATCGACCACGACGATTACAAAAGAAACGCGACGCGATGCAGCTCGCGGGCGCTTTCTCCAGAAGAATCGTCTTGGAGCAGTCGACCTACGTATCCGTCCCGGATACACTCCGGAACGCGGATAACACCGAAGCGGTTGCTCCACGTCTCTCGACGATCCATCGGCGCTGAATCGATCTTCAAACGAGTGACACCGGGAATCTGTTGCGAGCAACGATTCGTGGCACGTTTTAACGGTACATCTCCATCGCGCGAGGATCTGGGTTGCTGGGGCGAGTTGCTCGCCACGCCGGTGCAAGTAGCGCGTTTCGCTCGACGTTACGGCCTGCGTTTCTCTTACCAATGCCAGATCTCGATCTATCGCGGTGCACCGCCAATCGTATTAACTTTGTGGAATAATTAGTTACGTCACGAATGCTTGTGCTACGTATTTCAGTGTGCACTTCACTTTTACGCAATAATTGAGGAAAGCGTGGCTCAGCGTAGCTGCTCCGTTTCCAGAGTAACAATAAATAATCCGTGGATGATGCGAGCCGCGGAGCTGTGGCCAGACGGGCTCGAAAAACTACTCGGATCGTACGCGAACGGTGCAACGGGGACGTTCGGTAGTACCTGGCTTAGCGATTACCGATTCCCGATGTGCCGCACAGAGAACGTGGAATCGTGTAAAGCAACGGTGCATACGAGCGACGCGTCAAGAATGTTGCACCACCTTCCGCTTAAAGTGTTTCGAATAGCACCCTCAACTCATCGACAGCGTAATCGCCTCTGTCGTAAAGATCCGAATAGACTTTCCAAAAGACGTTTCACATATCGTTAGACGAGCGTGGAACGAAGCGGGGAAACGAAGAGTCCGCGTGGACTTTCGTGAAAGCGAATCTTTTTTTCGCGGATCATCGATCGACCTCCGCTCTTTCTCTCGAAGGAGAGGAAGGCTTCGAAGCCGCGACGCGACGGGCCAAAAGTATACGCGGCAGGTGACTTTCCGATCGGAGCTGGTAGGCGTCACGGTGTACATAAGGCCATTCCTCGTCGGAGCGCAGCAAATTGCGCTCGGAACAATCGACACACTTATGGCAATATCGAGAGAAGAAAATACGAAAGAGTATTAAATGATCGATTAGCTTGCTATACCCACCTTAGAGTCGGTGTCGACGTCAAACTCTTTTTGCGACAGCGATTCACAAGATATTGCCCGCGAAGGTGTTGGCGCGGTGGAATAAAAAACTGTTTCCCTGGAAACGGGTTGCTTTTAGGGGTGAACGACCCTATGATTTCGCGGTCCTCGAGAAACAGGTAGGTACCCCAAGAAAGGGAGAAGATGGGACCAGGTTTCTCCATCCTCTTTCTGCGTTCGCGCGGGGACAGAGATGAAACGCGAGACGGTGCGAGCGAGGAACAGGTAGTAACGGTACCCGCGGTACATACTTCGAGCCATCTAACTTTGAATATCGCCTCGCTCGGTGACGCCGGAGTCGATAAGCTTCCCCGCGCGCGGACCAAGGCTTCGATTCCCATCGACGTTTGTAACGCCGATGATATTCTCCCTTCGTCGGACCGCTGTTGAACGAATCGTCTCGCTCAATCTGTCGCCGCCCGATTAACGGAATTACACCCAATCCTCCGTAATCCTTTCCTCGAACGACGGTCAAGCGCGTGCGTGGAACATATTCGTCGATGAACCTTCACCTTGTACCAGAGCACTTCTGAGTGTTCCGAAGTCCGGCAAGTGGCTACGCTGAACAACGCGCGATTTAAACTTATTCCACCGATCTGTTATCAATGTCGGCACGCGTTCTCTGTTTATTCTATAAAGGGATGACGAGAGTCGTTAAGGTAAAGATCCGTGTAAAGCTTTCAACTGCCTAGGGCTCTCTACGCCCACCAATAGATATGTATAATACATATTCTTAACATTATATTTTGGCGGAATTGTCGTCGTGGAACGAAAGGATCGCAAGGGTCGTGACGGGAAATGGTATGTTGTTGAAATGCGGAAACGAGGCCAGTCTGTTAGTGAACGGGCGGGCTGCATAATAATAGATACGTAGCACGAGTCCGGTGTGCTCGTAACTCGCGGGAGACGAGATTTCGGGAAAACCCGAGCCGGTTTTTCAAATCACATTCGTTTCGCCTGCATATTCGAATCGATGCGAGAAGGTTCGCGCGGCAGAAAGAAGACGAAGCGTTTGTATTTTTTTCGCAAAACAGTATTTTATTTAAAAAATTCGTATTCGGTAAATAAAATTCCGTGTTCACATCGCGTACAGCGTAACGAATGGTCGTAATAGAAAATTACAATTAACGGGGTTTCATCGGATCGCTAACCCTGCCTCCTTTCGAAGAATCATGATTTTTGCTGTATTCGACACCTGGCACGGCAAAGAGCGTTTGATTTATCGATCGTTTTACGGGTTCGCCGAACAATGTACAGAGTAGATTCCCGTTGCAGGGACGGGGGGTTGCAGCGCTTTTCTTTCGTCGCAGCGAGAACACGACAGTGAAAGCACATAACAAACAAAGTCCGAACATGAACGATTCTTTCGGACGACGCTTTCGAATTCGTACACTAGACAAATACAAGAGAGAATCACCATATTCCGTGATCGCTGGCGACAATTCGTAATCGACTTGCAAAACGCCGGAGGATCCCTATCAGGACTGTCAGGAGGAAATAATCACCGTGCGAAACAGGGCGCGCGCTCATCTCGCGTCTACTCGTCCTGAAAAGGAACTTTCTCATCGAGTAAGCCATCACATTACGCCCAATTACTGCTCGCGAATATAGGATAGGCATTATGGGTTCCTCTAAACGCAACATTACACAGATCCCGTCTTTTCTACTCAAACTTGTCGAAAGAGTACCGAACTTTGGCGAAACATAACATCTTTATTAGCCACTGCGGTGGCAGTATTCATTTTCATCTTGAAAAAATAAATTTGTCCGGTTGTCGGACGATCGTTCCAGGGTCGGTGTTCTTTATACGTAACTCGGAGATGCGTGTAAAAGGTAAAGGCCGATGATGAAAGCATCTTCTTATCCGCGTATCGCAAGCTCTTTATTAACAAATAAATATACGACGACAATAATGTATGTACAAAAAAAAAATAAATAATAGGAAACAAAAACGTTAACCCGTCTTGTACGAACAGTATAGAGCATCCGGTCTCTTTTCGGACCGTTTCTCACACGAATCGTGGATTCACGTGTGCACGCAGAGAGGCGACAGAATCGAACGAGCAAACTCCGGGTTCATTACGGACAACTATGATCGGTTGAACGCACCGCGTTCGCTCGGCCGACGCGCAACCAGGACCAAATCGAACGATCCTTTTCTTTTTGTTTTCGAGCTTAGCGCGACGATACTTATTAGAGTAGAGTAATGCTAACAGTCGGATTAACGGCACGCGATACCTTCAAATATCTCTCGACTCTTGTCCTTGCGTAAAATTGTATATGTTCAGCGTAAAAAGAAAGAAAAAAGAAAGAAAAAAGAGAAACTGCGATAAGATCCCAACATAAAAATTAGTCACTTCTCCGAGGAAATCTCGGTCTACAGTTTTTCTTCCCTCTGGTTTCTCGCCAAACGATGCGATCTTGCGAGAGCATACGCAGTGATACGCTGATTTTCCGGGAGGAGCGATGCGGTAGAAAATACTGGAAATGGAGTATGAGAGGTGCGAGAATGTAAGAATGTAAAATACGCGGGGTTGGGTCGTGGAAGTGGAGAGAAGGTAAAGACAGTGGGATTACGGCTTTGAAAACGGAGAATCGCCGCGCATTCTCGTTTCGTCTTTTTTTTTTCGTATACCGCGATTCCATCCTCGACGCGAGTGTCGGTACGGAGAGCTTGTCACGGTATTCTCACGATCGGTACAGACGCAGCATTTGAGCAATCTAATATTGAGCAGTCGTACGAGGAATCGTTTTCATTTAGACAGAACAAACACAGGCGACCACTTAAATCTTAAACGCAAGTGTCACAGAAAAAGAAAAAAAATCTTAGGTCAGCCGGGTTGCATTCGCAACTAATCGTACGTAAGTTGCAACGTTAAGAGTATAGAGAAAGGATACGGAATAGGAACAAGAGCATAGTCCTCGATGCGCGTCGTTGCTTAAATTACGCGGCCGTTGCGACTATTGCAAGGTACATATAAACGCGGCATCGCTAGTCGATGTAAAAAGAAAGAAACAATAATAGGATAATGTTAAAAAAAAAAGAGCGTATACAAAAAAATCATCGAAAATGAAGAGAGGACGCGTTAAATGCGTACGAGACTGGTCAATGATTCGGTTCAATTAAATATCGAAGAACAGGAGGCGTCGAGAAGTTTACGTAGCAGAGAAGGGGATAAATAGGTAGATAAAGAGAGAGAGAGAGAGAGAGAGCGCTTGACGGCTATCGAACTCTTAAACGCGATCGTTCAAAGTATTCGAAACGATATCGACGTCTCCTCTAACCGGTTGCATTTTCTCGGATAAAGATGCGGCGTGCTGATCGATACGAATACCGACTCACGCCAGACAACCTTTGTCACCCACTGAAATAATTGTCTCGCTGCGATCGCTAGCATCCATTTTACGACACTAAACTTAAGCCATGTATACACTTATACGTACTGGTCATTCGCAACATCTAATCACGTACGATCGCACGCAGTCATTCGCGCGTCACCTTATCCCGACATATACATTTATATGTTACACGATCTCAAAAAACCATGATAGGCCAAAGAAACTAGTTTCTTTCTTTTCTTAGGACCATGAGTCGCTCGGTACGATATACAGAGATGAGGAGCTCGTCTCCTGGTAGGAAACAGTTTTGATCAATCTTTCAATGCCTTACGCGTATGCGGCTCGCCGGGCGCGTGCACGCGTTACTCGACACGCGTGTTACGTGCGCAAAGTGTGCGTACTATCTAAGCTTTAAACGTTTGTCCGAGTTACACGCAATACTTTAGAATACGGGCGAGGTTTCACATTATTTATAATAATACAACAATTGGCTACGCGACCGTCCTATCGGTTGACGGAGTCTCTGAACGAATCAAACGTCAAACGGGGCCTGCCTTACTCGCGAGTCTTCGCTCGCTCGTAATTCCCCGGGACAGTTCCGAGAAGAGGCGTTTCGTTAGGTTTAGCGATAACAAGGTATTCATGATTATTGAAACGTTAAGCGGGATTGCGGGGGCTAGCTACGGAGGACGAAAGATCGTCTTAATCGCGACCTTTTTTCGTCTCTGGTTCGCTGGAAAATCGGGAAAACACCAACTCGTTGGCACTTGCACTCGAGGCGAGGAGCGAACCAAGGGGCGTGATGAAGGGAAAGGAGACTTCTTGGCCACGAGCGGGCGCATTGAGCAGCAGCAACTTGCTAACCCGTTTGGACGATTCTTCTTGCTTTCGATCTAGAAGCTACCAGAGTTTCATTTCCGCTTCCGCTCACGCGTTTCCGGAACACCCCCCTTTAATCGCACTGCTGCGCACGAAGAGCGCGACAAAGGAACAAGTTACGCGTCCCGCGGAGGCGGAGGACAGCACTCGATGGACGAGAAGAAAATCGGAAGGGGATAAACATTCGCGGTGATGAGAAACTACGCGTATTGTAGATATACGTATATGGAACTTTGACCATTTCCTTCGATAATGTTAAACTTACTCAGCGAACACGGGCGTAGTAAATAACGGGGGATTAGCTAATCAGTCTTGTGTGTTGGAGGCTCGTTAACGTCTACATTGAATTGCGCGTACAGTCGGTTACGATAGATTCCTCTGCTTTGCTAACTACTGACGCGTATACTCGGACGATTCTCGGCTACGATCCCTTCCATTCGATCCGCGTTCTCTCGCCTGATTGGAAAACATACGGACAGATTCCGGAAATCGTGAAGCAGCACGAAAAGCTCGAATGCGACAGTGCTCGCCTTTGGATACGCTCTCTCGTGTTAGCACCGGTCGAGAGAACGTCGGCTCGCGAACAACTATTGCACGATTTCGAAAATTTCTGTTCGAGCAAGATCTCGAGGTTTACCCTCGGAACGAGTCGAGTCACGGAATCTGGAGAGAAAACAGGATAGGCGTGTATAGAGACCGTTGAACGACAGGACACACGTTCCGTCGAGGGGCTCGTTTCTATTCTTAGACGTTCCCCGTATGCAGTTACTTCTTTGTCCAACTTCGATATAATCTAGCCTACGGTAATAATAATAGTGTTCGGGTAAAAGTCTATGGTGGGTTTAAAGTGGCAACTAAACGTGTCCGTTCGCGTGTTCTCTGTAAAATATAAATCCGGCCTACACGCTCAGCTTGGCTCGCCCAAGTTGCCACTTTGAACCGCGAACGCGCGGGCAAGGGAACGAAGAAAAGGGTAGTACGCGCACAACGTGTGCGAGTCATCGATGTAAAATTCGTTTTCCGATCAGGACGCGTTCAAGACCTCGTCCCCCCGATCGTCTGATTTTTCTTGCTTGGGAAGCCCTGCCGAATTTGTCCGGCATTCCGACACTTTTCTTCTCACTAGCGCCTGTGGTAAGGCAGTGCCTGCTGTGAGGAGGGTTCGGGCGAGTAAAAAACCGGTTGACATTATATGAGCATAGGATACGTTTTAGGAGACGATATCGGGGGACGTTCGTGTTCCTATCAGACGAGAACACGTCGGAGTAAAACCTCCTTTAGGCTATGCAAAGTGTAAAAAAAAAAACACATTTCAGTCGGGTAGCTACGTCTGATCAGAAGGGATTAGCGGAGCTCGCCACCCGTCGCTTCAACGTCTGTTCGAAATTTCGAACATACGAAATGAAAAACTTCAATTTACCTTTGTATGCGGTATCGATAGAATAGACGGTACCGCTAGATATCGTGAAGCGTCGGAGCGACGTTAACGCTACGTCGTCGCGCTGCCTATGTAGCCGTTGTTTAGTGTTTCCGGTTTGTTTGCGTACACACCGGTCGACACGGTCTCCCTTTTGTCGACACCGCTGTCGTTGTCGGCTGCGTCCATGGACGGAAAGTCGATCCGCAGCGGCATCGTTTCCCTTTTCTCCCCCGTCGAAAGGATTTCCGAGCTACCGTTTTCGTAGTCCGGATTGGCCAGCCTCGACGAGTTCGGGCTGCTCACGTAGCTTCGTCTGGCAGGATTCCTCGGGCTCGCGGACTTGTTGCTCACCGAGAGCTGGCTCAGGTTGCTACGAGACGCGCTTCTCGCGTTTGCGAACGGCGAACTCTTCACCGATTTCAGACTGCCCTCGACGAACGGTGGATTCAGCGCGTCCTTGCCCGAAATCATAGAGTTGGCCGACACCCCGTCAAAGTCGTCGAAATCGTCGAATCCTGCTTTCAATGGCGCGTCCGAGGACTTTGTATCGTGACAATTGGTGCTACCTTTTCTGTTATCGCCGTACGAGTCCACCCTGAAACGGGGACTGAAGCTGTTCTTAATACTGCTAGGTTCGAAACTAACAAAGTCTTCGAAATCCTGCCGCAACGGGGAATCTTCTTCGCCCTCCGCTTCGTCGTCCTCTTGGAGGTCCTGCAACGTAGCTAGCTCCAAGTGTCTGTAGAGAAAAGAAAACGCCACGCGGTCAGGAGTGAAATGAAAGGAATTCTGAGGGAAGGGCTTCACACTCACTGGTCGACTTGCGGTGAGCTGGACCTGTTCTGATTCCTGGCTTCCACACCCTCCGGACTGTGATAGAAGCTGACTTGCTCAAAGGTCTGCGAATTCACGTGTTTCAGCAACAACGTCGCAATGTCCATAAACGTCGGCCTCCTGGTCGCTTTGTGTCTCCAGGTACGCTTCATCAGTTCGTACAGCAGTTCCGGACAATTCTCCGGCCGCTCCATCACGCCTCCCTCGATCACGTAGCGCAACACCTGCGAACGCGGAGCGCGACAATGTTGTAAATGAGGGAAGGTTGTGTCGAGGCAGAGAAAAAGACTGTTCTTTACCTGCTCGTTCGACAAACCCTGATACGGCTGCGACGCGAACGTGACCATCTCCCATAGCACCACTCCGTAGCTCCACACGTCCGAGTAGCTGCTAAACACGCCATCCTTCAGGCTTTCCGGCGCCATCCACCTGACCGGGAGCAGACCCTTGCTTCCCTTTCGATAGTAATCCCTCTCGTAGATGTCTCTGGTCATTCCGAAGTCGCCCACTTTAACGGTCAGATCCTCGGCGACCATGCAGTTGCGAGCTGCCAAGTCTCTGTGAACGAACTTCTTGGTGGAAAGATAGGCCATTCCGTCGGCGATCTCGATGGCCATCTGCAATATCCTATCCAACTTTGGCGGCCCGTTCGATACGTTCTCGCACGTGCCCGGTCTGTGACTCCTAAGGTACCTCTTCAGGTCGCCGTTCACCATTAGCTCCATGATAACCAAGGTCGGCTGTCCTCGGGTAACAACGCCGAGCAGCTTAACCACGTGGTGAGCATCGAAACCCCTGCGAGAAATACACGGGATTCAATGGTTTTGCCCATCTAGATTGAAATGATCGACACTCACTTCATGACGGAAGCCTCGTTGAGGAACTCGATGCGTTCCCGATCGGTCGCGTCTTTGTTCACAGTCTTGACCGCGCATCGTACTTCCGGTTTCCCCTTTACGATATCCCTAGCTATTCCTTCGTATACCATCCCGAACGTCCCGTTCCCCAACGATCTCAGCATCTCGATCTTCTCCCTGGCCACCTCCCATTCGTCCAAAACGTACGGCGTGCTGACGTACTCGGGATTCACGGTGGCGATCAGCGTCACGTTGGGCGCGCTCCTCATAAACTTGCGCTTCAGCAGGTAGAACGAGGCCAGGCCGAAGATCGTCACTAGCACGCAGAATAGTAGCCAGAAGACGATCCAAAAGGTGCGCCAGGTGTTGCGTTCCTCGATATGAAAATACTTGACCTGCGTGTACGCGCCGTACCCCGCGAGGCTCGTTGCCCGAACCTTCACCGAATAGTTCCCGGAGGGAAGCTCCTTAAGGACGTACGAGTTGCCAGCCTTCGTAAAGTCCCGCCTCGTTATGCAGACGACGGTCGGGTTATACTAAACGCGAACAATCGTTCAACCGTTACTAGTGCTATTAATATCATTTCGCTAATATGCTGGCAAGCGAATTGAACACGGTATTAGTAAGCTAAAGGCAAGGGCAAACATACGTTTTGAATATCCACTCTCTTGTACTCGATCTGATAGGTGATGATCAGACCATTGGGTCGCGGCGGTTCGTCCCATTGCAGCGTGACCATGGTCAAGCTGTTATTTTCACCGGACACGCTCATTTTGAATGTATTCGGTGGAATATTATCGGCGCTCTCCAACGGCAACGTGCGATAGGTCCTCATGCTCTTGGTGGAGCACTTTTTGTACGTGTCGTTCATTTCCTGGGCTCTGCACGCCTGCACCTCGATATTGTACGCGGCAAAGTGACGCAAGTTTTTCATAACGAACGAAAGATTCGTACTGGGCACCAGTCTCTCGAACACCACGTACGTCCCATTCTCAATCTTGTCCATCACAGGCTACGCGTGGAAGAAAAAACTCATCCGCGCTGAGTATTACGCGCCAACGAATTCTGAATGGACGAAAAGGTAAAATAGATGGGGGTACCCCTACCTGATTCGGATCGACGGAGTTGGTCTTCCTGGAAGCTACGACGAACGAGCTGCTCCCGCTGGCCTCCCGTCTTCTTCTGGTTTTTCTTTTGATGTACACCTGATTATGCAGAGCATCCTCGAAAGCGATCGCACTGGACGCTTCCTTCTCTCTGAGCGACTGATCCGTTTCTCTGTCGGCGCACTCGCAGCTCCCGGCTTCCGGTGTCACGTTCTGCTCCTTCTCCTCCTCCATTCTCTTCCGCTCCTCCTCCGCTAAAGTGATGGCCTTCTTGTCCGGAAGCAGCATGGCTGAAATACCCTTACGTTTCACCAGCGCCGCGGATCACCGGCCAAGCGTCGCCGCGATCGCGACAATTCGAGCAAGCAAATTTACTCACGCTCGTCGCAGTAGTTTCTCTGATCGATGAAATTGGGGTCGTCCGGCTCCCATCGGCCAAAGATCCGATAGTGCGTCAGGTTTCCGTTCCTGTGAAGAGGAGGTAGCCAGGACATGACGAGCTCGGTGCTCGAATTACTCCAGGTGATGAGGGACCTGGGCGATGTAGGAGCTTCCGGCATCGTCCTGAAGTACGTCAACTTGCTCTGCGCTCCGGACCTCTCCGTGGCGATCGTGTAAGTCTTCACGTAATAAGCGTACTGCGTGTACGGCTTCAGCTGAGACAGGTAGTGCGTGTGCACGCTCTTCTCCTGCCGGCCAAAGCCGAGCTGCTTGGAGCTGTCCATGGTCAGGCTGGTGTTGGTACTAGCCGACACGTCGTCCACTTTCCATCCGTCGCCCCCGCACGCGTCCCTGCCGTCGTACATGGTTACATTTTTGTTCGGCGCCTCGATAAAGTACACCACGTATCCGAGAAGCGATCTGGGATCGTGATGGACGAACGGCTCCCACTCTATCACCGCGCCCCACGGCGACTTTTTGCCCACTCTGGTCTTCAGCTCGGTCACGTTGCAGGCAACCTTGTCGCCGTTGCTGTTGGGCGCCACTTCGTAATCCGTGAACGGACCTAGACCGGCCTTCTCCCGCAGCATCTCGATCTTGTACAAGCACAGTTTCGGGTTCAAGTGGAAGAAGATCTTTCCGGGTTTGTCCTTCGAGAGGATCCGTATGTCCTTGTGCAAGCTCCAATCCCAAAGCTCTTGCAGATTTTGGTTGTCCATGACCAGCAGAGAGTACTTGGAGTTGTCGATGTCGTTACCACGGATCACGCGTAGGTTCTTTAAGAAGTTTAGCGATATCAGGGGAAAGCTGCGAACGATTTTTAAATAGCCGTCGATCTCTTCTATGGTACTCAGACTGTCTTCGAGTTCCTTCACGATATTCTTCCCACCCCTTATCTGAATCTCGAGGCTGCCGGTGATGTGCGTGCATCCGCGAAGCTTCTGAGCGGAAGCGATGCTGTCCACGTTCGCCCCGGCGCACTCTTTCTGACAGGGACCCTCGCACTTCGTGCACGAAAGCTTACCACCGATCTCGTCGTCCATATATCCCGGCGGACACTCCATCACGCAGCTTCCGTTGAACGGTTTGTACGGAAAGTTCTTCACGTTAAACGCCTCCCTTGGCTTTTCCATTCTACGACACCTGTCTTCGTCGATGCATCGATGGTCCATGAATTCCAAGGTCCCGTTGGGACAACGTTCCCTGCACTCGTCCGCCGTCACGACATCTTTGCACACCGCACAGTCGTGATTGGTCGGCCCCGTGCACATCCCCAGACACGACGAGTGGCAACATTTCCCATTTTCGTCGCACGCGTTGTTCTCGCATTTCCGATCGCAGACTGCAAAACGAAAGAGAAAAAAAAACACGAAACCATGAAAATGCGATCGCTTAGATGGGAGAGTAGAATGAGAGACCTCCTACCGCGTTGGCAGTGTTGCTGATTCCAACACAGGTACTCGTCAGGCTTTGTCAGTCGCTGCGGGCAATGCTTCTCGCAAACGGGGCATCCATTCTTAGGGTTGTTTCCCTGTGAACAAACAACGATCATCCTCCGATGTGGAACGATCGGAGCACGTGGATTCGCTACGGCCAAGAACACGACCAGTTGTTTTGTTAACCATGCACGGAGTCCAGGTGAAGGGTGTAGAGCGCTCGTCGGATCGATACGTCTGGCGCCTATCTACATTACTTATTTCTATCGCCGCTGTAATACCATTTCACCGCCTTACCGACCTTTTATTTTATATTATACTACACGTTTCTTTTTGCGCAGCTTTCGCTCGAACACCACTTTTGTTTCCTTCATCCCCGGAACTCCAAGTCACGGAATAACGCTCAGCCACGTTCGTCCGCGTCCTAAGCATTTACTAATATACATATGTACCATGTTCATAGAAGGACACGGAATTGTTAAATCGTAGAAACGAAGGTGGGAAGTATTTAGGAGGATTCTCGACGACGACCCGAGTTGGCTCGAGGCTTCGGGACAAACTATCGACCCCCGCGCACCGAGAGTCGTCGACCCTCGACATGCTCGAATTTTTTACCGCGCCGCGCCAGCCGGAAACTAATTAACCCTCTGACCTGGTCACGTTTCATCGATCACCCTCGCAACCCCGTACGGCGACCGTCCCTATCGGCCGTACCGGAGGGACGAGATATTTAGGGAGATTCTGGTGAATCACGAAAATCAGCCAAAGTAGCACAACAAGCGAAATGAACGCGTGAAACGCCTTCGAGACTCGGCCGCCGATCTCGCTGACTCGCTCTTCAGCGATCGAAATTCCAATCTTTTTTAACTCGGCAAAAGATCGCTTGCTGGAACACCTCCACTGATTTCAGGATCCCGATAAAGCTCGGCCTCCCTCCGAGATCGACGATTTCAGCGTCCGCCAGTGATTTCTAAAGAGACTCGAACGTTCCAAGAACGCAACATTTCATTCTTGCTTCTTGGCAACGGTGGATTAGAAAAATGGTAATGACAACGAATCTGTGAAGGGGCCGGAACGATCAACGTGCGAGCGATGCGTGCTATTTGAATTGTCAAAGCACGCGAGCGCATGTAAAGCATCTGACAGACTGAAACCGCGTTCTCCAGAATACGAAATAGGCAATACATCGAATGGGTGTCGACTTTGTACTTTCGTAGGAAAAAAGAGAGAGAGAGAGAGATCCAAACGGATCAGCAGCTGCCAAGACGGGAACATCAGAATTCGGGCAGGATCGTGTCTGAGTTTTGGGGAACTACCTTACTTGATAGACCGCATACTATTCTCTACCCCCTTCGGTCGTCGCGACTCCGGAAGGCCAGCTTCTCCGTCGTGTGGCGTGCACGAAATTAACTCGGCGTGTCCATCCACGAAGGAGATGGCGACGATATTATTACTCTGCCGGTAGCGAGGACAGTCGCTCGGTCTACATTAGAAATAGTTGGTCGCGACTTGTGCCAGCAGAGCGATTCTTTGGTCTACGCCAACGTTGTTATTATTATTGCCCTTTGCTGGGCAGAATCGTCGCGTCGCCGAAATGGTCCAGCCGAAAGGAATTGACCGCGCGCAACAAAAGGTCCGTCGCCGTCGTCGTTATTGTCGCCGTCGTGGCCCGACACGGAATCTGCTCGCGAAACGTATTCTCGAACAACGAAGCCAGCGCGAGGTGAGAAAATAGGCGCGACGCGTCGAGTCGTGTGCAACAAAAGAGCGTACAACAAGCGACGCGATCAACTACGATCCGCGTTTATAACGATTATTTACTAGCGGCCAAATGGAATTGTTTACCGATGCGAAGCGGTGCCAGCGAAACGGTTCGTTGCTCCTCGCCGGAATAATGCCCTCGGCACATGACGGGATCGCGAAACTCTGCCAACACGGTGTCGACTTGGCCCGCGCTCTCGAAGAACGCGCTCCTATTAAACGATCCTGCGATTTCTTGCCGTACAACGCGAAATCCTGTGCCAAGGCTCAAGTGGTAGGCGTAAGACAGTAGAAATTTCTCTCGGCACGATTCGCCAGACATTTTCTCGATCCTTTCTTCCAATACGATCAACCCTTTCGCTGCGACACCGACACCCTTATCCGCTCCCCAATAAATGACAACTTACAGCGATCACGTGTTCTCCTTTGCCCGCTTTAGCGATCAGGTCCCAGTCGATCGTGTCCACGTAGCAGAGCGCAGGATTCTTCTCGAAACGAACGGAGCCCCTCACGATGGTGGTGAGACTGTGCAGGCCGATTTCTTGCAAGTTCATCATCTCGAACGCGACCAAGGCATAGTTGATGAACAGCGAGTGACCTCGAATGACGGTCAAGTTGGGGAACAGGCGGCCGATGCTCCGTAGCCCCTTCACCCTGCAGCAGCCGGAGAACAAAAGAAAGAGGATCAAAGAGAGGTGGACGGACTTGATGGCCGCAACGGGTAAGCCGGTTCAGTGGCGGACGCTTTAACGCGTGTCTCTTGGAGCAAGTGGCCAGAAAAAGAGAAGCCGGCGGGGAGAGGAGAAGCTGAACAAGGAACCGGATAAATGAGAAAGAGTTTATTAGAGAGTAAACGCGACGCCGAACCCGCGCGGATGATATAGCTCGACTGTAAAGATTAGCGTGGTGCCGATTCGATTGAAAGTCGGACAGGCCGAGGTTACCTGTACAGCAGCAGGTATCCGGTGATCTCTTTCAGTTCCGGAAACGAGATGTTGGCGTACTCCGACGCCTCGGCGTTGTCGATTAGTAAAATTTGTACGAAGCCTTCGACTAGTCGGCATCCCTTCAGTCTTGAGAAATAACGCACACTGTTTCTTATGTCTATGCTTTGGCACACTGCAACAGAAAAACACCGGCACGCTTAGCCAATATGTTGTTTACCCTTCGACGAACAAATTATTCTAGAACGTTGGATCGAAGGGAACATTTCGATCGTTCGAGTGACAATCTGCAAAACAATGGGCTAACGATCGAGAAAGGGGAATGCTGACGACAACCGCACCGATTACGCTCCATTAGCGTTCGTCCACGGGGGAAATGAAACTCGCGCTGTCCAAAGGCAAGAGGCCGAGCAACCTTGGTCTCGAGTCGACTACTAGATCGCTGATATCCGTCTTCTACCCCTCGCCAATCCGAGCAGCCCCGTATGTCAAATTTATTGAAATTATTCCAAGGACTCGACAAACGCCCGAACCTCCCTCGATCGCTGCCGATGCGCGACATCACGTTTGTTATTCTAAAGAGTAATAAAAAGTTGCTCGCGGTCAAAGGCTGAGACACGAGCGAGAGAGAGAGAGAGAGAGCTTCGTCATCGATCTACTTTAGTTTCAACATGATTTCGATGAGCATGATGAACATTGTTGAAAACGTGCCACGTGCGAGGCAGCGTGGCGGTCCACGTGTGTTGGTAACGGTGAGGCGGCGCCGCGCGGCGTTTACGTTGCATTGCCGTCGCTGGAACAGCCATGGTCGAGTGCCGCCTCGTCGCGGTCAATTGTAATGGATCGTGCTAAAAATACGTCGCGGTCGCGAAGGCTAAGCGTGAAACGTTCTGTCCCGTTTCTAGAGAGGGAGAACGCCGCAAGTACGTATTTAGGTCTATCGGACCCCGAGTGACCGTGCAATTTAGGATCAAGAGAATTTCGCGTCCTTCACCCTTGCCACGCCGTGTATTCGATTTTCGAACGAGGCCGGAAGCAATCGCCAACGAGAAACGGATAGAAGCAGCTTGAACGTCACCGACGCCCACGAACAACGCCCACCAGGCAACCTATTTGTCATCGAGCATCTCTTGCAACGTAACCGCTGTATCGCGATATATCGGGGACTATTTACTCTCCCGCTCGTGAGTCGTCGGGTGCTTGCTACCAAATTCACCGCGCGTGTCACGATACGCGAGAGGCGTCGAACCTTGCGCTTTCCAAACAGGCGCCAGCAAACGAATTCAGTTACCCGAAACGCCACGCGCCAGATCTCTTATCGTCCAACAACGAGTCGATCGCGACCGATAAGGAGGCGGTATTAAGCGATCCGATTACCAACACTGTTCCTCGCCACCTACAAAATTCTCCCATCCGTCGATCTTGGTATCTCAGCGATACTCTTTCATTTCCATCCTACGCCTCGCGCGATCGCACTTCCTACGTGTATCCCGTGATGCGAGCTCGACGACTTTTCCCCGGAAGCGGCGAGAATTCGATTCCGCGCGAAACGCGATATGTACCATGGATGCGAGAAAACGGCGGAACTCGCTTCAAGGAAGTGTACCGGCTTAAATTAGCCTGGTTAAGAATGTCAGTCGCTAATCGCGCTACGATTCTTTGTAGAACCCGGCTATCGTGCTACATTCCCTAGCTTTAAGGTGCGTGTCCGACTGCTCCGAGAGTGGCTGGTTCCGTGACCCCTCAACAAGCGGATACGGTATGACATTACTCTCCGAGAGCTAATCTCGGAATTCGAACCAGCAAAAGGTATGGAGGACGAAGGGTGAATCATTCGACTCTGATTAATTGCGAACGAATATAAATCGATGTTATAATAAATGTTGTAATAAACTATTTTATTTCTTGCCGCCGCGTACTTCTGAGTGAAATAACGCCTTCCCTACCTAGCCATTTTTTACCAATACCAATTGCAAAGACGGAACTGATCAAGTAAAAGAGGAAATTGCGAAGCAAAGGGTCTACGTCGGCCAACTGATAACTCTGCGCCACGTGCGCGTTGCATGCCGAAAGTAATTTAAACGTCATACGAAAGAATCTATTAGCTAATAAGCTATAGAGGAATAATTATTTTCTTGTGTACTTCGTTTAGTTTATTGACACGGTCAATATACGATTGATACATGGATCGGGGAGAGTACACTTCAGCCTTGCATTTACAACTTCGCATCTAGCAAGCACATGACGCAGGGCGGATCGTTGTATCGGAAGTATGAACAGCGGCGAGTTTTACACGGTTCTGAAAGTTCTCCAGGATAGTCAATTCTCAAGTGGGAGAATTTCATTCTCGATGTATCCGTAGAGTGTAGAGAGCATACTCGTTCGTATACAAGAAAGTTAAGTACGCAAGTACGATAACACTTTGTGGGTAAATCTGACAGAATTGTTAGCACGTATTCTGCCGAGTAATGATGACTAGGAATTCGAAAGAATTCTTGTCGAGACTGGTTAAACGTGTCTCTACGGATATTAACGTTCCATGTAAGTCGAGATAAGCGTAACGCATAGTAGTCAGATTTTGACAGTGATTCCGATGCTCCGGTCACCTTTAATTTTGTTCTACAACGATTGTAATCTCAATCTACAATAGATATCTTATCGTCGCGTCTACAGTCTACGTCCAACCAGAATCGATCCTACGCAAGCATCGTGAAATCATGTCGGAGGACAAACTTGCTACTGTACCGAATCGCTTTTTCGCCTGCGCCTAATGATCCTATGCAGATTTAAGCATGGTGGGCCGCCATTAATCGGACCACGATTCGGAAAGGGCAATTTTTCTGACCGAAACAACCTCTGGTACAACATCGTTATCGATCTTTTTGTAACGGCCAGTAGGTACGGGTAGTACTTAATCTTACGCGCGGGTTACTCCAAGTCCGAGTAAAAGGCGCCTATCGAAGCGAAGCGCGTATGCAAATTGTGCACCGTTGCGGCGTGCCATGATCAGCAAAAAGTGACACCGGCCAATCGGTTATCATCAGTTATCACGGATACTGCTATCGGAGCAACATGGTCGTTGTAACAAAGTTAGTAAACCCGAAGACAGACTACTTCTGTCCAAGACGCATTGAAAATATTTGCTAGCTATAATTATGCGTTTGCATGGAAATTGTGAGCCAGGCGGTGACGTGGGGTTTTATATCAATGAGTGCACAACTCGTTGATCGCCTAATGCAAATTCGCATAAAATAAAGCAAAAATTAAAGTGACCCAGTAAGAAGGTGTAAGCTGCCTTCGACACGCCGGCGAACAAGAAATCCTTCTCCCGGATACCTGCCTTCTTCACCCGATTCCGAACAAGAAATCGAGATCGACGAACGAAATTTCGCTTGAATGATCTTTCCGTTTGGTTCGGAAACGATGGATGCGTCGTCGAAGAGTAACCAACGTGTCCCTCATGGGAGGAGGATCACGAACGTCCGAAGAACGCGACGGCCGACAATTTTATCGTTATCGAATCGGCTGTCCCTCACTTAGGTCCCGCAGAGATCGGAGAACAATTTTTATAGCGAATAATAACGGAGCTCGAGACTGGGTTGCCGTCGATACGGCCGAGTAATTACGCTCCATCAAATTTGCCAGCGCCGCGCCGCGCTCACCATCGCCTTTAGCAAGCAACAAATTGTGTGGTGGCATGCCGTTGACGGGACGCTTTTGTGGACCCTCGATACGCATGAGGAAAGCACGCTTCACGCTCATCTTCCGCCAACACGCATTCAAAGCCCCCACAATTTGGATAAGTTTCTAACGAAGCAAAAAGTTCACGCGGGCCAAGATGATGTCGAGCCTGTTTTCCGAGAGAATACGGCCATCGCCTGATCGGCCAAGAGAGGGGAGGGAAGGGAAAGGAAAAGATGTTGGGCGATTAAAAATCCTTTAGCGTTGAACACTGGGCGGAGGAATCGGTGGTGGTTCACGGTTTCGCGACTCACGATCCTTCCCCGATAGCCTCCAAGGGGTCATCGATTCTGTGAAACCTAACGAGTTTCGCTTCAGCGAGTTCGCCCTGCAGATACATATTAGCTGGAAAGGTCGATTCCAAGCGGACCACGTTAGGTGGGTGGATCACCGCGGGATTTAAAGGAGCCCATGCGAACGGCTGGCTGTTGGTGATATACAACGAGACGTAAAACTGCCCAGCTTTATTTCCAGATGAAAGACTTTAGAATCGGTCGGATTCCATTTTTCGCGCAGCTTTCTACATGTAGGTACGTTTTCGCTGGCAGTAGGTGTCTGGATGACGAGCGGCACGAGCCTGAGAGGGAAAAGCATGAACGAGGTCAGTGGACGCGCGATACATCGCAACAAAAGTAGTAGCTACGACGTTCATCAGCTTCTGGAGTCTATTAAAAGCGCGAACCGTTTTGAATCGGGCGACGCGCGTGAACCTGCACACCGGCGACCACCGCTTCTTTCCGCGTAGCGTACGCGTTTATAAATAAACCACCTGTGCATGCTCGTTACGCCTAAAATAAAATCGAAGGCGGCACGAATCGAACCGTCCGCCGAGTGCTCGACAAAAATTCCTCGTCCCTATCGTGTATCGGATGAAAACGGCTACCGCCCACGACAGACCGGAACGAAATTCGACTTCTTGCGAAAGTTGTTCGCCTCTTCGTGGCCCGAAGATACATAGCTGCACGCAACAAGATGCAAGATGGGTCGGTGACGCTTGGGAACCGGTGAATGGAGGTGTACGATGCTAGAGAAAGGAGGAATTCTTCGCGGTGGTCTAAGAAGCAGCGGTGTGTTTATGCTCCCTTTAATACGGACCGTCACGGCCGGTTCTATTATTAACGGAGTCGTTAACAGGTGTACTATAAGCTGGTCTCGAACGACGATTGACGAGACC
The DNA here is from genome assembly GCA_023838395.1 of Holcopasites calliopsidis. NCBI lineage: Eukaryota > Metazoa > Arthropoda > Insecta > Hymenoptera > Apidae > Holcopasites > Holcopasites calliopsidis. Next base: position 6,571,293 of record JALHAQ010000005.1, on the reverse strand, counting down.
GCGACACACGTGCGAGAACGCGATGAAATTGCAGCACGCCATTGCGATTAACGGAGCGCGATTCGCCGAAGGATCGGAGGAAATTCCGCAGACGCTCTCTTCAAGGTTATTAGCCATTCACCTAAAGGCCGAAGTAGCTCCCTTCGGGCTCGCGTGCGCGTTTACACCGTCGATACGATTCGAGGCGCAGCCGAAGTTTATTTGCAACGTCTGTGGCGCGCCGAAGGGGTTTAAGGTGCGTGGCCGAGACTTTACGGTCGTCGAGTAATTCACCCCGCGCTGCTTTTCGAGTCTTCTCACGGCTCGAGACCTTGGAGGAGCTGAATCATTGTCGAACCGGTACTACGGGAGAGCGAGTTACCACCTCCGAACGCGGCGGGTTCGCGATGGAAAATTCCTAGATCGGAAGAAAGGCATCCGACTGTGGTCTGCGGTGTTCTCGGAAACAGCGAGGGCACAAACAGCGTTCGAACAGCTTTGTAGCGACTCGCGTTCACTCCGCTTCATACGAGATCGCGCGTAACAATATTCTCACCTGTTGCTGCATCATCGTTCCGACTAATTGTCGCTTTGTGCATGAACCGGTTACGATTCGAGCGGCGCATTCGGTTCGGATGATGGCCTCCTTCCTTGCACACCTATCGATCGAAATGACCGTGATAGTAAATTAGAGAATATTATTCGGTTGAACGGTCGTTCTTCCAGTTTCATTCGCGAATCTCGAGGCAAATGCCTCCACAGGCCTTGAGATATCCGCCGGCATCGCCGAATAATTCACCAATTTCTATTCCGTCGCTTTCGAATCGACGCAATCGACTATAAGTGATTCGCTGTGTCGTTGAGTCTAGTTGGATCAGGTAGACGAATTTGTAATCGTGACTATACTGTCATTTAGACTCCCTGCTTCGTGACAGGCAGCAAGCCGCAGTTAGTTTGTGTCCCCCGGCCCTTTTTCGGCCTATTCCGCGAGCCTCCCGATGCAAATCGCGAGCAGGGTGAGAGATATGGCGAGTGTTCGCGATCTTCCTAATCCGACGTGGCGTTGCTCCTATCTCGCCAACCCCTTGCGCGTTGCAACCGAGGAATGAAATCGATTCGGCAACATACACGGGGCACACATTAATCGCATTTCTGCGCTGACACCACGAACGGGGTCGTCGACCTTGGCTAGCGAATGGCCACAGGCCAGGTGTGGGGCGAAGCAACGGCGGGGGTCGTCTCCGGGCATCTTGTTGCGCGTTCGACCGCGACCGGAAGTTGCTTCCGCCAGCCGGTTCTACCCTCTCTCGATTCTAGCGTCTTTCGTCACTGAAATTTTTAACCCTCCGTCTTTAACGCCGTTGGATCTGGCGTTGTACGATCGCTAAGCTCGCGAGATGGAAACCGATGGGGATGTGGCGACACTTTCTTAGATTATCTCCCAGGGAACCGCCGCTTGCCGAGGCAACGCGACGCGGCGATCGACCTGTGCACCCCTTACCCCGAACCCTACGCCATTATTCCGCTGAGCCTTTCGTCGCGTTTTTCGGCCGGCCGGAAATCATTAAACAATGTCGTCGAACGACTTCCGTTGGCGCTCACCGTAAACGCGACTATGCCACTTAATATGCGGACCGATATGCCTTCGATTACACGCGCAACCTCTACTCTACCACCTCGGCCTCCGTCATTCGTTAATGCAGTTGTACACTATCCGATATTACCAGAGCTTTCCCTAATAGAGTTGGCTGACGAAAACTGTAACGCAAGTCTCGTACATTTCCCTATCGATTCGTAGCCACAGGTGGTTGCAACTCGAGTGAGACAAAAAGCCCGAGCTCTCTTAAGCCTCGGCGACATTTTATTACACCGTTTACGACTTTTAAATCACGCCAACGTGCGTGGTTCGTAAATAAATCCCGAACCGGCTCGTAAATTTAGTTTCTCTACGACGATAACGCTTGTAGCGTTATGCACAGTAACGAAGCACACGTGTTTTATAACAAAATGATCCTATTCCGACGTCCCTATGGTATCGTAAACCGTCCAACCTCGACCAACTCCAGATGATCGCACGCTGTCTCTACTCTAAACCAGTTATCGCGCTAAAAAATTTCGCAAACTCGCAGTACATAAAACACATAATTAGTCGTCTCGGCGGGTAGTGTGGAAAACAATTCAGATGGCATACCGTTGATGTTATGTAACACCACTTGTCAGCGAGCCAGCCGCGAATTGAGATTCATGAACGATCGGTCGCCGTTACACCGTTACAACAGGTACCAAACTGGGGAGGCAGAGAAAGAACGTAGAATCGATTGGAGTAGGCCACGGTAGAATTTGGTCGCGGCGTTCGTCGAGCCGCGGTTGTACCATTGAAGCTTATTAATCTCGGGAAATGGAAAAACTGGCAGCGGGACGAAAAGACGGCGAGGAAAATAGTCGTGCGGAGGGCAATTATCTCGGTTAATTATTTGACGAATAAACTGTGCGCGGGTTCGCAGAGGCTGGCCGTTGGTTCGCGGCGCGTTCCACTTTGGGACGACACGAGAACGGTGGTTGTTTTACTCGAGGGCAGCTATGCGGAGAGAGTCAACGTCCTTGCTACGCTTTCGAGAGAAGTCGACTGCTAGCGAATCGTGCAATTTCGATTGAGGCAAAAAAGCGAAAGCAACGCGGCCCCGCGATAGCTGCGTTTCTTCCTTCTTCAACTGTTAATTAAAGGTTGAACAGTTATTGAACGAAGTGTAACTGGTTTGGCCGGTTCGATTTGCCATCGCGGCGTACGAGGTGGTCGGACGAAAAACTTGTCAAACGCGCCAAGATTCCGCAACTTTGTTCGCGCGATTCATACTTGGGACTAATTCGCCTGTGCATCGGGGTCTGCAGTTTGCTCGCCATCGACGTGTGCCTCGTGAAGCACGACGCAGTACGAGAGCATCGATTCGTTCTGCCGAAACGTATCGCGTGCAAGAATTCAGGCCGGAGTCGCAAGACACGCCGCCGCCGCCACGACGTTCGATGCACAGGAATCGTGGAGCCGATGTCACGACACATCGCGCAACGAATACGCTTACCGACAATATGATCATACAGAGTTAGACATAAGGACCTAGAGTATTTCCTCGTTAAAGAGAGAGGCGGGTGCTCCAGGAATTTCTCAGGCTGATCCCTCTTCGTGTCGTGCGTATACATAAGTGTGTACAAGTACAGAGCATCAGCTGCTTCTGTACGTCGACAGAGGTTCGTTGCAATCAACACTCGGAACGATGATGGGAGGATTGTTCATCCCTCCCGATTTCCCGCGGTAATTTCGAGAAATTTAATCAATCAAGCTCGACCTCTCGGCCGAACGACGTATCGAAGTCGGCTGAAACGAACTGTGGTGCCGTGAATTGTTTACTGGCTACTTGCGCTTGACCGGGCCGGCCTCGGGGACCGTTTAACGCGGAGAAACATGGACGAAGAGTCTGAACAGATGATTGGCGACGCTGTTTTTTTTACCCTTTCACCGGCCCCCTCCCTCAGGTTGCAAAGCGTCCTGCATGCAAGTTATTAAAGCCGTTTCCGCAAGCATAGACGCGATCGATCCCGCTTCTTCTTTTCTAAACTATCAACCAATGTGTAAGTTCATAGTATCACCTGATGGTCCAGGTGAATATTCTTCGAATACTCCAGTGATCAAAATCCACGGTTTGTCGTGCCGAACTGCAACGGTTTCGCATTGCTCGGCCAATGAACTTTATTTTAAAGCTGCTTTCGCGCGGCTGCATCGATTCCGCGTGTTTGCTACAGACGAATAAAGCGGATACGTACTATATTCCACCGTCTATCGGCTATCGTGTTCGTTTGTTCCGCATCCGTGCTAGGACAATCCGGCTCGTATTGACCCACGCCGCCCTTTCCTTCACCGCGGCCGCGTCGTCGAGTTCGCTGCTCTCGCGAAACTTTCCACTCTCGCACAAAACTCGTATTATAGTAGGAACGCATAATTAACGTCGACAGGTCAGCAGCGTTCAGGCATATGTAATTAACCAAAGGTTAACGCGATTTTCAGCTTGTCCTCTCCGTTCCTCCGTCGGAGCTGTTTAACGCCAAAAGCGGTCTGCAATCTCGGGAAATCCGTGAGCGCAAGGCAACTGCCATCGCAAGCACTTAGAATTTGACGAAACGGTGCACGCCCTGCTCCGGATGTCGGACGCGGGCCGCGTTAGTGCCCGACCAGAAACCATTCACCGCGCGGTTGTGTTTGGACACTCGCGCGGCTATCGAGACGATGAGTAACAAAGGGAAGTGTGTACGAAACGGGAGATGATAGCAGCGGGCGAAGAAAAATCGCGAAACGTGACATCGCGAGCGATGCTACTCGCATGTATTTAGATGAAAAACGATGAAATACATCGATGTGGATGGTAACAAGGTCCTTGCGAAACGAAAACCATTTCCGATACGATGCACCGTTAGTTGAAGAGGATTCATCAATCGAACATATTTGAAGAAGTTGAGCGAAATCAGGCCAATCGGACAGCAGAGTTCCCATTGCCAAATAACGACAGGCCCCTCCATATCGCATCCTCGAAAGGACGTTTCGGTCCCAGAGAGACAGACCGATGCCTGCATAACAACTCAGAAGCATCGGCATCGTTAATTCAAGTTTGTATACAACTTCAACTTAAATTTCAATCCTAATGTCTAAGCATTATTTGAATGATTAATAATACAAGGAATTTAAAAGGCATCCGCAAGGTGCATTCAGAGTAGGAAATGTTATAACGGGACAAGATAGGGGCGTGCCATTATGGTCGCCTCGTAATCGTCAATGAATTCACGGTAAATGGTATCTCCTATTTCGCGGCCGCATCGCCGCCATCCCCGAATACTGAATTTCCGGCGGAAGCGTCCAAGGAACTAACGCGGTCAACCAGCTTTCGTATAATCGACTGCCCTAGCTGCTTTAATTTGATTGCCGAGTAGTACGCTTCCTGCGCTTCCCCGCTGATTATCATCAGGACCTGTGTGTTCCGCTGAAGGGTTACCGATCGCGTACTTCTTGCACCATTCTTCAAACTCCTTAAAACGTAGGACATGCACAATCCTTACAACGGCACGCGGTATACTAACGAAGAAGTCAAGGGAAGAGGAAAAGCTTGACATCGAGAGCGAATGGAAAAGCTAGAGCCGGCGTCGCGACGGGTGGCAATTAAATATCCAGTGGTTATTAACCACGGATCGTGTTCCACTTGCGCGTCACGAATTCTTTTTAAGACTGTCCTGTATTGGAGGGTTTTCCAATATTATCGAGTGGAAGTGAAAACTGTGCCGGATACGATGAACGCAGTACTTCGGTGGCGGGCTCTCCAACGGAAGGCTATATGTATATTATATTAATGTTATTATCGTTACGTGGAGGTTCTCGTTACGAGCAATGAAATGATGTGTACACATCGGAACGACCGACTCACCTCCCTCTTCTTTGGAGGAACCTCTTGATTGAACCTTTTGCGGGTCCGCGAAGGCGGGGAACACGAGTACCATTAGGAACAACAACGTCCAAACGCACGTCTGTCTTTGCTTGGTCCAGCGGAGCAGGCTCGTCGTTAGCTCCGAGTTCCATCGTTGCATGTTGGAGGCGCAGCTACTCGAGAAGGCAGCGCGCTGAAACCTTCCTCGCTCCGATATCCTGGAGAAAGTCGCACTGCGGTCCGCGTCGCGACGCCGTGCGCGGCCGCGTCTCGACGATTGCCCTAGTAGCTGCTCCTCTTCCATCATCCTTCCGTCCATGCTTCTACCCGCCGACGTAGAGCAATCGCAGTTTGGCCCGCGAAGACGCTCGCAGAGCTCGCAAGCATCGTTTCGGATCCCGCTTGGAGAACAGTGGCAACGGCACGTGACGGAATTAATGTCCGGCGAGCAGTGAGTCCTGCTGTCTTCGAAAGAGTCGCTGCTACCAGCCGAGGAGCAGTCTTTCACGAGATTCACGTTGCCGACGATCGCATCGCGAAGACCGGTCGTTCCGAGGAACGTCGTCGGCTTTTTCTCGGGCATCGGCACGCTGCCAGCGAGCCTGCGCGTGCACCACGTTGACGATGATTCCATGCTCGCGTCCGTCGAATAGGATGAATGATGAAATCGATCAAGTAACATTCGCGATTCGAAATGAGTCGATGCGAAAAGTGCAGCTACGAGCCCTCCGCGTCGCTTCGATGCCTTTGATCTTATCCAACGAGGTCAGGCTCGGGCGACTCTCGCGATTTCGTCGTTTATCTTCCTCGAACTCGATGCTTGTGTATCCTTTTTCTTTGCTTTTCGTTGTCCTAAATCCGCTCGTCCAAAGTTTTCGCGTGCTTCGAAAGAGATCGCGGAGAAAAGTTCGAGGAAGATCGACGCTACTCAGGACCAATGGAACGTTGAATCATTAGCAGAAGAGGCATCTCTTCTCGCGCTCTCGTGCAGTTGGCCGAGCTTCTGCCTGCTCCGAGAGTTAGCCCAATATCAGGCCCTTGTAACAAAGAAATCGTAGCGGTGCTCCGAATTTAACGTCGCCATCTCGCGTTCACGCTTTCTCACGAGTCCTTGGTAGCTGGTACCGGTCGCTGAATCTGCTAGTCTCGGTTCCTCGCCTACGATCGAACGGATCGATGCTCTGCAATCAGAAAACCAGGCTGCATAAATTGTTTGCCTCCTCATAGTAACACGAACCTATTATTTCTACCAAACGAGATGCCGTCCAATCAAATTACTACGGCCCCATTTGCAGTAAACACGCTCTGTCATTACTGGTTGGGTCTGTCACCTCCTCCCAACACTGCCGCGTGACGTATGTATTTATTGTACATATGTTGTGCGCGACTACTAAACGCGAGCGTCGAGGCGACTGGGTGGAATTAACCCTCCCTTGCCACTGCGTTGTCCAGTTTGTGGAGGCTCGGGTGGAGCTCGGCATTTCGGTTGGTACAAATATTCAATGTTTCTTTACTAACAACGCGAGAGCGGCGAGCGGTTTGCTTGATACGCAAAAGAAACAAACGTGCTTATGAGTTTTATAGAACGCATCAACACTGCTGACAAACGATCGTCCGCGAGAGTCAAGTGTTTTTTTTCCTTCGCGTTACATCCCACGCTCTTGTACAATTACCGTGATTGTAAATTTCGCTGCCTTACAATGGCATGTTTTTTATAGCCTATCGGCCAGCCAATTAAATCACCTGACTCGCATAACGAAATCGACGGGAACGCCGGAGCAGCTTGGGAACCGTCTCGCTCGCGATGAAGCGATCGCGGCGACGAACACAGGGGTTAAACGCTGCCTCGCCATCAATCCTCTGCAATCTTTCGCGTAGCAAAGGTTAGACTGAGTGAATGCAAAGCGCGACGGACGTGCACGGACTGTGGCGGGACATGACAGCTCTCGATAGATGAAAAGAAGTTTCAAGCTCCTCCCCGGTTCCGTCTGAATCTCAATGAAAAGGAACAGGACCTTGAATTCGGTTAAAAACCACTAAGCAGGCGGTATTCACGAGAATGTGGCGGTTGGACATCATCGTCGAGGAATGTTTGTTTGCGTAATTGGTCGCTGGGAAGCGGGCAAACGCTTCATTACTCCCGCGAACCGCTTCACATTGCTGCCTTGCATTGCCCTTTAGCCTCGCCACCCTTCTCTATCTCGAATCCACCTGCCGGCGCGGCGGATTCAACAGTCTCGAATGAGAACGTTTCACTCGAAGTAACGGAAACTCTCGGCTCCTCCGATGCACCCCACCGATGCTCCCCAGTGTTCTTCGTTTCTTTTACTTTTAGCGGTAGCCTCTGATTTGAAAGCACTTGATTGGAAAGAGTATACACTCTCTCCTCGCGCGAAGCAAAATACTTAAACGGCTGGTTGAGAAACTAGCCGCGTAGCACGTTCTAAGAATAGCGAAGCATGCTTATGCGAACGCGTCATCTTTATCATCCGCAGCTGCGAGTTCAGGCGAAATCATCGATAAAACTCTTGTCCAGGTTACTACCTCCGCGACGCATTTATCCGCGAGTGCATCTCGAGTAGCGATTACTTCGAATGAAGGTAAAAAGGCAGAAGCGAGGTACGCCGTTCGTTCGATACGTGTGTGCGCGCGGGGCGAATAATATCAGCAGCTCCATTGGCCCGTGAAATCGTCGCTCTGTTTTCACGACGTCGCGTCGCCTCGCGACTCCGTTGGCTTCTGCTCTTTGACATTTTCGTTCAGATACTGGGAGGGAATCGCGATTAATAATCGGACCAGTTCCTTTCCCCGAGTCGAGGTCGTATTTGGCCGATTAAAACGAGAGGAATATAATTCGCCAGCTACCGAAGGGTACGCCGCGCGACGAATTATTCGCTCGATTAAACGATCATTCGGATGAGTAACCGAATCGGTAAACTCTCCGGTAAGGAAAAAAGGCAGCCCCTTTACGGACGCGTGCTCGCAGCATACCGTTCTGGTTACCATGACACTCGGGTTAAGTAACGTGATTCGATTGAAGGTGCATTTTTCTTGCTAACGAGCGATAATTGATTTATTCCGTATAAAGGGGTCAGCCGGGGCGTATACGCGGTAGCACGCGCCCTGGTACCGACCGATCCGCTCGATTAAATCTCCGCTGTAGCATCGCCCCATCTTCCAGCACCGCCACGACGCGACGTCGTCGCCAATGACGACGACCGATCTACCCACGGATCCGTCGATCGTTAACACGGCGTTGCCGACCACCGAAACGCTCCACTTAAAGTCGATCGGTGCTGGCGCCAGAGTTCTCATCTCGCCAAGAAAAAATGAGAGCACGAGGTATCGAATATTTCTGAATCTACGACACGTTTCTTCTTCAACTTTGCGGGCTTCCTATCGGACTTGCACTTATTTTCGTCCTACAAAATTAAAGGGGTGAAGCAGATCGCGAGCAGCAATGACATTGGGAAGCAATGACATTCCCGTACCTATCTATATTCCAGAAAGACGCGAGTACGGGAAAACGTTTCATTTCACCTGAATCGCGTTACACGTTATTCTCTATTATCGATCCTTTGGGAAACAACTGGCACAGACGCAACCAAAAGCGGGGCAAACTCGCACGACTCGTATGTCTCGAATGGCTGGAAAAGGGGGATCGCCGAAACGCTTCGTAGCGTCGATTCCCAAAAATATTCACACACAACCAGCTGCGCAAACGGAATCGCGCGTCTCGGCGTGAACCTTAGATCCTTGGATTCACATCGGAGTTGGATCATCTCGGAACTATTGACTACAGTGGGGGACATCTTGTACGATACTGTGAAAGTTGTCGAGACGGAACAGTACTGCCCTTGGCCCTGCGTCGTTTGCCAGATGCTAGGCAAAACTCAGGCTAGCTAAAATGTACACAGGTGTGAAGGCGGCGGTGGCAAGGACGGCGAGAAAGGAACAGCGATCGACGCCACGCTCACGACTACGGCCGGAATAGGAGGGGATGATGTCGGAAGAGGCGGGAAGCGCGACGGCAAGCGTCAAGGGATGAAGAAACGGAAGGAAGCTTCATTCACTACGCGCTACGCTCGCATTACGAAGTGGTTGTGTGTCGTGTTCGCTGATCCCCTGGCACCGACTCCACAACAACACCTCCGCCTATCCCCTCCTTGTTCAACGGCCGACGCTCGGCTCTAGCTCGTTACGTGGCGCGCTTTCGCGTAGCACCTGTCACACGCTACACGAGGAACCGGCTAACGAGACTCCGTTTCAGAAGACGGATTTCTCGTCGGGTTTACGCGCGCAGGCCGACCCCCCCATTCTTTTTGGCTCTTTGTACGTGCCCATACGAGGTATAACTCGCGAGAAACTGAATTGGAACACCAGCCGTAGCGTCAGCTACCAATGTTTGAAATGCGCCAAGGGTGCGAGACCTGCCGTTCCGAAAGAGTAGTAGACACCGATCAGAGTAATCGTGGTTCGACGTATCGAAAACATACGGTTGCCGATGTTACAGAAGGAGAGAGAACAGCGATCCCTCGAATCCGATGCGTGGCTCTGGTTACCATTCACGCATCCATTCCCCCCATACCGCGACCCCGTCCTCTGCGATTTACCATCGAGTGGATTCACGCGTTTCCCTTTCCTTCTGTTCCATTTGAAACGCACGTGGCAAAGATACTTTTATTACAGCTCGTTACGGTGGCGATTGTTTTGAAGGCTAGAGTGCCGCGAGCGATAAAGGCGAAGGGTAATGAGATATAATGTCAGTCTCGAGTACTGGCAAACACAACCGATGCCCCTCTCTATCATTGTGCAAACAAAATTACGCGTTACGTGCTCTACGAAGGTGCGAGGAAACGCGCGCCGCTTGGAAATGTTCGCTTCGCGGAATTCCTCCTCGGCGCAGCTTCTTGTCCACTGTGTCTAATCGAACCTCGGCTTTCGATGCACCCCCGGGCGAGCTCGTATCGACGGATGGCAGGCCCGAAGTGAAGTGAGAAAGGCGAAAAGCCTTCGAACGCGGGCAACTTGGTGGAAGAATCGCATCTTTGCACCGGAAAACGTAACGGGGTCGCGAGCAGTAATCGTCGATAGCGTCGCACCGAGGTCGTCCCAATTCCGCTGGAAGCGACGCGGCGTAGCGTCGTTACGAAATTTTCAGACGGCTCGTAGGCGATACACAAACACTAAATGCGTACGGAGGAGCGTGAGCATTCCACGCGTTTTCACGCCGCGTGCCGGCTCGCCTCGTCCAATGAACTCCGCCACCACGCCACAACACGGCATGCCGCGCCTCGTCCGAAAGTTCAACCGTGACACGGACCCGCGTGAGAACCACTGAATCCGTACGAAGTCGCCGGCCCGAGGCCTGACCACAAGCCCGAGGCGACTCGCTCGGTCAGTGAGGGTCGCGGTCGCGTTCGCCAGCTTTCGCTGCATTTCGACGAATTTCGGGGACTCCCGCCCCCCGTGACAGCAGTGCTCCGTTGCGGGAAGAATTTGAACGGCGCGCCGCGGCCGACGAATAAATTAATTGCAGTTTATACAGGGTCGCTGAGCCGGGCGCGACCGCCATGCAAATTCCAGCACGCCGGGGCTCTCCGCCGCGCGGATTATACCCCCTGGACTGTTTAGCGCGAACGGGTTGCGCCGGAGAATCCGAGAAAGCAATTAAACCTTTGCGGCCGATTTCTTCACTTTAGAAATCTAATTAAGAATCATCCGGTGAAGCAGGAGTGCACCAGAATTTCTTACGATATCGCTAGCAGAAGGTGTGACGAGATAGAAGTAGAGCGATCGCGTTGAGAGCCGCTGACGTGCAAGGGTGGTTGCGCGAACCAGGGCGTGGGTGGATTATACGAATGGTGGGAGAGCATCGGAAGGGAGAAGGGAACGAGTATGATACTACGCCGCAGTGTAAGGGGTAGTCGATCGATGCCGAACAAAACATTGCCACATGCTTAGCCAGCGCGATCTCTCTTTAACCGAATCGCGTTCTCCCTTAAAGTACGTTTCTTTTAAACGTGAACACTCGTTTGCACCTGCAGCTCCGTCGAACGATGTCTGCAACGAGGAACTGTCGCTCACGACGCGAGTCTTATTTCACGATGTTGGACACTCTACAAGTGAATCGACCGTAGACCCGACCCGACTAATACGTCAGAATGAAAAGGCACGGCGGAATCCGTTTTACAACTATTCGATTGCACGCGGGTATCGGGTCTCGTTCAGCCTTGTAGTATTTCAAGCTGAAACTATGAAATTATCGTGTTCCGTTATCGAAATAACGCAACGGAACAACCGACTCTCTCGCAATAATTGCGATAGATTTCCATGAGAAGCGATAAGGATTTGTGCGCAACTTTGAACGTCGCTGACTACTTGATCTACCAGTTTGCAAGTGTCATCGTCGACCTTATCGGACACGCCTGATTTCGAGGAACGTGAAACTGGAAAAATATCGAGCTCTATCGATACGTTTCAAACTATCTAAACGCATACGTTCAGAAGAGGGGGGTGGGGTTGTTGTTTGCATCTTCCAGCGTACGAAATATTTCCTCGAACCAGGCGAACACGGGTCTGTCGTACGGTTGTCCTATTATCGAGTATACATACTCGGGCGACTCGGGCACGCGTACGGATAACTGGAGTTATTGTCGGTCCGTCTACTACCTGTCCTCAAGCTTCGTGGGAACACCACTGGAAACTTCAGAGCCCTTTGTTAAAAACTAACAGCGCGTTGTAAGCCAATTTCTGCGCAGGGTAAGCTTGAAATTTCGAATTGGACTTGTAGGGGTACCGTGTCCTTTCCGCGTTCAAACGATCAAATTGGATCGAAACCTTGGAGAATGACTACGCCTGGCCTGTGTAGAGATGGCTGCACGCGACAGCGGTTCGTGGAGAGGCTATCGCGTGAATTTCACCGAAGGAGGTTCGCGCGTTCCTTCCTACTACATACAACCAACACAACATATTAATAGACGTCCGTCTTTTTTCCTCTGTCGTGTTTTGTCGCGATGCAAGGAAGCAAAGCAAGTAAAAGCCCGTTCGGTACTTGCCGCACATATTAAATGTACAAATAAGTTCGGTGCCTTGTCATATATTCGATGCTTATTTACAAAAAGAGGGAATACTCGTTACTTTTCGACGAAATCACAATTACTTTCTACACGCTTCTCCCACTTTTCGGGTAGTTGGCGAATTCCGTTTCTACAGAAAGACTTCTTCGAGAAATTTGAAGCGAGAACGAACCAAATGGTGTTTCAGCGACCGAAAAGGATATGGTAATCCGAGGGAGTCATATCTGGGGAATATGCCGCACGAGGAAGAATCTCCCAGCCCAAAGAAGAAATGACTTCCAGTTTTGTTTGCGACGTATGTGGTCGTGCGTTGTTACGCAACAGAACCACCGGCCTGATTCCACTGCCGGTAAAAGGCCTTTCCTGTTCAATTACGTCGCTTAAATGGATCGTTTGTTGCTGGTAACGCTCGGCAGCAATCGTTTCCGCCCAGGTTTCAGCAACTCATAATAAAGGACACCTTTGAAATCCCACCAAATACTCGGTAACACTTTTTTAGCGCGAACGTTCTGCTTAGCAGTAGATGTTGGTGGTCGACTTGGACGAACCCGTGCCTTGCGTCGTTTAGGATTGACGTACAACACCCACTTTTCGTCCCCAGTTCTAATTTTCGAATGCTTTTTAACAAGACAATTAAGTGGAGGAGGTCCGACGAAGGGTAGAGGAAAAATCGGCCGGAAGGAACGCGGGCTATTGTGTCCTGGCTCTGTGCCGCACTTTTCGACGATCAGCTCATGCGGAGATCTCGCGGTTGAGTATCGTTTAAAAGATTTCAGAAAATGGGAACAAAGCTTTAATCTTCCTAGCGAACCCATGGGTAAATCCGCGTTATTCGTTTCCGTCCACATGCACGGAATATACGTCGGCGTATACTGAATTATTAAAATGTCGCGAAGCTTGTTCGAACTATTCGCCCAATATTTCCGAACGTCCGCTTGTCACGGGCAAGGCTCCGAGCGGGACCGACCCCACCCCGGAATCTCGGGGACCCGCACACCCCTGCTAATATCCAATTATCTGGGAGCTGAGTCGGTGCACCACTTGTCATCGAGACACGCCACGAAGCGTAGCGGTTTACCGCTGCCTTCTTCCCGTTCTCAGCCTCGATCCCGAGTTTCCAGGACGAGTTCACCCTTGTCCTCGCTCATCGACGACGACATTCTCGTCTCGATTCAAGTTCCACCGTCGTCATGCGACACCTGTTCGTGGCTCTCGATGCGACGCAAACAGCGAACCATCCCCCTTACCCCCGTCGCTCGGTTCCCTATCTCAGCCTATGCCGTTCTCTGTTTCTCCGTCTTTTGAAATGCATTCAGGGATCGGCATGGTCCAACAATGATTTCACGTTTCGATGCTTTGAATTATATACTTTGGTCAAACTAGTACTCCAGTGTCCCTACGTTGCACCCCTCCCTCAAACAAAGAAGAGATCTCAATGCCGTAAAAGACAGGTAGAAAAATAGAAAGGGGGAAATGAATTCGTGATACACACTCTTGCAGTTGCAGCGTGGCAGAGGCAGACAAAGTCACACGGACGCGACACGTCGCGTCGGTCAGTGTCCCAATAACCCGTCAGCGGAGACGCGACAGCCGTCCTCGTGTTAGCTGATGAACGCGAAAGCAAAAGGTCGGCGCGCGTCGCGTGCAGTCACGTCCCACGACCTTGTGCTACTCAAGGGACAGTCGCACACCCAACGAACCTGCGATGCACTACCAACGACACACCACGCACAGAGTTCCGTCGAGGCGACGCGACGACAACATTTCACAGCGGAGAACGGCGGCGAACTTGTATCCTGTACAGCGAACGAGTCACTAAAAGGCGGAAGTAGTGGAGAGCTAGCGTGCTTTTCTAACCCGCGGTCGCCGAGGGTTGAATGCGAACCGACGACCGAGGGGTAAGAAAGTGCGCAGTAAGGAAAGGTCGAGCCCCGCCCTCCACCGATCCCCACTTTCCCTCGACCACGCTCACCCGCACAACCCGCCAAGCTCGCGCTACCATTCGAGCCACCCTCGCCATCGGCAGAGCAACGTTGCGGCTAGGCGTAAGAGCGAGCGTGGCTGATTCTTTCCGTGGTTCTCGTTCGCCGCAGCGATACACGAGCCTCCGGTACGCAACAACACCCTTCTTCCTCATTCGTTTCGATCTGGAATTATGCGACGCGTTCGTCAGAGTTCGGTGAACCATGAGAAGAAAACGGAGGCATTCCGTGGGCCGGCATTGCGCGTCGTGTTTTTCGAAATACAAGGTTACACGAGTTGTTACATTGCCGCGGGACAGAAGCACGGTCAGGGTTTAGTGGCGATTCAAAATAAGATACGAATGATTCGCAAAAGTCAAACTGCCAACTTCTGTCGGTGGTGCTAGACGGTAAAAGGCGCGCCATCCAACGGCGAGCGCGAAAGCTGAGCGTATCGTATCTTCTAGCGTGATAAGAGGCAGCTTTGGTGTTTCGCTCCTTGCATCTTACTTGCCAACCCCCGGACCGATACCTTTGCGGCGCGTTAACTTTTCGCTCGTCCGAGGCTCCCCCCGATATATGTATCCTTTTACTGAACGGTTCATACGACAAATTCCAATTTCGAACGCAATTACGAAGACGTCAGTGTTAATAATTGTGCTCTCTACGGTGTCCGTAAATCTGCGAACGAATGGAGTAGGTCGTCGAGATCGGGGAACCGGTCAAGTTAATTACGTTGAGAGACCGTGACAGAAATGAAAAACGCAAAGCGAAACAGCGAATCGCAGGGGTGGTAATGCGCGCGGCTTCATCAGCGACTATCGCCGATCGCTTTGGTCACTCGTTTAAAGTACGCAGTTAGCCACGTTCCTTGGACAGCGTGGAACGCGGTCACGGTGGTATCTTCTATCCTCCCTTCAAGGGGCATCGAGGAGGAAGAGGCAGGAGGAAAACGCGACCAGCAGGGGTAACGAAGAACGCAACAAGAAGAAAGGTAGGGAGAAAAGAAGAAAAAGGGCACAGCGTAGCTCGGCCCGTAGAGGGAGAGCGACGAGACGAGCGAAGAAGGCGAACGCTCTCGTAGACCCGTCGTCCGGGAACGAAGAGAAAACGAGGTGGCCGTGTACATAGAAAGAGGAGAGGCAAATGGATCGAAGGGGGCAGCGAGAAGGATTCAAATATGGCGTGAGCCGGCACTGGAATGTCTTGTTATATACTAGCAAGACATTTGGTGGTCGCGTTTTGCCCTATTGTCGCCGCTCTTCTCCCTTTCCCTTTCCTTTTCTTTGTTCTGCTTCATCTCACAGCTGCTTCTTCCGCAATGCTACACGCGCGCAACACCGTGAAACAATTTCCCACTGTGACAGGGACAAACAACGTGCGTCTATTATGACGTTTACCACCCTTCTGCGCCTTTCGGAATCTCCGTGAAACTCGCTAAAGATTTCGCGGTATCCGATCCACCGTCTAATAACCGGTCGACGCACCGGGGCGGCCGATGCGCTACTTTGCTGTTTATCGATTTCGTTTCAGCGAGCTTCAATTATCTGGACGGGGCGCGCAATTTCTCGCGGGCGGAGGATCGTCTCGACGAGAGCCATGCTTCGTATCGCGAGACCCCGCGTCCCAGATTACCCGCGAGACTGCACGCTCTCTCATCTGCCGAGCAACTTCATCTTTGCGCGCCGGTCTAGCTCGCTTACGAGAAGAATGCCACTGCCCGACAATCGGGTCTTGTCTAGTACTTTCTAACGTGGCTACCAGTAGTCGCGCGTTTGCTCGCTAGCGGCCAAACACGTCTGGCAATCGATGCTTCCCGATCGGCGCGAATCTTGGGAATTCTTCAGGCGACTCGGCAGGGATGATGGCACGAAAATCTCAGCCCGGCAGAGGATCGAATAACGATCCGACTAAGAAAAAGTATACATGTACAATGTACATACAGGTATCGAAGACCTAGCTTCTGTTTCTAGGTTTCCTGACATTTCCCGCGATCCTCTTGCTCATTCAATCAATAGCCGAGGAAACGATGTATGTATGCCTTTGAGACATCGGTAATCGATAACGGAGTGCGGTTATCGACTCGCCAAGAACGGGATGCGACGAAACATTGAACGAATACAAGTTTCGTTAGTCCATTGCCAGACGATTTACAGAAACGAGAAACTTGTCGCGTTCTCCATGATCGAACGAGGTTTCCGTTGAAGCATGGCATAGACAAAAACAATAATGCCTCGGTAGCCGTTTACTCTCGCGATTCCGAGCACGCATCTATCAGACGTAGAGTATCTCTCCGCTACGTTTCACCCCGCCTAGACGGTGTACTCGTTACTACAGCCAAATCGAGCCGATTCGCGTCAACTCGAGCACGCTCTGCTGCGCAGTAACAGACGTCATACGTACATACAAGCGACACTCGCTTTCGATTCGTTCTGCCGATAGAAGCGCAACGCGATATATGTACATATAGCTCGGTGAGGTTTTGCAGATATTGTTACGACAGAGACAAGCATTCGGCTCATAGAACTCTGGAAAACCCATGGCGGCGCCCAACGTTAGAACTTGTTTCCATGCGTGCCCTTCGAATTCAGCGATACATGGTGCGCGCGAGCGCACATGCACGGCCGGGATATGTGCCAAGGCTATGCCGAAGCGGAGCGTATGTAGGTGCACGCGCGTCATTTTCCGTTCGCGCGTGGTCAGGCAACTTTCGTCAATGACGACGTCAATGGAACGTCACGGGGAAAAAAAGGTGAGGCTAGCTGCGTCGAAGCAACATAGTTGCTCTTTCTCTAGACCTACCGCGCAACCCGATAGCCTCGGTTTTGCGCTCCATTGAGCTTTTTCATGATCTTCGCTCGGCCAAATAATCGCTCATTCACTAGAGCTTACGGTTTTTCAACACGGAGCAGTCAACGAGAATGATGTAATCCCGAGAAAACTATTTCCGAATCTGTCGCCCAACCAAACTCGTTGCTCTCGCGTTACTTTTATTTCTCTGTTTCTCCGACTGTCCCTTTTATGCTATTGCGCCCTGTACGCCTCGCCACAAATTCGGTAGCCTGCTGCCCTCCTGCTTTTCTGTATTTCACCGGATTCACGAGACATTCGGAAAAGCAAGAGGAGACGAGGTCCTACATTTTGTATACATATAGATCGACTCGGCGGGTTATCGTACTTTGGAAGGGAATTAATATTTCAGTTCCTACGATAATCGGTGATGGAGGAGTGTCTGTGCCGATGGACCAGGAGCGACGTCGCTACTTAAGCTCCTTACAATTAGTTTAACTCGGACGTCACTGACAATGAGTCAATTAGTAGCGATCAATTCGCACCCTCGCCTCGCCGAAGGTGGTATCGGGCTTTGTGCTGCAGCTTCGACCGGCCATATAGCATTTCAGATTTCTTAGAACTTTAATCCTCGAGCACCAACGGTGGTATATATCACGCGCGTTTCATTCTATTTGCCCCGTCCTTCGGTAAGATTACAAGCTTTATCGATACAAGACCATGCAC
The DNA here is from genome assembly GCA_023838395.1 of Holcopasites calliopsidis. NCBI lineage: Eukaryota > Metazoa > Arthropoda > Insecta > Hymenoptera > Apidae > Holcopasites > Holcopasites calliopsidis. The sequence goes on along the minus strand of JALHAQ010000005.1, from coordinate 6,553,296 downwards.
CTGCCTGTCGAGGAATTCGTTTGACGAGCCGGAGGTTTAAATAAATAATTTGAAGCTACGGGCGAACACGTTTCTCCCGCGATTCGAAAATCAGTTGTATCGTAAGCGACCGCGGTCACCGCTTCATTCCGCCGGAGATGCCGATGATTCGACTCTTCGCTAATCGTCAAACTGGAGACGCGAAACAGTCGCGAAGGATTGTTATCTAAAGGGGTCACGGGACTCCATGACTATAAATCTGTCGACGATTTCAGCGGAGAAAGCAAGGCGACGCGAGCCGGGTCTTACGAGGGCTTTCGCAACATTCGGAGAAAATGAAACCTACTTAAATGCTACGATAAGTAGAAACATTCAGGAAAAATCACGAACCACTGTCCGTAGGTAGGATTAAAACGCAGACGAAATCGAATACCCCGAAGATACCGGGGGGGGGGGGGGGGCTGGCTGGCTGGCTCTCCTGCATGGAACGCTGGTAGCGCTTGGACGAGTAGTGCTTTCATTTAATTATACTCGATGCGTAAATAATTTTCGCTCGCACAGACTCGCGATGGACAGTGACGGATGAATCGATCGCATTCCCAACCTTTCGAGCGATCCAGCGTGATTGCAACATTGGTGTAATAATATTGAAAATTCGCAATCGTTCGTAATCGTACATGCGCCGGCGCCAGATACGCACCGTGCACGAGTAAAATAGTCACGAAGCTAGATTCGAAGAAAGGCGCGTGTTCGCGATAAGAATACAGTTATTTGCGCGCTGACAGTCGTCCTCGATGTCGGAAGCGACGTCATGCGAGAACGATTATCAAAAAAAAAAGGAGAAAAAAGGGAGCGATCGAGAATGTAGGAAAACGTGAACCGCTTTCACGGTGACGAATAACGCTGAATGAAGCTTCAGGACATGCTTGTTTACGACGATCGAATCGAGGGCCGACCGCCTTGAGCCGCGCACTTCCTTACGCAAGCCCGGGAAAATAGAACCGTCGCGTCGCCGATCGCAGTATAGAATGTAAGGACAAGAAGCGCGGCGAACGCAATAAAAAATTTTGTTCGAAACGCGTACAGAATGACTCGTGATACGCGTTGCGCAATCGCTCGAGCCACGTGGGATGGTTGCAATAAAAATACCAAGTGGCTGCCGACCACGGTCTCGATAAACAAGACGAAAATTACCAGTATGTTGCTCGGGACGATACCGAGCCGATAATTCTTCGCTCGGTGGAAGCGTATATGCAAATTTCAAATTGCGAGGATGATGTCTCAGGGATAGCGGACTGAGCTCATTCGATCGCAATAATCCAGAGTAGTACCCCAAGGCCGACCAGATATAAATCGCGGCGGACAGCGCCGTTTTTTAACGGGCGTAAAAGGGCTCCCAGGATCTGGAATAACCGGGAACGGCCGTTCAATCGCTAAACTGTTTTTACCGTATGGAAGAGTTCACGGCTTGTCGAGCGAGCGAGCGAGCGAGCAACGGAAAGGAGCAACGGAAGCTGATCCACGCCGAAGCGCTGCGGTGGCTGGTTTTGTTCTACGATTAGACGACCATTTGTTCCCGTTGTCTTTGAAGACTGCAAAGGAACCGGCGATACAGCCGTCTCTCTATGGTTTACAGGCATGTATGCTCCCGGCTCCCCGTTTCGTTTTCCATTCGGCTGGCCCCGCAAAAAGACCGCGCTCTGTCGCGGAGGGTTCGAAAAAATGGAGCTGCTGCCGCTGGAGCGGGGCCCGATAAATTCCAAACCGGCTAATTCCTTCCTCTTGCTTGCGAACCTGGACGGACGTTCACCCTCGGGAAAGAAAGGAAGCTTCCGAGTGGGACGGCCGAATCGGTGGAGAACGGTAAACAAGGAGGCGAGAGTGGCGGCGAAACGAGGTTGGCCGAGCAGCCGCGGCGAGGTCACTGGCTAAAGAGAGAAATATCGTGGAATGCGACATAGCCGCGCCGCGTATCGACGTTCCGAGGACCTTTTACCAAGGAGTTCAACTGGCGATCGACAGCCTACGACGACCGCCTCCTCCTCGCCCTTCTTCGTCTTCTGCCCGACGACTCGCGAGCGACTCTTTTATCTATCTTCTTGTCTCCTGGCAACGTGCATTCGCATTCTCCCTCTCTCTTTCTCCCGTCTCCCTTCTGCCCGGTCGCCCCGTGCCATTTTTATACCCCAATTCCGTTGCACGAGGGAACGCACACGGTCCAACTACGCATACGATTGCCGTGTGTCGCAGAGTACTACATAGTTACACCCTGAGACCATTGACATCGCTGAGACGCATTCGAAATGTGCGCGCGCGGCGTTCGCCGAATCGATTTCCATTCGTCCTAAAGGAAGCCGAGACGAGCGACACGCGTATCAGAGGTAAACGATCCCGAGCTTCCTCCGCGCCCCCCGATGTAGCGCTTTCTCTCTTCCGTGCTCATTCACTCCGTGTCTGTTTGATTACGGAAAAGACGGTAACGCGCGTACGCACCGCGGGGGGGACAGACAAGAACGGAGCTATCGATCAATGAGAGGCGAAAGACGCGTTCGATTGTCGCGTCAGCCCGGCGCGCATACATAAAAGAAAAGGGTCGCGGCGAAATGAAAATTCGATAGCAGAGACGATTTGGCGATTCGTGTTCCGGTGAATCAGCGCCGTGCTCCGAAAATACATCGGATGGACGCGCGGTGCTGTGTGATCGGCGAAGCGCGAATGATCTCGCTTCTCCGTCAAATAAATTCCATGAGATTCGCATACCGTGTCAGCGTGCAGGAGGGAAGAATCCCGGATGCAGCCGGCGAAACGTCCAGACTCAAAGCCGATCGACGCTCGATCGATGATACCGAAAACTGCTCATCACTGATGCCACTTGTGCATAAACACGTGTAACAAAGTCAACACAACACACATACGTAAACACATACGAAACACACGGAGTAGTACCCTGGCTCCGATTCTTACAGGGCGCTAGACCTACTTTGCTAACCGCACTGAAATTCCATGGACGTGTCGCGAGATGCACACAGCAAATTGTCTATCCATTTACCGTAGAATTCATTCTGACCCGCGGTATCGCGCTGCTCCGCCAGAAAAATCACGGTGTTGCTCTTGACGCAGATTCCCCGCACGAGTCGCACACAAATTGTTTACTAGAACGCGCACCACGCCATGCCCCGTGAACCTGCGTCCGCCTCCGTCTTCCCCTCGTCGAACCGAGCAAAACAAGACTCTGCGCAGTAATCTCGCGCGCACCTTCCGGCCCATGTTCGCACTAGCCCGATGTATGCGCCGCGACGTTTGTCGTTGCCTCGTGGTCCACCAAGGCGCTCCTCGTCCGACAAACTTTACCGTTTCTCTCTCTCCCTCTCTCTTTCGCGAGGCAGCACGATCGCGCGCTCTTTTCCCCGCTCTTACTTTTCCGAACCTCCTTGGCTCCCATTCGAGGCTTTTTCAGAATCTTGCCCGTAACTTTCGTCGAGTGCCATGCAATGCACATACTATATAGTCCGGCGAGCATCACGGCCAAGTAGATTTTGCCGGATTTCGTCTCACGATGTACGGCGCAACCACGATTCGCCACGTAACGCGTGAATCGAGCGGGTCATCGTACCCTCGCGCTGCCGCTGCCGCTGCCGCTCGTCCGCTGCGCCGCTTGTGTTTGGAAAATTCCAACGGCATGTCTGCGATGGTCCATGGATTATATGGGTAGCAAAATTTGACCAAACTGTTTCAGGAATACACTCTTTAAAGTCTTTTAGCAAAGTCTTGCAACGAGCGAAAAGAATTGCTTTTGACAATTTGTTCAAAACTAGACAACAGCTGCTAATCGAATGATTTCGATGAAAGTCAATTCAAACATCTTCCTCTTTCGAACTTGAAAGCTGTCCATTGGTGTTCTGCCTGATGCTCCGATACGAATCGATTGGCTCACACTGGCTTTACCATACAAATTGATTGGTTTAATTCTGGTTCTGCTGTTGTGACGGCCTTGCAGTGACATCTAACGATAATTCGGCCCGAGTTTCGATCGCGTCGGTAAACTCGCTCTTTTCGATATACGACACCTTGCGAACAAAAGCAACGACTAGCGGGAAGAATCGAATTTCAAATAACTTTATACGAAGACGATTCGGTTTACTTTTTTCTTTTCTTTTTATTTCGACTGTAAGGTAATAAAAATGTTCATCGGCAATATACATTTTCGTAGAGAAATAGACAAGTAGAAAGAAAAGAATGCTGCAACTTTAGGTCCGATAATGAGATTTACGAAAATCCTACAGGAGTATTGAACGACCTTTCTTAGGATACGGTGCGCTCCCGAGCAAAGATAATCTACTGAAATTCTTAGGACAGACATCGCGATATCGAGAATAGCGTGACGAGTCCTAGGCACATGGACAGAGCACAAACAAGGGCCAGAGTATCTCTGTTGAAGTTCGGGCAAAGTGCTGGTTGCGTGCATCTCCTGAAACAAAGAATCAATGAAACGATCCCAGCGTCCCTTTTCCGATAGTCTTTGCGAAATATTCAATATCCTAACCATTTCTCGATAACGATGACGACCAATCCTGTGACGACTTTATCCAAAAAGGTTACAATCGAATACACGACCGCGCTTCGTTCCGTCCGCGGACCGATTATTTCCGCCGTCACGCTCAAAGCTGTGACCATCGTGATGGAACTTCCGCTACCGATTAAAACTGCTACAATGTATATGTTCGGTGCGGAGTTTCCGCCCCACTCTGTGATCGCTGCCGAAAGTATACCGGCCAGAGTACCCAGCAAGTAGCACACCTGAAAATCATCCAGACACTTTTTATTTCTTCGTGAGGGGACCACTTTTCTCTTCATTCCGCGTGCATCATCTTCTGGAACGCACCTTTGTGCCGCAAGATTTGTTTATATACTTGAGCAATAAGGCGGCGACGAAGGAAGCTAGATACGACACCAGGGGAACCGTGGCCAGAGCTTCCTTTCCGTCGACGTCCGTTTCCTCTATGTACAGTGGCAGGTATACGGTGGCCAAGGTAATGAACAGCCTACTGGCTACGTACAGCATGGCCACCCTCAACAGAATCGTCGTACCGACTCCGGAGCTTCGGTTATTCGGAGGATTATCGACCAGCCTCCTAGCTTCTTCGGCGTTCCTTTTATGGGGTTCGGTGCATTCTAGGAGATCCTCTTTGAGAAACACGTGGAAGAGGGCAGTGGTCAGCAAACCGATAACCGTTAGGGTACACACGATATTCTGCAAGAAGAAAACGTTCGCAGACTTGTCACGCAACGAAAGGGGGTTGGAGCTCGCACAGTGCGCGTGATTCTCGCAATTTTCAGCAACCCTATTGAAAATACCCACCCTGAATTTATAACTGTCCTCTTGATCCAATCGAACCACCACGCTTTCCTCGTTCGTGGGCAGAACTATCCACGTAACGGCAAACACTGCGACGGCCGCTCCAACTTGCGCCGAGTACCTGTGCCCCATGACGATTCAAAGTTACATACTGCTTAACACGTACAAGCAACGCTAAGGACGTCGCGAATGTCGGCATTAACTTTTTACCTTATCGCAGTTAGGTCTGCTCGAGCGAGCAACGAGTTGGTTAACGCTGGTATCATGGACAAATGGGATATCTGGACGGCTGCCCAGCCGGTTTGAAATACGCCGATGCTGAGGACGTAGAGGAGCATGATGCCAGGAGACGATGGACTTGCAAAGCCCCCGAAGATTACGGGGAACGTTAGCGCGACCATTACGGATCCGATGATATGCCACATCTTTTTCTTTAGGTACCGATCGACCAGCACACCGAAAACGGGCGTCATTAGAGCGTCCACGATTTGCCCTGAGGGTGATACAGATTTGAATTTGCATTATTTCAAACTTTCATCTTCATTTCCTATATTCGTTCCTCCCTTCCGCGGAGATTGTTCATTGAACTTTCTTTTACCTAAAAGTAAAAGAGCGCCGGCAGTTATCGGTTCCAGCAAAGCCACCCTTTGGAAATAGATAAGAGTGTAGGAGAACCACATTGCGGCCGTGAGGTCATTGAATATGTGGCCCAACGCGTAGGCGATTTTTGTCGAGGCGCATAGCTTTCTGTCCAGCAGCGGATGCCGTTCCTCCGCGTTGTCCATTTTCCAAGATATCGTCTAAAAAAAATGATCCCGACCGGAAACTAAGACTTCAGAACAACCTTGTTGCGTTCGCGTTTCAGGTGAATCCACTGTGCCCGTGCAAGAGATTCTCCATCTTCGAAAAGCGCCTTCTTCTGTAAACCGAGAAATTGACTGATTCGACCCTGACCGAGTATAAACGATAAGACAGCTGCGTTTTTTGCCGCACGATTGATTCTCCCTATTGTCTGTTCAAGCTGGTTAGTCGCGGAAATCGTCATTTCGATCGCTTATGCGAATAAAAAGGAAGCTACGTTTCATCGTGTACTCATCCAATGAAACACGTGGCGCGCGTGTAAACATCTTCTGCGGTCTAACTCACATGCTTCGCGCATATTCCTTCAAATAAACTTGCATTTCCAAGTTATCACTCACATTTATATGTAGATACTTCCATCGAAGCGTCGATCCGCCGTCCAGTTCCGTTTCGTAACGATACCGGAAGCCGCAACACGCTCATGCATATTCCAACTTGACGCTCACCGTCCGCAAGCAACCCGATCGATCGTCAGCAACCTCGCGTTCCGACGATCCCAGGAAAATGATTTCCACGGAGAGAGTCGATATACCGATTTCCAGAGGATGATGATGGTGCGCGGCCTTCCTTTCACCTGGCAATCGGTTCCCGGTTAACGAAATGATTTCCGCTCCGGGCTGTGCAGCGGCGGGCGAAAACTCGTTAGCCGATCGATCGCGAAAAACTCGGGAACGTTGGCCGCGGCCAGAAGCGTGGAATTTCGCGTGCTGGAAACGTTGACAAAGCGTTCCGCGATTGTACGCCACGGTATCGAATTCCACGCGGCTACGTGTTGCCACCGGATGAGGTCTCGAATCAGCTATTTGTTTTTCACGGTCGTTTCGCGGCTTTTCTGTCACGTATCGATCGCTCACGTCCGCGACAAGCGCGAAACGAAACTGCTTTGAACGCGATTCACCGTATCGGGACGCGTCGAACGGATCTCCGGGAACCACGCCTCGCGAACGTGCGGGATACCATTCGAGAGAAGTTTACGTGACGTATCTCCGTGGGCTAATTAACAAACAAAGCGGTACAATGTTTGGTACGTGCGACGGCGAGATGATTCGCGTATACGCGGCAATTGACGGGACATGGTCGGGACCGTGAGCGAAATACGTGTCTGTCCGCGACGTGACCACCTCAACGACTGAACTTTCAAACAACGCTTCGTTTCCCGCCTCACGGCCCCCTCCGACAGTCGTAACTTCATTAATCGACGGCAACGGACATTTAGGATATTTGTCTATGCAGGATGTCGTTATGGTCCAACGAATCAGCGGAAGAGAACGAGAGTATACTACAACACTTTGAACAACGTTCTTCTTTGCTGCAATGTTAGTCGTTTTATGGGACTATGTGTACAGTACAGAGAGGGTGGAAGTTAAAGGCTGAACCAGGCCAGCCGAGAAGACGTTTCCAAGTTGGACGACGTGCCTGCGGTTCGATGCACAGCCGCAATATATGTGGTGTACACGGGAGTGTGTAAAGGTGTCTCCCATAGGTGGACAGGAAAGGCTCCGTAATCCGAGCTCGCCGAAGAGAAACGCGAGCGAGAAATCGATACCGAGCAAGTTCTTGTACGGTCTCCCGGTTAGGCGGCCTTACAATCTTCTAGGCTTGCCACTTGCCGGGAGTTCATTCACCGCGTCCAGTGAATCAATCTGCTGCTGCATCGAACGTAACCGAACAACGTCGATATGTATTGGGGCTCGAGACTAACACTTGCACTGTTTCCACAACGTTTCTAACAAAATTATATTTATTTCAAGTAAGCGTCGTATACAAGTAGAGTTCGGCAGCGAATTATACCCCACTGATATTAATTGAACCGTGATGCACGGTAAAGTTGAACTTCACTTTGTATTCAAGTTCTTCTCCCCTCAATAAAAATGACAATGCGGCACACGTTAGTGTCTTACCACCGTTCGATCGCGATACGTTAAAAGAAAGAGCTAGTACCAGTACTAGTCCATGGAATACTTTGGCATTCTGATATGGCGAATGTACTTGTAGAACATTTCCCAATTGCGCACCCTTGTAACCAGGTTTCCTAGGGAGTACACGTTACCGATAGCAACGTATAAATCAGCTTTGTCGATGGTCGGGGAATATGTAGAGGAACACGTATCCGGAGGACGAGTAGAGTATCTCGGGGTCGAGCCATTCTAGCGACGCTATAACTTTGTCCTTTCCGAAGCAGCATACTCCGTCCCTTCGAATTGCCTCAAATGGATCTGCCAAATTATATCGAACATGCCGTTTCCTTGCTTAATAATAATTCAAGTAACGGCGACCGCGTAGGTGACGATGCATACCTGTAAATGCAAATTAACATCCGCCGCCCGACTTAGATACGGGAAATTTCCGCCGCTTTTCAGATGCGCCAGCTTAGCGTTTGGGTAACACTTGTACACTTCCTCTCGTACAGAATTCGATAACGCGTACTCGTCAAAGACGTCTATGATCGTGATCGGTAGATGGCATATCTTTTGCGGCTGTACGTAACAGTTGACGCAATTCATTGTCAATCGGGAGGCCAATTCTGGTTGCGTTAAGCTCTCTAACTGCGGATAAAAGGATGCTGAAATACGCGATTCAACATAAATAGCGAATAATGATTATTTCGCGTGCAACGGGTACGCACTCTTTCTACCATGAAGTCTATCGCCTCCACGATCTCGCCGTCCACCTTTTCCGTCACAAAGTTCCCCATTAGCATTTTTTTTAGAACCAACGACGGTAAAATCCAAAAGCTATATATTAAATTGATTAGTAGCAGCTGAACGCAAAACATTCGAGATAACGTATCGCGGTGTGTCGCATAGGCGCTTATCTCGAAGCAGACGGGAAACAAACGATCAAGCACGATGAATTCGTTTGGCTTTTTAGGAGCACGTTCGATTACGTGAATCTACTTACACTGCCGCGGAGTCATTGTAGCTGAATACCGAGGTATCCGTGAACGTGTTGCAGAGTATCAGCGAGACTACTCTCGGGCAATGAGCGTTCACCTCGGTAAACTTTTGTGCAAGAAATCCGCCTGAAAATAAATGCCTCGGTTAAGTTTGCGAACGTAAATGCCGACACGAGCTGCCGCCGGGTCAAGTGTTGCGTTTCGCTCGTACGTTCTGACCTAATGAGGCGCCGAAAAGATGCACCTTATCTAATTCCATGTAATCTAGAAGCTTTCTAAATCCGTCGCACCATTCCTTCACGTTCCAATAAACCGGCGGTTCGGCCTGAAATCAGAGTTACGCTTCGAGTGTCAATTCGCATTTCGCGTACACAAGTTGTGCATCTGCGCAGGAGGCTCGTTGTACTTACTGAAATAATTCTGTAACCTTTCGCTGCTAAGCCCAATATTTGTTTAAAGAAAACATCGGCCGTCCCGCTCACCGGCGGAAGGCACACGAGCGGGCATTTAATGGTTTTCGGGCTGGAGTCGTATACCTTCCATCCCTAAAGAACAGTGATTCTTTTGATCGCGTTCAATTTTCTACGTTTAATGCGGCGATTGCCAGCATCGGATGCTCCGAGCGGAGATAAAAGATTATCGCGTTCAGTTTGAATTCGTCCGATTAAAGTTAATATCAACAGAGAGCTGCGTTCCGCTTTCGAAGCAAGAACCAGAAGCAACATTCTCATTCATTTCTCCATACTTGATTCGGATTGTCACGAACGTTCGTGCCATTACATCCTTGGACTTGTTTACGTTTACAGCGATCTGCGATCTGCACCGTGCTCCGTATCGAAATAGAGCCGTTGAATCGACGCGACGGTTCAACGTACGATTAACGTGAATAATTACCTTGGTGCCGTCGGCGTCGACAACGATTTTTCTCAGTGGAACAGAGCTGCGGAAGCTCAGGTACTCTTGCGATTTAGACAGCTCGCTGGAGCACGACATTTCTGTACCTCGCACACCGCTGCCGATCGCACTATCGGAGCAAGATCGCCACTGGCCGTCGGACTCGATGTCTAGAACACAGAACGAGGCACCGGATAGCAGGGTTTGCTCGAATCGACTTTTGCCTACGATTCGCTTTTCGAATGACTGAAATACGAGCGGTTGGACATTTAACGTTCCATGTTACCGCGAAACTTAATTACGTACGTTCGATGTTGCGTTGTTGAACCTACCTCAAGAAGACCAGCTTACGACGCCGACGATTCTCATGAAATTGTTACTCGTAATAAGCATCCTAGATGCTCGCAGGCTTCCACAGTGAAAGGAACGAGTTACCCAATAACTCTAGGACGCCGAGCCACGTTACTTAGAGCGTGTACCGATGATGCTGTTCGGTTTACAACCCCTTTGGAGCATCGTCGTCGTTTATCTTTCTTACTCTACGCTTTACACGGATTTCGTTGCATCGTCACAGTCGAAAATACGCCTGCGCACGCGTGAAATCGTCATAGGTTGTTGGTACTGTCGCGATTCTGTTCTATCATTTCACGGGTGACAGCCCGAGGTAAAGTACATCAGTGGTACGACAGATGGCGTCCCTAAGCCCGTCGGAACTACAAAGCGATCTCGCCGCTTTCGCGATTACCAGCAAGAGACATTCTCCGGCCGGTTTCCTACGGAGAGACAAATCTACAAGGCGATTCGTATCGCACTCGATAAAGGGCAGACGATGGTCAAAGCTGGCAGAAATGAATACTTTCAAAGGTGAGTAAAGCAAAGGTATATCTAGTAATGAATTGAGCGTGAAAACTTGTAAAACAGTCAGCAGCGACGGATGAGCATTTTTTCGTTAACTGCATCATAGTTTAGATCGGTTTATAGTGTAGGCGATCGAAATAATGCCGGCGATCGCCAACAAGAATATTCTTTGAAAAGCCGAAGAAGCAGTTTTGCTTGAAGTCCGTGAAGCTTGTTGAGCGATCGAGGATAATTAAGCGTAATTCAGCCGACTGTAGTGCGATCCGACGGGTATCGCGTGGTATCAATGACGATTAATTCAAACGTTTCAAAGTCGCGACTGTAAATATACTTTGCAAGTTTTGCATTGGCACTGGCTCGAGTCATTAATAACAGATACCGAGAGGGCCTCGTTCCTGTCCCGCGTTAATTCGACGTATCGAATCGAACGACACACCGAGGCTCATTAATCTTCTTCCCCGATCCATCACCCGAAGCGATTTATTTAAGGAACGATACACGTAGTTATGTACGCGTTGTCTCGCTTTCCTTCCATTTTGCCCTTCTTTATTAGGGCCCCTTCCGCCTCGCGTGAAGGTAAATGTTCTGGCCAAGTTCAATTAATACGCGTACCGACGATAGAAAATATTCTCTGTTTATCGCAGCATAGCTATTTCGCGAACAAGGTCGCATTACCTTCTTTTTCTACGGGAACTCATATGAAAATTTCGCGTGAATTCTGGACCGAGTTAAAACAGAAACCGCCCGGTGTATCGACGCGAATCAAAGTCGACGAATCTCGCGGGGGGGAGCAAAGCAAAAGGCATTTCACGTGAAATCCCTTAAGCAGTAAAGGCAATATAATAGAGAGAATCGTAAACGGTGGAAAACTCGCAGCGCCGGGATACTTGCGGACGGTCGTGAAGGTTTTATTGGATGGGGAGCGGTGCGAAACGGACGCCGCGCAGATCTGAAATTTTCCCAAAGTTCCAACAACGATTTGCCGGTGACTACGCTTTGGATTTTAGAACACGGCTATAAATAGCTGCAATAAAGTCCGCGATCATTAATCTTCGACGGTAATTTCGGTTTGCAGTGGCGACATTCACCGTCTCCTTTGCTCTCCGTTCCGATCCCTCAACTCCATGCCCCTTCTTCGCTGCCCCCGCCCCGGCGCACCCCGGCAAGAACGGTATCCTGTTCGTTCTCGCGCTTTTCAGGATGATTAACAATCCTAAAAGATATCTTCTACTCAGAGGTCGCCTGGTTTTTCGATGCGAGCTGCCGCCTTCGCCTTCATATTGGTTGTACGCTCACGGCGTGACGTATCGTTCGATTATAACAGATCTCTCGAGAGCTGGCAAAGGATTAGCAGCGAGCAAAGGAGCTCGGTAAAAACGTAAGGGGGAAATTAGCATAGACGGTGTCCAGGTGGCTTCTTCGGCCAGTCCTCTCAAATTATCTGGAAACAGGGAAGAGCCAGTCGCGCCTACCCCCCTCCCCTTCTGTTTCTCGATAATAAACGAATATTTTCATGACAATCGAACGAACGAGAGGAAGGCTAAGAGAAGAAGCGTTCCTGGCATTATCTCACCTAGGCTAATTCCATCCACGTAACTTACTCGCCCAACCTCCCGATCCATCGACAAACGTTTGCGCCTCTCCCTTTCCTTCTCTCGCCCCGCCATACCCACACGTCCTCTCTGTTCCCGGCGAGTGAATACGGAAGCGACGAAAGCTGGAATTTCCGGTTGATTCGGCACGCTAACGATGGGGTGGTTCAACACCCCATAGGGCCCACGAAGATTTACACGACGATCTCCCCATTGTCAAGCTTTTTGCCACAATCCGCTCGTCGATTTGCACAATAATGGACACGCACCGGCGAACAGCAAATTAGCGGACAGAAGCCGTTGAATCGCTCGCGTCTGGCCCCGTTTACTCTGGAGCAGCGTTCATCAGCAGCCACCTTCCGATACGAGGAGCGAATTTTTCCCCGACACCTAGCAAAGGGAACGCGGGCACTCCTCTATCCGCGCAAGTAAATATCTAACAACCGATCCCGATTACCGAGGAAAAATAGCAGCAATCGTCGAAGCAAGGCAACGGTAATTCGATGTTATTCGTGTCCCAGATTCTCGGCGAACAGGTATGCAGCGCGTACCACGAACGGCGTACTTTTTCATTTGGACATTCGTTCTTGCATCAATATTTAATCGTGACTAACAAGATGGCGGTGGTACCCGCGCCGCCCAGATGGGCTATAAAAGCATGAGGAGAACCCGTAATAAGTTGACTTACGTTCTCGACACATCCTTGCGCGTCAACGACAACGCGTCCACGCCGATCATGTACGCAGGTGTAGGTACGCGGCCAGAGAGGAAACAGAGACGAGCGTGATTGGCGAAGGTAGAACGGAGAACGGAAGAGCAAATATGCGGCTGGAGCCTCTGGCTTAGACGCTAGGCCTGAGAACTGTCAATCGAAGGTGGCAAGAACGTCTCGAGGCGCGGCTTCTCAAACATCCTTTCCTTGGATGCGTTGCCAAGTATTTCGCGTATGGTCATTTAATGCCCTTTACGAACGTATCCATTTGGTGCTAGTCACGGTTACTCGCTTGCTTCGACTGCTGCAATTTTTCGATTAGGTATAGCGACGCATACGGGCGGCCGAGCCGGAAAACACGTGCACGCGTCCCGAACTTTCACATGTTCCATCCTGCTGATACGCAAATTAGACTTGTCCTCTGCGAAATTCATAAACGCGTTCCCCTTTCCACAGCTACGAGACGGTTACCATAAAAAGGGTCCACTCGCGAGGGTGTAGACCTGCAGGTACGGTGAAAACGCGTGCGCGAGCTCGGACCCACGAGTCGGGGCTTATTTCGCTTCGGTGGGCTCTCCTATATAAAATTTGGGAAATCATAACGGTTTAAATCGGAACCGTGGTGCGGAGGTCCTTCGCCAGGTCTGGTGACCTTCCGAGAAGCACCGTAACGGACAATGCCTACCTACCGACTTGGAAATTCGCTGGCCGATCGGTTTCTATTTCTACTTGCGCTTAAAACAAACGACAAACTTTCTTTCGTCTTTTTTTAAATATTACCGGCGTCGCCTCCCATGAGATAATCTTATCTTTCGAGTAGCTTCCATTACAATTGAAGACCGCTATGTACAATTATGGCAAGTTTCTTCAGACTTGTAACGGGGGCAATAGGCATCAGCGGTGCAAGTAGGTACGATAAAGGCTGCAATTTTTTGGGCCGGTCGATATTGCCCGGTCTCGTCCATGCGAGCGAAATCGTAAATCGCAGGAGCAAATCGTTCGTCGTCCGTGGCGTGCAATTATCTCGCGGTTGGTTCGCGAGGTCGCAGGCCCGGTCTTTAGCTGTTGCTCGCCTCGTTCCTCGGCCAGATCCATATACCCTTATAAAGGATCACGTTTGTAAATCATAAAATTCGCAGTTTCACACGCTCTCGGCTTCGGTCAGAGCCCCTCTTTCGTCCTCGCCGGTGTGGCGAAGGAGGAGAGCCCTCTCCGCGGCCTGCAATTACCTGCAATTTGTACTACGAGCATCGTGTACGCCATCTTGACTATATGTGACGCGGGGCGCATGCGGGAGAACGTCGATGCCGCGGTTGGCGAACGGCTCAAAATTGGAGGAGAATTCTAGCCGCACGACGACGGAGAAAGGGAGAGAAAGAGAAGAGCGTTAAAGAGACAGTGCTTGTCAGATAGGACGAGAACCGCGCCGGAAGGCCATTGGACGTGACATTTGGCCAAGAACGGATTATGTAGCTGGCAAAGGGACATAAAACTGCCTTCCTTCGATTCTCCTCCGTCTTCTCTCTGTTTGCGATCGAGCGTATCGCGATTGTCCTGTGGATCGGGTGTGGAAAAATGGCCAAAGAGTGAACAATTAGTTGTCGACTATTTCACTTGCGGCTAACGCACCGTCGACTTTTCTCCTTTGAAAGCATCGTACTTATCGCGAAAAACAATCTGGCGTCTACCGAAGGGACGGGCCCTCCGTAACTTGGTATGTATCGCGGAAAGAATCGTTGCAATCATGGTCAATTACACCATGCGAGTATGTATGAAACTGCGAGACGAATCACGAGCGGACGATCTGTTCTAGCTACTTCGAGAATGCCCGATCGTTCGAGTTCTCGCGCGAGTTAACGAGCGTAGAGAGGAAAATAAGGAAAAAATATGCGCAGACGCGAATCGACGGGCGAAACGTGGAGGATCGTCGTCGACCTCGAGATCGGCTACCCTGTGCCGATTCTGGTATAAAACGGAAGGAAGCATTCAGGGAAATCTCGTGCGACAATCGTCGACGTCCACGCTAGAGTTCGTAGAGTGCCGGGGGTCGTTATCCGATAGGGTGTGCGAAAGAAAGGACACGCGAAGAGCAAGCGGGAAAGGAAAAGAAGGAACGGATGGGTGAGGAGCAAAGGTAAAGAGGGGGGGTGTCGATACAGGGCGTGCCCATAGCATCGGTTTACCGCCTACCACGGCCCGATACGCGGTGGCGGCAGCGGCGTCCTAGGCCCCCGCCCACCGAATGCTATTTCGCCTGCCCGTTCGTCCTGTGTCCGTCAGCGAACGCTCCAAGTTCCTTCCGAGGTGCGGAAGAGTAGTGGGGATTACGAATGCGAGCGACGTCCGAACGTCAGAACGCAAGGGGACGCGAGTGTGCGCGCGTCGGCTCCGTCTTCGATTCGTTTCGTGTTATCGGTTTCCGTTCCGGCCTGTCGGAACGGTATCTTCTCGCATGCTATTCGTTCGTTTACGCGCCTGGCCATTCGAGTGACTGACCTTCGACGCGCGGTACCGGACGGAGCGAAAGCTGCGCGGGTAATCGAGAAATCGCTACGATTCGTCCCTCTTTCACCCTTCCCTCGACTTTCCCTCGCCCCTGCCGGTCGGGCCACGAGCTTACCCTGTCCCCCCACTTCTTACCCTCGTTCCTTCCTTTCTTCCTCCCTGAAGTGTCAGTCCCTTTCGGTATCGCGGTGTGCGCGTATTACACGACACTGTTTTGCACGTACAGGCTTACGCGCGCGCGCGCCGTCAGTTCCTACGCTTTCCGTCTTCATTCTCGGCTACTGTTACGTATCGGTCTCTACCACAGCGAGGGCGACCCGAACGCTCGCGGTAGAAAATTCGCGCGCATGTCAGCCATCAACGTGTCGCGTGTGCTTCCTTTGCCTTGTGACAAGCCGAACGAACTATTGCGCCGCCGACCAGGAAGAATCAGCCGTCGCAAGCACGGCGATCGTGATAGCCTGTTCCGAATCGGAGTGAGTCGGAAACGATCGCTGCCCGTTTCAACAGGATCGAGCAAAGAAATGGACACGTATTCGCATTAACAGTGGTTGGTTCGTGGTGCCAATGAAACGTACACCGTTTTCTAGCATCGTTCACCGGTAGCGTGACACAACTTACCGACGCAGCCGATATTAGTTTGTTTCTTCGTGTCACGTGCATTCGCCGCGGTCGCGATATCTACTGGTGTGGCGAGAAAAAACGAGCGGTCGCGCGTACTACTCGTCGCCCGATTCTCGCCGTGATTTCTTCTCGAGGCGCGGGCAGAGCCTAGCGTGATAACGATCGAAACCGAACCGTCCCATCCTCCCACCCTATCTGTCTCACTCTTCCGCTCCCCCGGTCGCATTTTGGCAGCGAGATATTCGCTGCGGGGGTGTCTCTCGTATCGTGGGCGACCGCGTTGCGGTAAAGCAGCCAAAATTCGGGTGAAGAACAGAGAACCGTTACCATCCTACGCGATGGAAGTGAGCGACGAGTATCAAGACATGGGGAACCCCGGAGGAGGGCTCGCGATGGTCAACATACCCATGGCCCATCACCGACACACGCCCGAAAGTCCTCTGGTGAGTCTTTACACTTGTTGTTTGTCAGTTCTCTTGGAAGCTGTACGTACTTGGTTACTCTGTGTCACCAGTCGCGATTTCGAGCGAGCGTGTTGCATAGCGTCACGGTGCTCGGGTTAACACCCGTAACACGCTGCTGTACCAAAATTGCGCGACATCGGTCGCCGGCTGGCCGAAAACGTTCCTAAATTACAGCCAGCATATTCGTTTACTCGCGTATTTGCGATGAACATCGGAGCTAGAAGGGCAGTACAGTTTACAAACAGTGCCGCACCGATCGGTCTTGTTAACGGCTTGGAACTCGTTTTTTTACCTACCCTGGCTACGAGTTTTATGCATGTGCCTATTCGTTTCTGATATAAAAGTCACGTTCGCTTTGCGCGTCCCGCGCCATCGCCGTACAAACCTCGGTGAATTTAATGCACCGTAAATCGAACGATTTTCGAGTATTCGCAGGGAAGCGTAAAAAAAAAAGACGATAAGCGATCGCGAAGATATTCGGCAGAGGTACAACGACATCCTCGCTAGAGGATATACCGCGACACGTACAAGGTTAGATAGAATAAAAAGACGCGCACCGGTCATTCTCCTAGCAAAATTAGCACTGTTATCGTTGGCACGTTTGTTTTCACGGTCGATTTAGCCTTCGACGACACTGTTTGTCCACGCTCCGAATTTCTTTTCTCATCATTGACGTTCTCACCCGTGACTCCTTTCCAGTCGAATAGTCGTAGGTGCTTGGCACCTACGTTAAATACGTCGGCACAACTTTTTAAAAGGCAAATATCATTTTTACGTGAAAATGTTTCGTTGCGTCCCGTGATACCATTGATGAGACGCGGATCACAGAATTTGTCCTTGCTGCTTGAGCGTCGTGCAAGACCGATGAAATGCGAACAATTCACAGAGACTGTTATACACTCGCTAACGTACAGCGTGTCCGATTAATGTACTCCACAGCGACGGCATAACGATTCGTAGTCCACCTGTCGTGTCATCTATGCGGTAACTGGCGATGTCGCACGGGACATTTCAAATATCGGCTGCTTCGTCCGTCCGCAACACGCGGTCGTTAAATTTGTTTCAATGAAATCTCATCGATCGCGAGCTAGACAAATTATGAAGCGATAGCTGATTGCGCGTAGAAACGTTTAGCTGATCTCAATTTGCTCTGACGGAAATACGTGTGCATAGTATAGGAAGAGTAGCCGGTCGCTTCGAGACCGCCGGTCCGTTTCGAGAACGCCATGAATGGAAGACGCGGATCGCCGATGATGAATCTACGAGAAGCAAAGTCGAATGATAGCTAACGAGTCTCTCGTTGGAAGAGGTCCTTGGCAAATGTTCGTGCAACGATGCGTCGCGTTGTCGTTGCGCCAAGAGAGAGAGAGAGAGAGAGGGAGAGAGAGAGGTGTGTAAACACGGTGCAGATCGATTCGGTCCAAAGCCTTGGGCGCGAGCCTCCGTCTCGCGACACTATGCGTCGGAGCGTTTGAGAGAGGCGTCCTACCGCGAAACAGGGGAAAGGGGGGCGGTGAAAAAGGGAAAGACGCGTAAACGTGAACGGAGAACGAAAGGATAGTACGGTCCGGCGCGGTGCAGTCCGATGGAAGAGGTAAAGGATGGAGAGTTTGTGAGTGCACGGAGCGCAAGGGCGGGGATTCCCCTTTCGGCCAATCGGATCGACTAGCGAGTGCGCTCGCTTGCACGCGTACCTTCGCTGCTTCACCTGCGGACGCCATGTCGTGACGTCATACTTGCTTGCCGCGGGACCAGGTAAAACATGCGCGGTACTTGCGCCACCCTTGCATCGGGGGTGGTACATACCGTCCCGCCTTAGATTCCATTAGTCAAAGATTTTGTGCCCACGTCGAAAGCTTTGGCATAACATTTCTGCAGAGGAGTAACGAAATCACGTTGGCTAAACAGCCGGCAGCAGCTCGAAAACGTCCTTGGGACCCCGCGCGCCTTTTTCAAAGGGTTGCCGGGGCTGCTCTTCTTCGTTATCCCGACCGACAGTCGCTGCGGAGAGATGGTCTCTCGAAGAGTCGCGAACCATTATTCGACCGTTTTACGATAGCCCTATAAAAGTCTCGTAATTAGATTTCGAAGGTAACATCCTGGCGGGGGCTCGTCCCCCGGATGCCTGGCCCCGTAGGTAGGCCAAGCCGAAATACGCAGGCACCGACCTCTCCTGTATCCCCGATCGCGCGCATGTGCATCCGTTGTATCGGACGAACCGTTCAATTTGCGAAAAGATATTTTATGCATGACTATCGAGCGATTCGTGGTCGGTCGCAATTGCGACACGTTGCATTACACGCGCTGTAAAGATATCGAGCAGCCATTACCAGCAGTTAGCCGATAACGCGACGGTCGAAACGGGGGCGAAGTATAGAACTTCGAGGTCATTTTACGCGTACTCCTGATTTACGTTTTATTTCGCGTGTATCGCCGAACGAGGCGGCGAACTTTCACCCGTGAACGTTTATCGGGCCGCGTACCGATAACGGGCGACGTACCTGTCGAGAACCGTTCATACACGTCCTCCGTTTCCTGCATATCGCGTCTAATCGAATCTTTTCATTTATACCATTTCAGCGTGACAATCTGTGAATGTGATTACGCCATATCCGCGGTGCGGGGGAGGCGGAGTAAAGTGTCGTTGGCGCGATTTCGCGCTGTCCCGTTCGCCAGCTAATCGATCGGTGGACGCAATTTTGACGCGGCTTTCGCCGCGATGGCGTCGATACGATTCGTGTTTATCGAGGTGCATCGCCGTCGAGGACGCGATTCGCGGAGCGCGCATGCATTCCTCGTTGGCAGTGCGCGTGATCGCGATTCATCGTGCCATAAGCCCCGGCATAGAGTGGGGCATAGAATGGGGGTGGCATGAAGCGAGGGGTGGAGGAAAAGTGAATGAAATAAAGAGGAAAAGACTGAGGACCGAACTGAATTGCGATTGGTTCAAGCTTGCGCGCAGCGGTCACGCCTGCTTTTATTTATGCGCCGCTCCGCGCCAACTCCCTTTGACAGGAACGCGTCCAATATTCCGCGTTTCTGATTTCGATCTGTCAGCAGCGCGCGGCACACCCTATTCAAAGGTAGCTGACAATGCGTCGCTTAGCCCGTGTTAACGTAGAAAACGCTTCCACGCGATTGTATCTCGGATCCGTGTTACATAGCTTTATTTGCATGGCTTCGCGTTTTATATACTTATACCTATGCATTCTTGACGCGCGGCGCTAATGGTTGTTTAAAATAGTCCGATATTGACCGTGGTGTGGTATCTAACAGTTGAAATTGCAAACAATCGATTTTGCTTTCCACGTGTCGCGAACGCATCTGGCAACGTCGCGTAATTATAACATTATCGAAGCTAAGCAATTGCTGCTAATGCACCGAACTATGTCCCGTCTGCCACGAATAAGCCAATTAATTATCCTACGGACAGCCGGTAATTCGAGGATCTTCAATTAACTTTCTTGTCATTGAAATGTCGCCTGCGTTAATCGCGAGCCGATCGTCTTGAACGAGAAACAATGCTGCCCGCACGCTCTAGAGTACCTGTGACCGTGTAAAACATAGGGCGACAGGGAAAACGCCACTCGGGTTTGTTTGTTGTCTCTTCCGAGTCAAGTGGGACTTCCTAAGGTTAGCACCCAATTGGCCATCACACCCCATTCTGCCTCGAAGGGAAAGAACCATTAGGCTAGACTTATAAGGTGGCTACTGCCACCAAGGTGGTCGCAGGGCCCTTTTAGCCGGAAAAGACCCCATGCAGGTAATGGGCCCGGCACGAGCCTACCGATACCCCCCTGTCCAGACGCGGATACGTATACCGCCGGTAAACGCACCGCTTCCGCTTCTAAGCTTAAGCCGATTTCACGCAGACAATTTTTCACAAAGCAGCCCTTTCTCGTGCTACAACGCGTTCCTTTTTCTCCTTCGATACCACGTTATTCGCCTAGCTCTCTTTGTTGTACCCGATTCATCCTTACGGTCGAAGCAGGCGAATAATCGACGACGATTCGTGAACGAGGAACAGATAGGGCAATCATTCACGCCTCCCTTACCATTTTCACGAAGCAAATTCAATTCCGGGCTCTCCCTGCTGTTTTTTTTTTTTCAATCGAACTTGCCAGTCGTGTCCGACAGAGAGAGAGAGAGAGAGAGAGAGAGAGAGAGAGAGAGAGAGAGAGAGAGAGAGAGAGCTTCGCATTACCTTACGATCGCCGTTGCCCTTCGCTCGCTTGCCCGGCAACTTGGAAGAGGGAAATCGTGAATCGTGTACGCATTTTTCGGCCGTTCCTCTACCCCGCGGTTGGGATATTTAATTTGAGCCACCTCGTGCATCGCGCTGTCCTAAGTAAACTCTAGCTCGATGGACTCTCGCGGATGTACATACGTGCGTACGCCGGCGAGGAAAGAGCGCGGAGGAAAAAGGCGAAACGGGTTTCTCCGTCGAACTCGTGCAAACATCGAGAGCCAGATTGTACTTACGTGCCACGACCGACCACGGACCTTCTTGTTGACTCTTCAACTTTACTCGCGCCTTTTCTTCTCGCTTTCTCCGATGGCGCCGACGCTTCTCCTCGTTCACCCTGTCCGAGTCCTCCTCTAGGTCCGGTCGTCGACTTCTTACCTGGCCGCTTCGTGGAACGACGCGAGAAACGGAAAGACACGAGTTCAATTTAATTTCGTAAACGTGTTTGACGAAGCGTCGTCGGGGAACGGTTTCGTGCCGGTCAACTTGGGATCGCGGTTCGCCGGACGCGACGGAAGGAGCGTAGCTGTTCGTACAACGATGCCAGAGAAATCTCGAGAAACGCTGGTACGGTTTGGCGTTACCTACCCCGCTCGGAATCCTGCGATTCAATAAATTGGAATATCATTGGTTGCCGCTCGTCGATACGCTATGCAACTGTGCGTCGTGCACCACGAGCGTATTGGTAGTTTGCGCAGACAGAGCACCGTAGAGAGACCGAGGTCCGCAGACGCGCCCGACTGCGAGAGAGATGCCGTAATTCGCCCATTCACGTATCATTATCCGCACCGGTGCGGTGGCTGAATAACGTTGCTGCAATCGACGCAATTATATTTTTACGATCCTAGCCAAGGCTTCTATTCCGTGACTATTAATGTCCGTTCCGGCCGCCTCGATGTTCTTACGATCGGAAATCTTGTCGGTTTTTCTTTCTTTTTTCTTCTCTTTTTTTTTAACCTAAATACGCATTACGGATCTGCTGTTTTTCTCAACTGTTGCTACCGTTTCGATCGAGAGGCCGATCGGTTGGGAATTGCGGCAAAAAATGAGTAGCAGCGAAACAATTTGACTAACGGTAGAGCTCGCTGATATTTAACTGCTACGCTTTTTCCTCCATCTCTACGGGCGACCAAGTCTCCCGTTTGCGCATACGGGAGAACGGGAAACTTTGACTCGTGAAACGAACTGTTTTCCCATTAAACTGTGCACGATCGCGATGGCGTTGCATTCTCAAAGTCCGTGGAATATTCCCAAGCGGAAGGATTAAGGGTCTTGGAAAAATAGCTTTTAACATTATCTTAGGCGATCGGTTTTCCTCGAAGCCATCGACTAACCCCAAGAGCCGCGCTCGTACTCGAGGGTTACTTCCTTTTCTCTTGCTTCGTTCAAACAATACGAATAATTTCGTAGAAAGTGGCTGTCGCCAGTCAGGTCCGGCCTGATGACTTTATAACTCCGGCAAGGACGGCAAGCCGGCTACGCTACCTTTTTTTTTCTTCCCGTGACGTCATAGAATTTTCATTTCCACGATACATACCGATCCCGCGTAGCCAGGTAGCTCCATAAAGTTCGCCATTTCTCCTCGGGCTTAGCAGGGATAGACGACCGTAATAAGCTTTCCTCTACAATTTCTCAATCGAAGACGTCCCCAAGGCTGTTTGGGTTTTTATTCCCCATAGTTTCGTTTCTTAGAACCGCCCTGTTGTTTTTATTGTCTCCCTGCAAAGTGTTTGCCCCTATTGGCGCCTCGTTCACGGATCAGAGTTTTCATTTCGCGCGTTCCTCGGCGAAATTCCACTTTTTCCACGGAGGCGACAATTATCGAGCAATGCGTGCTCCATCTGTAACGGCGAGAAAATATCGCGCTGCATCCGCCTGGCATTTACAGTTGCTCGCCGCCTCACGGACAATTATCCATGAAGCGTGCAGCTGCAACGGGTACGTACGTCTTTCGGTGAACAGCGTGTTATTATCGATACTTATTGCCGTCAATTGATTTTCCTAACCGCCGAATATAATAATAATCGGCCTTCGCGTTTGGTACCGTGCACTTTATGCTCGCGCCACTTTTAATTCAATAAATCCGCCGATGAGCGCGCGACGTCTTCTGTAACGAGATGGGTGGTCCTCTCGCCTGGAGAATATTATTACTTTCAAGCGCCATACGAACGGGGACACGCGGAATTTCGTCTCGGTGACGATTTTCGCCTTTCCATTCTTCAGAACATATTCTCGGAAAGCTGTACTCGGCGATTGGCCGATTTGCCGTGCAATTATCTTGCCGAACGCCCGGTAGCTTACCTTACCAAAGTATCTCGCTGAGAGCAGAAAATAATTGCGCAGCGAATTGTATCACCACTGGTCGTGATGAGCGAGGATAAGTCGATAGTTGTTCCGTTAGGGGGTAGGATTTAGGTTGGGCGGGATGGGGACGATGGAACAGTTGGTTAGAGCTAAGCACAGCGAGCCACACGCCGGAACAAGCAGCAGGATCGCGGACTTAGATCGGCGTCTGCGATATCGATAGTCATTGTGCATCGAGAGCCCTTGTATCTCTTTGGGATTATCGATCAAGGGACCCTCCCGCTGGGGGGTCTTCGGACAGTCGTTGTTTGCCTCCCGTAAAGTCTTCGATTTCGTTGTTTCCTTCGTGATCGTAATCCTTGTTGTCCGCCTAAATCTAAGCCAGTGTCCATTAGCAAGCCATTTAAACGAATATTGAACGGGCCCGTATATCGAGCAACGCGTTCATCCTTTTCTTCTTTCCCTCACGATATCTCGATTATTCAAGATCCAAGGAGCAGTTAGAATGGGAAAACGTTTGGTGGCTGGTCCCTGGTGCCTATGCTAATCGTAATAAACGCGATGGATCGGAATTCGTTTGTATATTCAAATAAGATGAGAATCACTGCAGCTCCAGTTGTATATCCAGCAAAAGGGACATTCGTGTAGGCCGCACGTGCCAACCGTATGTGTCGAGGGACACTCTTTTCGAAAGGAACCACATTCAATTTCCCTTCTCGTAGGTCTAGGCTCGCCGTTAATGCCTTCACTCGAAATGGAAGTAACAAGCAGGTCGTCTCCCCGCGTACACACGGGTCGACAATTTATGCGGTTACTGACCGTGTCGTTCGTTATGCAATTCCTTCGACAAGTATAATACTCTGTGAGCGCAACCCTCGGCTTCTAAATCTCTATCGCGGCCCATCGCGCGTCATTTCGATAGGCCAACTCGGTTACAACGTCTTCGCGTTAATTCTGCGCCTTATTTATAGAAGATCCTTGAGAGCGTGTAGCGTTTCCGTCGATAACGCGGCTAAATTTTACTTGGTAATTTTTCACGCGTGTCAGGGAAAATCACGTAGCCGGCTATTTTTTTTTTTTCGTCTGTCGTTCGGTCGGTACGACAATTCCAACAATCGTAGAACGGTACACGCGGCACGGCCGCATTGTACGGGTAGTCGCCGTTTGTTCGTTGCGGCAGCGATTGCATTCTGCCAGCGAGGCATCATTGTCGCCCGCGGAATACAATTAGCAGTAAATTAGCATACGCCATCGGGGCCGATAATAAAATCCTGCATATTATAACGATTGCATCGGATCTCACAATGCCGTTGTCGACCACAAATTATTAATTTAATGGCCGAGAGTTGGCTGGTGCTTCTCCAACTCGGGAACAGGGAATTACGACTCGGGAAGCGCGGCTGACGTTCGATGGAAATTCTCTCGTGTGCGAACGACAAAAAAAAAAAAAAGGAAAAAAATGATCGTACGCGTGACAACTCTAACTTTGTAACAATCGTGTTGCAATTTTCGTTCGACCGCTTCTTCTTTGGAATCGAGTACCGGTTCCCTGAGGTTCGCATACGCACGGACGAAAGGGAAGGCGTGTCTAGTTACGGGCACCTGTTGTGCGATGCTGCGGAAAGAGAACATTGGTAATCGTCAGACATTTCAACGTGTAGAAAGTTCCACTTCTTTGGTGAAGAACATCGGAATATACTGTTGGGTTAAATAGCGCTTGCAGCCGCTGGAGAACGTTCGCGGATGGAGTGGGCGATGACGGTCTTTTAATAAGGCGCAATCTCGGAGATAAGAAAGGGCGACGCTGGTCCGTTGCGGGAAAGAGAAAAGGGTTGCGAGAGGGTCGGAACGAATGAGAAAAGGGCGGGGGTGGGGGGGTGGAGATATTTCGGAGGTTATCCTTCGGGACCGTGTCGGGGGGGGAGTTCGCTTCTCGACGTCTGGCGCGAGTTGCGTTCGCTCGTAAAGGCGTCTCGTAACTCGAGGCGTTATAGACATCGTCGGGGGTACATAAACGTCTCGTCCCATGTGCTTACAGCGCATCCTCCTCCCTCTACCTTTCCGTTGACCGGTGCACGTTGCTCGTGTCCGTCCGTCTCGTAGGTGCATATCACCGATACGCATCGGCACGTTCGCGCGCGGACGAGACGCGCGAGCGTTATCCGCAGAATGCGCATAACGGGCTCGTAACTCGGAAGAGTTGTTCTTTGTGCCACTCGCGTATGCCGTATCGACATTATCAGCGAACGCTCTGGACGCGTCGTCCGTTTCTTACGCGGTCGGAACCCCGCGTCGCGGAATGCAGCCGCGTAACGTACTCGTAACTCGGAAACGTTACTATCGAGTGCTTGGAAAGCAGTCGCGGCAGTAATGGTGCGCGGCGTAATTGCCGGGGATTTAGTTTGTTACACGCCGCGAGCTCTTTGGCTCTTGCACCGCTTCAATTGCGAATATTATCGGTCGAGGGATTTCATGGGTCACGCTCTGCTCTTTTTGCCGTGCCCCTTTATCGCGTTGCGCCCCGGGTATCCGCGTATTAATACGGGAGCCGATCGAGGATCGCGTTCGTGCGATGGGTAACCAGTAACCAGGTAGCAACGATGCATTTTAGATAAACGATGTCTGCCCGATCGCGTGCGTGCTGCCACACACAACAAGCTTCACTTTTTTTTTTTTTATACAAACTCGCGAATTTTTCGCATAGACCATCTCTTCTCGAAACGTCGTCCCTACGAGCATAGAATTTGGCGTTTCGTGGGCCAGGATATCGGATGCCGTCGAAATTCCATAGAGCAAAAAGGATTTAGGCGATCGATGGGGGACGTCGGAGGAGATCGGGCGGGCAGGCAGGCGACTGCGAACGTATCTATCGTTGGTGCGTCTCGCTGCCTCGGGGGTAACAGGCAGAGCCAGCCGAGTGTTTTCGTTCTGTGGACAGCGTTAAGGATTTCGCCATGCCATTCCTTCGTCCCCTTATTCCCATCCATTCACTTGGACGTTTTCGAATGCACGAGAAACGACGAGAACGGATAGATTCGCTGCCGGTGTAAATAATATAAATCTTCGTGACCGCTGCTTCACCATCTTTCTCGGAAGCATCTCGCCTAATCTCTCGAAACATCTGGGGGCGGGGATAGGGCATTGATCCCGGCGGTGCATTTCGCTTTGGTCTCGCGAAACGCGGATCACGCCGAGCCGCGGAAGCCGTGGAGTTTCGTGACTCACGATGCCTTCCAATTTCACTGGAAGCTATAGAAGAGAAATATCCAAGATGGAACTCGAGCCTGATAGGACGGAAGGAGGCAGCAGAGAAGGAAGGGGGCTCGATGGGCTGGGAGGAGAGATCGGTGATCGTTTTGAATATCTCTATCGCTCCGGGGCTCTACGAATCGCGCCGCCCTGCAACGGCAGACCGAACGCGATGCACGCCGACAGGATTTAGGATTCGATCGCGGATTGGACGAATCCACGGCCAGTCCGATTCTTCGCGCTCGCTTTCGCGTTCTCTTTCCCTCGCCTCTCCTTCTTTCCTAGAAGCAGGACATCCATCCAACAGGAACAAAAGTTCGCCCCGTAAACGATCGGCGTAATCGTTATAATTAGGGATCGTAAAGCGTCGAAGGGGGCTGCTCGCGCTTCGATGAGAGCGTAGAGGGGCAAGGGGAATGGTCGATCGGAGCGGAGAAGCGGAAGAAAGACGGAGGAGAACGAAACATTGTCCGAACGTTGATAACTATAATCTTGATACGATAGCTGGCAGACGTTCGCAAAGCAAATTCAATGCTGATAGTCGGGCTTTTCGTCTGGGTCCTGGTCCGCGCTCCGGGACACCTGTGCACAGAGTATGAGAGACTAGGTATAACCGCAAGCGTTTAATGCACGCTCGCCATTCGCAGACAACGCGGGCCCAGACGAATTTTATAGGCTGTTCAGGGTTTCGGCTTAATAGCCGAATTCCACGTGCACACACGTCTACCCATGGGTAGCCACCACTGCAGTGGAACTTATCTCCATTGTTTCTTCGCAGACTTCATGCCCCGCTCCGACGGTTTCGAGCGTGTCGGTGACTGCTGCCACACTATTTATCGTCGGATATTTACAAATTGCTGGCTACTTACAATTGACAAGAGTCGAATACGCGTAATCGGCTTATTAGAGCAGCTGCCACCGTCCAGCTACGCGAGCAATCTTTAGGAGAAGAGAAAGAGAGGAAGAGCAGCCCTCCTCTAGAGTTATCGGTCTGCGCCGCTGGTACGTTCGAGTTTTTTCACCAGCTTGAAAGCATGCAAGAGAGAGGGAAAGAGCGAAAGATTTGAGCGCAGCAATTTATCCAGGAGAGAGAGCCGACAATTCGAGTAATTACACGTTCAATAGGAATTACCATGCGTTTAGAAGAGCACGCGCGTTCACCTGCGCCTCCCTTTCTCTTACCTTCTTCCCGATCGTGATTTTTTTGCGATTCCAGTCGGATCGTAAAACGAGGGAAGAAGCTGGTCGGGAGAGGCACATCGGAGTATAGTCGCGTCGTTCCTCCTCGCATCGCTATTATCCTCTGACACGACGCCCGTTTCGCGTCTCGGCGATCCCACATAAATTGTATACATATGTATGCACGCCGCGGGACGATTGCCGGCGTTACGTATCGGTGAATTTACGAAGGCAGATTTTCTCGACGGTGCAGCGATACGTATGAAAATCAGCGGCCCATAGGGCTCGCTTAGCGTTGCAATCGTTACAGGCCGAGCTCGTATAAAGCTGCATATCAGCTTAAGGGGTAAGGCTAACTCGATTAGTCGCATTATTGGTATCGGATAATATGCAGCGCAGGGGTTCCTACGGTACCGGGGCATATTAGTAACAGAATCCGTACAAGACCGCCTCGTTTGATATTACCTACCTGACCGCGAGTCAGACGCCCGTTGCATTTTCTTTGCAAGTAAACGATGCACGATCGACCGTCGCGTCGTCTAGAGTAGACCCACTCGCGCACGTTCATTCGTACGCTTGCATTCGTGAAAACGAACAACTCGTAAATCGAGCGTAAACCGTTGCGACCAATAGACATCTGGAGAGAGAATATTATCCCAATAAATTGTCCTCGATGCGCCTTTTATCCGCTGATGCCTGACAAATTTCTGCCATTACGACCGCTTTTTATTTCTTCGCGCTGTTAAAATATTCCCGGCAAAGTGAATTGATAGGGCTACAACGGCCGGTGAACGAGATGTCCATTGGGAAACGGCGGATAGAGGCGGGCTCTTCTTAAAAATAGACTCTTTCCACGAGATCATCGAAGAAGATGGAGCACCACGTGCGGCTGCACCAGGGGACAGGATCAACTTCGGAATGGTTTATTTCCGGCGGATGTGGGGAGCGGGACGGAGTCCCTTGCTCTTCGTCTCATATTCGAGCATTGTCGGTTATCGATGAGCTCCAAATGTTCGGCGATGGTCCTGTCCCCGCTGTCGGACAACAAGGGACGCGCGTACAGCCAGTGTTCGCGTTCCTACGAAGAAACGCAAAGTCGCGTGCAGAGTGGCAGAGAGACCGACAACGTTAAAGTCTCTGGCGAGAAGCCCCGTGTTTACGGTATCCCGTTTCTTTCTCGTTTACCGCCTTCGCGCCCTGCACGTTAATTCGTTGGGGATGCGGCGTCACCCCCATCGAACAAACCCCCTATCCGTTATATCCTCATTACTCCCAATATTTATCACGTTCCAGCGTGCTTCGGTTCCGTTGTTGCCCTTTGCATTTTCGTGATTCATGTTCTACTTGTCGCTATCGGTATTTACAAGGTTCGTACGTTTCGTTACATTGGATCAGCTTCGAAGAAAGGGGCGGCAGAGGTTTACGAACGATGGCTAATTGCTCCCTTTACGCTGGCCAGTGATTTTAAGGCGAAGCAGCACGCAATCGGAAAGAGCGTGGAAGCTGTGCCGGAGCCCCGAGTTTGTTTAACGACGGATCTGTCTCGCTGACTCGATGACCGATTTTCAAAGAGTACCGCCATCCCCACTCGTGCAGCTGCATGTATTATGCGTTTGCCACGAGTCACGGCGAATCGCTTCCAATCCATTTGCTCTAGACTCTGGACGGGAGAATACTTCCCGAGACGGTTGCAATCTAATATTCATAGCCGCGACTCGTAAACAAAAATTCCAGTCGACGTAATTTGTCGAGATTTTCGTTCAGCTTTTACTCGGTACACGGGGAACCTCGGCTCGAGCGATATCCAGCGATGCATACACTGGTTAGTAGTTGAAAATTGAACAGCATCGCGAATAAAAGGTACAGCTCTCTGCGATTTCCAAAACGATTCATCGATTGTAATCCGAATCCCTAGCTGGTCCTTTCAATTATACTCGGAATATCTTTGTCGTTAAAATAGGTGCAGCCCGTTCAACTTGACGCGACTCGCGCATCTATCTACGTAAATACGTGTACATGGGGCTGTTTGACAGAGCTATGTCAACAACACCCTGGAAGCTTTTACAGGCCAATATGTCACCTCGCGCACACATTCTCTCTCTCTCTCTCCCTCTCCCCCTGTTCCTCTTTCGCTTTCTCGCATACTTCGAGTCGCGGTGAACGAGACAGGGTTTACGGACTCGGGGCGACCACACTGGCGTACTTTATTATAAACACGCCTTTACGCGGCCTTCTCGAAGCCGCCACTAAGCATCGTGAACCGGAGGACGGAGGACCACCTCGGTAGCAGCTCCCTAATGCCGATTCAACGCGACGCTGCGCGATTTATGCGCGGGATGCTCCGTTTCATCGGACACACCCGTTCGTGCCGAACCGACCGGCCAATTTTTCTCATTGCCAGGCCGATCATTCCGTTAGGCGCGCTGTCACGATCCATTCGAGACGAAGGAATTCTCGCAATAGATTCGGTGGAGCCAACAATTCTTTTTTGGCCACGATGGTGCGTAATGTGTCTCGATTGCGTTAAAGGTGTCTTTGATGTTCGAGCCTCGATCGACGGCCGCTCTCACGGAATAAGCGCAAGGTTAAAGAGGCGTACCAAGTATTCCGCGAATTTGATCGTGACATTGCGTGACTGCAGATATTTTCGTAAAGGTGGTTAGTATATAATAAGCCATACGATGATCATCTTTGATCTCGGGGTTCGGGTTATACCGTCCTCGATAATTTGATTAATTAACGCTTTTTGTCGAGACGATCCCTGTAATCCGCTGTAATCTATCGAAAAGGTTCTTGGTAACGGTCAAAGTAACTTTCTCCCTCGAGACGATCTCCAGAAATCCCGCCGAGGCGCGATCCCTTTTCCAGCTTCGTACGCAAGTCCGTATGTACCCCCGCCGACCGACGATTGTATTATCCCGGTAGTTAATGCTATTTCGCGAGGCGAGTTTGACGAGTTTACGACACGATTCTACGAGGGTACAAAACGGATGGACGGTTCGCGACCGACCGCCCCATCGCATCGTCCCGTCGCGTCGCGTCGCCCCCTACACCCTTCCACCTATCGTTGATTTACGCACGACGTTACCTTTGCCAACGAATTTACATCCCGATATTTATTATTCGCAATATTATCGCGCGCACCTTTATTGCGTTAGTCGAAAAGCCAGCAACTACAGCTTCGCTGGCCAACTCGCGAGCCCCTTTACTTTCTTTTTCTTCCTTTCGTTCGACCGTTTCGCGTTCTCTGCGCCTGCTCAAACGTGGCAATTTAATCGCAAGAATCGCGATTACCTACGCGTATCTCGTAGCTGTTGATAATTTGACAACAAACTTTCCTCCCTTGCAAGAATGTCTCGTGGTAGCGTACTTTATGCATCGACTTGTCGTATTTTCGAGTGCCTTTTACAACATACTCATCATATCCATTAGGCGCATCTCGTGTATCAAGAGGATCCTTCCGCGAATAAGATGCACGCCCTGTGCGAAATAGTTGATTTGCTCGGGCTGCCGTATCATTAAATTAATGTAGAATAAACGGTTACGCGGAGGCGTAATTTCGGCGGGACCGAATTTCCGTGTGTATCCGAGGAGGAACGGCGAGCTCGGACCGATTATTCATTCAGGGAGGCGAAACAGCCACTGTCGGCTCCCGTTCTTTCGAACGGACACGCGATCTACCATCGTCCTCCCGTCGATCCTCCGTTTCTTCTTGTCCTCTCGGTCCTCTACCTACCAACGACCTTGGATCACGCCACCGCTTCGCGCCCTATCCGTTTGTCGTTTTTTTTTTCGGGCAAACGCAATCATTTATTTAGTCGCACCACCGATAGACAACTATCGTTTCTCCTCGATCTTAGATCCTCGACCACGAGATACGCGGTTCTAGCGACTGCGAATCGTGGTTCCGCCTAGAAGCGTATTGCATACTCCTTCGATCGAGGCAGTCGGTGGTGCGGATTTTAAAGAACAACGAGCACCTGCCAGTGGATCGATCGGAGTACATTGAAGGGACGAAAACCTGTCGGGCTTCCGGAAGCGTATCAAAAGTTGACCGCACTCCGAGCTACCACCCTTCCGTCAGGTTGCATCTCTCTGTGCCGTTTTCTCAGTCGATTTCGATGTTGGGTTCGATAGGGAAGAGCTTGGATGCAGAGATCGTGCCCGTTAAAAATTCCTCCGATATCCGATGTCGTTTGGCAGTATCTCAAAAGCGACGATTCCGCGTCTCGGAATCGTCACAGCTATCGGTCTCTTAGATACTTCCCGCTCGACAGCGTTTCTACTTTATTTTCGTGTCGATGATAGATACGCGAATTATGCTTCGATTCTGCCGCGACTCGTGGCACCGTTGCTGAATACCGTTTGTCCCGCGATCGAAATGTTGCCCGTGTACGTATTCAGTACTACACTGCTTTCGCTTAGAAACGAAAACTCCACGGCTATGTCAAATATTTATCGATCGGGGAGAAGCAAACAGTGTGGAAAGAATCGGGATCGGAGTGTACTATGCGGCTGCAGGAGATTCTACGAAGCGTCGAAAACAATGGACAAATCCGATACGCTCGAGGTGGTGGAGTAAGCTCGTTAAGCTCTCAGAAGAGTTTTCCATAAATTCGTGGCATTCCTACGGCCGGAACCCAAGGAGCTCGCAAGCATCTTGGTTAGTCTAGGTTATGGTTTAAGACAAACGCTTTCGCGGAAGGAAAATCGGGGATTAGGACGGAGAGGCAGGGAGGAAAGGAGCGAGAGGGCAGATCATGTGGTCGACAGATGGTGGCCTCCCGGTTCGTTGACAATAGGTTTTCGGGATTTCCCGTTTATTCGAGACGAAGAGCAGCCTCTACGAGATCCTCGTTGCGTTAACGATTCCTTCCCGTAATTATGCCCTGCCGTATTCCCCGACGAATCGTTTGGCTATATTCCTCCTTCATATTTCGAAGCGAACAAACACGTTCCGCGTCCGTTTTGTAGCATCGAATGTTTCTTCTTCGCGTTCATATACCGAGATAATGGATAATTCACGATATTTCCATAGAGTTTCCCGAGTACGGCTTTTTCTTCCTCCGTTGTAATCAGTGATTCGTGATACATGCCAACGACGGTAAACTAGATAAGACAAGGATGTCCGTGTTCCGCTCTAATGGGCATTCTTGAAAAGCACTTTGCTTTTCTATATATTTCCCATTCCTGGTCCCGTTTCCTAGCCAAGTTCGTAAGGTAAAGCGAACCCCTGAGCAATGAGGATTTCTCGATAAACGAACAAACGTCGATGGAAAACATCGGGGTACCGTAAGAAAGGAGTGACCACTGGCCGCGTGAGTCATCGCTTAGGCGTATTACGAACCGTCGGCTCCGACGTAATTAGCCGTTCAGGTAGCCGAGGGTCTCGTAGATGGTTGAAAAATGTCGAGATCTGCGCGAACGCGACACGATGCCGTTTCCGTCGATCGATCGTTACAAGCGAAACACAGACGATACGGCTCGGCGCCTGGACGTTTGTCTCTACTTTCTTATTTAACTGGAGGTAGGCACGACATTCGTTGGGACAATGTACGCAGAGAGGGTTTACGTCCGTTGCGGAATTCGACTAGGCGAACTTGACGGTTTTCTATGTCGCGTCTAGTCTAGCTGGATGAGTTAATGGACCGTAAAGTCGCATCGCGGTCTGCCGCTTTTCTTTGGGGCGCGCGCGCGCGCGCTCCAGACGGGGAGTAAAGCCCGCTTTCGTTCGGCTTTCTCGAATTATGGCCAATCATTTCGAAACGCTTCGCCACTTTGCATACATTTGTACATAAAAGTCAACCGACGCGCATCATAATGTCTGATAAATTGAAAAAGCTTGCGCTCGGATCCACGAAGCGTGGGAGGTTGTGTCGTGTCCATACACGCGCGCCGCAAGGGAAATCGGATCGAGAGATGGCGATACAGAAATACCGAATAGTTGTCTAAAAGTGTGTGACGGACGGACAGCTGGCCGTCATTAAAACCCCATTAGCAAGGAGCGCCCCTCTGGACCGCGTAACGCTGCCCCCAAGTTCTAACAATATCTTCCACGACGCTCCGCCACGACGCTTCGCCACCACCCACGCTATTAATATTGCTCTATACGCTCCCTCTGTACCCTTCGGCGGCCAACGCGGTACACCCGCCCTTTCGATCCTTGCCCGCTCTTGAAGCCTGGAATCCGTGTGTACTTTTACCGTCTTGGGCTTGGCTGATAGCCTGTCTGAGATTCGAATGGGTATTCCTAGGCGCGATTGCGCAAAACAAATGTTACGCACAAGTGTCGCGCTAAATAAAAACGCGTCTCGTTCGATGACTCGGATCGATCGATCTGTGTACTTCCTATCTTCATTTTCGCTGACGGAGAAGGGGGCAACCCACGATTCGCCGAAACGCGGTTTGGGGGAAAGCGGGAATTTGGGTCAAGTTCGAAATAACTATACGGTAGCAAGAGTGTGTTCTCTTCGCGCGCCACGTCTGTCGCGATTTTCGTCTTCACTTGAAGCAAGTACCGGCGCCGAATCTCTACGTGATTTTCTTCGCTTCGTCGATCCATGAGGGTGAACTTTGAAGGGTATCGATTTTAAAAAACGGTCGCAGAGTCTCAAAGCCTTATAGGAGTCCGCGCGGTCGTGGCGCTTTCGAACAACAATAAGAGCGAGGGAGAGAGGAAGCGGGCGGCCACCCTTCCTCGCGTTTGCTTGCTCCAAGACCGAAATAAACGTTCGCCCCCTCCCCGCTCTTCCGCTCGCTCTTTCGACGGACCTTTGGTGGCCGTGCGTGCTGCGCCGAGCAGGAAGAGGGACGCGACAAGGAGGGAAGGAGATCGACTCTTGCCTTCGGTCTTTGTAGCGGCAGATCAAACTCGGCGGGTCATTAATTAAATCTGGCGGAGCAGCCATCGTCCGTCCGTGTCTTTCCACCGCGTCTCCGATTTACTTTACACGAAACGCGCCACGGTTATAAATATGGCTCTCGCGATGGGGACCCTTTTCCCCGAACTTGATCTTGCGGACCGCCCTCGGAGCCAGGGATACGCGTAAGCTCTCCCTGACGTATGCCCGCTGATCGAGACAGCTTTTCTCGCAACCGCGGCGTTCCTGCCTGCCTTTGCTCGAACAATCGTTTCTTCTCTTTAGCGTTCGCGCGCTACCAATCTTTGCCTTGTCACGCCTTAGGTTAACGTCGTTGGCTGCGACGCTTCCTCTCGATAGATTCGAACGCCGTGGCTCCTTTTGGAAGCACCTCCTGCTAAGGGCGAGAGGGGTCGAATAAGAATGGATTGATAAAAATAATTCGTGCCTGTCGTGGGAAGCTGGAGATGTCGAATCTGGCAGACACATGGAGGCGAGCGGCTCGTGGGGTGCGCACGGCGGACGGTTTACGATCGATTCTAGTTACTACCGAGGACGTCGGTGTCGGTGGTGCAGGGTTGAAAACGTGCGATCTTCGACGGGGCGACCTCGACGAGGTGTGCCATAGGAAGCTTCGCCTAAATGGACAGGTTTGATCGATGCGCCTTCACGGCGATATTGATAAATAAAGGCGATTACAGCGATGACGATTCCGATGGTCAATGAATTTATATACCTGACAAATGTCTTGGCCGAGCCGATAAATCAGCCCTCCGCCCTCTCCTTCGGCTTCGACCCCTCGACACGACGGTGACCGCCAGGCCAGGGGTAATCTCTCAATCGAAATCAGCCCGATCGATCTGCCGAAACGGCTTCGATTCGGAGCTGTTTATCATCCACCTCTTGCGAATTTATTTCACGAACGCACGGCTACGCGCAACGGAAAGATCCGGTGATGAAGCCGTGATCTCTACGTGGGAGCATCGCAGGGGGTCCGAACGGAACTCGTGTAGATGCTTCGACTTTCGTTTTTATTGCGCGTCGATGGCCGCTACGCCGGGCCATTCGTTGAATCGTTGCGCTCGAGACACTCGTGCTCGGGCCAGAGCGTACCGTCTTGTCAACTGTATACGGAATTATTGGCAAGTGCGATTACCTCTGCCGTACAAACGCGATAGAGCGTCTCTTTTCTCCGTTCGCCGGTTTCGTCGTCGCGCGCCAACAAACGATACGAAGATAATGTCGCAAAGATGAGTCAAGATCTGTGCATATACGCAAGCGCTTTCCACCTGAGCTGCAATATTTGCATTTTTTTTCTTCATTCACGGTTACTCATCGAGTTTGCCCAATCGTTATTAATTTCCGCCCGCACTTGCTGTCGCCGTGGCGTATCGTCTGCGTCGCGATTGTCTATTTTCCTCCGCCAACGTGGACTGACAGTTCGAGGAACGTAAGTATTCGTGCATCCCCTTGGTTCGTGAATACCGAGTGTGTGTGTGTGTAGTGCGCTCGCGATAAGTCACCCATTCGATAGAATACGAAAAGCCATTCTCCCATTCGATCGGTATCCACGGAACATTGTTCGTATTACCGACTTAGGAAACGAGTCCGATAACGTTCCCCCCGATAACGTGTTCCGGTTTGCGCGTTTTCGCAGCACCTAGCCCCGCGCGTAGACTTTTACGCTCCTCAATTTGTCCATATCTGGCAGCAATAAAGATTCTGATTCGCGCCGTTTCTAATTGCTGCGTGCTCGCCGATAAGGACTTATTTATTTGATCGGACCAGCGAGGTGCACGTTTCACTTCTTGTTTCTGCCAATTCGATTTTTTCGCGTCGAGGTGCACGGTGATCGCAGCCTTGGGCGTCAAACGGAACGGCCCAAGTCGTAAAGCAGACCCGTGTATACGAACGATTTACAGCCGGAAAGACCGCGCGCGGTTTCGCGAACAATGAAAAAGAGGAAAACGTGCTTAATCGATGCAACAGAATTTCGCACGCGGAGAAACAAACGTCAAATCGTTTTACGACGCATTAACGAAATCATTGCGAGCCGCTTACACCCTCTGGGCTCTTTGACTAATCGACGAATACTTGCCGCGGACCGCGCTCCACGAAGGGGCGGAGTCAGATTAATCGTCCGTGTAATATGCCTTATTTTACCTTAGCTTACGCTCCGTCTTACGTTACGCGTCTTGCGGAATCAGAGTTCGATACGACAGCGTGGCAAACGTAATTATTGAAGCATCAGCAGGGTAATCAGGGAGCGCCTCGGTGGACGACGCGATAGGAGAACGCGGAATAATTAGAATATGTATTTAGAGAAACGCCAGGCCGCATGGGCTTCGAGCGTTTAGGCGATGATTTATCGGGCTTGGAGCGAGCGCATGTATTTACGCGCGAATCTTTGTTACCGAGCAACGGGTGGGTACAACCGCGAAGCATGCAAACTATAAGGTATAAACAATAAAACAATCGCATGCAGCGGTGCGGCGATAAATCACGACGGGGGCGCTCGGTTATCTGGCTCGTAAGGGATAACGCTTCGCGGTGTGGCCTCCGGTAAATTTAGCTATTGTCGTGGCTAGGATATATTAAATCTCGTTAAAACGTCTTCATGGAGCTTCGTCGTTTCTGCGACGCGTATGTGCTCCGCGGAGTACCGAGTCGCGGAGTACCGATTTCTCTGATCCGTTTCGCATGGAAAATGGACTTACCTAAAACTGCTAATCGAGCGTGCTCGACTACTCTCGTGGTCGTTTAACTTCCCGCTTTTTGCGATCAAACGTGTCTTCGGTAGGCGAACCTACGAATTATGCAGGGATACGATCAGCCACAGGTATTCCTGGTGACAGAGACGTGGGAGTGATTCTCTTCCTTGGAAGAGGAACAAGCCGCGCCCACTTGTTTGCCCAGGGTAACAGTTCTACCTGAAGCTTCGGCCCGATGTGGCTTAAGCAACAGGACCACTCGCGACGTTCTTTATTGATTTATTCGGCTCATCTCGGCCTATTATCGTGGACAAGGGACGAGGAGAAAGGTGGTACTTACTTCGTGTGTTTGTTCCTCTTAAAGAACGTTTTCTAGCGAAACGTCGCGTCGCGAAATTATTTCCTGTTGGAATACGGCTCTCGTATCACGAGTTTCCACCTTACGCCGCGAACGATTCAGAAAGGATGTGCATTAGGTGGACGTTCAACGACAAGGGGGATGGAATCCTTACGTAGTTGTCCCCTACCAGAATTTCGACACCTACGTAGATAATATGCACATGCGAGCAGCCGGGGCGAGTTAAGACAATAGAACGCCTCCACCGTGATTATCGTAACGACGGCAACCTCTCTCCCCGAGCAGCCAGGAATCCCGTCGGTGATACGATTCGTGAGACGTCTCGCGACAAGAATACAGATGCGAAAGCGTTAACCAGCCTCACGCATTCTCCCTGTCCACGCTCCGACTCTGTAGCACGGCCCCGACGTTATCCGGCAATTTTTTCACGGTGTTTCATCGGTACGGCAGCTCCGTCTCGGCGCGTTCATTGCACTTGCAACGATATGGAAGTTGAAACCGCCACACGCAGCCGGTTGCGCTGCGAGAATGGTGAAAGATTGTCGACGATTCGGAATTGACCGTTGATGGGCTGCTGCTCCGTGTTTGATTAAGATCCCATCGAACGGGACCGTCGTTCATCGGCGACCACCTCGAAGGGTCAATATTATCACACGTGCTCGAAATGCCGACACAGAGACAGGCCGTCCTTGCTTGCGTCCACCCGTTCCCTTCGCCGATCACAATTTCGTTTCAGATCGGAACCATCGTTCGTTTTAGGTCGGCACCTGCATTCGATAGGTACATGTTTATCCAAGTCCGCCCTTTTCAGGTAGACGCTCACCACCGCGCGCCATTTGAATACACTCGAAGATTCGATGAATCTATTTGCATGTCGCCTCGTAGATAAAAGGGGACACACCTTGGCCGTCCGGTGAACGCCGCCCCCGTCCCGAATTTCGTTTTGTTTTCACGGTCCCCTTGGAAAAATAGCCCATTTCGTTCCGAGACGCTCGCGCTGTCGGGAAACACGATGCGAATTATCGCAACGGCTCGCGACCGTAGACAATCTCGGGACGGCTGCGTTCGCCTAGCCCGCGGAAAGCGGCAACTGCTAATCGCTCGTCGCGATACGATCGTGGGAAAGCAATCGTCGGTTTCGCGATAACGCCGCTTCCCCGACGAATGTAGCAAGTTGGCGGACAGGAGG
Organism: Holcopasites calliopsidis; assembly: GCA_023838395.1. NCBI lineage: Eukaryota > Metazoa > Arthropoda > Insecta > Hymenoptera > Apidae > Holcopasites > Holcopasites calliopsidis. Next base: position 6,514,459 of record JALHAQ010000005.1, on the reverse strand, counting down.
GACGCAAGCTGATCGCCAAAAAGGGACAAAGGACAAACGGGTCGGGCATAATTCGGGGGCAAAACTGTTCGCACGTCTGAGAAACGCGTTGCATCGCAAAACAGACTACTCCGTGATCGGGATCCGTTTTCTTTTCCTAGGATTTTTACGATGCCCGTTTCCGTTGACGGTAATGTTGCTTTATATAGTTTTATCTAGGCACCGGTGCAACGGGCTCAGCCGTAAAACACTTGTGACACCCGTAGCATAATAATGCCACCCGATAGCGGCGGCTATCTCGCTGTATAGAACGCCGCAACGTATTCGCCATTTTCCTAATTAATGTTTAATGCCTCGATATCTGCCCTCCTTACTTACGATTATACCTGGCCGGTTGATATCTCGTATCAACGTCCCCAGACTTTCCTTAAACCCGCACACCCACGGAATCGGGTTAATATTTGCGTGGCTGTTTTTCTGCTGTTCAACGACGGACAAGTGGACATTGATCACGCCAAGCATCGTGGCCTTATCTTTACATTTTCTTTCCTTCTCTTTCGTTGAAAGGGGAGCAAGAATGCTAACTAAATTCGTTACTCCGTTTACAGTCCCACCAGGAGGAGGACATGTCGGATCCAGACCTTCAGGACGAGGAGAGCGGCGAGGAGTTACCACAGCAACCACTTCAAAGCAACACGCACTCCTCGTCGGACAATGCATCCGCGCCAACCAGTACACCTACTCCGTTAACACATTTGAACAGCCTCATGAGCGCGCATCATCCACACTTTCTGGCCAAGCTGAAAATGGAGGTCAGTGGAAACGCTTTAGGCATTATTCGTCTTTATTTAGAGGCTTTCCCGTAAACGTCCTGGAATCTCCGCTGAACACGATCGTTGGAAGGGGTAGAATAATCGGGAGGTTTTGAAACGCGTTAGATACTCGCCTGTGCGCGGTCGAGAGCAAATCAAAGGTCCGCCGACTCGAGGAAAGAAAAAGATACAAATTGCACAAGCGATTCGGAACATTGTAGGAATGTTGCAACCACCACGTCACTGTTAACCGATCGCAAATAGTGGCGCCGTCGTTTCCCTTTTTCTTTGCGCAACAGAACAACGAGAACGTTTTTTTCTTTTCTACCACCGCTGCTCTCAACTAGAGACCATTATTTTCATTAGAATTTGGATCACGTCCGTTCTCCACAGCCCAGCGACATGGACACGCTCAGTGGCAAAAGCGGTCTGGAAGCGCTCCAAGCCGCGATAGGCGGCGGCGCCGGTTTCAATCTACCGTTCTCCTTTCCACCGCCAGCGGCGTTCCTGACACCGCAGCATCCCTCGCAAAATAGTAATTCGCAGTCAGGCGGTGGCATCGGAAGCGGCGTTGGAAATCAGGTAACATCGTCGGCGAGCTCGCATTCCAGCGAATCGTCGCAGGGTAGCGGCAAGAACGGCGGCGAGTCTCGGGAGGCCAGCAATCATTCGCAGAGCAACTCGACGGGAACGAATCACCAGCAGCAAACCAGCTGGAGCTTCGAAGAGCAGTTCAAACAGGTGCGTCAGGCAAGTACTACCTATTTAACTATTCGTTTTCCAATAGCTGTTGCGTCATTAACCGGCTAATCGAGAAAAAGGAAAGCAGAGTTCGTGATTTGTAATTCGCGATTCCTTCACCGCACGAACGTCTTCACCGGAAGAAGGACACCTCATCTTTCGAGCGTGAACCAGCACAAGCGGGATAGTATTATTCGTATCGCCGGAAAGAGTTCAGCTATTGGTGGGGGGGAAGGAACGTGATTTCCAAGACTGATCGTTGCGATTAGACGGACGCGCGCGAGGATCGTGGGCGTGTAAACAGCGGCCACCCTTTGCGGGACAATGGTGAGCGCGCGATAAGGGGCGCGTAATTACGGCTGGCGAACGAAGAAGATGGAAGGAAGCCGTCTATTGCTAGGGTATAAATAAGTTTTCATTAACGCAACGATGGGAGTTAATTATTATTTTTACACGCGCGAGGGATAATTGCTGAACGACGGGACGACAGCAAACGTAAATACCTCGAAGTGGGAATGAAAGAATGGAGCGCTGGGTGCATTGCGAGAGTTAGGGAGGGGTTAAAGAAAGGAAAGGAATAAGAGTAGAAACCGAATAGACGCGGCCAGAGATGGTTGGACAGAGCTGGACGCGCATTGTTATTAATGCTTCTTGCTCCATCTCGCGCTGCTTTCTGCTCCTGTAGATATTTTTGCTGGATCCGTCGGTCGGTTAGTCGAGTCAGCGGTTTAGCAGCGCGGTTTTCGGTTTTTTACAACGGGGGTGCGGTAGTGGATTACCATTTAGATTGCCCCCCTTCTTTTGCACTTGGTCCGTTTGTCCCTTATCAAACGGTTTTCGGGTGCAGAGAAAAAGATGGTCGTAAACTTGCTATATTTCTCTTCGTCCTGGAAGTGCTTTTCACGGAGGGATCACTCCGGTTCAATGTCAGCAGAGAGAGGGACGCATAGGAGTAGCGGAAGGGAGATAGAACAGGGGTAGGAATGAAAATACAAGTCTCCACCTACTCGGAAAGCGGCGCGGCGTCTCGCGGATCGCATCCATCATTCCGGTGGGGGCGTACTTGCCGGCTCTTTAATCTTTCTTCTTAGCGAAGATGCTGGTTCCCTCTCGTCTCCCATGCGATTATTTGCCCCTTCTTCGACGCTAACACGTTCACCGTTCGTGGCAAACAAGTTGAACAAGCGAGGAATCCTGTTCTCGATGAAATCGGGGAAATTCGTGAAAGCGAAACGATGGCTGTCGCGGACTATGGATTCTCCACTGTCGCCATATACGCTTACGCCTATCTCGCCGCGGGGGTCATCCCTGCGCGCACCACCGTTCACCGACCGTGCACTCGAGCTACCACGACCGGTATAAGGCTGTAGCCACTATACTTGGCAGCCATTGTGAAGTAACTCGTAAAGCTGCAAATTGCCGGGTATTTCGTTGCCATGTACGCGCGTAGCCCAGTTTACACCGTCCGTGCTCTGTATTGATGCGTGTACGCGGCCCGCGCGACGCACACCCACGAACATAATGTACTCGGACTGGTACACGATTGCTCGTTACGGCCGCTCGTTCGAGTTGCTCGCGTTCCTCCAACCCATACGCGCAACATTCATGAGCATCCTGATAATAATTCTCCAAGGACCAATCTCACGCGAGGTGGATATCGACCGATACCTATTATACATCGGATCTCTCCCGATTGATCGCTGCGATTATGCAAATACGTTACTATCGTGTAGACACACGTCGGTGTACCGAAAGGGGGTGGCTTCCCATTCAGGCGTCGCGTTCGAACGTCCATCCACTAATTAATATTCCTTTTCACGGATTCACGATTTTCTCTGTTCTGGCAGCATGCATCTGGGTCGGCGGTCATTATCTTTGTATTCCCGCTTATCGATCAATTAGCAAGCTCACGCATGCAGAAGCGCAATTACGCCACGGTGCAACGAGATGATTATTGGATGAAGCTCTTTCAGAGAAGAGGGAATTGTTCGAGCGCGTTCGGTTCCATTGTGGAACCCTTCGTGCTCTCCGAGCGACGGTGCAGGGTTTGTTAATTCTACTACTGCATTCGGAAGAGAAAAAGAAACGGCCTTCTCGCTCCTGAAGGGGGCGAGTCGTGAAGAATCGCAGTTGGCTTGCACAGCGTGGAACGAGCCACGACGAACGGACGCGTTGCGCTTGAACGTCACGCCGGGCTAATCTGCTTACCCTCGTTGCAACACCTGCAACGCGCGTACGCGGTAACCGGTCACTTGGCGTTAACTCACTCCTCTCTGCGAGAAAAGAAACGAAAGAGGAGGAGCGATGTATCGAGGGCCCCCGGATTCCCCGTGTTTACCCAATAATTGGACGTGGCTGTAAATATGGCTATTAAGCTACCTAAGCTTTCCTCTTTCGCTATCGCTCGTTCGCGCCTCTCTTCCAGCCATTATCGGAACCTCCTGGTCTCGCTCGCTCGTTTCAGATATCCCGACTCTCGACTTTTGTCCTACGTTTGCTTGGAGAAACGGTCGGAAGAAATAAGTGGCGCGTCGCAGCAACTACGCGCTATAGTCGAATACGTTATCGAAGGGGAATCGCCTCTTCGGCGTGCAATTTTCCAGTGTTTTTGGCATCATTCGTTCACGGTGACGCGGCGGTCGGTTGGCTACTCTACTCCTTGGAGAAAGACATCAGCCGCTTTTATCTCGGCGTCGAATCGTGTGCACAGTGCGCAAAATGATGTTCAAGTTTGTCGTGTCGTGACTGTTAAAGTAGTCCCCCCGAAGATAGAAATCTCGTGTTCGGAGCGTATCGATGGTGCCGCGATACTTTTGTTCGGGTGGCAGGTAAATTGTTTCGCTGTGCCGGGTCGCAGTCGAGAAGAGCTCTCGAGAGCTGCCCAATCTTCTCTTCTCCTTGTTCGGGCCGACGTCCCTTATATCGCGAGTTCACGTGGCAGCAATTGAACGGAGCAACAGGGTCCGTCCTCTCCATGAAGCGCACGAGGGACCGTCTAACGCGAAAGTCTAAACGATCATCCCGTAATCGTCTATATCCGTCCCGATAAAGTCACGGGCGAAGGGACGCGTTCGCGTAGGAATCCGGGGTTTGGGAACGTCTCCATCGCATCGCGTGAACGACAACCAACCGACACGAATCTCGACGCCGTTGGAAGAGTTGTATTTTGACCCCGGTTAGCATACCAAAGCTGCATTGTATTACGCAGGCTTGTGTGCTCGCTATTATAATGAATATCTTTGCCGGCCTATAAGCATATATGTAAAGCAAGGATTTCCATGGGGTGTCACAGTCGGCCTCGCAGCAACGATTCATTCCACGATGTATCACGCGTGACTAACACAGACCCGTCTCGGACACAGACTGGTCCAGAGGAGCCGTCCTCGAGATATCATTTGAATTTCAATGAATCATGTGGGTGCAAGTGTCGCGCTCGTCTTCATTCATGCTTTATTCTGTCGCGTACCACACGTATATGTCTCTACGCGTTTAGAGGGACGCTTGGACGTACACCCGTGCATGCCATATATACCTATATATGTAAAATATCGACTCCACTCGCCCCTTTCCCCATCAAGCTTGGCCCGCGCGGAAAGAGGAGACGAATGTCGGAATCTTGTTCGTTCTTTTTCCACGGCGCGTTCACGCACTCGTGTTCCAAGTTGGGACAAAGGTGTCTTCCCTCGAGACCGAAGCTACGCTCGCATAAGAAGATCATCTCCGATAGTCCTTTGTCGTCCGATTTTCCCGTGTCGCTAGTACGCGATTGTTACAGATAGTCTCGCTCCCCTCCAGCGGTGGCCGTATCGAGCCTGGTAATTTGTCTCTCGCGAAAGGTGAATAGAAAGCTGGCCGCGGATGGCCCTTTCTATGCCCTACAGCTTTTCATAATTCAACGCAGCGACGCGGTCGGCTTGATTCGTTTTAATAACGCATAACTTACAATGCCAGACTATTTTCCGAGCAACGCGCTCGAAGATTTTTACGTGCACATCACCATTGAAATGTGTACGGCTTCTATTGCCGCGCGGTCTTTGCGGATTAGACTCGGTGAATTAATCAGCCTCGACCAGATTTTTATCTCCTTCTCGTACATTCCTTGTCACTAGCAGAGTCGGTTGGGTTTTTGGTTCGTAAGAAAGTAAGGAGCAAGGTTCAACACGGAATCGCTTGCCCAAAAGTTATCCCCGTCCGATCTACCAAGGAGGAAAACGGAGACGGCTACTTCGTACACAGCTACTTCCGCGATTACAGGTGCCGCCTGCGATCGTACATCCATTGCCCCGGAAATGCAGACAGAACAATGAGGTATTGGTTCACGTAACGGGCCGGCCGGCTAGGAAAGAGAGCGAAACAGTTCAGTTCGTGGCGCGATTGACTCCTTCTCCCGCAAAGGTCTTTTGCAAAAATTGCACATAATGAGCGGCGGAATTGGTCACGAGGGAAACCCAGCTGCCGAAAAGTGACGGTTACTTTGTACACGGAATTGCTCCCGCTGCCGTTCCGTTCCGAAGGATCTTTGAGCGTGCTTTCGCTGTTTCATTGCTACTCGTGGATGGTGGAAGGCCGCAACGGAGGAAACTGGAAATGCTCGTCGGGCCGCTTATTAAATTATTCCGGCCTGTCTCCGCGGCGAACGCGTGCGCTCGAACGAAATTCATTTCACCGCGCCAACAACCGAAAGGGACGCGCACGTATAAGTGCCGCGGACGCAGAGATCCGCAGGGAAAGGAAAGGCACGCGTGGGACGCGCCATTTGCTTAATTGCGCTATCCGTGAGACGCTCGTTGGCATTGCTCGACCACGCGTGCGACTGTGACAGAACGACGCGGCGCGGTCCTCGCGACAGAGTTAAGGAGTCGACCCGGCCAAATGGACTGTTGGACGAGGAATTGTCTCTGCTATTCGAACTGTACGACGAACAACCGCCCTCTTTCATTCGTTGAAACTATAATGTATGCACGGACGAAGCGCGAGATAACGCTTGCAACACGGAATAGTACTCTCGGTCTCGACGATTCGAAGCATCGCTGGTCCGATGTCGTCCGGGATATTTGCGGAACGTTTGAAAGTAGAGAACGGAAAATGCGAAGCGGAGATCGAGTGTCGCGAAAACGGGACGCGTCGCGTCGCGGACCAGCGGCGATGTAAGAACGATGAGCCGAAGGAGATCGAGCGAAGAAAGAGAAACAGCGTTTTCGGGGTGGGGCGCTTGTGCTTTTGACACGACATGTGTCGGTCGTCTCTCGCGCGAGATCTAAGACTTGCTCTCTGGCTTCCGCTAATCCGAGAATCGGCCCTTTTAATGCAAGGCGAGGTTCGCGATTATAAATATCAGAGATACCGGGAACCCGGTTACGGGGACGTCTAGACTCTAAATGAAATCGCGCCGCGCCGCCGCCACGGGGGTGTGTGTGCCGCATCGAGCGCAAAAAAAGCTCCGGAGCTTTTGCTCCTTTCCCTCTCGAGCCGGCCGAATCCGAGCGCGTGATCCGACTTAGATGATCGTTGTTGCGATAGTAGTTGCCGGCTTTTCCACATGGGGACCTTGCGTTGGCGTAGAAGCACGTTTCAAGTGACACGATCCTCTCGCGGCGGAAAGTTACGAGCTGCAGCAGCCCGCAGCGCAGCTGCAGGGGACCAGGCTCTCGAGAAGTCGAGACGAACGCATGGATCGAACAAGGATGGAGCACCGTTGAACGTCCCGGGCGATGATGGTGACGGCACGCGACCGCTGCTGGATACGTTTAGTTTAGTGAAACGGGATGCCGATCCTGCGTACGAGATAATTTTAGGATTCTCCTCTGCGGTACACACGCAACACGTTCCTACCGCATTGTCGACTCTCGAGACGTCGATAATTTTAGACGGAAAACAGGGAAACCCGTCCTTTTCCGTATCTCGATATTAGCCGAAGCAAGGCCAGCCCGTGGCTTAAATATAGAAAGGGGTGAGGAATGGCCATTCGGCCCATTTTAGAGAAATCTTACATACGGACTTATCTGTTTCGGGAAGATATAGTTTTCCTGGATTATAGCTGGGCAAAATGGTCGTTTTGTTTCACCGCCCTCGGCCGCTATTATTAAGATCGCGAGGAAGCCGTTGCTTCTAGTTAACCGTGCAGGCAGATCGTCTTTTTGTGTCTCTGCCGTGATACGCCTGAGATTACCTTGCCTTAGAGTCTTAGAGCGCAGCCTCGATCTCTGCCGAGCAACGTGTTTTACGGTTATCACCTGGTCAATGACCGTCTAATACCGAAGGCGCTGCTTTCGTTTCGCGAATCGCATCGACCCGGGATGTCGGGCGCGAGCAACCCTTCGTCCCGCGTAAGCCAAACGCATCGCAAACGTACAATCCACAGAGCTGCGAGGTAGTATGTATAACCCTTTTCATAATACAGCTCAGTCGAGCGTGCGCGTTTTCTCGGGCTGTCATCCGCGTTCGGAGGAACACGTGTCACTCTTTGTCGCCGCTTGCTCGACAAACGAACCGAACAATTTTGTCGAAAGAAGATTGGCGGAACTTACGAGTGCAAAAGCAATTAGACGCTGGACAATCGTCCTTCTCCCCCTTCTTCCCCCTCTCGTGCCTTCGCTTGACCTAACATCTTTGCAGATGTCCAGCCATTCCCCCCGCGTTCGTTACATGCACATATTGTACACCCATTATTCCTTCTACGGATTTTACGTACATGCCTCCAATAAAGGACGAGCACTGATAATAGGAACGCTCGCACCGGCGCGGCGATAAGACTCGAAATTGCCAATCGTCAACGTTGCGTCTATCGTTTGTCGTATCTTTTTCAATTTGTGTAACGTCGTTTCGCTGCCACGTGCTGCAGAAACGCTTTGCAGAGGGATTTCCGCACCAAGGCGGAGGTCTGTTGTTATCCAACTCCTTTAAACGGAAGCACTCAAACGTTTCGAAGCGAAGCGAGTTTGCGAGACGAGTTTAAACGACAGAGCAAAGTATGTGCGCCTTTCTCGCTTGCCGAAGAAGTCATAGAAACGCAGATAAAGAATCATCGGTTGAGTATCGGTGGGAATCGCCTTACTTTTTACGCGGTTTTTATCGCAAGTGCTTCTCCGCTGCAGGAATGCTCGCTATTGGTAACAGGCGGCAGGGTCTCGTTTTTTGGATAATCGGTAACGGGGTGAAAAGATTTCGACAGTTGAGGAGCCCTCCGCTTTCGCCCCCTCCACACTTCCTCTTAGCCAAGAGTGTAGAGAAACAGAGGCACGGTAGTCGTGGCATTTTGGTTAAGGGAAGACCGAACGGACCCACCCTCGGAGAGACCATCGAGGGCTTGATAAGATCGTGCGTCGTAAAGCGTTGAGTATCGGGCAACGAGTAAGAGCGGAGAGCTGACCGAAAAGGAAAATACGGGAGCGTGGGACGGAAGCGGATGTAGCGGCTATAACTTCCCCACGGACCACGAACCTACTTAAATACTTGACTCGCTACCCTGGTTGGACCATGATAGATTCTGCGGCGCACCTATTTCATTTTACGTTCCACTCTGCCCGCTGGCGTTGGATCATCGATAAAAGAAGCGGCTGTAAATCGACCGGCCCCGGGTGTTTCTATTGCAAAACAATGCAGCGGAACGTCTAATTGTAGCGCGTGCCGAACGCTATGATAATCGAAAGTTTGTCAGTTTCCACTTGGAATGTGGGTCGTCGGTGGTCCTCTGACTCTGGACGTTCGCCGAGCCAATACCCTTTCATTTGGAATGCAAATTTTCGTGAGCGGCCGTTCGTTCAGCAAGTTTAGTGGGACCAAAATGATAAATGAGATCGGTGTCCCGTCCGAGTACGCGGCTCGGATCGACGAGATACCGGCAACGAGGAATGACGAGAGAATCATTAGGGTATCTTTAATCGATCGTACAAAACGTATACGCTATTAACGGCCGACGAGTGTGACATCCCCTCTCAATCGATCGCTTTAACGACCGTGCGGAACGATCCAGCTCTCTCTCTCTCTCTCTCTCTCTCTCGATGATAATTAATGCGATCGACGATGAAAAATGATCGAACCGTACGGATCGCGTCGATGCATCCTGCTCTCTGCGATTTTATCGGACGGTCTGTTCTCCAAGCAGCCGATCCAAATCCAAGTGAAACTTTCAAATCTAATTCTTAGTGCGTTTGCCCTTGAATTTCCCGTGGTATCTTCGTCGGCGCAGCGGCGATGTACTTAGGGAACCTGTTAGTATTCGTATCACGGTGATCGAGACAAATTGAAATCCTCTGGCTTACCAATGGCCATTCATCCATCGCCGCTGTACCTCTTCGCCTTTTGTGTCGTGATTTAGTGTCTCTGACGTGCATTATTAGCGGCCGATAATGGAACGAAGTTCGAGATCGTCCGGTGAATCCGTAATATGGGTCCGTGGCGCGGCGACCGGACCCCTTTTCTTTGCTCGAGCAAGCAAGAAAAAGCGGACGTCTCTCTGCATCTGCATGAATTCGTTCCAGGTGTGAATGCCACTGTCGAGCTTGCTTTCAATGAACCCTGTATACGGCGGCTACGTGACGTCCAATGATTCTCCGCCGCGGACGCGAAACGGGCTCTGCGATCTCACCTGTCCCTCCGCATCTTCGATTCTCCGCTTCCGCCTTGACAAATGGCCCATCGTTTGTTCTCCGAAACCTCGTCGCCCGATATTCGTTCCCCGCTTTTTCGCCCTTCATTGTACCGTTAGATACCGTTATCTTTGATCAAAGGTTTAAGGACGATCGCCGAGGCTAGCACGAAACAATTACTCGACAAACGCTGTTTAGCACCACGCATCCGAAGCGGCTTTCGCCTCCTCGCCAATTTTCCACTGCTGCTTCTCGATTCTTATCTCCGGGATCGTTTCGAGACTTACATCCCCTTCTAACGGATCGCGGGATCGATCGACGACAAATTGCAAGGTTTTGTCAAAATTGCGAGCCGCCTGGCTCTCTTCCCTCCAGCTCAATTTCGGAGCCAATTAGGGAGTGTATGTCCTTCCATCGAGACAGCGCGTACTTTTCCCACGAGCTTGATTCGCTTTCGATGAAACGGTTCGCACCGAGCGATCTCTCTTCGTTAGCCCCGAACTAGCCGATAGCATCGAAGCATTGCGCTTTCTCTCTGCGATCGTCCAATTCGCCAAGCTGAAAACCGAACGAGCGGGCGCCCTTAGCCCCCGCTCCGGGAAAAAAGAAGGGCCCGAAGGTGCGAGGGCCGTACGCCAAATGTGCCCCAACGGCAATGCGTGCCGACTGGAGAAAAAAAGAAGGTCCGCAGGAAATAGCGTGGGAGGCGACGGGGCACGGTTTAACGCGGTGTCGCGTTGCATGGCGCGGCGCGCAGCGATCACTATGTTGCTCCGCACCAGAGCATTCGCTTGGTAAAAAGCTGCTGCACCGAGTATGTAGCGCTCGATCGTGTTAGCGTTGCGTGAATTCGTGCCGGTCGCGTGCCACACCTGCACCCCCGTGTTATCCACGTTGATCGCCAACTTCTGTCCCGTCGTTCTATTCGCGGAAAAAACTGTTCTCTCTCGAGGAAACGGATTCCAGGAGGGTGTTTCTATCGAACGAACGCGTTGGCGGCGGGTTCGTTTAGCAGTAAGGCGACTTGCACAATTAGCCAGTTGGTATTTTTGCTCGGCATACGACTCGGAGAGCTCCACTACTATGTATAGACGAGAAACAGAGCAGCGGTACAGAGAAGTCGGAGTGGGAACGATAAATATCCGGGTGGTGAAACCGCGGCGGTTCGTGACCACCGGCAAACTCGGGACAAAACAATATTGTCACCGGCACAGTCCAGCCGAAGGCCCGACTCCGTTAATGCCACACGGCAACCATTGTTTCCAGCACGAATCTTCGCACTTTGCGGCCCGTTTCGCGCCTCTTTAACAATCGGCCACGCGAATGCTCTACCGATCGACAAAAACGAACACAATGCCCGATACTTGGGACTTTTACTTCTCCAAAAGCAAAGTTTCGCTGCTCGCGCCTCGTTCCCATTGGGGCGGCGGGGCAGCTTTTGTCGGTCGACGCGGAATCGTATTAAAAGGTTTGAGGTCATCGCGAGCAAACGAACGCACGGGCAGACGCGAGTGTGTCGGCCGTAGCGCGGGCGCAACACGTTAACATTGTTTGAAAGCCGCGTCTTTGATCTGAGCCCGGTTGGCGTACATCAGTCGGGTTTTATGCCTACCAAGAATTCGCGACCCCTCCGTCAGCGTGTAAACATTCGGACTTTGGTAGCATTCAGCGATTTAGTAGGGTCCTCGAGACCCTCGCCACGCTCGACGCGAAGCGGCGTCCGCTTGTTTCGATTCACCGCACGCGTTGCTTTCTTCATAGAAACAAATCTCGTTCCGTTCAAACATTCCCTCCGAGCGTCGTTCCTCGCCATTATCATCGCGATACGATTTTCCTTCTCGAGAAAAAGACACCTACACACGCTTAAGGAAGCGAGAAAGGGGTATGGATTGCCTGGACGTGAATCGTTTCAGGAACGTCGGAGCGAAGGGTTGGCAGGCCGCAGGCTCGGCCAACGAAACACGTTCATGAAGCCATTAAGATCGACTACGCTCGTTCCCGATTTCATGGAAGCGTGCAGTCCGTCTGCGGTGCGGTACGACGAGTAACGCATTACAGGGGTGTGGATCGTGCGCTCGTGTGCGTGAGCGCCCCTTAATGACAGGGTACAGTCCAGTTTAATGCGCGGGGCGGACTTTGGCGCCTCCCTAATCAATTAATCAGCGAATCTCGCTTTTATCCGCGTCGTGTAACCACATCATTTTCTCCTCCTCGGTTTATTAGGAGACGATTAAGGGGCTCTCGGTCTCGAAGGGAGATACACGAAGGAAGGGAATCGTCGATCCGCCCCGGCCGTTCCCACCCCCGCAGGAAATAAACCCCGATACGAGACATAATTGCGGACGAGTTCGCCCCAAACGGGCTGCGTCCTCGACGGAAGTGGCCCGTTTGTAGTATATCGCTTTATCGATCGTCCAGCCTTCTTTTTCCGTCTGACATACGTACCTGCCTCTTGTCTTTATATCTCTCGGGCGATCCGATGCACGAGGCACGGGATCGCAGTACGCGCCACGGCCGGACGATATAAACGCGTGTTTGTCGTCAATTACGGTAATCATCGAGGCTGCGCCGAGGCACGGCGCGCAAAGCGGCAGGAAATAACAGCCCCGAGATCTTTATCGGTGCGAATGTTGATTAAAATAAAATAATTACGCGTCCAGCGCGCCCTCTGATCCTTTACTAGCGCTATCTCGACAGCTATCGTGACGAAGCGTGTTCGTTATCGTTGAATTAACGAGATTTCCGCGGTGGCTCGCTGAATCTCGAGAAGTCACTACGTTCGGAGAACGGGATAGAGTGGAACGGGGAATGGGGTGGACGAAGAGAGAACCGCAAAACAATAACTCGCCAGGCCAGTCGATCCGCAGAGAGAAGATCGCCTTACGCTCGCCGAGTGAAACGCCGAAAAGGAGAGAGAGAGAGAGAGAGAGAGAGAGAGATCATCCCCGTGGTCTGCTTCTCGTCCGTTAATGCGTTGCCACGAAGATCTATGGACTGCCTGTAGTTTATATGCTAATCCGTAAAGAGTGTTAAATACTCGATCATTTATCACGCCATCGCAGCTCCTTTGCCTCATCCCTTCTTCCCTCTGGCCCGGTACCATTTGTCGGTCCACCACCGTGTTTTCGAGTAGCTCGAACCTTCTGTCCTCTCTCCTGCCGCCCCCAACCTTCCGGACTATTCACCCCCGCGAACGCCGACACCAGCAACGAGCAATTACTTATTATTCTCCTCCCCCATTCGTCGATCGCTCGCCCAATTTTATATCTGCGTAGATATAATCGAATCGCCGACGCGAGACGAAATGTACGGTGTTTGCCACTGATGAACCAGTAAACCGCGAACGATCCTGCAACCACCGTCCGACCGGATTCGTGCGGTATCATCGAGACGACCGCGACCTGTCGGCATGCCGCGCCGCGCCCCGCCGGTAGAAAGCGGATAGCGTTCTACCCGCCCGCAATAATCGTCAACGTCGAATTCAAGCGCGCAGAATGATAAATCGCGGCCCGGCCTGCCGTACCGATCGTATCGCGACCCTCCTCGTGAAAAGTTTGCCGACTAATAAATCTTCGCCACACCCGCGAAAAAGTCTAAATAATCGCAGTGCGCTGGCTGGACCGTGTCAGGTAGTTCGTGGTTCCTGCTCTCCGCCTAGTACACCCTTGCTTGTCGTGCGCAACAAATCCGACACAGTTTCCCATCGATCCAATGCATCTATCGTACCTGTGGCGGATCATTCGATCGGCGTCGATTCCGTTACGTTACTTGTGACCAAAGAGATGCGCGCGTGCAGTCTGCCTGTCAGTTTTTCGTCCCTAAGTACTCGCTTGCGCGCTTCGACGACCGCACTCGAGGTTCAACCATCTCGCGAGTAGAAAGGTAAGAGCGAGAGGAAGCGTGCCGGTATTCTAAGATGAAGCACGAGAACGCGCCTGACACGCATTTACGGAGAATCACTCGACCGTCTCCGGCAACCAGCTCTCTCCTCCCTTTATTACCAAAGATCTTGAAGGAGCCGAGAAAGATCTTTTCTTAAAAAAGCAAAATCGCGCACGCAAAGCTTACTGGAACGTCCCTCTAGGTTTTCACCTGTTCAAAGGATGGACGTTGCGTAGGATCATCGAAACAGGCTTGTATATTACCATATTACGGTTTACAAGCATCTTCCGCCCCCCTTCCAGCCTTGGTCCTTTTATACGAGCTATTAATTAACCGCGGACAAGTTGTAAAACTTTGTAAAGTCCAAGTTTATATGTACATCTAACTCCATTTGGGATCGCAGGTCAGTCGTAGCCGTTCGTTTTTCTTCCAGCTCTCCATAAAATCGATTCCACCCCGCCGTCAAGCAGCAGAGTTTTCCTGAGCGAGATCCGATCGACGCGACTAGTAGACGACAACCGGACGTTGTTAAGATCATCGATTCGTAGAACGTTCGTTCGTCTGTAGTCTGCATGGTACGATCTCATTAGACCGCATTTGATCTTGATTAATCGCGTTTTCGACGAGAGCCGTCGTCCCTTTGGCGAATCGTTGCCGAAGGTGCGCCTTAATCCGATCCACCTTGGACCTCCCGGGACCCCTCGGGACCCCCCGGGACCCTACAGACGATTTTAGAACAATGTTAAGATTCAGAAGTAATAAATTATGAAGAAACGGCTCCCTGTGCCCAGGTATAGATAATTCCTCGGTGGAGGTCAGGACGCCTTTTAACAGGGATTAGAAATCGCCAGGTAGACGAAAAACGAACGGCAATGCGGCATTTTTCCATCCGCTCGACGAACAGTTCCACGTTCATCGCTGTCGTGCGATGGATAAACGGTCGCACTCGATGCCATTGATTCGATAGCCACAATTCAAAATTGCAGTCCCCCCCGTCATTTGCATCTTTCGAACTTTCCGGAGTGCAGGATACGGAGAGAGTCGGAGGAGAGAAAATTCGACGTCCATGTATGTAGATCGGACGGCAGTGGAAAAGCTGAAACGGGGCTGTATCAGTGGAGGATTCGTGCATGAATTTCGGGCGTGTCAAGATAAAACAGAGAGGGTGATGCAGCTTGGTGGGGATGCGGGGCCTACGGATCTGCCCTGTACACAGCTTTAGAAGGAGAGGGAGAGAGTACAGACCGGTGGAACGCAACGCAATGAAGAGAGCCAGCGAAAGAGTGGGAGAGAGGGAATGAAAAGAGTGAGAGAGAGAGGTCTATCACGAAGGGCTCGGAAAGCTCCAGGGCCAAGTTTTCGAGAAGCCAGTTCTCAATGGGTGGCTTCGCAACGAGGTCACGTTTTCCTTAGCACGTGACTCCGGCGAATAGTTTTATCGTTTTTACGGAAGTCGTGTGTTTATCGTGAACGGTTAGCTCGCCGGGTGATTCAGCCGCAAAAAGTTTGTCGCGTCTTGCGATAGTAAGCGTTCCACGATGGGCATGACGGATTTCGAATCATCAAGTTTCTCGTCCACGGAGGCGCAGAGCAAGATTCAAGCGTGCAGCTTTCCCATTAGGAATCAAAAAGAGGCTTCGACGAATATGCTGCATAAGGTGCGTTTCCAAATCTGTCCTTTCGAAAGAGACCGCGTTACCTGTACGGCAATTAGCATTCTCGTTATCGCGACTATCTTTATGGAGGAACGTAGGTATCGGTGTTAATCGTTGAATCGACCGATCCAAAGGGAACGCCGAGTCGCGTGACGGTGTTGGCGCGACGTACTCTGCATCGTACTCTCGTTTCGCCGCATAAACTTGCACACGAAAAGAAGCCGAAATAGAAATTGTCTGTCCGGGGGAGCAACCCGTGAACGAGCAGCTCGGCGAGTGGTGGAGGTCCAGAGAGGAGGAAAGAAGGGGAGGTTTGGCAGGGGAACTCTCGAGCTGCCAGATAATCGCGGGCATTAAACTTTTATAGGCCTGATTTTCATTTATATGTTAAACACGTCATAACTCGGCAAGGGTGAACGACGCGGAGCGGACCGGCGCGCTGAAGAGTTAGCGGCGGCGCGAAGGGAAGAGGGATCGAGTTGCGATGTGTGCACAAGTTTTTTTTCGTACGTGTGGGTTGGCTTTGGTGCAGGTGTGCGGCTCCGAATCTCAGGTAGTGATCCGGGGTGACGCGAAGCGGGGAGGACTGGCGAACAGTTTTATTTCTAACAAATGAGCGGCAGGTACGACGATATAATGTAAAAAGATCGGGATTAGGATGCGCGGTGGCCGGCTATCGACCAAGAAGAACGAAACACCTGATTAATCGTCGTTTTATGGCTGGTAAAATATCGCCGCGCGTAACGGCGCGACGCGGGGAAGAATACATAGGAAACTTTCGCTTGACAGATACGATTTTCGGTAAATCCTCGTTCTCGCCGGCCTCCCCCTCCGCAGGTTATTGAAATACTTCACTGTTTCTTGTCCCGCCGTGCCGCTCGCATAGGGTCAGGTATCGTCCGATTAATTCTCTAGCTCGCCCCTGCGCTGACAACCGCAGCCAGGCAGGGCCGATTCGTCTCACCTGTTTGGAATCTTTCCTGCAGTTCGATAAAGAGGTACCGATATCAATTTGTCCTCGCCTCGTGTTCCCGTGTCACTCCGCCTCCCCCCAGCGACCAGGAGGATCGCGTGAAAGAGTCGCAGACGTGAACGTATTCCCCTTGGTGTCGCGCGCTCCTTTCAAGCGATCGTAACAATAAACCGCCTCTAAATCCCTTTGAGGACGAGTCGGCATCGCCCCGAGACTAGAATCGGTGACAAATGGAGGCGGCGGAATACATTACGCGCCACTTATCCTTTACAAGAATATGGACTAATAGGTGTACAGGCATATGTATGAATGAGAGGCGTCGAGGCGCGGATAAAAGAATGTGGGTGAGATGTTCGGTCTCGGTATTGAAATCAAAAGGTTACGCTTGAGTAGCGAGCAGATCCGCGACTCTTCGGGATTCTCGACAAATCCGAAGCATCGATAATAAATTCGTTCGGCGCCTTTGTGTATCCGACCTTTATAGTTTTTCAAAAGACTCGCAACTTTCGAAACTGTGGACAAATTCTTCCGAATCGGTCACGCTACGTCGTTGCTATCGAACGTTCTACACTCGCACGTTCGCGTACGGTTCCTCGAGAATTTCAACGTATCATCCGGCTTATCGAAAATGATTCGGTCGTTGCGAGGCACTGATAACGCCTAAACGAGGCCCTACACATTCTTCGTTATCGTAATTAATTCGACAAGGAGTGCGACTCGCGGCTCCCCGCTGTAAAACTTATCCTATCGCCCATAAACGCGTTTGGTAGGCCTCCTAATTTCGATGGATATGGTCAACAAACGTCCGACGAGTATCTTTTACGGTGCCGTGAGGGGAGGAGAGAGTCCCGCGAAAAGCGAAGCAGCATCGGACCGATACAAAAGTGGCAAGCGGTGGCTTTTACGAGGACCAGCGGCGGGCCGCACTAAAATTATTAATAAAAACGTTCTCATCGCCGTCGCCCCTGTAAAAAGCATCGTATTTCAGATGTCGTATATGAAATCGTAAACCGGCTACATTTTCGAAGATCTACGTCGGTCGACCAGATCGAATCGACTTTGCCTCCTTACGGGCCCGATCTCTGCCCCATCGATCGAAACTCCCAGCTGTTTAGGACCACCCCCGCCTTTTAATGACGCGGTTAACCGATGCCTCGATACCACGAATGGGCTGTATCAAAGCTTTTCACACCTGGCTGAACGGTGCGCACCGATGCGTTCGTGCCGATCTCTTAGCCCCGCACCAGTTCATTTCCCTTCTATTTAAGCGGCCACGAATCTACTTACAGATATCGGAACGAGGGTACAGCTTCTGTATAATTGGTCGTCTTTCATTTCGGTGCTCGGCCTGGTCCCCGCGGTTAACACCGTGAACCGGGGGTATTACGCGTTCAAGGGTCGTCGACGGGCATGGCTAGTTTGGAGATGGAGAGAGAAGGCGCGAAAAAGGAACGGGCAACGGGTGGTAACGCGTAGAGGACGGCGGGAGACGGTGGCCGACCGATCGGAAGGGGACGGAAAGAGATGTTCGGACAAATAGAAACGTTCACTTGGCTCGGCTCGAGGAACTCTTCTGTAAGGTCGTCGGCTACATAGCGCTGTCGTGTAAACACGCGCTAACTGCGACGTCGCGTCGTCCCTTTCCTCTGCTTCGAGCTTGCTGCCCCCGTGATCGGTCACCGCGTTCCCGTCCCATCCGCCTTTCGACAATTTCGATATTCGACGACGAGAAAAGGCTTGGCGGGATGCGCCCGCAGCAAAACTCGATTCCAGAGAAAACTAGGAGAGCCCCGGGGACGTTCGAAGTTGGGAGAAATCGTACGCGACACCTAACACTCTCTAATTCGATCGTTAAACGTAGATTCATTAGATCCCGATACGTGTGCTTTATAACCGGTGTATGGAATTCGGCATATTCGAATGCGAAATGTACACGGTTCGATACGTGTATTCCCATCGCATGGGTAAAGAATCGCGGAGGAACAAAGATGGCCGTTGATACCGCGGTCGGGAACGACTGCGCGTTTTGTGTGCTCGTTCGATTAGCATTGCCGTGCGAGTTGTTTCGCTTCCTCGTTAATAAGAGAGCTTCCCCTCCGTATTCTCCTCTTTCCGTACCGTTCATTCCTCCCTCTCCTACCCTGCTCCTGCTAATACGTAATTCATGCAAGACACACGCACCTACGTTATCATTTTTCCACGGTTGAGTCGAGCTAATTCTGCGACTCCGATGGACAATGCTGTAGCTGTCTCTGGCGTGGGACAGTCTCGGCTGTAGATCCAGGGCAGGACCTCCGACCACTTCTCGGATCATCGAAATCGTTCGTACGATCGATTCGTCAAAGTTGAGCATCGTGTCGTAGATATTAATCCCCATTGCACGGTACATTGAAATGCATCGTGATATAAAAAGGAACATGGGCGACGGAGAGAGATCTCTCGTTCCCTCGGGCTAGAGAAACGTTAATCGCGGCGCTGCAAGGCCTCGCGCGGTGCACGAGCATCCGAGACCAACGTTCGATCGCAGCCGCGTTTCTCTCTCTCTCCCAATCGCCTTCGAGGCCATCCGTTTCTTCGTTATTTACGTCTTGATTTATTATAATCGAACCTCAGCACCGTTTGATCCGTACCGAGGTGGGTCTCCCTCCTCGCCACCCCCGTCCATTCACTCTTGCCTTTTCTCGCCACGGTTTCATGCGTGCTTCTCCTGCGTGCGGAACGTGCGCGAAAATCTAGTCGGACACTACAAATCACCTCCGCGATTCTCTCCAACTTAATTGAAATTCCAACTGCATTCGCGTTATCTCGTTTCGACTCGTACCCTATCGCATCGTCGTATCTATATTCGCTTGATCGCGATAGCTACCGAATCAAATTCTGCGATCGTAAATCACGCGCGGTGCGGTGGTGGGCATCTCGTTACGCCTCGGTCGGATTTCTAGTGGCGGAGGAAAGCTTCGCTGGCTTCCGATCGTCCTCGCGCGCGGAGGAAGTTATTGACCGGGGTCCTAGCAGCAGAGACCGGTTGATAGAGGTGCCCCCGCACCAGCGGGAGATTAACGCGTTGGTTAACGCGCATTTGCACCGACCCCTTCCTACCCGCCAGCTTTCCTGTCTACTCCAAATTCAATTAAAGCGCGACCATATTTAAAGTGGACAGGTGTTTAGAGATGCTCAAGAACGTTGCTGCGAATCGTGAATAGATTTTAATAGTTGGTCTTGCAATTCATTTTTCAAGCGCAAAAACGTTCAGGCGTTTCTGTACTCTTACGTGGTCGCGCGGTAGAGTCGACGCGTCGCTAATCGGGACGGAACGGTATCGAAATTCGATGACTAACGTAATTAATGACAGCGCGGAGGAAATCTTAATCGATCAAATATTTGCACTCCGATAGAATTGTTTGACACGCGGTGATAAAGAGCCGCGGAAACCGCGGTGCAAAGGACGATTTAATAAGCGGAACAGCTCGCTCCCTTTTATAAATGTTTTCTGGCCGGCCACGTTGCGTCTGTTCTGCCGACTAGAGGAATGCGAGGAGGCGCGAATACTCGAGGAAGCCCCGACTATCTATCGCGTGTCACAAAATTCGCATCACGATCAACTTTGTCGGGCCACGATTTTTATTATTATTATTATTTTTTTTGTAAATCACGATGCGGATCGCGGAAAGAGATGGCAAACAAAGGAGACGACATCGTTTTTTACGATTCGACGAGAGGCTTGTAAATTAGTAGTCGACAACTGAATCGACCACCGACGGTCGTTCTCGTAGCCGGGACCGTGCGGAAACGTGACCGTTCAGGACGCTCGACATCGTACAAAGTCCGCGCGAGATCGAGCGGAGCGGACGAAAAAGCCGACTCGGACCCCAACGGAGAAAGGGAGAAACAGTTGCTGGAGATTATTAGGCGGTCGACATAAAACGTGCTTAGGTGCGATTTAATATTTCCAGCTACGGGCATAAAATCACGGCGTATCGGACTCTCCGTGAGAGCGGAAGGACGCAAAGGGACCACGAACTCGCCTCTTTATACCGCGCCGTTCTCGTTCTTTGTGACGCCGACATCTGGCGTCATCGAACGTCAACTTCCTTCTCGTCCACAGTATTTTATACCCTTCGCCTCGTAAAAAAGCTCTCGGCCTCCTTCGTCGCTGCCTCCTGATTCGCGTGTTCGGGATCGGGGGACGCGTTCCGGATATCTTTAATATCTTAATCACGTCGGTGAATTTTCTTCGGCCCCCGTCCTTGTACGATCGACCCGAATCCCCGAAGATATCGAAAGAGCAGCGTCCGGTCAGACTGAAACGGACCGGTCCGTTTCAAAGGATTTCCCGGAGGGCGAGGCAACGATTGAACGCATTAGAGTGGGTGCGCGAAGGTGGCGAAAACGTGTTTCGTTTCTGAGAAGCCTTCGAAGCGGTTTGGGCCGAATCGCTCGAAAAACGTCAACGATTCCTCCTGGAAGTTGTATCTCAAAGGAAGGCGAGGAAAAGCTCATTCGGATTAGAGACCGCTAACCGGGGTCCATCTGTATCGTCCGAATAAAGCCGATCGATTTGCTCCCAGATAATGGGAAGATAGCGGCTTGCGGTTCGTTTCTTCGTTATTAGAACGCTACTTTCTCTTCTTCTACCCCGATACGGGGGAAAACATTTCGGAAGCACCGGGCCAATGCGTTCGGAGGTTTTAATGTCTGGTCGTTTTTCATACGATGAGCGAGTCCGAGCGAGAGCATCTTCGAGCCGTTTCATTTCCCGCCAACCGTGATTACCAAAGTCCCTGTGGAATCGTTCGCGCGAGGAGCTGGGCAGAGACAAAACCGACTCGATATAAACGAATCCCGCCTCTCCTTTGGATACACAAGGGGGCTGGTACGCGTCACGCTTATTGCTTGCTTCTCCGTTGCTAGTACCTACAAACAATCCACGTTTCCTCGATATTTCAGCAGGCATTGCGCCCGAGTTTCCGCGAATCCACGTAGCCCTTTGCATTTCGTCGTATCGGACTCCCGCTATATTTTTAGTACAACGTGCGCCGTGCACGCCATTCCCATCGCAATGATCATAACTGCAAGGTTTATCTTTAATACGCTGGAAGCGGATAATAGTAGTGGCTGCTCTTACGGCCGCTCGTATAAAGCGCGATCTTGATATTCTCGTACGCTTCACGCTACTCCCTTAAAGCTCTGCCTGCCACCTCAAATTTACAATCCGCTTCGTTTTCTTGTAAACGGAGTGTGCTCATTGTCAGTGGAAAATACAGTTAAATGCAAGTGCCATCGCGGGAAGTCGAATATAGCAGTAAATCGAAATTAAATTTCATTGTGTTCTCCGAGCCGTTCCAAAGTGCGCATCGCGCTTCGGCTCGCTTCCGTGTAGGGAGCAACGCCGAGCATAAAATACGCGGGGTTCAAGCCGCGACTCGTAAATCAGCGAAAAGGAAGACTCGCTGTTTGCCTTCGCGAGTGTCATTTATCGACACTCGAACGATATCGGCTTTTCCGATCCACGTCGGAAAAAGCGATACGACATTCGTTAATTCTATATTGTCAAGCAGCCACGGACGCGCGTTACTCAAGGCTGCACCCGTTTCCGTTTCGCTCTGGACGCACCCTTATAAAAACGTATACTGCCGGAAATTGAGCCTGTACTCGCGAGGGCAACGCATACGGGTACACGTTTCACGTGGAAACGAGTCACACGTAGCGTAATTATGCAGTCAAGTTGACGCGTTGTCCCAACGAACTTTTCTCTCAACTACTTTCGAACCTCGTCTTCCGTTCGGTGCCTTTTTCTCTCTGCTCGCCGAAGCGTTCGCAGCTGCTCCGTGATAGAGATTGCAGTCTGTCAGAGACAGCGTGCAAACACGTTCCTTGGGAATGGCGGCTTGTCTGCATCGCGGGGGCGGCATAAAGAGCCGCGCATCGATAATTACTCGTCGTAAAAGTAGCGACGCGTGGCATCGAAATGGCGCGGCGCTCTCTCGCCTTTGCCGCGGCCCGTTTTCGTCTTTGGCGAATTTTACGCTCACCTGTCTTCCGGATGGCGTTCGTGCTCGTAAACTTGCTCGCTCGATGGAGATCGCAAAACGCTCCCAGTGTCCGGACACAGCGACCGTTGAGTCTATGATAGCTGGCGATAGTTAATCGCAACCGTATCGCGTGGTCCGTGGCTCGGATCTCGGTGGACGCGGTTAGCGCCGCGGACATCGATCATCCGACCGGGTTGCGTCCCTCTTCTGCTCGTAGGGACGAACGTAACCCGATCAACGTCGGCTGTATCAGGAATTATTATTCACTGGCCGTCAGTCGATGAGAGAAGGAGAGGGCGGGGCCGCGAAGCATGCATCATCGAGAGCAAATTCCGTTCGCCTCTCTTTATTTTAACGGTGGGAGCAGGATGGGGGTAAGGTGCGTGCAAGAGGAAAAGGAGGAGAAAGCGCCGCGATGGAGAACCGGAGCCGTCCCGGCCGATCTTCACGTGGCTGCCGTCAGTCCGCTTAACTGTAGATCAATCAATATACTGCTTGAACCCTCGCGCTCTCTCGTTTCCTCCCCGCTCCACCTCGCGTCGTTTCTCTTTCTCCGACCTTTTACCCTGTCTCCTCCTCCCTCCGGCTGCCCCTAACGAGCTCATCGCTCGTGTAGCGAAAGAAAAAGCACGAGTAAGTGGTACAAAATGGCCCTTGAGAAATGCCGTCCGTCCGTCCATCCGTTCGTTTGTCCAGTCGCTCGTTTCGACGCTGCTGCAGGGGTGGATAGGACCGAGCTAGGGCGTTGCCGTGAACGCGCAGCGGAACGTGTGAAAAAAGACCGCCGCGAGTATTCTACATGTTCGCTAGATCGAGGGTACGGGGTGGCATCGTAGTTAACCGTTTGTCGTCCCATCCAGTTGACGAGTTGTCAGCGAAGGGAAAGAGTGGTCGAAACGGATCTCGAGAGGGCTAACGAAACGGAAGCAAAAAGAGTGGCGGCGAAAAGAGGAGGGGAAAGGGGCTCGTATTATAAAAGCAATTAGAGGCTCTTGGATTAGATGTAGCACATCGTACATAACAAATATGATAATACCGACCACCGCTAGCCCGAAGGGAGTTTGGCTTTAGTCCGGTCGCGGTCGAGAGGGTTTCGGGTTATAAGGCGGGTTAAACGAAATCATTAATAATCGGAGCTAACTAATCTGCCTGTTCCTATGAGCACACTTCTTTTAATCCTGTTTGTATTAGTCCGGTCCGAGTAACACTTTATTTTTATGCGTTGTGTAACGAAAACATGGAACTCGAGAGGAATATATTACCGCGAGCTGAGGCTATTTATTCGCGCGCTCTACAATGCAATGTGATTAATCCTCGGTGAAGCAAATCGCGGCTCGATACGGCTCACGCAAATACGTTTATCGTTCCTTCTCTGATTCTTTCAGCTGTACGAGATCAATGACGACCCGAAAAGGAAGGAATTCTTGGACGATCTGTTCAGTTACATGCAGAAGCGAGGTAAGTGCATTCTTGCGACGTGTTTTTATCGAAATCTCAGCAGCACGTAAATATCGTATCCTCGAACGCGTTGACGTGGTCGCCGCGTCCAACGAATTCGAAGGATAAAGAACAAAGGATATAAACACGCAGAGTGGCGTATTAATGCCGCATTCGTCGAAACGCCCCTTTACCCCAAAGCGACGGTCGTGATTCATTATCATCCGGTCCGCGAATCGTTCACGAGAATTAATTCCGCAAATATTGATCGTTCCGTCCAAGGCCGATTCGTCGTTGGATCCACAAGACTCGTCTCGACTTCGCGCCCACCGTATTCCTGTCCCTGCATTTGTCTCCATCTCGCAGGCAAAGGCGCATCGCGATCTTTTGGCAAGCCGTGGCATTCCGCGCGGTCCTACAATTTAATCACAATCCCGGCACGTCTAAGGCAGGACGCATTCCCGAGATCACGAATCGAGTCCACGGATTCAATTCTAGATCACGCTTCAAAGCACTCGTCTCTCAAATAAATGCTTACGAACCTCGCTTTACTAAGCATCGTTTATTAATTCACTTTTCTCTTGGTATCGTTAATGGGAGCACAAATTAATGAGAAGTGGTTGAAAACGTTGAACAGCGATTGTCCGCATGAAAATGATATCTACTTACCACTCTGTACATAGGCAGCGCACTTGTCAGCGTCGCTGCATTACTCCATATCGTTTGCATCGTCGGGCGGCACTCTGGAAACTGTGCCAAGGTGTTTAGAATTCGGTAAACATTTCTCATAGATGTGCCACTCGTTCTTCGAGCTCTACAACAGTTTAAGTAGACGCGATATTCTTTAACGTATTCACGCGTGACAGAGCGCACAACAAGTGCCAGCGAACGAAGAGGGTGAGTCTCACCCTAGGAAAATTATCGAACGTTACTCACGATATCCACGGTCGAAGAAGCGACGCGACGCACACGTGCTACCCGCATCTTGTTTCCTGCACACGTGAGAGCTCCGCATCCCAACGCCGCGCGCCTAATACACGTCCACGTCCCACGTGGTTAAAAGGTTCGATAACATCTATCTCCGTTGCACGGAACGGAATTAGGCACAAAGGTGGCAGGGTAGTTATGAAAAAAAAAAAAACGAATAAAACAATGATCGAACGAAACTTGGAAAGGAGGCATCGCACACAGGGACAAGAGAATCGACAGAACAGAACATTGGCCGTGGGGCCGGAAGCGCGAGCCTGTAATTAGAACCTCGATGACCCGACCATCGATCAACCGTAACGAAGGATCAAGCTTCATCCCTTTCGTTTCCTTTCCTTCGTACACGATACTGTTGCCGTTTCACTATCGCTCCTTCCCTTGTATTTTTTCAAATCAATTAACCGGTTGAGCGGTGATGGGTGTGCGCAAAGACTGGGACAAGAGCAACGCGCGATTGCGCGCACGTTGCCGCCGCGATTCTCAATGATCAACGATGGTGTGTGTACGGTTCTTTACCGGGTCGATTAAATCCTCTGCCCCGAGACAAAGGGGTACGACGAGCAGGGGCGTAAAGAAGCGTATCCGGGGAAGAAGCTCGAGCGAAGAGCAAGGGGCTAGCCAACCCCCCGCGGGGTCCGTTATTGTGCCGACGCGAACAATGATTCGACGCTAACGCGATTCATAACACCTCGATCACGTCCGAGGATATAAAAGACCATTCATCACATACCACCGCTACATTAGTCGAGCCATCGACGATCCTTGTATCGATAGATGTTTCGAGGATCCTTTCGCGGCTTGTGCACGATTCCCATCAAATTAATTACCGTGAATCGTTTCGAATCGAACAAAACTGTTAAACAGATACACGCTCCGTTGTCCGGCCGGGGGGGAGCAAGCTAGTGAAAATGAAGTTGGACGTCCGTCCCTCCTTTTCAGTCAGAATGGTAGAAAGTCCTCCGCTGCCGGCAATAACCGCGGGGTTGTCTTAATTAGCGGTCGTAAAGTTAATCATCGATAGATTATTTTTATCCGTCAGCTTTATCGGCGCTACCACGAAAGGACACCGTGCTACCATTCCGCGTTTCTTATCTCCGGATTGCCTCTAAATTCGGCGCGGCAACAGATACATATCATGAGGCCGTTTCCCTGCGAAGCGTCTCGTTCGTTCGTATATCAGACGCACCGAAGCGGAACCCGAAAATTCGCGTAAACGGAACCTCATTGCGCCGCGTTCCGACATCCGTAGAACCGGTCCGTCTCTATCAACGCCACCTTCGCGATTCTAAAATCTATTGGAGTAGCACTACGGCATCCACTGCTAAATATCCTACACTGCAAACTATTTTTTCTCAATATTTCTCACGACTCGTTATCGGATGGGACGCATTGCTTTCCCGCGTGAGCGAAATCGATTCGACGAGAGCGGGCAGCGTGCTGCTGCGTCTATCGCGAAGAAAGCTTCTTTATTTATCGCGCGTATCGCTGGCACCTCTCCGAGCCGACCGTTATAAATCTCAAGCCATTTAATATGCAAATCCCGGCACCTCCGACAGCCCGAGGACTCCTCTCCGCTGCCTTTTTTCATCGCGAACGAGTTTCAATCGCCAATGTAATTCATACTGCAGCGGATGACCGCGCGAGAGCAATGCCATTCCGCGTCGAATACGTTATTATCTTACTTCGCCGGACCCTCCTCCTTCGCGTTTCTTGTGCTCGATATTCCCGGTCTGGCATTCACTCCCACGAGAGAGCTGCTTGCCGGACGATGTCCGCTGAATTTCATCGCACGCTCCAGCTTGAAAATCGTTTCGGCGATCGATCCGCGACTCCAAAGGTATGCGTGCACTAGCGGTAAAAGATCATCCACCTATCAGCGAGGTGCGAAACTAGTCAGGCCCGGGGCGAAATGATATTTTAAGCGGCGCGGCGAGAGACGCGGTGCAAAGGTGCATTGCACCGGGCAGGCTCTCGAGTCGCGTTACGACCGCTTTCAGAAAAATGCATTTTTACGCGGCCGCGGGTAACGCATTAGCGCTGGAAACACGTGTTCGGCACGAACACTTTTCGCTACACACTTGTGAACAGGCACGTCGTGCGTGCCGTCTGCGTACACAACGCGTTACATAGCGCTTGCTCCTTTTCGTCGCTTTATGCCTGTTCACGGATTATCGCGCTCTTTAAATCACGGACCCTATCCCTCTCTTCGCCGCTAGAAGAAAGATTAAAATGTCGATGGACACAATGCCGAGGATAAGTTTACAACGCATGGACGACTGGGTCGACACCGTTTCCCATTTCTCATCGATAGGGCGGTGTACCGTGAATTCATTCCGCAACGACTCGCGATGCACTCGTGTCCCTCGCTGCATTTTTCCATTTCGCGGCGCGTACCGGACGACGTGATTTCCCGACGACCGATACTTTTCGCCTCTCTCATTAGTCGGTATTTGGTGCCGGGAGCACGTTCGCAAGCCGTTACTCGATAACTGTGCGTCGCCGCGGCACAGCGCGGCTAGTTGTAACGTTCACTTCGCCTCGCAACAACTCGAGTTACGTTCCCTCGAAAATAGTTTCGCCCTCTGCCTTTTCGCATTCTATGCAATCTGTGGGGTGCCAGGGTCCCCGGGCGTAAAAGAATCGCGTCGTATCGACGGACGTTTCAAGATTTCGTCCAGGTCGAACGACGAGAGTCGATGGAGGAACGGCGGTCAAGGTTTCGTGGTCGCGCTAATGCCCCCAAGCGGGAATTAAACGCTGAATGGTCGACGAAACGGGGAACAGACTCTCTCGGAGGCTTTATTACGTAATAAATATTAAAATTCATACGGGTTGCACCTCTACCGAGAATCGATCTTCGACCGGTCCAGAGGGACGGCTATAAAAGTCGAAAGGAGAGAGCGAAAGAGAGAGAGAGTCACTCCTCTGTGCCGAAAGGCAGTTCCTCTTGTACGACGCTATTTTACTTTTATTCGAGCAAATCCATTCTTGGCCGGTTTACGATCCATGCTGCCACCACGGTGCTGCGGTCTCTCGCGCGTCTTTTGTGCAACAGCTTTGCGAGAGGGAGCCTCGCCACGGTTGCTTCCCGTTCCACGAAAATCGGTGCGATTAATTAAACAGATTCTAGGGAACCGCTCGGAGACCGCAAATGGACGTAAATTGTTTGTCGAACATCGACTTACCGATGATGATTGCAAAGGCTTGCCCCTAAATTCAAGTGGGGCACATTCAAAACTGCCCCTTGCTTCAAAATTGAAATGATGAGGTTTAGAAAAATGTTTTTCATTTAATCGAAATGGAGAAATTAATAATATCATAGGTGCTACTATAATGTGAAGACCATGAAATCCATATTGATATTAAAAATTTACTTCTGAATGAAGGAATTCGTAATATTCAAATGATTGAAGAATAGAAAAATACATTTCTATTAATAAAGAGTCCCTCGTCATCTGTTGATTAAAAATAGGGAACATTTGGGATAAAAAGGGTTCTATAGAAGTGAAACGTGTAGCAAACGACAAACGCGAATCTCCTAATGATTCGAAAGCATGGCCGTGGGGCAATTTGATCAGCTAGTCGTAAATTGGATCCGCAAACGCAGCGATCAGGGACCAGTACACCCGTTGGACCGACGTATTCCGCTCTTTAAGGAACAAATGAGAGGGGGGGGGGTGCAGGGTAAAACAATAATCTTTCCCTCCAAATAATAATAATTTCTCTAGATTTCTACTTTTACGTGTATGCGCGCGGGCCGCTCCAATGCCATTTTATCCCGTTTACGACCTTGTCGAGCAAATGTACGAGCTAGCATGTACGACGACGATGGACAGAGTCAATTCGGCCTGTCCATAAACACCCATCCACGGTTACCTCCATAAAACGAAATAAAGTCCTAGCTCGCGCACCGTCGAGAGCCGGGACCATGGGCGGACCTCTACTCGTTCCCGCGAGTGATGGATTTCCCCTTTGACGGATCGCTCGTAAACCACCTCTAAATGTTTTCTCGGAAACGGAAAGAGACGGAGGGAAAGAGGAAGAGAGGCAGCACGAATTTCCAAGGTGTGCGCGACGATTCTCCCCGTCGGCTACCCATAGTCTTTGTTGGATCGTGGATCAGGCTGCTTAGGGCCACCCGCTGTTTTTAGAGGGTCTTAAATCGGGATTATGCCGGGAACACACGACCCTGCGTACGCTGTTCTCTCTTCTGGTAGCGACCAAAGGATTGCACAGCGAAACTGATCCTCCTTCTTTTCGTTCGCTCCGATCATCCCTTAGAAGAGTCTCGAAACGTGTCCTCGCTTTGAAGATGCGCGCCGACACTTTTCGATGCAAGAGGGTAGCACGAGTCGTATCGCGAGCAGTGTCGGGGCATATTCGTGTTGCTCTTCCGCTCTTTTCGAAGCACCACCGACTATCTCGGCCGACTACCTCGCGGGGCAATCGTTTTCCCCTATCGATCGCTTTCTTCGCCATTGGCAAACGGGAGAAACGATCGTTCTCGCGTTTCCGAGAAGTTTCGTGATAAGTCGGCGGTTGATCGTTCCGAAGAAGCGTGGTAGCTGATCTCGGGCTGACTACGAGGAGAGGAGGGTGAGCAATCATCAGCAATTATTCGGAATCCCAGCGTATAACGATGTGCCCCCGCTGATTGATGCCCGGGAGCGATCGAGCCGCAGAAAGATCGCGTTTTCGTGCAGAAGCTTCGACATTCCGTCTACATTAATTATTATAATGCGAATCCGATGAGATTCGACGGTGGCGTGCCGATACTTCGAGAACCGGTAGTCGTCTGCCAAATATCGTTTTCGCGCCACGCAAGGGGGGACCACGCGAGTCGTGTCATTTTTGCAGCAAATTGCATAGCGCTTTTACACTTTTGCTCGACCAGCTACACGTTCGCGATAAATGCCTACATTCGCGGTGGATCGAAATCTGAAGGCATAGTCGGACGAGTAGTGGCAAAGCGTGTCGCGCGCGGTACACCTGTCCAATTAGTTCTCGGCTCGTGCTCGAATGCGACCTACATTTTCCAAGTGGGGACGAGTGACCGGCGCGGCGTGGCGCAACGGACAGCTTCCAGCATCGGAGAACGAACGAGAGAGCGAGATGGAACGGGCACGGTTCTCCGGCACGTTCCAGTGCTATAGATAGCCCGCGCACGCGAGCCGACCGAGCTCAGAGCCGAGCGAAAAGCATTTAGCAGGATGACGTTCGCGCATTCTAGACGTCTCGACGCCGAGCCGCCCGTTCTCACCGATCATCCGTTACGTTCCCGTGACGTAATTGTCGAATTCTTGCTCCGGCACAGTCCGCCTCCGTCTTCCTCTCCGCTTCTGCCTGTGTCTGTTCGACACGACCCGCGCGACAAGAATGATCGTCCGCAACGGGGTGGAATTGATTAATGGCGAACCGATGAGTTCTTCGCGATTCCAGTCTCGACTTTCGCCCCCTCGATCGTGTCGAATGTAGTTCGGCAACACGACCACGAGTCGGAGAAAACGCATCGAAGCTAGGGGAGCGAACAAGAAGCTGGAGGAAGATGGAAGGAACCGTAGAACGGGTTCCGCGTTCTACGGCCTCGCCGATACCCAGGCGTGGGAAGTGAAATACGATCGTTGCGAGACGGCTAGCGGCCATTTCCATCCTGCCGGTTTAGTATCGGCGGCCCGCTAAGTCTCAACTAATTTGCTTATTAATATTTCACAACAGCGCCGATCGCTCTGGGGGTTCTTGATATATCGTTTCCTCAACCCTGATTCCCGCACCCTCTCGCAATCTTTCTCTCTCTTCGTGGCCTGCCTGCTCCATTCCTCGACATTTCTTCTTCGACTGGAAACAAACCCCTACGCATGGGCTCATTTAGCATTCGATTACCCTCCGAGTCGTAATAACGATCCACTCAAACAGACAAGCACGAATCGAAAGTTATTTTTGCTAGGCCAAAGTATAGATTGATTAACGTTTCGCATCGGACAGTAACTCGACTTGCCCGCTACATCGCGGCCCGCGTTGCTATTTTACAACTCTGCATGTATAGCTTCTCGAAAGCTTTGTTCGTGAAAAGTCGAAAGCAGCACTAGCTGTGCGCGCGTATACGTATAAGCGATGAAAATATTTGTCGAACAAATTTTACCGCTCCTGTCTGTGACCCTTACTTTTCTTTTGCTGGATTAGAACGGATCGTAAGCGCCACTCCCGGCGCGGCGTACAAGCTAGGGGGTTGCCGACGTCGGAGATAGAATTATTTGATCGGTGAGCAACAAGTGGCTGCGGGGAGCAGCCGTAGCATACTCTAGTCCGGGAGATTTCGATGCCACGATAGGCAGGTTGCGGCCGCCGATAGGATCGCCGTACCACATGATAATCCTATGCGAGAAAGCTGTTATCCAATCTGCGATGGGTTAGCTGGATTATTCAGCCGGAATTCCGAGAAATTCTCTTTATTAACCTCTAACAAGATTAAATAATGTCGCTTGACAAGCAAACGCAGAACGATGATGCAGAAAACGAAACTCGTGTGCGTCTGCTGCGTGACTCGCATTTGCCGTGGTAGCAGAGTTAAGACACGGCGCAACCCCTTGCTCGGCCTCGGCGGCGTTCCATCGCGACCTCTCCTTGACAGTTAACTCTGCTAAGACGGATCGTAAATTACACCAATATTTCCACGAAATCCTAACAAGATTATAAAGCAGATCTGTTCGCGGCGGCGGTGGTGACTGCCGCCTCCTTTTCCTCTGGACCTCTCTGGATCTCTTCCCGTTGCCTCGGCCGAAGGGTTGGCGCTAGACGTTCGTTGAAGAGGGAAAGAGTGGTTGGCGCAAAGGAAGGCACGCTTGGCAAACCAGAGGGCGAGAATGAAGGAGAGGGGCAGAAAGAGAGAGAGAGGGAAAGATCTATTTATAATGCGTTTGCGTCTTTGCAAGGGTCTCAGCCGGTGGAGGCAGTAAATGTCGCGTGTATTTCATATGAAACTCCACCCCCTCCCGGCTATTCTTCGCAATGCCAATCTCGGTCTTTCGTTTGTCTGATAATAGCAAGCGCTAACAAAGTTAACCCACACAAACGGAGTTCCTCGGCTCCGCTTTCAAGCACGTCCTCCCCTTCGCCTCCTATCCGCTTCTCCGTTTCGTATGCTTCCCCTGCTCTATGTTTCCCCTAGTTTAATCAGTCGACGCTCTGCGAGTTGAACATTTCTTACCGATCCTAAGCGAATGAAAGAGGAAAAGTCTGTCTTTTTTTTTTGTATCAAATGTTTAGAATCGCAATCGACAAAGCTGTGGTGGACGAGCGGTCCGATTTTCGTCGAACAGCAGCGCGTACCGCAAGACCGCAAATTAGCTCGTAAAGCGCGCGTTAAATGTAGCGCGGCAACTTGATTCGGAAGGTTGCTCGGGCGGCTTTAGAGATACGTTTAGGCGTAATTAAACAAATTCATTCTCACAAGAATATCGCGGAATCCACGTGGGATTTCTTATTAGGCATTAGCAAGGCAGGGATTGAACGCAGCCGATCGCTTCGCAACCATGCCGTCCGAATAACCGTGTTCGTTTTTCGCGTCAGCGAATTGCATGCTCGAAAAAAATGAGAAACTGACGAGAAATCGGTCACGATAAGAAATCGATGGTTAAGCCGTGGTAGGAGGAAGCGAAAGGGGATGAGGCGCCCGGTACCGCAGGGGTATATTCCGCTGCCAGCTTATTGAATAGATTCCAGAGCCGTCACGCGAGATTCCGGGAAAAGTCGTTTCGCGCTCGTTCGAAAGGCTTTTAAAGCGGGCGCGCGGTCGGGCCATGGCGCGGCGGGCCGCAGTTTCTGCGTCGCGTCGGTTAATAAAGGCCTCCGACATAGTCGATCGTTATTAGATCGGGCACTCCTTCGGCCCGCCAATCCTGCCCGCCCAATATACTTCGCAATAACCCATAAAATGCAACATTTTGTTTCGTATACCAATTACCCCTACTACGAGACGTGTCGGCGTGGTGGCAGTCTGTGCCTGCCATCGTCGCTTCTCGGTGCTCGGACGCGATGCCCTATCAACGGAACACGGCTCACCTTATGTTCTCACGACAACGTTAACGCTCGCCGCTGTACGCGAACATGACCTGGACGTGACAGGTCGAAGAAAGCTATTAAGGGAGCAATGATATGGAAAGCAGGATATCTGGCTGCGCCCGGTAGATATCGCGCTATCTACTGAATATGCAACGGGAAGTGAACGACCGCGGGTAGATAAAGAGAAATTAGTTCTTCATGGGAGCGGCGGAATGCGAAACGTCGTCGTTGCGCTATCCGTCATACGCTTCGCGAACTTGGATACTGTCGCACTCGATTTCTGGATATCGAGCTGATCCGATGGATCCCGCTTACAATTAGGACTCTGAAACTCTGTTTCGAATGAAAATCGTATCAGGCTTTGGAGCAGTCCGGGGGGTGGCTTGCACAGAACGCGTACGAACCGCGACTAATAAGTACAGAAATGTTTGGCAACGATGCGATACAGCGACGAGTCGGTCTCGACGAAGCGCGCGAAAATTATGTACAACCGTAGTAAGTTGGTAACGTCTGTACGCCACGTTGAATGGCTACTTTAGCTGATCGAAGCAAACGCGCAATGGCCACCATCACGGCTCGAACACGCCGTCGCGTAGCGTCTGGACGCGGTCGCGGCGACGCCGGCGGTAGCCATTATAAAAATAACTGCTGATTGGACGCTCTACCAAGAAAAGTCGTAATCGCATCCTGAAATGCCTCTTCTCTCTCTCTCTCTCTCTCTCTCACCTTCCGCCGTACCCCTTTTCTTTCCCCCCTCGCCATTTCTGCCGCTTCATCCTTCTCTGTTCGCGGATTTCTGCCATTTCGTAGCTGTCGAACAATGAGGATCGTTCGTACTCGGCTACATTCTCCACGCTTCGTTCCTGGATCCTTCCCTCGGAGTTGGACGTTTAGATAAGTTGCGGATAGATTGGGATGCGGGGAGCATAGCCCCGACGATGAAGTCGGGTTGGAAGGCAGGGAAGAATGGGTCGCCATTTTGCGAGCGGAGCTTTTATCACCGCGCCCTATATAGGAACATTATGCCCGGGTTGCGCGTATATCAACAATAATTGCAGGGCCAATAATAAAGCCGGAGGGACTACGCTCGATAGCCCGAAATTGCCGGTTCCCCTACCCCGTCCTCACAACGTTTTATTGCCTCCTCTCTCCGGAGGGAGAGCAGGAATGGCGGCAGCCCTCCTCGTCCTTCTCGATGGCGGATAAACGATCCTGCGATACGATGCAACCGCTGACTGCTAGCGATGCCCGCCTTGCTGTCAATTCTTCACCAGTCATTTCTCTGCCACGTTTTAAACAAATTTGCAAATTAATCGTTCACATTTTCAAAACTCATGCTCGTCCCCGTTGGAGCTCGAGCTTTTAACAGACTTGAACACTATCTCGAATGATATTGGAATCTCTCCAAGAGCATATTCTTTCGTTATTCCTTTTTCCGTTACACCCCGTGGCATCGTCGTCGTTATCATTCTTGTTGCTGTTGCTGTTGCTGCTGCTGGGGCCGGTGGTGGTGTTGCAGCGGAACGTTTCGTACGTGCACGAGGAATCGTTCGCGAGCTCGTAAAGAGCCGCAAAGGAGGGCTCGCACGCGCGATACCCACGAGTATTGCCCTTGTTAACGCCCCGTTAACTCGAACCTCTGGACAAACTCGTAAAATTTACCGACTCCGGACCGGTAAGGCTATCACGCGGCGTGCACGGGGTCGTCGCTGAACTTTCGCGTCACTTTAAATCGCGTTGGTATTATGCGCTTCCCTTTTCTGCTCCGGATCTGTCCTTTTCCTCGCCCGTTTGTCGCCTGGCCCGCCTGTTAATCGGGGATGCAACGTAATTAGAAAGTATAACGAAATCCGTACATGGGATCGTTTAACACCGCCACTCCGGAGAGTAGGCAATTCAGGAGAAAGATAAGACGGGATAGTGCGATGTTTTCAATTATTTTTCTCCGTGGGCATGTATTTATGGGAGCGACGATCAGATTACGACACTCCGAAAGCTCGTAAAGTCGGTCTTTACATTTATAAGCATACGTGTATGTTCCTCGAGCACGAAACGGTCGCTAACTCTTGCTAACATCTCGTCGACACGGACTAGAGTCCGAGCCGCCTCGTAACGATGACAAAATGAGAGGCGACCGTGTCGGCCGATAATCCTAACGTGTTTCTATGCGGTACATTGCAAAAGTACAGAGCATGGCAGCTACATATTTGCAGAGTATTTGGAGGATTTCTGTCGAATTCTCTGTATCCGTCCTATTCTTTGCTGGCGTTGGCTTTTTCCCTCGACTCTATTTGCTACGCGCTAGCGTACGATGCAGGTAAGATCGTAAAAGCCATGGCGCTCGCGTGATCGTTACGAATTCGTTATTGCTCTTGTTAACGCCCCTCGGTGGAAGCCTCGGACGAACCTCGTAAAGTTTCAGCGGTGTACATACCGTGCGTAAACCATCGTCGAAAATGCGCCCTAGTCGATCGCGCGGTCGATATGAAGATGCGAAAGTATTTCGGGCTAGGCGTTCTTCTCGAACCGAGCGAAACATACACACCCCTCGCGCCCCTTCCCCCTTTCTTTCGTATTTTCAATGGTCCGCTTCGATTTCAGGTACTCCGATCAATCGACTACCGATTATGGCGAAATCGGTGCTGGACCTTTACGAGCTATACAATTTGGTGATCGCCAGGGGTGGCTTGGTAGACGTAATCAACAAGAAGCTCTGGCAGGAAATCATCAAAGGCCTCCACCTGCCATCGAGCATCACTTCCGCAGCGTTCACTCTGCGCACCCAGTAAGTAGATCGTCAAGTTTCTCATCCGGGACCCTATTCCGTTCAGCGCCTTTCCTACGGCTACCCGCGCTTTCGATGAACGCTTACCCGACCATGAAATCCGCGCCGATGGCCAAGTGCTTGCTCGCGTCGCCCTTTGTATAGCTGCGTTCCCCGAACGCTAACGCGTTCCATGCGACGAATTTGTACCTTTCATTCGAATCGATGCAAATACTCTTTCGAATACAGGAGCAACGGGAGAGGAGGTAGGATCTCGCGGTATTCGCGATCGTTCCGAGCACGTATAATTTTACGTACACGAGATAAAATTGAAAGGGAAAAGGGGCATCAAAGAATGTTGTACAGCTTCCGGACAGCCGCTCTTTGGGGAACGCTATCATCATTACTGTTGGCGAACGCCAGGGAAGGCTGTTTGTGTGCTTAAGATAGCGGCTTGTATCAAGAACAGCGTGTTCTCAGTGAAACAAAAATATACGAATCGCCGAGGCACAAAAGAAGCTTTCGCCGCGGGAACACGCGATATTGATGCTTCCGACCGTGCTGCGAGCATTCAAGAAACGCACGGCCCGTGCCGCTTAACCCCGTTCGTCACCTGCCAGAGAGGAAGTCGCGGCTGCCTTTCGCGCCAATCCCGTCAACTCGACAAAGCCGAATCCTTGCGCGTCTCTGCGAGCGCGCCAGCATCTGGCTATATCGTTAATAGAAATGCGACGGTAGATTTATCGGATAGCTATTCTCGTCGCGCGATTCGCGACGCGTCACCGAATGGCAGGATGAAATTGAAGCGCGCCACGTCACGTTGTCGTCCAAGAATGTTGTGCAATCGAATTTCATTATCAGCCAGAGGACAAGCGAGTGCAGGAGAGTGTCTATAGCACTCACGTTCCATGAGGCTGGCTCGTCTCCGCTGGAGGAACACGAAGAAGAAGCAGAGGAAGCAGACAATCGTAAAAGCCGAACGAATTATAGGTCGCGGCTCCCTTGCGAGAATGAGAATACGTCTATCCGCGAGCGTGTCTGGCGTCGAGCAACCCGACTCCGCACTGCGGTTTCGGAGCTTCTTCCCCCGATCGGATCCCAACACTTTTACACGAGTCGATTCGTTCGTTCTTTTTACAGGTACATGAAATACCTGTACCCGTACGAGTGCGAAAAGAGACGACTGTCAACGCCAGCGGAGTTGCAGGCAGCGATCGACGGAAATCGACGAGAAGGACGTCGAAGCAGCTACGGCGCGTACGGGGCTGGCGGCGGCGCAGCGGCCGAGGGTTTGATTCAGAGGAGCCCCCACACGCCGAGCTCGCTCGCGTTGCACGCGCAAATGTCGCCGCTGTCGTTGGTGACGGCCGTGGCGGCCGGTGGTCAACATCACGCTCCACAGTCGCTGGTGAACGGAAGTGCCGCGCACACGCCCCTGCCCCACCACCCGCACCACCCGCAGCACCCCCAGGCCCTTCCCGGACAGCCACTGAACGCAGGTGAGTCGACGCCGACCGCGTGTACCCTTCTTCCCTCCGTTGAAAACGCGGCGCGGCGAATGAAAATGTATGACCGGAAAGGAGACGGACTCACCTTTTAGATGAAAAGTTTTCTGCGTAGGCCAGGAGACAGATACGAACAGAGAAAATAGCAGCGATACGCGTGTCGGGCGAAGGGAGCGAAAGTGGGGCGGGTTTATTTTAAATCGGTAGTTAGGCTTTCAGGCCTCCCCGGAGATGATGATGCGAGAGCGAAGGAGACGTAATTGATTGTACGATCCTCCGGGAGACAGGCGTTAACGGATGACTCTCGCTAACGAGCATTCCTACTTCCCTACCCCTTTCTTCTTCCTTCCTCGCCCCTACCATACCGCACCGCTGCGCCCCTTTCGTTGTGCTCTGTTTCGCCACCCTCTGACCCAACGCCGAACCAATTTCGTTGCTTACGAAAATTCGCACCCTTCTCGCTCGTACCGCCCCTAGAATTTACGTTCACGTCCAACGTATGTACGTGCAGACGTAAGTAAATAGGGAGTAACTACTCGTTTCCCATTCCCTCGTCGTATACTACTTTTTAGTCGATTTCGAGAATAGATTTGAAACGCCCCAACAAAACTGTAATTCCTATTCTCTTCTTTTTTTTCCCCCGCGATCGAACCGCCAATTGTGAACGACGATTGCAGGACCTATTCCCGGAATGGCGCCATCAGAGTTCGAAGCACGCATGGTCGAGTATGTGAAGCTGCTGAACAAGGAGCTGAGAAGTGCAGGCGCCGGAACACCACCGCCGATGATTCACCGACAAGGAAGCGCGTCGCCGCCGTCTTCCACACCACCGAGAGACGGGGGATTCAGTGCCCTTGAAATGTCCAGACTCACCCTGTGGAACATGTACAACAACAACACTCTTTATCCAGGAGTTGGCCACCAACCACCCCTGTCTCCTCAAGCTCCGCATTCGCCAGCACCACCGGCCTCCAGTCCCGAACCTCAAAGGGAAGCCCTGGATCTTGGACTCAGGTAAACGTTTCGCTTAAACCGATACTTGTACGTACACGTGATATGCGTGCCTGCTATCGTTCCTTCGACCGTCGCAGATCATCGCCCATGTCTTCGTCACCGGCCAGACAAAGTTCACCCTCTTCGGGTGGTAGCGTGCAAGTAAAGAGGGACCAAGATCTGCACGGCACCCCTGGGCCTCCACCGGCGAAAAGGTTACTCTCGGACGACGACAGCCCTTCCGAGAAGAACGTCACAGCCTCGATCGGCACGCATATTAAGATTTCCAATCGGGGTAAGCGGCTTGAACGCGCACCTATCGTAGGGGCCGTTCTTCGTGCTAATGCAAACGCAATTGAACGATTTCAGGAGACGGCAGGAACGGCGACAATTCGTTGGTGGTCAGTATGGAGTTGAACGGTGTGATGTATCAAGGAGTTTTGTTCGCCCAAACGGAGAGCAGGACCTCGACCGGCTCGACCACCGCCAACAGCAACGTGAAAGCGCCGCGAAGCATGGTCTCGTGAATACCGACGACTAATGGAACGCCAGTCTATCCGCGATATGTCTCGACGCTTAACGATCACGGCACAGCAGCGCATTCGTATGCAGAGATAATAGGTCGCCGCGTAAACGGACGAAGCAGTCTGCCATTATGTTAGAGACGGATCGATCGAAGGGTCTTCGTAACTACACATGCTAGAATATTCTTCCTTTTTAGTAATCGACTTTGGCTTGGATTCCACACGGGGAAAGTCCGACCGAAGCTGCGTCGCGGATCGGTCGTTCGTTGTTACGTGCTTCCGGTTGAAAAGGACGTTCTTACGAGCAGCTCTGAAATCGTGTTGTGATATTAGGTGCACGCGTTGCCCGATTTCTTCTTCCTTCTTTTCCTTATTAACGCTAGCCGAGAATCCTGCTTACCATTGAGTGGACGAGCACAGACGAGAACACGTTCGTTCAGCGTGATCTTTTTTTACGGTGGTAGCGGGCGAACCGAACGGTGGCACCCCACACTTTCAGTTCCTTTCGGATGCTCTTTTGCTGTCTTCTCAACTTCGACTGGTCGTTACTCGTACGAAGATGTATGTATGTATGAAGATATATATGAAGATAAATTGTATAAATGTCTGACGATCAAATAATTCTCGAGCGCGGTAGGCTGCTCCGCTTCGGCAATGATCGTCGAAATGTTATTCTGTGTATAGTAATGTATGTATGATTTGTGTGCAATGAAGAAAAGAAAGATGTCTTTTTTAATTATATTTTGTCACGCCTCGCGTCCCCTTCCATTCAAGAAACTTCTGGAAACGCGACTCGCCGCGAATCTCGTATCGTCTTTCCCTTTCCTCGAGACGTGATGATAATCTCTGGGGATGAAGGGAGGCGCCAGCGATAGAGGCAAATCGTTAAGGGCAACCTGGAACGAAAAATACCGTCAGAAGTATCTTGACTGGAAGCACTCGACCAAAGGAGGTAGTTGCTCTAAAAAACGAACTTCCGAACAGGATCGATCAATTGTCCTTTTTTTTTTATCGCTTTATCACCGAATCAAAACATCTTAACTTATTTATTGACGCCGGTTTCTCGATTCTTCATGGTTGAACGTCGCTCGCGTCCTTAGATTCTAGTAATCCCCCGATGATTCATTTTGTTCGATGTGACTCGAGAAATCGTCCTCTTTTCGATATTTTATAGCATTTTAAATGAGTACGTGTACATTTGTTTTTTTTACCTAGACTATTAACGCGATGTCATTGCAAATATAGAGAGGACAGGAGGTATGCGTGTACGTGTTTGTAGAGACGCACGTACGCATACGTGTAGA
This sequence comes from Holcopasites calliopsidis, assembly GCA_023838395.1. Taxonomy (NCBI): domain Eukaryota; kingdom Metazoa; phylum Arthropoda; class Insecta; order Hymenoptera; family Apidae; genus Holcopasites; species Holcopasites calliopsidis. The sequence continues at coordinate 6,474,225 of JALHAQ010000005.1, read as the reverse complement.
CGATTATCCATCTTGTCGCTCGTTCGTTAACTGTACATACATAGTCGTTTCAACATTTTCTTTCTTTCTTTCTTTCTTTCTTTCGCAAAAGGGACAGAGCTCAGTGCGACAGTTTACAGGAGAATACGCCATTATTATTATAATTATTATTACATCTTATTATTACTATTATAATTGTCATTATTGTTAGATTTAGACTTGGAGAAAGAGAGGGAGAGGTAGAGTGTGAGAGAGACAGAGAGAGAGAGAGAGAGAGAGAGAATGCTATGCACGAGTAGTTTTGATTTCCTTTTACTTTCTTTTCGTTGGAGCTTAGTTTGAAAAGGAAGATCCTACGATTGTCGCGTGTAATCGTTTGATTTTTGGTCGCAACGTTCCACAAAGTGCCCTCATGGAATCAAGCACAGAGTCCGATCGAACGAAAGGACGGCCGTTCCTACCTATTTCGTCCTTGTTTACCCCTCCGCATAATTCCCTGTAATTTTCACCTTCTTCTTCTTCTTCTTCTTCCTCTTCTTCTTTTTTTTTATTAAACGCGCAAGAAATACGAGCGTTTAGCGTACAAGCATTTAGCCACGCAGCAATTGAAATGGTCGACCGATCGTACCGTTTCGCACATTCGCTGTTGTCTTATTTTCTTTTCTCCTTAACGAAGGACATGCAAGCGCGTGTTCTCAATGTTGACCAGAGCCGGCGTTCGATAACGATATCGCAGCCGAGAGGATTGTTAAACGGCGCTACTTGGACAGGTGACTCTCCAAATATGTAAATGTAACAGCTTTACATAATTCGTAGTATGTAACGCGCTGAAAGAGAATCCTACAGAATGGAATCGTACCTTTCTATCAAACGTATCTGCAAAGCGATCAGAATGATAATAAATGATTCATAGCCGTAACCGTTAGGAATACAGCCTTAGCGAAAGTAAGATATTAGAGAATAATATGCGGCAACATTAGTAGGTGGGGTAATAGGGTGGAACGAAGAAATAGATTTTGCGAATGATTTTTCATCGATGTCGAAACTGATGGCGGAAGGCGAATAAAGCAACAGCCTCTGTGATGACGATCCTAGGATTTGTGTGAGTCGATAACGATACGCTGTTGAAAGGGAAGAAACTGTTTTATTGTTTATAGCTCGAAAGTTAGCCAAAAAAGACTGTTACATAGGACGAATATTATATATGCTAGAAGTAATTTCTTATTATGGTTATTAAGAATGATATTATTGTCATCGTCAATATTAATATTACGACTATATTACTGCTATTCCTATCATAACTATTAGTATTATCCAGCTATTTACTATTATCACCTTGTTATGGCGTGATAGCGAGTAACGGTTCTAATAAAAAGAAAAAAAAACTGAAAAGAAAACTTTTAAATATTCGCGCATAAGTGACAAACGATGAAATCCTTGTTGCTCCCGTTTCTTCTTTCTTGTCTGACGACAAATTGTCATGCCGCCCTTCGCTGTTAACCGAGGCGCATGGCACATTTAAAAACGATCTTTATGTTAATAACGACACGCTTTACTTTCTTCAACTGGTGGCAAGTTTGTCCTTTTTTTCTCGGATATGTCGTTAGTCACGTGAAACGCGAAGTCGACGAATGCCAGTCCGATGAAATGGTAAGCAACATTACCGAGGGTGTGACACGTCGAAGGCACCGATTTGTAGAAAAATAAATAAAATGGAAATGAGAGTTATATTCGTTCTACGCTCGATTGTGATTTTTCTATAGCTTGCGAAACGATATGTAGCATTTACCAAGCCGCGGCTGTTTGATGCCGGTTCATAAGTATTCTGATAATTCCTTTATCAACGTCGAAAGAAATATGCACACTTAAAGGCATAACATTGTAACGGCTATTATAAATGTGTACATACATACTACATGATAGTAAAGAGAAAAAAAAATGGATCACCGATGACATTTAGCTATCATAGCCTCCGTAAGTAGCGATTTAGTTATCTGTAATCCTATGTAAACGAATCCACGAATATCGTAACAAATAAAATCGCAATTACTTTTATATGTTTTCTACATCAAGTATATTTTGCTTTATAGCTTTCGTACAAGAACATTCTTCATCTCGTGAGCAATTATTCGTAAGAAATATTAATTGATAGTGTTGCATACTTTGAGATTGAACTCTGCAATTCTAGACAGTAACACTTGCTTCTCTTCTGGCGTCGCAAAAGTGTATTGCACCGACGATAGGCAAAGTTTTACGAGCTCCTGTCGCCCGAGACCAAACGTTGTGCTAGCTATCTCGTATTCTCGGGATAATGATGTGCAAAAAATGCCTTTATCATCGGTCTAAGAAATGAAACATTCTTTGTAGACCAATTCCTTGTATCAGTAACGACAGCTATACTCACAGCAAGGCAAATCGGATGACCAGCTTCGTATAAATGTTTAAACTGATGGAATTCGTAACCTGGCACTGTTTTACACCGAACGTTCGATGTTAAGCACAATTCTGGAAAAAAGATATAAAACAGACGTTCCATATATTCCGCTGTGTGTATTAAAACAGCTAATGGATTTTTATTGGCTGAACGTCCTTACCTACAGGAATGTTTGAGTCAAGGAGAGTTTGGAATAATTTATTTGATCCTTGTAAAGTAGGATGAGCACAGGTGCAATGTCCTAATCTGTCTGGTCTGAATTCAAGTACATCCATTGTTTCTTTTTCATTCGAAACCTGTGAGAAACAAATGGTAAAGTATCGAACGATTCATATAAATATATAGCAATTATTCATTTAAACAATCTAAATTATACCTCAGCACAATGGGCTGCAATTTTTAGACCAGCCGCTCTAGCTCGTTCTAATAGCTTTAAAAATGTACCACCAGCTGTTGGATCCCCGCTAAGATCAAGTCCAACAATATATTGGGGATATCTCTTGAAAAAATGTATTGCTAATTCTATATTTTCCTGCGCCTCCTTGTATCCCTGCTTGCGATTAATAGATATTAATAGCTTCACTAACATAGTTGGAAAATCTGTCTTGCAAGCCCTACAATTACAGAAAGATATAGAAGTTAACATCATTTGCATGCCAAACGAAATGCCTGAGGTATGATTGAACTATATTTACTCGAATGCTTTTACGATGGCCTCTATATATTCGTGTTTAGTCATTTTTCCATAAACAGCACGCGGCGTGCTTCTGAGCTCCAAATATATCACATTATCTTCGTGGAACTCTTTAATCGTTTCATAAGTCGAATGAAATACCGCTTCTGGTGTTACTGTTAACGAATGCGCTAGGTCGAATGCCTTGAAGCACCTGTAAATGCTAGTTATACATTACTGATTCATAGACACGACATAATGTATATGGACGAATAATATTTAAATTTCAATCATTATTCGTACTCGCCTAATGACGAATAATTTTTGGCACTCAACGCAGTATTTTCACAATGTTCTGAGCTCAAATTCTGCAGTTTACATAATTTCTTCAAAGTGTCCAGACTTAAAGATCCATTTAGATGAGCGTGAAGTTCCTGTAAAATATAGAAATGAATGATCATGATTTTCACCTATTTACTTGTTATGTGAGAAGGTTATACTATTGATCATGTATCACACATGTTTTAAATGGAATTGCTTACCAATTTTGGTAGAGATTGACAGAAGCTTTCCAAGTTCATTGTAAGTGATATATCGGTCTTCTGTGCAAGTACAGCGACTCCTGAAAATATTCGGACACCCTTCAAAACAGAGTAACCTTTTTGTAATTGGGTCAAACGACTTGAGTTTTCGCAAAAGGATAGGACTAAATAGTTTACTATTAGATATCTTGTTTTCGTCGTTCTGAAAAAATCGGGATCTTTGCAGTTACAAACACATAGTAAATGTCATCTGTAAACGTTTTCACCTGACTTTACAATGAAGATGTAGGTGCTTCCGTTTTCACGTATATCCTTTGCACATGTAACGTCACCCACCATTGACAAATATGTATACACGTATTTGTATCACATACACGAAAAATATACAATGCACTTGCTGTCCTTCTAGATAACGATAACAATTTCTTTTAGCCTTACCTTTAAGAGAATGACGCAGATGCGCAATTAATACACGTATACATTTAATTAAAATAAATGTTTATTTTTATCAATAAAAAGTACATACAAGCATATAATTTAACATTCATAGTTGGATGTTGTATACATAGACATATCCTTGGATTCTACAATAAAAGCAATTCCAACTTTATAACTATGTGATGACATTGATGTATATAATAAGCAATATATTTTTTAGAGAACAGTGTTTCACAGTACAAAAATAGAGTCGATATCAAAGTATTATAAATACATAATTGTTGGCATCTGTTGTTTTGTACATTGCAAGAAAACTGTTCTATATTATACATATATGTATATAAATATACGTAAAAAAACCAAACAAATAGCAACTATCGAAATGTTTACAATCATACTCAAGTATAATTGTATGTAATAATTTTTTTCGGAATGTTTTGACACACATTTGACTGTTCTTTATACATTCCTATAGAAATAGTTTACGTTGCAAGTACATTACACTTGTAGGATCTTTGATCTGGTAGTCTTTAATTATATGTATTATAACTTGCAGTTTTGGAGCACAGAAGTACTCTATATTTTAAGGTTGAATACCATGCCTAAGAACTGTTCATAGTGAATTGTAATGACACCATCTAAATCTGTATCCAATTGTTTAAATGCACTGGTCAATGTCTGAAAGTTAATTTAAGCATAAATTATGCATTCCCCTAAAGCAAAAAAGTGTAACATATGTCGCAGAAATTTATGCTTACATATAAAACTATGCAGCACTGGATAAAGTCATCAAAGTATATGGTCCCATGGCCGGCTCTATCGTATTTACGTATAAGGGTATCTATAATTTGATCAGATAGCCGATACCCAAAGTTTGTAAGGGCTGTTTTTAATTCATTTCTATCGATGTTTCCGCTATTATCACGGTCAAACGAACGAAAGCAGTTTTGCCAGTCTGTTACATATTTCCACAGAGCTCCAAATTCTTCGAAGCTAACCGTCCCCTTTTGATTCTTATCGAACATACCTGAAGAACCAGGATCATTTTTGTCAATGTCAAACATACCTGTATCAATAAAACCAACCGAAGATATATTAACATCGATACAAGGCCATGTAAATCTATGCAGAAACTATCATTTTCTGGGAATATCACTTTGCGCGTTAATAGCCTATTGCCATTTAACAATTTGATTTGCTTGCATGGCCGTGCAAAGTATTTGACCAAGGTAATTACCAATCATCAAGCGAACCGTTTCTGGGTTAAACGGTGTCCACGTCCCGTTCGACAGAGCTTGTTGTAATTCATCCGCAGTAATTGCTCCGGACTTATCTCTGTCAACTCTGTGGCATAAACAGTAATAAAGGGGTAAAATTAACTGTTTAGTGACAAGAATTTATTCACGTTATTCTTAATCAATAAGTAATGAACATTTGCTTTTTTTGTCATATTTCAACAATTTGTATTACTCGTGAAAAGCAAACATAATTGGCGGTAACCTACATACTTGTTAATACTAAATTGTTACAGTAAAATTTTTAAAAGGAAAACTATAACTCGCATGTCTTAGGAGAATTAAAAAAGGAGAGCGGATTGAATGAAACGATAAAATACCTTTGGAAAACATCCCAGAGGAATTCTCGACTAGGCATGGGCGATACAAAGGACATTTTTTAACAATCGTTCACCGTTGCAAAGGATTAACAGTAACGTTACTTGATAGTCGTGTTTGTGTTTGGTCGCACTTTGCAACTTATTATGATTAAAGATGTATGTGAAAATATGAACTGAACTTGCAAGAAGAAATTGGCGAGATGCAAACGTCACAAATGTGTAATTCTACTCAGAATTGACGTAACTAGAGATGGAGAACTATCGATAATTATCGATACATTTAACGACTGCTCTGCCGGCGCCAGCATAAGATGGCGTCACATATGTATATATATGTTCTTGGCAATTCTTTAACTTGTGGTCAATCAAATAAACTATTGATAGTTTTTGATAGTTGGACCATCGATCATCGATAGTTATGGGTAGTGATGAAAGTACATTTATGCGAGTATTTATTATTTATTGTATACAGCAAGCTGTACAGTTTGTCAGCCTGACTGACGTTTCGATACTATCGATAATTTCCCGTAATTTGGCCATCGGCCATTGATAGTTATCGATAGTGATGAAAATACATTTTGATTACACTTTAATTATCGATATAATTAAATGTAATTAAGGGCATAACTAAGGGCAGATCAATTTACTTTTACTACTTATGATTGATATACATACATATACTACATAAAATTATACATGACAACAAACATTTTTGTAGCATATGTAAACCTATGGCATTATTATTATTGTAATTTTCATTATTATTTAGTTATGAGCTGTATCGTAAATTAATTTATGAGAATAAGCTACAAGTGATAGTTTTTAGTTTCTAATCAGCATCAGTACAGTAGTGTAACAGCAGCATAGCGCCATCGTATTAAATTATACTTATATTAAATACATTTATATTCGTATTAACATTTTATATAAGTGTTATACATGAATTTATAAGAATAGTCAATAAGTAAAAGTTTTCAAGTTTAAACATTGTTACTTTTATAATTGTTTCATTATGGCAATTTTTCAATAAATCTGCACAAAAGGAATACAACTGGTTTCATTTTTTAAACACCTGCCCACTCCTAATAATTTAAGATAGAGATAAGTACTGGAAAATGTCGTCAAATTTCAATAGTGGTCACCATGGACAATTATCGATAGTACCATCGATAGTTCTCTACCACTACAATCCTGTTGAACAAGCCTGTTCCACTCTGCTATCATTCGGCTCGTGTTTTTAGCCAAGCGCAAAGTGTTTGATCACTGGTGATTGACGGTGTTGTAATCGTAATTTCAATTTCAACGATGCCGCTAGAAAACTTGGAAGAAGAGGGTTTGGAGAAAAATCCAAATTTAGAATTGTCACGAATTACATTCTTGTTAAGTCTACCAGAACACAAGGATGATCCATTTTTAAAGAACAAACTGCTAGATGCCATTAAAGCACAAAGTGAGATTGCACTTTTCTCGCGAAATAGACATGCTTCACTTTATTCAGACGATTAATCATTGAAACGATTCCTTTGGAAATTGCTTTATTAAAAGTAAATAATAAATCAGATCGAAGATTTCAGCAATAATCTTATTCATGATTTCAGTATAAAAAATTATTGACATTTACTCTAACCTTCATTCGAATTACTTTTTATAGTTTCAGTTTAATACTTCTCTGAGTTTTCGTTATGGAATACCTTTCACCGTTGCCATTCGAAAACTTTGATCTAGATTGTGAAAAATATGTGGGCATCTCAACTAAACTAATGTAAACTAACGCTATTTCAATGTTTGCAATTAATTTTTCTAGATATGGCCCCGTTCTATGAAGAGGTCTGTGAAGCCTTGGATTGGCCAGTGGACGACGCTCTCTTGGCCTCAATGAAAGCTAAAAATGCTGAGCAGTTGAAAGAATTAGATGATGCGATCGAGGATGCTGAGAAAAATTTAGGCGAAATGGAAGTACGAGAGGCCAATCTTAAAAAGTCGGAACATCTGTGTAGAATAGGTGACAAAGAAGGAGCTATCTCGGCATTCAGGAAAACATACGACAAAACTGTGTCGTTAGGACATAGATTAGACATCGTATTTCACAACATTAGAATTGGTTTATTTTATTTAGATTATGATCTCATAACTAGAAACATAGAGAAAGCCAAAAGGTACGAGAAATGTCCAAATGCATGTATGATTTAATGGTTAAAATATGAGAGCAGCACAAAATACTTATATAGTCCGATTTTTTTTCAGTCTGATGGAAGAAGGCGGAGATTGGGACAGGCGAAATCGTTTGAAAGTTTATCAAGGCACTTATTGTATGGCAGTACGCGACTTTAAAGCTGCCGCAAACTTCTTCTTAGATACAATTAGCACATTTACAAGTTACGAACTTATGGATTACAATACATTCGTGAGATACACCGTATACTTAAGCATGATAAGTTTACCTAGAAACGAACTGAGGGATAAGATTATCAAGGGTTCAGAAATTTTGGAAGTACTTCACAGTAATCCGGACATCAAGGATTACTTGTTCTCCCTATACAACTGCCAGTATGCTGACTTCTTTAAGAATCTGGGTACAAAGAAATCCTGTTTAAGCATTACAATTTACCATGGTAGCCCAAAAACCTTGTGCATTAATACGGGAATATGTTTTTAGCACACGTCGAAGGTGTATTGCGCAGAGATTATTTGACTTTCCCCCATTATGGCTACTATGTTAGGGAGATGCGTATTCTCGCATACACGCAACTCCTGGAGTCTTATAGATCCTTGACGCTACAATACATGGCTGAAGCTTTTGGCGTTACAGTAGAATATATCGACCAGTGAGCCCAATGATATTTATTTATTTATTTATTTATTGGGGTAGTTTATAATGCATTGCTATTTGAATTATTTTTTTACAGGGAATTATCACGATTCATTGCCGCAGGAAGATTGCATTGCAAAGTCGATCGAGTTGGCGGGGTAGTTGAAACTAACAGACCGGACAGCAAGAATTGGCAGTATCAGGCCATGGTCAAGCAGGGCGATTTACTGCTCAACAGGGTTCAAAAGCTCTCACGTGTTATTAATATTTAATTACAGTTATTAAGTTCTAATTCGCAATTTTCACAAAAAATAAAATGTAATGATTTAATACCAAACTGTGAGGTCTACGTATTGTGTGTCTGAAGAATTTCAAGTTCTTCTGTTCATGTTTGCCCCTGACCTTGAACATTTGTATCAGAGAGATTTAATACAATATCAGATGCATCCGACGAAATTGTGTGCATTAAAGATCAATTTGCGATATTATCAATGTGATTTTCCTGATCCTGTGAGATTCAAAATGTTCCTCTTAAAATGGCTACAGCAGAAAAGTGCAACCGTTGAAATTTACTAGGCTTGCAACGACTGAATCTCTTTCGATGCTAACGACCGCAGGTAGTTCCCTTTCGACGTCGGACGCCGCATCATTTGGAAGTAGGCATTGTTAGTTTTGTATCCTAACAATAAAATATCTCGCTTGGTGGTCAATAACATTCAAAAGTAAGCATTGATTGACGCTACTACCGAAAATATTACGATTTTGTTGTTTTTGTAGCGAAACAATCGTACATGTATTTTTGATAATCGCGCAATTTGTTTGGGATATTAAGTTCTAAAATCGTGTTATTTCTAGACATAGATATATTAGAGTTTTTACTGGAAAATGGGTCGAAGGAAAAGTAAACGACAAGCTCCGCAAAAGAGAAAGGCTATCGAACCCATGGATATTCAATTTACGTGTCCATTTTGTAACCATGAAAAATCGTGCGAAGTTAAAATGTAAGTTCGCTGCGTCATGAGGTCGGGCGCTCGGGAAGAGAATAATCATTTCTAAAATTGCATTCTGATTCTAGGGACAAGTGTCGAAATACGGCAAGGATTTCGTGCCGTGTTTGTTTAGAAGATTACCAAACTAATATTAACGTGCTATCGGAACCGATCGATGTGTATAACGATTGGATCGACGCGTGTGACGATATTAATTGATTGCATTCGCAGGCAACATTGGATTTCGGTGTGCCTCTTTTTACAAAAGCGACATACCTCATCATGGAGTATATCTATTTTAATAAAAATTTTAACAATGTACCGAATGACTGACAATTTTTGTATACATATACACTATTTTATACGCGTACGGGGTATCGCATAAGTAAATTTGACATGCGACTCTTGGTGAAACATACACCTTCTTTTTTAATAAACATATCACAACACGAAAATGTATTTAAAGTGTTTTCATAAATTTACATTTCTATCTGGGAATAATGAGTTAAAAATGTCTCTGCCTGCAATTATACGGTTATATTGCGTTCCAATTGATCTCAGAACACATTTACGCCATCGAGATTCTATTAAAGAATAAGTTCTATTTATGCATTGCACAGCTTTGAAAAGAAAAGAGTTTGAAGCACGCGCTGTGTTCGAGCTTGCGAGATAAAGTATGACGCGATCTCAAATTGTTCTTCAGTATTCGCCACTTGATAGGGGGAATGAGCAAGTCCCTTGTGAAACTCTTGAACTGGTTTGCAAATAGCAAGTTGGACGTTGCGCTAATTTCATTTCCTTTTTAAGTACGCGACGACTGAAAAATTCGTGCTTTTTTTTTACTTGAAAGTAAAAAATACAGTTGCACACTGATCTATTTAGTTAATTGTCTTCGAAGCTATACATATAGGCATCCCCGAGTTTGCATGCTTTGCGCGACATCCGACTTACAGTCGACGTCGTCATCGTCCAGAAATACCAGCGGACTCAACGCGTGAAGATCGATCAATGTGCAGTTGTGAAACTTGAGCGTTTTAATTCGATTTGGTATCGTACGCACATATCACAATGGATAAAGCAAAATCGGCAAACGATGGTTGCGAGCTACCACCCCTTCGTAGTTTGAACGACTTTCTTTTGGAATCTTCGCGCTTTCAATTCCCCAATGTTAAAGACTTGGAGAAGTGGGGTAATAGGGTAGTGAATAATCTCGTATATTATCAAACTAATTATCTCTACATGTGCATTGCAATTATACTTGTTACCGCGTAAGTATGCTAATAGTATTTCAAATGCTTTCTTTCATAAGACATCAATTTCCACAATACCACACATTTCTCATTATTCAGGTCAGTAAATCCAATGAAAGTGATGGTTGGCGTACTAGGAATAATGGTGATATGGGGCGAATGTATATACCTGTTTAGCAAGAAGCCATCGTTACTTAAATTCAAAAGAACTTACCCTCAAGCTGGAATAATACTTACTGTTCTCTGCGCATCGTTCGTTGTCTATACCATAAGTTCGCTCCTTTTCCTTTTGCTGGGAATCTTCCTGTCGTTCTGCAGTAAGTATTTTCTTGTTGTGTCGTAAAATCTATGACTCGCCAAGGCAAAACACGTTTATTGTACTCTGCGATAAATGACTTGATATTAACGTTTCAGTTACATTTATACACGCATCCTTAAGATTAAGGAATATGAAAAACAAGATCGTTAACAAAATAGAGGGTCTGGGACTCGAACGTACACCAATGGGCGCTGTCTTAAGTTATATTGGTATGCAAGAAGAACTATTTACATAAACTCGAATCAATTCGTTTGTTTAAGGAGACATTCAACTTTTGAATCTGCTTCTGCATGCGTGACATCATGTTTGAAATGCCTCCTGAAGCAGAGCATTGTTACCTTCAGCAGTGGACCCTGATTTTTGTCTACTATAAAGTTACGATTAAAAAAAGTAATTTAGAAAAAGCAATTCCTGTTTGCGCGACTTAAAATATTTTTCATTAACAATTCTAATCTCATATATAGACTGCTACAGATATTACTAATTCTCAACCACTTGTTTGCATTAAATTGCTTTTTGTAGAGATTTACATCTAATAAGATATTTATCATGAAACCTGTACAACAGCTTTAAATAATTTTACGAATTACATATCCTTTATATTCTATTTTATTCATATACTTGTTCTCGAATATTATAGTCGTCCCTACATGCAGTGTGTGATTGACAGCTTCATATGTTGCAACGAATTATAATTCTAATTTATATTCACGTTTAATTTGATTTTTTCATTACTCTTTTTTTTTTATTTCATTATGCAGAACAAGCAACTGGTATCACATTACGCACGCAAACGACTTTTATTCAATCGCTTCATTAACAATCCGCATCATACGACAAATTATAACATTTCGGCAGTGTATAAGAGTCAACCATTAACATTTGGATGTGACAAAAGCGACAAAAAAAAAATGTTTATGGATTGGTAGGTGAGAATTATTTATTTAAAAAATTTGTTTATAAATTAACAGAAGGATTCAGCTAAAACTTTGAAGCAATGACTGAATTTTATTGAAGTCTAGACGTTAGCCTCAAGAAATGGAAATTACTTAATTGTAAATCCTAAATATGTCAAAGTTCAATGTTTTCGTAATTTACTCGCACGATGTACTTTAAATGTGATTGATATAATAGATAGTTCTATGTACAGATCTCATGATTTATGCAGCGAAATGAAATTCAATTCTCTGTAATGTGATTTTTTATTCAACATGTTATTTTTGTAAATAATAAAAATAAAGCTTATGTTATGAAACTGTTTCTAATTTTGAAGTCTCTTCCTTCCTTTTCCGTGATTATATTATGTTTCAAACACCTAATATTAAACTTTATTGTATGCAAAACGATAGTGGAACACAAAAATGTGTGGAAATCATTTATGGTAGTACGTACGTACACCCGTCCTTCTTGTACTTTTCAATGCTCAAAATAAATGTCACCCCCTTCCCTTTATTTCTATAAAAGTCAGATTTCTGCAGTTAATTCTACTGCATTATTTATTGTTTCACTAAAATTATTTTAAAAACTAGTATACAAATAAAGAGACAGCAATTGCCTTGCGCACATGGCAACTGAACGTGCATGACAGTGTATCTTTGTTTCTTTCGCGTCGGATAGAGTTCATTACAGTTGTGATTTATTCTACAGTTTGCCAGTGAATGGAAGCACAATTATACTTCGTCTGGAACAACATGTGAATGGCTTTCGTTGATATAAATATTGCTTGACCTATTAACACTAGAATGTCTACTTATATCTTTTATAGTTTTAGTCGGTTTCAATTAAAAATGAATACTATTAAAAAATAAATAGTACATAAAACGAGAAAGATAAATGAAACGATCATATTTCATAAAGGGGTAGCTCAAGTGTTAAACCACACTCATGCACGCACGCACTCCATCTTCAAGATTACTATATTTTCGTTATAAATACTGTATTCGATGGAAATAGAATTGTTTCCGATAAAAGTGTTTGCGGAGGAATTGCACCAATGTCGGTTTTCGGAAACGGTACTAAATACGTATGATCAGTGGGTGCGTAACCAAAGCTTTTCATTTTATCTAAAAAGTCCTAAAGCAAAAAAAAAAGAACAAATTACAATTCGCCCATTGGTTATTAAATATGATTGTAACAATTTTATTGTACTTACTCCTACAGTATCCGACGTAGACATCGATATTGTTTCTTTTTTACCACTTGGTATTCGCAAACACAGTGTTATGTGCGATTCATTGTCTACGCAGAAAATTTGTTTCCATTAATCGCAAGGCGATAGACTAAAATATGATGTGAAAAAGTTAGTAATACTTTACCAGTCTTATCCTTGTCCGCGTCAGATTTGAGTTTACATGGTCGGTCGTCCTAGAATATTACGCGTTACATTCAATTAATTATCCCATTAAATTATGTACATCATTTTTTAGGTTTAGAATATACCTTTGACTCTATTTCCGCACTCTTTTCGTTCAACTCATCCGTCTCGTTTATTCTCCTCTTTTTATTTATGCTTTCACTTGTGCCAACTAGCATACTTTTGCTTGTACTCTGAATGGTCGTTGTGTCGTTATGACTACCTACAAAAATAAGAAATATGTGGGTAGATACAAAACGAATGTAGCTATAAATATTTTATGTACCCTGCTTACCAGAGTTGTTTAAATTATCAAGCGCGTGTTCGAACGTTTTGGAACAACTACTACCACTATCCTGCAAATAATATTCCTATGTAAATTGAGAAACTCACTTTTCTACATAATTTTAATAATAAACGTACAACACATACCAATGAGTAAGATGTCGAACTTTCTTTCGTTTCTGTGGCTGTGCGATTAATCCTTTTGCTAGGTTTGAGCGCTTCACTCGATACACATTCAGGTGACGGGTGAGTGCTCAGCATATCATTCAAGGAAGAAATGAAACTATCTACAGTGATGTGATTGTAAGTTTGCATACATTCCCCTGTCCTGGGATCTATTACTGCTAGGTACGGGTATTTGAATACGTTATATAAATTTACATAACGGGTTCCATCGGTCGAATTCGACAAGACCTATTAAGACAAGTTACATTAAGTAACATCTCCCATCTTCCCTGAAGATGTGTGTAAAAAAGTTTTTCCGTAACTTACTTGCCAGAAAACAAAATGGTCCTTTACCATTTCCTGGACCTGCTTGTTGGACCATACGTCTCTATTAAGTATTTGACATGCAAACTCTTGAGGATTTTGTATATTTACAAGCAGCCAACGGTTCAACACCTTGGCGTGTTCCCTGGCGTCAAAAAAGGAACCCAGGCATAAGATATTACATGGTGGCCGGAATAAATCCTCCAGCCTTTTCGACTTGCTATAAGATATTTCTTTTACTCCGGATACTTTGCGAGACATTTCTTCCTCTTGCCTTCCTATATAATGAATGTGAAATCATTGTACAAAGTAATATTATCGTTGCGTCATTCAATATTAGGTAAAACGATATGTACGTGTTTCTACCGCAAAATCCCTAAATCTATCGAATACGTTAGTAGATAATCGTGGAAGGGAACATAGCGGGCCAGATGGGACTAATACTTCTTCCACAGGCAAGATAGGAGGCCTCACTTCTGGCTCGGGATCAGGAGTCGGCAATGATTCTGGTGCCTGTCCTCCTTCAAACATCAAAGTTATCGCGTTTTCCACATTCCCATCGGCTAATGATAAATATTGCCGAGCAGTAGCTTCGCTCTCCCCTGAGAATAAACATTAAGTACCTTAGTAACAATCTTGCAATTAATGTATCAAATCCGGCAAAACTTATTGGCCACTGGCTAATATTTCTTGTAAATAGAAAACCATTTTTGGAATATTTAAGAAAATAGTGCGGTTATAAGTTACTTACCAGTCACTTCAATAAATTGGTCAACTAGTTCTTGATCCATGGTGTTTTTAAGTTAATAAATATATATAATAAAATGGATACACGTAAACGTAATTTTCACTAACTGTTTAGCATTTTAGACCGAGTCTTTCCATTCATATCGACGACAACCACAATTTCGATGCTCTGTCTTTGAACTGCAACGAGACGACCAACGACGCGATGTAAAAACAGTTGTCTATACTTCTGCACTCACATCTCCAGGGACATTTTGCGCTTCAAAATTCATATTTGCGCATGCGTGTTTTCTTTGTTCGACCTGGTTCAAACGATGTAGCTTCTATAAACAGTTTACAAGGAATAACGATAATTTACGTTACCACATGATTTCACAACTGTTCGAGCAATTTCAATACTTCATGATACTTTTTTTCATATTATTTCAAGAGACATGGGGGAATCCATCGTTTTGATCCTTAAAGAAAATCGCATGAAAGTGAATAAGGAGAAGCTTGCGAATAAAAGCCGCTATTTTGCGTCCCTTTTTTCGTACAATTTTAATGATTCTCACAGCAAGGAGCATACTATTAATTATGACATAGATTTGTGCACTTTGCAGGTTATTGTTATGATTTATATTTCAGAGAACTCCCGTTATAGTCGGGTAAGCCACATCACGTAATTTTTGTTTATGTTTTTAGAATTTTGTCGACTGGATTAACAATGAATGCTTCAAAGATGTTTACTGTCTTAACATAAAGGTCGCCCTGGTAAAGTTCATGGAGGACAATTTTTCAGAGTTATTAAACCTGTTAGAATTGAGCGTGTTGTTTACGGTCGACGAATTGACCAACGATATCGTAGACATTATAGTCTTATGTTGGTTGCTGCCAAAGAGAATAATCAATGTATGGTTACTGGCGCAAGAGCTGAGCATAAGAGTACTACAAGATGTTTGCTTCTCAGTTTGTTTAGACCGTTTCGAGGAACTTCCTCTATGCTCGCTCATTGGATTGACCAAAGATAATATTGATCAGTTGACAGAAAGTATTAACGTCAGATCTAGCGCAGAATATATAGATACTGTCCGAAGAAAATGGGCAGAGCATCATAAGGTAATTGGTATATTTTGCTGGATATAATCATTTGAATTCTTCCATAGAATATTTAAGTTTGTAGGTATCTGAAAGTGCAAATGGCAAAAGCCAGAGAAAACCCAAATTTATCCAAGGCACAGTTATTTTTGAAACCAATGAAGCTGCCATTAGGAACGCGTACTTGTACACTTGGAATGGCAGTGTTATATCTAAATGTGTGCAATTGGAACACATAGACCAGCCAGGCAAACCTTTGATTGGAATGCAAGTCGCAAGTAGAGGTCTGCCTCTTAAGAATATGCATGTATTCCATTGTATTATCAGATTATTAACATTGGCCTAGGTTTCAGTATATACATGGTCGGAGGACAAGTGCATCTGGGATTCGGCCCATTTAGTCAAACTATTTGGCGCTACTGCCTTTTGTCTAAAAAATGGTATTATCAAGCAACCTTACCAGAACCAAGGAGGCATATGGTTGCTGTATTTTTGAAAAACAAGTTGGTCGTCGTAGGTGGTGTGGGAAGGCACAGGCAGAAACTATATACAGTCGATATTCTTGATATTCACACAGGTTTAAAAGCTGTCCTTCGATATCCGAGTAACATTTTCAGACGTGTAAGTGTCGATCTTATAATGCTATACAGATGATTCCAGGTGAATGGAAAAGGGGCGCGAAAATTCTGGAAAGCTTCACAGATGTGCCTCCTCATTGCGTTCAGAATGGAAAACTGTTTTTGCTGAAGTCTTCCGTTTATATTTATGATCTGGATATAAATGAATGGCGTGTTATACCAATGCATAGTAACCCTGATGTGCTAAGAGCTAGTGTGCTTCTTACGCATGATACAACATTATTTTTGATTGGTGAATTTTGGATAAAGGGCATCACTCATTCTCGTTTTCACGTTCTTCACAATCGTATTTAATTTTTTTTTGTTTTCATCAGGCAACCACACGGCTGAAACAGTTCTCTCGAGGGTGAATGTTGTGGAGGAAAATGTTTGCAAGAAGAAAGAATGCTTGAAGGAGCTGACAGTGCATAGTGTAACAGCTGAAACAAAAATCGTACACGAAGAGGATTTATGTCAATTAAGATGCGCTCGCGTAGCTGACGTTGATATAGTGATAGTAAATCCTGAACGTGAAAATAAATATCGATACCTGCATGTAAGTAGCGAGATAAGAAGAGATTTCAAGAACTTTGATATTCGGCCATTGACTTGCTTTAACATCATGGATCCTGATGCTTTATACGATACCGTCTAATCAAGATTTTCTTTCTTTCTAATTATATTTGCACAGGAGCCATTTCGTATCGAAATGCATAAACTTGTGGTGTCACATGGAGTTAATAAAGGAAAAGTTTACTATTTTATATTTGTATGATTTTCTTATTTATCTGAAATTTTGTAACGGAAGCAGTCTTCACACATGTATAACACGACAGTGCGTACGATTACATGGAATAAGGATATGCATCGCGGCAGTGGTAAACTGTATTTATTTCGCATAGTCACCCAGCCGAGATGAGTTGTTGTTTCAATGTTACGAGGATGCTGGCCATCTCGCCGAGGCTGACTATGACGAGTCTTGCAGTTCGAGTAATAATTCTACTGCCGTTATGCACGATTGTGTACTTAAAATATGCTAGTTCGTGTATACAGCAAAGCTTGCATTAGTGTATAGATTGCGCGTGCTATCCGTATTGCTTAACGTCATGGGTTCTCTTCTTTTAACGACATTATATTTTTTCATTTTTTTTTCTGCGATATGATAAGCACACAAAAAGGAAACACAACGTTCCATGATCATTTACATATAAATAGAATAGTTTGTGTGTGTGATTACAATAGTTTTCCAATTTCTCTTTTGTACACGAGTCTACATCGATTGCGTCGCCTATCGTTGCGATTATTTCCACTTCTTTTTCTATACAATCCCATTTTACATCATTCATTCCATCTTGTCGTCATGCTACGGGCAGTGTTCTAGAAGTCCAAACAAAAGGATTATAATAATTACATTCGATGGTGCAGAGAGATACAAAAAAAGGAAAAAAAATACATTGTCCAACCTTTTTTCGTGTCGCGAATTTTGCGGGTGTGAGAGGCGGTTTCATTATTCGTTAGCGTTGGTAACGTTTAGGGCGAAGGCAGCATTCGTTTCACCCTTCTTGCCGATCGCGCGTGCGATGTACTGACCCACGTCGCTGGCCGTGCACGATTTGATACGCAACTCGAATGATTTGTCACCGTCTGAACTGAAGAGGTACCTACTGCTGGATTCCGGGATCGCTTTTCCATCTTTCAACCACGTTACTGCATCAGACAAATAGGGTGACCCCGTTAGAACGCTCATTCGGTCTTTGAATTTTTGAGAAAATGCGAAATAGAATTAAAAGAAGAGTTTTGCGTACCTTTCAGAGGCGCGGTTTCAGTCTTGCATACGAATGTAACCGACTCGCCCTCGCTTACCGTTGCAGATTGTGGGAATGTCGTGAAGACCGGACTCTTCGGTTCCTCGTTTGGAACTGTGAAAGCAAGATCGCAAATACGATGAAAAATAGAAGGCTATTCAAACAT
The DNA here is from genome assembly GCA_023838395.1 of Holcopasites calliopsidis. NCBI lineage: Eukaryota > Metazoa > Arthropoda > Insecta > Hymenoptera > Apidae > Holcopasites > Holcopasites calliopsidis. The sequence continues at coordinate 6,455,638 of JALHAQ010000005.1, read as the reverse complement.
GGAAGAGACTGTATATCGCAAAATATTCTTTTGGGCGTACCGAGTACGTTTAATGTGCACGACGAGAAGCTCTCTCCCGCGTCATTGAACGCCTCGCAGGTGTATGTACCGGAGTCTTCGGGGAAGATCTCCGCAATGTTCAATTTATAGATATTCGCCTCGTTGCTGTATTGGAAGTCTTTGCTGGGTTTGATCTCTTTGTTGTTGTGCAGCCAGATTACGTCGAACTTTTTCGCCCCGATTATTCGGCAGCTCAGGGTCACGGCCTCACCGTCCTTTACGAACATACTGGTCAGATGGTCCACGATCTGCGGCGGCTTGTCGTCCGACTTTTTCTTCGTGGCTGCTGCATTTGCCATGGCTGAAACGAACAGTCGCATTTATTAAACGACACGTCCCTTGAATGAAGCTCTTATCATCTCGAATTGCGACGGTGTACTAACGTTTCACGGTCAATTTGCAGGAGGTCGTGGTGGTACCGATGCTGTTGCTCGCCTGGCAAGTGTACTCGCCCTCATCTTCGGGGAACACTTCGTTGATAACGAGAGTAGCTACTCCGGCTTTGTATTTCAAGCTCATGATTTCCGACGAGCTCAACGCCTGATGGGAGAACACAGGCTTATTTATTTCGGTTCGCGTTGCCGATTTCAGTGGGATTATTACACTTACCTTGCCGTTCTTGGACCAGGTGACTTGAGGCTCTGGGTCACCGTCCACGTTCGCGGTGAGCTCGAGTTGTTCCCCGTCGTTGATCGTCAGATCGCTAAGCTTCTTCGTGAATCGCGGTGGTCTCATCGAGTCGTCCGAGGGATCTTAAAGATAAATGTTGTTTATATGTTTGAACTTTGACATCTGTTTTCATAAAAGAAACATTTCGCTTACAAAGTAATTCTTTGGTCGTACTCCTGGAACGGGATGGACTTCCGGTCGCGTCGAGCCCGTACTTTTTCACGCTTCGCTTGTCTGTACTGGAGTCTGTGGCCTAAAACGGATGCAGGTATTTATGTACTTGATCTTCCTCTAAAAGTGTTTAATCGTTTCCCTTCTCTTCTGTACTCACTTTATAGGAAGACGAGGTGGTGGACGAAGAATTGTGTTTAACCGTGGAACTACTGTAGCTGTGGCCCTGTGTAGTGGTCGAACTGTATCCACTGTATCCGCCAGCCTTGTGCACCGTGACGATCGGTGGAGGCGCCGGTTTCAACGGCTGTTCAATGAATCTTCGATCTAAAAAGGAAAGGTAAATCAGCTACCGTTCTCTACTTTACATAGGTCAGATTCGAGAACACGAGGAAAACAATCCCAAACTGTTATTAAGTCTCTTATTCCACTGGATTCGTTGGAAGTATCATAGATGAGACAAAGCAACTAATTAACATGCGTCTAGAGGCACGACTGCAACGAGGGTTACATTTCTACAAGGAAGGGAAATAGAGGACAAAGATAATGCCAGATTTAAAGAAGTGGCTCTGTCAACGGTATGAAAGGGATAAGAAAAAAAAAACGGGTGAGAATTAGGGGCAAAAAAATCTGTTTTTTAACAAATCCAAGACTGCAAGGGACTACGAGTACGAAATGGGGGCTACACTCGAGTTGCTCTACCTCCGGAATGTAGGAGGTCGTGTGCTAATTTAACTTGCTCCTCAGTTTCTCCAGTGCCTACAAATAAAGGGTTGGTAAATCATTTGCAAATATACAGATATGCTTCTTTTCCATGAATCCTTAACATCATCTATTTTCTTTCTCGTCGAAAAAAGAAAAGAATTCGATCGTCGAGTCATACCTTCAACGATAACGACGCAGCTAGTTTCATCCTTTCCGTGAACGTTGGTCGCCACGCAACGATATTTGCCGCTGTCCTCCGGTTTGCAGTCGATTATCTCCATCGTGACGACGCCGTCGGCGTTCGTCATCGCGTAATGATACTTGGACAGCTCCTCCCTGTCTTTGTACCACTTCACCGTAGGTGGTGGGTTGCCACTGAGACAGCAAAGGAGTTTGCACGTCTGTCTGACTTGGATGACACGCGGTCGCAGCAGGAAGGTGAAGCTCGGCGCCGACTCGATCGTCTCCAACCAGACGTTGTAGCCAAGTGGCTCTCGCCTTCGGACTGGGTGCAGTTCTGGCCTGTATTTTGGAATCTCTCTTGGAAGCGCTGAAATGCAGAAATTGTGTTGTCTCGTATCGCCCCAAGAGAGTATGCAATGGATTAGGAAATAATTGAAAGCATACGTTGCACGTTCAAGAACACCACCTCCTCCCTATAGCCGTAATGATTCTCCGCTCTGATCACGTACTCTCCTCTGTCCTCCAGCTTGACTCTGTTTATGATGAAGGTGTAGTCGTCGCCGTGGTAGCGCTTCATGAACTTGACGGACTGCCGGAGTTCCTGGTTGTTGTGGAACCACGTGAGAGTCGGAGAAGCAATAGCGATTACTCGGCAAGTAAACTTGACGCTCTGTCCCTCGTACGCGAACGCGCTGGTGGGTTTGATGACGAACCGCGGTGCGGCTTGTCGCCGATCTGCGAAAGATCAAATCGATTTTAGTCGACGGTTGCAAACATCGAACATTTTCCACGGAACTTGTCGTTCATCCTTACCGAAGCAGGAATCGTAGATCTTGTACTTGTCGATCAGCAACTTCCTAAGCGAAGAGTACTCGGCCAGTCGACCGATGGGAAGAACGTATTTGTCCCAGTTCTCGTACTTGGATCGCAGCCTGTCTCTGAATCTCTGGTACCGGCTGCTTGCGATCGGCGTGGTACGATTGCTGTGGTCGCCGGTCAACCATGGGTGAAGCAGGCATTCGTGCGCGGTCATTCGTTTCCTGAACAACAGCGATCGGGCTTTGATTAGCCTTCACTTGCATAATGGAATATGTGACGCGCCACTGATACATCGGGAAAAACGTACTCTTTGTTCTTGACGAGCAGCCGCCTAATGAAGTCTTTGCCTTCTTCGGAGACGTCGCGGAACGCTTCCTCGTCAAAGTCCCAGTCGCATGCCTTGACGTTCTTCAGAGTTTCAATGTCGTTGTCCCCGGCAAACGGCGATAGTCCGCTCAACCTGTGCGATTCATTCCCAATCAATACAAACGTTCTTAACAAATCAAACAAACATTGATGTATGACGTGTTGGCACTGTAAAGTGTATCGCTTACAGGACGTAGGCTAAGACACCGCAGGCCCACATGTCCGTGTAGAAGCCGACCGGTTCGCGTTCAACGATTTCGGGGGCAGCGAACTCGGCGGTGCCGGTGCTGATCTTAACCACCTCGTTAGGATCGAGCTTCGTGGCCAAGCCAAAGTCGATGAGCTTCACGTTGCTGCTGTTGCGCATTTGGCACATGATATTCTCAGGCTTGATGTCTGAAAGAGATGCGGCGAGGGTTTTCTCGGTTCGATGTTTTCTTTGCGTCGCAAGGAAGCAATGTTTGCTTACTTACCCAAGTGTATGATGTTCTTTTCGTGCATGTGCTTCACGCCCTCGCAGATCTGCCTCATGTAATTGATTACTTCGGCCTCGGACATAGTGTAACCCTCCGCCGTGATTCTTTCGAAGAGCTCTCCGCCGGATAAGCTGTGAAAGGAGGAGGCGTAAATTGTTAGATAGGAAGCGAATCGAGAGGGGCAGCGTAGCGCGGTCACTTACAATTCAAAGATAAGGACCATCTCGTCGTCGTCCTCGAAGGCGTCGTGCAGGTTGATCAACTTTGGATGGTGGAGTTGATTCATAATATCGATCTCCTTTCTGATGAGCTCCTTCTCCATCGCGTGCGACACAGGGATGAACTTGGCCGCGAATATATTCCCGGTGGATCTCTCGCGGCAGCGATGCACCACGCCGAACGCTCCCGTGCCGATCTCCTCGAGGATGTCGTATCGGTCATACACCGAGATGTGTTTGATCTCAACCGGCTGCGGCACGTACTTGCTGTAAATGTCGAAGACGAACTGGTCGTAGTCCCGTGGCTTCTCGTCGCTTCGTCCGCGGATCTTCTTGCCGCTCTCGTCCACCTTGTACTCCTTCTTCTGGAACTCCCTCTTCACGGTGCCCTTGGTCGTGATCAGCGGCGTCACCTCGCTCGGGTCCGACCGCCCGTAGATGTTCTCGGCGCAAACGCGGAAATCGTATTGGTGTCCCGGGCTGAGAGCGGTAACCGCCATCGAGCAGAATCTGGTGTTTCCGACTCGGATCCAGCTGGTCATCGGGTACTCTCGCTTCTCGACGAGGTAGTTGGTGATGTTGCTGCCGCCGTCCCAGACGGGTGGTTTCCAGCTGAGGGCCAAGGAATCGTGGCCGACGTTGTCCACCTGCGGGAATCTCGGCGGGTCCGGTCGGTCGCTTATCTGGATCTTGATGATCGCGGTGTCCTGGCCCAGGTCGTTCTCCGCGGTGATGCGGTACGGCCCGGAGTCGATGCGGCTGCCGTCTATAATCGTGAGCACGGCGTGCCTCTCCTTCACGTCCACGGTGTAGTGGCCACCGGACTCGATCACCTCCCCTTCCCTGACCCAGGTGATCTTCGGTTTCGGGTAGCCGGTGAACGGAATCTTGATCACCACGTTCACGCCCTTGTCGAAGAAGGCGGTGTCGCGGAACCTTGGGGGTACGTTCAGCTTCGGCGGTGTCTTGATAAGAAGTTCGCCCTTGGTGGACTTGACGCCGCATTTGTTGGCAGCGCGGCAGAAGTACTCGTCCGCGTCCTCGCCGAACACGTCGTGAATGATCAGGTTGTGCACGTCGCCCTCCGAGTACACGTTGTACCGAGATCCATTGACGATCTCGCGAGCGCCCTTGAACCACGTGATGGTCGGCTTCGGGATGCCCACGATCTTGCACTGGAAGTGCGCGTTGTGGTACTGCACGCAGTTCACCTTGTGCAACGGTTGGACGATCTCCGGAGCTTTGGCCGCCTGAGGATCGGTGATTTTCACCGAGGTCGAGGCCTTGGACTCTGGTCCGAGGCCTGCGGCGTTCTGCGCGAACACGCGGAACTCGTACTGCCTTCCCTCGATCAAGTTGCTCACGTTGATCTGCGTGGGCAGGCATAGGGCGACGTTGACGCGTTGCCAGGCCTGCGAGCCGACCTCGCGTTTGTCGATCCAGTACCCTTGGATCTTGGACCCGCCGTCGGACTCTGGTCTCTCCCACGAGAGATTGACAAAGTCTCCGCCGACCTCGGTTACCTTCGGCGTTCCCGGTGGACCCGGGGGATCGAACGGTGCCTTGGCCTTCACCGGATTGCTACCCTCCAGCGGCGGGCCCATTCCGTTGTCGTTCACCGCCATCACGCGGAACAGATACTCCTGTCCCTCGGCCAGGCCCTGCACCATGAACGTGCAGTCCTTGCAGAAGGACGAAACGATGATCCAGTGAGTGTGACTGACATCGCGCCGCTCAACCACGTAGTGAGTGAGGCGAAGACCGCCGTCGAACTTTGGCGGATGCCACGAAAGCGTGCAGGTGTGTTTATCGATATCGGAGATGTCGAGCGGTCCGGTTGGCGGCCCGGGTAGTCCAGTCACGTACACGTTGAACGATCCGCTCACGCTACCGCTGTCGTTGGAGATGGACAGATCGTAAACGCCCTCGTCGTCCTTCTGGATATCCTTGATGAAGATGATGAGGTACTCGTCGAACACGGTGTACTTGATGTGCCCAGCCTCGGTCAGTTTGCGACCATCCTTCTTCAGGGTTACCTCCATCGGCTGGTCGCCACTGTAGTAGATTTTGATCTTGGTGTTGTCACTTTCGGCGAGGTACAGATCCTCAGGCATCCGCTCGATGCGCGGCGGCGTGCCGATCTTTAGCCAACACGAACACGTAGCCATACCGAGCGGATTCGAGATCTGGCAGCTGTAGTCGCCGTCGTCCGCGTCCCAGACTTCGGATATGACGAGTCTGTAGATTCCGTCAAACGCTTCCGATCGGAAGCGGCCTCCGATGATGATCTCCCTGCCGTTTCTCAGCCACCTAAAAATCAAGCTGATGAGGAAAAAAGGACAAGCACGCGAGACGCTTTTCTGAGGAGAGAAAAGGAAATATGAAAAATAGAAACCTGGCGGTAGGCAAAGGTTTGCCAGTGGCCTCGCACTCGAGGACCAGAGTCTTGCCGAGCGGCACGTTGCTGCTGATCGGCAGGGTCCTGATGAATTCGGGCTTCTCGCCACCCTCGACCTCGCAGATCTTCACAGGAGTGGTGCACGAGCTTGGCTCGGATCTTCCCGCGGCGTTCACCGCGAAGATGCGGAACTCGTAGTCTCCGCGCTCTATCAGATGCAGTACAGTGTACTCCGTATCCGTGACGTTGTACTCGTTGCACTTGGCCCACAGCGCGCTTCCCACTTCGCGTTTCTCGATCACGTAGCCGGTGATACGGCTGCCGCCATCGGATACCGGCGCCTCCCATTTCAGGTCCACGTAGTTCTTGCCGACCTTCACCACCTGCGGAGTGCCCGGCGGCGAGGGCACGTTGAACTTGCTCTTCAGCTTGAACGGCGCGGACGGTGGGCTCGGCTTGCTGAAGCCGGCGGCGTTCTTCGCGCGTATTCTAAACTCGTACTCGTGTCCGCTCAGCAGATTGTAGCAGACGTAGGTCGTGTCTTTGACCAGGTAGTCGTTCGCGACGCGCCACGTAGCGTCGTCGGCAGGGTCGCGGAACTCGATTTTGTAGCCCTGAATACGTGATCCGCCATCGGACATTGGCCGGGTCCAGACGAGCGTCGCGTTCGACGTGTCCCAGTCGATGACACGCGGCTGTCCAGGAGGCTCGGGCACAGTGAAGGGGAACTTGGCGGTGATCGGCTCGTCCGCTTGCAACGGGTCCGACACTCCGTACTGGTTCTCCGCGCGAACCCGGAAGTTGTACATGCGGTTCGGCTCGAGGCCGATCACGTCGTAATGAGTGTTCCTTACGAAGCTGCTCAGCTTCACCCAGTAGCCAGCCGGGTCCAGCTTCTCCACGACGTAGTTTGTCACCGGGGAACCACCGTCGTCGAACGGAGCTTTCCACGACAACGTGCAAGTCTCGGGAGTGATGTCGGAGATGTCCAGCGGCCCTTGCGGCGGGGATGGTTTGTCCACGACGAGAACCTTGCACGAAGCAGAGTCCGTGCCGACCGTGTTCGTCAGGTAGATCGTGTAGCTACCGGTGTCGGATCTCTTGGCCTTCTTGTTGATGAATTGCGAGGCGACGTCCGTCGTGTCGAATTTTATTCTATCACCCGTGAGAACCTCCTCGCCGTTAATGGACCAGCTTGGTCTCGGCTTTGGATTCGCGGTGTACGGCACCGTTATCGTGAACGGCTCGCCAGCGATCACCGTCATGTCGCGGATGCTGAGGTCCGAAGTAATCTTTGGCGGGACTGGAAACGATGTAGAGAATATTAGCGATCACGCCTGCATCACCGTGACGCGATAATTATATCATGCTTACATGGTGGCGCACTGGCTCTGATCACGTCGGAATTGGAACTCCACGGGCCGCGACCGGCTGCGTTTTCAGCAGCGACACGGAACTCGTAATCGTGATTCTCGATGAGGCCAGTCACTCTAGAAAAGTTCAAGTAAATGGTTCAATTCGTAGCTGCGATGGAGAGTAATTTGTTTCTCTTTTCTTTTTTGTTCTTCAATGCCAGGAAGGATCTTTTACCTGTAGGTAGTCTCGTGAACAAGGGACGGGGTGGCCTTCACCCACTTGTCCTCGCTCAGCAAACGCTTCTCGATCACGTAGCCGAGGATAGGCGAGCCTCCGTCGTGACGGGGCTTGGTCCAAGTGATCGTGACGCTGTCTTCCGACGTCTCCACGCCTCTCGGGGTTCCAGGTGCTCCGGGTGGGTCGAACGGATGTCTAGCTTTGATCGGGTCCATCGTGGTTACGGGATCCGAGGTGCCGTACTGGTTCTCGGCCATCACTCGGAACTCGTACACGCTTCCCACTGTTAGGTTCCTTACCCGAACGAACGGCGTTGTCACGTAGCTGCTGACCTGTACAACGAAAGTCATCGTTAAACTTTGCTACTCGAGAAAATAGGGTGCAAGGCGAAAGGAAAGAACGAAAAGCGATCGAACCTTGGACCATGTGCCTTTAGGCTCTCGTCTCTCGACAACATAGTTGGTGATGTCTGCGCCTCCGTTGTCCTTTGGCGGGTTCCAGAACAGCGTGAGCGCATCCCCGCCAAATTCATCAGCGTGAAGATTGACGGGTGGATTCGGACGATCCAGAACCTTAACGTTCACGGTCGCCGTGTCGAAGCCGGAAGAGTTGCGCAACTGAAGCCTGTACTGTCCACCATCCGAACGTTTCGCGTTCTTCACCACGAGACTGGAGGGGAAAGCAGATTTTCGTCAAGCTATTGTCGTTAAGAAATGTTTGATTGATCGTCGCATACCTAGCATAGTCGTCGGCCAATTGCTGGTGCACGCGTGAATCGCTTTCATCCTTGACGACGTCGTTGGCGAACCAGGTGGCGGTGGGTTTGGGGAATCCGATGTAGGGCACGTGGATGGAGAAGTCTTCGCCGGCGCGGACGGTGATATCGCGAACGCCTCCCAGGTCCATGACCGGTTTGTTCGGCTGTTCCTCGATGACGATCGGATTGCTCGCCCGGCTCGGATCGCTCTTGCCCACATCGTTCACCGCGATCACTCTGAACAGATACTCCTCGCCTTCCGTTAGTTTCGGTACCGTGTACACGTTGGTCGGTATCAGCGCGCCGTTCACGTCGTCCCATTCGTCCTGGCCCCTCTTCTTCGTCTGTACGACGTAGCCACGGATCTTGGCACCGCCGTCGCTGCGCGGAGGTCGCCAACTCAACGTTACCGAGTCTTTCGTTATTCTGTCTGGCTTCGGTGGTTCAGGGGCATCGGGGCGCACTGAAACGAAACGGTTGGTTACGTGTCGTGTAACGAGTAGGAACGTGTATGCCCTATACTCACATCGTTGATGACCGGCCGTGATCGGTTCGGTCGGCTTGCTAGGTTTACCGGGTCCTGCCTCGTTCACAGCGACAACCCTGAACTCGTACTTGGATCCCTCGTGAAGATCCTGCACCGTGAATGTTGTATTCGGAGTTGGATAGTTGTTCACCTTGATCCATTCTCCGCCCCGCTCGCGTCTCTCCACATAGTATCCTGCAGAGATTGTATCGTTTAGTGATGCGTTCTTGTAAAGTGATCAACTGCATAACGACGGTTTACCAGTGATCGGTTTGCCACCGGTGTTGAGCGGTGGATTCCAGAAGAGGCTGCAACTGTTCGGAGTGAATCCGAGGATCTCTGGTTGGCTCGGCGCATCTGGTGGATCGTACGGACTCTTGGCGATGACCGGTTTGCCCTCTAGCGGCTCCGAGACACCGTACATGTTCTCGGCTCGCACTCTGAACACGTATTTCTTGCCCTCGGCAAGTCCTTTGGCGGTGTAGCTGGTTCGCGGACAGTAGCCAGGTGTCTGTCGCCAGTTGTCGGCACCAAAGTCCGACACCTCGACGATGTAGTTGGTGATGTCGGAACCGCCATCGTCCAGAGGCTTGTTCCAGGACAGGGACACGGACTCTTGCGTCGTGCCAGTGTACTGCAGTGGGCCTTGAGGCGGTCCTGGCCTATCGACAACGATCACTTCGATGTCCGCCGAATCTCTGCCGTACTCGTTCGACGCTGAGACCGTGTAGATTCCGCCGTCTTCTCGGACCGATTTCTCGACCAACAGGTTCGTGCGATCAGTCTTGGTTTCGGTCTGCACGCAACATTGCAATAGGAATTGAATATAGATATTCGGATGACGTTAGAATCGAACACTCACCGATATTCGCAGGGTTTCCAGTAGCGGCTTTCCATCTTTATTCCATTCGATGGTCGGAGTCGGAGCACCGGACAACGGTATATTGACGTTGATCGGTTCCCCGGCGCGGACCTTGATCTTGCGTCCGATCAGTGCGTCCAAATTCAATTTCGGTTTCTCCTTCATCGGTTTCGCGATGAACACGGACGACGTCTCGCTAGGCTTGCCCGCTCCAGCTGCATTTATAGCGGCGACTCTGTACTCGTACTGGTGGCCCTCGGTCACATGATCGTCGTAGTATTCCGCGTACTTGACCGGCTCCTTGTTCAACTTTAGCCAGCGACCAGTCGCGCGATCACGCCTCTCCACGTCGTAACCGATGATCTTGGATCCGCCGTTGCTGATCGGCGCTGCCCATTTAATCTTTATATGGTCCTTGTCGGCGTCGACGCATTCAGGTTTGCCGGGTTGTCCGGGTGCAACTGAAGGGAAGGAGGGAACGAGTAAAACGAATCCTGAAATACGAATGGAATACTTACCGAATTGATTCTTGGCGACGATCGAGTGATCGGTGGTCAGAGGCTCGGAGCGACCTTGAAGATTCTCGGCGCTAACTCTGAACTCGTACGTTGTACCTTCGAGCAGCCTTGGAACTGTGGCGTGGTTGAATTTGGGATTGACGTGAGTTACAGCTGGAACCCAGCCGCCACCGTGCGTCAGGTCGCGTTTCTCAATCATGTAGCCGCTATAAAGGGAAAAAGAGAAAGATCGCTTCTTTTCTTTCTACTGTGTACTCGGTGCGTGTGTATCGTTACTCACGTTATCTCGCTACCACCGTTGTCCTTTGGCGGTTTCCAGGACAAGGTAACCGATTGACTAGTGATCTCTTCGTACTGCAAGGGACCTTCCGGCGGTCCTGGTCTGTCGAGGACGATCACCTGGAAGCTGCCCTCGTCTATTCCGCTGCTGTTCTTCAGCAATAGATGATACGATCCGGAATCGGATCTCTGGGCGTTGACGGTATGAACGATCGTGTGATAACCGATCGAGGTGACGGTTGTTCTCTCGTTCGTCTCCAATGCCTTGCTGCCGACTGTCCAGACGACTTCCGGAATCGGTTCACCGACAAAGTCGATGTCGACATGGAAGATGAGACCAGCCTTGATGCGGATATCTTGCAGGGGTGTCTTGATCTTTGGAGCCACTGCGATATGTATATTCAAGTGTCTTGTTAGGAAAAGGTTCGAACGGCGTGCATGCAAAAGGTTTACTCACAGTAACGAGGTTTCGCTGTGACTAGGTCGCTCGGTTCAGATGGCTCGGATTGTCCAGCGGCATTAACTGCTATTACACGGAATTCGTATTCCTGGCCCTCTGTCAAGTCGGGCACGGTTACGTTCGTCTGGTTCGGAGGAACGTGCACAGCGTTCACCCAGTACGGGCTGCCCTTCTCCTTCTTCTGGACGATGTAGCCTGTGATCGGAGAGCCGCCATCGCTGGCCGGCGCTGGCCACTTCAGATCGACGTGGTCCTTGTCCCAGTCTGTGATCTGCGGTTTTCCTGGCGAGTCGGGTTCGTCTGAAAATCGAGGGAGAACAGTGAGGGAGTGTTTGATCGATCCTGCTACGGGTTAAACAGCCGAATATTCTCTTCTCTATGCTAACCGAATTCGTTCTTAGCCACGATGCTCTTGGCTGCTTCGAGAGGATCAGATTCCCCGATGCTATTCACAGCCTTCACACGGAACAGATATTCCTTGCGATGGGTCAATCGAGCCACCTCGTGGCTCAGTATCGTGCTCATACCAGCGTCGGACCAAGTGCCTCGCGACAAATCCATTTTCTCGACAATATAGTGCAGGATCGGGCTGCCACCGTCGTCCAACGGATGACCCCAAGCCAGATGGCAACCTTCCTTTGTGATACTGCTAATCTGGAGCGGCTTCTGCGGTGGCGAAGGTCTGTCCAAGACGGTGACTCTAGCGCTCGAGCTGAAATTTCTCACGTAAATAATATCCTTCGATCTTCAATGTTTTTTTTTTTATTTGGCGAATGAACAGGTTACCTGAATTTCCCGTGGTCGTTTACCAAGGTCAACGCGTAGCGACCAGTGTCCGAGCGAACGGAGAACGGAATCTCGAAGGTGGTCTCGGTATGAGTAGTGTACATTTCGTGACGAGAGTCAGCCATGATCACGGCTCCGTCTAGGGTCCAAGTGGCCATAGGTTTGGGCGACGCTTGGATAGGAATCACGTAGCTGATTTTCTGTCCAGCACGCACCACCAAGTCGCTGAGAGCATGCGGATCGAAAGACGGAGCGACTGCAATAGAAAAACAGATGCTTCGTTACAAAGATGCATTTAGTTGGATGGGAAGAGAGACGAGACGGTTCTACTGCTTACGGAAACGCGGTTTCGCGACGATCGGGGACGACGCTTCGGACGGTTCTCCTGGGCCAGCCTTGTTCACGGCTATCACGCGGAACTCGTACTCCTGTCCCTCGACAAGATCGGCCACTCTGCCACTCGTCTTGGCACCGTCGATTTCTAAAGCCTTCTCCCACTGTCCGAAACGAGGTTTCTTCTCGATGATGTATCCAGTGATAGGGGATCCACCGTCCTTCTTCGGCGGAGTCCATTCCAGGTCCACGTGGTCCTTGTCCCAGTCCGTGGCGACGGGTGCTCCGGGTTTGTCGGGCTTGTCGAACGGATCCTTGGCGGTGATCGTGTCCATGCCGGTCAGCGGCATGGATTCTCCTTGTTTGTTGACCGCGCGCACGCGGAACTGGTACTCGTGTCCCTCGATTAGATGATCCACGTGGGCGGAAGTCGTCGTGGCTTCCGCTACCGGTACCCAGCGCATGTTCTCCGCGTCCATCTTCTCCACTTGGTAGTATTGGATCTCCGAGCCTCCGTCGTCCTTCGGTGCTCGCCACTTTAGGTTGCAGCCGTTCTTCGTCACATTGTCTATTTTCAATGGACCCTCTGGCGGCGCTGGCACGTCCAGGACGTTTACAGTTAGCGTGGCGCTGTCTCTACCGTTCATATTCTTCGCTTCCAAGGTGTAGACTCCGGAATCGGAGCGTTTCGCTTCGACCACGCGGACCTTGGTGTTGTAATCCTCGTTTATGATCTTGATGCGATCGTTGGCCACGATCACTGTCCCCTTCAACGACCATTCCTTGGTTGGAGGTGGTTCGCCGATAACTGGAACGTCGAAGTCGTAGAAGCCTCCCGCCTTCACCTTCACGTCCAGCATGTAGTTTCTGTCGATCTTTGGCGGAACTGGAAGCAAACGATTTTTCTGACAAATTCTCGACGACCTGTGGACACGGGAAGAAGCGAGAAGAAGGAAGAACTTACGATTCTTTGGTCGAGCCAAGTGGGATTTCGAGGCGTCCGAGGGTTCTCCAGGTCCAGCCTTGTTAACCGCCCTAACGCGGAACTCGTATTGCGTGCCCTCCACGAGATCGTTCACCTTTCCGCGATTCACATCGCCTTCAACTTCGGCACACTTTTCCCAAGCGGGACTGTATTTGTCTCGCTTCTCTATAATGTAGCCAGTGATGGGTGAACCGCCGTTCTCTTGCGGACGAGCCCATTCAAGTTCGACAAAGTCCGAGTCGTAGTCGCTGACAGTTGGCGTTCCCGGTTTTCCTGGTTCGTCTGAGACAAAACAAGATACTCATAAACGTAACATCAGAAGCCAATAGTGGGTAGACAGAAGTCGGTAAAAGGCCGTGTTTACTCACCGAACGGATTCTTCGCCTCGACGCTCTGCATTGCCGTGAGCGGTTCCGACTTTCCTTGCTTGTTGACCGCGCGGACGCGGAACTTGTATTTGTGTCCCGGAGTGAGACCTTCCACCTGGAGGGACGTCTCGGGACCGTCGGTTTCTCCCGCTGGCACCCATCGGCCAGTAGTTTCATCCATCTTCTCAACAACGTACTTGTCGATCGGCTGGCCACCGTCGTCTTCCGGTGGCTTCCACGTCAGCTTGCACCCTTCCGCGTGCACGTCGGAAGCTCTGAGCGGTCCCTCAGGCGGACTGGGTCTGTCCAGGACGGTCACTTTCACCGTCGCCTCGTCCATACCGTTTATGTTCTCGGCGGTGATCGTGTATTTGCCGGATTCCGCTCTGCTAGCCATTCTGACGCTGAGGGTGGTGTTGTAGTCCACATGCTTCACCTTCACACGATCCGTGGAGCGAACCTCCCGTTTGCCCAACATCCATTTCGTTGTCGGCGCTGGCTCACCGGAAACCTTCACGTCGAAGCTAAAGTTCTGACCAGCTTTGATTCTGACCTCCACCAGATTCGTGCGATCGATCTTGGGCGCCTGGTTTCGCGGCTTGGCAACGATCGTTGGCGTTGCGTCCGAAGGTTCGCCAGGGCCGGCTTTGTTTACCGCTCGTACGCGGAACTCGTACGGCTGTCCCTCTATCAAGTCGGGCACAGTGGCCGTAATCTCGCCCGCGGGCACTTCCACGGCCTTCTCCCATTCGCCGTATTTGTCCTTCTTCTCGATGATGTATCCAGTGATGGGGGATCCGCCATCGTTCGCGGGTGGAGTCCAAATGAGGTCCACGTGGTCCTTGTCCCAGTCGGTGACGCGGACATCGCTCGGCTTGCCGGGTTCGTCTGGAATCGTGAAAACGCATGCGTTCTCCTATTTCTTACATTTCTTATCTTTTTTATTCGTCCACTCACCGTACGGATTCTTGGCTAGGATAGCTTGCTCCGCCTCCAAGGGTTTCGACTCTCCTTCGGCATTGACGGCGGTGACGCGGAAGAGATACTCTTTGCCCGGTGTCAATCCCGTCACCTCCAAACCTGTTGCGAGAAGAGTGAACCAATTCGTTTGACTGATTTACGTTAAACATTGCTTGCGGCAGAGACTCGACTTACTAGGGTCGGTGGATCGACCGCAAGGTATCCAGCAGCCGGTTTCCGGATCCATTTTGTCCACCTGATAGTACTCGATCGGGGTACCGCCGTCGTCCTTCGGCCTCTTCCATTTCAGCTTGCATCCCTCTTTGTGAACGTCCGTCACCTGGAGCGGTCCTTCCGGTGGCATTGGTTTGTCGGTGACGGTGACTTGTATCGTAACAGAGTCCCTTCCGGACGAGTTGGTGGCCGTGACCGTGTAATCGCCGCTATCGTCGCGGGACACGGGACGTATGCTGAACTTGGTGCTGCTGTCGGAATTGTCGATCTGCACCTTTCGATCCGAGTGCAGGGGGATAGCGCCGTATCGCCACTCGATGTGCGGTGCTGGCTCGCCGATTACATTAGCGTCGAACCTCAGCAACGAACCGGCCGACAGCGTGACATCCCGCAGATTGCGCCGATCGATCTTGGGTGCCACTGAAGGGAACGAGATTTATAAGCGATCGATCAGATAGGTGCCAAAATTTTCATTCGATTATTTATAACGCGTCGTACGCGGAATATTTGCGGCGAGGATACGCGCTTTTTTTTTCGTGTCAGGGATGCGACGGGATTTATTTACTAGAAATTGGCCCGATGCCAATTATCTTGGAAACGTATCGCAACACTTACAGAACCGCGGCTTAGCGGTGAACGTTTTGCTGGTATCACCAGGCTCCGATTGCCCGGCCTTGTTCACAGCTATCACGCGGAACACGTAGTCGTTGCCCTCGATCAGGCCATGAACCAGACCCTTCGTGGTTGGCGTCTCAATCTCCAAAGCCTTCTCCCACATTGTGCTGTACTTGTCTTTCTTTTCGATAATGTATCCAGTGATTGGTGATCCACCGTCGCTAACGGGTTCCTTCCAGCTAAGTTCAACCTGGTTGGCGGTCCAATCGACTGGTTCCGGTGCTCCCGGAGCACTTGGGACGGCTGAAGAAATTGATTTACTAGTTATTACCGAAGCTGCGTTCATAATATGTACATATATGTACATATCTATGTATACAATACTATGCATGTATACGTCGATTATGGACTCACTGAATGGATCCTTGGCTACGATGGAGCTAAAGGTCTCCAGCGGTTCCGACTCTCCTTCCTTGTTCAGCGCTTTCACCCTGAACTTGTACTCGTGTCCAGGTGTCAGACCTTCCACCTTCATCTCTGGCCCCGTGGTCTTGCCGACCGGCAGCCAAACGCCGGTGTCCGGATCGAACTTCTCCACGAGGTACGCCTCGATGGGTTCGCCTCCGTCGTCCTTTGGTTTCTTCCACTTGAGCGTGCATCCCTCTTTGTGGATGTCAGACACTTCCAGCGGACCTTCAGGCTTGCCAGGTTTCGCTGCAAAATGAATGGTGACGATGCGGAAATTTGTTTGGTTAAAAGCGGCAGATTTATTTTATATTAGCGAGAGAGGACGCGGCTTACAGACAACGGTGACTTCGACTTCGGCGGTGTCGGATCCGTACTGATTCACAGCCGTGATCTTATAAATGCCGCTGTCCTTCCTTTCGGGCTTGTCGTTGAAGAACTTGCTGTTGTACGGGACATTTTGGATTCTGCGGAACGTCGTCTGCTGAATGCTCTTATTATTGATGACCCACGTGACGTCTGGCGGAGGTTCTCCAATGATTTTCACGTCAAAGTGGAACCTTTCGTTCTCGCGTACGGTAACGTCACGCAGATTCTTGCGGTCGATCTTTGGCGCAACTGTGGAGAAACCGAAAGAATCAGATTACCGCTGGGGAAAGATCGAATCGATATTTAAGGCGTAGGGGTCTTACGTCGTCGACTCTTGGCCATAATGGGCTTGCTGGTGTCTGATGGTTCACCAGGGCCAGCGGCGTTGACGGCTTTCACGCGGAACTCGTACTCGACACCCTCGTCGAGATTGTCCACGCGCCCCTTGCAGTCGGGTCCAGTCTCGCAAGCCTTTATCCATCGCGGACTGTCTTTCTCGCGCTTCTCGATTATGTAGCCGGTGATTGGAGATCCACCATCGTTCAATGGTGGAGTCCATCTTAGGTCTATGTGATCCTTGTCCCAGTCGGTTGCCTCTGGGCGACCAGGTGCTCCTGGCTCGTCTGGAAAACGAATATTGTTATTTCTACTTGAAGCTATTCGTGTCGACTGTAGAAAAAGTCCAACACTCACCGAACGGATTCTTGGCTACGATTCCGTGTTCCGTTTCCAGAGGCTCCGATTCGCCCTCCGCGTTCACAGCAGCAACACGGAATTTATATTCCTGTCCAGGTACTAGATTCTCCACGACCATGGTGGGCTCCTTGGTGCGTCCCACAGGAATCCATCGTCCAGTCTCGGTGTCCATTTTCTCGACCACATAATGATCGAGTGGCGTGCCACCGTCGTCCGCTGGCGGATTCCATTTCAACGTGCATCCCTCTTTATGCACGTCGGATACCTTCAGAGGACCTTCCGGTTTGCTGGGCTTGTCCATAACTAGAATTTCAATGGACGCTTCGTCCTTTCCAGAACTGTTCTCCGCCTTCAGCGTCAAAGTGCCGCAGTGAGCTCTGCTGGCGGACGACACCAAGAACTTTGTTCTATAATCATCCAACTCGATTGTCAAAACACCAGCGGATTCCTGCTTGGCTTTGTTCAGGTACCACGTTTTCGTTGGCGGTGGCTCGCCGGTAACCTTTACGTCCAAGCGTATGTGAGCGCCAGCTTTGATCGTGAGATCCTTTAGGTTCGTGCGATCGATCTTGGGCGCGGCGTAACGGTCCTTAGCGACCATGCTGTCGCTCGGTTCGCTGGCCTTGCTTTGACCACCTTTGTTCACCGCTTTCACGCGGAACTGATACTTTTGACCTTCCACGAGATCCTCCACCCTGGCTTCCGTTTTGTTTCCAGGGACTTCCGCCGCCTTGTGCCACTTTCCGTATTGATCTTTCTTCTCGATGATGTACTTCTCGATCGGCGCTCCCCCATCTTTCTTTGGCGCTTTCCATTTGAGGTCCGCGTGGTGCTTGGACCAGTCCTTGATGTCCGGTTTGCCGGGAGCGTCCGGTTCGGCTGAAATTTCCAAAGGGAAATTAGATTCATATAGTGTAGGGAAAACGGATTATACTCACTGTAAGGATTCTTCGCCGTCGTTGGAATAGCCGTCTCCAATGGTTCCGATTCGCCCTCGGAATTGACAGCCTTCACTCGGAACATGTAGTCCTTGCCCTCGTTCAGTCCGGTAACATCGGCTTCCGGCGTGTTGCTCGTGGCACACGGTACCCATCTTCCGGTGTCCACATCCATCCTTTCGATCACGTAATGATCCACTGGCTCGCCACCATCGTCGTCGGGCTTGTTCCACTGCAGTTTGCATCCCTCTGCGGTCACGTTCGACACCTCGAGCGGTCCCTTTGGTTTTCCAGGTTTGCTCAGTACCTATAAGAAAGACATTATTTAGTATAAATTGGTTGGGCCATGTAATTCTTGCAGTCGAAATGCATTTAGAATTCGGTATTCCAAGACACCTACCTGGATTTCAACGTCTACTTGGTCGGTACCGCTGTCGTTTCTCGCAATTACCGTATAAGTGGCCGCGTCGCACCTTTGCACTTTGCTCATGACGAAGGTCGTATGATAGTCCTCGTTCTCGATCTTCAGACGGTCCATACTCTTCAGCACGGCATCCTTCAGTTTCCAAGTGACGAGTGGCGGAGGTTCACCTTGAATGTCTGCCTCGATTCGCAGCAGCTGGCCCACTCTCATCACCTTCTTCTGTAGGTTCTTGCGATCGATGCGCGGTGCCACTTGACGAGAAAACATATAATTAATTAGTATCGGGGGAAGTTGAGAGGAAAGGCGAGAAATATGTTTGCTTACAGAATCGCGGTTTGGCCACAACGCTCTTGGAGGTGTCGCTAGGTTCACCGGGTCCAGCTCTGTTTACCGCGACTACTCTGAACTCGTACTCGTGGCCCGGCTCGATGCCATCGGTCACTTTGGCGACGGTACGATCGCCGTTGACCTTCGCGACATCGATCCACTGCCTTCCCTCTTTGTCCCTCATCTGCACGATATACTTTTCGATAGGAGCACCGCCGTCGTCCCTGGGCGGACTCCATTCGAGATCCACAAAGTCCTTGTCCCAGTTCTTTATCTCCGGACGTCCCGGTTTGCCGGGCTCGTCGAACGGATTCTTGGCTATGATCGATTTGTCCGCCTCCAAATCGTCCGATTCACCTTCCCGGTTCACCGCCTTCACACGGAACTTGTAAGGCTTGCCTTCCTGAAGTCCGGTTATAGTGGCCTCCGGTTCCGTGGACTTTGCGCACGGGATCCATTGTCCGGTGAGTGGATCGAGCTTCTCGATCTCGTAGTACTCGATCGGCACACCGCCGTCGTCGTCCGGCTTGTCCCATTTCAATTTGCAGCCGTGTTTGTTGACGTCGGATATCTCCAGGGGACCCTAACGAAAGATCGCGTCGATATAGCAGAAAATGTATAGGAATTCATTTCTTATATTGGGTCATCGAAGGGTAGAAGATTGTACCTTTGGTTTGCTCGGTTTGCCGATCACCGTTATCTCGACATCGGCCGTGTCCTCGCCCACCTCGTTTCTCGCTTTGATCACGTACCTTCCAGTGTGAGTGCGTTTAGTCTTCAGTATGAAGAACTTGGTATTGTAATCGATATTATCGATACGTATGGTATCGTCGGAGGCGAGCTCCTTGTCCTTGAGGAACCAGCTAACTGCTGGCGGTGGTTCACCGATAATGTTCACGTCCAAGGTAACCGTGAGGCCAACCTTCACGGTTATCGGTTGCAGGTTGGTGCGATCGATGAATGGTTTCACTGAAACAAAAGTTCAACCATGTTCAATTACGAATGATCTTTCTGGAGAAAAATCAAGCATTTTCGAGTGAAATAATACACTTACACCACCGAGCCTTGGCAGTGTGAGGATTGGTAGCCTCGCTTGGTTCACCAGGACCGGCTTTGTTCACAGCACGAACTCTGAACTGATATTGGTTACCCTCTTCCAGCCGGTTCACGGTTCCCGTGCAAATCGGTCCATCGATCTCGGCCGCCTTCACGAAGGCAGTGGCAAATTTGTCCTTCATTTCGATTATGTAGCCGGTAATGGGCGCACCGCCGTCTCGTATCGGTGGTTCCCATTTAAGTTTGACCATGTTCTCGGCCCAATCGACGATCTCTGGGAGACCAGGCGCGGCGGGGACATCTGAAAGCAAAATCCAAAGTGCAGAATCTCCGGCGGAAGGCAGTTTTTCAGGGTAAAAAATGATTCACCGACCGTAAGGATTCTTGGCAACGATAGCCGCGTCTGTCTGCAAAGGCTCCGACTCTCCCTCCTCGTTCACAGCCTTCACACGGAACTCGTACTTTTTACCAGGTTCCAAGCCGGTGATCGTGTGTTCCGTTTTGGCCGGGTCGACGATTCCAGCCGGAACCCATCGGCCCGTAGTCAAGTCCATCTTCTCCACCAAGTAGCTGGACAAAGGAAGGCCACCGTCGTCCTTCGGTTTGCTCCACTTCAATTTGCATCCCTCCTTGTGTACGTCCGTCACTTCCAATGGACCCTCGGGCTTTCCCGGCTTGTCCAGGATGATGATTTCAACGTCAGCTTCGTCCTGACCGGACTCGTTAACGGCACGGATAGTGTACTTGCCGCTGAGTTTTCGACTGGTGTTTGTCAGATGAATCTTCGTCAGGTAATCCTCGTTGTCGATTTTAACGTTGGCGCCGGTCTGCAGATCCGCGCCACCAAACTTCCACGTGACGGTTGGAGGCGGCTCACCCTCGATATCGACTTCCAGTTTCACCATTTGACCTGCTCGGACTTTAATTGTCTGCAGCTTCTCCCGATTGATGCGCGGTTTCAAGTGTCTCGCCTTTGCGACGTGCGGCTTCGTTGGATCGCTAGGATCAGATGGACCGGCCTTGTTCACCGCGCGCACACGGAACTGATAGACGGATCCTTTCTTAAGTCCAGTAACTCGTCCTTTAGGCTGTGGGGACTCGGTCACAACGACTTCTTGCCAGTTCGGCGATGGTTTCTCTTTCATTTCGATGATGTAACCGGTAATAGGCGCACCACCGTTGTCTTTCGGTGGCTCCCATTTCAGGTCGACGCGGTCCACGTCCCAGTCATCGAACTCTGGTATACCAGGCTTGCTGGTCACGTCTGAAAGTGTTTATTCAAATTGATATTCGAGATTCATAGAAATTCGAATGCACTCTAAAAACAATGCATATGCATTACCGTAAGGATTCTTTGCAACAGTCGTGCCATCGGTGACCAGTGGTTCCGATTCACCTTCCTCGTTCAGTGCTTTCACTCTGAACTCGTATTCGTGGCCTTCTTGAAGACCCTTTACGTCCATTTCGGTATCCGAGGTGCGACCAACCGGTATCCATCTTCCCGTGGATTTGTCGAGCTTCTCCACTAGGTAACCGGTCACGGGTTTGCCACCGTCGTCCTCCGGCTTGCCCCACTTGAGCTTGCATCCGTTCTTCGTGACGTCCGACACTTTCAGAGGACCCTTTGGTTTTCCAGGCGCCGCTGTTAATAAATATAGACTCATTAGACAAATAAACGCTATCGAAAGGTAACGATCGTTCGAAGCTTTTCGTCTTCAAACTTACAGAGGACAATAACTTCGACCTCGGCCTCGTCCTCGCCATGAGGGTTCACCGCCTTTATCTTCCATACTCCGGTGTTCTTGCGCACGCAATCGGTAATGCTGAGCTTCGAGTTGTAATCGATGTTGACGATTTCAATATTCTCGCCGCTGGTAACGGCTTGATTGGCGTGGTACCATGTGATTTCTGGGGGTGGTTCTCCGCGAACGTCCACGTCGTACTTAATCATCTTACCAGCCCTCACGGTAATGGGCTTCAAGTTTGTGCGATCGATTCTGGGTTTCACTGAGAACCGACAGAGAAAGGTTACACGAATGGAGAATAGCTTCTGCAAGGGGAAATATTCTGAAGAAATACTCACGAGCTTTGTGTTTGCATATCTGCATCTTGGAGGCGTCCGATGGTGGCGACGGTCCGGCTTTGTTCACTGCGACCACCCTGAATTGGTATTCGCCTCGCTCCTTCAAATCGGCCACCTTGGCTTCCAGCTGATTACCTGGCACTTCCATCGCTTTCTCCCAATCCGGCTTGTAACGATCTTTCTTCTCGATCAGGTACTTCTCGATCGGCGCACCACCGTCAAAGTCCGGAGCGGTCCACTTTAAGCTAACAGACTCGTTGTCGTAATCCGTAATCTCCGGTGTTCCAGGCTTGTGAGGCTCGTCGTATGGATTCTTGGCGATGATTCCGCGCTCGCTCTCGAGCGGCTCGGAGTCACCCTCGTCGTTGACCGCTGTGACGCGGAACTTGTACTCGCTGCCCGGATTCAAACCGGTCACCTCGAATTCCGTGAGAGGCGAATTTCCAGGGATCTTTCCCACTCTGACCCATTTGCCGGTCTTCGTGTCCATCTTCTCGATCTCGTATTCCTTGATCGGCACGCCGCCGTCGTCCTCCGGTTTCTCCCATTTCACCTTGGCCGAAGTGGCGGTGACGTCCGTCACCTCCAGCGGTCCTTTCGGTGGACTCGGTTTGCCGAGAACCGTAAGCTCCACGGTCTCCTCGTCCTTTCCGTTAACGTTCTCCGCAACGAGGGTGTACTTGCCGGTGTCCTTGCGCATTGCGTTAACAATCGTAAAATCCGTGTGATAATCAACATTGTCTATCTTGATGCGTTCGGTATTGGTCAGAGGAATATTGTCCCTCCAGATCCATTTAGCCTCTGGAGGTGGCTCCCCGGTGATGTCGACGGACCATTTGTGCGTGCGTCCAGCCTTGATGATTATGGATTTGAAATTGGTCCTGTCGATCCTCGGTTTCAGGTTCTTGTGCTTGCACAGATGATTGTCCGTGGGCTCGCTAGGCTCACCAGGACCTGCTTTGTTATGCGCCCGAACACGGAACTGATAGACCATTTTCTCTTTCAAACCCTCGACCTTTCCTTCGGGGTTGGCATCGGTGGTCTTTGCCACTTCGACCCAATCGACCGCGAATTTGTCTTTCATCTCGATGGTGTAGTGAGTGATCGGCCTACCGCCGTCCGACTCCGGTTTCTTCCACTTGAGGGACACGCTGACGTTGTCGTAGTCAAAGATTTCTGGTTTGCCAGGTTTGCCGGGCTCGTCGTAAGGATTCTT
Source organism: Holcopasites calliopsidis (assembly GCA_023838395.1). Lineage (NCBI taxonomy): Eukaryota > Metazoa > Arthropoda > Insecta > Hymenoptera > Apidae > Holcopasites > Holcopasites calliopsidis. The sequence continues at coordinate 6,432,723 of JALHAQ010000005.1, read as the reverse complement.
GGCGAGGATGGCCTCGTCCACCTCGAGGGGTTCGGACTCGCCCTCCTTATTCACCGCCTTTACACGGAACTTGTACTTCTTCTTCGGTGTCAAGCCGCTGAAAGTGAAGTCATCTTCGTTGGGACCAACTTCTCCGGCAGGGATCCACCGTCCAGTATCCATGTCCATTTTTTCCAAAACGTATCCGGTAATTTCGGTACCGCCGTCGTCTTCCGGTTTCTGCCATTTCACCTTCACGTGGTTGGCACGGACTTCTTCCACCTTCAGCGGACCGGTTGGTTTCGAAGGTTTGTCGAGAACGACAACGTCTGCGACGCTCTCGCAGGTTCCCGAGCTGTTTGACAGCACCAGCTTGTATTTACCTGAATCGGGCCTGGTCGTTTTCCTAACTGTAAGCACCGTGTTCCTTTCGTATTTATCGATGGTGATCCTCTCCGCGGCATCCTGAACGAGTTCCTTCTGGCCGAGGAACCACTGCACTTCCGGCTCGGGTTCACCCGCGTACTTGATATCGTACTTGATAACTTGACCCTTCTTCACGATAAGGTTCGTCAGACCGTCGCCAACGATGTACGGTTTAACGAATCGACACTTGGCTATGATCGGCTTCGTGGCGTCCGACGGTTCACCGGGACCAGCTTTGTTCACCGCCCGGATTCTGAATTCGTATTGGGTGCCCTCCTTCAGACCGTCGATAGTCGCCTCCGTGACGTTGCCCTCGATTTCCTTGCCCTTTACCCATTCCTTGCCGAACTTCTCTTTGTACTCGATCACGTAACCGGTGATCGGTGCTCCGCCATCGTTCTCCGGCTTGGTCCACTTCAGGTCAGCGTGATCCTTGTCCCAGTCGGTGACCTCCACGTCCGTAGGCTTACCCGGCTCGTCCCATGGATCTTTGGCGAGCACCGGTTTCGCGAACATCGCGGGCTCGCTAGAGCCCAGCTTGTTCACCGCTCGTATACGAAACTTGTACTCCTTCTTCGGGACGAGATCCTGAACCTTGTAGACGCATTTCTCGCCGGGTTGGACCTCGCCGACGTTGTCCCACTGCGACTTCAAGCTCAGATCCAGACGTTCGATCACGTATTTCGTGATGGGCGATCCGCCGTCGTCCTTGGACGGCTTGAAGGACACCACGCAGGAGTCTTGGAAGATCTCGTTAACGTCGACGTCCGTGGGCGCTGATGGTACGTCTTGCATATTAATATTCACATCCTTAACCTCCTCTCCCTGATTATTGCCTATCTTCACTTGATAGACACCGGACTGGTCCCTCGATGGCTTTTTAATCTTGAACGTAATCTTGTCTTCGCCGACAACCACCTCGACGTCCTTCAATGGCAAAGGCTTGCCGTCTTTCATCAATTTCGCTTCCACCTGGCTCTGTTTCGTTCCCTCGATCTTGAACGGAACAGTGAACACCAGCGGCGCGTTGCAAGGACCTTCGACCTTGTCAGGCACCTCGACGATAGGTTTGCTCTCGCCCTTCTTCACAGTGAGCTTGCAGCTGCTCGTCAATTGACCGCTCTCGCAACTAATCTCACCGTCGTCGCTCATTTCTAGCTTGTTGAACACCAACTGGTGCTTTCCTCCGCCCAAGTTTTTCACCTCGATTCTCTCGCTTGGCTCGATCGGCTTGCCATTGAAGAGGAACACCGCGGGAGCAGTCTGATCCTGCAGCTCCACGTCGAGCACCAGTTTCTCCCTCTCTATGGCCACTGTGTCCTTTAGCTTCTTGTTGAAACGATTCGCGTCTAAACATTTCAATTCCCTCTCTTTAGTTAACCAGCACTTGTTTTTTTAGCAAATAGATTGAATTTGATGAATCTTACAGTTTATAACTATCTCGGCCTCTGTTTTGTCCGCGTTGCTCACGCACGAGTACATGCCAGCGTCCGTCACTTTCGAGTCTTTGATGATTAGCTTTCTCTTTCTACCATCTTCCTTGATCTGCACCCTATTACATGATAATCAATCAGCATCGAAAATCTCATTTGCCTTTCAATTAGTATTCCACGATTGTTAATGTTTCTTTACCTCTTGTCGGCTACGATCTCTTGGTCACCCTTGAACCATTTCACTTCGCCGGCAGCGTCATCCAGCTCGCACAGCAAAGTCAGTGTCTCCTTTTCGACCAGCTGCTGCGACTTTAGCACCTTGACGAATTTGTAAGGGTATTCTGCGGGGAAAAATTCAATACTTTCTCTAATATCTCTGCGGAATCGTACAAGGGATCATTTCAATAGAGCGAAACATCGTTCCAGGGTAAAACGTACCAACTACCGTCAGCACGGTTTCAGTCTTGTCCGTTTGTTTGTTAATCTTGCAAGTGTACTCGCCGCTGTCTTCGAGCGTAGCACTCTTTATGGTCAGCCGGCAAACTCCAGTCATATCTTTCGATATACTGTACGTATCACCATCCTAAAAATAGAATTCAAATATCAATCAATATTCCTTTATATGATTTCCATTGAAATGCTGGTGTTTCGAAGATGGATTCGATCGACCCACCTCCAACTTAGTCTTCCCCTTGTACCACGTAACTTGGGCGAGATTCGAGCTAACGGTACACTCCATGTAAACTTCGTGCTTCGTGTAGCCGCTGGATTTCTTCGAAAGCGGTTTGGTGAACGTATAAGTTGGATCCGGTTCTGTCACGGAAAAGAAAAGGTTACCGATGCATTCTAATTCAATTCGATCACAGCTTTCAGACATTACTTGAACTTTACTGACCTTCGACATTGAGGAAACCGGTGCTCGAGACACCTGAGATTTCAATGGTATACTTTCCAGTGTCCTCGACCTTAGGGTTCAGAATAATGAGTTGATAGCAATCCTCCTCGTTCTTGAATTTGTATTTCGATGAAGGGAATAGTTCCTGAAAGAATTGTCAATTATTGTAAGCTTGATCGTCTCGCTCTGGCAATTTAAAAATGGAAAATGCCTTTCCTTTGTCTTTTCCATGGCAGATAGTGCAAGTGCCTTATTTAATTAACTCGGGCACACGGTTTATGAGAGTAATTAGTAGCAACTTACGTCTTTCCTGAAGAACCATTTCGGTTTGCAGTTCGGTTTCGAGAAGTTTGCCTCAAAGACCACCTTCTTGTCTTTGCCCTCTTTGGCGTATTGATCCACCAGTGGCTTCAGGAAACTTTCCGGTTTCTGTGAAGACGAGAAAATTCATTAATCTATATCGTTAGTGCAAGTATTATCTTTGTCACATCTAAGAAAACCGCCACAGAACGGCAACGTTGCTAGGCATACAAGGAAGACGAAGAGTGAAAAGGCTATTCAAAAAGATTGACGGCACCAGAGAAAAATTCGGTGTGAAGCGTTTCATCCCTAAAAATCAAAAAATAGACTCGAAAAATTCCCTCAACGAAGACGAGGCGGTCGAAAAGCATCGATGTTGGAAAATCCGACCAAAAAATAACGGAGCGTGTGCGACAAAATCTTTATCGGAAAAAAGTTGGACACTGTATCGGTGTCGGGGAAAATGTAAAATTACGAATAAGTTAACCACGAGGGAGAAAGAGGGAGAGAGAGAGAGAGAGGGAAAGAGAACAATGAAGCTCGTGTAGCGAATAACTGAAGAATGCATTCTTAATGAACAAGTGAAAGAATAGATGAAGGAAAAAGAGAAATTTAAGGATACAGACGAAAAATTCCCAAAAGTCGTCTTGCTGACGTAGAAGCGACGTGTAGAGAAAGAAGGAATTCGCATTCTCATTAGAAATAGCGAGAGAGAGAGACAGCGAAAGAAGAAAGGATGGAAGAGAAAGAGAAAGGGAGAATAATAGAACAGTGAATAAACGTCGATATCACGCGAGATCACTGGTCAATCATATTTCAAGGTGTCGAGTAGTACGATCCAACCTCCGTCTTCGTGAAATGGTGCAGGGTCGGCCAGTCGGGGATTAATTCGGCGAGGGAGGGTCTACGGGATCCACTATTCTATAAAACAAGAAAAATCGTCCGGGATCATAGTTCTGTTTGCCTGCACAGCAATCTTCTTTGGCGTGGCTGGAGATAGGCGTACGTATACATATGTATACATGGAACGTGCGTACGTATACGGAAGATAATCGTCGAGTGTATTCTTTGCCATTCCGATAGAAATGGTCATTGGAATAATTAGTTGTATTATCCTAAGAAATTTCTTTACAAAACACGTGATGGGGATCTGTTTAATAATTGCAGAGCAGAAAGCGCAGACCAAAGCAGGTGCACAGGTCGCTACCAAGGGAAACAAAGCTACAGATCTCTTGGAAGAACTTTCTGTCGCGACAGTGTTTTTACAGTACTGCCCACTTTAGCGTTTGCAGTTAGGGGTTTATCCGGCCGTTTATCTGGGCTGGTGTATTCTGGGAATTCAGTCGCGTGAAAGGGTATGAATGTGATCCCGATTAAGTTGCACATTCATTTTCTCTCGGGGGGACACACGCTCGAAGCCTACGCCGGACCCCATTTGCCAAGAATCGGTGGGCTCAAAAGCGGACGCTCAAGCGGCCACTACTGTATTAAGCAATTTCCGCGAACCTTCTCCTTGACCCTTGTGGCTAGAATCGGCCAGTCGACGATTAGCTCCTGCAAACTTGGCCTGCGCTGAATGTCGAAGACGTCCTGCATGCCCGGCACGCACACACATACACATCTTCACGTTAATTTTACTGATGCCTTTCCGTTCTCGGATATGAAACGCCGGATGACCCTGATGGATCTACGTTTCTCATTATTAAGCTAATCTTCAAATCGAACCCATTTCGCCAACATTTAGAAAACAAAGACTATTGGTGATGGAAACGTGTTCTCATTCGCAACAGGGGTATCCGCGTTGAAAAACATTTAACATTTAGAGATAATGCTTGCTGCTGGGTCATACGCGTTCACTGACAAATAGACGAGCTCTCTGTTTCCACGAGAAGTTAACACTTTGCCGGCCGTACATTTATCGAACCGCCGTTACGCTTACGGTGATATTCGCGCAGTCGTTCGTAACATAAGTAGTTACAACATAATTCTTATTAAAACGGGCATTAAGATAACTGTTACAATTAAAACCAGGGTACCCTGTTCGTCAACTGTTCCTCCGCAACAATATGTTTATCTATACAAACGTCGAAATGAAGCATCACCGCTGGCGAAAAGAAGTCACGCGTACGTGACAACGGCCGGCAAAGTGTTAAGCATTGCATTATGTTGCTCTTTACTCATGCAATGGATGAAAATGACACTTTTATAGATTATAGATAATAGTGACAAGAGCAAAGTGACAGTGACTTCGTTGATCTTTGATTAATGAACAATTGTCCAATGATGATTACATGATTTTTCATAACACGATAGAGCATATCGAAGCTTTCGTCGATCATGCACAGCATTAGCTCTAAACTAACGTGTTTTGTAAATATATGAAGATTATATTTGGCGTGTGTTTTCGACAATTAGTGGGAAAGAGTCTGTCTGTCGTCAGCTTCCATGATTGAATCAACATATTGTAATTTTTAAAGGGAAATTTATCATTTCGTAATACTGTTACGGTAATACTTGGTAGGGATGGCTTCTTCCGCAATTTCTCCCATTGAAACAATTGCTTGCTTCTCAATTATTATTATTATTATTATTTTTGTTGGAAAGTTTGATTAGCAATGATGCTTTATTTATGTCGAGGTAGATGAAATTGCGGAAAACAGAAAGGTATATTGGTGGTATAGAGGATGCGTGTCTCATCGATGATGTCGTGTTGGAAGTGATCTAAGGGGGTTTTGGTGCCTGAAAACCTTGAGCCAGCTCCAGTTAGTTTCACCCTTCTTGTCTAGAGAAATTCGAAGGACCGCCTCACCCTCCGTCAAGACCACTATTTCCTCTCCGTCTTGATACCAGCTCCTTCCGTGCAGCTCGCTGTCGCGCAGCGACTACGAAGACAAACGATACCAGTGACACTGGATCTCATTTAACGAAAGATTGTGCCACGGTTTTCTATCCTTTCATCTACTTACCGAATGCGTCACAGTTACTGTTTAAACAATTTACACGAGTGGTATCTCGCGCGTTAAATAATTCTAGTATGCACATACAGCGTACCGAGCAAAACACGAACGAGATACACCGAACGACCATGCGTTCCAATGAAACAAACAGGCTCCTTTAAAGGGTACGAGAAGAAATTTGACAATTTAACCCTCCATCATAGCGTAATTATTACCCCTTCTGATTGTAAAAAATAGTCGTCGATCGTAAAATATTGTCCACGTACCTTTTCCACCTTCTTTAGAGCCGGCATAGGTTTCTCGACTTCCTTCAAGTCTACCTTCTCCTGTTCTTGCTCTTCTCTCGCCCATTTCTGGTACTTTCTCTTCTTCAGCATCGCCCGGAAGTCCATACCACTGGCGTCTGTAATGAAAATGACCGCGAGTGAAAAACATTGCCCGATCTCTACATAGCTGCGGATAATCCTCTCACGGCATACCGGAAACGTAGAGCTGCATCTCGGCAGAATCCTCGCCGTGGATGTTGCTCACGACGATCTTGTATGTACCCTCGTCGTTGGGCTTCGTCTTCCTCATGCAGAGGGTGATCGTATTGGTCTCAGTGTCCGTGAGGAACTTGAATCGGCCACCTTCGATGATCTCGGTGATTCCTTTGTAGAACTTGAAGGTCGGCGCGGGCGTACCCTCCACCCCGACCGTGAGATACGCCGTCGAGTCTGCGAAAGAAATCCATCGTTTCAAACAGATCCGCTTTCGTTTCGCCAATTGAATTTCAATTACCTTCGACGGCCGAATACGATTCCTGAACATCGACGATCTGAGGGGGTCCCGCTGGTCCGACATCTCGAAGCGGTGTGCTCGGCTGATTGATTTTATTCTCGAGGTCCGCCACGCTGGGTCTTCTGACGTCCGTGCTCGGACGACGACGCTGCATTCATTCAATCAATCGATATAGCCAACAGATATTACCGTTTCGTTCGTTTGTTCTTTTGTTTTATAAAAGCATTCGAAAAGGAAAGCGAAGAAGCGGGAACGACGATGTACAAGTCTCTCGCATACCTTACCTTTTTCGACTGAAATCGCGAAGCGAAAGACACGTTGCTTCGTCGTTCCACGCGGAATCATTTCGTGCTGTGCGACAGAGTGCGACTTGCGACAAGCATGCTTTAATCACCCACGTAGTTAATTCACATCGTTAATATTGAGCATCAAGTTGCCAAGTGTTATCCACGGTGGTAAATAAATTGGAGACACAAAACGAGGTCAGTTTACACTGCTTCCCGAATCTCCGCTAAGGAGGTGGCAACAAAAAAATATGTTTCTGACCACGTTCGAGTGTTCCAAACAATTGCCTACACTTGTTAGCCGTATTACATCGCCAAAGACTCTCTTCAGTAGATTCAGAGAAACTGAACTTAATCGTTCAAAATACAATTTTTATCGAGAAACGCTTTACGAAAGAGACTCTTTGAGCATGAATAGCCAAAGGAGGGGTGCTACATAAGAATATGGCGTATGCCCATCCACCCTTAACACTGTACTTCGCATGGAGAACGACAAAAGAGAGGGCATTAATTTGATAAGGGCAAAGAAAGCCAGGGTGGCCCATATCTTAGAAACAGGGAGCGAACGAGGGATACGCATAAGCGTAAGGATACGCATATGGGTTTGCAGTTACACCGAAGGGATGTTTCGCTTGGACGATGCCGAATGCTTCAACAATTCGGCCCTTGTCACAAGCTGATCAGTCACAGGGTTAAACCTAGCGCTACGAGATTAAGTGTCTTACAATTAATACGAACAATTGTACATATATGTAGAAAAACATTGAGGAACTGCCGTCTGACGCGTCGATCGATAGTACTTCAGTCATTCAATTCTTTGCGCAATTCAAGTTAAACAATTTACGACGCGCGCAAACAAAAAGTAAGCTTTTTCATTGCTATTGCACAAGCTGTCGTTAAATTAACTTTGATTCAACTGCAAATCTTTTATTTGCATTACGCGTCCACCTATTTGATAAGTATTTTATTGGAAGATGCGTGACGCTCGTGGAATTTCTCGTTGTTAGACACAATTGCGACAGAAGGCATGATTAACGGACATAAAAAACAATCGAAGGGATGGGTAGTCGAAAGGAAAAACAGAGAGAGAGAGAGAGAGAGAGAGATAATTGACAATCGATACCACGATCCAAATAAAAAATAAAACACACAAGAATATTATTCACGATCGACGTTCAACTATGACCAAGGTACTTCGAAGGAAGAAATTACCGTTGGACCTATGATTAACACGCGTTTCTGCCGACACATGGTTCTTATCGCTTTTCTTTAAACACGTAAGACTCGTTTTTAATGTACACATACAATGAGGTTCGAATCAGGCCGTGGCAGTATCGAATTCGCAAAATCGTCCGATTTAAAGCTGGCATCATAGCCGGGCGTCTAACTAAATTCTGTTCATACCACCAGGACCTGCTCGACGACGAACGAAAGGCAACATACTACTTTAACCACGAACAATGATACATACATAAACCGGTACAGAAAAAACGTGAACAAAAATTAATCTGCGAAATGTCAAACACTAACTAACAGTGAGCTGGACAATTCTTACCATTAGCTAATTTCTACTTTCTCAATACATACATCTAGTATTCGCTCGAATTAAAGCAAACGTCTATAGTAGCGACGGAACGTTTCCACTGCGAATAGTCTGTGTTTGATCGACGAAAAGATTCAATAATTGGAAAGGAACAATAAGAAAATGTCGTCGATCAGACACGAGAGCTTGGTTGCTCGCCATGAAACGTTCGAAAGCTCGTTGAGCAAAGTATGTACAGACGCGCGGTGCGAACAATTGTTTGACACGCATGAAGAGTAGAAAAAAAGTAACGCGACGACAAGTGGAGAAAACAGTAATATCGGCTAACCTCTTTCCCCTGAAGTTCACCAGGACGGCCGGACTTATTCTGTACGTGGCGCGTGAAAAATGAAAAAAAGTAGATAGAATAACAAAAAAACACTGAAAAAAATCAGAGGGCAAAGAGAAAATGTTCTTAAAGAGATTGATATGGGTATTGCCAGTGTACTCTCTCGAGCGCTTAATCGGGCCACGTAGCGGTAGAAATAGCGGGGAGCAGTAGTAGCGGCGGTAGCTCCAAAAAATTTCACTAAAAAAAGTTTGCGCAGTCGCTTAGAATTAATTATTATCGGCGTTCCATGGAGACGTGCGGCCTTTCTGCGCCTTTTTCCTTGCTGTATCTAGGAGTTCAACATTCTCTGCTTGCTGTTTTTAGTTTTAGTTTATCGCTGTTAAACTGCTCTTTCGTGGGATTCCGTTACGAATTATTCTTCTTGGCAGGGGCGGTTGAGGAAAAAATAGATGTATCCAAAAAAAAAGAAAATGTAAAAGTAGTGGGTGAAAAATTGTGAACGAACAGGCGAGAAACGTATACATATATGTATAGAGAAACGTTTTGGCAGGTGGTTGGTATTCGGGCGAACGGTAAGCTTTGTGTTATAGCGAACACAAGTCTCACCTTAGGATCTAACACCTCGCCGGGTCGTAACCTTCCCAACTGCAAAAAATTATACAGGCCAGAGTGAGCATTTTCCGAGTGTGGTAACAAATTAGTTTCGCAAAGTATCTGGACGGTTCTTTTGCTAGCGCGATAGAAAAGTCCCGATGGGGTGAGGAGCCATAGTAACAAATATCCGAAACCCCGCATCGCGCCAAGACTAAAAAGTGGAGGGATTTTGCAAAAGATTAGAACAGGAGAAATTGAGGTGCAAAGAGACTCGTAATGGTGCACTCGAGGCAGACGGCCCACTATCCAAATTATTCGCTGTGCAATTTTCCGCTGATAAAAGTGGCCAATAAACGTTCGCGACTTTCTCGTGCCTTCGCGATCTCAATAAGGGCAGCGATCACGTTTCCGAGTATTGCTCGTGATGCTTCGATCGGGAAGGCAATCAGAGAGGGAATCGGTCGCATTTATCCGCAGCGTGTCAAACGAATTATAACGATAAAATAGCAGCTGGGTCGTGGGCGCGTTTAATTAATCGTCGGCAAGGTATTGAATGTACAGCAGCATAAGTCAAAGTCGTCCTTCGCGCAAATTGATAGTTTTATCCGACCGTTGGCAGAAGGTAACAAGTGTTTGAGCTGCATATGTAAAACGCATTCCTACTATGAGTAACGATATACACGCGTACGTGTATGTACGGACGTCAGTGGTATCTTTGAAAGTAAAACCGAGATTCGCATGCCGTGGATGTTTGTCGCTTGTCTTTAGGCATTTGTTAACGGCGATACCTGTCCCTTCGGGACAATGTTTGCCAAAATGTAATCTACGAGCCGCGATCTATGCCAGAGAGAATTCGAAACCTTATACGCTAATGATTTAAGATCGCTCGAGTGTCCCCCTTCGCGCCAGACACGCCTTGGATATTTCTTTCGTTGTTGCTGCTGGTAACATCGGATACCATTGTTACTGTGCTGCTTTGGTTCTCGTTCTTGTTATGATTATTATTATCACCACCATTCTTTCGATTAACGGTATTAATATTAAGTTCAATTAAATCGTGGTATAAAATTATTGAATACAAAATGCACAGGGACTCGTTTCGCAACAGATCCGTGCCGGGTGCAATGGTGCTTTGGTGCAATGGTGCATACGGTGCATGTTTCCACGTCAATAATGATAAAACCTTCGAAACATTGTTCGATCGATGGAACCTCTGTTCGAGGCAATGATCTCGCAGCCAATCGACGTCCACAGTTTCAAATCAGACTATTCGATAAAAAATGCAAAATATAAAAGTCATGTTCAAATAAGAAGTGGACGGCTTTGGGGTTGCAAGATCATACGGTGCGATTCCTGTGAGTAAACGGCAAGTGAAAAAGAGAAGTGGTTGCGGTGAGTAGGCAGGATTTGAACGAGGAGACTCTGTACACCCCTATTCGCATATGTAAGTAACCGCACATTTATCATTATGCAGCCTTATTACTTGAATATAAGTAACTCTTATAGAAAGTCAAGGGAGAAAATTGTATTCATGCTCTAATAAACATTTTCCCAAAAGGCAATAATAAGCTTTCTACGACCCATTGACAGGGGTGTATATGTATAATATAATTATATGTGTGCCCTGTCTCTTCGTTCATCGTCCTAAATATAGTATACGTATGGGTGTTTGTGTGAAGGAAAAAGAATAACGTGCGAGTAAAAGAACAAGTGAGAGTGAAACAAGTGCAGTGGTAGTTGAATAATAAGGTTTCAGACGAGGCATTCGCTGTTCCATTTTCAGTGATTGTTCTCACCTTGCGCTCGTCCACCACCTCGCCTGGTCGCAGCTTTCTATTCTCCTATGAACCAAACCGTCCTTTACTAATCTGTGCATTCGTTTCGAAAGTCGCTGGACGTACACGCCTTACATCAGCATTTCGCCTCGCAACGAGAGCGACTCTTTCCTTCGCTTTCGTTCTACCTAAGATCGGTATCACCCTCTCCGCCGTTCGGTTCTCGCGCGGTACACCGAGCGAAGAAGGGGGCGAAACGTGGCAGAGTGGCCAAAGCGGCAGACGAAGAAAGGTTTTGGTGGAGGGGTTTTATCAGAAGCTGGGCTGCTTGGACGATTCACGAATAGGGGATGTTGTAACTAGCTTTGCTGACACTAACATCAACGTGCATACCCGACACGTCGCGTAATTAACGCGATACTGGAAGGGAAAAGCGTGTCGGGTGTTCACGCGATCATCTAGCGCTAACAATGATAAGACTATCACGTTTGGGATCAGCAAAATCATCGACGTTGCTACGAAACTCAAAGAAAAGAGGAAAAAAAAAACTTCAACAAATCTTGGGCTGACCACGCCTTTATCTAGATCTCTGTATACGCGCTAATTTCTACGGGGCACAGCTTGATTGCCGTGCTTCCTCGCGATTGCTCTCGGTCTCGAAATACTTGTGCGCAATGTCGAGATAACGAGCTACTAATTAACAAGCAGCAGCTTCCTTCCATAGTCGGAGGAAGCAAATTTCAACTAATCAGAAATGCAACATTTGAGAGCGAGAGTAATCCGCGAGTGTCTCGCTCGAAGCGTTCGCCGATTCGCTCACGTCAAAGTGTTATTCTCAGTAGCCGACCGTAGCACAGGCCAGCCGCGACTCTATTACTCATGCATGGCCAGGCTGCTTTGAAAGGTTGTCCGTCGTCGTTTATGATGTATCGGCGATTTCAGCTTTTGGACACGCCCCATCGACGCCCGCGTATCAAAAATTGCTAATGAGTAATTGCACGAAAATAGGGGCGAACGCGTTTATTTTTGGGAAGGTATTAGACATCGCGGACTATTAGGAACATTGCTTGGCAATCTGACAAAGAGACCTTGATTAGCGAATTTCCCGATAAAGTTCGTTACTAATCCAAACGGTCTCTTTCATCACCTAGGCCTAACTTTTCTTCGAGCAAATCGCTTTACGCTTCGAGCTGGCAGAGCTGCAACGGCCATCGTTTGACAGTAACGAGAAATAATGAAGGGATCATCATTTTCTTTTCATATACATGACAAATGTAAAAGAATGAATTTGAATGGTCGCGAGGTTCGCCTTTGCAGCCCCTTATGCCATCTCCAAAAATCTGGTTGATATACCTGTGGGTATAATGCACCGTAACATACCTCGTCACTGATAATCAAACTGGGTCTGCGACCCAATTCCTCCGGCGGTATCAAGGAGCCTCGTCGACTGGTCGTGCCGCTACCAGGTATCAGCGAACCCTTTCTGCTTCCAGCCGGGGACACGTCCTTGATCACTTCGATCTTCGGCGTCTCGGGTGCCTTAATCTCTGGCACCTTCGGCTGGGATCACGGGAAAACCATCGATCAATTTCAGTCTCTCGATACCAAGCGAGTCCAAAGTAAGAAGCAGCGAAAGCATTCGTGAATTTTCCATCACTTTGCTTAACAGCGATCGCAAACGAATGGAATGGATACTCTCTTAAATTGAAAGAAAAACCTTCATCGAATTGCGGGGAGAGAAGAGAAACAATGGGCACGAAAACGAGTATGGAAATGATACGAAAGCGCGGTGATCGAATTTACCAGAAATCCAGACTGTTCAAGCGGTCGCGGCGGCTTTTCGATTTCTCGGACGTGGGTCGCGATCGCGCGGTGATTAAGACTGAGTCGAGACTGATCTTCCCCCGAGCCGAGTCGGTCGGAGGGAGATCAAAGCGAAGTGAAATATGGTCGGGTGTACGGGCGGGACGCAATAACACCGAAAATAGCGATCGACATTTTCTCCATCCTAATTTTCAAGTCGAAAAATCGGGGATCCGAGGGGGGTGATATACGAGCGGATATTCGCCAAAATAGTTCCCCCTCTATCGCCGGCATCTCTTCGGAGTGGTGGTGGCCACGACGAAACGGGGGAGATCCGTCGGTTGCCAAACAGTACCATTTTCTTCGTCCGATTATTAGCCCCGTTGTACGTACGTACGTGCGACGGTATTGCGTTAATTATGCTTGTCCGATCGAGTCGCGATCGTCGACGACGAACAGAAAAACCACCGAGATCATTTGCCAATCTGCAAGCAATTTCGTGTCACCGCACCTTCGAGGCACCGTTCTTCGGACCCTGACGTCTCAAAATTTTGATTAATATCAGTCCGAGAAATGGTCTGACAAGCGTCATTTCATTCGACCGGTGCCCTTTCCCATAAAAACAACAAATGTAATCTAATAATCGAATTGAATCTGATGGGTTGATAGAAATGAAGTATTTGCGAGGAAACGCAGACGAAGATCGTATCGTAGAATCGTCTGGTTTTCGATCAATATCCGAGCTTACGAAACTTCCATTTGGTCTCGATCGACCGTGCTTAGCCAAAGCGTTGCAAAATTCTCACTGTTTTTCATGTAAAGCGAAGCGTTTGGCAAAGCCGTTTTCTCGTTCTTTATATTAATAACGAACGATTACTCACCTTCGCGTCGAACTTCTGCCGGACCGCGTGAAAACAAACATCATTAGTAACCAGGTGAATAATTATGCTTAAAACTGATCAAATTATAGCTGTGTATAAGAATTTCAAGCGCGACCAGGCATTTCTTACTTGAGTGGCTGGTCTCTCGAGTTTAGTTTTGTCACGGGGCACGTATTCGGCGAACTCGAACTCCTGCGGCTTCTCCAGCACTGGTCGCTCGTAATCGGGAATCTCTGGAAGCTCGTAATTCTTCTCCTTAGCCGCCTTTGCTGTTTTTGCCTTCTTCACCTCGGACTTGTCGGTTTTCTCCGTTTTCTGTGTACGATCGATTAATAATTAATCATAGAAATCTTCGAGGCTCGCGTGTGCGTATCAATGATTGAAGCCGTTCAGAAGAGAGCGATAGACAGAACACTGATTTCAGCGACAGAAAATTCCATTCGACGCAGTAAACGTTTTATACATTGGCAGTATATGCCAATGTGCCTTGCGTATCGTTGTTATTGTTGTTTTTAATTAATCAGCCTTGTTAACGGTTTGCCCAGTTCTGTAGATTGTATCATTTGCGAGAGTGGAAAGAAGACGGAAGAGAATCCTCAACGATAAATAGAATGTTATACCATTGTTATATCGTCGTCGAGAAGAAAAGTAAAGCGTAGAGAGTCTTTGAAAGTAGAATAAAGAAAGGATAGTACGAAGAAGATGAAAAAACAGGTGAAAAACTGTACGATTTTCTAAGCGTAAGAAGAAGAAGAAGAAGAAGAAGAAGAAGAAGAAGAAGAAGCAACCAATGCCGAGCATTGAAAGTGGAAGAAATATGTACCGAAAGTCTTCATTTTTTTTTAGGAGAAAGTGTCGAAAAAGGTCAATAAGATATTGTTTCACAGTCGCAGATAAAGTAGAACGATTCGAAAGAGAAGGAAAAGAAAGAGATATTTATGTATGTTTAGATTCCCTTTGATGGGAATACCTTCAATTCGATTACTGTGCCGTTTTCAGCCTTTTGAGACTTTTTAGGCTCCTTCGGAACCGGTTTAAGTTGAATCGACTGAAAGTTGTCGGCTTTAATTTCGCGTTTCGGTGGTTTACGCTGTGCTGCTTTCGCCTCATCCGTCTTGTCCGCCACTGGCTGTATTTAATACATTGTGTTTTTGAAAATCACTTTTAACCGCCCGTTAATAAGAACACCAACTTCAATGAATCAAAGCTACTTCTCCATTGGTGCGAACGGTAGAATTTCTTTGTACCGATATTAATTACAATTAATTCACGTGACGCGAAAAGAAATGGTACTCACTTTAAGTTCTACTTTGTTCAAGGTCTTTGCCTCTTCTTCGATCTGAAAATAAATGCGGAAATAAATAATGGAAGAAACATGAAAAGAGAACATTGAACCTTTGGATGTATCCATTCTTCTTACCTTTGTTCCAGGCTTGAGACTGAGTTTCCTCGCCTGTTCCTCTGTCTGTAAAAAGAAAAGAAATTGTTTCAGAAGATATAATTATAATAATAATAATTATGACTTGTAAAGCGATGCACAGTTTAATGAATTGTCACATCTCTTGTTACAATGATTCGCTGGGATGATCGCTGGAAAAAAATATGATGAAATCATGATGATGCAGCACATTACTCGCTGAAAAAAAAAGTTTAATATTCATATGAAGGGGTGAAGTAATTCAAGTTACATGATGTGCAATATCGTGCGCAAGGTTGCTATGTGTGCAGTAATTAGGCGCGTGATGTGTGTGTATTTCAAAAATTCGTATTGCGTTCGAGAGATTCGTTACGTGTACCTTTGCTTGCTCAGGCTTGCCAAGGGTGGCTTTTGGTTTGGGGGTGGGTTCTTCCTTCTAGAAAAGGAATTTGTATGACTAATCGTGTTCGCATGTGCAATGTATTAAATAATTGTTGCGTGTGAGAAAAAAGTCTAATTGTGTTTGCGTGTACCTTCGCCTCTTCTACGGGTTTGCCGAGGGTGGCTTTTGGTTTGAGAGCAAGCTCTTCCTTCTAGAAAAGGAATTTGTGTAGCTGATCGTGTTCGCATGTGGAATCTATGAATTGTTGCGAGTAAGGGAAAAAGTGTAATTATGTTCACGTATACCTTTGCCTCCTCTGGTTTGCCGAGGCTGGCTTTTGGTTTGGGGGCAGGTTCTTCCTTCTAGAAAAGGAATTTGTGTGACTAATCGTGTTTGCATGTGCAATGTATTAAATAATTGTTGCGAGTGAGAAAAAGGTGTAATTATGTTCGCATGTACCTTCGCCTCCTCTGGTTTGCCGAGGGTGGCTTTTGGTTTGGGGGCAGGTTCTTCCTTCTGGAAAAGGAATTTGTGTGACTAATTGTAACTTATACATGTATGGGGTTTGTAATTATGTAGGTGCGTGAGAGACAAAAATGTATACAAGCTGCGTCCGTGTGCGTATCTAAACGTATATACCTTAGGTTCTTCTACTTTTGGCTTAGCTTTGGCTTTCAGTTCGTCCTGAAATTAATGGACGCGATGTTAAAAATTATGTTCGCGCGACTCGTTCGTCTTGCAATGCTATGCGTATACATGTAACAATGTACGTATAACATAATTGAGCGTGTTTTCGTATACCTTCTTTTCCTCCTTTTCGACGGTCTTGGATTTAGAGCTGACTTCCTGCTTCTAAAAAAAGTATACAAGAGATAAAATCTATGCACCCTTTATCCCAAGCATTGCACAAATATTGCAGCTGCACAGTTATTTCACGGTTTCGATTATTTTATCACATTGAATGATAGTGTTAGATACAAAAGCAAGAAATTGTATACCTTGGCCTCGTTGGAACTGCCGTCATTTTCGTTCAAATCTATCAAAGGTTCCTCGCACTATTCATGCGAGTCAATAATAAGTGCGAAACATGAAAAGAATAAAAAAATAAATAGTTAGAGTAACTGTAACGTATTTGTGAAATGTTTCAAGTGTTCCCTGTTTCGTGTACCTTAGTGCCATTTGTCGACTTTGTCGATGACCTACGTCTTGTGATCGGTTTCTTCTAAAAAAATAAATTTAACAAAATTGCTTGCGTATTTCTGCCCATCTAACGGGAGTTTCTTCTTCGCAGAGAAGAACGACAAAAATTTAAAAAAATCAAAAAATCATAATACCTTGCCCTCATCATCAAGCTTGCTAGCCGGCGATTTCAGTTTCGCTTGCTCTTTCTAAAAATATTTTTATTTCATTTTTTTTTTTTTATTAGAGTGTTCATTTGTCAAAATGTGCATTGTATATTCGGTAAGTGTATGTATGTACCTTATTCGTGTCACTCTTTCTACGAGTCGTTTTTAATTTTGGCGTGACCTCCTCCTAGAAAAGTGTTTCTCTTTTACATCTGCGCTTACGCGTAAAGGGGCATAAGGATATGTATTTGTTCTATTCTACCTCTGTTTTGTCCGCTGGTTTATCTAAGGATTCCGGTTTATCTTTTACCGCAACAGGTTTATCGTTCGAATCGTTTGCATTTGGTTTCGAGGTATCCTAAAATGCGTTTAAATTCAAATAATGAAAACCTAGTTGATTAATAAGGTACGCGTATTTCTCGTAATTGCGATTAAAATCGATCAAAGCATCTACCTCTTTCCAAATAGATTTAATCTCAGGCCCTTCCGGTCTATCTGCCCATATATCCTAGAAAATTGTTTTGCCAATCAAATTTACATGGCCTGAAATTTTTCGTAGAATTTTACACTGATGGAAAAAAAAATACAAAATCTACCTCTATCTCATCGACTGGCTCCTCTACGATCGGTTTAGTCGAATTATTCAATGTGTCCTGTGAACGCGCGTGTGTATCAAATCGTGAAATGTCCTACAATTTGTGTATCTTTAATACTCCTGTTCTACTCAATATCATACGTAAAAAAAAAAAGCAAACTACCTCTATCTCGTCAGTCGGTTCGTGCAATCGCGAGTTGAGTCTAGATTTCGGTTTATCCTAAAATTTAAAAAAAGAAAAGTGTACGTTGAGAAAGGAATCGCTGAGGGTCCCAAAATATTTCAAATGGACAGTAGAAAATACTCCTACCTCGCCGTTTCTAATCAATTTCGTGTCAGGTTCTTTTGACCGGGTTTCAATGGAAACCTAAAATTACTCTTATTGAATGATTGCTATCTTTGCTAGGTCTACATGCGCGTGATTTGGAAGGATGCAACGATAGTAGTATGTCCTAAACTTTTTGTGTGGAATGCATCGGGTGAATGTAATGTTTCGCGTACCCTTTTTTATTTTTCTAAAAGTTCATCGTAATAATAAACGAAATTTTTCTACTTCAACTACGAGCTTTCATAAAGAATATAATATGTATGTAATTCTTTGTTTGAATCCAACGGGCGTTTAAATTGCTAGCGATAGCAATAAAAAGCAACATTGACCATTAGGTATTACTAGCGATTTCGCATCCTTTGCAAAGAAAATTAAACACAACACATTGCACTTACTGTTCTTCCTTTTCTACAAACGTAGGACACATTTTAACACGTATTAATCACGAGTATTAATAACACGGACTTGATACAGGGGACATTAGAAATTGTAAACTTCAAAGAAATATAAAAAAGGCGGAAACTTTTCTTACCTTTTCAGCTGTGACCTTCTTCTCCACGATGGAAGACCGTCGGCTTTCTGTTCTCACTTCTTCCTCTGTCTGCTTAGAGATAGAAATGAATTAATGACAAACGAAAAAAAAAGAAATGTCTTCGCGGCCGTTTAGTTTGACAGACGAGGATTACGAAACTCAAATTCTATTATGCAGTGCTCGTGTACCTTTTGCATAGAAAAGCGACGTGGTGTTGCACGACCATTTTCTGGTATCTGCGTATTAAAAACAATATTAACAATAACAGAATAATACCATAAAAGTGTTTTATGGTGTTCTACAAGCAAGCTTTATCACAGCTATTGTTTGCAGTTTTCAAGCTTTGTTAATTCACGACGACGATAGAAATCAACACACTGCTGTACCTTTTCTTCCGTCGATACCAAAGAACTTCTTCGGCTTTCCGTTCGCAGTTCTTCCACCTGTTAAAAATGAAGCAGAAAAGTTAGATATGCATCGATGTCTTATGCACTAGACAAATTTTTAGGCAATTTCAACTCACTCTGCTGATAGATTGTTTGCGAGACACTATTTTTTCTGTCTTCGTTGCTGCATCCTGAAATGAAAAGAATGTATACATGTAAGATTTGAAAGTATAAGTTTTGAGATAAATACAATGTTTTAAGCCAAAGCTCTATCCTTACCTCTTTCTTCTCTTCTTCCTTCTTCACAACCTTCTTCTGCAAAACGATTTTTACGGTATAATGTCAAGCATTTTAATTACAAAGTACTATTCTCGAAATTGTTACCTTTTCAAGTTCCTTCTTTTCTTCGACTTTCTCCTCAGGTTTCTTCTACACAAAGATGAAAGAAATTTAGTTCACTTGTTCCGTGTTTCGAGGACAATACGAAGCAGCATTCTCACCTTTATCGACTCACATTTCTTCGCTCTACGCGTGCAAGCTTACAAAGAAATGCATGCTAATGAAAATAGAAATTTCACAATCAAGCGAAAGAGAAATGAATAGAACATACATTAAGTACAGGGAGAAAGAGCGTATGGGAAGTTTTCGAGGAAAGGTTTGTAGCCCAGCTTCTAACATGAGGGTAATAAAACATTTCGAAGTACTTAGACGTAATGTTGCAAGTGAAAAAAATGTGCATTTTATGATAGTGGATAATTTAGCTGAAACAGAAGAATTGTTAAACTGCGATCAAAGCATCCTAATAACAATCAAAAGAGGCAATCATTCGCTGAAATGAAACTCCGTAATTAGTAGAGACTTGGCATTAGTAAAACTGAAAAGAGAAAATGCGTGATTTAAAGTATTTAAAGTAATGGCAGCTGAAAATAATTGTTGAATAATAGCGCAATACATGTATGTATAAAACCTGTGTCGAGCAATTGTTCGCAATGCATTCGGAAAGCCTATCAAATAATTCGAGCGCATACTTTGTCTAAATAGATGAAATGGTTGAGATTTATCACTCACCTGTAAAACTTCCAATTTCTGCAACAGAAACATAACAATTTGGTTAATTATTATACATTATATTAATTTCCAACTTGTACACCTCTATAATTATTACAAGTTCTTTTCTTCAATTCATCTATTATACAGAATATTTTTGTGACTTATTATGTATACTAAGTTGTATTTATTATTAAATAACTGGGCAATCGTGAAACGACAGACACAACAAATGAGAAGCAACACAACGAGTACACGTAAGAGATATAATGGCGTTGTAACAAGTATTTTTGGGTGTGCAGCACCGTATGAAATGAACAATTTTCCCATCACTCTGGCGAGAAAATAATAATTTTCACGTTTGTGTAGAAATGGAAAAAAGAATGTTCGTACCTTTTCAGGACTAGGTTTGTCGATACCGTTCTGTCTGTTGTCCGGCATAGCCTTGAAAGTAATGAAAACAAAAATTCGATCAATTTTCGGCGACTCAAAAAATTGTATTCTTTATGAAAAAAAAAGCCTCGAAAGTGTATGAAGTTTCGTAATCGTAAAGAGAATCAAAACTGGCCGAAATGTGAAAATGTATGCAAAAAGAGATTAAAAAGATAGGTAATAATATGTCTGTGTAAGTATCTGTACGGTGTCTATGCGTGTACCTCTACTTGTGACAATGTTTCTGATAACGAGTCCTGGTCTTCTTCGTCCTCTGCGTCCTCTTCGTCATCGAGAACGCTCTCGTCATCGTCGCTCCAGATCGATTTTTTTACCTTTCGTATCGCAATATTGAAAATGCGTGTCAAAAGAGCCGAATTATCGCGTAAAAAAATTTATATAACATCTTTACAGTTATCGAAATTTTGATTTGAAATATTACGAAGAAACTGAAGCGTGTGTGTGTGTGAGAGAGAGGGAGAAAGAGGCAACTATGTTATCGGTGTACAAAGTACAGACACGAGAAATGTTAAATATGTATAAAACAGGGGCGACGTCTTAGTTGAGGGAAAAGGGAGACAAATAACGAAATGGAAAAATTGTTTAAACTACTGCAAAATAACAATGTTTGCTACCTTCTCTTCTTTCTTCTCTTCCTTCTTCTCTACCTTCTTTTCCTCCTTCTTCTCTTCCTTCTTTTCCTCCTCCTTCTTTTCGACCTTCTTCTTTTTCTTCTCTTCCTCCTCGTCTTTCTTCTTCTCTTCCTTCTTCTACAATACGGACAAGGAATTGCATGCAATAATCAAGGGCAGTTAGAACAACCACGTTTCCACAAATTTGTTCAATTTTTATCCCGGAGGTGTAATATTTTACGAAAAGGGAATACAACTTTGACAAGGCGATACAAGTCAAGGGTAGGTAACATGGGGCCAACACGAGTCGACTCCAAATGATGCACAGTGATCTAAAATTAATTGTCGCCTGTATGTGTATCTTACCTCGACGACCAACCGTGCCGACGACTCGTCCTGGCCGAATTCGTTACTGACGACGACTTTGTACGTTCCCGAGTAGGAAGTGGATGCGGACGTGATCGTTAGTTTCATATCGGTGCCGTTGAAGGAAATCATAATATCCTTGGAAGCCTTCACCACTACCGTGGAATCTCTGTTTGACGAAAATTCATTGAAAATTCTATTACTCCAATGCTGGATGAGCTTAACGTTATTAAGAACAAAGACGATCAATTTACCTGTACCACGTGATAGTAACCTTGCGATCCTGCTTCGAGAGGCTGGCGACAAGCTCGATCGATTTACCCTCCTCGATCGTCTGCGAAACGCGACAGAATTCCAATCAGAAAAAATGTCAAAGTGATTTAACAAGTGACAATCAATTTGTATAAAACTCACCGCCGACTTCAAGCCGGATTTAATCTTAGGCTTCTCGCCCTCTTCCATAATTTCCGTCACCTCCACAACCTGGGACGTGGCCTCTCCCTTCTCGTTACGAGCCACCAATTTGTAGACACCCTTGTCGGAAGCCGAGACTTGTTCTATTTCCAGTTTAACAGCGAATTCTCCCTAAAATTTAGAACGATCAGTAATGGATGAAAGCGAGAACTGATTAACTCGATAGGAATCATCGTAGAAAGACACGTTAGCACGTACTTCCTTCACTTGCTCAACATGCACTTTATGCCTGTTGTCCTCTTTAACCGCCTGCGTTTCCTTGAACCAAGTGCAATCCGGGGCAAACTTGGAGAGGACGTGGCATTCGACAACCACAGTCTTCTTCTTCACGATCTTTATTACCTTTGGTTTCTCCTTGATCACGGGTATAACTGAAACGGCAACAAATGACACGTAAAGGAAGGACGTCGGTTAAGACTATTGATTAACAATCGTCTTGCGCATCTAAACGTCTTCGATCTATTATATCGCTTTGACAATCGTTCACTTTCTGTTATTGTTATTCTGCTTAATAAGTAAATAAGTTAGTTAGAGAGAGTGTGGGAGAGAGAGAGAGATGTCGTCTCAGAAACTTACTCTCAACATTCAACGTGAGATTAGCGTTCAATTCGCCAAGAGAGTTCTTGATGTTGCACTTGTACAATCCCGAATCCTCGGGTCCTGGATCGCTCAGGGTCAGTTTGATATAGTAGATGTCCTCCTTCTCCTGAACTGTACTGATGGAGATCTTCGAGGACTGTTTCACCACTTGGCCAGCGTGTGTCCATACGATTTCCGGTTTCGGATTGGCCTTCACCTTGCAATCCATGATCACGAGTTTGCCCTGATTCTGGGACTGGATGCGCGGTTTCTCGACGAAGGTAGGCCCGTCACCCTCGGGCTCAGGCTCGGCCTCGATGTTCAGGTTCAAATTCGCGTTGCTCTCGCCGTATTCGTTCTTCACGTGGCATCTGTAAGTACCGCCGTCCGGTGCCGAAGGATCCTGAAATAATGATCATTGAGAACCTATCCAACGATGAATTCACTTAAATGTCTCACGAAATTACCTTGATCTCCATGATCAGCTCGTAAATGTCCTCCTCCACGGTCCTCGTTTTGATCGAGATCTTGGAGGATTCTTTGACGACGTTGGTCCCGCGGAACCACGTGACATCCGGCTTCGGGTTCGCTTTGCACTTGCACTTCATCGTGATCAGGGTGCCGGTCTCGTTCGGAATGATGCGGGGCTTCTCGACGAACGTCGGCGCGAATCCAGGCCCTTCTTCTGCATCTTGGAAAGATCCATGGTTAAGCAGGGTAACGGCAAACGGACTGGCCGAATCGCGACATCCGATGAAATTGCCTCGGCGAGTCGCGATCGGGCAGCAAACATTGGAATTGGGCTTGTTACGCGTTAACTAAAGTGGACGGTGTTAATCGTATCTACTACTCGGCTCCTCCTCTGAATACTCGCGCTCGTTTCGTTTGCGATTCAGACTAGGATTGCCGAGTGAAGAAGCAACGAGAGCGATAGCACTTACCTTCCCTTGGAAACGCCGGCAAAGAGATCTATCCTATTTACGCGAACGCACTATCAATGCGGATTTATTCGGCCGGATTTACAGTTTGATAAGCGATACGTGCTAGGAAGTGTAGACGACTAGAGATTTGAATTGGAAGGAAAAGGGGTAGACGTCTCGCTGGCCTATACTTGTCACAGTTTGAAGAGGATCGCAAAAAGTATCGCGGTAACATCTCTTTATCTCTCATGCAGCATTCGAGCTCCAGCTCATAACTTTCTTCAACTCCCTTACAGAGGAAGAGGCAGGATAGATAGTACCATCGCGTTTAGTACTTAAAGGACCCTCTCGAGCTTCGCTGTCAGTAATAGGAATTCTGTTCTTGGGCAATAGAGTTCCGTAGTGGATTATTCCGTCCAGCACGGGAAACAACGCCCGGAGAAGAAAGAGAATAGGACAGGAGCCAACGAGAACCGCGCTCTGGTGTCATCGAAAAGGACTTGCCTTGGAAGTTGAGCGAGATGTTGGCATTGCTCTCGCCAAAGTTGTTAAACGCGTTGCACCGGTAATTCCCACCGTCGGCCTTGGTCGGATTCGAGATCTCGAGCGTGAGCAAATACGCGTCCTTCCCGGTCGCCTTGCGTGACATTTTCACGCGTTTGCTGTCCGCGATCGCTTTCTGGCCCTGGTACCACGTTATATCCGGTACCGGATGCGCTTCCAACACGCACTCCATTATCAACACGTCCCCTTCTTGTCGGATTGTCGGCTTCTTTGGGAAACGTGGCGGCTTACCGTCCGGTATTCTGCGTAAATCGATACGTCAAACAATCGGTTCGGCTCTCCTCCACAAGGAGATCGGAATCTGTGGCGCGGATGGTTTCGTGCATTTCTCCTTCGGCTGCGATGGCTCGTCGGGTCGCCAGAAAATGTCGAAATGAAAATCGCGTGTGCCCTTTCCTCTCGCTGCTAATTCGAAATATCAATTCTTTTTTCGTTCGCAGGGCGAACGAAGAGCTGTACATATGTATATGACAATCTGGCGACGCGACGACCGATCGCCTCGAGTCACCGTCGATGCATACTTCAGCTTGTCGCCCCCCTCGAAGTTCAAGTTAATCGTCGCCACACCCTGGCCGTGCTTGTTCCTCGCGACGGCCTTGTACTCGCCGGCGTCTGCCTTCGCCACGTTGTCGATCTTTAACCTGACGAGATGGTACAGCTTCTGATCGAGTTCCAGCGACATGCTGAATCTTCCGCCTTCCTTCACCTCCTCGTTAACGTGATACCTAATTCGTGGCCATCAAACGAACCATGACGCATGCTGAACGGGTCAATTCCAAGGGGATAACGCGGTGTGGAAGTACGAGACAATTTGCTAGGAGAACTTGCTGGTTTTTTTTTTCTTTTTTTAGACATGCTGTGAAGAAAGGGGCTACAGGTGGTTTGTCTGGCAATTTCTCTACGTGGATAATAATTACTCGTGTCTCATCGTACTTCCATGACGGGGTCGTGCACGTAATCTTACCACTTGACACTCGGTTTCGGATCGCCGACTAATCGGCACTCGAAGGTGATGGTGTTACCGTCGTCGGATTGCCTTATCACCGGTCGTTCGGTGAAAGTCGGTTTAATACCGTCGTCGGGTACCGGCGCCTCGTCGCCTACGTTCATACAAAACGATCTACGTGTCCAGATCCTTTTTTGCATTATCATTCCTATCGCTTAATCCCTTCGCACCCGTTTGTCGCGTTTCATTAAATAACGACAGTTTACCGCACACGAACTTGCGGAATCGGGTTGCGGAAGGTTTAAGCCCTTCGGTTCTAAGGTCAGAGCCACGTATCGATTCGAGTGTATCCGATTCCTTTGCATTCTCTACCCATTTTGCCCACAATAAGAAATTCGTTCCACTTTAGGGAAATAGATCTGCCCAGCAAACCGACATCTCCTAACTTAGCTTGCTTCTTTCTCGATTGTTCGTGATCCGCGTGTCATTTAATACTTTCACCCTTCCTCTTTGCCCTACATTCACGCGGCGAAGAATAGCATTGACGAAAGTGGAAACGATACGACACGAACGAGATCAATTTCAGCAGCAATGCGGCAACATTTCTTCCTACTAATAATTGTAATTATAATCCAATTCTCTTCTCTGTTATACATATACACACTTTCGCTGCAACGAAATAAAGCACGTTCACCACTCCATACGAATTACCTTGGTAAGTTTGACGATACTTTGTTAAGCGAGTTAAATCAAAATTTATATAAATATTTTCTTTCGTTTAATTACGCTCGATTTTCTTTTTTTTTTTTAGTAAAGTCAAAAAATAATTGCCACCCTTAAAACACATTTGAACGTCCACGCAACGGTGTACACGTGCGGTTTCTATATCAATTGCTATTTTTATTTGTCGCGTGACAAATGTTATTGCCAATGAAATTCACACGGAAAACGTTTGTACTGCGTCGATGATGAGAAAGAAGAAATGCGTGTTTACGTGATTGTAGCAACCTAACGAAGCGTCAGCATGAGACGATCCGTATTCCATGCAACCGATCGGACTCTTCAATGTATGCTAGCTTATCTGGTGCAAGATGAACATTTCAGCGAGCTAAGCCGGCTGCATGGAATACCAATTGAAATTAATACGTGATTGAAGCGTTACGGATTAATTGGTACTCTTTGATCATGTACGATACAACTTGTTTCCGTTTTAGTCGATTAAAAGAAATCAACTGGGCTGTATATCGTCGCTCCGTCGAGCCGGCCAATCGATACGTGCTCATTGCTCGACCGAGATAAATCATTAAAAAATAAATGTCACACGCACGGACGAAGGCAACAGAATATGGGAAAAGAAAAAAACAATGAGGTAGAAGAGAAAAATTAATGAATAAAATAGAAAACAGGTCGAAGGGAGAAACGAATATACATATTTATAAGAAATGGGACAGGCATTTTGTGAGCGAATCACGGATAAAGAAGGATCACCGATATACACCCCGGACAAATGGTGATGAAGTGTGGATTGGCGGGTGGCTGTGAACCAGTTTACATTTGTTCTCCATACACACTGGTTAAAGCTTATCGATCATACAAATCGTACATATGCTAAAGATCGTAGCCGTACTAATTAATAATTAACTTAGCGCTAAATGCATTGATAAGGTGGTACGTTATGTAGATTAACCCTCAGAGGCCTGTAACCACTCCTGTCCATTTTCACCCGCACGTTCGAAAACGTCGTCAAACACTTGCATATTTACGATTTACTACATAGTAGGATTTCTTTGAACATTATATGGACATATAAAAGAAATTTTAGCTTGCACTTTCTTTCATTTGTACGTTTTGTATTTCACATGATACGTATAAAGTGTGCAAAATTGTTTGACTTTCAATTAATCCGTACGTCTAGTAATATTAATTGAATGAAAAGAATGTTTAGGCTCTGAAGTGTCAGACATTAAAATCATAGAATTACGTCATCTGTGTAAAAGAAACGAGAGTCAGATATGGTTCTGCATGGACCCGTTACGGGACCCCGTACGTCAGTATTCGCGAGGGGTTAAAACAAAGCGAACAAATGTAAACCGCTGAAGCCTCTAGTAGTATTTAAACACGATGGACAGCTGTAGGATTGACAGTGATCGATATGATACTTACTGTCGAAGTTCAAAGAGATAGTGGCGTTCGACTCGCCGAGCTCGTTCTTCGCGGTGACCTTATATTTGCCAGCATCCTCGACGGTCACGTTTTTGATTTCCAGCGTCGCGAAGTACGAGTGGCCGTCTTTGTCGACGGTGAGCTAAAATTAATTGACCAGCTGAGTACACGCGAACGCGAAGACCCAAGGATACATTGATCATGCACGTGCTTACCTTATGCCTCGGTGAATCCTTAACCATATCTCCATCGTGAAACCACGTCACCTTGGGCGTGGGATCGGCTGTGATGCGACATTCGAATAGTAATCGTTTGCCATCGTCCTCCTGTCTGATAGCGGGCTTTTTCGCAAAAGTTGGCGCGATTCCATCGATTTGTCTGTAAAGTATGAATCCGAGTCTAAGGTTGCCATAAACGTACTAATGCTTTTTCGTTAGTATCAACCAGCAAACGCTAGTCAAATTTCAGACAAGATTTTCATTTCTGTTGCCACCAAGCCTGTGCGAGATCCCGAACATCGTTCGAGAGCTGTCGGGATCATTTCCAAATGGGCTGTGACCGTAATCTCGGGATCCCGCGGAGGCCTAGTTGCCACCGATGAGCAACTGGTCGCTAGTAGTACAGATCAATATTTAGCGAGACGAGCAAAGATTTGATACACTCCTTCGTGCAAAGCATTCACCGTACTGGAAGATGGACGACGAATTTGAGAAAACAGAGAAACCTTCTGCTCGCTACGAGTAAATCCAGTGAGAATGATCGGTACCATACCGTGGCCCCGTTGCTATCTTGCAGGAAGAGAATCATCTAATATTTCGGAGACGCTTCAACTGCTGGAAGGAACTTTACACGCTGCCAAGCTATTGCAGGGAACGACAAAAATACGACGCTCGATCTTTCTTCTGTGTTGGAATGCTACGTGACTTGGCCGAAGACTCGCAGGAACGTTTAAGGCACTCGGTTCCACCGCGGCTGTACTCGAATTCGATGCAGGGGAAAAAGTAACGAAACGAAATCGTCGTTCCAAAGCGTAAATGCAGCTAGAAGATCACGCGAGAGGAAGGAACGAGAGCAGACGGGAGGGAAACTAACTTTAGCGAACAAGTAGGCTGCAGCTGTTTCCTTCAGCATCGACGCTGTACAGTCGATTCGCCCTCGTTTGAAGCTTCGCGGACATTTGTCGCGGACAAAAAAGCGTACTTTGATGGGTCAGGTATTATCGTTTGCATCCTGGCCCCAGAACATTTTCGACCCAATTTCTGCTCGTTTCCGTTTCAGAGTGTTTCGACAAACAAATACCGATCGTTTGATTATCCTTCGCTAGACTATTCCGCCGACGCCGTGGAGCTAAATCGCAATTAGGAAACAAGCGGTCATTCAAGCAAACGTTCGATTTTCCAAGAATCGTAAATCTTGCAAATGTACACGGGGATACTTGTTGGACGAACAGTTTTGGACAAAAGGCATCCATGATACACACGTCCGTGGGCCAGCGTTCGTCGAACGAGAATGAAAATAGAAAAGGATGGGTTCTCGATTCTATTTCGACGTCGACCAGTCAGACTCGTGTGCATGCGTGGGCAGTAGAAGAAAACTGTGCGATCGGCCAGCTAGTGGAACAGAACAGGCCTGCGCGTACTCGTCCGTTTCTCTTATCGGACGCGAGTGAAGCCGACCGAAAATAGCAAGCATTCCGCGACGATTATTCTTAGTTAGCCGCATTCGATGCGCACCTAAACATTATCGAGGAAAGCGCACGTCGCGACAGACCCGTTACGGTTACGCATCATCGTTTTCTCCGGGGTGCTGGTGGATCATCGTTAGCGACACAAATTCCAACGCGTAACAGCACGCAACAACACTCATCACTCGCAAGAGACGTGCTACTCACCCTCCTCTATCCGTATCCTCGGCCGCTAAAACGACACAGAAAGAAAAGAAAGCGTAATAAGCGTAGCAAATGAATAGTAAATTCGCATAAAAAAGAAATTGTATCAAAGAAAAGAAGCGGGCGCGATAAGAGACAGAGCCTGGAGAAGAAGCGACAAACGCAATCATTTCTTTTCCCTTGGCAACCAAGATCGCTGAACTTACTTCTCTCTAGGCTCGTCGACAGCTGGAAAATAATCACATTTTAATTTCGTATAGCTCGTATTGTCGGGAAGAAAGAAGCAAGTTGAATATTCGTAAAGCGCGATGAAAGGGCAAACGCGCTATTTCGGTAATAAAGGACACGAGCAGTCCGAGAGCTAACAAGACCAAAGGGTCAAGACCAAATCTTTTGAGTAGCGAACGTTCGTGTAATACGAGTAACGCGATCCCGTAAGGTCTCGTTTAAAAGGGATGAAAGAATCGGCCAGCTACTTACGACTGAAATTCAGATTGATCGAAGCCGCGACCTCGCCCATCTTGTTCCTGGCCTTGACCTTGTACAGGCCAGCGTCGGTCTCGATCACGTCGTCCAGCTCCAGAACTACCAGGAACTTGTTCGTCCCGATGCTCTGCATCTTGAAATTCGTCCTCGCGTCCGGACTGAGCTCGGTCTCGCCCCGGTACCATGATATCTCGGGTTTCGGGGAGCTGATCAGTTGACACTCAAAGATCAGCCGGTTCCCGTCGTCCTCTTGCCTCAGCTGCGGCTTCTGAGTGAAGCTCGGCGCGAAATCGTCGGCGACCCCCATGGTATCGGGTCGCCTTCGCACCCTCCGTTACACCCTAAACGCCACCCTCTCGCTTTCGGTATCGAAAGCTCTCTCGCCCGTTGTTTTCTCTTTTCCTCCGCGAGAGAAGAAAATCCGACCGACCTGCTGAGAATCGGATTAATCGGCGCCGACCCGCGGCACCATCAATCCAGTACCTGTCCACTCCTCGTTTCCCAAAGGTCCACCATGCACCTGCCGTGTCACAAATCGTTGCCATCAAAACTCTTGGACATTTATGCCGATCGTGTACGGTCGAAAACGATTGTTACAGGTATGGGAGAGGTTCGAAGGTTAATCGGCCAAAGGATCAACTCGAATTTTGGCCGACGAGACGGGTAACACGAGCCAGATTATTGTACTTGACGCGTTACATCCAAATTCGAGAAATGATGTATCGCGGCTGAGATAGCTAAAATAGATCTTTATGTAATTCGACCAAGAGCAACGTGCCCGCGAAATTCCTAAACACCCATTCATTTTTCCCGTTGCACCCACGCCATTTCTTTCCTATACCATTTAACTTTTCCATGTTTATTCAAAACCGTAGCTTTGAGATCGCTGCTAGTTTTGGGTTTCATGGACGCTATGCGGCGTGTTCGTCGTGGTCGATCGTTTAACGATCTGTTGATCGAAACGAAACGATCCTTAGGAAAATATCTGAAACACGTTCGACGGATATATTCGCGGAATCGGCAACTCCAAGCATATCTTCCAAGACATACGTCCAAGGTCGAATAATGACGCAGTTCTCTATTATTAATGCGACTGTTGGCTCGAAAATAGGTGAACCAGTTATCTTGGTAATCGGTTATTATGTTTGGCATCTAAGACACAATCCGCGGAGCAAGACAATTTCCACCAACATTTTCGAAAGGTGTTTCATCGAGCTTGTTGAAATATCATTCGGGGGGAACGATAAAACGTGATTGCTAATAAAGGGAATAGAGAAATGGCGGCGCGGCAGCGACAAGTAAAGACCGACGGACGGGCCGGAGAAAAGCGAAGCAGAACGAGTGGACCAAGTGTTACAACGTCACGGTAAGACTTGGCGACGAGCCCCGAAGCATTCCTCAGATTGCAGCATTTCTTCGTAACACCCGTTCTCATTCTATGCCTTTCCTGCGCTTCATTTTCACCCTAGTGAACGCTTCAACGAGTGACTGCGTCAACGACGTTGCGTATTCCGTTGAATCTCCTCTTTTTACAAAATGCAACAAAGTTGGAAAATATTGAAAAACGTCGTAAATAGTGTTATCCCCGAGAATTTCGGAGCAACCGCATGCTGATGATGCAGTGGAAAGATAAAGAATAATATATCTGGAAAGCAAATGCCAAGTTCCTTGCTCTTTGTGCGAGACACACTTTTGACAGAAGTGTTCTACCTGTGCCAAGTGAAGAAGGGAATGACCGAAAGGGACGTACAGATACAAGCGTGTCTCAGAACGCAAAGGCAAACGTTTTTTCTATGAACCCAAACATATCATACCGATGAAATTATTCGCATCGACTAATCGATTAAACATGAAGGTTAATAGTCACCTATGATCGAACGCCGCGGGTTGGCTATTTCCAAAAATAGGCACGAATCGCGAGGAGATTTTTATGAATGAAATGCAATCAAGTTGATATACCATTAATCGCAATCGCGTGGCAACTTAACAAATTATGGAATAACACTCTTTTGCAACCTCCTGACGTTTTGCTTCCCCAGGAATCATCGCGACGAGTGATGCGCGAACGAATAACGCGGTGTCCCAATATTTTCTTTCGCTCGCGACTTGGCATAATTTTATTGTCTTCTCGCGGGCGTAATATATTCGATGACAGATTGATCCAATAACAAATGGCATTGCGAAGACCTGGTTATAAAAAAAGAACTAAATGAGTGAAACATCGTTTAGCAATGGAGGAACGAAAATATCGTTCTACATGATGATCGTGAAGAAAAGAAACTCATTTCGATATCACCTTGCCTCTTCATATTTTCAGATGCACAACCCTTTGACACGTGTAGATCGTGAGGCACCTTTTAGGGTATCCTTCAAGAGACTTTTACTCCCAAAGAGATATCAGCAGGCAATAATGACTCGCATCTCGGATTACAAGAGATAGAAAGAAGATTCGGTCATCTCGCGACTAACACCGCGGTAAACTTACCAACTTAAATCTGACCTACGAGTTATAATTATTAGTCATGCGATCCGTAGTTCTCTTCTATAGTCTACTACAACTACTATTTTCTCTGCAACACTCTGAAAATCTATTTTCATAGAGTGACTCAAATCCATAGCGACTGTATAGCAGTACATCAGCGAAATGTTCATTGGATGCATTGGAAGTGTTATATCGCTGTTTCCCCTAAGGTCTTGGGTAATTTAAAGCGCAAGAAGAAGAAGCGTGCTGCTAGAGTTACGAGTCGACGCACCCCAACGAAAGAAGGGGGGCAATGTCGTAAGAGGCTGTGCGATACATCTCTGAAACTCGCGACCAAAAATAACACTAACCGCTGCTACTGCCGATGGTACAGAAAAAAAAATGATTGATGCATATACGTTAACTCGCGCGATTCGACGATGACAAGCGACGGCAAAAACAACGAGTTACTCATCCGTGCTAATTTCAACGGGGCCCGACGATCAACAGGTGTAATTTTCACTTTGGCTGGCCGTGAAGCTTATTAATATCGTAACATATCATATCTTGTACAGTCAGCTAAAAATTTCATCACGAATAATAGAGGAGAGAGCATTTCTTTTTTTATGCAGATCCGCGACGAATAGAGTCAGGCTGTTTAAATCAGGCCGAAAATAGCTTTTCATTCTATTTTACCAGAGTTGCAAAAGGAGAGACAAAAGATAAATGGAGAACAACTGGCGTACCGCGAATGATAGATTAGCCGAGGCTAAAAGAAAATGAAAAATGGATGAAAATGGAGTAGAGAGTCGGGACGTCGAATGGAACGACGAACCCGTTCTCCTCCTCACGTTACGCCCTTCTAAAAATAAGTAGACTTCGAGCCTAGATACCTAGATAGTAGTCTACGAATAGTTCTTGGTGGTTCGATGCGAACAGACTCGTGGCAATTAGTCACGGAACCGCTGGCCGACCGTTTCCACGATCAACGATACGGATTCTATTCGCCCGATCGATCCCTATGTGCGATACACTTCTTTTATGACATTGCTCTTCTTGGAGTGGTACGCGTGTCAAGGTCATCAAGGGTACTATATCAAAAGGGTCGTACGATTCTGATTTGGAGACAGCGATCAAGGAATGACGATTTTCGAAGAGGATCGCAGAGAATACCACTCACATTATCCTTCGTACGGTGGCCACACTGAGTCCTTCGAATGTTGTACTAGCGTTATCGACCGACACGCACAAGAACCAAAGAAAACGTCCGCGATCCAATGATCTCCAAGGGAATACGAACGAGGCAGACACTTGAGAGTAAATATCACTGCAGCACTGAACCACCAAAAGCACCCGCGAGATCCACCGTGAGTCAAGGAGGAGATGGCAAGTGAAGGAGGAATCGTTCGAAGGTGCTAATTAGGGAAAGGTTGCACTGTGTGTTCGATCCGCTCTTACGCGCCCTCGCTCGTATACATATACCCTTTTCCCGAGATCAAGGATCCAGTCCGCGAGAACAGAGGAACTTACTTGGAGACGTTAAGTATCCAAATTACTGGCAGACGTAAGGACGTCCGTTGGATGGTCTTATCCCTTCCAGTCCTGGCACCTTGGCGAATAAAACACGTTAATCCCGAGCTCGCAGGCTCGTTAAAGCGATTCACGCACTGTTTGACGTGGGGAATTGTACGAACGAATGTTAAACAAAGCAAATGAGAAAGAAAAATCGTGCAAATTCAATGTTCGATCGTGTTCTTCTTCTTCGTCGTCGTCGTCGTCGTCGTCGTCGTCGTCCTCGTCACTCCGTTTATAAATTATCCTGTTCGTGTTTGGCCCTGTCGCGTTGTGTCTCCTTTTATACGGAGTGCCTGTCTTGGCCGTCCCAGTCACCGGGGCCCCGCGCGCCAACTAACCGCACGAAATATCACTGTGACACCTCGATGTCGGGACCACCACCTCTGCGTCGGCGCAGCTTCCCCGAGAATCACGGCTTTTCTCCCCGATCCCCACCCTCTCACACCTACGCCCCCTCCCCCCACCTCCCGAATTTCGAGCCTGATTCCTGACACTGTGGAGTCCTGTGCGCCGTCTCGGACACCCCTGTGCAGGAACAACCCTCGGATTCCCATAGTCCACACCCCTTTCGCTACCACCGAAGGTTTCAACTTCCTGGATCCACCGACGCTACCGTCCTTAGCGTTTCTAGCATTCCACCCTTATTCTTGGCACTTCCATTGCTATTGAACTTGAGAGCCGGTTATTAGTGGGGATTAGGGAGATATCGGCTGCGGAGAGAAAATTGAAACTGCGGTGCGGATAGTAGTCGATAGTTCAAGCAATATTCCGTTTCAATGTTCCGTTTCAAAAACTTCGTGTGGCTACTCGGAAAGTGACCTTTCGGAAACATTAGCGCCGAGACCAATTGATTGACCTTACGGCAGATTAATTACAGATGCAACTAAATTAGTCGGATGACGGAACATCGGAGTAGTCAACGGACAAGAATTTTACGTTGCCGTCCTCGGTTCGAAATTAGAGTAGCACAACCTTACGTGCCTTTCCCCTTACAAACTAGCATTCCCCAAAGTTTTCACAACTTTTCGTTTGCACTCGAAGAAGAGGGTTCTTCCTCTAATCCTAATTCCCGAGCAACTGGAGGAACATATTAGCGGCAACAGGAAATGGGGACACCGTGCGAGGAAGAAGTGGGTCTTGGCCACTGTCCCCGACGAAAATAAGTTTTTTGGTCGCGTTGCTAATTCCGTATGTTGCTAATCGACGACTTTTTCTTTCCGCGTAAATAGTTGGTACCATCGGTGGATAATAACGTTTAATTCATAAATCGCTACGCTCGTAAGGACCTTCGGCCGTTGGGAAGTATTCAAATTTCTATGAGACATTTTTGGCCGGCTTTCAAAATTTTCGGGTCGGATCCATCGTGTCGATACCGTTTTCTCGAATTTCCTGCGAGCTCTCGTCTGACTAATACAGCTTATATTTCCTCGTTTCCCTCGTGCCATTACCTCACCGACGAAAATTGCAACTCTAAGCGAATATCAATTCTCCTTCGATTTCAACCAACTGACTTTCTTTAGCATCGACTCTTGGCCGTCGCGCTGAGACGACGATTACAGATTGGAATATAAATTATTGTACTTTTAATATACTGTTGGAACAGTTCTAATGCAAATAAATAAAGTACGAAATAATAATTGAAAGGCCATTCATTGTCTGGAAGAAAGTTGTCTATCTATCAAAGTTCTCTGTCGTTCTCTTGAAAATTCTGCCGGGGAAAGCTCCCGAATAGAAGAAGCGTGACGAAGGTAGTGATCCAGGTACGCGCTAGGGAAGGTCACGCTTCCAATGAGTGAGCAATAAACGTTAAACGAGACATTTCGAGGAAGATGAAGAGGGAGAGATCTCACACGCGGTGTCGAGATACGAGTCTCTCTTGGTTCTGGCAAACCGAAGCACTTTTCTAAATATACACGATCCCCTCACCGCTGTATCTATCTTTGCGTATTAGAATCTATACCTAACGACTTGAACACTCCCGTCTCCGCTGTTTCACCTCGCGGATTCGTACAAAGCCGATGTATTCGACAATTAGCCAAATTGCCCATACAGCGATAATGATGCTAGTAAATAGATACTTTATGATATCAATCACCGAAAGTGCCACTGGCACAGTCGTTATGGGTACTTCCTATTACTTTATTATTGGATAACCTTTGGAAAGAAACACCGGATTCTGTTCAAATTCGCTAAAGCAACCAGTAAAAATGTAACCGAAATTATTGAAAGGGGAGATCGAATCGGGTCCCGCCAGACGATTTACCACGTTTGCCGTGGGCAAATAAGCAAATTCGCGGTGCAACATAAATTCCGTTCGTTCACGGAAGCAGAAACACCAAACCAAAGTCAGAAGGCAAAAACGCCAAAGAGGAAATCTCAGCATGCTAAAGAAATGTA
This sequence comes from Holcopasites calliopsidis, assembly GCA_023838395.1. NCBI lineage: Eukaryota > Metazoa > Arthropoda > Insecta > Hymenoptera > Apidae > Holcopasites > Holcopasites calliopsidis. Next base: position 6,396,826 of record JALHAQ010000005.1, on the reverse strand, counting down.
ATGGCACAACAATTTGGGAATTGCATCGCCGTCTATCGATTCCGATGAATCGACGCTGACACGATTCGCGCGGAGAACGCGGCCGTGATTTGCAATTCGCCCCTAAAAATAGCAACGAAATTTTCCAGAAGTCAGTCGCTTCGGAATCCCTATCGTTTTCGGCTATTTATATGCAACGTTACCAACGGTACACAATACTGCTGTGACGTTTCTGTCAAGCGTGACACACGACATCCGAAATCTTTGACGTACGGGCATTTGATCACGAACAAGTAAGAGCGCAACCCGATCGTTGCCCAGCGAATAATGCACGTTGTTGCTGAAGTCTCTCCTGCTTTAAGCTCGAAATATTTTTAGAGTGCTTCGCTTTTAGCTCGAAACACGAAAAATGCCGAGGTAATCGCGCTGCTCACGGCACACTACATCCTGGTCTTTTTATCCTTACAATTGTCGCTTCTTACTACCATTCAACTGTTTGTTGCTTTCGATATTAGTGCAAATTGCAGGCAATCCCTGAACTATCTGACAATGTAGGATTTACAAGGAACATCACGATGCGTCACGATGAATTGCCACCACTTGACCGATTTAAATATCGTATCGCGAACAATCTGCACGCAGAAGCACGTACAACTTTACGGTACTGCTAATGCAATGCCTGCATATACGTACTCATGTTGCCGTTGCATTTATGCACGTTCTAAATGAATCATGTACAGTCGGGATTCGGTGTTGATCTAGCTAGTTCATTTCTAATAAGATGAAGTAAACGATAGAGAAAGGAGGTGATGAGAAAGATGGACGAAACGGAGGATCACTTATTCGTCCGTTTATCAAATTTTCTTCGAGCAAGTGGACCCGAGTGGGCGAATGGCTCGAGTATATGGAACAGCCGATCTAAACTTAGTCGTTGGTCCGTTCTGGAAATAGATGTTATGAGTGCGAGGACAGGACAAGATACCGGCCCCTATTATGCGTGCGGCCACGTATCGCAAACAAGCCACTCTTTTCTTTACTCCCATAGGTGCACCTGCTTTCTTTTACCAAAGTGTGTATTACTTTGAACGGCGTGCAACTCGTAAAACGTCCAATATGTACGCGGAGATACACGAATAAATTACTTGGAAATCTCGCCCTTAATTATTCTGCTTGACAATCATTCTTTTCTCTATGTTATCACAAATTGTGAAGATTAGTCTTTGTCTGTCCTTACTAACGTAACTTACCCTACTCTGTACAATGTGTCGCTATTCAGCTGCGCTATAGGGATGAAAAATGAAACAGGCCAATCTTCCAAGGAAATTAACTAATAAATGAAACTTCATATAGTTGCTAGTGGAATCTAACTCTTGTTAGATTATATGGCACACTAACTTTCCAGCAGAGCGTTTCTCGTCTGTATGACTAGATCCACCTATTGTTCGCAGGATGATTTCTACTTTGAAGGCCATCGTACCATTCTTGGAAAGTACCATCGAAAGATAGAACAATGGATAGGGCACTTGCATTTTACGTGCCCCTTGCCACAGATAAAATAGAATATACATATTTTTTCAGTTTTCTGGACATTTTTTAAGAAAATAATTAGATGAATGTGGATCGTCGAGAAAGTGAAAAGTCATGTCCGTGCAAAATATGAAATTTTCATCGATGTCGTCACGCTTGCCTCGGCTGCAATTCTTCAGACGACTTCGACAAATAAACCACGAAGCTAGTCGGCAAGAATCGCTTTCCCGAAACCCATTTTTTTTTTGCACGCGCAAGTATGATAGATCCAAAAAGCAAAACTCTACGATTCTGCATTTCTTGCCCCTCTATTCTTAGCCTACTAGACTCCCACGCGGTTACTCAATATCCCAGACACGTATTACTTGCTAATGTTCTGTACGATTTGACAATTCTATGGCATACATATGTATACATAGAACGATACGCACTTTCGGCTGCTATAGAATATAGGTACCAACGTGAGGGTGAACTTTAAATTACGTATATGCACTATTTAATGTAGAATAGGGTTTACCTATAAATAATTCAATTTACATTTAATAGCTATCGAATTACTTACCGAGTAATTATAATTTTTCAATTTTCCTCGTCCATCCAATTTCAATTTCATCGCCTGTCATTTGATAATGAGAAACCTGTACTACTACGAGGCGCACTTCCGAGGAGGATGATTAACGGCGTTTTCTCTACCCATAGGTAACGCATAGAGAAGCTGATTCGATATCGAAAACGGTCGAGACGATCGGCACGATTCCAAAAAGCAGGCAATCCCCGATAATCTCGAAATAACGAAAACCTCTCCCCTTCGTCCGACGACCACCGCGAAGACGCGCCGCACTTCTTCGTTCCATCCTCGTCGCCTCTCCTTCTCACCCACGACTGCACGGCTACTGGTATTTTTGGTCATGGCCCGACAAAGAGAACGCGATCGTCGCATGCATACGAACGATCGAGATCACGAATTTACGTGCCGGAAAGTAGAAAGACCATGGAAATGTTGGGGTTGCGGGTTCATACATGCGCGACTTCGAGAAAGAAAGGAAAAGCAGAGTTTGCCAGAGGGCGGGCGGAAGAGAGCGGAGGGACAAGGAGAGGAAGCATCAACGTGAAAACAGTTAGCGCCGCGCGGCGTAACCTGAGAGCTTTTCGGACCCCGCAACCATATATGTCCGCCTCGCGCTCTCTCTCTCTCACTCGCGCCACACTCAACCCCCGTCGTATCCTCTCGCTTCCGCTCGTTGCCCAAAGAGTCTCGCCTCTCTTCGTCGTACCACTTTTTCATCGAATCGTCCACCCACCTCGCGACGCTGTTAATTTACCGGTAATTTACTCCATCTGTTCTTCACTCCCTCGCGCCTTTACCCTTCTTCATGCCACCACCGTTATCCGTCGCTGCACCGTTTTAAAAATAAGCGCTCTCTCGTGCCTCGCGGGCATCAATCAATCCAGCCACATCTATCCTACTGATTCTTTAAATACGCTAGAGCTGGAAAAATATGCGAAGAAATTGCTTGGGGATGTACCAAGGGGAATCAAACATCGTAAAAAGAAGCGATGCATCCTACTGGAATTAGAAAAACCGTCAGTCAAATGTTTCGTGAAGCAAATGAAGTAATGGAACATTTCTTCCCGTTTACTGAACTAATATACTAACATTTCAAGCGATAAGTAAAGTTTTATACCGATTATATTCTCGAAGCTACTGAAGAAGCTTTCTTTAGAAACATTCTCTTTGCGCGGAACTATTTAAGCTTAAACTACTTATAATCCACTTCAGATCTCTATAAAATCTAATTAAGGCATTGAATGTGATGAAAATACTTTGAATGATATTCTAATCAAAGCGGAATTTTGTTTTAAGTTCAATTGAACATTAGCAATTAGTAATTGACGATCAAAATTTTTTAATCAGCGATTAACGATAGACATCATCAATTGAATAAATCAATCGCAACTTCCCTAACGATTCATTTTTAAATCGTAAGCATTAATGGAATAAATTAAAATTTTTAATCCATTGTCTTGCTAAAAAAAAAGAAAGAAAAAAAAACAATGTAATCTCGATCGGTAAATCCGATACGGCTAACAGAGAACGTGAGCTATGCGGCGCCACTTGCTGGATCAAATGCGATATCGATTTTCTATATTTCGGGTAGCGCGTTTTTAAATTGCACTCAGAAATGAATAGCGGGGCAAGAGTATATGTATATGTAGAGAAGATAAAGGAAGAAACACGTACATACAATGCTATTTATACAAAGAAGCACGCGGGTAAACGTACATTCTTGAAACAACGTAAAATTAAGTCTTGTCGTCGGGACGTAATGCTTAACGCTAACGCTTGAAAAGTACATTGGGCGTATGCAATTGTCGTAACAACGTGTGTATTTAGTCCTTATTGAGAATATTCATATATACATTTCAAGTAATCGGTGCAACGGACCACGCGAAAGAGGGGTACACAGCATCTTACAATCAGTGATTACCTCCGCATTAGCCGCGAGGTAGAACTTATCAAACTTACCGTCTCTCGGCCAAACGAAAGTTTATCGCGTGCATTACCTTGATCGCACACGATTTATCGATGTACCTCGATACGCGATTGCTACGTAAAACAAAACGTGACAAAAAATATTCCGCTCGTTCATTCTTCGGTTCCTTGCACCGACCTTGACGCAAGAAAAATCTAATATTTACAAAAAACGAATCTGCTTACGCATCAAACCGCGAAAACATATTGCAACAAAACGGGATGGTACGAAAGATTAATGTACAATAACACTTTTGGTCCGGAGCATATATGTAGATTGATCGGCGATAAGCAGGTCGACTTCGAACGATAGCAACGTATTGTTATATAAACGGTGCGTGGTATTGGGGCCAATTGTTACTCGTTCGACGTTCGTTAGCGACGCTGGATTAAAAAACATGCCTGAGCCCGGCGATTTTTACACTCACAATTTCCCTATATAAACGAAATTTCGCAGAAAAATGAACGCCCCTCCGTAAACAGAAAGCTTTTCATACACGTAAAATTTACCTGAATGGCATCCAACGGATCCAAGCGCGGAAGAAAGATAACAAAACAATTATCCTTGTTATCCCTTTTAGATAATAGACGCATCGTAAGGAATACAATTGTCCTAATAGAGTGAGTTTTAACTGCAACATGGCATTACACAGAAATCGTATAATTAATACTCGAATTTGTCAGTGATTGACTAAAATGCTTCGACAAGATCGATCTCGTTAAGTCTGAAATTCATGCAAGGTAGTGATACGACAAACATGAAAGTGCCACCCTTTTGCGTCGAAATATTTCAACAGAATAATAAACTCGAAGAATAAAATGTTATGCACGGCGAACGAAATAGTCGCAAAACGGAATGTGTACAAGCATAGATATCGTGCGAAAAAAGAGAAGAAAACAGCTGGATTTCCAAGTGTTCGCCGCGTAAGGTACGAATCACGACGCAAAAGGATCACGACGACGATAATTGAAGGTTGCATAACAGCTTGTCGTAATATTTAGCAATGTTGGGCTAGATAGCAGCAGAGTTTCCTGCAGAGTCCTGCGACTGTTCCGACTTTCGTCGCGTAACGTTCAAACTCGTGCTGCTCTCTTCCCACTATTGTTATCCTAGCACTTTTTGCACGCTGTTACAGTTCTTCGATTACATAATCCGACGGAATCTCGGTAGTGTCGCCGGCCTATCGAATATGCGATATTATTATACGTCTCGTATCAGGCGGCGCAAACGAAGGATATACGTACTCTGGGTGGTATCGCAGGAGTTCTAAAGGTACACGTGCATTATTTCAATGTACAACGAAAGGGAAACGAGCAATATTCTATATGTATTTGATAAGGACCAACAGAAATGAGGGATGACGCGTTTCGCGCGTCACTTGTCGCGCCAGCAATGGTATAATATACTTTCTCCCGCGTCACCGTGACCGTCCTTGTAATCAACGGGAGAACTAACAGCCTATTACAATAAGAAACTAGTGGCATTCGGTTCGATACGCGCATACCAATGTTCGCGTCTTCGATTATTTCGGAAACAACGTTACGGCGTGTCGAACCGGAAGCTAACGGGTGCATGGCGCGAAGATCGCAGCTGGCGATACCGAGATGAGAAGGAGCACCGTGCGGCACATAGCCGGACAAGACTATAATCGATCGGGTACGATGCAGGAAGACGGTCGTCCCCGCGGTTATAATTTTTGCACGATGTCGAACTTGTCCTTGAAGCCGATAGATTCCTTCTTCGGGTCGTACTTTTTGCGGGCAGCCAGCTGAGCTCGGAGCTCTTTGGCGCTCATCTTCAAGTTCAGACCCTGACGTGGTGGCTCGTTGACGGTGCCGTTGACGGTGCCGTTTCCGGTGCCGTGGCCGCCTATCGTCGACTCGTTCCTCACGCCGTTTCCGTTCTCTCGTGCGGCGACCTCGGGTTCGCCCTCGTTTTCACTTTTGCTCGACGTTCTAGCCGCGTTTGCCGAAATCGTGCTACTCGCGCTGTGCGACGTGTCGTTCGAGCCACACTTCTGTGCATCCTGCGAACAAACATCATGCATTAGCCCAATTGCTTTTTCGACTACGTCGAAGCACGTACGTACGTGCCGACGATGTTATATCCGGCAAGGGAGAAGCGAACGCTATAGAAAACTCGCGTCACGTATCAAGGTCGATCGCGGTGAGCTACTTTTTTCCCAAATATGCGTTTCTGACCAACTGGAAATCGGCCAGCGGCGAGAGAAAGGAACAAACTCGTGCTCCAATTGGCAGCATAGAAAAATCTCCGCCGAATTTTCGAGAAAACGAAAAAAAAAAAATTATCGAGCCAGGCGACACAATAACTTTCCATTGCTCAAGCGTCTCGCCTCGATGGCTGGCCGATAGAAAGGAAAGCCGTGGAGATACGGCGATTTAGCGGACAAAATTATATTGTCGCCACACTGGCCCCAAGCCTATTGGCAAACGGAAGGAACATCGGGCCGTATCGAAAGCGACCGACCAATTCGTCGAATAAACTCGCAATGACCTTGGCTCCTGATGCAATACTCCAAACGGTACTTAAAGGAATTCCATCGAGTAAAGGCAAGCGCGAGGGAAAACCGGTTCCGAGGCAGGGACCGTTTAAATCTATTCGAAATAATGTTAGGCGGGGTCCTTCTCCGCTACGCTGTTATATCGCCCCCCGGAAAACACGCTCGAATTTTTGCTAAAACACCACCGGTGACATGGAGAAAATCCCGATGGTGCAAGAAACGATCGTCGCACGTTCGGCAAAACGCTACGACACGACCAGCACACCAACAGAAGCGACGATCGCATGCAAAGATGGTGTTTATGCAGCGGCGTGACGCAACCTCTCCATAAAACATCGGGAATCTATGTCGAGGCATTTCTGCATCGCCGTCGACATCCCGTAATTCAATTAATTCCAGCAACGACGCGTACAACGCTTCGAGCAACTGCGGTGCGAAATCGAAGAAGGCCAGCGTTGCCCGAAAAGAACCTTTCAAATGCCGCCTGTCGCATCGTGCAATTACAACCGATTGGCCGCTTCCCTTATTATTCGCATTTTCCAATAAATTCGAGGAACGCAAGAAATCAGATCGGGTTATTCGATCGATTCCTTCTTCTGAAAGAGTTTACTAGAGGAGAATCCCCGTTATCTGCATACCTACGTACACGAGCATTCGATTTGACACGCTTTCTTCGAAAATCGCTTGGACGCGGTACACGGAAATCGAACAAGGGCGGATAACGGATTTTCAAAGTTAGTCGCGCACCGCGACGAGGTTTCACCGATTTTTACCGGCAGCTTCAGGAATGGCCTCGAGCGCAGAGACAGAATCGTCTCTTCGATTAACATCATTCTGCAAATAAATGTCTCGAAAGATCGTTCTCTCCACTCGGAGCAAACGGTTTTCCCTCTCGTTTGCGTACCGTGCATGCCTGCTTATAACCCTACCGATGGTTACTCGATTGCGCAATAGAAAACGGTGGCAGGAAGCTGACCAGTCGAGAGGCATTTCATTATTTGCCCGCGACAAGTGATCGAGCTAGATACCTATGGGCAGTCTTTTGTAAATCACAGCGCACGACCGATTAAGAGCATTCGTAAAACTTTGCTACGACCGTTAATGGAAACGTTTATTCACCTGCATCGCTTTGTCCTGATTTACACCAAAACAGATAACAAAGATTGCCACGTAACGTTTGCTCGATCGGGGATACGCGTGCATCTTCGGGATTACGTGTATAGTAGGGAGCGACCCGAATTTACGTAACTTTACACCGCAGAAATGACCGGATATCCGGTAAATTCTATCGACGGAGGACGACGATTCTCTCGGTCGTGAGATACTCGCCCAGATCGGACGAGCGTATCGCGGCAAGGCGATCGGACGCGTATCCCATGAAGAACGAATTAAGGCCACCGACGACGTACCATTTTGCCGAAGGAGGTACTTCCGTCGATTAACGCGGTGATTGTTACATCCGAGAGAATAGTATCTGCTCCGATATCGGTCAGCGAGAATAGAATCTTGCTCTATCGATAACCGAATGAATACGAACAATTGTGCATATCGGGCGTTGATTTAAGAAACCCAGGGACGAATCCGATGATAGTTTTACCTGCAACTTGCCTTATCACGTGCGAATGTAACAGATGAGTCACTGACAATGAGTGCTCGCGAACGTAACGATCAAACAACGAATCGCGAGGCAGGTACGAAAGAGGAAAATTGGTTTTCATAATTGCCTCTCGGTAGGAGAGAAAAAGAGCGGCGAGCAATGAGTTGTCTTCCAAGAAACGAGATTCCAAACGAATTGACCAGCTCGGAAAAATATTCCAATGTATTTGAGATTCAATACGATAGAAAATTAGCAGTACAGAATGAAAACGCTTGAGAAAATATTCAACTTCAATCCATTTATACATATGTATGTATGTATACAGAGAATCGAAAAGTATTGGGACCAAACTTATGCTACGTATTACTGAGGTCAAATAGATGAAAAAAGTTCACACAAACTTATTCATCATACAAAGTTCATCGTCTGTTTCTATCGTATTTTTACAAACCAACCAACCCTTTTGCGTGACCCCATAAATAGAAGTTCAGAGGCGTTAGGTCAACGTTTCAATCCTCTACAACGAATTGTAACACGAATTTGCCCCGTAAATCTATGAAATTCCAATCAAGCATTCTCGGACATAAGTTTATATGAACTTTTTTCATCGATTTGACCTCAACAATACATAGTACAAGTTTGGTCCCAACCTTTTTGCACACCCTATATGCATCATTCACCTGTGTATACCTGGAAAAATGGGCCGTCGATTCCGCTCTTCTTCCACGGATTACGAAATTGCGTATCCAAATCGTTATTAAATACATCACAAAAGAAATGTCTTTTTGATTCAATAAAAGCGACGATCGAAAGTAAGGCATTGGAAAGAAGAATGAGTAGGAGCATCCGTGGAGTCTGCGATAATGATATCTACTACAGTACTGGTGTTATCGTTCGATGTCGTTTCACCGGAAAGAATCGGGGGGACACGCGATAGTTATTATATCGCGGTGATTCTGTATTCCACAGTGTATTAAAAAAAAAAATCTTCCAACATCGAAACGGTACGCAAAAGCTTGGAAACGCTTGCGGCAAACATGAATATGACGACACAACTGCTTCAACGCAACATCTGTTCAGGCGAAACAGGATCCCGGATGGTATCGATAGACTTCTTCTCACTAGTTTGCGGCTTCGAGTTTCTTTATCCAGTTGTGGGGCGAGAACGGATGCACGAAGAGTTTAAAGGTTTTACCGAGATTAACAGTCTTACTTACTAATCCAGAACACCTGTCTTAAAACTACCAATGAAGTATGATCAATTATGAAGAGCATAAAGGATTTCAGAAACCATGATATTATAAGAAAAAGAAGAATGAACAAGAAAAATTGCTGCCTGGGTCTAACAAGACTCACCGACGGCCGTGCGAGTGTTAAGTAATGAATTTGCGAATTGGAAACACTTTTTGGGCAAATGCGTATTATTCGAATGCTGCATTGTACAATAATTTTTCACTACTCGCTACTACCTAAGCAAAGAGAGCAAACACAGATGTTTTAGAGCACTGCCTAATGAAACATTTATTGTAGGCGCTTATCTTGAAAAAACGCCCACGTCACTCTTGTCCGACAAGGAATAACGATTCCACGTTAAGCTGATAAGACCAATCACAAGACGAACAGGTATAATAAAATCGCGGCTACTTCCAATAGCAAAATCAATCTGGATCACCGGATACGATATTGGTAAAACGACTGACTCATGGGAGCGACTTACGAGTATCATTATAGATCCTTAATTACGACAGAAAAAGCAAGACAGAAAAAGCAAGATTTAATTATTTTGCCCGAACCGGCGCGATCCGTGTGACTCACATCTAAAGATATCATCGAGGAGAAAACAATGCAGCTTCTTCGGTTCTTCACGGAATTGCATAACTCATTGGTATTCGATGGAAAAAACGAATCGCCTGCCTTGGAATGGTTCAAGTGTTTTTACTCGGTCTGAACGTCACGGATGGAAAATTTTATCATTAGCTTTACTACCTGGAAAAGTAATTAGCATAACGATGAGTAATTTCTCTAAGCACTCGTGAAAGTGATTCACTCTTAACAGGAGAATGGTCGATGATTATGGTCGCGCGTGCCTTTTCAACAGCATCGTCCTGCGGCGTTAGGGGTCGTTCGGCGGTGGAGCGACGCAACAGGTGGACGCTTGCCCGAGCTCCCTCGTGCATCGAGCAACAGGTAGTTCAGGTTCGAATAAAGGATACGCACCTCGTCATTGGAGGCGTTGCTACCGTTGCGTTCCTCCTGCTCGACACTGTTCGGATTCTTCTCCGGGGTCTTGATCACCTTGACGTTCGCCATGGTGCCCTTGATAACGATGTTGTTGGCCTTGAAATATTCGTCGGCCTCTTGATCGACCACCAAAAGTTTCGTCTCGTTCGGGAAGGCCTTAATGCGTTCAACGACCTGCTTGTGGGTCTCGTTGGCGATGTTGATTTCATTAACCTCGACGATACGGTCACCTTGTCGTAGACCAGCGGCCTGGCTGGGCGAATCATCGTCCACCTTGCCGATGAACTGACCGTCCTTTCCCTTTTCCGCGTGCAAATTGAACCCGTAACCGTCGAAATCGTCCCACTTGACGATATGACAAAGTCGCGCACACGGAACCTTGTCACCCTTCAGCGAAGAAGACATTGTTTCACCCTTGCGATCAGCGGCGCGCACAGAACGAAATGTGTCCCGCACGGGTCGGGACCAACGGACGACTACGCGACGGCGACAGTGAGCGACGAGGAAAACTAACGCGCGCTGTACGTACGCTGATTACGAGAAAGTTTCTACACTGTGTATTACGGCGATCGGTAACGAGATTTTCTGTGGAGGATCGACGATCGAGGCGCGGCCTTACGGTTCGTCCGTACCTCATGCGGTGACTGGCTGACTACTACTCGGCTAAAGCAGCCTCGGTCTCGCCGATTTTCGTCCTCACCTGTTACGGGTCGATTATTCGAACCGACTGGCCGTATACACCGCCGTGACTCGGCGTGGATCGCTCAACACCAACGTGGTCAGTTGTGAACTTAAAGAAGAGATCACGCACAGCAATCGCCGCGGTGGCCGAACTTTGGGAGTACGTATACGCGGATCTGCGAAGTTATTAGATCCAAGGGGACACGTTCCTCGTCACAGGAGCAATCCATGCGCGACGCTGTCGCTGACTTTGCCTGGAACCTGCACACCTGGTAGAGCTGAACGAGAAAGATAGAGAGTGGAAAAGGGACGCGGATAAAGACAAAGAGAAAGAATGGAGCAAGTAAAGGTGGGACGACAAGGAGAATGAAGGTGAACGCAGGCCACGTTAATTTGGAGGGGATGGAACGGTGCTGCTGTCACTTGCAACTATTGTAGCACCACCTGTCGGTAAAATTCGTCAAATCGAGCCCGTAGCTGAAATTCAAGATGCTCGAGAAAAATGTGAGCAAATTTCACCTGCTTTGCGTTACATCTTTAACATATTACCATCATTTCTCGTACTATTTAAGTGCAAGAAATACATGACAATGTAAAAATGTCGCGGTATGCATTCAAATATGATTGACCTGATCTATTATGTTCGAAGGAGAGAGCACCTGTTGCCTCTGAAAGAATCAAGGTCGCATTGGCGTCTAGGATAAACGGCATAAAAGTCATTTAGCCGTAATACAAACATCTTATCGATATAGTAAAGAGCAATATTGACTGAGAAACTTTTTCTCAATGCACTTTTACATGGAACGTCAATTGCTGCACGACCTTTATTAACCATTAGACTGACGTTCCATTAATTTAATAGCTAGATCTCGAACTTTGGTAAACTCAGAGAGAATGATTCATGAAATGGTTCATTGTAAACAAACCTTGAATCGTATATATAGTTTTATTTAACAATAAAAATACCAAAAGATTCAGTTCTGAACGACTTGTACAATAAGACATATGCACGCCAATGTTTTACCGCATGCAAAATGTAGCTCTAAAGTATTTTCAAGGTATCTTATCAGAATAACGATAACGTTTTACATTCTAATGAAGTTTCGGAAAGATCGAAGCTAGTAATGCAATGCAACCTTTGACAAAATTTTGAAGAATACTTTCAGATTATAAAGCCAAGTAAATTATTGCTATGAAAATACGGATACGTGTATCGTGATAAAAGAGGTAAGTAAATCGTCCGATAACGTAGCGATGACGAATCTATGATAAATGTGAAATAATTCTGTGTATGATACGAATAATTCTCCGAATGTTTGTCGCACATTCGTTATCTTAAAAAAAGTCGAAGTGCAAGATGCTTATAACATGCTCATAGGTACAGAGCAATGTTCGCATATGTACAGTTGTTTAATTGCCGTTTATATTCTCTCGTACTTTGTCGATGACGAATCGCGATGATTAGATGAGTGCACCTCTGTAAACTTTGTACTTGTACTAAATATGCGCTTCGTATGTCTTCTTTGCATGTCGAATCTCATTACCTGGCCGAACTAATTTTCATTTAAAATCACCAAGCTTAAGAAACTAGTTCTCTGATGCGAGTTATTAATTAACGAGAACAAAGCATATGTGTCTTCCATTTTGAAATTAATCAACGGCATGTGATACGTATAATTTTAAACAATAAATAATAATAGCTCGGCGATCGAATAGCGGTAATATATTGGATAAGGCCCGCGAAATACATCGCACGGTCCTGAAGCTGAGTGTAGTGGATGCGCGAAACTGGTTGCGCGATAGTCACCATAATGGTGTGCGATGCGCGGACGAATGTAGCGGTTGTTCGAACGCCAGTCAAGTATAGTTGTCGCTTGATACATTGCGACGCAACTACTTTGTGGTGGCGTGGATATTTTTCATAGTAACTTGTGAATCGTGAAAATCGAAGCGCGTGATGCCAGTGGCTGACATTACGGTAGCCATCGTTACGTAGATCGGAATCGTCGGACGCACAATACAACAGATGAATATTTCCATCCGAAGATTCTGTGACTGAATTGAATAAAATGTGGAGTCCGACGCACGTTCAAGTGACAGGTAAGCCGAAAGGAACGTACAAGTTGGCTTGCAAACGGAGCGTGGTTTATGTGGCAAGCGGTTTGAGACGAAACAGATGTACCGTAAATCAATTATCCCCTACACACAAAATAGGTTACGTGTATATTCTTTGTAGCACAGGTAATCGAAACCTCACAAATTCGTTAGACGTTGGCAGAAGTTTTTTTAACAAGAAAATAGATGTTTCGAATTGTTTCGTAATCGTTGTTTGTATCACGAGCGATGAGAGTCTTACTTAAGCGACCTCGATTGTCACGGTATTTTTAAATGCTAATGTAGAACAACCTGTAAATTCGTAAAGGTTGCAATTCGTGTTTGCAAAAGTTGGGTAAAGTTACTATAGGAAGAAAACTCGTCACGTAGGGCAATAGACAGCGGAGGCTCGTATACCTTGAAAACACGAACGTGTCGCACGAGTGAAAGATATATTTATCTTGCATGTGCAGCAGCGTGTTGCCGCCGATTGCATTCAGTATGAGCTCGCGAATACGAGGTGTCCCTAATTGCAAAGACTGTAGGACACCGGTAGCAACTTTACCACGTCTTCGAATCGCGCCAAAAGAGTCGGCGATATATTTAAACCGCGCGCGATTATCGATGGTCCAGTTATTCGATAAGTCAACTTCTCAAGACTGGCTTGGTCATTTTGCGCGATAGAATTAATGGAATGAATACCAGTATGTATTTGCAGAAAAAGAATGAAACGAGGAAACATTACCGCGACGATGAAACAAATTTCTTGTTCTCGTTTGTACGTAACGACAATTTAAGAGGGTCATTCTTGTCGCACACGTTAGCCTACAAAGCATCTATATAAATACGGGCTAATCAACAATTCTTTGACGCTTTCGTTTCGATGCAAAACAGGTATAGTATGAAAGCATATGTGTGTAGAAGCAGCTGATGTCCCCCTTTCATACATTCGGGTCCTCTGCTCAGGATCGTAGACAAGACTCCAAGGGCCCCTAGATTTTCTTTCCCTCTTTGGATGAGCGTAATTTTTAAATATCTGTTTTGCTCCCAGCTTTTGGAAATCAAGGAAAGCCTGCCAGGCATGTTGTGTTCTATTCGGTTACTTGCACCAACATGTGTGGTAGATCGTTAAAGACCTTTTTTACCGAAAGAAAAAAAAATGGATATGCCGACTTAATTAATTATGATCGCGTACCGTTAAGAATACTTGTTTCCCAGTAAACGGCGTTCCTGGCTGTAGCCGCGCTGAAAGCTTCCACCTCGTGTAATCGAGTCGTGGAAGAATGCAGCGAGAGTAGATTTTTCTCATGCGGGTATGAGAAATCAAGAAAAGCGTTGATACATACGTTGTACGCGATTTCACGAGGAACAGCAATTATCGGTCTGGTTTTAAGGGATTAGACTACTGTGACGGCAAAAAAAAACAGAAACTAATTCTCAAATGCGGCTTGTTAAAAAACTAAACATTCAATCAATCTGCGGTTTTGCGGATTTTTTAAATTAAAAATGATGAAAATGACGTGAACGGGCTTCGAGCTGATTTGCAGCAAACCAAACGGTGTACTTGAAAACGCCGTTTTGGATTATCTAAAACCAGAAAACCAAATTTTGTCATTAAACATGCCTCAATACCTAGGCATTAGCGGACGATATTGGGAAATTTGTTTACATATATGGGATTCACAGACAAATTAGTGACTAGTTCTTAGGAAAAGTTAATGCTTTGGCATTGAAGCATGTTTAATGAAAAGTTTTTGTTTTCTGGTTTTAAATAATTCAAAAGAGTGTTTTCAAGTACACCGTTTAGACTACTGCAGTAAAGGACAATCAGTCCAAAGCCTGCTCACGCATTCTTATCACCATCTTTTAATTCTCAAAGTCTGTTTCTCATTGCTCACAACAGGTATAAATAAAGTATGAAACCGCGAATTGATTGAATGTTTAGTTTTTTATCAATCCGCATTTGAAAATTTGATATATTTTCGAGCCGTTCCAGTAGTCCAATCCCTTAATGCATTTCCCCTCCCTCCGTGTCGGGTTGAACGAGGTCATTATCACTACATATACATATGTATGTATGTATGTAGAGTCACCTTATCCCGACATTCAAAATGAGAATAGAAAATACAGCGCACGGTGTGCTGATGAATGAATATTGTTTGCAATGTTACATACATATAGCGTAGAAACGATTATTAGTGGAAATGATTGAAAATAACAGAGTGCCAATACGGTAACTGCCGATATTCTTTGGAGGAATGCGTGATAATAGTAGAAAGGAGAGCCAGCCCACACATTCCCGCTTTTACCATGATATCATAGAACGTTACGTTATTATGCTCGTCGGGCGTGACGACTTTTTATAATGCGTCTGATCAAATATTTTAATGTGCAAAGCTGCTCGGCAGAGAAAAAGAACTGCTCACAACGAATAAACAAAAATCTGGACTCGCATGCAATTTTCTTGTCTAATGACTTTACATTCTGGTCTGATGGGACAACATTTATCTCTGACAATAAACAGACGAAAGATACAGTTGCAGTTACGCCTGTTTCTCTTTATCTTGCTTTTTAGTCTGCAAAGGCTTAGATGGGCGGAAAAAATAGCAGCATATCCGATATATTGCAATGTGATTTGGTGGAAATTGTCAAGATTACGGCGGCCGGTGTTTAAAAGGTCTCAATCAAACCCAACGTTTTAAGAAATATAGCCAATACCTGCATCGGCATCACCGAAAAATTAGCTACAATCTGTTTTTTCTTTCTTTCTTTCTTATCATAGCGGCTAATCAAGCATTTTCTCTGTTTGCAGTTCAGAGGGCAAGGGGCTTGCTAACCAAAGGGAAGCACAGTAAGTATCACCATCGATCGCCTGCAACAGCAATTATAGAGCGTATAAGTAATGCGACGGGCTGAAAATTGTACTTTATCCTAGTTTGATCATCAAATAATTTATCATATCGCTGCGTAGTAGATCGGCGTAACGATTGTTCGGCGTCGGTAGTTTTGTCCATTACCCGGAGTCTAATTTCAAAACAGTGGAAAAGCAATTTTCGTCCACGTTGCACCACGCCTGCAGTGCTCGAATCGTATTTCGCAAAACGTGCAAACGAGTTTATGCATACCTGTAATCTGGGTGAATAACACAATAACGGGGGGGGGGGGGGGGCAGTGTGTCTAGTTTGTTGTGGGCACGGGCAATGACACAAATTTTAACTTATAAACTGAAGAAGGTAGATCGGTAATACCTCGATTATTTGTACCAATTGTAATCGAGTGTTACGATATTACGAATTGTAAAAAGAAGTCAATGTTCAATCGGCGAGCAAACAATTAACACCGTCTAAACAGAAGACTGGGTGTTACAATAGTAATTTATGCAGGCTAAATGAAGGCGGACAATGAAAGTCATCTCTTACGAGATTTTTAATACTACGTGGCTCGTTAACGTTAACCCCGCGGTCAACTGTTTCCACCCACGTTAAACGGGCCAATCTAACGCAGAGACCAACGACTGTTTCGTGACGATCGCACTCGGCAAGGAGAAGTACCAAACGTCCGTGAAGGAGAAGGCCGCGAAGGACGTGGAATGGCACGAGGAATGCGAATTAACTATCCCGGAGCAGGGAAACACCGCGGAGATAATCCTCACGGCTCTTCACCGCAACTTCTTGGGTGTCGACGAGTTCCTCGGTACCGTCAGCATACCTCTATCCAGCTTCGACGTTTACGAGAGGCCGAGGAACAGATGGTGCGTTGCGTGAATCGTGTTCTCCATGAAAACGTGAAATGTTGTTGCGCCGAGGTGCAAAATGTCGATAGTCAATTTTTCTTAAAGGATAGATTACTTAATAAAATAATTTTGATAGAATGGTATGGTACATGGAATTATGATTAATAGAATTCCACTCGACCAAACTTATTAGATGAGCAGCTCATCAAATAGAGAATGCAAATAAAAGATATCGTTCTGGTTTAACATGAACAAAGTTGTGACTGTAGGACTTGCAATTTAGAAGTTTATTATTATAGGCACACCCTCGGCGGTAAGCCAGGCAAGGAGAACACCAAGGACAGGGGCGAGCTCGAGGTGAAGATCGGTTTCATCGTGAAGGCAGGCAGCTTGACCGATCTGAGCCACAAAGAGAGACACAAAAGCTCCCTCGGCCAGTTGTCTAATGCGGCTCACTCGATCGGTGGAAGTTTGCTTAGCATAGGAAGCTTCGAGAAACGCAAAGGGTTGAAGAAACTAGCAAAGTCTATTGGAAACCGCGTGAAAGGGAAGAGCAAGCAGAATCTGGATAAAGGGGACGGCTTGGACGAAAGGGAGGAGTACAAGTTTAGGACTACGCGGCAGGAACCCGGCGAGGCTGACCCCGGCGTTATCAGTGAAGACGAGGATGAATTTACGGTAAATTGAAATTGTGCTGAAAATGAATCTTATTCTGTGGCCTTAGGAAATAACGGAAGCTGATTGTCCGTTTCAGTTTGATGATTTGTCTCACAAGAGCTCAGCATCGTCTCTGAACGCGCCGGTTGTTGGACGGAATAGTAATAGCGTGGGTTCTGTAGCCTCGAGTAATTCTTCTGGTAACAATTTCAATGACACACATCAACTGCCTCCGGCGCCAGTAAGCGCGGCACCTAGCAAACCGCCGCGGTTTTCCATGAGCTCCTCGACTACGTCGCTATCGAAGGCCGATAATGTTAAAGAGGATGAATGGGGTTTGAAGCTGTATGGTAAACAGCTTAGTAATAACGCTAAAAGGTAAATGCCACTATTTCATTTATACGAAACAAACATTCCTGTAACAGAATCGAGAATTTCAATGTATCGTTCTTCGGCTTTCTTCAGGTGGGACAGTAAACCAAGTCCGAAAATTGTGATAGACGAACCAAAGGATAAATCTCATCGCGAGACCTCGCCTGCGACTTCGCCTTCATCGGTGTTGAAACATCAAGACGCTCCGGAGCCCGCGAGTCCAGCACCGCGAGAAATCGTACAGGCAAAGAGCAAAGAAGAAAAGGTTGTTACACCGAGTAAGGAGAAGAACTTGAAGGAGAACAAACACGGTTACTGGAGCCCGAAGGATGAGAGACAGGCGCGAAAAGATAGGAAAAAGGAGAGGGAAAATAAATTGAAGGAACTGATCGAGGACAACCATTTGTCTTCCGAAAGGATTATTATTGGAGGCGAGGATGCGATTAAAACTACAGGGACAAGCAAGAGTCATTTACCGCATGAAGTTCTCGCACAATTCGAAGGAAAGTCGAGAGAGGTAAACGCGTTAACCCACTATGAATATTTCTCTATATCATTTTTATTGGAGAGCATTACGATATCATGCAACGTTTCAATTTTATACGCACAGGATCTCATAGATCTGACGCTACAACTGCAAGCGGAAGTAACAGAGAAGAAGAAACGTCTGAGCGACTTAGAAGATTACATAGATGCGCTATTGCTTCGGGTAATCGAATGCTCACCACGTTTACTGCAAAACCCATATCACTCGCATAGACGTTTGTCATCGCCTGGACATCAGTAAACGATTACAACTTCTCCGCTGGTTAATACCTTTTCGGACGTTCATCGCATCGCCCAGCATAATTAGCGTTAATCTGGTAGCGTTCGTTCAACCAATTCTCCCCCTTTTACGTATTATAATATTATCCCCGACTGCAACTAGCTTATAATTCACGCGCTTTAATTTATTTCTCGCTAACAATTATGACTTTTAAGGTACTTGCTGTATTTCCAAGAGACACCGCTTTTTTAAGTGCATACTTCCATCGCGTTTTAGTGTTATATGTTATCGTTTCAACAAAGAATCTTAATTAGGGTTCGCGTTGTTATGCCGAAAGTTGAAAATTAGTGGTGTTTGTGCCAACTTTAAAAATGGGGGGAATAATTCGAATACTCCCTAGTCTTCCCAACAGAAAATATCGGTTGCCTCCCCGAAAAAGTGGTATCTCCGTCCTAAGTACGATACCAACAGATATCATTAAAATAATGTTTATATTTTTTAATATTTACGATCCCAAAATACGTCGTATGTATGTAGCATATGTTTACAAATATACTTAAATACTACAATTAATTATTCATCAACCAACTCGCATAACATATTGCAAAAGTATACTTACTGCATGTCAATATCTTAAGGGAGTTCCATAGGCCAATATAAATCGAAAATGAAGAATAGCGATTTTGCGTTTAAAGCTTTGTTTGCAAGACATCGATGTTTAAAAGAAATGTGATTCGGACGCCTGTAGACAGGCAATTTGACACACGCCGAAGCGAGTCTCGTCGGGCGGATTTCGATATGCCCGTGTGTGTGGATTTTTGAACGCCCGCCATACAACATGAAGTGCGTACCTTTCTCACAGGAACGCATTGTCGAGTGATAGGGTAAAGTAGGTGACGGTGTCGGTAAGTATCCCTTGCATGTAGAGTAAATGAGTGCCACTCAGCGGACCTCCGTGACTCGCATCGGTGAGCGCCAGATTGCCTGTCTACAGGCGCCCGAACTCCATTTCTTTAAACATCGATATCTTGCGAACAAAGTCTTAAACGCAAAGTCGCGATTCTTGATTTTCAATTTATATTGGCCTATAGAAGCACCCCTTAAAATATTGCCATGCAGCAGCAGAACACCCGATATAAGTGTATCGCATGCGAATGCGCGAGTGCATCAGGATGCCTTCAGAAACGGGTAATGGGTGAAAATTTGCCGTTGAGATCGACATCGAAGTCACCGGGGGATTTGCTTTTTCGTTTATCAGTAACGAAAACTAATTGGAACGCAAACAGACAAAGGTACAGAGTGCGATTACTTTCTTCTCTTCCCGTAGAGTGTTCCCCTTAAGCAGTAAATGTAACTAATCTTGTATATTCACAATGAGAAATTGAACAAGAAAGTACGCTCAGGGATATTCGCGTAACATGTAAATTGGAACGCTGGCGAAAAGCGTGGTGATTAGCGACAGATCAATTTAACGCACCAATTTCAGTTACGTTAATCACGTGTAATAATGTACTTGATGCGCATTCTGATGATTAAACAGTCGCAGGATTAGTTTATTATAAATAACGCACGATTATGTCGCCTATAAAAATACAGCATTACGATATTTGCGTAGAATCGAAGGTACGAACTCTGTTAAAAATCGTGGGCGAAAGTTCAAATTCCAAAAATTATGGGTAGGGAGATAACATTGAAGTAGAGGAACTTGTTTGTTTTTCCTAAAGCACCTTATTTAACAAAGAGTAGAATAAATGAATAGCCTCTGTTAAAATTGACATTTTCATTTTATTCATCGCTAAATATAAAAATAATTGCATAATGTATATAAAATAATTATTTCATGTGTGAATTAATAAATAGTAATCACGTAAATTAAAAATACAAAACTGTCCATCACTTTTCACATCTCATAGAGATGTTCATTTTTGAAATGCAAACGCACTTAGCGTTTTATTCGTAGCTCGCTTTGGTTCGCTACTACTTTCACTGTCGGAACTTAATTTTCTTTTCTTCGATTCGGATGTCTCAGGAGCATTGTTTTGCAAATTTGCAGCCTTCTCTTTATACCGCGCTAAAGCGGTTTTCGTTAAATCAGCTGGACTTAATTCGGGGAACTCTTCCTGCAAGCTTTTCTTATTTTTGGCGTACCAACTAATAAATGTTTCTTTCTTTGGTCCATCCTTGGACTCTTTTGTCTTTGCTTTTGAAGGAGCTGACGTCGGTGCCGCAGCCTTCTGCGGCTTTGCGGGAGCTGTTTCTAGCCCAGCTAAACCTATTTTCAATTAAAAATGAAATTTCATTTAATTGATTAAAAAATATAATTGAGACGTGGTAAGAGTAATACCTTTTGTTGCTGGAGAATTGCCACTTTTCAAAAATGGATTATTCCTCTTCATTGATAACGCTTCGGTCATAGATAATGGTTTTATTTCTATCTCTGGCTTTTTATTAATAGTTAACGAAAGCGCGGCCTCCTTATCGTCGTTATCTACCACTTCATTGTCGCTTTTGGTATCCTCAATATCATTATCTTTATTTTCCTTCTCCATCCCCCTTTCTTCCTCCTTTATGTCTGCAATCGACTCTAGTTTATTCGACAGGGCCATTCGATTTATTCTGCGTGCATATTTGATTGCCAGCTCTATGACTTTTTCCGACGCAATTTCTTCGCAAAGTTCTACCGCCCGGTATTCCAAGTTACTTCGGCAAGCAAGCTAACGAATGAACAAAGCAAATAAAGATTCGCATACACTTGTCTAACATAAATAAATTTTAATAAATGCCAAATGTACCGCAATAAGGGATAACACAGTTTCATTCTCTTCCGAAGGATTGCTTCCCAGTCTCCATAAATTCAATTCCTTGCCCGTTTTTTCGCTCGCGAATTCACAAAGAGGAGGGGATAAAGATACCTCTGCGATTACCGGACGTGGAGTAGTCGGAGGATAATGACTTCCCTTGCATAAAACGCAGCGTGCAATACTTTGCTCTTCGCTTATCCCGATTATGAAATAATGATCTGCTTTTCCTTTAGGCTGTTTCAAATTTATTATTAAGTATAGCTATAAATATTGCATCAACATATATATTACCTGATCACTCATATCGCTTGCCACTTTCCATAACGAACATTTCTTGCTATATACTTTAATAACATCGTCGGCATCCATTATTGCAGGAGATCCTAAATCAGTGAGTCCCAGCCACATTAATTCTGACGAAGGCGATAGTGGAAGAGACAGAACTCTGCTGTGTAAATTTAATCCTCGAATTTGAATCAATAATAAACTCATACACTGATCGCCCGATGCTCCTGTTTCGATATTTCCGTTTGATTACAAAATTAAAAAAAAAAAAGGAAAAGGACAGACAAGAAAAATGAATAAAACGAACATACCTATTCCGTTCTGATAAGCAATTACTACATTATTTCGAAGCCCATTCATTGCAACCACAGGTCCAGGTAAGGCAACAATTTCCCGCTGCGTGCCTCCTACAGTGAACATTCTTAAATGTCTTTTAGATGTAGCCAGTGCTACAAAATTATCGCCAGCCGCGACACAATGTCCTTCCTCATCTTCAGGAAGATCTAGAGACCATTCTTTATTTCCGGAACCCCATCCTGTTTATATATATATATATTTATCATATTTTTTAATCCCATCAGTTTTTATTTGAAAAGAAGCTCGAGCGATTATTAGATATAGTATTGACCTTGTAATGCTATTACGACAAGTTTGCTGCATGTATCATTGCTCGTCGGACAATTTAATGCTAGCGCGTAAGGCGATAAAGCTGCAATTGTGTGTCTTAAATAATTATTGATATGCATACTACGATGGATAGTCGCATCGTGAAATTCTACTTCGATACTAGATTCAGCCCCGTCTTCGGAAGTAAAACACCTTACCATACCCGTGTCGTTCCAAACCTAAATAAATGAGAATTTCGTTATCATACAATTTTATTTATAATTATTCAATATTATCGAATACAACTTTACCATGAAACGAGATAACAAGTGTGACGGAGATGAGCCAGGTTGAAACGGCGGTTGTAAATTAATTTCGTGCCCCAGAACATGTGCATTGTTTTCTGCCTTTTCTGATACAACATCAGAATTACTTTGTTCAACGTCTTCTAACTCTAGCGATGATTTAATCTTATTCAAAGATATAACATTTTCCCCATCGTCATCCTCTTCTGTTTCCGGTATGCCAATGTTGTCGTCTTTAATGTCTCCATTTGTTGCTGGACTGAATTCATTGATTGCACCCTTATCAGAAACTATCTAAGAATTCGGAAATATTAGAGTTACTCTATACACGATAAAGGTAATGCGTATGTTTTATTTCTATGTATGCACTCACCACGTCGATACAACCTAATTGACCTAATGAATCACAGAATGCAATCTCATCGGACCTATTAATGTTCCAAGTTAGTGCTGTGATTTTGGCATTTTGCTGATGCTCAACGTAGCCTACAAGTTCCTTACTTTCTACATCCCAAACAACTATTTCTCCATGTACTGTACTAGCAGCCAATAATGTGCCACATTCGGCAAATTTGCATATACTAATTTCCTATAATAGAAATAATAATATTACATGATACTTATTGCATTGATTCAAGTATTGCAATAAAGGAAACTCACACTCTTTATATTTACACATTTTAAACGGAACAACTCTCTCCAGGAAGCCCTTTCAACTATAACTACTTCCTTTGTCAAAGGATACGCAAGGTAATGTCCATCTTTGGGATGGAACGAAGGCACTCCGTATGCTTTGGCTGTGAAAAATGAATTACACTTGGGCACTACGTTTGCCCAAGTATTCACAGCACGTTTCTCTTTAATATTCCACACTCGTATCGAACCGTCCACACTCGAGGATGCCTAAACAAACAGTTTTCTAAATATTATTGATAAATACAAATTACACATAAACAAATGATTAACAATAGATCACCACAAATTCTTCTTTTGGGTCCAACGATAAACCCAGTACAGGAGCCTCATGGCCTAATAACTCTATGTTTTCCGAGGTAGTAGTGTCCGTAACTTGAATTCTCATATCGCTATAACAATCATGCATATAATATACAAGTTTCACCTATGCGAAGTAACGGTTAAGATGCGTCATATACAATCTACGCACCATGCTCCTGATGCTATAATGTTACTATCTTTTGCCGTCGCTAATGCCGATACAGGTGCTGAAAATCTTGTGACTATTCCTTCTTTTTCAAGATCCGGATAATTGAAGATTTGAATTGTATTATTATCATTGCCGACATATATTTTTCCATTCTGTAATTATTATAAATTTGTCAAGGTATTATAGGTGAATAAATATATTGATAGAAACCTTAAAGTCATTAATTTTGTATCATATCTAATACCTTTGATATCACTGATATGGCTTGTTCTGAGACGCAACTCGCAGCTGGATCATCGTCCATCAGATTTAGCCATGATCGAACATCTCCATCGGATCCGCAAGTAACAAGACCTCCCCTAAAAGCGCAAATACATCTTTCTCACTTATAGACATGTTTTGAGAATTTTGGAAACCTTTCTCTTCGCTTTTTATTTCAATCACAGAAAAAATAACTAGATTGATTTGCATAGTTATTTGTGTAATAAGTTATACCGACATTTAAAATATTAACAAATAATACTGCAACAAGTTATGGGGAATTATTGATATGTTAAATCTTTTCCTACCTTTCACCGGTAAAATAACAAACGTCCGTGTGCCCCTCTGGATGTGCATAACGCATAGGTCTCTTTACCAGCGGCATTTTTTAAATAAGTCACTTAATATTTCTATAAAATTAGCTACCATACAACTAATTTACAGAACTTTTCATTGCGAACTTCGAATGTGCGGAATTGTACGATAGCGGTGGACTACTATCGATGTTACTATCAAGAATTATCGATAGCCACCACCATCGAGAACTGTCGACAGTTTATTTTATCGATCACAAGGTAAACATTTTCCCCGGCCATGCACGATGTCAGTGACAATACCACATACTAGTTTAGTTTAGCTTCGTTTTATTTTTCTCTTATTATGAAAATAATGTAATATACGTTAGAGATTATACATAATTAGCATAAGCGAATTACCACTTACTATTCAAATCTCATCATGGTTCTTTTGCATCAACATGAATTTATGAATTAAGAAATATATTGCCTATCCAGTTCAGTTGATTATTAAACTCATTGTTCTTTTAATTTGATGTACAAAGCGAAAAGAATTAAACTTCAAAATGACTACTATTAAATTAAAAATTGTATACAGCAAGTTTTACGGTTTGTCAGCCTGACAACTCCAATACTATCGATAGTTTCCCCTAGTTGGGCCAACAGCTATGGATAGATATCGATAGTGATGAAAATTCATTTATGCAAGTATTTATAATACATTATTTTTTGTCAATTATTGTATACAGCGAGGCTTACAGTTTATAAGTCTGATTGGCACCTCGATACTATCGATACAATAAAATATATATACAATAAATAATAAAAATATCTACACGAGCTTGTTCTTTGTAAATCCCCAAATGTAAGAAACGATGTAATATTTTAGTGGAAGATAAATTAATTTACAATACATCCTATAATTAAATAATGATGAAAATTACAATAATGATAACAGCATAGATTTCAATGTTGTATAAAAATGTATTAAGAACTAATAACTACGACTTATTGACTATTCTTATACATTAGTTTACAATACATCTTATAATTAGATAATAACCAAAATTACGATATGGATAATAGCATAGATTTACATATGCTACAAAAATCTTTGTTCTCTTATATAATTTAAGTAGTATATGTCAATCATAAGCATTACAAGTAAATGGTTGGACATGAGGCATAACTAAAGTAGTATGTAGCCAAAGGAACTACAAACGCTGCTTAAAGGAGCAACTCCCTGTGCAGACTGATTGACTATTCTTATAACGAATATAAACATTGTTAATATAATTAACATAAGTATAATTTAATACGACAGCGCTATGCTGCTGTCACTCTACCATACTGAGGCATTATCAATACATCGCACATAGTTACTGCTATTCATATTACATTGCAGAGAGGATATTTCCTCTCTGTACATTGTTTTTGTAATAAGAGAGAAATAAGACTAAAGTAGAGCCGAGATCGATATTTCTCCACTATTACTACATATCGATAGTATCGAAGCATCAGTCAGGCTGACAAACTGTAAGACTTGTCAAACACAATGTCTAACCTAATAGTAGCCATTTTGAAGTTTAATTCCTTTCGTTTCGTACATCAAGTTAAAAGAACAACAAGCTTAATAAAAATTAAATGAACTTGATAGATAATATATTTCATAATTCCCTGTTTTCGGCACGAAATGAAATACTTACCAAGATAGGAATGCTCGATGCCCAGAATCTTTGTCCAGACCAAATGGTGGGAGACTCTACCCCTACGCTGCCTTTTCCCTAGATGAAGGGACCTGCGCCTACGACAATTGATAGGCACAACGTATATGTGGCTACTCGGTGATCGAGTGTGCGGCAGTTGGTTGGAAGTTGGTGCGGTTGTATGCGTGTGACTGCGGGTTAAGAGATAACACGAGTGAATTTGCTGAAGCAAGGGTGGTTCTGTGTGGTCGCACTGAAATTACTGCAGCCCATGTGCTCTGCTTGTTAAAATGCTCATCAAAGAATTGTAAGTGTTTGTCAGATTCTTTCTTTTGTTCCTAATTTGATAGGCCGCTCTACAACGATCGGTGATCGTACGTTTCAAACCAATTCTCAATGTATGGTTACTATAATCTTTAACGGTGGGTCGGATCGGAGGGGAGAGAGAAATATACTTTCATCCCTTGTCTTCCATACGACCCAAATTCTTCTATGCCGCGATTCAATATCTATCTCTTTAAAGAGAATGAATAAGCTTAAAGGTAAAGAAAAAAAAAGTCGTTCGTAAAACGTTATTATCTGTCGTTTGATCCTTGATACCTGATGTATGATACTTAATTTCATACTCGAGTGTACTCAAGGCCATTATTCATATATACCTAGTCATCTTTTTACTTATTACTCGATCGAGCATAAATATAATCTATTAATCGTTCTGTTGCAGCCGTGTCACTTTACCTCTCACTGTGGAAGAGGTACGTATTAGATGAACATCAAGAATCATTGCAAAATGCTCACCTTGTAAAGTGTTATATCATTTGAAAATAAAAAAATAAAATCAACTATCTGTTACACGGCTAGTATGCGATTAGCAAGAAATGCAACTCATTTGATTAGTATTTAAGTGCAAACAAAGTACAGACTTATCATGAATGTCATGTTTTGAATTTCTAATTGAATGTATTTCGATAAATGTTGTCAAATCATCTTAATTCCAGCATTACATGTATTGCTATTAAGTATTACGATACAGCAAATGTTTCTCCTTGACCCAAACATCTAATTCACGTTAGATGTATGTTATTTAGGTATTAATTTGTGTACGATGTTTGCATTCTTGTTCGCTTGAAAAGGAAAAAACATTACAATATTAGAGATAATATTATAGTTGTTGAAGCATTGATAATAAAGCAAATGTGATACTAGAGGATATTCTTAGTTATTTTATAAATCTTTATCTGTTGAAATAAATTGTCCATTTCCACTTAGATATTCATTGTAATTTATTATGGAATATTATTTACTTTGTGGCAGTATCAAGTGGCTCAGCTGTATTCTGTAGCAGAGGCTAGTAAAAATAATACCGGAGGAGGAGAGGGTATAGAGGTGTTAAAAAATGAACCATTCACGGATTATCCTTTGCTCGGTGGAAAATATTCTTCGGGTCAATACACGTATAAGATTTATCATTTAGCTAGTAAAGTGCCCGCTTTTATTCGTATTATGCTACCAAAGAATTCTTTGGAGATTCATGAAGAAGCTTGGAATGCTTATCCCTATTGCAAAACGGTTATTACTGTAAGTATATCATTCACGTATGATAATTAGAGATGTAACTGTTTATCAACTGCCTATTATGTTTTTCATATTTAGAATCCAGGTTACATGAAGGAAAACTTTGTAATTATGATCGAATCATTTCACATCGATGATACTGGAAATCAACATAACGTACGTATAACAACTTCAGAGGCATTGATAACTTTGTGTCGTTGTATATTGTAAGATTATCATTCAATTATACAGGTTCATGAATTGCCACCCGATAAGTTGAAGATGAGAGAAGTGATACATATAGATATTGCAAATGATCCGATCGCCAGCGCCGATTACAAAGAGGATGAAGATCCGACTAAGTTTAAGTCCGTGAAAACTAATCGTGGTCCCCTAATTGGCAAAGATTGGAAAAATAATGTTCAGCCTGTGATGACATGCTATAAATTAGTCACCTGTGAATTTAAGTGGTTTGGCTTGCAAAACCGTGTCGAAAGCTTTATCCAGAAGGCAGAGAGGCGTCTTTTTACTAATTTCCATAGGCAAGTGTTCTGTTGGATAGACCGTTGGTACGGTTTAACCATGGAAGACATTAGAGCAATTGAAGAAAACACGAAGGAGGAATTAGATAGGGTAAATCAATTTTTCCAAATGAAAATTGTATAATAATTTTACAGATATTGCTTTTTCTATCAATGAATTGAATGTGTTGAAATTTTTCAGCAAAGACATCAAGGAGAAGTACGAGGTATGCGAGCTGATGATTGAGGCTTTGATAGCTTCTATTACGAACGATTAAATCAATTCCCTTATATGTCTCAGAAACGTACCTATACTTATGAAGTTACACTCACGTATGTTTTGTCATAGACGATCCTGCAGGATCGGGACAATTTCCAGAATTCAAATGTCTAGATTCAGTGTCTACTACAATTACTTATAATTTTAATTTATTTACATTACAAGCGTTTTAGATAAATGTATCTACAGTCAAAGATTATGCTATAGCCATAAGTAAGAGAAATGAGCTGATAGAGATCAGTTCAAACAAATACGATGTAAAAACGAAAATATTCAAGAAAGGAATGGAGTTCGATAAAAAAAACAATATAGGTGGAAAAATGTAATTGTTATTTGACACCATAGTAGTTCGATATTAAAAATTGATGAGTAAGTCGTTCAAAATGCTTGCTGCATAACACAAACAAGAGCAATTAACAAACACACACACAAAAATTACGAGTTCGAATGACACAATTTACGGTTTGTGCTTTAGACTCATTATTTTATTATTTGAAGTACGAAACATTTGAAACGAGAAAGTATTTTAGCAATCAGCGATTGAGAACTATTTTTGTGGTAATTTACTAATGTTCGATACTACTATCGAACCTAGGAAATAGACATAATTAAAGAGAGGTACAGTGATCATGCAACTTTATTTGTTGTATTTTTGATTGAAAGAATATTCGCACCAGAATTAGGACCAATTTGAGAAACTTCAATTTAAGCTTCTGGGTATTGTACTTGCATATACACATATTGTTTGTGAAATGTATGAAAATAATTATCCAAAGTAGTATAAATTCATATATATATATATATAGGTTTGATGAAGTAGACAGAAACTATTCCAATGTGAAAGTTTGCAAACGTTAAAATGGTGCATTATTGTACATAAAACACGAAGGCATGGGAAGTGAAATTCAGATTGAAATGTTATATACAATTATATGTTACTTCGCATTCCGATAGATCTCTGTACAACAAATGAAACCTACTAATGTAATATCATATCCAGTATGTTCGCTTATGCAGAAAGCCGGGTTCAATTAAAAATATAGTTCAAATGGAACTGTAATTGTCGTTTGCACAAATTATATGTACACTGCTACCTGTTATACTGGGATCTATAGCGTAGTGTTTAAGATAGCATTAGAAATTGCAATTTAGACAGAGTAACCGTTAACTTTGAGCGATCTTAATACAGGGAGTATTTGAATTTCCGCTGCTCAGTTGTGAATTTTAGCGTTTAAGTTCGATGTTGCGATCTCATCGGATTACAACATTAATAGAGATTTTGAAATAAAATCTCGTTGTGAAAAGTGTCTACCATCTCTATGCATTACAATTAATTTAATAGTCTGTGTACTAGTGACAGCCTTTGTCGCTACGTATTTCAGTCAAGAGCGCACGCCGCACTGTAATATGTATGTACACAAACGTATTATGTGCATATTTTCTGCATACTCGCCATGCGAGTACTTATATATTTTGCGACATGGAATCATACAGGGAAGCTACCGAATGAGGCATCGTAATGACTTATAAAATTTATTACTTTCTCGTAGAACGTATAATATATAAAAGTAGAGTTTTATAAAAATATTTTGTTTGCATCTCTTCGTTTAATATTTGAAGGATTTCAACCCAGGTTATAATCCTTGATAATATTTGCAGCTATAACAAGTCTCTGAATCTCTGATGTACCTTCGTAAATCTCAGTAATGCGTGCATCTCTGTAGTGACGTTCTGCTGGCATATCGGTCACGTAGCCCATACCGCCTAAAATTTGTATGCACTGATGAGCACAGAACGATGATGTTTCGGACGCCGACAGCTTTGCCATAGCAGCTTCCTAACAAATGCAAACAGTGTTTCAACTATATGTATGCATTAGCAAAAGCTGTTCTACAGTTTTGATTCATTTCTTTTTTTTAATCCTGAATTTTCTAGTTGTATCACAATTATTCGATCATCCTGCATAGGTTTCGCTCATACCTTTGTATATGGTTTGCCACTGTCTTTAAGCACAGCTGCACGCCACGTCAATAATCTGGAACTTTCTAGTCTCAATGCCATATCAGCTATTTTTTGTTGAATCATCTGCAGTTTAATAATCGGACTACCAAATGCCTGCCGTTTCATCGCATATTCGACCGCACAGTCGAGAGATGCTTGAGCTATGCCCAAAGCTTGAGCAGCAATGCCTATTCTGCCAGCATCTAGAAATTTTATGTAACATAGACACACGATGCAATTGGATTTTACATTCGTACAAACATTGATTTATATCATACCCAATGTCATCATGGCGATTTTAAAACCCATTCCTGGTTCCCCTAACAAATTCTCAGCTGGCAATTTGCAGTCTTCAAAAATTAAGGAGCAGGTACTGCTCCCTCGAATACCCAACTTGTCCTCTTTTTTCCCAAGAGAGAATCCTTCCGTAGGCTTATCGACTATAAAGGCGCTTATGCCTTTATGCCGTTTAGATTTCTCGGTTGTGGCGAACAAGACGATTGCTCCAGATTCGTACGCATTTGTTATCCATGATTTTGTGCCGTTAATTACATAATTGCTCCCATTTAACTTGGCAGTGGTAGAAGCAGCACCCGCATCACTACCATTACCAGGTTCGCTGAGGGCAAAGCAGCCAATATTTGTACCATTTGTGAAAGGAATAATATACTTTTCCTTCTGACCATTATCACCAAATTTCTCTATCGGTCCCAAGTAAAGGGAGTTGTGTGCGCTCATTATAACACCTGCGGAGGCACAACCTCTAGATATCTCTTCCATTGCAATAGCGTAAGCTAAATAATCTAACCCAGTTCCACCATACTTTTCCGGGACAGCGATACCCATTAAACCCAGCTCTCCCATTTTCTTAATCTGCTCTTTTGGATACAGATGCTTTTTATCAGTCTCTGCTGCAACTGGTTTCAGTTCCCCCTCCGCAAAGTCTCTATAATAATATCTGATGTTATATTTACTTTATCACAGGACTAAAAGCTCTGTAAAGTTACGAATTGTAAAGTAATCAAGATTTATAAAGAAATAAAAATCTGAAACAAAAAAGGAATAAATACTTGCAAGTTTTATGAAGCATCTGATGAGTTTCTGAGAGCATTGAAAGAGCAGCAATATTTCGTGTAAGGACATTGCATACCCTGCTTTTACTTTGTGTAGCTTTTTGAAGAAGTAAAATTTGTGTTAATATTCATATTTTCTATATAAACGTATAATAACGTTTTGCTTTTTTTAAATAGCTTACCCAGTAGTATTGTTTTATACATTTCTGACAAGCTTGTTTGCACGGATAATAATCGGGGTCAAACTCTACAAGATATATCTCTCACCAATTCTGCGGTAGTGTGAATTGTTTCAACGGCCAATGACACTGTTGAGTAGTCTTCTCACTTAACTATTGCAAGAGCCTGTTCATTATTAATACATGTTATTATCGTTCGCGAGCATTTGAAGTTTCAAAGCCCAAGGTACACTATGAATGTACATATAAAAAAAATAATAATAATATATCATTCATTTCAAATTTAGCGTGCATTATGTGTGTGTGTGTATTAAAATATACGGCGGGAGTGTTTGTTGCTCCCTCTTCATTTTAAGTCTTTGTACCTTTAACATAAATTTACTACTGTAATGTGTGTCCCCAGTTATGCAAATTTTGCATTTTTGGACGAGCTGCTGATTTCTTCACTTTTTTTAGATATTCACTCTTCCGCAGATTTGATGTCAGATGGATAATATATTACAGCATTAGTTATATTTGCATGGTTCATTTTTATTTACGAAAGCAGGGCGGGTAGGTTTTCGCATTTATAGAAGATGTTGGTGATTTGTAAATTACGTAAAAACCTTTGAATCTTGACCGCATTTTCCCGTGATATGTTGAACAACTGCAGTAACAATCAATATGTTCACGAGGGTACAGTAAAATGTGCGAAAATGTGCGCATGTACGAACCCCGTATTTCTGTTCGATAACTGGTTTGTTTCATCGGGCGGTGGACTCCAGTGGACTCTGCAAATTGAACTCCGGTTTCGTAAAAGAATTAGTACTACATACTTCAAAAGATGTCGAACAGTAAATGTGTGAAACAACAGCGTAAGAATTACGTGAAGGAACAACAAGAAATGACGCACTCGGAAAAGCTGCATTTAATTGACGACGAATTAAATGCATTTTACAAGTAAATTTGTTATCTCCTTACACTATTGTAATTCTTGCTCTTAATATTTAAGATATACTTTTTGCATGTCCTTAATTTTGTATTTTCAATAATAGAGTATCCTTTACGAATATAGCTTTAAGAATTTCAAATTCCCAATAAGTTTTTCCATATTATTTATTTGATTTTATTATATGTATTTAATTATACTGTAAACTATATGAGCGATTTAGTAGCATACTTTTTTTCTATTATTTATAGATATTGTCAACAAGCTGGTTTCACCGAAGAAGAAATGGATATCATATGTCAGCCCTTAGTGGCGGCAATGCGCCGTTCATGGTTGCAACTCGTCTTCCGTGGCACCCTTGTTCTCATTGTCCTTGGTACTTTGGCTTGCTTAGCAGCTCAGCTCGATTTTGTTGGAACACACTTTACTGCGATCAGCCGTCTTTTGCTTATCAAAGTTTTACCAATTTGGAATTGGCAGCCTTTGTATTATGAGAACTGTATGATCAACAATCCCTTTTACAATGATTATATGATAAAGGAAGAGGATTGCGTGGTAAGACTCCTATTAATGATCAGAATAGCATGTAGTAAGTAGATCTTAGTGTATACTCTATTTAAAAACATTTTTTCTCAGACTTGCGAAGCTTTGGAAACTATCGATCGTTTATCAGACGTTCGATATCGCAATCTGGTGGACAACTATTTAAGTAGGGATGCTCCTGCAATTATTACCGATGCAATGGACTCTTGGGCAGTGATGAACACAGATTACTTTTGGTTCGATAACATTACTCATGTAAGTATAACAGTAGCTATATGTATATTACATTTGCTGCATAAGACAATGCTGGGAATATTTGAGTCCTTTCATATTTCCCATGAGAACAACTCTTTCAATTCCAAGTGATGTGAGCAACGCGTGATTTACTCTTATGCATAGCTCTATCTGGAAAACGAGCGCTTGATGGAAACTGTCCCCTGCGCTTTGACTTCAAATCTAAGAACTGGTTCATCCGATTTGGCAGCCTTTTTACGTCGAGTACATTCGCCTGAAGTAGCCAAGTGGTTCGTCCATTGGCAGAACTGTGATATCAATGCGGTGAAGGTGCTCAGGAAGTATTATCAGCGGCCTTATTTCCTTTCGAGCAGCGTCTCGCCAGCGCATTTTAATTGGGTCCTTATGTCCTCGGATTACAATAGTCCAAATTACAAAAAGGTTGAATTAGATTCGGGCCTCATTGCTCTCGCACAATTGCGAGGAGCTACGCAGCTTCGTTTAACTCCTATAAATCCTTGCAACAGCTCTTGCCCTGAGCTAATTGCGGATTTGCATCAAGGCGAAATGCGTAAGTTGGATCGTAGTTAAAAGTACTAAGCATTTGCTTCGGCAGGATAATCCGAGGATCGGAAATATTCATTACAGTGGTCTTTACCAATTTGATGTGGACTTTGGAGTACGCACCTATGAGGGGACTGGATAATATCGCTATTTTAACTGAGACCGTTTGGGAGGAGGATACATAAACCATCCAACTTTTCTCTTTAGATTCCGTTAGTCTTTGATATTTCGAGTCTAACAATAAGTATACATATATCACGTACATACAATTATCATAGTTGACGATAAATAAAATAAATACTTTCGCTCGTCAAATACTTGTCAATTTATTTCAGAGCCGTTCGTTTTTCTTTTACTTTACGGTAATGCGCGAGAGTTTATTATATTATCTTAACGGAGATTCGCGAGAAGGACGTGGCGAGGATACCAAAAGTAACAACAAACAATATTTCTTTTTTATTAATTAATCGTTTATAATAACATTGTGTTTTTGTTCATTTTTTTTTCTTTCGTAGCAGTTTTACCAATATTTCAGTTGGGCTAACAAGGAATAGGTTGTTACGCACCGATTCATAGAAAAAACAAAGCGCGAGATTACTGAATGGTAAACGTAGCTGGGCGATTCATTCGACATGCTTAATCGATGCGATCATTTGTTATATTAAAAGTCGTACGAGTGTATGTAATTGATATTTGTTTTTTCTTTTTTTTTGCGCTACGATTCGTTTATACAATCTCAAGGTATCGGTATCGATGCAAGAGAAAGAATATGACAGTAAGTGGCGTTCTATCTAATAACACCATCGAAATACAGTTCTACTTTGCACTCATTTTGTTTCTCATGTTCCTTCTCACCCAACCAACACCACTTCTCCCTATTAATTTTGCATTCTCTAGGTTTTTCGATATGAACCGACACACAGTCAAGCGCACCCACATCACGTACTGTTTCCGTTCCGCCTTTTTCAATCTGCCTTTCAGCAAAGTGTTTTAATGGAACAAAATCCTATGACTCCGCACGGCGTTTTAATCTGACAAAAAAGATTGATACTCGTTGCTAAATTGCTGCTTGGGATATCGCGTATTAGTCAGCTAATCGTTAACTATTTAATCGAAGTAACGCATATACATCTATATGTATAGAATATATCGTATATGTATTTCCTGCGAGACGTGGAAAACACTTGTTCTTCTTGTAGGACAGACTTCGGTATGAGACCTAACACCGATTACACGTTACTTTTATTACATACGTCGAATCGAAAGATCTTTCATGCGCATTTTAGCGACGGTCGATCGAACATCGTCCCAAAGATCAGGCCCTGTATTTCAGGGTACACACGTACGGAATTATCGTCGGCACGGTCTTAATTCATTTGCGATTCATGTTGCAATTGGCTGTCGCGGTATCAAAAGGTTTTCTTTTTATACGAATTCATTCAACGACTAAATTTCTATAGAGCAATGACAATGTACAAGTGAGATGTACTACACAAAAATGAGCATCGACGGCGAACGAAACCATTTCGACATAATTACAGTATCTAGGAGTTCAATATTTTCGCTGTTATACATACACATAAGTTCCCGCACCTTTCATCCCCTTTTATTCTGAAATAAATTTCTTACATCGTTATTTACGTTCAGTCTCCACTTGCTTTTTTATTCGTTTTGCATTTATTATTAATCCATACGTTCAATTTGGTAAACGTTTAAAAGAAAAGAAAAAGATCTACAACAAGTATTATTCGTTTGTTCTTACTCATGTTCGGTTGTTGCATTGCGTCAATTTATTGTTCCTGTTACCGTATTATCCTCTAAAGATTTGGTCTGACCGCAAAAAGAGAGAAGGGAGAGAAATTAGCACTCGATACTTGAGGCATGCGGAAGGATGTTTTCCCCGCGTTATGTACTTATTTTCCCCGGATATACTTGCACCTTTCTTTTTTTATTGGCTTGTGACATCTAAACACCTAACGATAATAGATGAAGAATTTTCGTAACTCTGTGAAACGTTTCCTCTCGATCATACTTAACGCGGCTACATTTTTTAACACCGATTCAGGAATTCTTCCCTTGTCGTATCGCTATCGAAAGTTAACTATGAAACGCAGAGAAAGCAAAACGTCGAAGAGATGAATGATGAACGTTACAGATTTGCTAAGTATAATAGTTGTTAGTTAACACGTTCGCTACCGTCCGATCGAAATTTTCATTTACACATGCTAGTCATCTCTTTTCTTTCATATCTACATATAGGTTCACGAATGACTACTGCTAATTGATTATCACTCTTCCTTTGCAGTCCAACGATGAAACAATCCATCGCTTGCAATGACAATTTGTTTGTTGCCAATCAACCCGGACATCGGTAGCGAAGGTGTTAAGTTTATCTGTAATTATTAAATGTCACGTCAGTCTTTTTTCTTTTTTTCTTCTTTTTTTCTTCTTTTTTTTTTTTAGTTTCTTTAATCACCTGAATCAACGTTTCATAATAGATATGTTTACAACAAAGATTCGTAGGAATTCTGACATCGATCGTGAGTTTCATTCGAAATCGCATCAAGGGGTTCTATCGCACGGAACGTTCACAATCAGCAGATTAGAACAGTTTGTATAGGATCGTTGAATTTTCAAAGAAAAGCATCAACGAAACGATGGACTCTGATAATAGCGTTATACGAATCTTTTGAACGATGCTAATATGATAGTACCTACTTCGATATCTTCAACTTCCAATGAGTCGCTGCTAATAAACGCGTTTCAAATAACTGTATCGAAAGCATAGGTATACCCATTCGAGAAGTTTTTGATTCAGGCAAACTTTGAGTTTACGACGTTCGCGCGAACACAGGTCAGACGAAATCGATGCGATTGTTTTTGCAATTTGGGACGATAAATCAAACACGATGGGCAACTATTGTACGCAATTCACTTCAGAACTGGTGTTGTTGAAATATACAGCAGGTGACAAAACTTTTCAAATGCCTATTGCGCACATGTATTAACAAAAATATTTCATCCAATTGCATCGTTTTACTATAATACGAATATATTGCCAGAAAACAAAAGAATAGCCGAATTGGTCGTTTAAGAAAAGCTTAGTTTGGTCCATAGTTATATCCTGCCACTGTTTGCTACTTAAACGTTAGGCTAATCCTCGTGATCGGTACACCGTGATTGCAAAAACAAGGCTCATGGACCCACTAGCTATAAATTTGATGGTAAATGCTATCTACGTTAGATAATTGAAACTCGTGGTCCAGCAAGAAACTGCTTTGCCTAGAAGGATTAATGTGGCTTTGATAAAAATAAAATCATTTTCCCTTTTTTCTGTCCGAGGACAATAATAAAACAGTTAATGCTAATTCAAACAGTCGATAACGAAGAGTCTCTGGATAAAAAGGGACCTTTGTCGACCCGCGCGTTAGACATCCTTCTAAACTAATTTATACAGATCGCACACATTGTTTTGCTCTTTTTGTCACGTCTGTCGATACTTCGTTAACACGAACGAATGAGAGGCAACTGTCGGTTCCAAATACATATACTCGCGATACTTTAATAACAATTATGACGAATGTTTAGTTTATGATTTCCAAAAGTATATGATATTGGCAAAATGACTTTGAAATTTGTCACGTTTCCTTCGCCTTGCTAAGGTTTATTATTGTTATATATATATTTATTTATTTATATTTATAGTTATATTTATATCTTTTATATTTATATCACGGCGAAAGAAAAAAGAATTGAAGGTAAGGATACTTTGTACAAAATACGATACAAGTAGCGATGTAACAACACTTTGCAATAGTTAAATACAATATGTATGTACGCGAATCTGTATATGCATATGTATACATATTGTATGTATTTAACATACATATATCTCATTACCGCAATATATGTACGTATGCTATGATTTCTCCTGTATTCCCCATTTCACACCAGCCCCGTCACTATTTCTACCTCGATCGGATCCACGTTAATCCATTCATTTCGTTATTTATTTTATTCATATATTTCTAGATATTTATGATGTAGTTCGACTCGACTCACCAGTCGCTCTATCATAAATACTCCGGTCGATTAATAATATTAGCGCGAGTGCTTTTGGTATCTTTCAATTTCAATCTTCATGTAAAATATTTCTCGTGTATTTCGTAAGCGAGCTCGAGCGTAACGAGAAGCTACTCTTCCGTTTTAGTCTTTTGCGAATGGCCCGCTTGTAGTCCCATATTCTATGTGTCTATGCTCTTTAATAACACTATATCTTCCCTTTTTAGCTGCATTGCTAATAATTGAACAGAACATTGGATACATTGTAAAGTCACAAATGGTAAATTGGCGCGAAGAAAGATGGAGAAAGGAAGTTGGAATCAGATGTATATTCCATGTTTGTTGGGTCACCTTTCGATGTTCAATTTTCTCGAATATTTCTCCGCAAAATCAGTCGGCCATCTAATTAAAAGCTTCAGCTAACGCAAGATATAAGCAACGCGTGTTTCTCGTTTGATTCCTCTCTATTTAGTTTTGGATCTCAATCGAGAGCTGCAGTGGTCCGTTATGCCATTCAATCAATTCAATTTTATAAGACTGCTGCTCAAGGTAAATAAGTAGAATTATTTCATTTTTGCCAAATCATGGGTGATTTGTCTGTAATAGTCTGCTCGGCTATGTGACACCACGGAACTAGAACGAAAAGCTCGATGCGTACGGAAAACGAGAAACGGAAGAAACAGCTGAAGCAAATGTTTGTTACTTTGACTACTCCCTTTTTATCTCGAAGAATAGCGAGGTTCGTTAATCGTACCTGTTCCACACGAGTTTACTTTTTCTACAAGCAGCAAAGGGCAAGCCACTTGTTACTCTTTTACTCTCGATGTATCTCACTCATGGTGCCTCACTCTCACTCTCGACGAAAGCTGTGGCGAGCGACCCGATGAGGGTAGGAGGGTAGGATACCTACCTCACTAATGTTCGCTCCACAGACCCAAAAAGTGAACCTTATCGAGGAGGTACTACACACGTACAATCGCTCCTCGATCGACCGTTTTATAGAACGATTTGTATACAGCAACGATCGCAAGAAATAATAGATCGTAGACAGCAGCAGCAGCAGCAGCAGCAGCTATTCGTGGTCAGGGATATTCGCGAAGACCTGATCGGACGAGACGCATTCGTACGTTTCCTGTCAGCGCGTCTCACTGCTAGCTCACCGTTATCGGTTCCCCGAAATACTGATTATTCACAATCATATTTCCCCACGTCGAGTCGTTTTCGGAAAGATTCGGTGCAACGACTATGCACCGGGATGATAGGGTGATAATAGCTCACTTGCCCAGCCCGAATTTCATAAAAATCAGTTCTTTCCCCTTCGACAGGATGTCGCCGCCAGCGCTCGCGCCGGCCATCTCCGTGAATTTTTGCATCAGATTCGGCCCTGTACTTTGTTGCTGTTGCTGTTGTTGGTCCTGCACGGCCGGTTTCGCCTGAGGCGTAGGTAACACGGTCGGGATTCCCCTCATCGGTTTACTCGCGCCCTGCGCCCCTTGCATGGAGGAACCCTGGTTCTGTTGAGAATACGGTTGGTTCGGTGGTTGTTGTTGTTGCTGTTGCGGCTGTTGCTGCTGCTGCTGTTGTTGCTGGAACTGCTGGCTCTGTGCACCGAATCCAGGGCCTTGCTGTTGATAATTCTGGTTCTGCTGCGGCTGTTGTTGATACGGTTGATTTTGCTGCTGATACCCTTGTTGCTGCATGTGCTGACCAGGTCCCTGCATACCTCCCAGCACATTACTACCACGACTGATCACGCCTCCCCTCCCCTTCCCCTAGAAATGAAAGCAATGCAAGTTAATGATAATGAACTTTAAACACGTTCGCTCTCCTCCTCGTTGACCAGGATTAAGACTACAGCGTTTCGTTTGTACAGATTTGTTTGGAGCGGACGGCGTGCTGAAAAGTTGAAACAAGTTGTTCTTTACTTCAGGGGAACAGATATATGTATGTATGTATATTTGTCCCATGCGGTTCTGCTGACACCATCAAACTGAGCATTCAAATCTAACGCTTTATAATACAGTTTGTAATGAAATTTGCATTTCTGCCTATCGTGTCGCACGCCTACGATGGCGTATAAGGAATAATGCGTTCACATCGATTCCATTGATATACGTGTAAGACGTATATGTTATACTATGTAATGTCCAAAAGGCAAATTCCGACTCCTGATAAGACTATTTTTATATTATAAAACTACTTGTATATATGTAGTCTTGTTAATAAGACTTTCCCTCACTAATGTTTCGCGAAGCAAAATGATATACAGCATACAGGTTAAGAATAAATAATGACGTAATTAATTGTTAGTAGCTATGAAGCGGAATCGGAGAAACAACGAAGCCACAGAAAGAAAGGTGGAGACAGCTGAGCATCGGAAATTGAATTATCGGAAAAATATGATTTATCGAGGAATTCGTGCAATGTATTTATCAGCCTATACGCGCGCACATGCTTAGGCGACATGTATTGACTTAAAAGCCATTAATGAAAAGCTTCGCACACTACTTGCTTTCCCCCATTTGCATTTATTCGAATGCGCTTAAAGGTTTTTTCATTAAAGCTGATACGTGGCCCTCGTTGTTGTAGATATTAAAAGCAAGTTGAAGCTGTTACGCAGATTAAAGCACAATCTACCGAATTCAAATTCATGCAAAATAAATGATCGGCCTCCGATAGCTTATTTAGCAAAATTCGAATAATTAAATGAACCAAATTTTACAACGTTGAAGAGCGGAAAATATGTTTCCCGATCTTAGTATTTCTTTCTTCTTTATACTTGCAAGATTCTTCAGGGTATCACTTTTAGCAACAATTGGAAATTCGTTGAAGATGATCGGTATTAGGTAAGCGCAAGGCGCGGCTCGCATAAACGGCACAATTTTAGAAACGCAATATGCAAAATATTACAGACATCGAACATTTGTGATCGCAAAAACATGATCGTCGGCCGAATAATTAAATTGCCAAACATTTATAGGACTGCGAAGAGCGTACCCGAGTCATCAAATAATCATTGGTTTTCAAGGCTTCAATAGCCAGAGCCATTTGACTCGAATGTCATTCTTTTCGGTAATAATGAATACTTTATTGAAGGAAATCAAAACTCCTGGCACTATCTAATAAAGAAGTGAAAGATTTGCAGCGAGAAGGTATAAGAAAAAAGCAGGCTGGAAAGCCGAAGTGAAAAGTTCTGGATAGAGCCAGTATAGACTCACCTGTTGTTGAAGGTGGGGTGGTACGGAACCCTGCTGGTGGGCACCCATGGGTGTGGGCCCATGTTGGTTGGACGTGGTTACAGTCGTGTAGCTGTGGTGATTCGCTTGTTGGTACGCTAGATGCGGTGGATTGTTTTGTTGGAGTTGATGTTGTTGGTTGTTCATTAGTGATGATTGTTGTTGTTGTTGTTGTTGTTGTTGTTGTTGTCTAGAGTCTAAGTGACAGACAGGGACAGACACAGGCACAATGCAGGCATCTAGCAACAGAGAAGAGAACAAGACCGTGTTGTCATTGATGGCGCATTTATCTCTTCTTTTTAAATGGACAACTAAGACGCACATTGCCTCTGGTATGCTGAGTAATTGTCTATCA
Source organism: Holcopasites calliopsidis (assembly GCA_023838395.1). NCBI lineage: Eukaryota > Metazoa > Arthropoda > Insecta > Hymenoptera > Apidae > Holcopasites > Holcopasites calliopsidis. Next base: position 6,355,169 of record JALHAQ010000005.1, on the reverse strand, counting down.
TAATTCCTATGAAAATATTCTCTCCTTCTCCCTGCATCATGTTTTGTTCTTTTCTGATTACATGTCGCAAGCTTATTTCTCATACATTCAGATATTTTTAATCGTCGTTTTACTGTCAGCATGTTGAATGCAAAAATAACCACGTACTTGGCAAAACCATTGGACTTGTGCGTACGCGTGAAATTTTGTTCGCGCGACTTTATACTTGAAGGCACAAAATCTCATAATAGCACCGTTTGACACTGTACTATAATGACCCCAAGCGAATAGTGTGGAAAATATAAATTGTTATACATCTAAATGGCCAGCATGACAACACGACACGAACGACAATCATGTGACACGACGACCATCGATCAGTTCAGGCACACAGAGAAACAGATTATGTATTGTATAGAATATACACGCAATATAGTTTTATACATACATATACATATACGTATATCCGTCGCACACCATGCACATGTGTATGTATATGATATGTAAATGTATATGTATACGGCGTTAATACGAATAATAATAATTCATATGTATATAGGGATAGAAGAGAAAGATATGTAGGCACGTAAGAAGGTAATAGAGCTGAAAAGTGCTCGGAAAAAAAAGGTACCAATATAATACATACGTAGATACATACATATGCATATGTATGTATATTGATAGAAAACACTGAAAGCAGCTTAGTGTTTTATACATATGTATAAATAGATAGATAGGTGGTAATAAAGATATAGAAATTGTTTTGCATATGGCAATAGAGACGTGTTCCTAAGGAAAAGGACAAAATAGCCTTCACACATTGCGAAGATACATTGATCCAGTTACCGATCTTTATATCGCGACAATAAGAAAGAATGTGTTCCTAGAAAATCGCTGTCGAAAAAGAAAAATACTTGAGAGTAATTATCCCTGAAGGCATGTGGAGTAACTTACTCTAATGCCAGCATGTCGTACTACTCTGTATCATAATCTCGCAGTAATATTGCAAGTTAGATATACCCCTAAAAAGAAATATTAGCTCTGCGTCGATCAAGTGGCTATCGGGTCTTGCTATATCGCTCGGACTCTAAACTCGTGTGACCCTTCTGCCTGTCGTCTGGCACATCTAGTTTCGTGTCTTGTGTTGCTTGCCGATTGTATGATTTTTTTTTTCTTTTCATTCACACTGACGTCCAGTTGCTTTTCAGTATTTTTCACTCCTTCTTCCTTTCCTCCACTTTGAAAGTAACTATCGTACTCATCATGGTCTTTTAGATTTTCAAGCGGATTAAGTTTCATGTTCGGTCGGACACATGGCGCCAGTGTGAATCGGTTTCAACCCCTCGAGCCTACCCCTCCAATCTTTTGCTTAATCTTCGTACAGGTATCATTCTCGGTCCTGCTTATCACTGCGTTCAGCTTCTGCTGCTAGTTTATTTTATCATTCGAAATTTCTTTTCGCTGACAAAAGATTCAGCTACGTGGTTGTATTTGGCTTGAGGAGCTATCCGCGGCATCATAAAAAGTAGAAAATCGAACAACAGTCACTGTTTACCTTTGCCTCGCCGATGTCCAGGTGGCGGAGGTTCTCGCGGCGGGGGAGGCGGTCCTCTGACTCCGGGTCCTTGACCTTGGCCAGGAGGTCTTCTACTTCCTGGAGGTAACTGGCCTTGCGGTGGTTGATCGGGTGCTTCGGTTAGGAAGTTGCTTGGAACTAAGCCACGTACTCCGTTTAATTCGCCCATATAAAATCCATCGTCATCCAGATCACCGTACACGTAAATCTCGTTTCCAGTTTGGAATGCCAGCTCCACTTGCTGTACAATTGAAATATTACAGAATTCTACATACGTACGTATATGTATAGAACGTTTCTTTCTGTCGTGGCAGAATTATGCGAGAATCTTACAGAATCAACATTAGGAGACAGTTCGTGGGGATCATAGTCGTAGAGCGCGATCATCTTCTTCACGGGCATACTGGCGTAAATATCGCCCCATCTTCCCCTTCTTCCAGGCGGACCCTGCCCGGTTTGATTCTGATCTTTAATTTCCTCTACCATGTTGTAGGGAACGTAGCCTCGTCTACCATGACACTCTCCCCAGTAAAACCCGTCGGCATCCTTCTCCCCGTATACCTAACGGATAAATGAAACTTAACGGATAAAATTAAGATCGTTGATAAATGTGAAAGGAGGGTAGAGCAAGTATCGAAACAGACCTTGATGGTGTCGCCCTCGGTGAAGGGTAATTCCTCTTCGCATGCATCCGGATTGGGAGACATTGTTTTAGGATCGTAGTCGAACAAGGCGACGAACCACCGTGTCCTTTTATTCACTTGCTGAGCGCTGCTGGACGGATGCCCTGCACCACCTTGAGCTTGCATTCCTCGCCCGCCACGATAGCTGGTAGCCCTTCCGCCTCTTTGGCCTCCGCCTGTTCAAATGGGAAACTCGTGGATGAAACTGAGAATGAGCAGCTCTACGCGAGACGTGTTAAACACGAACCTGGTTGATCGTAATAAGGGTCCTGAGCTCTAGCAGCGGGAGGACCAGCCATTCTCGCGGATCGGTGCGTTCCTGGAAGTCCCACTTGCGGTCCGTATCGATGTTGCCCACTGTGATGCATCGGCATACTTCTCCCCCTCCGCGATGGATCGTCTTCCTCGCTGTAATTCGCTTCGCTTGCCGAGTCCTTGGTGATCTCTGGAACTCCTGAGGAACAGTAACGTTGCGTATGAAATTGATACGATATTTTTGAAAAGCGGAGGAGAGGATTTCGAGAAAGAACCTCACCCATTTGGGACATGCTTTGGCCAGGGTAAATTTCCTTATCCGACAAATTCTCGTCGGTCTCAATGATGACTTGGCCGTGGGCGTCAACCCTGGTAGCCCCGTGCCGTCTCATGTGAGAGGGAACCGGAGCCGAAGGGTATCTCTGCGCTGCACCGGCCATTCGATGCCTGTTCGGGTCGTCCGGCTGACCGACACCGGAGGACTGTGGCTGGTCCTGCATGTGAGCCGTAGGTGGTCCACCGCGGAGGACGCTGCACGGAATGGCTGTGGCACAGCTATCACCGGACTGACTCTCCCTGCTCTTAGTTCTGACGGTGATATGCTTCGGATTCAAGCCCATCAGTTTGTGTATATCGACCAGAGCGTGGTCACCGGTGGGGCTGTCTACGTCGGTTACTTTCTTCCCATCGGCGTACACCGCGTAACCGGTGACGGCCGAACCGTTTAGGGCAACAGGCTGCCAGGTCACTAGCAAAGTGCCGTCCTGCGGTCCAGCCTCCACCTACCGTCAGTCAATACCATAACAAATCTTTTCGTGCCATTAGAACTTCCGATTAACAAAGTCCGAACAAGATATACTGAAGCAAGAGCTGTTAACCTGGATATCGACCGGAGGATCGGGCAGTCCTTTCGGCAACGTCTTGAAATGAACGTGACACGCCAAGTTGTTCGCCGCCTGTGTATTTTGGTCCTCGAAGTGTGTCGCACGGAGATTTTTCGCTTTAACGGTGACCCTATAAATGGTGGACGGCGCCAGGCCGGTGATTGTGTGCCTGTAAACACCGGGCTTCACCGTCCTAACTTCGACGTTGTTCACGCAAACCACGTGCTGATGATTACTATTGCTCGGCATCCAAGATATGACCGCGCTGGTCGCGGTCACGTTCGATGCCTTCACAGCGGTTGGACCCAATGCGACGTCTTTACCGATCACCATCGTACATGCGGCGTCGCGAGACGTTCTCCTCGAATGTGTCACCGATCGTACGCTTATTCTGTGCGGCTACATTGCCCATCAAATTAATTCAAATCGTACACAACATTTTCGTTTTTACAAAAAAAAAAAGTCCAAACGTTTTGTGATTTCTTTAAAAACGGACATAGTATTCATTTGCTTACGAACCCTTGTAGAATCGACACCCTCGACCAACGCTCTGGTCCTCTCGGTCGCTTTCACCGTTACTTTCAGCACACCATCCACGTAGACATGATAGGATTCCAACTGGTGCGTATTCTCCGGCGCTGTCCAGCCGATCAGGACGCTCTTGTTCAGCTGCCGCTCGAGGGTGAGGTGCTGCGGCGCCGGAACTAGGTCCGAAAACAGGTAGACTTCTTCAGGAAAAAAAAGACAAGACAAGCCTAGCTGTAGCTAGAAATATTTCACTATCTAATTCTCTAAGCCAGCCTAAGACCATCCAATAATGCAACTTTCCATATTCGTTCTTCGTCAATTGTTTACCTCTGCTCTCGAAACAGAACGAATCACACTTTAAACTCCCATCAACGTGACTAATAGCATGCACAATTATTATTCTATTTATTTATTATTAGGTATGTCTTGTGAAGATTCAAATGAAAGTGATTGTTGTTTTGAAGCTGCATGATATCTACCATCTACAGGCAAGCAGCAACCCACTACACTGGTCCATGTGTAACTAAAAAAAATAAATAGAATAAAAAAGAACCTAATGTTGTGCGTGTTTGTATGCAAATATATATTTGATACCTTGTTGGATCACACTTGTCATTCAGAAGAATCGTTCTACATGTTTTTAAAGTATGAGGGAACCCAAGAGACAATAATATGTTATGTATACATCGATAAAAATATGACATTAATCATCGATTAAACTCTTCGTCACTGGAACTAGAGTCAATCAACATTAATCTAACGAGATCTAAGTTCAATAGCAAGACAACTAAGTACATGTACACCGACAACACACGTTCCATGGAAATACGCATCTACACATTTCATCTCGTTCTACATGCTCGGGGGGTCGTCGAAAGTCCACATGTAGACGATACAGAAACGTACTAACCTGGTGGTTCTTGTTCGTCTTCCTCCGCGATGTTATCGAGTTCCGCATAGGCCGATAGTTCAGCCTGCCGATTGCGGTTTCCCTCCTCCAAGGCAGCTAATTCGAGGTCGATATCTTGTAGATAACACTAGAGCAATGGATGAAAATCGGACAATTAATCGTTAAATATTCAATCAATTTAAAAGTAAATTTCCAACAGAAAACCTACATTGCTCACTTGAGGAATATTGGTTGAAGCAGCATCGTCGACGTCTCTGAGGCCAAGAACGGCTTGATGGAATTCCAAGAGATCGTCGCCGACCAATTTCTGGACAAAGTTAGCCGGAACAAGACCGCGTCTACCGTCGAGCGTCTCCGCGTCGAGAAAACCATCCTCGTCCGGTTGTCCCCAAACGAGAAGATAGTCACCACCTTGAACGGGCAACTCGGCTTCCGGATTTTCATTGGGCGAATGTTGAAACGGTTCGTAGGTGAAACGAGCGATGTACACGTAACATCTCCCCTTGCCGGGTATGTCCAGCATGTCCACTTGGCCCTCGGCTACGATATTGTCGTTGGTCAGTCGATGATCCAGGGGATTCGACAGTATACTGCTGGGTATTTTTGGCATCTGCCTTGGACCAAGGAAATGGTGACCGGCTGTGGTGGTCGCTGTTGGTGAGCTGGCGCGCAAACTTTGCTGAATCTGTTGAATGATCGCCTGCTGTTGAAGTTGATTCGCCTGGGATTGCGCGGATAGCTGCTGCATCGCTTGCAGGGGATCGCTTATCGCTTGTAACAAGCCCGTTGACGCGGTACCTGAACGAGGAGTATGAGTGGTATTGTCGGGAATACATTGAGAAATTGCAATTATAATGAAATGAAATAAAGTACCCGAGCTAACGCCAGACGTGCCAAAAGCGTTGGTCCCGACAGTGGAGTAAGTCGATCCGCTAGTGGCGAAGGTGCTTTGCACGCTCGAGAAGGGAAGAACGGTTTGAGGAACACTGGAAAGAGCACCCAGCGTGGAATGATACGAACTCGTCGAATAGGGTGGCAACGAGGCCAACGTGGTTTGTGGAACGGAAAAGTTGTGGTGCGACAGTTGAGTACTGAAACTATTCGCTCCTGTACTGTAAGTTCCGTTCGGATGCGACGTAATGGACAAGCTTGGATATGTCGTCGCCTGCACACACACACACACACATACATATATATATATGTATATAACAACATTAATTCGTAGATCAAAGTCGACCGGTGTCGATGGTACACAGCTGGAAATTCATGAAAATCGAATTCATTCTCTGGTACCTGTTGACTTCCATTCAATTGAAAAGTTTGGGCGGTTTGCGTGGGCTGCGTGTAATGAGGTATTACGCTTTGACTCGATGACGTCAGGTACGTTGTAGATGCCGGATGTTGTTGCTGCTGGAGCGGCTGCTGATAGGTTTGCGTATGCGGATAGCTCTCCTGATACTGATTGCTCGTGTAGTGCGTGTGCGTTTGTTGCTGCTTCTGCTGCGGTGGCAGAGCACTTTGAGAATGCGAGCTGGATAGCTCGGTATGAGTCGGCTGTTGGTATTGCTGCAACTTTTGTTGGAAAACAGGCTGCGATTGACTAGTCGAAAGTGATGACGGTGCTGGTGGAATTGGCTCGCTGTAGTGATATGGCGGCCCGTTCGGAGTCAACGGCGGACAACCGGGCATCATTGGCGTTAGGGGCATAGGTGAACCTGCGTACTGTACGAAAATAACAAGGGGGATAGAACTTTTTGCAACACCGCTGAAATAAAGAAAATATACGTATATATATTTACATACGTGACCCATTTGCGACGGCATGCCCAGACTCAAAGCATGTGGATGGGGTGGATGTTGATTAAGATTAGGAAGATTTTCTGAGCTGGAACGTAAAATACCCTGTGTAGCCGAGGGTTGTTGCGTGGTGATGCCTCCTCGGCTATGGTCCAAATCGTGCAACATCCTACTAGTGCTATATAGATTGTTCGCAATGAATAAATTACACTTCTCGATGAATTGTAAAGTAACGTCTGAGAACAAACCTATTATCTTGTTCGATTTTTGCTATTATTCTGTCGATTTCAGAACCAGCTGGAGGCCAAGTCGTCGTGAGCGTCGAGTGTCCCACCATTGGTCCTCTGCTTCGCGCGCGTCTCAGACTCGTTAACTCCAAAGACAATTCCTCGTGTCTGACCATTTGCAGCTCCGTCTTTTTTTCGAGTTCCCTTATCTTCGATTGCAGTGCTTCCACCGATTCAGGGCCTTGGTATCGCCCTGCTATCTTTTCGCGTAGCTGATTCTGCGCCTCCGCATGTTGTCGCTCCAGCTCAGCTTTCCGGGCTTCCGTTTCACGCATTTGCTGAAATTCAGTTGAAAAATCATTACGGCAGGCTATTAACTATTTGCTTTTTGACGGTTCGAAAGTAATGAAAATAGTAATATTTAGGTTGTCATTGAAATCCATTAAGTATAACAATTTCTCAAATATATGAATGCCGAAACGACACGTATCGCTTGCTTCCCTTTCATATTGTTCTCTACTAGAAATACATAGGCACATTTAATGATCCGCGAAGGATAGCTAGCTGCGAGTGTGATCCATCACGGGAAATTATCCGGCCGACGATAATAATGAAAGAAGCCTTTGTGTTCTGAATGCTAGATACAATCGAACTTACTCACTCGTTATGCATCAAGGATACTGGCAATGTTGAAGAAACATTCGAATCGAAAGAGGAGGCTCGCAACATGACTAAAGCTCCACTATGAAAATCCGCCGAATTAATAATATCTCGCCGACACACCATCATTGACCATCGGCAACGATAGCAACAGCTTGATGCATGTACCAGTGTACGCTTATTACGTACTCATTACTCTTATACGTAATATTACAAATTCAGATACGACAGAAAATCAATTCGAATTATAATTTTGATCCTCAATTGAATTATAATTGATTCCCTATTATTAGGGAAAGTATTTGGAAAAATTGCGTGTAATCGCCTCGAAGGCGGCTTGAGAAATAATTAAGGTTTTAAATGAATAAAACTCACCTCGAGAATGGATTCAAGGACAGCGTCTTGCATGATGGTGGTTTTCGTGGAGGTGGTAGTCCCGACAGCAGATCCGGTATCCTGCAGCTGCGGAGCCTGAGGTGCCGTGGAAGCGCCACCTCCAACACCACAGCACTGCAACATCCCTGAAGTCTGAAACCCTCGACCGTCTTTATCACGGCCAGTCCCTATCGATCTACTACCGTGTATCTAGGAGCTATCTTAATTAATTGGCGGCTTTTGCGGGGCCTGCCAGCAGGCTGCACACTGAAATAGGTGACTGAAAATGGGTGAAATACACCCGGCTAATCGATCAAGCATTTTTACCCGCTACGTAGAGGATCAAACGGAAGGCAGAATCTATTTCACACCAGCTGTTTAATGTCACGGTAACGTCGCAACGATTTCCGCGCTAATCGCACGTGAAAGGGTGCGCGCGGCGAATTCAGTCGCCGCATCGTTCGTCCTGCTTGAAAAATTGTGAACGCGTGGGAACAGCAGCTGCGTGAACCCGGAATCGAATTAGCGCTGACGGTGTCACCAAATACGAAATAGTACAATCAACGGAATTACCGGCAACAGGTTCTTCGAGGGTGTTTCTATTGAAATGTGTCATGGATGCGCTGAACATTGGCAGATCGATTTTTTCAAGATCAATTCATAGTGTAACGAAAATAGTAGATGAAGCGCGATGAATACGAGACACGTTCGTTTTCTCCATGAAATTATCGGACTATCGAACGATAAACAATTCTTCTTCTACTCCAAACAACTGTCTTTAAGTATTATAATAGGTTTCTTTCTTACATCATTGTTGAGAGATATGCTGACCAGGGCTTAAGTTTTCCTGACGAAGCATGATATTGATCATGAATTTTTACGTCAACTTGCGACAAAGTTTTAAAATAGAATTTTCTGCAGCGTGAGAAGAGCTTTAAATGAAAAGAAAATCAATCGCAACATCACACACACACACACACACCCGATCAAAGTAATCTTTTCTTGCTGATACACCTTGCGATACGTACACCAAAAAACGGTCCAATGAAAAAGAGACAAAAAGAAGAAATAATGAGAGGAGAACGGCGTACTTTGAAACATTGAACGATGAGGAAACCAGTGAAAGTAGTAAAGTCTACGATATATCGGACGACATTTAGCGAGATACATCAATGACATGCGACGACTTTAACGACGTTCTCTCTTCTTTTTCATTTTACACGATTTACTGGAAACCACTTGTTCTTCCGGACGATATCTGTTGGGAAATCTCGATCCGCGATGTAAAGGACAAGTGAAAGTATTGGCCGAGCCAGATGATACGTGAAAATGTTACGTATTAGAGATTGAAGAGAAAACCTACCTATCAATCTGAATGCACCCTGAAGAAGAAGCAGTCGCGTATACAACAGAGAGCGAAAGATTTGGAAGAAACGGATGGAAACCGGTGCAACGCTCATAGAAAGACGCAATGGCCCGGTCGGTCGTCCAAAAAGGAAGGACACCCGCTTTCGAAAAACTCGGCCGCGGTAAAGAATTCAGTGAGGAAACAATGAAATGAAAGCGACCATTCGACGTTCGCTTAGCGAAGAAAGAGAAGGGTCGTAGGTGGTGGTGGTGGTTTGACAGAGGCGAGAAAAAGACGGAGGGATTCGGAATGAGTTTCCGTTGGTGGGCACAGGTCGAGTGGCACGGCACTGCTTATTGATCTCACTACGAATGGTACGTAGTATACATGTACACCCGGTGCGCACGGAATACCACTGTGCACGGTGATATATCCCACTGTCTCACTATAAACTGCCCATCATCACGAGGAGCAGCGACAGACAGAAGCACAACTAGCCGAACCAAACGACAAAAGCGTAATACACGTATACGCAATACACGTTGTATCGCCACCGTCTTTCTCACTGACACTATCCTTTAGAGTGATCCATCGCACTAGGTCATTTTTTCAGTTTCTGCTCGTTCCCTTACACTTACGCTCATTTCTATAGAAAATTATTTCTATTCTTACTGTGGTCCGACGATACCGTGAAACATACAGAATGTTCTACCCCCTTGCTGGCAAGCGAAACTCGAGTTTCATTTCTTTGAAATGACATAAGAGCTGAAGGAAACCTTCCGCTTCGACACTTTTATAGATGCACTTATGTATTTACTTTCGTAACAAATTTTCTCTCAATTTCTCTCACACGCCAAAGACACATACGCCTATATCCTCTGTCCGATCTTTCTATACCCCTTTCTCTCCTTACTCCATCCCTTGTTCCCTCTACCATTCAATCTTACACAATCTCTCGTCTTGGTCCCTTTTTCGTTTCTTTTCACGGGATACACGAGACACTTACGATAACCGAGTCGAAGGGATTGTGGCAGGCCAGGGCTGCTGCTGCTGCTGCTGATGAGTGGAACTTTACACGGGACTCGCGAGCTTTTTCACTCGGCTATCATCCCGTACAAGCCCCAAGATCTGCTCGGCCGTGGAAGGCAGGCGGCAGGGCTGCTGGAAATCGGGGGTGGAGGTAAATTCGCTCGTCCACCGGTGAAAGAGTGGGGGACGAACGGAGCCCGGGTGGGAGTACGCTTGTCGGAGGAGATGTAGAACCGGTGAAAAAGAGAGAAAGAGACGACGCGGCGGGAGCGAGGGCTAGGAGCAACCAGGGGTAGGGACTCCAGCAGATATGGGTCACTTCGCGATCGATGCCGATATAGAACCCCTTCGCTGCTAGGGATCGCGAGCGATATCTTACGTCATATCCAACCCGCTATAGCACCCCCTAACCTACTCTTCATTTTCGATATTCTTTCGAACCCAATCAATGCCTTAAAGGCGAGTCTGTCTCTCCATGTTCATCTTTCAAATTAGGTCGAGTAATTTCTTTCAAAATCCGGCGTTGATCGAGATAAATTAAATATGGCGTGTTCCAGTAACTGCCCCAAAAACGCACGATTCACCCTGCAATCCTAGTGACTTTACAGAATGGTTCGCCTCGTGGCTACATGGGGGTGTAACTTTCACAAAAGACCAATCAATACGCGCGAGACGATCTATCCCTCTCCTTTCATTCCCTTTATCGTCTTTCTTCCACCCTATCCCCCTCGCGCTCTCTTCATCCCTCTTTGTCGCTGTTCTCACCCTCTTACATAGCGTACCCACGATCTGCCAGCCCTGAATCTATTTTCTCCTTTCACTCACCGCGAACCAAGTGTACCTGAATTTCGTTTCATTTTTCAGCAGAGTACATGCCATCAGAATGAACGAGAAAAACGAAGAGTAGAAATTACGCACCTTGTAATGTCAATAGGTTCTACAATACAGCTTCAAATCCGTGATCCGCAAATTACCAAAGTTTTCACTTCATCCCTTGTATGCTTGTGACGCAACACGATATTCGTAACAGAAAACCACTACATTTACCTATTTTACAATAAAATTGTAAAAAGTTATTTCATACTCTTATCATTTGTGCCGAATTTGACAGCAATCAAAATATAAATATATAATACTTACTTAGTGGAAGTTTCAAATAAAAAGAATGCGAGGGCAAGTGCCGCGTGATTGGCACGGTCCTGATAGAAGCGCAGGCGTCCGTGCGATTGAGTGACGTCACGAGTCTAAGGCACGGGCGTTATACGCTTATCAATGAACGTACGACGCCTACGGCGGATACCTGTTCTCCAGTGACTAACACCCACTCTTGCCCACTCTTCCTTCTGCACCCCATGCATTCTCTCCTACACTCGACTCCGTTCCACGTTTTCCCTGTTGACGAAACAATCGTCGCTTTCTATTTTCTTCCACAGATATAGACCATATACGCTTTTCAGTCAGCGGATAGTATCTCGAGTTTATTCGCGTTCCTCGCTTCCGGGAGGCAAATATGGAGGCATGCCTCTCGCCCTCCCTCTCTCTCCCTCTCTCTCATTCACTAATTTACCCTGAAATCGATCGAACGCTGTGATTTTCTTTCAATTGAACGAGGTCGACCTCGAATTCATTACGAATTCACGGCAAATATTTTCAGCACCCTCCTTAATTTGTGATTTTTCTCTTTCCACTTCAGTAATATTCGAGGTACTTTTGACAGGTACAGAAAAACGATTCCACAGTTCTTAGGTAGCAGGAACTACAATATGTATAAATTGGAACATGTACATACGTTTCGTCTTTCATATTCTTTCATTCTCCGATTTGACTATGCAGCGCAAACCTACACTGATATGCAAATATTCAAGTTAGATTATAACCAAACCAATGTTATACATATATTTCAGCGAACCTTAGAGATGTATAATTATACATAATTCATTTTTCAAACCTGCTATGAATTCTTTACCCATCGCCGTGCCCATTTTTCAACCACTTGCTCAACTTGTACTTGCTCGCTTATCACATATCTCTTCATTGTACATCGGTACGATTTGTAAGGCTGTCAATAGCAGTGTTCTTGACATGATAGAATTCGATAATCCGTATCTTCATAATGTTTCACGGCTAGGCCTAACGACGCTTTTTGCCGACTTTAATGAAGCTCGACCAACGGTCGAAAATTGATAATGTAATGCAATATGCAAGTAAGAACAAAATATTAGTATCAGTATACATAGAGTTAGCTACATAAAAGAGTAGCGTCGTTCAATAGAACGCGAAAAACAATGAAAAGTAACGATTCGATTTCCCGTTATATGTATGTATGTAAAACTATTTCAATCGTGTATGCATACACATCTTTTGGAAAAGATTCAATGTTTCTTAGTCAAACTTGTGTCGATGTTATTAAAACGATACTTGAATTCACCTACATGATCATCGTTCCTGATGCTGAATTAAATATCGCAACGGGGATCACTTGTACTAAAAAGAAAAGTTATTGGATAAATTACAATTTTACCCCGTTTGCACGATAGTGATTCACCTTACATTCTTTCTGCCGAATGAATAGCTTTAAAATGATCGTGACACAACTTGTGGTAAATTGCATTTGCGCGGTTAAACATCATAGTGGCTACATCCTGTACCGTGCGGTTTCGTGTCCTTTTTTGATTCGACAGCGCCAATACACCACCGCGTCCTTGGCCGTACTTCAAGCCGTATGCGCGGCGTACACGCGCGAGGTTAGTCACGGACGTCAGGTAGGTGCAGAAGAGATCCGGTGTAATCGACCGACTTTTATCGCGGTAGAAAGGCGCTTCCTTCTTTTAACTATATACACGTATAAATTGATGAAATCAATCTAATAAGAACGTGCGATAGACGAGAAACTATTCGTCCGTGATCTGACGTATATAAAATACTAAGGAAATTTTAGCGATACAGTGACAGTTTTTCTAATTGCAAGTGATAGTAGAACGAGAATTACATATATTTTCATCAGTCGTAACATGCGTCCGCCAATCATAGTACTTTTCCTTATTATTGGATTTGCATCTGCCGAGGACTGCAAAGGATGCGTTTCCTTGGATTCTTATTCCTTTGATAAGGTATTTTAATTTTCACATATGTGTATTTTCAAGTCAAAGTTTCGATTTTACTTTCTAAATTATATTGTACTTGTGTAATCATTTATTGTTCGCCGTTTTTCTCCCCTCATACCTTTCAGATAATACCTGTTGCCATGGTTACGTGACGCGTAACTAGATTCCAATATACGCAGGGTATTTTCAAAATCGTGGTACAACTCATCAGGGGATGATTCTTCGTGTAAAAATAAGTCCAAAATAAAGAGTAACATTTCTTTCATACGGCGACTTTCAATTTCCGACTTACTTTTACACGAGAAGTCACCCCCTTCCGGGCTCTACGCCGTACAGCTGATTTTCTAAACACTCTGTATGATGATAGATTACTCAAGTTCGGAGAAAAAAATCACCTACTAATTGAATGAACACTTCAATGAATTTTATACAAGTTGCTATGTAAATATATTGTTAATTTATACTTAATAAAACATCAATAAAATTGATCGAAAAATAGATGCAATATTTGTATTGTGTAGGTAATATCAAAATTCAAAGCTGCGGTCGTGAAATTCGACGTAGCATTTCCGTATGGAGAGGAGCACGAACAGTACGCACAAATAGCTGCAGCCACGAAGGACTCTCATGATTTATTAGTAGCCGAAGTGAGGGTAAAAGATTATGGGAATAAGGAAAATTCCGATCTCGCTGCCCGCTATAATATAAAATCCGACGCCTACCCCGCCGTTCTTCTTTTCCTACAAGGAAAAACAGAGCCTATTCCCTTCGTTGCGTTAAAGGAAGGAGATTTTACCGGCGACAACATTAAGCGATTTATTAGAACCAAGTCCGGTGTTTATCTTGGTCTACCCGGTTGCGTAGAACAATTGGACCGACTTGCCGAGGAATTCAAAAGTAGCGGCGAAAAGGAAAGGAAGGTAATGTTGAGATGTACAATTATTATGAAAGCATCTAGATATGAATAGCTTTCCGCTTCAATTTTCAGGAAATATTAAGCAAAGCTAAAGTGTTTGAGGAAACGTTACCGGAGGCGCAACGCGCTGCTGCAAAAGTTTACGTTAAAACTATGGAAAGGGTGCTGGAAAGAGGAGATGTGTTTGTTCAGACGGAACAATCGAGAATAGAGGGTATACTGAAGGGAAAGTTATCGAATGAAAAGAAACGCAGTATGGAAGAAAAGCGTAATATCCTCCATTCTTTCTTGTACAGAGATGAATTATAGAAAACGAAGATCGTAGTCTGCTATTACAAATTTTGTTATGTATGTTTTTGTAAAAATACCGTCGTATTATCAAATATACACCGATCAATCCAATAATTGCAATATTTTACAGCACTTACCTCGCGATTTAAAATGGCAATGAAAACTATACGACTAAGTATTTTATAACATTACGGTTAATCAGCCTGTACTTTATAATAAAGTGTAAACGTACTTATAAAGCGATTTAAATGAAATAGAATATTTGAAGGAGTATCGTTTTTAATTTTTATAATAAGAGCCATTTTTTATCGAAACGTTAAAACATATAAAATCATATGTTGCCTGAAACAATTACGTTTAAACAAACTATCGATCGAGATCGAATGAATTCTCGTGTGTTTCAAGTTGGATAGCTGCTACGTTTCTTTTAACTTTTTGTTTAACGCCAACCATTTTTTTCATAATAGTGTAAATATTAAAATATTCTCCCGTAAGAAATCACAGATAACATATATAACGCTCGTATAAATATTGTCTTACTTATAAATTGCAAATCCGCTTAACTTGTATATTATCATTGCTGCTAAAATATTTCTTCTACATTAAATTCAATAGTCAAGTATTTAAATATACGCATACACGTTTATGCCGGAATGTGCACTTACACCTAGCACCTCTCTGGTTCGTAGAGATACTTGCTTTCCTTTACTTCTTTTCCTCTACATCTGTAACTTTCAATTGTTCAAGTTCTTTTGATACTTTGTTCATCCTGTTCGCGTCCTTTTCCTGCTTTGCAGAAGATTCCACTTTACCAGTTTCTTTATTTTCAACTTTTGGGCTACCTTCTACTAGTTTTTTTGCTTGTTCATCGCTATCAGTACTTTCACTACAGCTTACATCACTAGAAGGTTCACTATCACTCTCGGTGTGTTTTTCTTCGGTATTATTCTTACCAGCATATATTTCACACTCTGAACCCACTATCTTTTTGGCTTTTTCAAATGCCTCTTTCCAAACGGTTGCATCTGTAGTAAAAAATTGTATTGAGAATATAATTGATAATGTCGGTCTACCCTACATATATTTAGCTGTAGTAATATTTTTACTTTCTGCATTCGCAAAACGTATAGCGAGCAGTTCCGGTTTAAGCTGTTCGTCTGCATAATCTGCCAGAACGCTCCAAACCCATGCTCTATCGCTACCACAGTTTGGTTTCAATTCCATCCAAGGTGTTACAAAGTGATTGGCACAAATTTTGAATGTTTTATCTCGGCGCATTACAACTCGTACGGTATTCTTCGTTTTGTGTCTTAATAGTTTCACCTCTCCTGTTCCACGTTCTTTCCATTCCGCTGGATTGCTAGTGGAATCGTAGCGATATAGCTTTGCTCTCCTATAAACAAAAGTAAATAGTAACATCACATGTATACAGCTAATCCACATATTGATAACGGTTTGCTCTAGACATTAACATTTTTAGCATTTCAATTTCATCTTCCTCGTTGGTGGATACTTCTATTAACGGCAAAGAAACTATTGGCTCAAAGTGTATATCCGGTTCCTCCTCATTTTCATGAGTTTCGCAATTAGTAATCTTTACATCGACGTGGTCCCCGTTCAGCTGGAAATAGATGTGAACTAATTATATTTATTTTTCACAAAAACAAGTGGGAAGGGTCATGAAAACTATATTACTAAATATGCATATATCCCGCAAATTTTAACCGAAAAAAGTTTTTCTTGCAACGAAACAAAAGTGTGTGACTCCCGGTATCGTGCTTTGTTTCGAAACCGTTGAAATAACCTCCGAGAGTCATCATTTTGAAAATTTCAAACGGATCGCAATCAACTTATTCGATGAAATCGTTAAATGAACTATAACATGACTACTAAACAAATAAATACTATATTTACCACGTTTTCTGGCATTTTTTATCAGGACTGAAAAGAGAAATTTTGCAATCGCTGGCCAGATACCGCCAACTTCGACCCGTTTGGAACTGTGATATTACGTGCATGATACACTGCCATGATAACTCGGTGATTGTGTTTAATATGGTGACTGTCGCCGTCGTTCCTTCTCATTGGACGAAAGTTACGCGCAGAGGGATTTTACAAAGAAATAACAATTATTGAAATAAAGCTATTCGTATCCTCCTCCGTCACCTTTTTAAGGTAAATAGAATCAGACAAATTGATTAACGTTAAATAATAATTCGGGGAATTTAAATATCCACCATCATTATCAGCAGCTTCAACCATATAAAAATTTCCCTATACTACAGAGACAGAAATCTAGTTTCACTTTTCAATTTCTGTATACACACCGTTCAAATACCCTTCAACTTTTCAAACAGACTCAGTTGTATCAATTTAGTATATTAGAACACGACATATAAATTGAAGAAAAGTCGATACACGCAATTATCTCGGTGATTGGTAGTACTGAGGTTACGCGTTTTCTCGTTCGATAAAGTTGCATGGAGCATGTTCGATGAATCGAGCGGTCGAATTTGTGGAAGGGGTAAAAGGGAGTGGAGTGCGCGGTTGTCCGGGCGGCCATTGCGGGTACTTTGTCCGAAACCGCGAATGCAATTGAGTGCTGTGTACCACGCAAGTGAAATCCAAGAGAATCAAAGGTCATCCCCGAAGTAAGGTGCTCCGTGTGAAGCCCGGGACGCGCACGAAACCCCGGCCCGATGGCTGAATCCGACAAACTGAATATTGACAACATCATAGCTCGGCTCTTGGAAGGTAAAGCTGGTCGTTCGCCCTCCTTCAGAGCGCGCGGGGAGGGGGGAGGGGGCGACTGGACCCACTGTCTCCCGCGTCACCCTTTCTTATATACGAAATCCTTCTACTCCTTTACAACTCGGAACGAATCTATAACATATCGCGCATTTTATTTCCTTCCACCACCTCCTCCTCCCCTCCCCCACCTCCCGCTCTTCTCATCCTCCGTCTTTCTGACTGTTTTCTTTGATCGATTACGCAACTTTCTTTAAATACGGTCCATCCTCAATCGTTCAAGGCAACCGACAATTATTTGTTTACATACAACAGAATTAACATATGAGAAATTGTCAGCCGAGGCTTCTATTCGTACCTTTAACGATCTCTATAACGTACTGTGTATCTCTTTTATCGTTACTTCCAGCGTACCCAAACGATCATCTTAAACAATTCTTTTCTCGTTTTGTAACGTTCATCTACGTTACCGCACAAACGAAAGGATAAACATGTAATAAACATGGTGTGTGTTGCTTGTCCTATCAACGTGTTATGCATGTTTTTTTTCCGAGGGAGATTATCGTTTTCTTTTAACTGTAACAATCGCTCTTCTATAACAGTACTTGTTTATATTTGTACGAGAAGATGTAGACAGAAATTTTTATCAGAACTGTTTCATATTTTAGTGCGGGGAGCTAGGCCTGGAAAGAATGTACAGCTGACAGAAGGAGAAATAAAAGGGCTTTGTCTGAAGTCACGTGAAATTTTTTTATCGCAGCCTATCCTGTTAGAGCTCGAGGCACCGCTTAAAATATGCGGTAAATGTCTACTCGTGCGCATGTACCATTTTTTACATAATTACCTGCTTGCATATGCAAAAAAGCATGCAACGATAATGGAGAAAATTATGCTTTTTAAGGTGATATTCATGGGCAATATTACGATTTGCTACGGCTATTCGAATACGGTGGATTCCCACCGGAGAGCAACTATCTTTTCTTAGGAGACTATGTGGACAGAGGAAAACAGTCTCTAGAGACGATCTGTCTTCTTCTTGCCTATAAAATCAAGTATCCGGAGAACTTCTTTTTGCTTCGTGGTAACCATGAATGCGCATCCATAAATAGGATATATGGATTTTATGACGAATGTATGTATCTACCTGTGCACGCGCACGGCCATTGTTTGTGATAACATTGGACTTTTAATTCTGACTCCTCTTGGTTTATTTAGGTAAACGTCGATACAACATTAAGCTATGGAAAACATTCACGGATTGTTTCAATTGTTTACCAGTGGCAGCAATAGTCGATGAAAAGATATTCTGCTGCCACGGTGGACTCAGTCCGGATCTCCAGAACATGGAACAGATCAGACGTATTATGAGACCTACCGATGTACCTGATCAAGGCTTGTTATGCGACTTGTTGTGGTCGGACCCAGACAAAGACACGATGGGCTGGGGAGAAAATGACCGTGGTGTATCATTTACATTCGGAGCTGAAGTTGTAGCCAAATTTTTACATAAGCACGACTTTGACCTCATTTGTCGTGCCCATCAGGTATGTATGTCATGTACATATAGCGTCGTTAATTATAGCCTGTTAACAAATTAAGTCTCAGGTACGATAGTCAATTATCGTTGTGCAAATTTACAAATTAATACCTCAACGAACTATTTCTCTCATAACGAGTATCATAAAGTCTAAGCGAATGCTTGTAAAAATTCTAGGTGGTAGAAGATGGTTACGAATTTTTCGCGAAGCGGCAGTTAGTTACCTTGTTCTCAGCACCGAATTATTGCGGCGAATTCGATAATGCTGGAGCTATGATGTCCGTAGACGAAACTCTAATGTGTAGTTTCCAAATTCTGAAACCTGCTGACAAAAAGAAATTAACGTATGGTGGTCTGAACGCGAACAGACCGGTGACACCTCCGCGAGGTGGTGGAAACAACAAGAACAAGAAGAAGTGAAATCCTTAGATTTGTTTTTCGACACATATATATGTATATCTACTCTTTTTTTTCGAACGCAACGTTTAGAACTTACAGGTAATTTCCTCTCGAAACCTACCATCCGTTAAGACATTAAGTTCTTGTAAGTGGAAAGATGTTATTATTTTTCCTAGTATCGCTACCTATTATTATCTTTGCTACTACAATATTGTTTTCGGATTTACATACGAATTCCGCTCTCGCTATTCACGATGACATTTTAAGCTGAAGTAAAATCCGGAGGGGCGCGTAGAAACTTGCCAACTACTGCTAACTTTCCAGGAGAAACAAAACGGTTTCTTCGTTAATCGAACGGTTCGAAGTAAAAAACGAAAAACTAAAGGATAATGCTATTAAACACGGGTGTCTATAAAGAAATTAATATTAAGTTCCACTGTTCGAGATTAGATTAGAAATTCGTGACGGCTGTTATGACGGTTATTAATGAATAATATACTGATGCCAAGTACAAGAGAAGTCTATGGCAAGTTCATTCATCGTAATTCTTTTGCTAACCGTTTTCCTCGATGTTTTTTTGTAAGCTGAATAATTTAGAAATCATCACTCGCGGATATTATTGTGCGAAAAAGCAACAATGGCATGATACAATTGATATGATGCCATTCCTTCATTCAACGGCATATGTATTGAATCCTTTATTAGATTACTATACAATTGTTAATTAATATTTAATATCAGGCTTATAGTGATTTATTCAACGACAAACATTTCGAATGGGATACCTCATTTTCGGCTTTGTCGTACTTGTGTAAATTGCAGAAAATTTCTAAACGACATACAGATACTACGTACACACGACTTTCGTAAGGAACTGTTCTTATAATTAAACTTTTATAAATCACGCAACAAGAGAAATACAATAATGTTTCAGCTGTTTGGTAAAAATCGGTTTCAAACAAGAGGGAAATAAGAAGAAAAAAAAAAAGACTTGCATAGTTGTTATTTATATCTGTACCACAGTACACAGTTTTATGATGTACAAAGAGTCGTACTTGAAGCTTCTCTGGATTTGGCTCGTCGTCATTATGGTTACTATCTTCGAGGGGAGGGGGATGATCTTAATTATAGAATTATCATAAAAAAAGAAAATAAGTTGTAAATGTGTATAATGCAAGTAGCGAAGTCTACATACGATGCGAAGAAATGTAAGAAGAAACCCCGATTTCTTAAGGATTTCATCGTACAGTTAATACAACGGTCCCATTTGTCAAGAATAATTTAACTGATGTCATGAACTACACGTTTCTATTTTATTGCCATTTTCTTTTCACTCCCCTCAATCACCCTTCATGCACCATGTAGAATGTAGAATATCATGTTTCCAGCCAGAAAAATTGTCTGCCTCCGTTGTACATTAATTTCTATTTTTTAAATAAAACTCGTGAAAACCATTCTCACCCATTAATTTTTGTTCTAATTATGTTCGATGCCTACAATCATAGTTTGTAATACACGAATTGATTCCCGGTACAGCCAAAGTTTGAATCTTTTCCTTCGATTGTCTCGCACATGAAAATACATTTATTTCTGAAAAAAATACTGGTACTATTGATGACGGTACTTGGAACAATAAATTCGTACAATTGGTTTGTACAGATTTCTTATGTATTACGTATCGTAAAATACATTTCTTTCCTACTGTTCATGTAGCAGCAGCAGAGAGTAGTATTACGGTTCATGTCTGTGCTGAATTATCAAATACAATCTTCGTTTTGATGCATGACGTGATATGGGTATACTTAGATGTTCGGACATATGAAATAATGGAAACATGAAATGTCACGTATGACCGGTACTATGCGAAATCTAGTAATAAATAATAATTATTCAAGTAGATCTGCAAACGAGTGTAGATTTTAACAATAAAACTGGTGCCATCACCGATTGTACATATAATCATACTACTTGGGAATGTAATGACAAAACATGTGTTTATACTTGCAACGTTTTTTTAGGTAGGGGTGAATCAATGTACTAACGTCATGAAAGGCTTTTTATTAAAAAATAAAGTCGCTTCTCTGATGTGCTGTTTCTTAAATCCTATCCCCAAAATTTGTAAGACGAACTGCTAAGCCTGATCATTGCTCAGCGTTATTAAAAACGCTTAAAACGCTGCATGACGATACCAATCACGAGAATACTCTGTTACTTAAAGGCAATGAACGTTTAGAGTGTCGCGTTAGTAAGAGAAAATGAATGTTGCGACGTGCGTGTAAAGAAATTTCCTAATGCATTACATCGAATGAGGCACGCGTTAAAAAATTGGAAGATGTTACGGGATTGATGAGAATACATAGTTGTCGGTCATTTGATACTAGAACGCAAGCGTTCCAACATATGTATGTAATTTAAGATTGAGAATAGGCGAATCGTCAAGTTTCCCCTTCGGCACTGACCGCACTAATTTGTGGCGGGGTGTCACGGAGTCAGCACCTCATCCCGATCAATTAATCCTGGTGGTCTAGCGGCGAGGTGTCTCGTCCCTGAGAACGCTACCCCCGAGTGTTTCTTCCCATCCGAAGAAGACTCCGCCTTTTGGCACGGAACTCGGAGAAAGAGGATGTAGTCAACATCCCGTGGACGAAACTCAACTTGGCGTGGGTGCCCGCGTAGGAGGATCTTCGAGAAACCCCTCCTTCCGCGTGGAAACTTTCCCTACTTCTCGATCGGTTTACCCCCAAGAAGAGAGAGGAAACCGGCAGAAAGGAGGAGATTCCCGGGTGGAAAGAGAGAGGGAACAGATCAGAGAGTGATGTCCCGATGATAAGCACGAGGTGTAGTCGACTCGGGGGAGTTGTTTCTGATTCATCCGATGCCGCGTTCGCCGCCGCGCTACGATTTTAAGCCCTTGTCAGCGTTCGGATCTCGAGGTGTGGACAAGCTCTGTTGACGAGAGGTCCCGTCGACGACACCGATTATCCTCTAATATTCGACTAGGATCACGAGCCTTGCTGATTGCTTCGAAACGCTTTAATGAACACTTGCGAAAGATAGGCGTTCGCCGATTTCTTCTTCTTCTTCTTCTTCTTCTTCTTCCTCTTCCGTCGTCGATAGCGGTGTTCCGTCCGATTGTTTTATCCGTGGACACTAGAAAGAAATCGACAGCAAGGGATTACAAGTGCTGCGGGTGACTGTGATTATAGTGTGAAATTAATGTATTAATATGAAGATGCCGGAGGAATATGAATTTTACGGTATTATGTAGTTAGAGGAATAACTCCTTCTTCATCCGCGGCCTTCTTTAGCGACAAAAAAACAGAAGTTAGTGCACGTTAGTGTTGATTAAATATCGCTAAAGATGCAACAGCAACATGAGCAGCGAAATGAAATCGGCGCCGACTGCTGTTACCAGCAATGGACACCGCATCATCCGAGTCATCATTCTCAGCCCATGACAAACGTGCCATCCCCGATGCAACAAATGGAAGGTAGCACCCACAGTTTCAGCTTATCCAAAAAAAGAGTCTCGAGCAACTGTGTCTCGCATATTTTTTGCACACTCCAGCCTTTTTTAATAAGACCGTTTGACATTATTTCAGCCTGTTTGCAATCCGCGGGAAGAGCGAAACGATCCCGCAGTCCAAACATATCAAAAACTGCTTCGCTAGCTTTACACGCCACGAACTCTACGCTTCCTTCAATCACATCCATTGAAGCTCGTAACGACAGCAACAACAACACCCATCATCCTCCTCCTCATCATCATCATCATCATCATCATCACGGTGACCAACATCCTAGTGAAAACGGCGGAAATTCTAACGAAGAGGGTAGTTCGAAAAGGCCCCTTCACCCTGCGCTTGCGGGTGCTGGAGCCGCCCTCGAAGCGAAACTGCTCTGGGAAGAGTTCCATCAGCTGGGAACGGAAATGATTGTGACGAAAGCTGGCAGAAGAATGTTTCCCACTTTTCAGGTACATATACATATACATATTATCAGGTTAGGTCATATTCCGACTTGCCACTGAATTTCACGCAGTAAACTTTTATAGTGTCGGTTCTTCGGTTTGGATCCCGCCACCGATTACCTGCTGGTCATGGACTTTGTTCCTTGCGACGACAAAAGGTACAGATACGCTTTCCACAGCAGCGCTTGGGTGGTTGCCGGTCGCGCGGATCCAGTTTCACCCCCGCGAATTCACGTGCATCCCGATAGCCCGGCGAGCGGCGCGCACTGGATGAAGCAACCGGTTTCCTTCGACAAGCTGAAGCTCACCAATAATCAGCTCGACGACAACGGGCATGTAAGTGATAAACATTCAGATTCTCACCGCATAATTACCTCCCTTTTCTTTAATTTGGAAATGTCGAAATCCAACCGCGTCTCGTACGGGAATAGCAGAAAGAAATAAAGTTCGTTCCGAATGGCACAACAGAAACACCTACGCTTACAAAGTGTAGAACGAGAAGGGATGCAAGGGAAGCGTTCCATGTGTTTGTCGTTTACGGACGAGTTCTCCTTAATTGACCTGAGATACGAGCTACATACATAGCTTTTCGCGAGAAATTACAACGAGATGAGCGACACGCGGTACATTTTTACGCAACTTTTTTTTTAATTTAAATACACTTCCCCTTTTAACGGCTCACCTTTCCCCGTAATGAATCTTCTGGACCATGAAACAATTTGACTTTATTTTATGACGAGCACGTGCGTCTCTCTCTCTCTCTCTCTCCCCTCTCCTTCTCAACCTCTCTCTCTTGAGCAATTTTATCGGGCGAAGATAAAGTATCGAGGTAAGTGGCGCGTATTAAATCCTTTGTCGTGACGGAAAAAGCGCGGATCGTTGAATCGGTGGTCGACTTATCGTGCAAAGTACGACAATGAAGCATAGCTCAAGCTATTATCGTCTCACGAGTAATTAGTAGTAATAACTGTTTTAACACGTTGCTCAAATTTATATCCTGGTAACAGATGAAATTTTATTACGTACGTAGCAAGCAAGGCACAATGGCTTCATTGCTCTTGGATAGCTTGCGGTGAAGAGTGGAGCAAATTCTAAGACTAAATCGAGCGCAAATTACAGCAAACCGTTTGCCATTGTTTCTTCGACTCGTATAAACTTTGATATCGGTTTACCGATATGCGATTGCTCGTATTGAAGCTCTATCATTAGCTTTCGTCCAACACCTTGTGTACTCTGCAGATCTTCTCCTGTCTGCGCCTTATTAATCGCGCATTCTCCCATGTCGCCACGAAAAACGCCAATAGAAACTGCTCTGCGCGCGTAAACTAACGTAAACATATGTAATATAAACGAAGCACTTTGTTGGAAGCCTGGGAAAAGCTGTGCGAAGTTTTGGACGTGTTTTCACAACGTTCCGAAATAATGACCAACTTGAAGGAGTCGTCCTTCACTGTGCTACGACCCTAAAAATTATAGATGCGTCTTGCATGAACGTAAATCGCTCGAAATTTCACGGTGGCGATAATTTTTCAATTCCAGTTCTATAGGGCGATTTCAATAGCGCATAGTTGCGGATCAAAAATGCCTATCGCGTTAGTTGCCGGGTGATAGGAAGTAAATCCGTTTCAAGAAACATTTTGTTACGCTCTAGTTCGCGTGTCGAACCACGAGAGATTCGTTCTTCTCTTCATTGTCCTAATGCACACCTGCGGTCGCGCCAAAAATAATCGTCCCTACGTGTCCGTGCCAAACCAACGTGTCAGCGCACCGTTGTGAAGCCAGTGTTTAGACGTATCGGTATAGCTTCATCGATTCGCCTGACGGCGATCAGTGGCAAGACTAATCTCGTCGTCGGTGCAACTGTAAAACGCTATGTCACAATTGATCCTCTCAACACTGATCACCGTTTGGCTAATACTGATCCTTGTACGCTTGTTTCAACGTTCACAAAGGCACATCGTAGTTCAGCGCATCGTTGATTATTACAAATACGAAGCAACGACTTTCACAGAACAGTTTTTCTGACAATCGGTCCATTATTCTACAATGAAATGAAATCAGGCCGATTTGCTTGGTCAACACCACGCGCCTACACAACATATTAGGCACACTCTTGTGCGCTGCTGGCTCGTGTACCGTTTGACAATTTATTGTCCTATGCGCAGAAAGAATGTCGACTCGCAGGGTGCGACCCTTCGTTCACGCGTCATGGAACAGTTTGTTCCTTTAATTGCGCTCGGAAAGACGAGCCACTGAGATTTAGTTGAGGCGCTCCACGATTCCAGTTCCATAATTGGCTGCACCGCGTCTTCGAATGCTGCCAAATAAAAAGTATGATAAAAATTAATCCAATAGAAAACACTATCATGTTAGCTGTTTTCCTCCTCTTTTTTTCTTCCTTTCTTTTTTTTTTGTTTGGTATTTGCCCAATCTAAAAGTAATGGAAATAATGGTAGCGCAGTGATATCTAGAAAGTAAAAAAGAAAAGGAAGGCTCCGATTCCCGGTGTCAGACCACACGCACACAAACATTCGGGTGTCGTGAAGATGACTCTTCTTCTTCCTTCTTCTTTGTCTCCCGTGGTGGTTTTTGTTTGTGTATTCAAAGAGACACACACATGCCTTGGCAAAAGCATATGCCCGTAAGTGTGCGCAAGAGGAAGGACGAGGGTGTCGGGTTGCTGTAGAGTGGGTCGGGGGTTAGTTTTTACACTAATTAGTCACCGAGTCTCTTGTGGCTGTCAAACATTGTGACCGTCCCGCCCCCCTGTGGTGTCCCTTCCTCTATCTAGACCCTCACGTGTGCCTTTTCTTCTTATTCCCCTTCTTCCTTGCTGGTCGTTGCTTTTTACTCCTTACGATCCACCGATAACGATTCTACCCTCGAGGCACACTTTATATGCCGCAGGTTCATCGTACTAGGTACATACAAACAAAATTAATTGCAAATATCTCGAGAACCAACAATAACTTCCGAACGACGGTTACAAATGCATTTAAGGTAGGCAAAGCGATTCAATTGAATTGAATATATTCCAGATAATCTTAAATTCGATGCATCGATACCAACCACGGTGCCACGTGGTATTAGCGCCATCGCCGCCCGGCTCCGCACCGGATCCACGAACGGAGAATTTCAAAACGTTCACCTTTCCGGAGACACGATTCACTGCAGTGACCGC
Source organism: Holcopasites calliopsidis (assembly GCA_023838395.1). Lineage (NCBI taxonomy): Eukaryota > Metazoa > Arthropoda > Insecta > Hymenoptera > Apidae > Holcopasites > Holcopasites calliopsidis. The sequence continues at coordinate 6,328,772 of JALHAQ010000005.1, read as the reverse complement.
TTATCAGAATCATCGCATCACCCAGCTGAAGATCGCCAGTAATCCGTTCGCCAAAGGGTTCCGCGACTGTGAGTCCGACGAGTGCGACTCGATCACGGTGCCCGGCATGCAAAATCCTGCCAAGAGACCGGCTACCGGAAGTACCGGAGTTTTGTCGACGACTTACGCGACCGCTTTACCCAGCGTGCAAGTCCCGAGCATATCTAGTCAGGAACATCATCAGTTCTATGGTGCAGCAACGGCTGGCCATTGGACTTACCATGGGCAACCGACTGCGCATATGAATTCCGTCCACTATCCTACGCATCCTCATCATTCACATCCTAGCGCGCCACTGTACGGGCCACGGTAATTCGGATCGCCATATTTTTCAAACATCCATGTTGGTAAAGTTATTACAAACAATAATTATGCGCCAGTGGATTTTCGTGTGATGAAAACTTCTGTAAAGGGAAGAAGATGAATTGAGGTAATTAACCAAATATGTTACGAAACGAATAATTCCTTCGCTATAATCGATACCAAAGCAAAGCGGCGTCGGTCGCGTGGTAGTAAGTATTACTCGAAGAGGGGCAAGGCTAACAAATTGATCCTTACTGAGGAAATAATGGCAGGGAACGTTTACCAAACTTATACCAAAGATACTGTCAATTTAATCTAGTTATAGAAGTGTAATATTCTTTAAGTTATATCTCATGTACCTTGATAAAAGAGCGATGTAAGGAATAATCTTATTTTAAGAACGATTATATGATTGAAGAGTAGAAGGGAGACTTGTCAAATTTCGCGAGATGTGTAAGGTCCCTGGTTAAATTGTTATCAGACACACATTTTATTTATTATAGCTATCTATTTATCCCCGATAACTAATACGCCTAAAATGATTAAGCTGTGACATTAAGCGTGATGGCTTCTGTAGAGATAACAATTTACCAAAGGTTTTTGCAATTGTATCAGACCGAAAATGTGATCGAATCACAACGATACAAAACCGTTGGTGTCGTAGGTCCGTGGCGAGTCTGTTGAAAAAGAAAGTGCCTTTTGTAGGAGCAAAGTGCATCTATTTATACAGGGTGTCTGAAATGCCAAACGAGCCTAAAACGCTCTCGAGCCAAGACGGGAAAGTAAACGCACCGTGACAACCCATAAGAGAGCTTGAGTGCCTTAATAAATTATTCCTCAAGTATTTTTTCCGTCGAATTCACTAGTTTTAGGAAACTCAAGAGGCCTTGTATGTACCTACCACAGTACCCACTGAAAAAAGAATCGAGACCTTATGAAATAAATGCAAAACGAATGTCACAGAATACTTGAACCTTTTATAATCAATTCTAAGAATTCCCTTCTCCCATCTTCTATAATCTGGCCAAAAGCTATCCGCACAAAGATTTCTTTCCCAGCATTTTGATTAGTAAAAATTTGTCAAAGAAAATGCTTGCTCCTAATTGTTTTGCTAGGTCTCACGTGGCACGCTGTTAGACATCGAGACTGTTAGAAATGACAAACTAATGGCAACGAAGCGGTATAATATAAGCGCAGAAAAGCGGATGGACCGACGTGCACCATGATTGATGGTGACGCGAGGAATCTCGCTGTGTAAACATATTATAACTGTGTCCTTAATGACTCTCGGTGAATATCATTAGCCGTGCATTCACGAAACATTTTGCCTGCTGCGCTCCGCATTTTGTCGCAATAGATAAAAATAGAAAAAGAAGCGCTGGCTTCAAATTAGTTGTACATACAGCATTTTCCAATTTCCATGTCCTTTGATTTCTACATGCCTGTACCGCCAAAACGTCGAAAGGAACGGGGACCGGTGAGGGTGATTGCCGGATTCTCAGCACGCGCGTCCATAAAGGAAATGAAACTTTCTTTTCACTACAGATTACGGGGGTGGCGAGGGCAGAAGAAGAGAAGCAGAGCAGCCGCAGACTTTTCGTCTATTGAGGGGCCGCGCTTATCGGCGACGCGTGTCGGCGCCGGCAATAAAAAGTGGCCATCTTCGTTCATTCTTTCATGTCTTCGTAGGTGCCAGCCCTATGAAAGTTAACACCGAGGAGGTTAGGCGACATCGCGCACCTCTCTTTGCGGGAACCAGCTGCCCTCAAAGGCCCGTTCCACAGACGTTCAAGTAACGCCTTTCTCGGTAACAAGAACACCAACGATGTTGTAACAACTGATACAAATTTTAGTCTCCCCCACTAACACGTAGGTCGCTGTCGATCGCATCGTCTAGAAAGTATCGGCAGCTTTTCACTCCTCGTTTCGATTACCCAACCCCTTCGAATAGCATTTCCGAATGATAGCCTCTATTGGGTTGAACGGCAGGTAGAGCTGAAAGCAACGAGAATAAAATCACAGCAGAGTCCAGAGACGGCATTTGCTTAATAAATCTCGCTAATTTTCCGGTAGTAGCTTGTTGGTCTCGGATCAAAGACCGACAAATGAATCGCTCACTAGATAGGAGAAAAAAAGGCGTGAAATAAGAAGAAAAAGCCGCGGCGAGAGGGGGGGGGGGGCGAGCACTCGTAACTTAAACAGCTCGGGGTGAGCTCTTGCGTTATCCCACGGGCTATGAATCCGTCATCGCTAGCTACCAGAAGGAATACTGCGTATGTATACGCTGAGGCGCCGCGACTGCCAGGGGTTTTATAGTTTCTACGCAAGTTTGATACAACCGAACAGTTTTTCAACTTTCCACGGAAACCGTGCTCGGCTCTCGGCTAGTAGCCTCTACCTCACGAAATAAACTGAAAAGTTCGCCAACATAAAGGCAACAATAATTCTTCGGCTTTCCAACGTGTACAAAAAAAAAAGATCGATAAATTGTCGTCTCTATAACTTTGACCGAAGTAAAAATCAACTCGGGTGGTATAATATATCATGAAGAATAAATTAAATGGGAAACAAGAATATTCGCCAATGACTTCCACAGGGAAGATTGCGGAATCCTAACTGCAACGTTATTTTCTTCACATCTTGGAAACGTCTCGCGAAAACGGAGGAAAATAGATTTTTACCGTTTGCCATCCTTGTTAAAGCAAAAAGGGGCATTTGTTATTTCGAGAGATAGGGGGAGGTTTCCGTTTCGGTGCAAAGCTCTCAAAAGAAGAGAAACGTGTAGATCTAGTGTCTCGTATACGACGAGCAGAAGTTCATATCCTGCGGTACCAGCCGCACGAATATGGCCGCAATGACAGATTTACAGATTCCAGCCATCGAGCTTGGTCGCTTCTTCGAGATTCTTAAAGCATACGTTCAGCGAACGAGATGTGCTTTGGATGGGCCGAGTGCACGTCAAATCGCACCTCGCCTGTTTATACTTTACGTCTGCAACCTTCGCCTGCGTCTACTTTTTAAACTTCCTTTCCTTTGCCGCTCTCCTCCGCTTCCCCGCGCGATATCGCGCTTCGTGTAAATATTGAAATTAATCCGGAAATTTCGGTATTACATGCATCGTCCATCACCGTGTTATATGAGTCTAGGTACTATCAAAATAACGAAGAACGCAAGAGCAATTTATATTCTATAACTATAGTATAGAATTGAATAATTGGCATATTTAAAGTCGGAAAGTCCAGACCAGCATAATTATCTCGGGTCTTCTAAACAACGGAAAATATCTGTATATTACCACTTGTCGATTCATCCTCCTTAATTGCACGACGACAGGCGACCTGGAAGAAATATATCATTTCAAATCGGATGCGATCGTAAATTTAAGTTTGTGCCAAAACGGCAAGTATTCCTGTTTTCTTTTTCTTTTTCGCTCTCCTACGCATATGGTATATCCCTTTACCAAATTCGCAACGGATCGTAAAGAAAACTGATTCGCTTCCTCCCGAGCAGCATTGTTAGAGTTCTATTTATTCGCAAGATTTTTGTACATTTCATGTTTTCGAATTTCTAGGATATTCCCGAAACTGGAATTTATTGAAAATCACAGGATAGGAAGAAAGGCGGACATGTCAATTAACGCCATGAAAACTGTCCAAGCAAGCAAAGTACCCGAAGACAGACACTGACCGTGAAACTCGGGACCCGAAAGAAGTTTACCTTGCGTCGTAAATAGAGGGACGTCTTTCTTTATTCGTGCTTGACAGCGCCACGTGCTGCGCAAACCCCCATGAATTTAAATACATACTTTGCCCGAATTTTATGCTAAACTTTACGTCCTTCCATTTGCTTTACTGCTGCTGCATCTTCAGCTGTTTTTTTTTTTTTATAATCCTTATAATACAAAATAAAATAATATAGAATATAACAATCGAATGAATGAACGAATTTTGGATAATGCATGAATTGTGCACATAGAACTTTACCGAAGGATTGTTGGGCAGCATTCGACATCTACGAACTTTGCTAAGAACGCCGTGATAAGAGAGAAGTAGCACACGTGAGGTGGACCTCAAAAGTAACATAGTCGGCAGGCATATCCTATCTCGCCGCTGGAATCCTCATATGTCTTTCATCGTGCCTTTCCAACACCTCGAAGCCTCTCGAATCATTTTGCTCGATCTCTCTTCCTCTCTTCTTCCGAGAGCCAGTGTCTCAAGCCACGGCAATACGAGAAGGCAATCATATCCCATCCCACTGTCCCAGCTCGACCAAAATATCACTTCGACTACTTACCGAGTGGCCAAAACCAGGGCCGTGTTTGCGCGGTATGCCAAACACCCTATCGAACTACTACACCGTTTAATTGCTCCATTGTTTCCGCGTTACACGATGCTATGGCATGCAATAATCCATTTGCACGCTCTCTTCTTTTCATTCTCTATTGATTACGTATATTCAAGGGATTTGCAATTTCTTCTCTTTCCGTTACTATAAAGACGTGCAATTCGCAAATTTGAAATTTAAAGTCATCTATAAGAATTTGCAAGTCTTGTATACTTTTGCAATTTCAGGTCCTTTGCGAATAACAGTCTACTTGAAAAAAAGAAGACTAAAATGTGACAATTACCTTTTAGAGATATACCGTTTTGATCATCTTCTCTTTTTCGCAATTAGTATTATATTATATAATATATTTGTAACATTTTTTAGATAACATGCGTGCACAGACAATGCATGCGGTTTAATTAATTAGATCCCCGCTTGTTAAATCATAGTTACGTTCGCATGGTGGCGCCACATGATTAAGGGATCATGTGGCGCCACCGTGGTGGTTCGCTGGTAAGATACAGTTGTGTGTTGTTGTTGTTGTTATTGTAGGAGAGTTTATTTGTTGGAAGTTTTGCTGCGTACTGTGTACACAATCATCAATTTTCCACTCGTCAGCACAATTATGCGAGAATTACAACATCTAACAATATGTTTGAACGTAATATGAATGTCGACTAAAGATATAATACTAATGCGTAAGAAAAAAAGGTATCTTGGTATCGTTCCATTCTCATAACCTCGCTTTCCATCGAATGTCCATTTAAATTTATTCACTGTGCAAGACATATTTTAGATGTTTATCCTTGAAGCATTTCCAATTATTCATTTGTACAAGTTTTTATTACCTGCTTTCTCTTATGTACTCTTGTCTTTCTTAATAGATTCAGAAATGGATTTGCCAGGCTCGCAAGCTTTGGAAGTAGCCAGAAATATGAAAGATCTGGCTGTATTTAAAAAACCAACAGGCGTGGCTAAAAGGTCGAAGAAAGTGCGCCCAAAAATTCTTGATGAAGACACATATATAAAGAGAATGGGAGAAATTATTCAAAGAGACTTCTTTCCGCATTTAGACAAACTTCAAGCTCAGAATCAATATTTGGATGCATTAGAACAAAACGATGTGAAAAGAATGAGAGAGCTTTACGAGAAATATAGTTCAGGTCGGCCGACGACCGAGAGGCCAGCTAGTCCAGCAACGTTTGACACGCCCCTAAATAAAACCGAATCGGAAGATGAACAATTCAAGCCATCGGAAGCACAAAAAACTGCATCTATTAATCCAGAGACGATAGACAAAGATAAGACAGAAATTAAAACTGGTTTGGACTCGTACTTGAGTGCACATACGAGCGAAGACAATGCAAGTTTCGAGGAAATGATGGTCGAGGCAGAGAAAAGGCTTAAGCTGAAATTTGCTTGGCTTTACAAAGCTGAAGAGAATACGAAAGCATTAACTAGCGATGAAACTCGGATTACCTTAGCTATCGAAGACGGTATTAAAAAGCCCAATCAGCTCGACAGTTGGGCTTACAAAAATAAAAATTACATTATGTACGTTCCTGACGGAGTCGAACTGACTCCGGACGAAATGATAGATATGGCCAAGAAAAAGCAGGTGGTAGTACACGAAAATACAAGGCTTCGTACGAATCCGTTTAACGAGCAACAAAATAAGGAGACCATCAATGAATTGGCAAAGAATCAATCGAAAGCTAACGATGGAAAGATCGGAGTGGATGGTAAAGAAATTGTGAGAAATCCGACGCCTAGGATAAACGGATTCAGTTTTGTTGCAACTCCAAGTCCAAGACCCGGAGAGTGCGAAAGTCCTCTAATGACGTGGGGTCAAATAGAAGGAACGCCGTTCAGATTAGACGGCGGAGATACACCATTACTGAGAACGAGTCAGGGGCCGTCGTTTAGAATGGCCGAACCACCGAAGAGAGAGCAGCTCGCGTTGCAACTGGCAGAAAAAGCTGGCGAAAGGCACAGAGACAGAAAAAACAAAGCGTTGGAAGCAGCAAGAAGATCATTGGCAACGTAATCGTCTTTTCAATCGTTTGTAGTATTTTCTGTAAACGATCTGTGCTAATATTTCTGAACCGTTTCATCATACAGGCCGTCGCCGAGATCATCGATAGACCGTTTGAGCACGATGTCTCCAGCAGCCAGAAGATTAGCCACTCAAAAACTTCGGATCGCAAGCACACCGACGCCACGAAGACCTCCGTCTTCAAAAACACCGGTAATAGGTATCAGAACGCCTAGTACTCCAAGAGTAAATACACCGAATTCCGAAAACCGCGTTGTCCCGGGGAATAGCAGTACGCGATGTCAGGGTCCTGTCCTCACCGATAACTTGCTCAACCTGCCTCCTCAAAGGCAAAGAGCAGCCGATTTTTTTAATAAGTAAAATGTACAAATATGTTGCCTTGTCCCATATGGCCCTATGTACAACTGTAAATATGTTATTGTATCGTCGAATAGCCATGTCGTAAGTATTCGTTTACGTAAGAAAAAAAAGTAATGCTTTATAATAAAAAGAATCGGTAAGAAAAGATTTGTCTTTTATAGTAATACCAAACGGAACTGAGGAAAGTAAAGTAGTCCACTTGCTTTGCCTCGATATGTGTATGTATGTATGCATGGACGTAACGCGGAAATGCGGAATCATCCAAGTATCACGTACATTGTTTCATTCATTCGACTATTTTTATTGTACAACTGTAATGTACATAAACGTATATTAACTTGTATTTATATAAAGAATCAAGCAAAGATGTTTACTATGCAAAAGGATATTTGATTATTCGACCTCTCCGGAATACAGGATATTTGTAAAACATCTTTGAAAAATAACAGGAAGCACAATGTGCCATTGCATTGCGTAATTCATTTCAAATATTTCGTGTATATATAAGGCTGTCGGAGAGTGAAGAGTAAGACAATCTTATCAACATGAAATCTCCAGTCCTCAGCATTCTTCTCGTCGTGCTGGTAGCTTGCTCGTTGATCGTCCAAGCGCAAAAGGAGTGCAAATGTGGAGGTTTGGGACAAGGTATACAGACATCACTCAATTTTCGAAAAAATCATCTACTAAAAAAGTTCTTTCTTGTAGGTACAAATCCTTGTTCTTGTAGCGAAGTAGTTGTGAAAGCTGCAAAACTACCTAAACCAACGCTTTACGTATCGCCACAACAGATTAAGGATGCTGCGAATTGCAAGGGCGCAGTAGATATATCGAGTAGTGCATCTCAATGTGGTTGTTCCAACTCGCGCAGCTCATCGCAAAGCAATCCTGCTACAAACAGCAAGACCAACAGCCTTGACAACTCTAGTCCTTATACTAACAGTGATTCGAACGCAGATACTGATACGGACGCTACTGCATATAGCAGTAACTCAAATACCTATGGCTACAGAATGAATAATCAGAGCCCATACAGTAAGGAAGATGCGAGTACGCACGGTGAAACTATTTCCTCCGAGCCAACTGCTTCTACTACTGCTGCTGCTACTGCTCGTCATGATCCTAAAGATTCTAATGAACGTGGATTAAAACCAAATACAGAATCCTCGGATACTGATGACCCACCGCATGTTGATGGCAAAGTTGTACCCAGGTACACGATTGTTTTAGACGAAAATTCAAATGGCTTTGCAATGAGCAATCTTATATTTAAAATGTCATATTGAATTTCTACCTTTAGATTTCCAGCAATTGGCGATTTATGTCATCTTACTCCTCACCGTCAAAACGTTGTAGAAAAAACTGCCAGAGTAACTCCAGCCCATCCTGGGAAGACTGTGTTTTGTAACCCGTCGGTCCATCATGAAAAATGTGTGAACGCACATCCTGGAGAGCCTAAAGAAGAAACATTCTCTTTCGACGGAATAAGATCATCCAGTATTAAAAAATATAAAACTCTTAACTCTGGACCATTTAGCGCGTTATCAAATACGTACAGTGATTCTGCACCAGCAGGGTATATCAGATCTAAAGCCAGCACGTTTGGAAAGTTTAGTGGGCCAAATTCAGGAGTACCTAATTTACTACCCTCGTCAGTATATTATAACTTTAACATCGAAAATGGGCCAAGGCAATATTCAAATACGTTTATGGGTAGAGATTCTGGAAACTCTTTCGATGATGGAATAGGTTTGATAACACTAAGAATATTGTTAACACTTACTGCTTTAGTTACAGTATATTCGAATGTGATGAATCATATACATATATTTTTCAGGTGACATTGAAGATCAGTCTTATCCAGCGGTACCTGCAGACGCAGTTTCTCTAACTCTTGCATATAGAAATCTTCGTGCCCCAAACGTAAATTACAGAAAAGGGAAACAATTCGTTCCGGAAGATAAATTATCATTTGGCCATCGGACAGTCCCAACCGATACAAAAAGGGAGGATAGGAATGTTAATATTCCGGAAGAGAAACTCGTGACGCTTAACAGGCCGGTTGTAGAATTGAAATTGCCACCTACAAAAACTATTGTCATCGGTTCTTACGATGAAAATGAAGAGGCCAAACTCGCGGAACTCGAAGCGATTGAACGTGAAAGTATGACAAAAGAGAATTCTGCCGGTCACGTGGCGGATAGTCTTATTACCTATAAGTACGTCCAGTTACTTAAACAATTGTTAAGGTATATCAAGAAAGATGTCATTACTAATTAGCATATTCACACCATTTTCAGGGATCTCGGTTATGCACCGATAACGGCAACTTACCAAAAGGTCAGAATGCATCAAGATATAAATAAAGAGGACATAATGGAGGATAGTGGAGGAGAACCGTGTGGTCCTTTAGGACCACCCATACCGGATTATGTACCTGGAAAAGTAATAGTTAAACAAGAAATTATTGGAGACAACTCTGAAGAAATTCATGAAAATATGGACTTTTGGGCTTTAAGCTCTAAATCATGTTAAACATAATGTGCGGAATGAGGATGTAAAACTTTTGTGAGCTAAAAGTGAGGGAAAAAATGAAGTACGTGCAAAGGAGAACTTTTCTATGGAAGTTAAACATGTTCCACTATGTCTGTACACGAAAGAAACAAGCCCATTCATGTTAGTAGAAACATAATTGAATCGAGCTGAATATCCAGTGAAACAGGATGCTATAGTGCGACTACACATATGATAACAATAAAAAAACTTTTTTTCCACTAATTTTCTGCCTTTTATTCCCATGAATACTATTTGTCTATTGCCTGTGAATAGTTTTTCTCCTTCGATTCAGCTAAACGCGTACAGTAAATAAAAAAATACATGAAAAATATTCGTTCGACAAAAGTAAAATGAAACTGGAACATTATTGTACAATTCTTACTAAAATTTTTTTAGTCTACGAAGTTATAAAAAAAAAAAGTAATGAGAAAGTGAAATTTTCAAGTATATACATAATATGTATACATACATATATGTATGTATACAATATTTGAACGATTATAGAAGTGATCATTATCGGAGATGGATAATTTGACTAATTAGCACGATCTATAAAATTATACATTTGCTTCAACTGGGACCTGACGACCGGTTTTAGCATGCCGTTGCAACGTCTAAAGTCTAAAAGATTTACGGTATCCCCTTAACTTTCGTAGTTTAAGCGAAGCCATCAACACATCATGATTCACGATTCGTGAAGCACTCTCCCGAAGGGATAAGTTAAGGGGACGTTAGGGTATGAGCACCACATGGTAGAACATGATGATTGTCCTGGGGGAAGTATAATATTTAAAGTACTGCCACACTTATCTTCAGCGACCCTCTTTTTTATTTACAAATACATATTTTCCAGTCATCGCTAATCATTCTTTCTTCCCCTTACGCGCCCGCTGATGATTTACTTCCGCTAAATTCGAATGGAAAGATAATTCCTTCTACACTTTAACCACTGTTACAGAAATGTTTGCAACACAACGGAGAATGTTATAATAACCTAATGTTATGTTAACAGCGTCAAATATTTCGCTTGATTTTTATGTTATATTTTAAATGATATACCTCGACGAAGGAATGCTATACTTTATAACGGCAATATTTATTATAATTCTTGCAGCATACGATACGCTGAAACTTTCGGAAGTGAAAGTTGTACACTTCCTCTTATTCGTATAAGCGCATACAAACGCACATATTTTCAAATTCCATGTGACTCAAATGTGATGAAATTTTTTCTTGTGGAAAATTACCCTTCGTTTCTCGTGCATACACATGGTTGCATAACATAAGGCGTTGCTTGATTTTCAACGGCAAACAGGAAGAGGGTATTTTTATTCAATGAACATATGTATATTAAGAACATAAGATCGATGGTTGTAGTTTCATTGTACCGGGAATAGTAGTAGGCAGCCGTTTCAGAAATGGGTTCGAACACTGGATCGGTAATTTGGATATTTATTGCTAATTATTTCATTTGTATCTTAAAAAGCGATGCAGCGCATCACAATTGGGCTAAAAGGATCCATTACGCCTCGTCGACTTCCTTTTCAAATTAAATTATATCTGCTGACATATCTAGTTTAAGTTCTGTAAAGAATAATCGTCACGCAATCTTCTGAGAAACAATAATTTCAGGAGCATTATCTACCTGAAGAAAATAAAAAGTTGCCTACTTCGTCAAGCTACCAAATTACGTATATTCAAGATCCCCGTTGTGCAGAATATCCGATTTCAATAGAAGAACCGCATACTGCATCCTCGTCGCCATTACGAGAAAAACTGTACGACATTTATACGTTCCTCCGGATAATCAAGTAAGTACGACGAAAAATTAATAACTACCTAAATTAATACAACAATAGATCCTTTAATTTTGAATAACGTCATTTCCTAGGCCGACCAATCAAGCGAAAAAAGTTGAACGGTCAAAGGAACTGAAACTTTGAATCGACAAATTTATCTTTCCTGAATAGGAAGATATCAATGCGATGTCTGTATATGTATGTACATATAATATTCAAATATTAAATAATATTTAAAAAGAGCCACTAAAATACTTTGCAATGTCTTCTTGCTCCACAAGAGATGATAAAAAGCATGGAGAAGAAAATTAGTAAACCCCCGCTCTTTTTTCTTTCTCTTTGTTCTTGCAACAATGTATCGGATGCTTTTCACATACATATACGCACAATTGTGTGCCTGAAATACGTGCCGTTTTAATGTTTGTTAAATTTATAACATCGCATTTGAATCAAAGCTATCGGAATGAATAATCTCAACTTTTAAGATATCGTACGACGTGCGTGTCGTTTAATAAAATATGATAATCAAAACCGTGAGTATCTGTACCCGTTACCATTGTATTACGATCTAACAGTCTGAGGTGTACAATACGATAGACAATTATTAACAAAACGAGAATAGTTAATGGTCCGGTAACCCAATAGATAGGCAAGGTTGTGTCTCTAAAAGGTGCAGGAAATGAAAATGTGTACGACGATTGCACAATTTCCGGAACACACAAGATATGCTCGCATAGAAAATGCAAGTCATGACGCAGTACAGAGAATAATTAGTTGCATAGAACACAGCCACTCGATCGACGAACTGTTCACCGCAGTTACATAGCGGAATAAAGTGACACAGTAGCCGTCGTTTAGCTGACGACATAGAAATTGAGAATAAGTTACAAGTATTATAGGGGCTTAAGTGGTGGCTATTTATCGTGATCTTTGATCTTTATTCGTTTTATCGTGGTATCGCCCGAAGCTTCCAAACCAGTTTACTACTGTCTCCCTGAGAGAAACTGTCACGTCCCTTCAACTACAGTCTTATTATGAGTCGATTACTCATTTTCATCGCTCTGTTGCTCTGCTTCGCTTACATAGCGCAGGTAAGAGTACTTAAATATCATTTTTATCGACAATTCCACGGTAATGTGATTTAGGCCAGCCCTGTGCCGGAAGATGTACAAGAACAGCCTGCTGCGTCCAACGACCTGGACACGCTGACAAATAAAGCGAAGAAGATTTTGGACGACGCAAAAGAGGCGTTCGAACACTCGGATTTGAATGACGCCCTCGAGAAAGCGAAATCGTTCATCGGACAGGCTGGTGAAAATATTCGAAAAGAAATAGAGAAGATTGCGGATAAGATTCGTGACTAGTTACTCGATAAATACTAGATTGTTTCTAAGAAAGCTTGCATTAGATTTTCTAGAGTAGCAGTATGTCTTTTGACCAAAAAATTGGTTTATCAATAAGGAACGTTGCAATATTTTTTAGAATATGTACAAACATTTGACACGACCGTTGAGATAAATGACATCATGTTTTACTCCACCGGAATATAAATAACGCGTAGCGTGATGAATTAGTGATTACTGTAATGCAAGATGTAATAAAAGTAATAAAACATATCGAAAAATAAATTAACGTCAACTTTTTATCCCCTAGCAGGATTCAGGTTCGTTTCATTTATTTCTAAAAAAAACAAACAAAAAAACATTGATTATTTTAGAATGTTTGAAATTGGACGATCCAGAATTGATTACAACTTCCGACGTTTAAGAAAAATAATATCAGCAACGCGAGATAAACTTTTTCCCCCCGTTACATACTAGTGGATGAAGAAGTAAATGATATCTAAGTAAGAAGGAAGTAGTTGAAACGGAATTTTTCATTCGGTATGATACATATGCCAAGTAGTAGAATTAAAATGACCACGGGTCAAGGATTCTATTGACCGACAGCATACGCACAGATAACCAGCTGCTCAAACGTGGACTTTGGAGAAACGATTTCAAAGCGTTCATAATGCGCAAGCAAGGAATCAGCAAGTGAATGTGTCAATGTAGATTTTTCCGCAGTACCTTGTCCCCTTGACGTAGCCCCTCGCGAATATCTCCTATTCGTTAACAAACGATTGCACGATTTCTTACATTATGTTCGTATACGAGATAGTTTGTGATATTGAAACTTTATGCTCCTGATAATACCAGTTAAAGTAAGATATACAGCTTGTAGTAAACACGCGCATTTAATATAGTTGCCATATTTTTGGATATTTTAATACCCTACCGTCGGGATGATGTAACTTATCTCAGAAGCCAGTTCTTGCCTTGAACTTTAACTCCGCCGTATCAAGCTAAAATCAATCATCAATGTCCACACGATGAATTACGATTTAAATAAAGGCCACTTCCTTCACATAGAAATGTTGTCTATCGATACTCGCGCAGTCATTTTCGCTGAATCATTTTTGCATCGTGAGAAATTCGCAAGTGCTGAAAGTGGCGTGCCCGAAAGCGTCGGAACAGAGACACAAAGATCATAACGGAGCATCGTCAGAAAAAGATGGCCGACGCTGTGCCCTCGTGCACCCCCAAACCGATAAGATACGTCTATAAAAGTGAGTGGCACGTATAGCTTGCACGCCAGTAGTCATTTTCCGATCGCTTCGAGTCGAATTTATCGGGAAAAATGAAGAGCATAATCGTGGCAATCCTCGCCCTTGCGTTGCTCTCGGAAGGCAAAGTTGCACCACCGAGCAATACCGCAAACTCTCAAGGATCGCCTGAAGTGCAGCTGACCGACCTCATCAACCAGGCACAAGCAAACATCAACAATCTAGCGAAACAGATCCAGGAACAATTGAACATTCCGGACCAGGAAACCATTGTTCAAACCGTCAAGGAACAGAGCAGCAACTTCGTCACCAACATTCAGGAATACATGAAAAACGTTACCGAAGAGGTTGCTATTTAATAATCATCTAAATTAATCGCAATTAAAGCCATCGCTTTACAATCTTTTATTTTCCAAGTGAACAAAATGGTATCATTGAAACCGGAAACCTATAAGCCTACCTTATACATATTTTTCCTAGGTAAAAAACAAGAGTCCCGAATTGGAAAGAATGTTGGGTGATGTTAAAAACAGGATTAACAAAGTCGTAGAGGACATCAGCAGCGGAATTCCGAATGCTCAGCAACAGGTCGCCGATTTGCAGGCTAAATTCCAACAAGGTGTTCAAACTGTGCTCAAGGAATCCGACAATGCCGCGAAATCTCTGGGGCAACACTCTGGAAAAATCCAAGAAGATATTGCGAAATTTACGAAGCAAGCGGTCGACATCGCTGTCCAGGCAACACAGAATTTGAACAATCAGCTTCAACAAGCAGCAGCCCAGAAGAGCTAAACAGCCGATCGCTTCCATGTTTAGTAGCAAACGTGTATTAATTATGTAAACAAAAAAAAGAGAGAAAGAAAAGGATTAAAATTGTCTAATTGTTGATCAGTGTAAAAGCATTTTCTTACGATTTCACTGCGAATATTTTACCATTCGTTGCGCCTCCGTCGGGAGACTCTGTATTATTGTAGCTATAAGTGAAATATACATTACGAACAATTAACTCGAATCGCTAAATACTCCAATCCAATTAACTTTCCTCTTAATGGTTTATATTTTACATGTATACGCACACGATAACGTATACATTGCGACAAGGACGAAGAATCGAATATTATAGAAACATCCGATAAAAGAGCATCGTGATCGGTTGTGAAATAACATTTATGCGAGGGAAGAAAAACAGCTTAACCATCGAAAATGTTTCGCTTCTCAATATTGCACAATGCACTAATATGTTTAAACAGTGTCAGCGCATACCGTTCGATAAAAGAAAAATGCTCGGGTAAAAGAAATAAATTCATCGGAAATGTTGCACGCATGTAAACGACTGCAAGAACTTTGACTAAAGAATATTACGACGAAACAAAGTAAAACCGGTGATTGCAGAGAATTATCGATGCTTCTTTGTGCAATCCGAATACGAAGATTTACTAAAACGAAGGAAATGAAAACATCGTTATTACTACTTTTCGCGATAATTATGGTAAGTATAATTGTGTATTTAGTATTTTCTTTTTCTAATATTTAGTAATTAGACTATACGTATACATACCAGACGATAATCGTGAGAGAGAACAAGGCACTCGGAAAACATCAGAAAAATGTCAGAAGAGAATTTTCAAACACCGTGTCAGGCCGCGCATCTCATCGCGCTGAAAGAGAGCGAAAGATAAATAAGGGATTCGAATGGATAATTGAAGGCGTAAACATTTTGGACCAAGTGGACAATTTCGTTTCTGACAGAACAAAAAGCATTATCCGAAGATTGAACGCAGCTTATAACACGGGCAATACGAGCCCGTACAGAAATTTCGAG
Source organism: Holcopasites calliopsidis (assembly GCA_023838395.1). Classification (NCBI taxonomy): domain Eukaryota; kingdom Metazoa; phylum Arthropoda; class Insecta; order Hymenoptera; family Apidae; genus Holcopasites; species Holcopasites calliopsidis. The sequence goes on along the minus strand of JALHAQ010000005.1, from coordinate 6,312,909 downwards.
CACAATTTAAGGAAAAATTATTAAAAACGTAAAATATAAAATATAATATATGTATATGTTATCTATTATTTACCCTTCTCACTTGTTTCAATCATTCCAAAACGTTCCGCATTGTTTCACTTTTTTTTTATATTAACGGATACATTATGCATATTAATCATGATTGTACATATGTACATACATATGTATATCCATGAGTATGTGTGTAAATAAAATGTTGCTCGTCCTCCGAATCACAAGTCTTCAAATTATGTTTAAGAATTAAATCTGGGTGTTACTGCTTTAAACTATAAGCAATCATAAGGACTAATTAAAGAAGCATTTTCGTTATTTTAGCATAAAATGCTAGCCCCGATGAAAATGGATAATCCAAAGGGGGGAATTGCGGATGATCTTTATCAGAATTTCTCTCAACTTCTCACTAGGTGGCGACTGTAACCGACAGTCACCGGGATCAGGTTGATCAGGCGACTTGTGCTAAGTTTTATCGTTTACCACATGTTGATTAATTAAATAGAAGTAGAATATCGTGGCCAAAATCATTATTTGTGGCTACCGCTGTTCGTTTTCCAGCTCCGTCAACACGAAATTCGATAAAGGTGGTTTCCTGTGTAAAGAGAACGGAGTTACGTCACGCGCCAGCAAGATATCGTGTGTCGAATAGACCGTGTTCCCCGTGTGAATACGTCTCTTCGAATGCAAACTATTTCTTTACTTAACGCTCTCGTGTCTGTCAAAACTCGAAAGTCACGCACGCGCTAGAGCCTAACGAAGGCGAGTGTTTAGATAGCTGTAGTATTGGCGCATAACCTATAAACGATCGTAACTCGGAATAGCGATCGTGAATGTTGATAGATAGTTGTTACACAGTCAGTACGATCTCCTGTCAGTCGCTTTCGAGTAGGGATAGATTTGAATTTATTCTAGTATTCAATATTTAACGAGAAACTCGCGGAAAGGAAAAAAAAGTCCCGTATTACTTTGGGATATTCGGTCGAAGGTATTTTTTTGACGTTGAGTAGTTCCCGGGAAATTAGTCAAAATTCCGGTCCCCACTAGGAAACGAGAAGGTCCGCAACAAACCGGCGGCAGAAACCCTTCATCCACTGGCGAAGAATCCTCGTCGAGTGGCAAAATGAATAGCAAAAGAAAGAATCGTTCAAATACCAACAGGTATTTCTTCACTTTGTTTCCTTTTTTCCCCCTTTATTCTACGTTTCTATTCGGTTGTGGATATTTCTTTGAAATCCTTTCTCTCTATCGTTGCTTACATATAATCTTGTATGTGGGTCATTATAACATTTTTTTTTTAGATCGCCACGTGCCCGCGGCCCACAAGAGAGATGCGTTGCTGCGGAAGGTGTATATAATAATGCCCACTTCATGCATGCGATAACCAGTCATGTTGGCAACATTGTACAGGTATTAAAATTATGCGATACATAATGGATTATTCATTTTAATAACAAATGAAAGATTCTTTTCAATGATGTACCAATGAAGTGTATCTAGTATGAATTATATTGACTTTGCTTGCTGGCTTTCTTCAAACTTTTAGTTTATATAATAATGAGTTTTAATCTTACAGATTCAAACTTTGAATGGTTCAGTATACGAAGGCATTTTTCGCACCTTCTCAAGTCAGTTTGATGTCGTCTTAGAAATGGCACACCGCGTTGAAGGTTCGGGTAAAATAAGTGTAGAAAGTGTAGTAGAAAAATTAATTTTTAAACCGCAAGATATTATTACCATGTCCGCTAAGGATGTCGATTTAGATTATGCTATACGCGATACGTTCAGAACAGACGCTGTTATTAGTAAATATAATGGTGTAATTGGAGAAAAAGAATTAGAGCCTTGGGATGCTCCTCCCGCTACTATGAACGGGGATGACTTAGAATTGGATGGTACCACTGTACGTAATTTTCATGCTAATGCAAAACTAAAGAAAGAGTAGTGCTGAATCGTTTGTGTATATACTAGAAATTAAAACGTTCCACTATGTATTTCAGAATGGATGGGACGCTAACGACATGTTCCGCAAGAATGAACAAAAGTATGGAGTTCAAACAACGTACGAACCGACTCTAGCTGCGTACACGTTACCACTTCAAAGGAAGGATACTAAAGATTACAAAGAGCAAGAACAGAAAGCTGCAGAAATAGCGAATGAAATAGAGTCACAACCGAATCACAAAGCAAGATTAGAACTTGAAAATGGTGACGAAGAGGAGAGATTTGCAGCTGTGGTGCAGTTTATTGCTATTGCCGTAATTGTGCAAATAGAGTACTGTGAAATAAATTGTGTTCCATTAACTGTACGTAATTTTAGGTGAGACCGAATGAAGGTAAATATATTCCACCTCCTCTGAAGAAGAAAAATGGAAATAGTGGAAAATTGATGAGAGGTGCGGAACCTCCTTCTTCACCAGGACCTGCGAATAGCAATAAAAATGTTTTCAACCAACAACAACAACAACAACCTCCGTCCAATGTAAATGTAAACATTCCTGCATCCTCGAACATTTCTATGGGAATGCAAAGCACTCATCCCTCGGTGCAGCATCCGGTATCCCTGAACATGGGAATGCCACCCAGCGGAGTGGTGGTCACGTACAATAATCCTCCACCTCCGTTCGTGCCCCCTGCAGCAACGCAGCCAGCAGCGTCAGGTATTGAAAATATTGATTGTAGTATTAGCTACTAAAATGATTGGCGAAACTTCTCTATTACGTTGTAAATGAATTGATATTTATAGTACCCGTGATCCAGCAAACTCAGCAACAATCTCAAAGTACTCCTGTATCACAAGTCGGTTTCCCGCCCCAGCAACAGACATCATCATCTAAAATAAGTACGGAGAAGCGCGAGAGACCCGGCAGGCAACAAGTGTATCAAGCAGATAGAGCACCGCCAGCTCCGTTCCCTCAAACAAACGTCGCCGCTTCTCACCAACAGCAATCATCGTCCCATCAACAGCACGGCCAGTTGCAGCAGCAAAATACAGCTGAAGGACAACGATGCGAGATCGTTTCACATAAGCCTGATCATAGGAAGGTAATTGCTCCGACCGCAACTTCAACTCCTTAATACCTTATGTTTACTGAATTGTTCATTTATCGTTTAAGGTCCCAACACCGCGCAGTAGGGAAGATCAACATTCAGAATTGAGGCAGTTTGCTTCAGATTTTAAGTTGGCGGACACACCAATACAAGACACGCCACCAGTTAATAGAAAGCAGCACCAGCATCAGCAGGATTCTCATTCATCGTCTCAAATTAGCCAGTCGCATCATCAGCATACACCACCGCAACAATCGCAACAGCAACATCCGAGTCCTCCGCAGCCACAGCAACAACAGCAGCCGCAACATCAACATCAGAGTCCAACGCAAATTGTTCAGGAGGAGACTGTAGTCACTAGTAAACCACCACCGGGTCCATTGCCTGTACGATCTACAAGTCCTCCACAACAACAACAGCCGCAACAACAAACGCCGACCGCGACGCAGGCTCCACAAGAACCTATCGTGGATAAAATTACGACGGCTTTCAAGAAATCAACACTGAATCCGAACGCTAAAGAATTTAATCCAAACGCTAAACCCTTCACACCGGTAAGTCGTTGGTAGTTGTACAAGAGCGAAATTTAAATGTATAGTGCTCGACGATACATTTAGTATCAATATCGACTTTCAGCGATCTCCTAGTACACCAACACCGAGTAGACCACACACGCCACAGACACCACAGTACACTGGAGCAACGATGCCTGCAACCGTAGTTATGCCAGCATACGTAATGACAAGCCAACCACCGACTGCGTTCAGCCAGCCACCGGCTCAGCCTGTGACTAGGTTCCGGAAGGGTCAGTATCTAGGTATCCGCATCTTAATTCCATTTTTCCATTCACTCGCAAGTGGTTTTTTAACATCAAGTTGAAAGAACGACAAGCATTTTTACTCGAAAACGTAATGCTAATCGTATATTGGTTATTTCTGGTTATTTCAGTACCAGTAATGCATGCGCAACATCGTGCGCAAGACATTGCTTCTCAGATGCAAGTGGTAGCGGCAACTGGACAACCATTAATGGCACCGGCTCCTCTGCACCCACCATTCCAGGTGCCTTACCCTGGCCAACCGACATATCAACAGATGGTACGCATGGTTCAGGCACCTCCACCACCGCCTCATATGGCTACACCATATCATCATCACGATTCGCCAGGACCACAGGCTCCTGGTATTCAGTACATGGGCCCACATACGCATCCACACCCTCATGTTGCTCAACAACCACCAAGTCAGACTCCCTCTCCAGCCAATCCAAATCCACCACACACACCAGGCACCTACAACCCCCCTGGTACCCCACAACCCACATATCCTCCACCACCCCCTCAAGGCCATGCTCCGAGTTATCCAATAATGTGTCCTATAATTCCTCCTCATATACCAATACCGCCGCAGCACATGCAATATCTGCCGCCGCAACCGCCCCCAGGAGCGCAGCAAACTATACCAGTGATTTTGCCGCACAATCAGTAGCTGCTATCAGAAACGGACGAAGAGAGATAGAGAGAGAGAGAGAGAGAAAGAGAGGGAGAGGGAGAGAGGGAGAGAACTACTAGTATTCTGCAGAGGTAGAATAACGTTTACAAAATCAAGTTACTTTCACGATGACATTACGCACTTGAAAAAAGACTTTCGTTTATTGCTCGTGGCATGAAATACCCCATAAACAATCTTCCGAGTGTTTATTCTTTCTGCGTAACACTAAACAGATTTAATTTCTTCTGACAATAAGAGTACCATTCTAGAGAGTAACATGTTTGTTTTTTTAATTCATTCAAAATAGAAGTCGAGCATTAACAAAAAAAGAAATTGAAAGAGATTGCAAAATTGTAATAATGTAAAGTGTAAAGCGTCTAGTACTGTTCATCTTGAAAGTGATTTTTAAGCCGATTAATTACGAACCACCCACGACGATATTAGTCCCTTCAGTTATGCTCGAATTTCGATTGCGCGAGGCAAAATTCAGTATGCATTACATCACCGAGTATGCAATTATTGTTATTAATTCAGATGTCACAGGAAGAAAGCCTGATTTTTATGATTGATTTATAAAACTATAAAAAAATTTACGAAGTTGTCGATAGGATATTTGCATCAGAAATTAAAGAAACGAGGGACTTTGACTAAAAAGAAAAAAGCAATGCTGCAAGGAATATTTGAATACAAGTTTCACCCTTGATTACCGTAATACACGCTATATTTTGTAAACGTTTCTCAGACGATAATTCAACCTACTAAGTTGATATATGGAGAGCCTGATCGCGGATGTGTACGTTCAAACATTCGACTACTCAGAAACGCAAAGCACTTGTGAACAAAGCGCGAGCAAACAATTTTTTTTACGCAGAGCAATTATCGGATATAATATAAAAAGAGGGGGGGCTGGGAGGACGTGACATATTTTTCTGCTCGCGCCAAACAACGCGTTTAACATTACAATGCAGCAAACGGGACGCGCAGAACAGATTATGTGTAACTCTTCTAAATTTTGAGCAAATTGTGTTTGACTATGCAAGATTGAGTAACATGATAGTAATATTGAGATTGAGACGAAGTTGCGAATTCTGCAGTTTGTTAATGTTGGATTTTCTTGCGAGTTGTTAATAAATACACGAGATCCTCGAAAGCAATGAGTAAGACGCATTATGAGAAATCTATAAGAGGAAAAGCGTCCGACAAAATTAACGTTTAAAACGATCTAATTGTGTCGTGACGGAAAAGCATCTGTGTATATAAAGAGGTACAAATGTTAGTTTTTTTTTTTTTAGTACTTTGAAATATAAAACTTCGATGTTACGCTGCAATATGTTTAGGCAACCTTTAGGCTGATCTCATGTCCGCATTCGAATAAGTAAAATTGTTTATTGCAAATGCAAAAATAAATAGTCACCGTACTAATTGTATTTTTCGCCTCACTCGAGGCAATGCGTGACCGTCAAATATTTCGCTTCTTTCATAAATGATACACATTACATATTTACAAATGGTATTAAGAAGTTTTGATAGGAAAAGTAAGAAATGTTTTGTTGCTTATAACAAACTGAGAAGATCCATCGTGTTGAACGCATAAAAATTATTACGGTAAATCAACCGCTGCGTACCTCTTACGTACATATGTATAAATAAATACTATCAGATGCTGTGGCATTGAAAAAAGACAAGTTGAATTACGGCCTTAGACCTAGTCGTGTATATAAGAGAAATGAAGGAAAGAACGATTCTTACTAAGAGACAATTGAACGTGCGGTATCGTTAGACAGAAATTTTTGTATCGAGAGATGAAAAAAAAATAAAAACATCAAAATAAAGTCAATGCGTTAAGAGCCAATCTGTACATGAGGACTTATTATCTATTCTTTACTTCCCTTATAGTCTCGTATATACATATATGTATTTTCGTAGTACATGTTCTTTAATTTTTTTTTCAACTTAACAATCTTCAAAGATTTGCTTTTACACAAAAACCCGTAAAACGTATGAGCTAATGATCTTCCACTATGCTTGCTAATTGACAAATTTAGATCATTCATGAATAGGTTATCTGCAGAGAATTTATCTGATATACAACGCGATCTAATCCATCTCCAGAAAGATTGTTATATGTAACTACACGTAACCTAAAATACCAATGACATTCTATATGCGGAAATGTAATGTTGAAAGGGCATAGCTTTTAACAATTTGTCACGAAGATTCTATTGAATTCTATTTCTTATTATGAAAACACAAAATTGGAGAGATCTAGAGGTTCCTTTAAGCGAGCCCATACTGAAAACTATAGACGAATTAAAATTCCTTTACATGACTCCTGTGCAGGTAAAATATTAATGTAACATCACTAATGGAAATACACATAATAGTGTGTAATATTTATTTTGTTGATAAAAATACACTACCGTATTATGCCTTGTGTACAAATAAATATATAATTGTTAATTAAACAGTATAGAATTCTTTCTAATAATCACACAGGCCGCTACTATACCGTTATTATTAAAAGGAAAAGACGTAGCAGCAGAAGCGGTAACAGGGAGTGGAAAAACAGTTGCGTTTTTAGTTCCGTTATTAGAAATATTACAGGTATAGTATAATTGTTCATCTATATATGTCGTCTAAATATATTACACATAATTTCCATATACAACAAATTACTATTATTCTTTTTTTTTTAAACAGAAGCGAAAGGAAAAATGGAGGCACACGGAAATTGGAGCAATAGTAATTAGTCCTACTAGAGAGCTAGCTGTACAAATATACGAAGTATTGCAAAAGTTTCTAAATAACATTCCATATTTGAAACACATATTACTCGTCGGGGGCACAACAATTGCTGAAGATGCAGAGAGGCTTAAAGCGGGAGCAAATATTATTGTAGCCACGCCCGGTAGACTAGAGGACATATTGTCTAACTGTAAAAGTATAAACCTGGCGGCATACGTAAAATCTTTGGTAATTTTAAAATTCTTAGCATTCTTTTTGAAATAACATTTAATTAACATCGATTAGCATTTCACAATTATACTTTGCAGGAAGTCCTGGTTCTAGACGAGGCAGATCGATTATTAGATCTAGGCTTCTCGACCACATTAGATACAATATTAAGTTATCTACCACGGCTTAGAAGGACAGGCTTATTTTCCGCAACTCAAACAAAGGAATTGCATCAATTAATAAGAGCAGGACTTAGAAATCCGGCTTTGATAACTGTTAAAGAAAAGGCCAATATTTCTACTCCGACAAACTTGAAAAATAATTATGTCATCGTAAATGCAGAATACAAATTATCCGTAATGATAGATTTCATTCAGCAAGAGGGAACTAATTTAAAGTACATGATTTTTTTATCTACTTGTGCATGCGTTGATTACTTCAGCCATGTTGTACAGAAGTAAGTTGGATTTAAAACACACGTTTCATGTGATCAGTTTAGCAAATTGACCCTTATAATTACATTTTAGAATGTTACTATCCGCACAAGTGTTTGCGATACACGGTAAAATGAAAAATAAGCGGTACAAAGTATTCGATGAATTTCGAAGAGTCGATAGTGGTATCTTAATTTGTACGGATGTAATGGCACGTGGTATCGATATTACAGAAGTGGATTGGGTGTTACAGTACGATCCTCCCTGTTCTGCCAGTAGTTTTGTTCATAGGTAGCAGCAATTTTACAATTTTACGTATATTTACAACACCTGCTACAAATACTTATTTTTCATTACTTCTTCTCAAATTTTACTATAATTTATTGCCAATCCTTATTAGATGCGGTCGAACTGCCAGAATTGGCAAGGATGGAAATGCGCTATTATTCCTCCTGGATTCGGAGGATGCGTATGTAGATTTTATCAAAAGAAATCAGAAGGTAGAGTTGCAAAAACTAGCACTGGAACCATCTATGGCTTCATACGAGAAATGTTTAAAATGTATGAGGGATTTGCAAAAACAAGATCGTCTCCTGTTCGATAAAGCTAACAGAGCGTTTGTATCATACGTACAAGCATACAATAAGCACGAATGTAATTTAATATTAAGATTGAGAGACATCGACCTAGGAAAGCTTGCCATGGGTTTCGGATTATTGCGTATGCCTCGAATGCCAGAACTTAAAGGAAGAAATACATCGTGCTTTGAACAAGAATGTATTGACATTAATGCGCTTACTTATTCGGACAAGCAAAAGGAGAAGAGCCGCTTAGAAAAATTCAAAGCTTTTCAAGATAGTGGAATTTGGCTCAAGGCACAGAAACGAAAGCATAAACAAACTGAACCGTGGTCTGAGGCTAAAAAAAGGAAATTGGAAAAACAGAAAAATCGCCAAAAACGAAAGGAGAAAAAACTGAAACAACATTTGTCAGCAAGCACTACAAAAAAGGGAAAAAAGAAAATAAGTGAAGAGGATATTCAAGAACTGGCAAAGGACATTGCATTAATTAAAAAATTGAAAAGGAAGAAGGTACTATTTTAAATACAACTTTACAAAGAATGCATTGCAATATGTGCCCCATTTTTTTCTTTTGTTTTCTAATTGACGCTAATCATTTCAGATTTCGCAAGAAGAATTTGATGCTGCTTTTGACATCGACTGATTACGATGAGAAAAGCAAATAATAAAATAAGATAAAGAATGCATAAATACATTCAATGTGGTATGATATTTACGTTGTTTGCTATAATTTCTTCTGCACAAATGGTATTACTCAGACTACAATAAACCATTACTTGTGAATTATCCATAGAATTTGTTTTCCAAATTGCAACATGATCCAAAGAAATCGAATTTATCGAGTGGTATGTGTGTACATGTATATGTATATTATAGTAAGAGGCATATCCTTTTATAAGATGATACAATCTGTGTATAGTGTATAGTATCTGTATACGTGAAATCTTTCTGGAGAGATTCAGCATGTGAGTGGGCCCCGTTTACGATCGAGTGCAGTAGAAGGGGAAACATGTATTACACAGACTGGTGAGTGGTGAGTCACATTTCTGACTGTGTGTGTGTCAAAAGGCCGCAAGATCGCATTTGATCATATTGCACGTTCTTTATATTTTATTAATGCTACATACAACAATTTCGAAAACACGTGTCACGGCTGCAAGGAATTAATTAAACATGACAGATACAGACACAGGCGAGCGCCCGAAATGGTTGTTAGAGTTGGAAAATCGAAAAAGAAAGGCAAGGGCTTTACTGACTCAAAATATACAATTGTTACATATATTTTTCATTTTATATTCGTTATTATCTTTTGTAATTACTGAGAGAATTCATTTAAATGCACATATTTATATCATTAAATTCTCCTTGAATTTGTTATAGTAATTGCAATCCAAATATTTGAAGATTTTCTTCAAAAGTATTGCAATATTATTGTTTATTGCTTTGGAGGAGTCCTAAACAACTTTGGTATTTCTCTTCAGCCACGATTGGCGCACGAAGTAGGGGCAGGGGCGCCCTGCGTTACTTGCCAAGCAGCTTGCCCAGGATTAGATCTGCATTTTTGGAGAAAAATTTGTAAAAACTGTAAATGCAGTAAAGACGACCATGATGTGAATGACGAAGATTTCCCTCAATTCAATTTGTTGTTTGGAACCTCCAGCAGATACAAGAAAAGACCCATTTGTAAATATCATTCCTATTTATCCATATCATATTATGCGGAGAGATTCTTTTATTAAACTCTCTTCAGTGCTGCATATAAGTGGTGGGAAGAAACATTCGGAAGAAGCATTTGAATGGATACCCCCGAATGCAACAAGAGAACTAGCTACAGACTATATGAGAGCATTGCCCATTGAGAAATTACCAATTAAAGGCACACCAGGGGCAGCTCTTAGGAGACAACTGTTACAAAAGCAATTACCCCTTCACGACATAGATCCTAAAACTTGTGACGAATTGAGTGACCAAGAAAGAAAACAATTTGAGAAGTACTTGGAAAATATAAAGAAATACGTGGGACAAGGAGCGGTGACAAAGGTAAGTTACATTAACTGGCTTGTATCTTGCCTTTTACTTTAAATACTATTTATGTTGTAGATATTAAGTGCTCGCCCATACAATGCATCATTGTTGACACCTGTGAATGCAACTGACATGCAAAGATTTAGTCCTCAACATAAACCTGACGCGCTAGCAAGCCCTGTTCAGTTACGCACACCAAGCAGTTTTGCACCTAAATGCACGTACAACAAAAGTTTGTACGATAAAGCAAAAGCATCAGAGTTTCCTACTCCTCTACAGATTCGTAGCGATAGTAGTAACATGAAGAAAACACCCCTCCTTGAGAAATACAATATAGTCTGTAATGATGGAGACATTGTTAAATCGGAAATGGTTGCCAGTGGCTTTTATGGTAAAGGTGCTGGTCCGAACGTTGCTTTAGGAATTGGCGGTAATAATAAAAATATAACAAAGGAACTATTGGCGACCAAAGCTGTACCATCTAGAGTCTCAGCGGAATGTTATAGAGAGGTATATACAGATATTCTTAAAAATCCATCTTCATCTATATTACGCTCAGCATCGATCAATGACAATGCTGAAATGGCAGAAGCAATTTTCGCCGAGGCTTTGCTGCCGCCCAGTACAGTGCACGTAAGCGACATAATTGGAAGTACATTGAATGAAAAGGATTTACATTATATACGAGAAAAGCTGACAAACAAGTATGGTAACCAAGAGCATACATGCAATGCGGCTGGCATTGCAAAGAGTCTTCATGCAACAGCTGTTCCTGCTGTCAGAAAAAAGCAGCCTACAACGTTGATTCCGTTGCAAGATAAAGTTCAGGCAGCGGAAAGAGCTATTAATAATCCGGAGCCACTGAAAGCGGAAAAAGAAATAATGAAACTCGAATCAAAAACAGTTCAATCCGATCCCATTCAGTCAATCCACGTTACGAACCCAACAAGATTAAAAGAAAATATTTCAGAAGCTCCTTTAGCGAGCACAGAGAAATCTGTTTCGTTGTCAGCCTCATCGTCACAAGTGCACTTACAATCTCCTAGCATTAATAATCACCAAGGAAAATTAAATAGCTTTGCAGTACTCCCCACCGTTATTCGTTCCGAACAATTACAAAATCAAGTGTTCCCTTGCGAAGCGACGGATTGTACGAAGCAATCCGAAGATAATGCTCTAAGCGCAGAAAACGTCAGGGGTGCTATGGAGGAACTGATGATTGGCACCACTATGCCGCAAAAATGTCACAAATGCGAAGATGAGATTTGCGTTGGTGACGTTGCCATAATTACCGAGAAAGCTAGAGACGTAGCATGGCATCCAGGATGTTTTGTTTGCGAGGCTTGTAACGAATTATTAGTGGATTTAGTTTATTTCTATTACAAGAACAAGCTATATTGTGGCAGGGATCTGGCAACTCTATTAGGAATTCCCAGATGTTTTGCTTGCGACGAGGTAAATAACTTTGCTCTGTAGCAATAAAATTTGTCAATTATTTTATATTGCTGGCTACCTTATATCTTTCAGCTCATCTTTGTACGAGAATACACTGTAGCAGAGGGCCATAACTATCATGTAAAACATTTTTGCTGCTGGGACTGTGATATTCCCTTGGCCGGCAAACAATATATCACGGAAAACGATCGTCCATTATGTCTTCTTTGCTATCAAAAAACATACGCAAAAACATGCAACACGTGCGAAAAAGTAATCGCTGCTGATCAGCAAGGCGTTGCTGTTAAGGACTTAAATTTTCATGCAGCAGGAAATTGTTTCAGCTGTCACATTTGTAAGAAAAACCTATTAAATGGTAGGTTTGCGGTTAAAGGAAAGAAGATATTTTGCAGTAAGGAATGCATCTCAATATTTCTAAATCCGTAACACTTGTGGCAGATACATATATGCATATGCGTGCATGTGTATACATATATACATGTACATATATATATATTACGCAGCTTTAATCATCTTTCGCTGTTTTATATATTTGCTCTCGTATGTACATATTGGCAGTATAACATGTATATCATTGAAAACAAATGTTTCACACGATTGTACATAGAAAAATATATTTCAACAAATAGTTTATCAATTGCATTATCACGTACTTATGATATTATAAAAACACACTTTTATTTTTATCCTACATTTTTACATTCTACACAATTTTAATACAGTATTATTCGAATGAGCGTAATTAAGATTGTTAGCAGCAGTACGTCAGGCATTTAAGGAAGTGCCCCGAAACGTTCTGCTCCGAAGTAACAATGAGATTTTGGTTTTCAATATGTCATTACTATACTTGAAAAGATTCATTTTCAATTTCCAACTTAAACGTCTTCAATAAACAGATCTCAATGTCTTGATAAACGGCGTTTTCTAATATAAAATAACTTTTTCTAATAACTATAAATAATCCTTACTGTAACACTCGTGTAAATGTTTTCTTTACTGCAAATATTTCAGAACGCTAAATCGTTAAGCAAAAATTTTCAAATGGAACATATAGGTGTTAAAGGTACGATTCGACAGATTAGTAACACCTTTGAAATATGCAAAAAACGAACGTACAATTTTTATATAAATACTGTACATCTTTTCACACAATATTTAAAATATACATATACTTACCGTATCAAAGTAAGTAAACCATTTATGCGTTTTACCATCTTACTGCTTCTTACAAAATTTATCAAACTTCATTCGGAATCGCTGTCAACAACACTTAAAACTCTCTTGTACGCGTTACGCTTTGTAGGCGGTTCCGGTGATTTTGTTGATTCTTGAACCGAATTCCTATTTCTCTGAGCACGTGTAACACGTCCTGAAATTAATCGTTGTTAAGATATTGCCAAATTTCATCAATTTTACGATATTACAAACCTTCTGATATAATGTTGCTGGTATTTAATTCAGCAATATCCTTCAGCCTTTCGTTCCTCTCTTTAGCTTTCTTGCATTTTTCCACGGTTGGCCTGCCGTTAATCCCATTCTTTTCCAACAATTCTTTTAGACGCCTTATCCTTGCAGCATTTGATTTACAATCAGCCCAAAGGCCGTTATAAGATTTGACGTGTATTCCGGCCATTCTAATATATTTTTTTAGCATTTGTATTTTTTTATCATCCTCAGGTCTCTAAGAAAATACAGATATATAGATTTAGATATATGCTTGCAACAAAAATAATACGCAATATTAAATATTACTAAACATACTTTGCTCCCTCTCTTTCCAGTTTTTACTGTATCTGTATCATTGTCGCTTTCACTTTTGCTTTCACTTCCACTTTTGCTTTTTTCTGATTCGTTTTCTTCCACTTTCTTCTCTTCCGTTATGTTAGAGTTCTCGTCTTCCTCATCCTGCTTATTTCCTTTATCCACCGCCTCGCGCTCCTTCTTCAATTCTGTTGGTAACTTTGTAGACTTTTTATTTTCCATTGCCTTCTTCATTTTCTTTTTCGTCCATGGACTGTAATCTTCGTCCGAAACATCATTATCACTGTTTTCCTCGGAGTCGGTACTCTTTATTTTACTGAAGGATGTTCTGCCTTTCTTTTTTCCTTTCCTTGAAGTTTGCTTCACCTTAACCTCGGCCGCATCCCGTGAGTCAGATTTTTCTGCTTCGGAAGAGCTAACATCCATTTCGGAATCATTTGGTTTCGCTTTTACGATTACAGTCTTTGGCACAGGTTTCTTATCGTTTTCATCGTCATTGTCAGAGGAACTCGAAGATTCCTTATCACTGGCACGTTCCACTGACAGTTCCAAACCTTCTACTACTTCTGCATCCTCGACTTGTGGCTTCTTATGTTTTCTTCTTCTCTTAATCTTATCATCCCCGTCTTCATCTGTTTCTTCTTTCATGGTTGATCCTTTTTCTTGATCCTTTTAAAAAAGAAGTTTCCTTTAATGTAAGTTTGCATTCGAATTAACATACAAATATATCATTTATTACCCTATCTTTTTCGACTGTCGAATCAATAGACTCATTTTCCTTTTCACTCGCAATGTCCTTATTAATTGGTACCTCAACATTTTCAGTTTTGTCGGTTAAAACATTCGATTCCTCCACAATTTCCTTTATAATTTCTTCCGGCAACGATTGAACTTTCTCCTTTACATTGTTAATATTTATATCCTCTGCATCATTTTTCTCATGTCCAGTGGCTCCATTTACTTCAGCTTCAGTTTCTCCCGACGCTGCATCTTTGACAAGTATACGTAGCTTTTTAGCAGGTGCTTGCAAACTGTCATCTTCCGAATCTTCTTCTCGCTGCCTTTTTTGTCCAAGCTCGTTCCCATTGAAAGACTCTTTAGAGACCTCTAACGGCGGCATCTCATCCTGCGATTCCTTGTCACTGTGATCTGACTCGACCATTTTCTCTGAAATTTAAGTTACATATAAATTACATTGCTATGATACAAATTGTAATGGTGAGAAGATAAAAAAAATAATAATAATCTATGATTACTCTTATCAAATATTGCTTATCACATTGATTATCTTTGTTAGATTAGTTTTATCAAAAGTAGTTTCACCAATTACACAAAGCGCACTTAATACTCATGACAAACCTTTCTCCTTCGTTACTTTCTTTTCAATTTGTTGACAGTAGGTACTGATATGATTAGATTGGTGCGTATGAGGCAATATATAAGCTTTCCTATAGGTAAATGCATGTGCAACTATTTTAATTGTATTATAGATCACAGAGTATTGTACATATATATGTATACATGAATGTACGACATATCAAGTGAACATTGTCTGAAAAGCTCTTACAATGACATATTTCGCATGGCGTCGTGTCAACATTATAAGAGAAAATGTGATTGATCAACGAATGATAATTAAATTAAATAAAAGCAAAATTACCAAGAAATATCCGCACTTAATTACTTGACAACGACAATCGTAACGTTTGCGCGGCAAAAATCTCTACGCGCTAACTACGCAGCCGCTATCGATTGGCCAAGGTATATCTAAGGTAGTAGGGTTGAACGATACTAAAGATTCGATTCTCAAGAGCTCGATTATTTTCTAGTAACGAATCGAGAAAAGAATCGACATTCTTTTCTATGACATCGAACGCCCTCTACATAGGAGAAATTGTAGTACAGTCGCAAGCGGTTTCCTTCCGGCAAAAAGGCGGCTGAATGGAGGAGCCTCTCGCTGCCTGATCACTATACTATACAGTCGCGCGAAATACAAATCCAGTTGAATCGTAAACCAAATAATTCGCTATCGTTATAAATAATTTACAGATTGAAACTTAATTCGTTTCTGTAGACTTGTTAATAAATTCATAAGGACTGATTGTCAGGATTTTTAATAAACTCAACTGTGACAACTGCAAAATGTGCGAGATCATTGGATACGTGTTAGAACTTTTTACGCGGTATCGTGCTTTAATCGTTATCCTATCTGCTTGCTAATTATTGTACAAGTAATCAGAACTTTATATTAGGATCGGATTGAAATGGGAAACTGTTTGGAAATTCTCGAAGGAGAACTTGAGAGAATGTCGCTCCTGGTTATTTCTGTATTGTGACTGAACATACATTATATGTATGTCCCCCTTCTATTGCATATATTTTTCTGCTACTTACGTAAGCATCTGTACTTTGCGTGTGTGGAGATGTTTACACGGTGACAAGAATGAAACATAAAAAACATAGGAGCAGATCTGATCATGAACGGAAGAAATCAAAGACGAAAAATAAAAGAAAGGACAAGAAAGAAAAGTATATTGAATCTGATTCAAGTAGCGTAAGCATTAAACATTATTCTATATTCATCTATTTTTGGGCTTTTCATTTTAACCCTGATCTATTGTAAAACTTTTCTAATTGCACAAGATGATATACCTTTAGAGCTCTGGTGACAACGAACAAGAATGGGTAGAGAAACCGGTACCATCGACTACATTTTCAAAGGGAAATGCAGCTGCTGTCTCCAAAGAACAAGATCCTCCAAGAAGAGAAGATTGGATGGATATGACAAGTGTATTTCCATGTATATTTAACAAGAAAAAAACAGAATCTTCCAACTCTAATAAAAGTGATAATAAGACGGTCTTGGGTCTGTTGGGACAAAGTTCTAAAGAATTAAATCCATATTGGAAGAACGGTGGTACAGGTCTTCCTGAAGAAGGTCCAACAGAAACAGGCCTTGTTACAGACGTTACATGGTTAAAGAAAAGTCTTCAACGAGCAAAGGAACAAGCTATAAGCGAGAATAGGAGTTTAGAAGAAATCGCAGCTGAGAGATGGGGTGTAAGTATACGTATATTATATTTGTGCCATTAAAATATGGTTTCTCTAAAAAGCAGAAGAATTATTAATTTAACATTAATGTTATAGTCTATAGAGGTGATACAGTCGATGATAGCCAAAGCAGAGAGCGCAAATACACATGAAGAAGGGAAACATATAGATCGATTTAGAAATCGTGGAAAATATGGAGATAGGCCATCCTTGTACTCTGTTACATCTGACAATTCGAATAGAATCAATCGGAACAAATACTATGAAGATACACAATATGCAAACCAGCGAAAGCAAAATTATAAAAAACCCACAGACGATGATTGCTCAGGTAGTACCTCGTACAAAACAAATTATTCTAGCAAAAGGAATTGGCAGAAGAGTGAAGCGCAGGATAAAGTTGGTAAAAGTAAACTGAGCTCAAACACGATTGT